>CM055956.1:118307421-119654947 GCA_029490685.1 Schizonepeta tenuifolia
CTTAAGCTAAATCCCGTGCATTATTTGTGAATGCAGAACATGAAACCGGACGTTGTTACTTACACCACACTCATGAAAGCATTAATTCGCGTGGATAAGTATGAACAGGTATACAATGTTTCTTTGTAAACAAATGTGCTTACGAGTTTCTTTTAAGCTTCTTTATATTCTGGTGAGGTTTGCGTTTGAACAGATAAAAGTCTTTGTCTGTTAGTCTGTCAAAATTATGCTAGTAATAGGATATGAGACACATCAAGATATCTTTTATTTTATTTTTTATCGTACCATTTTCTTGATCTTCTTTGTATGGTAAATTGCTTGCTGGTCAATCTGATTTAGATGCAATCGTATTGTTTTCGTCACTGATATGACAAAAAAATGTGTATATATGTCCCGAAATTTCCTCTTTCGCACTCACTCAATTACTCTCAATTGTGTTAGGCCTTCAGTATTGCCTGTGTTTGAAATGCAAGTTTTGAGAAGGCTTGTTCTTTAACGTGTTCGTTCAGAATAATCTGGCTGTTTTTCTTGAGATATAGTCATTGTTTTCCTCTAAAGACTAAATAAAAGGAGAAGTTGCATGTAAAACTTCACTCCAACATGTTGCTATAATTGCTAATACAAGTACAACCTTTACGTTATTGAGAATATGCAGAAATTGATAGAGAGAACATGCGAAAATATGTGCCCGAGGTGGATATCCATAAACTGATGCTTTCTAACTTAAAAAACGTAGGGGGGAAAAAAAGGCCTCGTAGCTTTTAAGCCTTACCAATCAAAGTTGTGGTTTCAGGTTCCTGCAGTTTTCGAGGAAATGCTTCTCTCTGGATGTGCTCCAGACAGAAAAGCTAGAGCTATGTTGAGATCTGCTCTAAGATACATGAAGTCAGCCCTTAAGTTGTAGCTGATTTCTTTGTCATTCACAAGTTAACGAACCTTCAAGTCTATATTTTCCCGTCTTTGTTTAACCAAATTATTCGAGGTACGTATCCTACTTCTATACAATGTCTGAGTTATGGACTGCTAGTTTTCACCACATCTGCACGTGCTCAAAATTTCGTGCAGGTTGGTTCACTTCTACTACGTGCATCCTATTTTTCCAATGTCAAAACCGGTTGATGCGTAGGCGATTGGTATGGTGGAATGACGTAGGAATGGCTGAGTTCGGCAACGGCCTCCAAAAGCTGTGCTTAAGCTGCCATCTGTATGTTACTTGTATGATTAATTGAATTGCTGATGAATGTAAATAATTCAGTTTACGTACATTACATGCATTCATTTGTGTCACGACGTAGGAAGTGTGACAAAAAGAAGCATTGATATATATATATATATATTCAAGATACGAGTCATTTTCATAGTATATTTTAGGGTTAGTTACAACTTACTACTCAACTTTTGGGATGATGTGCAATTTAGACACAACCGTTGAAACATGACAATTTAATATCAACCTTAATGATTCTTTGCAATTAATGGGGGAGTTGGCGCATTAATTTCATGTATTTCACATGTTAGGTCTAAATTACAAATGACCCCAAATGTTAGGAAAATAAATTGGAATAACCCTCTATTCCAGAGGATCTTGATGATGGCCAAATAAAAGCTCCTAAAAGCAAATATCAATGGCATATGTAGAAAAAACCAAAATATTGAAATATATATCTAACATCAAATCAAAATCATGCTAAGATTTGAAATAAAAGGGGGTCTTTTTTTACTATCCCAAAAAAATTGCTGTATCAATCGCATGCGGCCGTTACAAGAACCGTATGTACAGAGAGAACACTTTAAACACCTCAACAAACTACACATATCACTAGGGAATATTAATATACACGTGGACCAAAGAATCACTGCTTTCTCCATCCCCAGCAAAAAATTGGGAAACTATAAGTAAACTAATAGCCTATGTGATGATTAGAGTGACATGGCAGAAACAAGAGGGCGAGTGCTCTTTGAAATTCTAGAGCAGAACATGAAGAGCAAGAGCACAGAAGATAACAAGAACAATCTGAAATATGTCCTAATCTCCTGCAATCCTAGCTCAAGAACTTCCAACTTCTTCCCATATCTACTTTTCCTGTGCATTAGATATCCATTAAGATAATCGTCTATCGACACCCAATGGTCGAAACTCGACGCAATTGCCTTCGATTGTAGTCCATCCATCTGCTGCACACCTGTGCTGAACATTTGAAAGAATGCAGCAGACCAGTCGTTGAGGACTCTCTGTGACCATGATGATAATGAAGAAACAAGGGTTGTAAATTGCTTCGTTGTAAATGCAGTTTTAAACAGAAAAATGAGTAAGAAAATGTCAAATCGATAAGAGATTTCGTCAAGTGGACTAATCTTTTGACCTACATTGAAGGAGGTGATGTCTGTAGGATTGAACATTTTGAAGCAGTCTTTTGAGGAGGCTTTGGCATCTCCATAAATCTGCAAATTATGCATATGAGGACGAGGTCCCAAACAAAGCACAAAATAAATTTCACTTAACAATAAAGCACGGACAAACCTCAAAAGTAAAAGCCATGGGCACCCTTGCAACATCGTACATATAATCTGTCGCTGTACCATGGGCGAGATACCTATAATGAATACACAGATACATATTAAGCAGAAGGGTTGTAAATGAAACAAGTAGGTCTCAGCTTCACCAAATGACAACTTATGACAATAAGCAAGAGTGAGGAGTGACTATAAGGACAGGTTTTATCTACATTTAAGAGGAGCTGCATATGTATTTGTTGAGACATATACATATAGATGCCCTAATAATAACTAAAGAGAAGTTGACACCCCTGAAGAGACACTTGAGGACAACAGTTCAGTGTTTACGGACAGAAGCTGACAGAGATATAAGAAGCTTGGAAAATTTCCCTTAAATATGCTGACATCTTTTTAGAATTGCACATACTTCAGTATAAGTTAGGTGATTTCAAAACTACAGGTTAATGGAGAGCACAAATGACAAAACCATTACTTTAAATGCCTTAACCAATCAGGCGAAGCTTGTACAGCTCATGTCAAGCATTAGCATGCATAATTCCAAAAGATCATAAAAGATTCTATCGATCTATCTAAAAAATGAAAAAATAAAAAATAAAAGATGAAACAAGACGAGTTTGTAAAGGTATGACTCATATAATTAAGAAACTACATAACTGAGTTCCAGCAATTCACATTGAAATAGTAACTTATAATTTAAAGCAGTACTAACCCAACAGACGCTCCACCAGACCCGACTAAGCAATTATCATTGAGGTGAATATGGTTCAACTCTTCAAGCATTGATTTCATTATCTGAGAAGGTAATCCATCCGGCGTCGTATTTTTGTGGTCATACGGCATAAATAATGCCTAAAGTGATAGCAACAGCAAATACGCATAAGAAAGAGTTGGCAATTAGCTTTAACATTGAAAACATTGATAAGAAGGCATAAAGAAATAAAGCCTGCTAAGCAGCGAACACTTAGCTTTAGCGAAGCATTTGAGACAAATATACAAAGGTACTACTCAAAATATACTCAATGACTGGTTAAAAATGCACTCAATGTCACAAATACCTGGAGCTAGAAATTTAGTGAGTTCATTAAATTCAAACTTTTGTAAAATGGAAACCAAGGAAGGTTTTATGATTAGTCCTTACATGCATTGACCAATAGATTAGCAAGTGGCTGGCAGTAGAAGATTAAAACATCAAATTTACCTCCATTCCGGAGTGCACATTAACCCAAATGTGTGGTTCAAATGAAACAGACAATTTTCGCATAAGTTGTGTCTCAGGCTCGCTAAAAGGAGCAGTCCCTGGGTTCTCTTCGTATGGATCATAATCCTGAGACAAGTAGCAAGGTATCTTAGCACATAACTGCACGAACTGTAAAATACCTAAACATCACTAAAACAGCATTTGATGTACTTGCGTACTCTGGTGTAACAGAATCCACTACATTTCATTATACAAATTTATGAAAGAAAGAAGAACAGCAGAAAATCCTCAAACATCACTTCACAAATTTTAGCTCCATGCTCTTGGACTAAGCATAATTATCTCATGATGAAGTGAAAATGCCTGAATACCTTCTCTTTTTTACCCCAATCTACACTCCAATTACGGTTGAGATCAACTCCTCTTCCTGCAATCATACTCAACCGTTCAACATTGTCACTTTTACGAGAACCAATCTTGCATTTAAATGAAAACTAGCAAGAGATAAAGTGACACCATTTCTTCTTTCACAAAGCTCTCCCTCTTCAACAAGTTTGCGACCATTCAAATTTTCCATGGGAACAACCTATCAAATAGAAGTTCAATAGACATTAGTTCTCAAAGTTAAAGGAATTATCCTGTAAACATTGTATGAATGAATATTTCATAAAACTATTATCTCATCATACATGAAAACCAGTAAATATTCTATTGGATTGAACATACACAGTCGTAGGGCATGAATTATAGTGTCTTATAAATCTCAATTTACTGTGTAAACATGTGATATACAAAATAACTAAACATGCTAATGCTGAAGCCGATTAAGAGGAATAAATGTCTATATCAACTGCATTGAGTGGTCCAAATGCAACAATCTAAAAAGAAGTTAGTTACCTTTATGACAAGCCTATCAAGTGTCCTGTTCAAAGTAGAACGGTTCATGTTGGGTAAAAACTCCTCCTCACTCAGGACAGAAAGGAATCGCAGTGCAAGCTCGGTGGTAATAAGCTCCCTAGCATGCTGTCCAAAAGTCTGGAAGACAAGGAATCATCTGTCAAAACACAAGCAATAACAAACCTGAGAACTTTTACACGCTATCCCAATTGCTAGAATATCAAAGCTTGCATCATAACCTTACTGAAAAAGGTTCAGCACAAGTTACGGACATTGTACCTTCCTCAACCAAAAGAAATAAGGAATAGAAAAACTTCTGAAATGAAGATGATTTGATAAAGTTACGGGAGGAAAACTTACAAGCAGAATCCTAAGCTTTGTCTTGTCATCATTCTCTTTCCTATCCCGGTCATAAGTAACAATAGTCATCTCTGCCCCGTATCCCTTATTCTTACAAGACGTTTTCTGAATCTGTTTTAAGTAGCAAAAATGAAAAAAATAAACCCATATTTATACGTCCAGAGCACTAATTGCAATCGAACAGTAAAAATAATAACATGATACCCACCGAGAGTTTATCCGGGTGGCGATGAACCAATGATTCGATTTCCTCCATTAGAGCTCCACTGCAAAGAAGAAAAACTGTCAATAATTGATAGAATTGGATGAAACGTGAAGTTTTTTCTTTAGCTCTCAGCATCCCTCTAATAATACCAGTAGTTTAGTTTTTCATTACCACACAAAGTTTTATTTAGAACTTATTCTCCATGTGTTTTCAAATTCAAGCCAATTCAATTTCACATTAATACGCGATAGAGATCAAAGAATCATTAGCTTGGGCAGAAATGAATAGTTTAATAAAACGAAACAAGGCAAACCGAATCCAGAACAGTCAACGGTTGAAGCAACATTAGTTGAACTACAAGTTTCCTTTTTCCCAACGATTAATTCCAACTCAAGCAAAGCGCACGAATCACAAAAAAGCAAACTGAGACAAATGCACTACAGCTATAGAACAAATCACACAATCAGATTTCTCAAAATAATAAACATAAAAAAATTACCTAGTATGGTAAAGATCGTGATTGATTGGGGTGATATCAGCATCATTTGTTCCATTAGATTTTCCACGAGCGAAGGAGAAACGATCCGCCAACACCGCTACACACGCGACAATCAGGAGATTCAGGCCACGGCGGAATTCCATTTATAACCGGCGATCTAAAACGACGAAAGTGTAGGAATTGTGCAGAACACTCATCTCATCATTCGAGAAACACCGGGAAATTCTCCGATCAGTTCGAGCGGTGGGATTTAGAGTCGTCGTCGACGGATTCGCGGAGACGTCGTCGATTGGGTTTTGCCTTTTCCGACTTTTAAACGGCTATGATTGTTGCGATGCGATTGCGCTTTGCAGCATGTGCGCGTCTGTTTTTGGGAGAAATTCTTTTCTGTTAATTTGAATGATTTTGTCTCTGGGCCCCACTTGGTTTAAGATCGGACGGTTGTAAGTTGAGGCAAACAAGTGATGATTGGTACGTAATGAACAGTGGTCGGACATGTAATAAAAGTATTCTGCACTAACAGCCTATGAAAGTGTTGACTTTCTAAATATTTAGTCGCTCGGTCCACAATACATTGACACATTGCAGACGTACGAATTTTAAAGATCCACAATATGATTAACAAATTGTGAACGGTACAAATTTTAAAAAAATAATTGATAGTAGTAGATATTGTTCGGAATGAAGTAACGTCTCATAATATTCGTGAGTGAAGTAGTGAAAAATATAATATTGAATATAATGTATTATTCGAGCCCTATCATAAATGGAAGTGACAATATAATATTCTTTAAAAGGACCGTCCATTTAAATATGACTTGTTTTATTTTATGGAAAAAAATAAATTTATTTAAAGCTAAAATTACACTTTATTACACATAATTCTATTTTTCTTAATTTTTGTGACGAAAAAAACTACTAGATCATATTGAAAGAGACGAATATAGTATTCCCTCCGTTCACCAAAAGATGTCCAGTTTTGAATAGTAACCATGTTCATCAAAAGATGTTCAGTTTACCTTTTTGTACAACATTACCTTATATACTTTCTAAATATTACTACCCTTTGCCATTTAGGATCCATCTCACATCAACTATTTCTATCTTTTTATCATCGCAACAATTTTATTCTTATTTTTTGGTCAATACCACCTCTTTTTCATCATTACCACTATTTTTTGTCATTATCTCACTACCCCTATTTTCTAATTTTTACCCACTAACTTTCACTTTATCAGTTTTTTTAAACTCCGTGCCCAGATCAAAGTGGACATATTTTGGTGAACGGAGGGAGTAATTGATATGAATTTATTTATAAAATTACTACTATCAATTTTAATTAAGATTTACTAATAGTTTCTATAAATAAGTTGCAGCCTAGTGGGTGATAAAGCTAATTTAGTTTCCTCTGGCTCTTGCCATGTGACTGCGTGTTCAATTCCCACATCAAAAGCTCTGCGTTTTCTGCTGGTATAGTGGTAGCGCCTCCGGCTATCATTCTGCAGTGTTCTATTCCTAGAAGTAGAGCTTCAGCTTTTAAAAAAATTCTTTAAAAAAAGGTCGTTTTCACCATTGGACTCCCTCCATCATATTTTAAAATTTTGATTTGGTTGGAATTCGAGTTTTGGGGAAATTTGATAAAAGCGAAAATCTTAGTATATACCATTTGAAATTAAAATTGAAAGTTTATGAAATTATCCAAATTTGAGAAATTCTTACGAATTTTAAACAAACTAACCGTTGTTTCTAAGAGCAATGACATTTTTGGTGTATTCTCCTAAGTCCTAACATCGACTTGAGGGAAAAAAGATTGTCATCCTCGTAATTAAAACTATTTTGAGCAGCCCCTAAAAGAAATCTTTGAGCAGCACTCCTGCTCCGCACACAATATATATATATATATATATATATATATATTTGTATTTAATTAATATATATTTTAATAAAATTGAGGCTTATTTAATTCTAGGTCAAATTGAGTAAGTTCATCACATTTTTTCAAATTCTGATTTATTTCGTGGCCTTTTAATTTTTCATTAAAATACCTTACCTTGCAATTTTTTTGCAATGTTTGGCTACGCTCAATTTTGCGGTGAAATTAATGCCGATTAAGATGCCAAAATTGCTTATTTGGCAAAACTGAGCGAGGAAGCAAACGATGTCGTTCCGATAGCCTCAAAACGACGTCGTTCTTGAGAGACTACACTTATATTATGATTTAAGGCACCAGACCGAGAAGAAGATTCCAATTTTTTTCCATCTTTTCCCCTTTTCTTCTCTCGCTCATTCCCCTTTTCTTCTCTCGCTTCTATTCCTTGATGCTGGATTCGAGTAATTTTTTAGTGTTTAAACACCCACCCACTTCATCGATGAGCTACAAGACGAAACGAGATTAGGGATGAGGGCTGGGCTAGGAGATTTTGTGAAATAAATTACTCGCATGTGTATATTAAGTGTACAACAAATTTTTATTGAAAATATTATGTGAAATAAAATGTTACAAATTTTATTCTATGCCACCTAATCGAGTAATTTAAGCCACTTCAGCGCCACACAAGTAATTACACCACGACAACAATTAATTTTCACTAAAAAATTGATCGGAGACGAAAATTGCAAAAAATTGAAAAGTGGAGTATTCTGACAAAAAATTAAAAGGTCATGAAATAAATCGGAATTTGAAAAAAAGTGATGAATTAATATGCAATTTGACCTTAATTCTAATTGAGATCATTAAACGAATTCTAATTCTAAATTAATAAACTTTAATTAGAAATAGTTAACTTTCAATTTGAGAATATTAGAGCCTATTTAAAATTATTAAATTCTAATTGAGATTAATATTAATTATTCTAGGTTGAAGAGTTTGACGTCGGCCTAAGTTAGATACTATAGTTCTTTACAGTTTCTAGATACACATCAAATACAATTTGTACACACTGGCAAACTATTCATCATAAATAACTAGAAAATTGAGTTTTGGAAATTCATTCGCTTTCTACAGCCAACTTTTTTCGTCACTTTGTATGGACTATAGAGGTAACTAAATTGTGGCTTGGTCGTCGTCGGTCATCAAAACTACACATCACATCTACCTCAATAAGTTAAAAACATTTTTCTATTATTAACAAGATATAAAATTTATAGTCCCCACTATTAAAAATAAATTTTTATCTTGTTATATATATTTTGATATAAGAGGGAGGAATGCGGTGGAGTTTGAACTCAAGATTCAAGACTTCACTATTTGCACATTAAAGCCGCTCCATTTGGATTAAAAAACAAACTCGAAGCTTTTACTGTATAAAGTAGTATCCTTGGTTTTGACTCCCAATTATAAAAAATACTATGAATAAACACTACGAAATCCTAAGCAAATTAGCTGCAGGCCTTGCAATTCTATATAGTACTTGAAATCCAGATCATTGGAGCTAAGTGGTAAGATAATTATGAAAGATTACATACAATTACATGAATTTTGCCACTTTTTGCAACTTAGCCTACACCTGTTGTTTAGCAATTTTATCAACGAACATTCTAGTTTAGTACATGAGATATATCCTGTAAAGTTTGTTTTAGGTAAGTTGTTTATTGTACGACAGTCTTACATTTATATAATAATTATACTAAAATAAAGTAGTGGATCTTAGTCTTCCCGTCAAAACTATTTTCCTAATTTTTTTTTTTAAATTGTCCGTTTAGTTTTCATAATGTGGACTAAAACATGATAGTTTCCATGCACCCTTCCAACTTGTTTGTCCTATATATATTGAGACAAATTTAGAATTAAATATAGAATATTTATTTTGATTTTTTAAATATCAAAATCTATTTATCTTCTTTGGTTCGCCAAATTCAATATTTCTTTTTTACTTTTCTTTATTCACTTATCCTAACTAATACATTTTCAATTTTGCATATTGAAAGCTTAACTAATTTCGTTGGTATAAATGTTTTTCGAGCTCTAATTCTATCATTAAAGATTTGTGTCTTCAGACTTCAAATTTCTTCGAATTGTGATATGCATGTCTTCATGAAATAAGAGTTCAATCAACTAAACATGAATTTTTCGAATTCTTTAAGAATTTTTTAGTACACACACTTAAATTTTGAAAAGAATTATCCCATGTTTTAGAGATAAGGTAATGTGTTTTAACCATAACAAGTTATTTTTGGCAAATTATTTTTTGAAATTATTTATAGTGAAAATATTAGGATATAATATTACATAATTAAATAAATTTTATCCAAAATTGCAATATTGTTGGAATATACAATATCTAATTAATTGCATTATTATTATATTTTTTTATATATAACGATTATGTTACTATTTAGAAAAAAAAAGTGTCCTTGTGCTAACGGAGTATATAGTAATAAAACGCACCATAGTCTAACTTGGCTTGTTCTTAGATCTTTCAAGTATTAAATGGGACCACTCTTATCCCAAGAATTTAAGATGATCAAATGTCAACTTAATCCAAAGAAAATGTCAAGCCGATTAAGTTGGACTATTCCGAATTTGCCAAGAACAGATTCTTCATTAAGGATAAGACAAATGTGAAGCATCTTTATACTTTGATCACATCTTCCTATAAAATAAGTTCTTATTTCACTTAACATTGATAACCTTTTGCATTGTAATTTCCATCATCATGATCATGAACGTCGAGATAATTTCTTTGGAGATGGTTAAACCTTGTTCTCCAACTCCAAATCACCTCAAAAACTACAAACTTAGCTTATTAGATCAGCTCATTCCAGCAGCCTATGCTCCCATTGTCATATTTTATCCAAATCATGATGCTGCCAGCCATTTTCAAGTTCTTGAGAGATTGGATTTGCTCAAGAAATCCCTATCGGAAACTCTAACGCGCTTCTTCCCGCTTGCAGGCACGATCAAAGATGACTTTTCCATTGATTGTGATGATCAAGGTTGTTGTTTCACCACAACAAAAGTTCAATGCTGCAACCTTGACGATTTTCTTGAGTGCCCCGATCTGAAGATGATTGCGGAGTTTCTGCCGTGTGGACTCACCAGCATCGGATTTTGTGTGACGAACATCCAAGCAAATGAATTCGAGTGTGGTGGGATTGCTCTTGGTGTGTGTATTTCACACAGAGTTGTTGATGGAGCTGCCTTGAGCAACTTCTTGAATAGTTGGGCTAATGCAGCAAAAACTTATGAAAAACTCTCATTGGCACCTCATTTCTCTGTTTCTCATCTCTTCCCGGCCAATAGCTCGTGGCTCAAAGAAGCATCAACTGCTATGTGGGGTTCGTTGTTCAAGGAAGGACAGTTTGTCACCAAGAGATTCGTGTTTGGTGGCTCGTCCGTTGCCTTACTCAAGGATAGGGCAACCGGGAAGAATGACATAAGCCCTACTCGGGTGGAGTCCGTCTCCGCCTTCATATGGAAACATGCAATGGCTGCATATGCTAAGAGATTTGGCTCCAAGAATGAGCCTTCTCTACTCACGCATTTAGTTAACCTAAGAAAAAGGGCAGCCCCAAATTTCCCACAAGAGTCTCTTGGCAACCTAATTTGGATAGCAAGTGCAATGTGTAGAGGGGAAAAGGGAAATTTGGGACTCGAGACTTTGGTGGGTGAAGTGAGAAGGTGTATATCAAGTGTGGATGGAGAGTACGTGAAGAAACTAACTGGTGAAAAGGGATCAAGCATTATGATCAAGTGTATCAAAGAGATAGAAGAAGCGGGGAGTAGAAATGTGCATCACTTAGGGTTCTCAAGTTGGTGTAAATTAGGGTTCTACGACGTTGATTTTGGATGGGGAAAGCCCGTTTGGGTAAGCAGCATTGATTCGAGCGGGCCGTGTTTTATGAATCTTGTGGTTTTGATTGACACTAGATGTGGTGATGGAATGGAAGCTTGGGTGACTATGGATGAACAAGAAATGGCTAGTTTGGAGCATAGTAAGGACTTTACAAGTTTTGCTTTATTCAACCCAAGTCCTCTAAAGTCTTGCCATTAATGTTGTTGTGTTGTGTGTTCATGATTGATAAATGCATACAACTTTGTTTCTTTAGACTTATTTAAGTGACGTTTAATTTTTGAGGTAAGGGTTGTGTTTCCTTTTTATACTTCTAAATAGATAGATAATATAATGATGTATAAATTTATCTTTAATAGCCTACAAGTTTTATATCTTGTTTGTATGAAATTGATAATATATTTATCCATATTTAAGGGGAGATCATAATTTTTATATTTTATTCACTTTGAATGAAATTGATGGATAAAGAAAATAAATGTTTAAAACACATAAGATGTATTTATCATTTCATTTCTTAGGTATAAAATTAGAGCTTGACAATGTAAAAGAAGCTGCCGAAATTTAATGATTTTGTCCGAACTTTTTTTTGGAATAAAAGGAAATAAGATATTATCTGTGGTTTTCACTTATTTTCACTCAAAGTGAAACGCAACTTAAGATTTTAAGCCCAAAACCTTATTGTTTAGGCCGAATTGCTTTCAGCCCAAAAGAGTTAATTTTCGAAAGCCCAATATTTCATATTATTCTGCCCAAAGAATTCAACCGAATGAAGCAAGCTCTCTTATCGTTAAGTCTCTGTTACAGGCACCCCCCCCCCCCATTTTTTGTTTTTTTTGCTTCAACTGAGGAAAAATTTATTGATGGAGCGTTGCAATTTTTTTCTTGTTAAATTCTTATGAGGAAATTCGTCCAACGGTATTTGTTGTAGGCGTGTACGCTAATTGTTCGATAAAATGCCTGAGCGAAGCTTTAGTAGTCAAAGACTGAAAACAGAGCTTGTACAGCTACAAGCTTTCTCTCTTTTTATACATACCAACACTTGGTAATTTAATTATAGCTACATGCTTTCTCTCAATAAAACATACATTCTGCAGTTCTAATTATTCTGAACTGATTACTTATATGACACTTTTTAATTCACTGGAAAACTAAGAAACTATATATATCTGGTTTTGTCTTGAAGTAATTAATTGCTTTCCGATAATGGTGGGGCCAGGGCAGGGTGGTGGACGAGTTTGAATAGGTGGCTGCCATTTTTGAACAAGTTGTAGTGCAGATTCTCGTTGATAAACGTCCCAGTGAATGAACTGCCCCTTATACCTCTTCACCACCGAGTTAACTCGTTTCTTGGCCGCCGCCTTAACCTTGTCCCCCTCCAGGAGTGTCACCCACTTCGCCTGGAACTTGGGGTCGTCCCACAAGATGTTGTGGCCCTGGACTGATATATTGCTCGACTTGCATGCAAACCTCAAGCATCGCGTCCAGGACCACCGTGTAGTCTTAACTATCCAAACAAGAAGTCTGAGAAATGCCATCAGACTGTATTGAGCGGGATTAACAATAATCCCTCCGTCATATTGAGGTGGTTTGAGCTTTGGCACACACTAATAAACTAATTAAAACATTTGTAAGAAAAGATTTGAAATATATTTCAAAATATGAAGCATTATCAAAATTTGCGATGTTCCCCAAGCGAAAGATAATGATTGCGTGAGATGTACGTACCCCAAGTGTGTATGAGGGTAATGCATACATTTGAGAACCTGAATAGGAGGTCGAGAAACAGATTATTCAATAATATATACTGTGGAGAAGAGAGTATGGAGATAAAGTAGTACGTACCCGGGAAAAAGATTAGCGAGTGAAACAAGTGATCAAGAAGAAAGAATGAAATGTCGTCGCCATTACCTCACCAGCAGCAGCCATAACAAGAGAGAGAGAGAGAGAGAGAGAGAGAGAGAGAGAGAGTATGTGGAGAGATTGAAAGGAGAACTGGAAATGGAGTGAGAAGAGAATGAAGGTGGACATAAATAGAGGTTAGTAGAGAGAGAGGCTAAGGGGTGAGAGAGATAGAGAGGGATGGACAAGTAGAACTATAAAATGGGTTTATTAAATTCCCATAGTCCGGTGGTGGATGACTACCTCTCTCTCTCTCTCTCCCCAACTCTCTAAGCGCTCATCCTTCTGGTTTGTTCAAAGCCAATACCCAAGAAATCAATGGTTTCAAGAATAATTTTAATTTTAATTTCTTAAAGAAATGCAACCAAACTTTTCTGCTTCTTGTCACAGTCACACTATAAAGTTGTTAAAGTGTTGCCTGTTTTGTGTAAAGTAACGTCAATAATTTATGGCCTTAAAATTAAAAGGACTATCCCTTTTCATGCCAAGTTAGGTCACGTATTTCTTTATAAATCTCTCTCCTCCCATCCCTGCTGCTTTTCTGGGTTTCTGAGTTGGGCTTATCAAATTCCCAAAGTTAGGTGGTGGATGCAGATGTTACATACACCCTCTGTCTCTCACTGGTTATGTAAAAGATAAAGAGTAAATATCTCCTATCACTTTAAGTATTTTGTAGGATTGATTATTTTTTATGAGGAGGTCTCTTGTGAGACCCGGTCAAATCGTTTTTTTTTTTTTTTGTTTTTTTTGTTTTTTTTTTATTTCCAGTTTTTTTCAAATTTTTTAAAAAAGTAAAGAAATGTTGATGTTAAGAATCGAACACGCATGGGCTGCGAGGATAGATCGAGGAGCAACCCACTAAGCTAAGAGTTTGTTTATAACTCCCAGATTTTTGTAAATATTCTTTAAAGGTGAGATTCGGTCTCTAACAAGAGATCGATCTCACCCAAGAATTCGCCTTTTTTTATTTGGATGTAGACAAGATGACTAGATGAGTGGGACATGACTGACACAATTTAGTGTTCATATAGGTTTACCCATACCCATAGTAAAAAGTTTACCCTAGAAAATGCAGTTGCAGGTTTGCTTTGCCGACTTAAAAGTTGATATCTTAGTATTTCATTTTATAACAAATTTAGCTTATTTCCATGTGACCTTTCGCAAACTTTTCCTTTGATTTAATTCATATACTCCAAGGTCCTTAATTACCTTCCATGTTAATTATGTGAACGTGATATATGGGTTTCATTAGGTATATTTGTCGTATCATATATAGGAGCATCCACATTGTGTTGGAGTTATATACTGAAAAGCATGCTTTAATTGATGCTTTGTATATTGACTATTATTTCCTATTTAATGAGAATATTATTGTCACATGATTTGCATATTTATTCGTGTTATGGTTATGCAAATATAGTTCAATTACTTTATATTATAAATAATATGGTGTGTAGTGTCACACGGAAGATCATATTATTGTAATACTTATAAAGTAATAAATGAGTTCACAATCTAAGTAATTAATGGACAATTGTTTGATAGATTGTAATATGAGCTTGAAGTAGCTGGTCTTGGCTATTAGCTTATGTTAGTGTATTTTGTATACATTGAACTGAATCAACGGTGAGATTAATTATCCTATATTGACCTAAGTGGATGATTAAAGATTTCGGTTACTTATTATTTCTTAATTCTAGTTGTATAATGTTTAATTATATATTTATAATGGTTATTGCTTTGATTTATCAATGAGTGAGAGTTAGTTGATGAAACTCAATATTCTCGATATTTTTGGGTAATAATATTATTTATATGATAATTAATGTTATAGCTAGAAATCGTGTCTCGGTTTACCGAGTTGATGATGTCCCCTTGAGGAGCTCAAAACGATTATTATATTAAACCTTGCAAGTGGATTAATTTACGATATAATAATAAGGTTGAGCTATACTACTCTTGGATAAGATATTAATTGATTAGAAAGCTGTCAATAGCTAAAATTAATTAATGGACATGCGTTATCTTAAACACGGGAAATAAATAATTGGAAAGGAGCCCGATTCGTAAATCGGATTGAACGGGTAGTTCAATATTAATTCTTTAATGGAGTGAATTAATATTTTATTTAATTTAAGAATGTTTGGGCTTAAATACTTGGATTAAATTAAATATGGAGGCCCAGTTCTAATCCTCCTAGGAGTCCCTAAGATAACCTAAACTAATCCTATAAATATGGCCTAAAACTCACGCCTAAAGACACTAATCTTGGGAGCAATATTTAGATTAAATATTGTAAAGTATTAAGTGTTTGTAGAGGGTGTTTTGAGTGGCTAGGGTTTGACGGATTGTCGTCCAACCGATAGTCAAATCTAGGAAGGTTTATCTTAGAAGATTCGTGGGTCGAATCATCTATCAATACAAGAGCTAATCTCGTGTGCAGAGATTAGTGCGTGGATCATCCTCGACTCAGATTCATTTCGTTCTTCACAAAGGTATATTCGATTTATGGTTCCGCAATCTCATAAATTGAATTACGTGGCTTTGCATGTTATTAATCGGTGAATAATTAAATTAAATTAATATCCTAATGTTCCTGGCACATGGGATCTTCAATCGGTTCCAGCAATTGGTATCAGAGCCGGATTTAGGCTCTATTAATTTAATTGAAATACGTGCTTCGATTCAATTATTTTGGATATTTGGTTTGCGAGATTAGTTTGGAGGAATCCAATTATCATGGTTAATTGTTTGGTTTAATTTTCGTATTTCGGTTATGTAAAGCCTGTTTGTGGCTCGTTTTTCACACGAGGGTTGATCGTGTTAGACTAGATTTGTTTTTGGTTTTATTTTTTGTAAATAAATGTAAAACGACTCTACACGGTTGAGATCAAAGAACAGAGAACGAAGAACGGAGACGGAGGAGACGTAAATGCCAAACCACAGCTGCTCGTAGTGGTTCATCACCGTGGATGGGCAGCGGAATGTGGTGGCTGCTGTGGTGGTGCTGCCCGCGATGAAGAGCAGCCCCGCTGCAAATCGCCGCTGGCGAGCAGCATGCCTTCACGGGCAGCAGCAACTGCTGCGTTTGTTCTCTCATGTGGGAGAGAAGACGGCAGCAGCAGTGGGAGTTGCTGGTTGTGGTGATTTGTGGCGGCGCAAGCTATGATCCCTCGTAGCGGTTGCGCGGCGTTGCAATGGGAAACACAACAGCAGCAGAAGAAGAAGCTCAGGCCGGTGTTCTCTGTGAACGCCGGCAGCCTCAAGGTCGATGGAGAGAGGGGCAGAAAATAGTGGGAGCGGTGGCAACGAGCAGCTATGCTGCTGCCGCATTGAGCGGCTGCACGCAGCGGTGCTCGAGGCGACGCTTCTCTCCCGCTCTGCTCCGGCGAATTTCCGTCAATGATGACAGAAAGAAAACCTCCCAAAGATCGGCAAGGGTAATGGAGAACAGCGAGAGAAGTGGGAGCGAGCGGCAGGTGCAGCAGTCGTGCTTGCGCGGCTGCTCACGGCGGCGTTCGCGTCACCGCAACGTGGCTGTTTTCCGACGACTACCAGGCGAAAGTGATAGTGCGGCAACGTCCGGTGTCTTTCCTGCAACCCTTTAGCAAGCCAACTCAAGCAGCAACAGCATGTGTGCAACGGGATGAAGGAGAAAGGCAGAAGAAGGAAGATGGGTTGTTTTTCTAAACCCTACGGGAATAGATCTGCTGGGGGCACGTGTGAGAATTTGGGTTCAGGTCCGGGTCCGGGTTGGGCTGTGGGCCAGACTACGGGTCGGGTTTTGGGCCATGTTTTCAGCCCGGGCTGATTTCTCCAGACTGTTTTTCCTTGCTATTTCATTCCATTGGCTCATGTTGCTGATTTTCTCAAATCAGACGAGAATAAAATTGAAGGCCATGATAATTGGATTTATTCGTTAAATAATTATTATGTGTTTATTTTATTTTTTTGTGGATGGCACATTAATTTTATTATTCACGATAATATGTAATTATTTGTGCTATTTGAGAATTGTTAAAATATGGTTTCATATATTAAGTGGTGTAATCAATTTATTTATTCTATTAAATGGAAATCGATTTGTTTTCATTCCATAATTGGTTTAATTTTGAAGTAATTAGCTACGCGTTGACATGCGTCTCCCTCCACATCGGATATGCTGATTATGGTTCATAGTATTAAACTTCTTATTGATAACAATAAAATTATATTTTATATCGGTATGTCCTCTCTTTTGTAGGCTTATTCTTATAAATTAATAATTTTTGGTGTTAAGTTATGGATATTCACTTGAAATATATGAAAATATTAAAAACCTTATTTTTAAAATATTAAGTGGTTTAATCGATTTATTTATTTCGTATAAATGGAAATCGATTTATTTGGCCTCCATGATTGGTTTAATTATGAAATAATTGGCTACGCGTTGACATGCGTCTTCCTCCCTATCGGATATGCCAGTTATGGTTCATAGAATTAAACTTTATTTGGATAACTGTAAAATTTTATTTTATATCGGTATGACCTCTCTATCTGTAGGCTTATTCTTTATAAAATAATAATTTTTGATGTTAAATTATGGGTTTCACTTAAATATAAACTTATTAATTTTTTCTCCATCGGAATGGTGATTAATATTTTTATATGGTCATGTGTGTACTGACTATTAATTTTATTAGCCATAAGGTATAAGTTGGCTAGATAATAAAATTAAAGGCGTTAAAACCTACTTGAAGAAAATGTATATAAACGTCCACACTATCGTGGCTTATATATATGGTTTTTTCGAGGTGTTTGGGGATGCATTATATTGTTTTAAGGGTTTTTCAATATAATTAGCATCGAAAGTATGTGGCTGTGTTTATATAGTTTATTCTCAAGTTTTTTCATTATATCTTTCAACCTGCTTGTCATTCTCAAAGAAAATAAATTTATTGTTTTTCTTGTTGATTGAAAATAAAATTTGAATATTGTCCTGATTGTTAAAAGCGGTCGGAAAGGGCATGTGATAAATCAGTAAGTCTTCTTATAAAGAAGAACGATCAAGGTACGCCATGTACGCTAGTAGTCGAACATGTTTTATCGGATTGTTCTACCACTTTGTGGGGATTAGATACAAGAGTCGATAATTATGTGCGCTTTAAAAGGCAGGATTCTCGGAAATCGAGACGACTTAGTGTTGGCAAGATTATTGTGATTATGGGTAACACTACGAGAGTGGTGGTCATTGTAGTGGGAGATGTGCATTTATCTTTTGTAGATAAGTTTAATTTTAAAAGATTTGTTCAAATGCCATACTTAAGAAAGAAATAAGTTTCAGTTTCTAAAGTGGTTTTGGGATAAATACTACTGTTTCTTTTGGTGATTTTGTGTTATCAAAAGGAAAGTTTAGTTTATTTATCTAGGTATTTTGGAGAACAAACTTTATAAATTATGCACGAAACTCTATGCAATTTAATAAATTGTTTAACACTTTTTCCAATTCTAAGAAAAGAAAGGAACCTTTAATTGTGAATCAAACTTATATTTGGCATCTAAGATTTGGTCGCGTATTCAAAGATTTGTCATTGGTAGTTTATTGGATAAATTCCGAGTTAAACTATACAAATCAGTGAATATTGCTTGGAAGGTAAGATGACTAATCTAAAAAGGGGCTTTGAAAGCCAAAGGTAAATGGAGCCAATAATTCGTTGGAATTGATTCATAATAATATGTGCGGTCCAATATCGGTCCAAACTAAGGATATTTTGAATTTTTCATCATTTTCGATGATGATTGTTTCAAAATTAAGATATATTTATTTGATGTATCGTGTAGTCTGAATTTTGAGGTATTCAATGTATTCAAGAACGGTGACACATCAAGGTAAAATGTATCAAGTCTTTGCGATCTAATCGTTTTGACGACAACCATATTGGAGATTTTTTTGGAGCTCATGTTGGAAGTTGGGATTTTATCCTGCTTCACTTTTAATGCTGTAGCAATACAATATGGTAGATAGAAGGATCCAAATTTTTAGAGAAAATTAGATAAATGTTAAGTTATTCATTTATTCATTTTCGTTGTGGATTCCTTGGAAACAGTGACGTATGTTCTTCGCATCTTGTAAAGAAATACGATTGTTTGTAGGATATCTTTGGTAAACGGAAATTGGTTATTGATAATCTTAAGAATCGGAATTTCGTTACTAACACTAACGTTTGATTCTTGGAAAAAGATTATAAATGAAAATCCATGAGCAAGATCGTTCTAAAGGAATTAAGGAGTGAAAAACTCATTATACCAATTGTACTAGTGGAAAAATCATATATTACTGCACAACGTGTTGTCACTAATACATTTTTCTCGGTGGTGCATCATCATAGTGGGAGGGTTGTTTGTCAACTCAGTTGATACATTTTTATGGGAATGTCTTTTGACTTGGTCCTTAAGGAAGATGAATCGAATCCTTGTACATATGATGAAGCAGTCCAAGATAAGAATGAAGATTCTTGGTAAATTGCAATGAAATTAAAAATGGAATTTTAGTTTCCTGTAAGTGTGGGAGCTTGTAGATTTCTAAATGGGTGAAACCTATTGGTAGAAGTAAGTCTACAAATATAAGAGGGATTTGACTAGAAGGTTTGATCTTCAACGCTAGACTTGTGGCGAAATGGTACACTCAGTGTGAGTGCGTCAATTATGATGTAAACCTTCTTGCTTGTTGTCTTGCACGAGTCAATCCGGATTCTCTTATATTTTGCTGTGCATTTGAATTTCGGAGATTTGGCAAATAGATTGTTAAGACGAAATTTCTAAACGGAAGTCTTGAACAAGATATCTATATGAGCCAATCAAAAGGTTTCATGGCTAAGATTCAAGAGCATCTTGTTGCTAGCTAAAGTGATCCATTTATGGACTTAAGCAGAGCTTCTTGATCTTGGAATATACTATTTGATGAGGTTATCCATTTATTTGGATTCGATCAATGTCCGTATGAGATGTGTGTACAAGAGTGCAACGAAAACATGGTGATTTTTCTAGTACTATATGTTGATGATATTTTTCTAGTTAGAAATAATATGAAGGTATTATCGGACATATGGGTATGTTTATTCAAATGGTTTGATATGAAGACTTTGAAAAAGCGGGTTGTATCCTTGGTATTAAGATCTCTTAAGATCATAAATTGAGGATTTTAGGCTTGTCTTAATCGTTCTATATCAAAATTGTGCTAAAGCATTTAAGCATGGAAATTCCAAGAAAGGTTTCTTACCTTTTGGACATGGAATTGGTCTATCAAAGGAAATATGTCCTAAGATACAAAAGTGATAGATGACAAGAAGCTCAGACTTTATGCTTCGGCAATAAGGAGTTTCGTGTATGTTATGCTTTGCATTCAAATTGATATCTGTTTTGCCCTTGGCATGGTTACATGATATCATTATATTTCGGACAAAGATTTTGGAGTATTGATATGTATATACTCAAGTACCTTAAAGGATTAATGAGTATATGTTGGCGTATCAATCGGATAGTCTATAGTCTTTGGGTTATGTAGTTTTAAATTTTCAATCAAATAAAGATTCGATAAAATTTACCTTGAAATGTGCGTTACAATGGGAGGTGGAGCTTTTTAATGGAGGAGTGTGATGCGTAAATGCTCATAGACTCCACCATGGGAATTAGGCTCTGTGGCCCTAGAACTTCTTGTTGGACTTGGATGTGATTCTTAATTTGCCTATGAATGTCACAATTTATTGTGATAATTTTTGTGTAGTGGCAATTGGAAAGAATCGCAAAGTCCAAAAGGTGAGTAATCACATTGGGTGAAAGTACCACCTTATACGAGTAATTCGTAAGGCGAGGAGATATAGTGGTGTCAAAGATTGCATTGGAACAAAACTTGGTTATTCTTTTCATGTGAACATGTTATAGCTAGAAATCGTGTCTCGGTTTACCGAGTTGATGATGTCCCCTTGAGGAGCTCAAAACGATTATTATATTAAACCTTGCAAGTGGATTAATTTCCGATATAATAATAAGGTTGAGCTATACTACTCTTGGATAAGATATTAATTGATTAGAAAGCTGTCAATAGCTAAAATTAATTAATGGACATGCGTTATCTTAAACACGGGAAATAAATAATTGGAAAGGAGCCCGATTCGTAAATCGGATTGAACGGGTAGTTCAATATTAATTCTTTAATGGAGTGAATTAATATTTTATTTAATTTAAGAGTGTTTGGGCTTAAATACTTGGATTAAATTAAATATGGAGGCCCAGTTCTAATCCTCCTAGGAGTCCCTAAGATAACCTAAACTAATCCTATAAATATGGCCTAAAACTCACGCCTAAAGACACTAATCTTGGGAGCAATATTTAGATTAAATATTGTAAAGTATTAAGTGTTTGTAGAGGGTGTTTTGAGTGGCTAGGGTTTGACGGATTGTCGTCCAACCGATAGTCAAATCTAGGAGGGTTTATCTTAGAAGATTCGTGGGTCGAATCATCTATCAATACAAGAGCTAATCTCGTGTGCAGAGATTAGTGCGTGGATCATCCTCGACTCAGATTCGTTTCGTTCTTCACAAAGGTATATTCGATTTATGGTTCCGCAATCTCATAAATTGAATTACGTGGCTTTGCATGTTATTAATCGGTGAATAATTAAATTAAATTAATATCTTAATGTTCCTGGCACATGGGATCTTCAATCGGTTCCAGCACATTGGGGGCTTGATAGGCCGGCTCGAGTCCCCTTTCACAACGAGCCGGCCGATGTCGAGCCCCTTAGCCTCGAGCCCGCCTCATCCGAGTTTATGTATGGCGTGTGCATTGCGCACACCTTTAATAATAACAAAAAAATTCGAATTTGACCGTTGCACACCGGCTACTTCTTGCCGACCGCTGCAATGCACACACCTTTAATAGTAATAAAAAAAAAATCGAATTTGACCGTTGCACAACGACTACTTCTTGCCGACCGCCGCAATGGATCGCCGACTCCGGCAACGGTCACATATATTTTTTTTCTAATTCTTCTTCTACCCTATAAATACACCCCAATTCTACACCATTTTTACATTGTTTCTCTCCATTTCTCTCCATATATATCTCATTTCCTACACCACATTCATCAACCTCAAATGGCCGGCAACGACGAGATGTACGACGTGTACTCATCGAATTGGGACGGTGTCATCCCTTCAAAGGGGCAAAGTCCAAAGCCAAGGCGGCGGACGACGATGACGAGGGTCTGGAGGACAAACAATAGCGCCACACCTACATTGTCAAAGAAACCGACCTGATCATATGTCGTATTTGGATGGAGGAAACGAATGACGTCAGCCGCGGTGTCTATAAAAAAGGGGAGGCGTATGAGGGGAGGGTCGTGGAACGGATCAACCTCTTGATGCCCACCCCTTTCACGTTCAAACAAATTAAGAGTCATTGGCAACGAGTTAGCAATGATGTGAAGTCGTGGGAGAATGCTTGGGTGGAGACTCACGCCCAATGGCCAAGTGGCTTCAACGGCGACATGATGAGGGTTAGGACGAAGACGTCGTCCGATGGTGCTTTCACGACTTCGGCTTCCGCTAAGGAAAGTGTTGGCATTCGCTCCAACAAGGCGGCGAAGGCGGCGACCAAGAGGAAGGGGACGACGCCCCCATCCTAGCTGTTGCAGTTTATGGAAGGCACACAAAGTGGTCTCCAAGCTCTCGCCGAGGCCAAAATGGAGAAAATCCGTATGAAGCACGAGGCGATGGACAACAAGATTCTCAACATGGATACGTCGAGAAGCAGCTCAAGCTTCATTCGGAGCAAGTGGCGGAGATCTTGGCTCATCGTGCATGAGTGTAATTTATTTTTTATTATGTAAACTACAAAATTTCATCGGTGTAATATTTTATTTTTTTTAGTAATGAAATTTAAGTATTGTATTATTCTATATATATAGCAAAAAGAATTTAAATAAAATAAATAAAAAATCAAAAGATGTTAAATTTAGAAATTAATTCATATGAGTCTGCAGATGAGCTTATGGGCAAAGGCTCATCCGTGGGTCAGGCCATCCGTTGAGCCTCTCAATGGATGTGGATGCTCTAAGAGCTTCAAATAAAATTAAACCATTGAGCTGATAGAATTAAGTGAATTAATAAGACGGTAACATGTCATTGTTCATATACATTGTTCTGATATTCTATTTCGGATTGATTAGACATAAACATTCAATATGAGTCTCGTAACGTAGCAACTGTGACACCACCTTCTTAAAAATTGGCATTTACAAGTTACAACATCCTCAATTTTCAATTCCATCAATGTTATCCGAGATATGGACCATTAAAATATTGTCTTTTTACCAAAACAAAAAACGGCGTATTTTACTGTTGAAAAAAATGAAATGTTATTCTAGTAAAAAAAAATACTTATAACAGAAATGGTCTTTCAAAACTGTCAGTTTCGTAACTTAATAAAGAAAACTAGCGTGTAGCCCGTCGAAAATCGATGGGAAATTATTATTTAGTAAATTTATAATAAAATTATTGTCCATTAATTATTTTTAAGTTTTACACTTTGTGTGAGTTTTGTGGGCGAGTTTGAAATCGGCTCGTCTATCCCCATGGTTGAATATCGGAATCCTCATGTCGATTACAATTCTGAAAAAGTTGAACCATCGACTTAGAAAGACCCGTCTACCCTCATGGTTCAGAATCCTTCCATTAAGTTGAACTGTTGAAACAACCTGTCTACCCCCATGGTTCAAGGTCAGAATCTTCTCGTCGACCACGATTATGAAAAAGTTAAACCGTCAGTTTGGAATTGACCCGTCTACCCTCACGGTTCCAAGTCAGAATTCTCATGTTATGTTGAACTGTCGTAACTGAATCGGCTCGTCTACCCCACGGGGTCAATCAAAATCAGTCCGTTGACCATAGTCTTAATTTTTGTAGACAATAAAATAAATGGATAAAAAGTGCACGGAATTAAATAGTTTATATAATAGGACTTAATAAGTGGTCATTTTATAATTTTAATAAAAAATAAAACTATTTATTTGATCAGCCGATTAATTCGGCCCCATTTTTATAGATAATTTTTAAAGTTTTCTTACTTCTCAAAATCGTTGTGGGAAAAATATATATTTGACTCTCAAAGAAATTGCCCTTGTCAATTTTATATGATAATTGTAATGAATCATTTTGATCGCAAATATTTCTTTGTCCCGTATTGATTTAGAGAAGAAAAATAATTATGAGAATTGTTGTGAATATTCATTTTGACAATAAATATCTCTTTGTCTTATATTTATTTACAGAAAATATTTAGAGAAAAAAATGATTTTCGTTTTGTATCTAAAAAAAATTACTCCTATAATAAAAATTATAACTATTTAGTTACCCAATTAATTGATTGGACGAATTAAATTACAATAGATGGAGATTGATTTAAAAAGCGATATAGATACAAGATTTATAGTTAAATAATATTTTTTTAAATAGATAGGATTAGTAATTAAGTATACGTAAAGAAACAAATTAATAAATGTTATCTTAATTTGTATAAAAGTGGAGATTATCATATTAGAAAAAGACGTCATTCAATTCAACTTTTTCTCAAATTAATTTTGTCAATAAATAATAAAACTATTTATGTGACCATTAGTGAAAATTAAATTGATCGTGCAAGGCAATTGTGGAATGTGAAAAAAATACATTTGGTTTGAATATTTATATAGGTTCTCCAAGAATTGAGTTTGGTTCAAAACAATGTGGGATAAAATAATTTTTGACAAAAATGAGAAAATTAAATATTTTTTATATCTTGATTGCATGGAATTTATATGTGTTTTAGAACAATTGATATATTGATGTATGTTGTTAAGTTGTTATTTATGAGATGTGTATGTAATATATTTATATATAACATGAATATATCATAGTAAAATGTGTATAGGAAGACATGCGTGAGTTATATGGTATCTCAATATTCTCATTCCATATTTAACCATGAAATAAATATGTTTTAAAATAACAAAAATGAAGAATAAATAAAAAAATTGGAGGATTTAGATAAAGAGGAATGGAGGAATTTGAGGATTGCCACGTAGGATATTTTTTGCGTAGAGTCGTTTTTGTTTATTATATAATATATAGATAGATCATGGTAGTTTTATTGATGCAAATATAGCTATATAAGGAGTATCACCATTACTTATCTCAAAAAAAAAAAAAAATATTGTTGCAAATATGTTACACAAAATATAATTAATAATATGTTTGGAAATGGTCATATAAATATATAGAGAACCCAAGCATTGAAATCCATAACAAGTTTTCTTTTGATTTAATTTAGTCAATGGCTTCTTACAAGCTAGTTTATTATACACTTTTTTTTTTTTAATTCTTAGATAAATATGTATATAAATATTGTTTAACTTTTATACCCTAAGAAATATGATCGATCGGATTATTTCGTTGTTGTTTCAAGTCATGTCTCATGGGGAGTCATATTTTTTTTTATGTGATATACAATTACTATTCATTTTATATATGTTGTGAATTAATCTTGTTCGATCTAGGCTTTGAAGAAGGCCCGATTACATCATGTTCACCAAAAAATTGCATAAGAAGAAAGTTGCGTTGGAGGGAATGAATCTCAGGCTATGTTTGGTAGGTTAGATATGCATAGATAAGATAAGTTATCTATGTTTATTAGCTGTTTGGTAGGTTAGATAAATAAACTCATAAGCTCAACATAAAGATAAAACCTGCTAGGAAACGCTGGGAAACCACTGTTCCGCCGAGTTTAATAGTCTCTCCAAGTTGGTGAGATAAATTTCCTTGGTCAAACAATGACATCAAATTTGTCAAGTCTGCCCTTTTCCATCTACCTCAATTTCGTCTTTTCTTTTTCCCCAATTCTCGGCGCCGCTCCTTCAGAAGACTTCAAAACCTTCCGCCAGTTCGGTTAGCCGCCGGAAAAGGTAAACATCTCACCGCCGTTCAACGATTTGGAGTATCGCTACTTTTCGAAATCTAATGGCGTGTTTTCTGATCTGTGTTTGTTCTCCAAACTTTATTTGCACGTCAGCGGTGACTTGAACACGTCAAGTTCGTTGGAAAAAGTAGCAGTGTTTGGCTAAGGAAAAGGTAACAATTTCACCGCCTAATGTGCAATTTGGGTATAATACTCCTCTTCTTATGTGCCGTTTGTTTCATGACAATTGAAGGCACCTGCAAGCGAAGCTCTCACTCTTAAACCCTTTTAGTTCTTGATTTTTGTCTCTAGTTTTACTCCAATCCAAACGCGCCGTTAGTGGGGAAATGGGGGTTGTTTCAGTTAACCGGCGACAGGTCTAGTTCTGTTTGTTTGGCGTTTTTGTGGCGGTGGATTTTGGATTGTCTGCGGCGGCGGCCCACCAGTGCAGCCATGGACACCACCACCATGATGTGCATGATGAGGAGGATGTATGATGAGGAATAGTCTAGAGCAGCAGACGCTTCTTCGAGAGGAAATTGCTAAAATGGAAGATCTGAAGATGATGTGGGGGCATGATGATCATGATCATATGTTTGAGCATGGACATCATGAGCATGATGGTGTTGTTGATCTTCCTGACTTGGTAAATAATTTATGGCTCTTTTGATTTTGGCACTCTGTTTTTTTAAGAAATCTTTTTGTTTGTGAGGTCTTGTATTGCAGTAGTTAATGTAATTTGCAGTAAATCTTTCTGTTCATAATGTTGTTGATGTTACTGCATTGTTGTTATTATTAGCAATGTCTTTGAATGCTATTTAGTTTTGTTGGAATAACTCAATCAATTGCACATTGCTGACAGTGTTCGTTTTGATATACTATGCAACAGTTTCCCAATGCGGATGGGTTTAGATTTGAATTGAATGTTTCGCTAGTCATAGTATTGTTGATTGAATGAGACAGAAGAATGTTGGAAGAACATTTCAGAGAAATGTTTGTGCATGAAGATTTATGGTTATGGTTAATGATACTAATTAGTTTAATTCGATTTGGCAGGTCTCTGGATCAATGCCATGGGCTGCTCGCTTTTAGTTAGCTTGGCCTCCCTTATTTGCCTTATTTGCCTTATTTTGTTTCCCGTAATATTTAGTAAGTACTCTGAATGCCTAACATGCTCTTTTCTAGCTCTTGAAAAAAATATCAGTTTATGCTTACAACTAGCTAACAAGGGTTGGAATCGAATTCTGCAGCACATGGGAAGCCATCAAAGGCTATTGTTGATTCGTTAGCATTATTTGGGGTTAGTTTCTTGTTCCTCTGTTCACTCTTTCTGAACACATTCATGGGAAACTTGGGTATGCATATTTCCGGCGACGCCCTAATGTGACCTAATTATTTTCTGACCTCCAATTTGTGTCCGCAGCAGTAACGAATCCCTTCTTTCCGGCGTATTTCGGCTGATTGACGAGTGCAATCGATAAAAAATCTGCAAAAGCTTGGACGACTTCAGCGACGGCCGCCGTTAATTCAGCAAAGGGGTGATTTGCATTGCACGCTGATTTGAAGAAGGCTGCCAATCGTCATTTCTGTTTACATATACTATATGACAGCACATTTGTAATTATCCATCTAGGTCAGGGGTAGGTGTGGAAAATGATAAGTTTATCTTGGAATTAATCTTGTGTAGCAAACATCAATATTTGTTATCTCAAATTTAATCCTTACCTACCAAACTCCCGTCTTGAATAATTTATCTCAAAAACCCAAATAACTTATCTTCAGATAATTTATCTCTACATATCTTACCTAAGCTACCAAACACACACTCAATGTGTATGGTGTTGTGTCTGTTATGGTGTAAAGCATGAATGTAGTTACCCTACTGAAGATAAGTGAAAAGAGGGTGTACAGAGTAAAGACGTGTGGGATCCTTGCAACGACTTAGACACGTACTAAAAATATATTTTTATTGACAAAAACTTGGGTGCAACATTTGCACCGTGCAACACCCGGCCACCCGACCCGACCCGTTTGACCCTGGTTTGATCCAAGTCAACCCCCCTTTGACCAGTTTTTTTTTTCAAATTTTTTCAAATTTTTCAGTTTTTTTTTTTGTGTGCCGCTTCTTCTTTGGTCAAGATTCGAACGAGGGGAGCTGAAGGCCTCGAAGCGAGCCGCAAAAATCCAAAATGTTGCCCACAAATTATCCTTATTTTAGTATTCGGAGTGAAGGCGGAGCCATAAAATTGGAGCCGAAGGCTCTGCTGGGAAAAAAAAAAAAAAAAAGAAAAGAAAAGGGGGGGGTGGGGGGGGGGGAAGGGGCGCGTGTCCACGCGCCACGCATGGATCTCACGCGTGGGTCGGGCGGGGCGGGTCGGCACTGATGGGTGTTGCACCGTAGATATGTATGTACTGGAGTATTACTTATTTTTATTTGATTCGATTTACAAATACGAAATAATTCAAACTTTCTACACCATATGTTGTAATATCGTGAGATTAATTATATGGAAAGTACTATTTATAATTCAAACTTTCTACACCATATATTGTAATATCGTGAGATTAATTATATGGAAAGTACTATTTATAATGAGGGAAAATGGTTTTCACAAAAACCTTTCCCTGGAGAGTTGAAATTATATTATTGTTAACTAAACTCTATCTTATTATTTCATTATAGTATTATTTTATCATCTATCCTCCCCTAAAATCATTCATATATAACTAGTGTATAACTCGTCGAAAATCAACGGGAAATTATAAAAATTAATAAAATTATTAAATAGTACTAATATGTGATAGATTAAAAAAAATATTATTTGTTAATTATTTTAGCGTTAAATAATTCAATTATGCAATCTACTAAACTCGCTTAGAATTTATATCCCTTGAACATATCTCAAATTCAATTAAAAAGTAATTTTACCACATGTTTACGTCTCAAACCCATATAGTTATGTTTGTTAAAAATTATAACTAATATATTCTCATTACTTTCGATAATTGTTAAAGCTCTATTCTTTTACAAAACTGATGTGGGCAAAAATATATTTCTCTCTCAAAGGAAAGCGACTCTTAAGCTGAACTTTTTAGCTTTTTATGAAGAAAAAGAGGCAAGGGAAGGAGCGGGTAGTGAGAGAGAGAAGAGATATATAGATAGCGAATAATACTATAGATATTACGATTGTCTATAAGATGAAAGTGACCCTAAATACCCACATTATGAATTCAACACAAGATTAAGAAAAATAAAAAATAAGTTAAACCACCGCTTCACAATCATCCTGTCCCTATTGACTACAATACTGATTTTAAATTGTATAAATAATCATCTTCCAAATATATTCACAAAAAAATTAGTGATGACATTTGTTTTATTTTTACATGAAATTAATATTTAATTGTAACGGCCCGTTACCCGGCCTATGCGGATAACCGGACTGTCACTTGAAACCGTAAGATAAACTGTTGACTTACATAACTTTACAAGAAATGGAGATTTCAAACAAGCTTGGCTTCGAAGGGAACCAAGGGGACTTCGTCAACTTGACATTACCCTAGCTTGGTCGTCTTGGGGTCAAAGTATGAGGACTTTGACCCCGCACTGCGAAAGCATCGATTAAGACTAACCGTAATCGGATTAGTCGAGTTTGAAGAAACGTTGAGCTTTAACATACGTTCAATGGAAAGGGGATGACGATCCAAGGGATCGTCGTCTGGAACATTCTTTGATGCCAATACACCTCCATCCCAATCGTTCACTTAACCTGTTTTGAAAAAGAAAACATTTTGGGCTGAGTACTTTTTGGTACTCAGTGAGGTTCGTGCCCTTTTTGAAAAACGTTTTACAGAAACATTTGAAAGATAAAGCATGCTCATTTTGTATACAAGGGCAATAACTTTAAAAGGAAAACATTTAACCCATGCATACGTAAAAACATTTTAACTTAACCTTATGCGCATCATAGCTCGCCTATCGTGTTACCTTCCCCGGTTCTTCGAATGGGGAGCCACTCCCACTCTCTGAACTGTCATAAGTACCTGTGTGCGCACTACCTTGGGGTGTACTGGTCCTAAGGCCGATCGAAGATAATAACATCATATATGATAAACACGAGTAGTGAGCAAAAATATTTAGCATGCATTATCACTTTTTCATGAAAGCAGTTAGGGCTTAATAACCCGAAAGTTACCTCCGTGGGGCTTATAACCCACAGTTTGAAAATAAAACTCACCTCTTGTCCTTGACGTGGATATCCTCTTGCGTCCCTAGCTCTTGGTGTCTCCTACAAGACAATCTATATTCTTTAACACTTGACGCTAGAGGTCAATTAATCTATTGATATCCTAAAGGCCAACCTATTCCCGGTCTTTAACATTTGCATTTGAAAATCTATTAAGGCATTGCCTTGGGGGTTTTATAGAAATCGCATTGTAGAACCTTAGTCAAGACATGCATTTTAGAAGCTTAATCAATACTTGATCTTGAAATCATGCCGTGCCATGAAATGCCCTGTCATGCTTCATATAAGTGTGCATGTCACACAATTAATCATATATGATATCATACCTTACTTATATAATTAAATTCATGCACACGTGCCGTATCATGTCACCATAAATTAGCATGCTTCAATAAGTACACTTAAGCCATTTAGCACACGTATTTAATCATATACTTAGTTAATTAATTACAATTAATTAACAAATCCTTAGGTAATTAATCCACTCACATAAATAATTAATCAAGAGAAAATTAATTAATTAACAACATAGAAATAATTAATTAATAATTAATTATTAATCGAGATTAATCAACTCACACATAGGTGCATGCTAATCACTGATACACAAGTAACTGAACAACTTAATTAACCTTTGAGAAATAAATTAATGATCTTGGACTATTAATTAAATTAATTAGGCAAAGGTGGCCCAAGGCCCAAGCACATAGGTCCAAGAAACAACATTAGTCTTATTGGGCTCAACAATCATAAACATATATGACACATTAATAACATGTAGATTGGACTGACGCATAAATTATATTTGACTTTATAGATAATAATAAAAATAACATGAGCCCATTATCCACATTATTTTAATTTAGTCTTAGTCCAATAATAAATAATTACATAGGTTGGACCTCTTAAGAAAAATATTTTAATAGAAATGATATGACCCAAATTCATATTGAATTAATTAAATCTGGTCGAGTCCCAAATTTCCTAGTCCACACACAATAATAATTAATTTGGCCCAACAACCTTAAGTTCAATTAAATAAAAATAATTCTGGCCCAAAACTTAATAATTAGCCCAATTCAATAAATAATCAAATTAGCTTAATAAATAAATCTATAAAATTTCAATTAAAATCCTACTTTCGACATTTCATCTTAGGAAATTACTTAACACGTTATTGGGGCTCACATACGTATTTATTTTAAGCATCAAAACGTTTTTAGGCATAAAAAGGCAATAAGACATTTTTCTGAAATTTTCAGTTAGACACCTAGTACCGTAAAATCCAAAATAAATAGCAAACAATATCTAATCGCCTTGAGATTTCTACTGGGGACTTCTAACATGTTCATCTTAATCCAGGAGTTTTCATAACCCAAAAATATTAGATTTTATTAGTCCAAACGGGGCTCGGTTTACAGAACAGTAAATCTGTCAAAAACGAGTTTTTGCCGCAAATCAGTCCGCTCGTAAATTCATTTTAAAATTACTCGTTTGGCTACTAGAGATGAGAGATACCAATTTGGAAACCTTAGAATGTCCAGTTTCAATTTCAAGAGGCGGATTTCACAGATTTTGAAAGAAAAGAAGGCTACTACCCCAAGACATAATTCTCGGCAGATATTTGGTTCTATCACAGGTCAGATTCGAAACAACTTCACCGAGGGAGCTACACTCGTTGGATTAACTTGATTTTTGGATATGTTATAGCTAACATCTTAATCTTCAACATACTAAAAGATGAGATTTAAATTCGAAGCCTAACCCATCCAAATGAGCAGGTCAGATCAGCATAACTTTCATAATCAACCACATTCATCACAAATTTCACAAAGTTTGCAACAAAGATTCCACCAAATCGATGCACATTCATATGAAAGCCTTAGAACATGATTATAAATCACTCAAAACATGCAAGGAAGCAAGACGAACGAATTTCCCACACCATGGCTCGAATCAAAACATCCAAATTGATATGCATTCATAGAATCGCAAAGGAAACTTCAAATCATCAACCTTTCCATCATTTAATCAAAATAAAAACGAAAATTTAGGGGCTTACCTCTCTCGAATCTATCACCGAATTCTCTATTCGAATAGTATCATAACCGTGTTCTCAAGAAATCAACGGTGATGAGGAAATTGAGAGTGAAACAAGATCAAAACAATATACCTATCCTTTATTTTCTTCTCCTTCTCTCGGCCCCTCTCTCTTACTCAGCGTGCGCCTCTTCTCTCTCGAGCAGCCTCTCCCTTTTCCCGGCGTGGTGACTGCCTCTTCGAGGTGGTTCGGCGGCAGTAGGGTAGCGGTGGTTTGAAGGGCTGAGATAGGAGTGGTTCCTTGCCTCTACCCTCCCTCCTTGGTGTCCCTAACGGCGACGGCTGCTGGTGGGAGGGGGAAGGACGATGGCGGCTGCCGGCGGGAAGGGGAGGATGGCTGCGGCTGGCGTTTTCCAGGGCTAGGGATTGGAAAACCCTAGTTTTTCTTCTCCTTTCTTTCTCGTCTCCCTCTTTCTCTCTCGAAAACCCTAGTTTTTCTTCTCCTCTCTTTCTCGTCTCCCTCTCGTGTGGCTGTTACGCTTCCCTAAGTGTCTCCGGCGGCGGAAACGGCAGAACGGAAGGGAGGGGCGGTGATTTTGAGCGGCTGCCGGTGGAGAATGGAGAAAGCCCTTGTTTCCTCTTGAAGAGTGGCTGCAGATGATTTATTGGGGAAGGGATGGTGAAGGCTTGGATGATACAGAGGGGATAGAGGAGTGTGATTATGAGTTTGCAGGTGAATGATTATTCTGCAGAGGTTTTAGCGTGGATGAGTGGTGATGGCCGCTGGTTTTAGGGAGAGAAAAGAGTTGATGGTCCCGAAACGAGTTACTGGTGTATGGGGGGGGGGAATACACCAGTTAGGATTTAAAAACTTAAACCTGAAAAATCACTTCAACTGAGTAAAAGATGACTCAGTTGGAATTTCACAGCTGAGTAAGCGACCTCAGCTGGAAGAGTGAGGCTGTGCGGAATGTGGTGGAAAAATAAACTCGTTAAAAGCAACTCACGCAAAACAGCTCGGTTGGTCAAGAACCAAAACAGCTCGGTTGAAAATGTGCAAATGCGGTTTGTATGTCGGTTAGATTGATCAGATAAATATGCAAAAGCAACTGAATAAAAACAAACACAGACACACAGGATTTAACGTGGTTCGGAGATAATCCTCCTACGTCCACGGGGAGATGTGAATCCACACACCTCAGTCCAAGTTCTTCTAGACAGAACCACTCAGCTTACGCGGGCTGAGCAACCGTTAAGGATAAGTTTGCGGGTACTTATCGACCTTACAGTTTAGTTTCCGGGCACTAAACAGCCTATGTCAAGTTTGCGGGTACTTGACGACCTGACTACTCAATTACAGGAAGAGTAAGGTCCTAGCACACTTTTTAGGGTGTGAGAAAGGGTGGGGTTTCCAACTACAGCTCGATCACGAATGAGAGCTGGATCTAAGGCTTGAATGAATAAAACTAAAACTAAGATCAAAGACAGATTTACACTCTATGAACCCTCAGCTACTAATGTTCTATCACTCTTGAACTCTCAGCTGCTGATGTTCTTAGAATAGGATTTTAGTTGCACTTTTCTCTCTTGCTTCAGTCTGTCTCGTGTGTCTTATGTCTCTCGAATGAGAGAATGCCTCTATTTATAGGCGGAGAGAATCAACTAGCCGTTGGAGGAGCAGTTGATCTCTGATCTGTTGATAGTGATGGCTTGTCTCTCATCTCTGCAGACTTTCCCGATATGGCATCTGTGCTCTTCTGCTTTCCATCTGAGACAGCCTTGTGTTGGGCCAGATGGGGTAATGACTGAACGGTCAAACCCTCATGTGACTTCCTTTTGAAATTCAAATCTTAACCTTTCTGACAGTCAACCTCGGTTCGTCGGTTGAAAGTCTTGATCTTCATCTGAGTGGTCTTCAGCTGATGTTCTGAACTGTTGGACTCTCAGCTGAATTTGAACTTCAAGCAGTTGATCTTCTTGTTCGAGTTCTATAACTGAGGTTTTGAAACTGAACACTCAGTTGTCTTCCTTGTATATACTCAGTTAGGTTTGAACCCTCAAATGACTTTCCTTTTCATCTGATGTTCTCTTCCTTTCTACTGTTTCTCATCTGATGAACGCTCAGTTGGTTTCCTTCACAACTGATGTTCTGAAGACTTCCCCTTGTTTGCATCTGAACATATGAACTCTCAGTTGTCTTTCTTCACAACTGATGTTCTGTCTGAATGACGCCTTGTTGCCATCTTCAGCTGTAGACCTGTAAAGATAAAATCTTAACTTTGCTCAAACAGCGAGCCTAAATTCTAACATTAGGTTCTGGCAACATCTACTCGGTTGGGGTCAGTCGGTTTTAGAATTCATCAAAACTTATACTAATAAATTTCCCAACAATTTCCCCCTTTTTGATGATGCCAAAACCACTTACAACTTTACACCACTTTTGGATGGTTGAGCAGCTGGCACTCCTTCTTCTTGGGTCTCTTCTTCTTCCTGTGCTTCACCCTCCGTCTCCTTCTCTTCCCCCTTTTTGGCATCAGCAACAAGGCTTGCTACTGAACCGTCCAGAGAGTTGAGTTTGGCCTCGGTGGATTGAACACGGTTGAAGAGTTCATCGACCGCACACTCCAGCTCGATCTTCTTCGCCAGTTCGGAGTCCTGGCGCTCTTGTTCTGCCTTCTTCAAGATAGAGAGGTTGTCATTGACCTCTGTCTGAAAGGCAACGAACTCAGCCCACCGCGACTCGAACCGGGACTCCCATTCAGCATCCTGCGTCTGTTGGGACTTGGCCAGATTTAAGTCAGCCAAGGACTTGAAGACATTCACTTCCGACTTCAAGCCCAACAGAGTGGATTTCAGCTCCGACACGTCCTGACTGGTGGAGGAGGAGAGATCATTCAGCTTCATCTTCAGCTCGGCATTCTCCTCCACCAGTTGTTGGTACTTCACTTCTTGAGCTGCCAACTCCCTCAGCTGGTCATCTTGTTGGTGCTGGAGGTTGGCAAGTAGCTCGGTCCTCAACTGGTTGACCCTCTCAGCCACTAGCTCGCAGATTTGTTCTGATGAAGGAGCGAGCTGGGCAGCTGGAAGGGCTTGAGCAGACTGAGCTAGAGGCTCAGCTGTGACCATGGCTTGACGGTTTGCCAGGTACAGCTTCAGATTTTCCTCTTCTTCCTTTGCGGCGGCAGCTGCTGCATCGACATCTTCAAGGAAGTCAGCTGATTTCACCAACATGCTGTCAAGGAAGTCGACACACTCCTTTCCAGCTGCCTTCCTTGTGTCCTTCCCTTCAGCCAGACTCTGGTCCATCCGTCTAGTGAGCAGCGCGATCCGGTTGTTGTATGCCACCTCTAAGTTGGAATAGTTGAAGTAGGCTCGGATGCGGGATTCATCAGACTTCAGCCTGTCCCAGCTCAGTACCCTGATCGTGTCCTCCTTGACATACCACTGGCTAAAGATCAGGTGGAACTGGTACAGTAGCTCGGTTCCCAGTGTGGCAAAGATGGGCATGTCGCGAGCCGCAGGGAACAGACCCAACAGCTTTTGAAAGCAGTAGGCCACCCTGCCTTCGTGCTCGTCAGCAACAGCCTGCAGGTCCTCCGCTTCGTTGATCAGGAAGGGGGTGAGATTGTATGGTTCGGGTTCAAGAGGTTCATCGATGTTGGCCAAAGAGTCGGTCACAACATCGGCATCGAGCTCAGAGCTCGGAATTTGGGATTCAGTTGGGGAAGAGGGTGGAATGGTTTCCTCAACATCGGCCGAAGGAGCGGTCACGATGTTGGCATCGAGCTGAGAGCTCGGAATTTCTGGCTCGATTTGGGTAGAGAGAGCAAGAGGCTCTGGGGGCGGTACAACATTCACTCCAGCTGTGGGGGAGGTGGTAGCATCTTCGAGGTCCTCAGAGGAGGAGGATTCATCCGACGTCTCCATGCCCTCAACCTCATCAGCTCCGGGGGCTCGAGGGACAATCTCGAGCGATGCGGCCTCAGCTGAGCGGCTGGATTCGGAGCGTTCTTCAGCAGGTGTGGATTCGACCTGCACTCCCTCCTCGTCTGGAGCTTGTTCCTCAGCTGGCTCCTCAGCTGGAACCTCAACTGGCTCATCAGCTGGAACATCAGTTGGCTCATCAGCTGACACCTCAGCTGCCTTCTTGAGAGCCTTCTTGAACCTTACCCTTAACTTTTTCTGGGCAGGTTCGTCAGTCGACTCCTTCTCAGCGTCAGCTCGGCGACGTGAGGCTTTGGATTTTGTGGGGCGAGCAGCAGCTTGTTCCCCCTCAGCTGTTGACTCAGCTGGCTTTCCCGACTCCCTTTTGTCCTTAGGAGTGTAGACACTCCTCAGCACCTCCTGTGCTTTCTTGGACATCGGGAACAACAACAGCTTCTTCAGTGGCGTCTCCTCGCAGTCAGCCCAGACCATGTTGCGGTCCTTTGTTGCGAGGAGGATGAAGGCGGAGATTTTGCAGCCGAAATTGAGCGTGCCCTTTACACTCAGCAGCTTCTCTCCAGACTCGGTCGTAGTCTCAGAGATCTTCGACTTCTCCACCATCAACTGGTTCAGAAAATATTTGAACCAGTTGATTTGGTGTTGGTGCTCCAGGGCCACCAGCTGCTTCAACTTGGGTCAGCTGATGTCGCCGAACGCGCCACTGTATCCGAACACGACCTTCGACACGACGTCGAACAACAGGCGGTGTTCCGGCTTCAACTTAGTCCTTTGCATGTTGCTCCTCAACCGCTCTGGCTTCGATCAGAGCATCCTGAAGAAATTCATCTGCTTGTTCGTCGGTAATATTCTCCAGGAACTCGGTGGCGGTGTGGTTGATTGGTATGATGTACCGGAGGACATCGGACACGTCGATGGAGAAGGAGACACGACGTATTGTCCTTGCCGGAACATCTCTTTGTCGGCAGGACACCTTCGTAGAAACTCCCTCCGAACTGTCAAGGGGGCGAACGAGATTGACGTAGAATTCTCCGACTTGACGCCTGAGCAAGTGGGAGGGACAGAGCTTGGCCCATTCTAGTAGTCCGTTCTCTCGGAGAGTGTTGGCGAGAGGGGCTAGGACCGGCGACTCTAGATCCTCGTCGGAGAGGATCTGCTCGAAGTGAATCTTCGATACTAACATATCGAATGACTCTTCATACGTGGTAGGTACGAGGGAAGGTCCCGATGATGCCATTCTCTTGCTTTTGGGTGCCATTAAATCACTGCAAAGGTAATATATATAGGAAAGGAAAGAAATCTATTTGCAGAAAAGGGTTAGGCAGAAAACTGGAAGACAATGAATGGTTATAAATGATAAGCACAAATGAGGAAAGTAGGAGATATCTTCCTGATTTTTCGCCTTATATAGGTCTTTGACTCGGATGAGATCAACGGCTGTGGTTAAATGGCGCGAATCCATCAACGGCTGAGATTACGCGACTGTTGACTATCTTTGACTTGACATTTTGATCCGAGTTCCAACTAGCGCGTGAGAAGGTGTACAGTTTCATGTCAGCCCAGTCGCACTATAAAGTAGGCTATAGATGCTCAGCCGTACTTTACATTTAATGCGACATGATGGCTATTTTAATGTAACTGACTAGCTCAGGAATGTTTGAATTTATTTCAAACATTCTCATTTAAGAACATAACACCTTCAGTCATAAATGATACCTGGCAGCTGATGTCGATATCAGCTGTATACCTCAGTTGTGCTCCTCAGTTGCCGCATACCATCAGCTGACTCGAGTTCGTCTGTTCAGCTGACGTTTGATGTTTTCAGTTGGCAGTTCGCATCTGAGATTCCCCCTTTATCTGAGCTTCCCTTTTCATCTGAGCTTCCACCTTAAATAGATATCCGATTCTTCAGCTCGGATGGATCCTTATCAGCTCGGATGAATTTTTAGCTCGGATCCAAGAGTCCTAGAAGATCACACAGCATCTTGAATCGGGCTTCAGGAAGAGGTTTAGTGAAGATGTCAGCTCTCTGAATCTCAGTTGGGATCTTCTCCATGGACACATCCTTTTTCTCAATATGATCTCGGATGAAATGATGACGAATATCGATATGCTTAGTCCGAGAGTGGTGAACAGGGTTCAGAGAGATAGCTATGGCACTCGAGCTATCACAATGAATGGGAACATGTCCGGTTGCAACTTCATAATCTCTCAGCTGTTGTTTTAGCCACAATACTTGCATGCAACAGCTTCCGGCAGCCATATACTCTGACTCGGTTGTCGAAGTAGCAACACACGCTTGTTTCTTGGAGAACCATGAAACCAGCTTACCTCCCATGAACTGACAGTGTCCAGAAGTAGACTTCCTGTCCAACCGATCTCCTGCTAGGTCGGCATCTGAGTATCCAGTCAGCTGGATATTGTCATCAGTTGGGTACCACAACCCAACATTGACAGTTCCCTTCAGATACTTAATGATGTTCTTTGCTGCCAACATGTGTGCTTCTCTTGGTTGGACTTGAAAACGAGCACACACTCCAACTGCGTATGAAATGTCTGGTCGGCTGGCAGTTAGGTAGAGCAGCGAACCGATGATCCCTCTATACTGGCTGGTATCAACGAGCTTTCCCTCAGCTCCTGGTTCGATCTTCCAATTCGTGTTCATAGGGATCTTTGTTGTCTTACTTGTCTGCAATCCGAACTTGGTGATGAGCTCCTTTGTATATTTGGACTGGTTGATGAAAATCCCTTCAGGTGACTGCTTCACTTGTAATCCAAGGAAATAATTCATCTCGCCCATCATTGACATCTCGAACTTCTCCTTCATAAGATCAGAGAATTTCTTGCACAGCTCCTCCGACTTGGAGCCGAAAATGATGTCATCGACATAAATTTGCATAGCAAGTATATCTTCTCCAACTTTGATGGTGAACAGAGTTTTATCAACTGAACCTCGTTTGAACCCCGAGTTCAGAAGAAATCCACACAGAGTGTCATACCATGCCCTTGGCGCTTGCTTTAGACCATAGATAGCTTTCTTCAGCCTGTACACTCTTCCATCTCCAGTCTCAAAACCAGGAGGCTGTTCAACATATACATCTTCTTTGATATCTCCATTGAGGAATGCACACTTCACATCCATCTGATATACTTTGAACTTGTGATGTGCGGCATAAGCTAGAAAGATCCGGATGGCTTCCAGCCTTGCGACTAGTGCAAAGGAATCTTCAAAGTCAATTCCTTCTTGTTGGCAGTATCCTTGAGCTACCAACCTTGCTTTATTCCTCACAATGAATCCAATGGCGTCTCTCTTGTTTTTGAAAATCCACTTCAATCCAATCACCTTGACACCATTTGGTCTTTCTACCAACTCCCATACACAGTTGCGTAGAAACTCATTCAATTCTTCTTGCATGGTTGTTGTCCAGTGGACACAATTGAGAGCTTCCCCAACATTCTTCGGTTCTGGAACATCAGCTACAAAGCAAGAAATCATGGCAACATCTCCAGCTTGCTCGAACTCCTCTAGAACTGCCAATTCCTCAGCATATTGGGCATAAGTGTTGGAATCTTCCTCGGTTGATTCTGGATTGGCAACTCTGCTCCGTGTGCGCACACCCTCGGTTGGATCTCCGATGATGTCGTTGGTGGAATGAACTTCATACCATCTTCGGTTGCGTCTTCCTTCTTCTTCCAACTGTGGCTGTTCAAAATTCTGAGTTGGAGTCTTCAGAGCTGGTGATTGATCAGCTGTTGAGTCTGGATCCTCAACATTTACAATAGTTTGAACTGAGCTCGGTTGGGCATCGGATGCTGATGCAGTTGGAGGAGCATCAGCTGAAGTTCCCCCTTGAGACGAGCTGAGGTCTTCGCATTCATCTTCAGAGGAGTATGGATCCTCATCCTCAGTTGCCCATATCAGTGGTTCAGCTCGGTTCTTTTCCCGAAGTGCTTGCGATCTGGTGAGAACTGGTAGAATAGATGGATCCGCGTGTTGTTCCTTTACCTGTTCACTGCACTCAAAGATAGATTCATCAAAACTAACATGAGGTGTTATTTCCACAACACGAGAGCTGTTGTTGAAGACTCTATATGCCTTGATCCGAGCTGCATATCCAAGAAATATGCCCTTCGAAGCTTTGGCATCAAAAGTTTTCAACTGAGTCTTCCCATTGTTGTGAATATAACACTTAGATCCAAAAACTCGAAAATAAGAAATATCTGGCTTTCTGCGTCTCCACAGCTCGTAGGGCGTCTTTCCCAACCGCTTGGTGAGAAGAGATCGATTCTGAGTGTAGCATGCTGTGTCGATCGCTTCAGCCCAAAATCTCTTTGGCAGTGCTGAGCTCGCTAACATGGATGTGGCTGCATCCTTCAGAGTTCTATTTCTTCGCTCAGCTACGCCATTCTGTTGTGGAGTACGCGCGGCTGATGTCTGATGGGTTATGCCATTCTTTTCGCAATACTCAATAATAGTTTCATTTAGAAACTCCGTTCCACGATCTGATCGGATAGATATGATCTTCATCTCTTGTTGGTTCGATATCCGATCCATCAGCTTGGGCAGCTCATCTCGGGTTTCACTCTTGTGGCGCATGAAGATGGTCCACGTATATCTTGAGTAGTCATCAGTTACAACCAATGTATATTCGTTTCCATTAATGCTTTTTGGTGTAACTGGCCCGAAGAGATCCATATGGATCAGCTGTAACACTCGGTCGGTTGAGGGAGTTGACTTCAACCGGAAGGAGGTTCTAGCGAGCTTTCCCAGCTGGCATGCACTGCAGATGTGTGTTGTTGAAAACACTCGGTTAGGTATGCCTCTGGCATGTTCTTGTCTGGCAAGTCGGTTCATCGTCTTGAAGTTCAAATGGTTGAGCCTTTTGTGCCACAGCCAGCTCACATCCGAACTGCTCTTTGATAACAGGCAAGTGTCAGGGAGGCTGCTGTTCTAGTCAGCGTAGTAAACATTCCCTGTTTGAGATCGATTTCCCAACAATATCACCTGCTTTGATCCGACATCTTTAACTCTGCAACCCTGTGCATCAAACTTGACAGAGAAACCATTATCACAGAATTGGCTGATGGAGAGCAGGTTATGCTTCAATCCATCAACATATGAGACATTAGAAATTGAAACATGATTGGTTTCAAGGGTACCGTAACCTCTGGTATAACCTTTTGAGTTATCACAAAAAGTAACTGATGGACCTTCTTTTTCCACGAAACTTCCAAGCAAATCCTTTAGATTCGTCATGTGTTTCGAGCATCCACTATCCATCACCCACATTGTTGCAGACGCCTTCTTCTTCCTCAGCTGTTTCTCCTGTACCTGCAAGGAGAAACTCGCTTAGGTCCCCAATTTCAGTTGGGTCCTGGAGGGTTAGAACCAGTTCCCGTTGGAACTGTGCGTCGCTTTTCCCTGTAAACTCGGATGGATTTATCATTCCAAATTACTTTTCCTTCATCATCAACTATAACAACACCTCGGTTATCCTTAGGCTTGTTGTTAGTAGTGATGTTCTGTTTCTTGGGAGGAGTTGGGTTTCTCCTATGTTGAGCTTTAGGAGGTGAGACTTTCCCCCTGTTTTGATGGCGATTCTTATCCTGTTGAGTTTGTCTGTGAGGTCGGACGCCCTGTTGGAATCTTTGTGGTTGATTATGATTCCAACTTCTTGAGGGTTGTCTGTAGCTGTTCATGCCCTGTTGATGATTAGTATTATGGCATGAGTATCTCCAGTTGTTTGACCAGTTCCTCATTGGTTGACTATGTTGGAACCTTTGGTCGAACTGATGTTGGAACCGCTGCTGATTCAGATGATTGAACCCTTGCTTGTTCTGAGGTCGGTTCCATTCCTTCTGACGTTGACTTTGAGGTTGATGCAGAGGTCGGTTCTGGTTCCGAGATCGGTTGCAGTTGTGCTTCCGACGCCTCTGATTCCTCTTCTGACTCTTGGAACATTCCCCCTCGGTTGATACCTCAACCGATGGAATATTCTGTCCTACATCAGCTACTCATTTTCCCTTCTCAGTTGTAATTTCATTGGTCGTTTGAGCTTGTTGAGAGGTGGAAGTTGAATTAGCTTCTGGAGACTCAGCTGTGTCTGGCTCTACAGCTGTAACTTCTACTGGTTTGATGAAAGTTGCTGGTGGAATCCCAGCATCCTTGACAACATCATAACCGAGTCCTGACACATCATCCATTTGTCTGCTGTAACTTAAAAGGTTTTCGATGATCTTGGATGACTGATACAGCTTGATTAGATTGTCCTTCTCAGTTTGCAACTCCTTGATGAGTACAGCTATCTGCTCGGTTTGTGCATCTGACTTCTTTATCAGCTGTTCGATCTGAGCATCTTGATTTTTCAACTGATCTTGCTGTTCATTGTTTAGCTTTGTCAACTCCTCATCAGCTGGAGCCTTAGCCTCGATCAGTTGACTCTTGAGATTCTCAATCTCCTGAGTTTAGCTCGTAGTCAGATCCTCCTTTTCGGTTAAGGAATCTTCAAGCTTGGCGAACTGAGCTTGAAGACTCTTAAACTCAACCGACTGCTGATGCAGTTCCTCACTGAGTTCTTGAAAATCATTCCAGGAGGGTTCCAACTCATCGCTCAGAGATTCCTGCAGGTTAGAAGTATTGGAAGAATTTAAGCGAGCAGGATTAAATTGTACCTCAATATCATCTTGGTCGGTTCCAAGTGCCATGAGGCATTGATCCGGACTGATGACTTTGTTGGTAGAGGTCAGTTCATCCTCATCTTCAGTGTCTGTGAAGATGTCCATATCGTCAGCTGCCTCTTCAGCTACCATGGCCTTGTTCTTTGCAGTTTGCTTGGCCCTCAATGTTTCTCTTTCCTTCTTTAAAAGCTACCATGGCCTTGTTCGGTTTGATTTATAGAAACGTTTATATTTGCCGAACCGAGTGTCCATGTTGGCTAGTTTCTTTGACAGCGCTGGAATGTTCTGTTGCAGTTCCTCTCTGCTTGGCTCCTTTGCAGTCGTGTCAGCCGATCTGGTTGGCCTTGACGATCTCGACTTTGAGTAGTCAGCTCGGAGAGCAACTGACTTTGATGCCGAGCCGACATCCTCAATTCTATTTGTCTGACTTGAGGGCTGCGACCTCCTTCTGTTGACCTTATACCCATTTCCTTTCAAGATCGAGAACAATCTTTCAGTTCCCATTTCACCAAGGTCAGCTCGGCTCTCGTGGATATTTGTGAAAGTATCCCACTCAGTCGGTAGAGCTTGCAACACTTTGAATTTATTTCTCTTAGAGTGTATTTTCCTTTCCGGATGGACTGGATTCTTCTGATGATGTCCATAAACCGGAGCTCTAGCTGATCGATAGTCTCATCAGGTCGCAGACTGAAATTGTCGAAATCTTGACATGCATGCGAGAACTTGTTTTCCTTCGTCTCGTCGCTTCCTTCACTTAGCGAAGCCAGGATGTCCCACATCTCTTTTGCAGTCTCACACTCCTCTATCCAGGGCAGATAATCTTGTCCAACTGTGGACATTATTGTGCTCTGAGCCCAGATATCCAGCTGGCTCACCTTGGCCTCCTCCGGAGTGTAGTCTTCTGGCTGTTTCTCCACATACTCCACCACTGCATCTCCATCGTTGGGATTTGTGGGAGTGCGAAGTATTCTGTCTCGTATGACGATTGGTCCAGAAGTGAGAACTTGTTGCATCCTATGATGCTTTGACAGAAGGATCTTCTTCATTCGAGTTCTCCATGATGTATAATTGACTACAGAGAACATGACTACGATCTTGTCCTTGACGTCCATCTGCACAAACAAAAACAGGACAAAAATGCGAGCAAGTATGCACTAGCGTGAAAAGATCTGTTCAGTTGACCACTGAAGAAAAATTCTCGAATTCACACCTCGTGAAGCAGAGTCAGCAGTCTTTTGAACCACTGCTCTGATACCACTTGATGGTCCCGAAACGAGTTACTGGTGTATAGGGGGGGGGGGGAATACACCAGTTAGGATTTAAAAACTTAAACCTGAAAAATCACTTCAACTGAGTAAAAGATGACTCAGTTGGAATTTCACAGCTGAGTAAGCGACCTCAGCTGGAAGAGTGAGGCTGTGCGGAATGTGGTGGAAAAATAAACTCGTTAAAAGCAACTCACGCAAAACAGCTCGGTTGGTCAAGAACCAAAACAGCTCGGTTGAAAATGTGCAAATGCGGTTTGTATGTCGGTTAGATTGATCAGATAAATATGCAAAAGCAACTGAATAAAAACAAACACAGACATACAGGATTTAACGTGGTTCGGAGATAATCCTCCTACGTTCACGGGGAGATGTGAATCCACACACCTCAGTCCAAGTTCTTCTAGACAGAACCACTCAGCTTACGCGGGCTGAGCAACCGTTAAGGATAAGTTTGCGGGTACTTATCGACCTTACAGTTTAGTTTCCGGGCACTAAACAGCCTATGTCAAGTTTGCGGGTACTTGACGACCTGACTACTCAATTACAGGAAGAGTAAGGTCCTAGCACACTTTTTAGGGTGTGAGAAAGGGTGGGGTTTCCAACTACAGCTCGATCACGAATGAGAGCTGGATCTAAGGCTTGAATGAATAAAACTAAAACTAAGATCAAAGACAGATTTACACTCTATGAACCCTCAGCTACTAATGTTCTATCACTCTTGAACTCTCAGCCGCTGATGTTCTTAGAATAGGATTTTAGTTGCACTTTTCTCTCTTGCTTCAGTCTGTCTCGTGTGTCTTATGTCTCTCGAATGAGAGAATGCCTCTATTTATAGGCGGAGAGAATCAACTAGCCGTTGGAGGAGCAGTTGATCTCTGATCGGTTGATAGCGATGGCTTGTCTCTCATCTCTGCAGACTTTCCCGATATGGCATCTGTGCTCTTCTGCTTTCCATCTGAGACAGCCTTGTGTTGGGCCAGATGGGGTAATGACTGAACGGTCAAACCCTCATGTGACTTCCTTTTGAAATTCAAATCTTAACCTTTCTGACAGTCAACCTCGGTTCGTCGGTTGAAAGTCTTGATCTTCATCTGAGTGGTCTTCAGCTGATGTTCTGAACTGTTGGACTCTCAGCTGAATTTGAACTTCAAGCAGTTGATCTTCTTGTTCGAGTTCTACAACTGAGGTTCTGAAACTGAACACTCAGTTGTCTTCCTTGTATATACTCAGTTAGGTTTGAACCCTCAAATGACTTTCCTTTTCATCTGATGTTCTCTTCCTTTCTACTGTTTCTCATCTGATGAACGCTCAGTTGGTTTCCTTCACAACTGATGTTCTGAAGACTTCCCCTTGTTTGCATCTGAACATATGAACTCTCAGTTGTCTTTCTTCACAACTGATGTTTTGTCTGAATGACGCCTTGTTGCCATCTTCAGCTGGAGACCTGTAAAGATAAAATCTTAACTTTGCTCAAACAGCGAGCCTAAATTCTAACATTAGGTTCTGGCAACATCTACTCGGTTGGGGTCAGTCGGTTTTGGAATTCATCAAAACTTATACTAATAAATTTCCCAACAAGGTGGTTTTGATTTCTGCTATTTGAATTGGCTAACAGATAATTATGAGTGGTCTCTACTTTTCTCTCCTCCTCTCTCCCTCACGCTAATCCTCTATTTCCTCATATTTTTGTTTCTTTTTTTATTTCTTTTCACTAATCACGATAAATTTTAATAGTCCGGCTCGTACGCAAAGTACCCCGATAAAATTTATCGAATCACTTCTAATAATTTACTTTAATTATAAATCATATAAATAATTATAAGTTATTTATTTTCTTTAAGCTCGTCTAAATACTAAATGCGACACCGTATAATTTATTTCGTACAGTCAAGCTTAACTGGTCGGCTCCACAATTACGCGACAGTTAATTAGTAGATAAATCACATAGTAATTTATTATCATCTAGAATGCAACACGTAGGATGCAATGCAGTGGATGCAGAATTTCATGCTCGTGGTCGATTTGAAAATATGAAAATTGAAATTATTCGGAAAAGAATTTAGATTTTATTTTTCAATAAAATTCCTTTTTAACTTTACAAATAAAGTCTTCATCTTTTATAAATTAAAGAATTTATTTTCCTTTAGAAATCTCCGGGAATAAATACCTATCTTAGAAAGTTTTAATTTATTCGGATTTTTCATAGACCGGTTTTAGCGGGGTGTTATATTAATTATATACATAACTATATTCCAAAAATATTCACACATTTAATAAATAAATATTTAATTATAAATTGTAGTATTATATAAATAATCATCTTCCAAATATATTCATAGAAAAATAAATGATAACATTTGTTTTCTTTTTTACCAGCTTCGAGAATAACTTTTTTAACTGAGAATATAACTTCAAGAATTGTTTCACTATGTACTTGGTAGTTTTTCCTTTTTACAAAATTTTATGTGAAATGATTGTGATTCATAAAATTATTTAGTCAATGATATAAGATAAAAGTTGACCATAAATATTCTTAATTTTATGAGTTCAAAATTATATAATATATTAAAAAAAAAGTTGTCCCGCAAGTACTAAATTGACCCATCTACGCGCACGATTGTTGGTCGGAATTGACTCGTTGATAAATCGTTAGTAATTTTTCTGCCAATTTTCCTACATATTCTACGTTTTCCAACGGAGACGATTAATCAAACAATTTGAGATGATGTATTTAGGATTATTGAAACTTGTTTAAAGTTTATATACTCGTACTTGTTTAAAATCCAATTAAAAAATTATTCATTTGTGTTCCTTTCTAAAAAAAAAATCGTATATTAGTCTACTGCCACAGTTCTGTGTCGGAACTGGCCCGTTGACCACGACTCTGATTTATAAGTGCATAATTTATAAAATTTATTTAGAATTTATATAGATCCAAAAATTTAATAAAAATAATGATTGTAGTATTCATTATCGTCCTTAATCGTATAGTAATATTCGTTAATTAAAACTATAAATTATGCAAAGCTGGAAATCCAACTACAAATAACATAAAAATTATTTCATGGATGACGATTATAAATTTTAGAAAATACATGAGAAAAAAGCATAAAATGAAAAATTTCTCGAGTGTCGGTTGGGAATTAGCTCGTCTACCGCCACGGTTCCGGGTCAGAATTGATCCGTTGATCACGATATAGAGAGAAAGAGAAGAGAGACGACGCGAGAAGAATGAATATTATTATTATTATTCTCAACTGTGTCCGTACAAGGTAGGGATAATAGGAAATATATATATATATATATATATATATATATATATATATATATATATAATAACGTTATATATGGAATAGAAAACCCTAACCAATCCTACAAGTAATGTACATATATAAATATATTATTCATAACACTCCCCCTTGGACATTACGACGTGATGTTCATGTCTCATTAAGGATCTCGCTGAAAAAACCCTATGAGAGAAAAACAGTCGAGAAAAGTCCATGGCATACGTTTATATATGTGTTGCATTTGTTGCCTCGGTAAAAACCTTAACTAAGAAAACCCAATGGGAAAAAAACTTAGTAAAGGGAAAAAGAGTACAACAAATTTAGCCTTCGAGGCTTGATGTAGACCTTCAAGGTCCAATCTTCAAAAACTATTTCGTAATATTCGCTCCCTCTGAAGATAATAATCTTTCAAGCCTACGCATCACAATATTATAAATATATTTTTCAAATGTTGATGTAGGAAAAGATTCTGTGAATAAATCTGCAAGATTTTCATAAGAGCGAATTTTCTGTACTATAAAATTAATTGACAAATTAGAAATTACTTATTTTTTATCAAATTAAATAAAAAAATATTAGACTATTTCCAAATTTAATTCGATCAACTAATAAATTATTCAAACTATTTTGGAACCATTTATTCTGCAACTAATAAATTGGTTCCCTAATAAAAATAATTATCTATTCGGCCAATTAATAAATTGACCAAATTAAATTAAATTAAACTATAAAAATATAGCAGTTATTTATTTAACCGATTAATAAATAAATTGGCCAAATAAAACTCCTACAACAAATAATTATCTATTCGACCAATTAATAAATTGACCAAATTAAATTAAATTAAACTATAAAATATAATTATTTATTCATCCGATTAATAAATAAATTGGCCAAATAAAACTGGTGGAGCAAAAGATGAGAAAATACATATTAATTCTAGGTATTTATAGGCTTTTCAATAGGTGAAGTTTCATTGAGAAACCGATGTGGGACACAAGATTTTAGTATAGATATTTAAAATCTATTATTTTACATTTAAAAATTTGAGAATTTAGATAAATATGAATGGAGGAATATAAGGGTGTCACGTAGGATTTTTTTCAAAGCAAGAATTATTTTACTTTTAGTAATATAATGATTTCCATTTGAAAAAAATATATAGAGAAAACAATGATTAGAATACAAATTATGATTTACATGTAAACTGTCAATACACTAATGGAATACAAACAACTTGAAATTACATCATATTTGTGAATACAACATAATTAGGTAGCTAATCAGCATTATTTAGAATACAAATTTATATAGAAGTATAACACAGATCCAATAAATTTCTGTAGAAACTAAATCTGCACATCCACAAATTAGGTGAACCATGCATTACATGCAGTCATTTAATAAAGTTTATCAGTAATTATGAATAATGCACATGGACAAGTTGTTCGAATAAGGCTCAGTTCATAACATGGAAGGTAGAAATCATTTCTGAATATGACCTAACTTTGGCTTGACCAAACTCAATAATTTGAGTAATTGTATTACCGCACATCAGTTAATCCATTAATTGAGAATATATGTAAACAAAATTAAATCAGGCGGGTGCATTTCACGCACTATATATTGGCTTGGAACCCGCATCACCAAGGAGAGCCGGGTATCGAGCCGGTCCCTTGGCTCGTCTGCTGTGGGGCTCGTGTTCGGCTCGAGCCAAGCCCATCAGCCCCGCTCTTAGAGTAAAACTCAATGTGTAAATTGTATTATTATTGTGCATGATTTTAATCCATTCTATAAGGGAGCGTTTACTAAATAAGATATGATTAACAATTCTTATATTATGATTCCTTTAATCCGGCCCATATGTCTAGTTCCAAATATCAACAATGATCATGTGCTATCATATATCATTGAATTTAATCCTTAAAAGTAAATGTTTGATTAGTCTATATTATTTTATAATACTAATAATATTAGTATTATAATTTTCTTGACTTTGGAAAAATATTTAACCCTTTTTTGATACCAATATATAGGGAATTACAATGAAACAAAACAATGCACCACTATATATTTAGGACTTCTACACCACCACACAGGATGTGACCACTACACCATTATACACAGTGAGATCACTATACCACCAAACAAGATGGAAAATCTACACCGCGTGTATGTTGGATTGAATCCAAGAACTTTCACTAAGGAGAGACGACGTCTCAACTAGCCACTTGAAGTAGGTCTCATCGGCTTATTTTATTTGCTATTATGTTATCTTATTTTCAGTAGCTTGGACTAATTGTTAAACCTGTAAATTAGGTCTATTATGCGCATTGCGCAGTATCTCTCATTATTTTGATTATCAAGTCATTTATAATAAAAAACGTTAGGGCTTTGTTTAGGCCTTGTGTGATTGTGGAGTTGTTCATGAGCTTATCGTGGATTAATGTCACGTTACGTTCCTGCAGCAGGATAGTATAAGTACTGGTGCTTTCAGTGATAGCTTAACATCGAAAAGATCTTGTTGAAGGCATCAAATTTTTATCCTTTATATTTATATTTATATTTTATCCTTTATAGTTATATTTATATTTGTTGGTATTATTTAAGAGGAGAGGATTAGTACTAACCGGACCTTTCACTAATCTAAATTCATATCTTCACTCTCCTATAATGTGCTACTTTGCAAATTCGAAGTGATGCATATCGAATTTTTGGTATTTTCCCCCACCCCTGAAGTTAGGAACCAATCCTATCTCTCTATGTATATAGATAAACGAAACACAAAGCAAAAGGACTAATTCAATGATGATAAAAATGTGTAGCATTAGCATGCATGTATCCATCCTTAGTAAGCCTTCTCTCCACAACTTGAACACAAAAAGCTTCGTCTAAGCCATGGAGTGATGTCTCTTCTAGGTCTGCTGCACCCGCCTCCCGCCTCCGGACTAATTGCTTGTTACAGCTAGATGCTGATGCCGACCAAATCCGACGCTCTGGAAACTACCACCCTTCCGTTTGGGATTTCAATTACCTTCAATCTCTCCACACTAATATGCTAATTAATTTCTAAATATATTTATATATAATTGAACAACTACGTACAACTCATATTCTATCATTACTTAAATGAATATGTAGTCATGATTAAATTTACAGATTGCTATACCTAATAAGATTTATGCTTTTTATATAAACGTTAGTGCTTATATAAGATCATGCTTGAATCGATATATATTCATGCTTTAAATAATCATAATAATAGATCATTGACAAACATGATTTTTCTATACTTTAAGGGTGCACTTGATGTCGTTTCTTTCAAGAAAATCATGCTTTGTTTGAGTATTATTGCATAAGTGTTGTTATTGTGAAGTTGTTACGCTTGGTTGCTTGTTTCGTTCAAATTTCAGGAAAATGGAGTTAGAATTGGAGAAAAGGAATCTTAGAATCAGAAAGAGGAGCTCGATACGAAGTCATAGGAAGAAACAGAGTCAAATTGGAGTTCGGACGAGAGAGAACGAGCCAAAATAAAAAAGTTGCGCATCCATAAGTAACGCGTGCGGGCATGCGAACAAAGAAGAAAAAAGGTCATTTTGAGCGGGTTACATAAGCACCGTGCTACTGAGAGCAATTTTCATGAAGTTCATAAGCAACCCGCGCGAGCACCTGCTCGCGGTGCACTTTCTTCCCACCAAAACATGTTTTTACTTCATTTTCCCCATTATTTTCGGATTTCATCCTTTAGCAACTTGTTTTTCACTACCAACACTATATATACCTCTCTAAACTCAAAGCCCTAGCCATCCATCTATATCAAACCCACCTCCTACACACACCAACACACTTTTTTACATACTCCATCATTTTCACCATTGGTGAAGGTTGAAGAAGGGGGAATCAAGGATTCAAGCTTGAAGATTACAAAGATTATAGGATTTGTCGCGTATCTCTTACTTCTTTTTGTATCTTTAAGTATGTTTTCTCTTGATTTGGAATATTTGTTGAACATAAGAATGGTTGGCTAAATTTCCTTGTTCTAGGGAATTGTTGAAGCTCATAAATGATGATAGTGTTAATCTATTAATCATATTTTACCTTCCATTTCATGATTATGGTTCTTGGTGCTTTATTTTCATGTTAGAATAGTAGACAACTTTTCTATACATGCCAAGTGTTCGTATAAAGTTCTAGCCAATTTATATGTTCATTGAATGCAAGAATTATCAATATGCAAGCAATTGAGACATAGTAGAGATATTTGCAAGCATAGGAACCTTTAATCTACTTGTGCCCTTTGAAGTTAGTTGATTGTCTCGACTCCTAACCGGAGAGAGTTTTTTACTAATCTACTTTTGCATTCTCATTGAGAGGTGGAGTGTAATTACTTGTGTGATTGTTCCTCATGTTTTGAATTAAAATTGGTTGAATAGATTAATAGGATTAGACCATTGTTGCCGAGTGGAAGCATTCCCTATAATCGACCCTTTTATCTCTCGTACCTTGCATATCTTTCCTTGGTTGTTAATTGCTTACTTGTTTTCATTGCCAAATTTCCATTCTAGTAAATCACCTCAATTTTCGATTAGTCTAAATAGAGTTGAACAACATAGTAATAGTAATCATGAGAGTTAAAATTTAGTCTCTATGGATACGACCTTGCTTGCCACTATCTATACACACATCGTACACTTGCAGATTATTTGTGCTAATTAAAAGGCGAACAAGTTTTTGGCGCCGTTGTCGGGGACTAATTGATTTACTACTTGTGATATTATAAACCGTTGTGAATCTAGATTAGACATTATTTATGTTATTTTGCAATTTTGATTTATTGTGCTTAGCTTGTTATTGACTTGTTACTTTGTTGGATATTAGGTAGTGCATGAACACGATGTCTAGGGGATTACCAACTGATTCTTTAGACCCCGAAATCGAAGCATCTTGCCGGCATAATCAAACGAGGGCAAGAAGAGAACGAGAAGCACAAAGAACAATGGCCGATGCAAATTTAGTTCGGGAACTCAAAGAACAATTGGATGCTATGCAAGCCCAATTGAGAGCACAAGAGGAAGCACGGGAGGCGGAAAGAAATAGGGTACCAATTCCCCCTATTCAAGATGCCTTATGACCAGAATTTCATTATGGAGGTCATCATGGTCCAAGAATCAATGCTAATAGCTTTGAGCTCAAACCCGCTTTAATCTCCATGGTTCAACAAAATACTTTCGGAGGACTTCCACAAGAGCATCCCAATGACCACCTTATCCAATTCTTGGAGATGTGTATTACCACGAAGATAAATGGTGTGCCGGATATTATCAAGCGTCGTCTATTTCCTTTCTCTCTTAGGGATAAGGCGAAACAATGATATCAATCTCTTGAGGATGGAAGTGTACAAACATGGGATGACATGGTGGAAAAATTCCTTTTGAAGTTAAACCCACCGGGGATGACTATGAAGTTAAGGAATGAAATTATGCAATTCCAACAAATGGATCAAAAGTCCTTCTATGAAGCATGGGAAAGGTTTAGGGAGCTATTGAGTAAATTCTCAAACCATGGTTTCAACCAAAATTCTCAAGTTAGTCTCTTCTACAACGGATGCAATGGTGAGATGAAGAATTTTTTAAATGCATCGGCAAATGGAGACTTACTTAAAAAGGAGTATGCAATAGCTTTGGAGATTATTGAGAATTTGGCTAATACAAGCTTCTAATAGCCAACGGAGAGGACAATATTGAAAAAGGTGGCTCCCACGTCAAGTTCGGATCCTATTGCCCTCTTGGCGGCGCAAATGTCTACAATGAATAGCAAGATTGATGCTATGGCAAAGAATAAGCCAATGATGAAGGAGCCATCGAAGATAGAAGATGTCAACTACATGAAAAACAACTGAAACTTTGAAAACTATCGGCCTCAACAAGGTGGTTATCAAGATGGAAATCAATACTATCAATGGTATTATGAAAATCAGGGGCATCCTAATCTATCATATGGGAACCCCAACAATGCCCTTCACCCTCCACCGGGATTTATGGTGACAAATGGAGTTATCAATGAAGAGAAGAAGTCAAGTATGAATGAAATGCTCATGAAGTTTATGGAGACTACTCAAGCTCGAATGGAGAAAAATGAAGCCATTGCGGAGGCTCAAGGGACTCAACTCAAGATGATTGAGAAACGATTAGGGGAATTGGCTACTTCAATGAGCAATCAACACCAACAAAGAAAATTTCCATGCAACACCATTGTGAATCCTAAGGAGCAATGTATGGCTATCAAGATTAGAAGTTGGACTTCACATGAGGAGCTCAAAGCACAAAGTGAAGAGCATCAAGCCTCCAACGAGAAATCTCATGAGATAAGGAAAAAGGTATTCGAAATTCCTCCTCCTTATTGTCCTCCTATCCCATTTCCTCAACGCCTCACAAAAGAGAGGATGAAAGAGTATTGCAAAGCCGTGAATCTTAGGATTGGAGCACCTTATGAAGGGCCCACGGCGCTCATTGAAAAAGGTGAAAATGTGGAGCATGAATTGGAGAGCATTGAAGTTGAGCATTCAAGAGAAAGTGGTAAGAAAATAGACATTTCTTCTCCCTCTACTAGCTCACCTATTTCGTCTCCTAAAGTTTCCAAAGAGCAAGCTAATGAGAAACGGAGTGAGGTGTATAAGGCTCCAATTCCTCATTGTCCTCCCATTCTATTTCCACAAAGACTTCACGGGAAGAAAATCGATAAGCAATTCTCCAAATTCCTCGACATTTTTAGGAAAGTGCACATCAACATTCCTTTAGTCGAGGCATTGCAACAAATGCCCAACTATGCAAAGTTTTTGAAAGATGTGCTCTTAAAGAAAAAGAAGTTAAAAGACTTTGAAACGGTGCATCTCAATGAAGAATGTAGCGCTCTCTTGCAAAGAAAGCTACCCGTCAAAATGAAAGATCTGGGAAGCTTTACAATTCCTTGTGTTATTGGCGGAAACTATTTTGAGAAAGCATTGTGTGACTTAGGAGCAAGCATCAACTTGATACCCTTGTCAATATTTATCAAGTTAGGAATCGGGACCATCAAGCCAACGACCATTGAACTTCAAATGGCGGATAGATCATTTACTTATCCAAGAGGAGTTGTTGAAGATATGTTGGTAAAAGTGGGTGATTTTATCTTACCCGTGGATTTTGTGGTGTTAGACATGGAAGAAGATACAAATGTTTCCTTGATACTTGGGCGTCCATTTTTGACAATGGATAAAGCTTTGATTGATATGGAAAATGAAGAACTCATGCTCCGGGTGAATGATGAGAGCCAAACTTTCTCCATCTATCGACCTATGCAATCTATTGAAGAGAGAAATGATAATGAATATGAGGATTGTAACATTTTAAATGGAAACTCTTTCTTTGGTACAGGAGATTGTTACACTACGAGTGAATCATTGGAGAGACGTTGTTTTGATAATGGTCATCTTGGACCATTTGGGTTTGCCGAAATTGAGAAGATGCATATGTGGAGAAGGCCGTCGCTTCACCATCCTCCTTGACTACGCCTTGAAACCACTTGTGAGTTCGAGCTTACTAAACCAATTCTCCTTCGTCCAAATTTATTCTCTCTTGGTATCGAATAAGTTTGGGGGGAGAGAAGTGCGTTTAGTTTGCTCGATTTTTCTTATTTATTGCTTTCTTTTATTTTCGTTGCTTGTTTTTGTCTATTTGGTTATTTTGGTGTTCTTTGAGTTTTTAATGTTTAGTTGAGTCTTTAACAAAGCTTGTGTTGGGTGGATTGTGGCATGGCTAATGATGAGAATGAAAAATTAGTTTTTATGAAAATTATTGCCTTTGTGTTTTGATCGATTGGTTGGATAAGCTTTGATGAAGTGAGAATTGGCCTCTTAGATTGTGGATTGAATGAACCTATGTGATATTTGAGCCTTTGACTAATCATTAATTTAGTCCTTCTTGTTTCTTGTGTGTGGAATGTTTGAGCATGCATTTGTATCTCTAGAACTTGCCATGATCGTTATTGATTGTCATGCTTAATAAGATTTATGCTTTTTATATAATTGTTAGTGCTTATATAAAATCATGTTTGAATCGTTATATATTCATGCTTCAAATAATCACAATCATAGATCATACAAATGTAATGTTTATATAAAAAGACATAAACATAATTAAAATATATTAATTTAAGCATGATTACAAAGTAATTTAAGTTTGTTCTCACGTTCTCACACTAGAATTGATTTTTATATAAACCAATCCATATATATATATATATATATATATATATATATATATATATATATATATATATATATATAGGGGTTGGTTCACGTGTAAAACACTTTTCCCTTAAAAAAATAAAAATAATGCATTTTATAATTAAAATAATGCACTTTGTGTATTATTACAATGCATCCTCATAATAATGCATTTTTGAATTACTACAATGCATTGTTATGATAATGCATTCCGTGTTCAATTATAATGCGTCGATCAATCTCAACCGTAGATCTACAAAGATCAATGTCCACATCGCTTCTCATTTCTTACAGAAAAATGGATTTACATATGATCTCCTCCCTATATATATACATATATATATATATATATGTATGTATATATATATATATCCCAATGGTTTTTTTATATATATATTGGGATATATTATATGAACTAGGAAGAATTAACTATTAGCTAGAAACTAAGACGGAGAGAATTTAGAAGAACATTTTCTTCATTGCTTCAAATATTATGTGTGTGGTGTTGTGTGTTTTACAACAAAGAGCGAAGCTCTTTATATAGGCGTTCGTAATAAACTATTACTAACACTATTACAAACTATTGAATAAACTATTACTAACATTATCACTAGCTTTTTGCCATATGGCCGACAAAGACAGAAATAGAAAGAAAAGCTAGAAGGCTAGATAAGGCTATATCTAATCTAGAAAGCAAATTACTACTTTTAGAATATTTTAGGCCGACATAACAATCGTGACCCAAAATTCAAAAAGTAGAGAAAACTTTTTGACAAAAATGCTAGTAACGATAAATTTTTGTCACTGCTTTCGTCATCATCTTCTAGAAATCCCTATGAGTTTCTGGAATTTCTTCATCTGTATTACTTTCTTGGTGTTCGAACACTTCTTCAATATTGATAATGTGTTCGTCGTCTTCTAATTTTTCTCCTTCACGCTGAATGGTATAAGCATTTTCCAATTTTCTGTCCCAAAGATTTGGATGAAATGTCCTTCTCCAAGGAGTCTATACTGGTTCCAGAATATTACTTCGAAACTGTAACGCCCTATTCTAAAATAGGCATTTAAAAATAATATTAAAAAGAATATTTAGTATTTTAAATAATATTTACAGCGGAAATATAAATATATTTTTACTTTATTAGGAGTAATATTAAATTTTTTTATTAAAGAAAGACTTCATAATTTATTACTAATAAATAACAAAAGTTCCAAAGATAATATATTCAACAAGTAGGGGAAGAAGTAAGGTAAAAGCAGAATATAAAATTCTAAAGTCTTAGGAACCAAAATAAAATTCCTATTTATTTAAACTCGTCATTCGACACCTCCACGCCTCCGACTTCAATTACATGAAAAGTTTAAGTTTTGGGATAAGTGTACGCGAATATACTTAATGTGGGCAGTTATACCAGATATTGTCCAATTTAATAAAACAGATGCACGTAGTGAAAATTAAGTCAAGTAATACGCAACAAGGAGTGAGAGCAACTTAATAGATAACTCAACACGGTCCACTCAACACTAAATGTCAACGTACAAGGCGTCAATAAGTAAGAGCAAAGTCAATGGACAACTCAACATGTCCTGCTCGACTAATGATATCAAAAGTATTGAACGCAAGTGAGAGCAAGTCAATGGACAATTTAACACGGTCCGCTCAACACTTAAAGTCAAATAATCACATATAACAAATCACGTCGTATTAAAAAGGACAAAATAAATCAACGGTATAAAGTTTAAGTAAAGATCCCACACCTTAATTTGAGCACAAACGATCCAACAAATCAAGTAGCAGACGAGGGTCCTAGTTGTTCCGAGCCTAATAAAACATAATATAATAAATATTAAGGACCAAAACGTAGACTTCCTATTCTTTCAAATATGATTCTAACAATAATATTATGATTAGATTAAAAGAAAAAAGAAAAATTCTGATCCTATATACTTATATTATAATATTAATAATAAAAGAAAAATGATGTTTAAAAAAACAATCTTTCAATTTCTTGTTTTATAACCTCTCTATCTCTCTCTCTCTCGTCTGACAACCAACAATTAATTCATTAATTAAGAGAGCATTAGCCCCGAATACAAAAATCCCAGAAGGGCCAGAACTCACTCTCTAACTACTACGGCCCATTTTATTAGAAAGAAAATACCAGATAAAAGAGCTTTACATGTCAAACCCTATATCAGATCCTTTTCGATCTCTTTTTCATCTGCTTTCAATTTATTAATCTCCAACCATATAATACTGAATCTTTCATAAGGAAATTGAATATATAGTTATACTATTAAAATAATAGATTTCATAGTTAAAGGGAAGAAAGAATAACACTAGATTATTATATATGTATTAATTGGCTTTGAATAAGTTCTGCAATTCCAAGCACCTAACCCCTATTCTTTTACCCTTGTTTTACACGTATGAGACAACAACCACAGCAAATTCCAAGAACATCTACCTACGTTCCACCTCACCACCACTATATACATATATTACCCATGCACTTACAAAACAACCGACACATGAAAAGATTCCATTTAAAATTTTACTGAAATACGTTCTTATGAAATTCAGTCATATACGAGAAGAGAAAATTTAAACTGACAGACAAAAATTTTGGAATGAAGAAAGTTTATCGAAATAAATCTCTATTCACAAAGGTCGTCTCCCGCAAGGTGATCGAAAGGAAAACAAAATATGAGTGTTCAACTAAACTAGCGGAAACTGATCGAAAATTTGTGGTAAAAGCTTTTGACCACGAGTTTTGAGTAGATTTGAAAAGAGTTTGAGCAGGATTAGGAGTTTGAGAAACTGTTGGAAATGTGTTACGTAAATCTTGAATTTATGGTTTTATTTTATCCTAATCCTATACGTGATCTCCTAAGAAGTAATTATAAACTTTTATTTTCTATAGATCACACGTTCCTAATCCCCATATGGTTTCATTATACTAATTAACTATTATACAAGCCCAAAATAAAACCTTTATGCAAGTAAAATTAATTATTTGGCCCAATTTATTAATCCCTCAAAATCTAGAAAATCAGCCAAAAATTATATATATATATATATATATATATATATATATATATATATATATATAAACAACATTATTCATTTAACTAGGGCGCAACTATAGACTCCCTCAAATCCGAACTAAAAATATTCGAGCTAATAAAAGTTGAAATATTTCACATAGTAAAAGCAATAATAATCCATATAAAATAAATTTAGACTTATTATAATGCGGGGTGTTACAACCCTACCCTCTAAAAAAATTTTGTCCTCGAAATTAAATCTTACTTGGTTTTAGGTTAGGATAACGAGCTACGATTTCTTCCTCGCGCTCCCAAGTAGCTTCTTCGGGTCCATGCCTAGACCATTGAACTTTGACTAAGGGTATTTGCCGGCCTCTAAGAACATGGATTTTTCGATCAAGTATAACACTTGGTCCTTCCTCGTATGTCAAGTCTTTGCTAATTTGGAGATCTTCATGGTGAACCACGTGACTAGGGTCATGTAAGTACTTTCGGAGCATTGACACGTGAAACACGTTCAGGGGGTAGGCTAACCGACAAGCTACGTCCCCTACTCGCACCAAAATTTCAAATGGTCCAATAAAACGAGGCCTCAACTTTCCCTTCTTTCCAAATCTTAGAACTCCCTTCATTGGTGCCACCTTGAGGAACACTTTCTCACCAACATCAAATACAATTCTCTTCTTCTTTTGTCGGCATAAGACTTTTGCCGATCTTGGGCCGCCTTAATTCTCTCTTTAATCTTTTCAACAACCTTCACAGTTTTCTCGACAATTTTGGGGCCCAACATTTTTCTTTCTCCAACTTCGTCCTAATATAACGGCGACGTACACTTTCTTCCATAGAGTGCTTCAAAGGGAGCCATACCAAGAGTTTGTTGATAGCTGTTATTATAAGCGAACTCAATTAAAGGTAAAAGAGTCTCTCAATCGCCTCCAACGTCGATCACGCAAGTTCGCAACATATCCTCCAATGTTTGAATGGTTCTTTCGGATTGACCGTCTGTTTGAGGATGGTATGCTGTAGAGAAATCCAAATTGGTTCCACATACAATCGCGCAAGTCGATCCATCGAAAAAGTCATTCTCACGGGCAGAAAATGTGCTGATTTAGTAAGCCAATCCACAATCACCCAAATGGCATCATGTCCTTTCACATTTTTCGGAAGTCCGACGACAAAATTCATTGTAACTCTTTGCCATTTCCACACAGGGATCGTTAACAGAACTAGCAACCCTGCAGGCCGTTGGTGTTCCACTTTAACCTTTTGGCACGTCAAACATCTCCCAACATATTCGGCTATAGATCTCTTCATTTCTCTCCACCAAAATGTCCTTCGAAGATCTTGGTACATCTTGGTACCACCAGGATGCGCGGTGTATGGAGTACGATGTGCCTCATCCAATATCTCTCTTATCAAATCTTTATCCTTGGGCACACATATTCTATTTGCAAATAGTAGTGTCCCATCTTCCGAGATTGAGAAATATGTCAACTCCTCATTCATTGTCCAACCCTTGATCTTTTGCAAGAAATCATTGGTCTCTTGGGCTTTCTTGATTCGATCTCTCAAAGTAGGTTGAACAATTAAAACAACCATTATAGCGTTTCTAACGGTCGGGGTCACCACTTCAATACTCAACCTTTCAAATTCTCTTGTAAGAGCTTCTTCTTCGGTGATCATCGCATTGAGACGTCCTTCACCCTTTCTACTGAGGGCATTGGCCACCGCATTGGCCTTTCCGGGGTGATAAAGGATTGTACAATCGTAGTCCTTCACCAACTCCAATCATTTTTTTTTTTTGTCTCATATTGAGTTCCTTTTGAGTGAAGAAGTACTTCAAACTTTTGTGATCGGTGTATATCTCACATTTACCACCTTACAAGTAGTGCTTCCAAATCTTAAGTGCGTGTACCACCGCTGCTAACTCCAAATCGTGAGTGGGATACGCAAGTTCATGCTTCTTCAATTGTCTCGAGGCATATGCAATAGCCTTACCATTTTGCATCAATACACATCCAAAGCCTTGTAACGATGCATCGGTGTAGATGACAAAGTTTCCAGAACCATCGGGGATAGTCAAAACCGGAGTAGTGGTTAACTTACGCTTCAACTCTTGAAAGCTTTGTTCACACCTTTCAGTCCAAACAAACTTCGTCTTCTTCTTTGTCAATTTAGTCATTGGTCCCGCTATTTTTGAAAATCCCTCGATAAATCTTCGATAATAGCTCGTGAGTCCAAGAAAACTTCTAACTGCACCTGCATTAGTAGGTGCCTTCCAATTACTAACGGCCTCCACCTTGCTCGGGTCTACCTCAATGTTTTCATCATCACTTTTTTTTCATTTTCTTTTTTAATATAGTTGGTGAATCTTAAATTAAAAGATCTAGTACTTGTTTCATACATAAGACTTCTCTGTGGAACTAAACCATTGTTTTCTTTATTAATATTAAAATTTTCTAACGATCAATCCAATCCAGCAAGATCCTCTGGATTAATTTTTATAGGATCAATCATTTTTATTCATTTGCTATTGATAGTTTTTACAACACCATTTATATTTACTTTGAAATTCATACCAGATCGATTACTGGCTCTTCCTAAAATTCTACAATCAGGTTATTTCCTATATAACCATCATATCCTTTTGTTTATAATCCTATTTTTAAATTTTTAAATCATTTATATCTTTTAATATTTTTGGTAAACAGTAAAATATTGCACTATTTTGGCTCATATCTACTTCCATTCCTGAAATAGTAGCTTTTTTCATGTTAGTACTCCATGATTTATCCATTATTATTGTTAAAACTTTAGTACCTAACTCTCTTCTTCCTAACTCTTTTATTCCTATAACGACTAATCCAATATGGACAAATCGTTTTTTAGAATTTTTAATTTTTTGTTATTGTTTCTGGTGAAATTAAATCTATAATTTGACTATTATCAACTATCCTCAAACTTTCTTCTCTACTACTTCTTATTAATACTGTATTAACATTCATTATGCCTGTTTGATATAGAATTCTTGGATTTAAAATATCAATTTGATTATAATTGTATATTTCTAGATTTCTATCTATATTAATTTCATCTTCAATTTGTAGTTATTCTATTTAAAAAGGAATTTGAAATTATGTCATTAATATTTGAAGTACTATTTCTTCCTTTTCGTATGGTTCTAGACCTTCCTATAAAATTATTCATTTTTTAGCTTTCCAAGGTTTGTAAATAGGTGGAGTAATTTATTTTCTGGGTATTTCAATAGGACCTAAGTCTAAATTTTTTATTGTTTTTGTTAATTTATCAAGTTCTTTGGTATAATCAAAAAATTTTGAATTTTTTGTTTCTATTGTTTTAAGCTTTGCTAATTCTGAAATAATATGATTATTTTGATTTTTTATAAAGTGTAAATTTTCTGTAATTTTAGTAATAAAAGTCTCTATTTCAAGACTCTTTTTTATTAATTATGTTAAAATTTTGAAATTATTATTTTCCTTTTCTAGTCCAAAGCCTAGATTTAAAATAAGATCTGTAATTATATTTGATTATTCTCACTATGAGGAATATGATTATAAATCTTTTTAAATTTACAATTAAACTTAAAGTTTTCTGTAGAGACAAAATGACTTTCTTTGGTTGAATATTCCAGATCAAGAAATTCAAGTCGTTTAAGAGTATTTGGATCAATGATGAAAGATTCTTAGTTCCTATGTGTCTAGTTATCTTCTTTTTCTTAAAGATAAAACATATCCCAAATATTTTAAACAACACAAAAATTTATACAAAGAGTAAAAACTTAAAACTTAACTTCAAAGGATAACAAAACACACTAACATCTCCATTTTAATATTAGTGCCTTTAAAGAAATTTAATCCTTCATTCTGGCGAGTTCTTAGTATAAACATGATTTATGCTATCATAGCAACCTTTACTAAGTCTGTCCACGACCAGACCTTTTAGGCCTCAAAATCTTCAAAGGCTCTAATACCAAAAGGGGGGAGGGGGGGTTATGGCGTGTTTTTTGGGGATACATGTTAATCCACATAATGAGAGAAGAGAAGAAGAGATCTTACAACAAGAATGCTTCCAGAACGGGCAGCTATCCACGTTGGTCAGATCGAGATAGAAGTATGCACAGCGGAAATAAAACTAACAAAGGTTTATATATATATATATATATATATATATATATATATATATATATATATATATATATGAGGAAATGTTGTAAAATAACATTTTTTTTAAACAAAAAATGTAAAATGTCATTTTGAGTTGTTTTTTTTTTTTGTTTCAAAATAACACATTGAGTTTTGAAATGTCTATTATACCCTTAATGAGTATACAAGAAGACTAATTTCTCGTATGAATTTCTGACGAAATTTTTCGGAGAAAATTTGAATCTTACATGAAGCCTAACTTCATGTATGCATCATATATGTATTATACATGAAGACTAACATTCATGTATGCATCATGTACGGAAAATTCTACGAAAAATTCCGGCAAAATTTCCGGTATAATTCGAATCTTACACGAAACCTAACTTCATGTATGAATCATACACATCATACACGAAGATTGACTTTCATGTATGCATCATACACGAAGCCTAAGGTTCATGTATGCATCATACACAAAAATTTTTGCCTCAAAAATTTCAAATTTGTATCATACATGAAGATTAGTTTTCATGTATGATACATACACGAATATAAGTTTTCATGCATGATGCATACATGAAGTTAGGCTTCGTGTATGATTCAAATTTTCGCTGGAAAGTTTTCGCAGGCGATTGCACCACCGCGCCATTGTCGGCGTCGGAAAATTTTACCATCGGAGATTCCTATAAGAAGTTAATCTTCGTGTATGATACAAATTAAATGCAACCTTTTTGTATATATGAAGGACATAAAAGTACTAAACAAACTCAAAAGACTATTTTGAATTTTTTTTTTCAAAATGACATAATTAATTTTTTATGTTTGAGGATGACTATTTTGAAGCTTCACTCTATATATATTATCAAAACACTACTAGGATCTCGACACTACATGCATGCAGGATATATTGAACCCAAAACCTCTCACTAAGGAAAGATAATAATATAAAAGATGTGTTATGTGTAGGCGGAGAGGCACTTGAATCGGAAAGCAGAGCTGATTGTGCAAGTGAAGATGTTGTTGAGGGAAAACATGGCGGCAGTGAAGCAGTTGGAGTTGATCGATGACTTGAAAAGATTATCTTATCTTTTTCAAGATGAGATTATGGAGATGTTAAGTAATATATATGATAATTACAAATGTTTCCAAAATAATGAAGTAGAGAAAAGTAGGGATAATCTGTATTTCATATCTCTTGGATTCAGACTTCTAAGGCAGCATGGTTTCCATGTTTCCCAAGGTGCGGATAAAAACTCGGTTGTTTTTATGAATATATTTTGTTTATTTGATGAATATATCTAAATAATTGAAATCGCAGAAGTGTTTGATCGTTTCAAGAACGAGAAGGGTAGTGATTTTGAGGCAAGGCTAGGTGAAAAGACAAAAGGAATGTTGCAACTATATGAAGCTTCTTTCCTATTGAGAGAAGGTGAAGATACTCTGGAGCTAGCAGGACAATTCTCCACCAAAATTCTTGAGGAAAAAGTTGATGAAATTGAGGATGATAGTGGTCTATTATTATCAGCATCAATTCGACATTCTTTGGAGATCCCTCTTCACTGCAGGATGCAACCACTAGAGGCAAGATGCTTCATAGATGCTTACGCGAGGACCCCCGACATGAATCCAATCATATTGGAGCTCGCCAAACTTGAATTCAATATTGTTCAAGCAACACAACAAGAAGAACTTAAAGATATTTCAAGGTATATATGTGGAGTAGGGAACTAGAATTGTTGAGATTGATTATTCAAAGACAAATTAAGGCCCCGTGTGACTAGCCACATGCACGTGGTCGGATTTCGGTTGAGTCCAATTTGATCTGCACACCACCTCTGTATGAAAAAATATTAGAAAAAAAAGCAGGGCATGTGCATCTCACGGGTTTGTCCTATTTTATTATTTGTTGGTTTCTTTTTTTTTTGTTTTTCTTTAATTCTTGCCATTTAGAGTTTATTAATTAGCTCCCCACTAGAGTTTATAATCTTAAATTAGAACTTATTAACACATATAGTTAGTACAAAGAAAGATGACGTGGCACATAAACAAACTTTAAAAACCTAAATTTTGCCGACGAAGTAAAAAATTATGTGCATGTTATATGTGGTGGAGGGTAAGTGAGAAACTTCCATTTGTTAGGGATAAGTTGGTGGAAAGTTACTTTTGGGCTATTGGGCTTCTTGAGGCCCATCAATTTGGATATCAGAGAAAAAAGGCGGCAAAAATGATTACTCTAATAACATCTCTCGACGATGTTTATGATATCTATGGTACACTAGAGGAGCTGCAACTCTTTACTCACACCATTCAATGGTTCATTCATTACTCTCTCTCTTCACCCACCCCCCCCCCCCCCTAAAAAAAAATTTATTGATATATTTATTGGTTGAAATTCTTAAAATTTCAGGTGGTCAGTCAGCCATCTTCCTTATTACTTGCAATTATTCTATTTGGTACTCTATAACTTTGTTTCCGAAGTGGCATGCGATATTCTTAAAAACCATGCTGCTAATGTCGGAAGAGCGGCACAGTTTATGTATCTGGAGGGAGATGATGGCAACCACTCTAAATTACAACAACACATTGCGAGCTTGTTGTTCCACCCATATGCTTACAAGTTAGAACTCAAATTAAAATAAATTTGATAATAGAAATATCAGTCTTGTAACGTACTATAGTTGTCCATAACCTAATAAGAAAACATTCTGGTTGCTAAGCAATTAATATCTCAAACGTTACTAATTTCTCCGAAGACGTAATTTTATTAAAGCAAATATGGCTATGTAAGAAGTCTTTTGTATAACCGATATCTCAATTCCATTACTACTTCTCTCCCAAAAGTAATACAATTATTGGTGCAAATATACACAAAATACAATTAATTTGTGCATTAATGTGATATGTTTGGAAATGGTCCTATAAATATCTCGAACCCCTACCATTGAAATCCATCACAAGTTTTCTTTTTTCTTGTTTTCAATCAATGGCTTCTTATAAGTTGGTCTGTCTTCTTTTCTTCTCACTTACCTTTGCTACCATGTTTGTTCCTAATAATTGTAAGTGCATTCTAACACCTTCAAAAATAATACTATTGTAATTCCAATCAATTATATTTTCTTACCGCTTGCATATACACTTACTTTTTTTTAATTTTTATATTAAGACAAATATTTAAATTAAGCAATATTCTTGAACTTTTATGGCCTAAAATTTGTTCTATCGGATTATTTCTTGATGGTGTAAGTCATATATATGCTTATTTTTGGGAGTCGATCAATTTTCTATGTACATCCATATATATTAATATTCATTTATGTTGTGAATTAATCCTTTTCAATCTTAATAGGCTTTGAAGATGACCCGATAAGAGCATGTTTACCAAATGATTGCAGAAGAGATTGCTTTGGACCAAATAATTCTCAATGTGTATGGTGCTGTGTTCGTTATGGTAAAAAGTATGCATGTAATTTCGCTAGTGAAGAAAAGTGCAGAGAAGGGTGCAAAGACTAGTGAAGATGATGTGTGGCACTAAAAGTATGTTTTAATTTAATTTTGATACAATACACGAATAATTCAAACTTGATATATATATACCATGTTGTAATATCATGAGTTCTTTAATTTTATGTAAATACTTTTCTAGAGAGAGAGGCGTGATACTCTTTTAAAATTTGAGACTTGGTCCATAAAATCAGTTTACACACTCGTGGCATAGACGCAGTCGGTACCCTATATAGTGATCATACTCATACAAGAAAGAGTTTACCCAAGAAAATGTAGATATATATCTCTTCTCTCTCTCTCACACATTTTTAGAACAAATTCTCTAGAGAAGTAATTTTTTATTTTTTTGAAAATCTAGAGAAGTTAATAACAATCACTATATAAAAACAAATAATTATTGAAATTATATACTATGCATTAAAATGTCAATTAAAATGCAATAATTAATACATAAAAAACAATGAGATCAGGTAAAACACCAATAAGATTATAAGCATTAAAGATAATAAATTATTAACTAGAAAGCAATAAAAAATATAATAAATAATTATTTGAATATCTAGCTCTGGGCTAATGACGTAGTAAATGGCAACAAATCGACTGGGATTAAGTTGGTTTTGGCTTTTAATGTTAACCTAAAATTATCATTATGATAATATGATCTTTCTTAAAATTATTATAGATGCCTCACTAAAAAATGCGTTTTAGCGACGGACCATTTTTATCAAAATAGTCGACAACTAGCGATGAACTAACGAAAATTTTAGTTTTAATAATTTAACGATGGATATAGAAACTTTTGATGGAAGTTGGCGAGAACGACTTGCGCGCATCTAAATCAACAATGAACTAATGATTGGAAATTCTATTGGTGGAATTTACGACAAATTCTTTTTTGTGATATACGCTTATTTGAAAATGTAATATCACTTTCAAAGTGTAACAAACACATACAGAACTTAGAGCATGTAATACGAGTGTCTAGTTAGACCTAGATTGAAGCATTGGGAAGTGCGATTTTAATGATTAGTGGTGTTGAGTTAGACCTAAGTTGATTTTTTCACTACAATGGGGTTGAGTAAGACCTAGGTCCAAACAGTGGGAAACGTGATTCTAATGATTGAATAGATTTTATTTTGTTATTTTTTTTATTTGTAATAAATATTATAATAAATAACATTAATTAAATTCAGAAATTAATAAATGACAATTTAACATATACTAATTGACTCAACTCAAAACACCTATGAATTGACTCGTAATCGCACGAGGTCACTCTAGTGTGATAAGCTAACCCAAGTCGTATCTCAAGGAAGGCTAAGCAGGGCAATTAATCATGCTACACACAGAAAACAATAATTCTTAAACACTCTGATCAATAGGCTGGGTCTGACACTCTCACTCCTTATTATCTAAACGGAAATTAAATACTAAATTACAAATGCAATAAACATAGCCAAAAACAATAAATAAATTATCAGAATATGAACCCTAGACACTGGAAATTCTTGAACTAACGCACGAAGAGAAATTAACAAGTACAAATACTAATAATCAAAATGGACGACAAACAGTAAATCATATCGCTAATGCAAACTCAAACTAAGCATAATAATGAAAGTACCAAATCAAATCAACAAAGAAGATGAATACTGGAAAAATTAAAAAACAACTACTAAATAGAATTGTAATGCAATTAATCCTTACATAAAGCTGATAGCCATAGTAACAAGAAAATGAAAAAGATATCTCCAAAATATTCCCCAGACTAGTCACCGTCTGTATTACGAAAAAGAACACCCTAAAACGGAATTGCGAAACAGTATTTATATCTGAGCAAATGAGTCCTCGCTCAACAATAAGAACTACCGCGCAACTAAAACACGGAAACTAAAATAAGTCTAACTAGAACAAATGAGCGACCGCTCATCGAAAACACGGAACAAATAAAAGACAAAGGAGCGCCGACGAAGAAATTTGAGCGATGGCGAAGGAAATTTGAAGGGTTGAGCGGCGGCTCACCAGGTTGCTCGCCGGCTCAACCCTTTGACGGCCTATAACTTTTTTTTCTTTTGATGTTGAGCGGTGGCTCAACATGTTGAGCGCCGACTCAACCATTTCACGGCATTCTTTCGGCTTCTTTTGATCCATTCTCCTATTTTCTCCCACTTTTATTATTCTCATCAATGTCTGCAAAACTACTTCCACATATTATCAAAACTCACCAATTAAGTCAGTAGATAAATCAACATTACCCCCAAACTTGACTCAAATACGAACAATTATGCATAAAACACTAATTAAAAAAATAAAACATACACTCATTAATAAAATAAAAATACAATAATTAAGAAAATAAATAAATTCAAATTTATTTTATTAATTTTAATTTTATTAATATTTAATTACAATATATATAACTAATTTAAAAAAAACTACCTAAAAGCCCAAATGAAACCCAAAAAGCCCACTACCCACCCACCCTCTACCCCGTTTCTCTCCTTCAAGGCTTCAACCCCTTGCTTCTTCTTCTTCCATGGCCGGCGACTGCAAATAAAAAAAAAAATTAAAAAAAATTAAACCATCACAACAACTGCTTCTCCTTCTCATGGCGCCGCGTGACATCATCGTGGTGTCGAAGGGTGTGTCTAAACAACGACACCGCCATCGCCACCGCCATCGACACAGGGGGGTGTCGATCCCCTACTATGACTTCGACACAGGGTGTGTCGAGTGGGGGGTGTGTCGATCCCCTTCGACACCACCTTTCGACACCCCCTTTTAAACCCCGTTGTATATGCTCTTAGAAAACTTGAAATTGAGAATACATCCAATTTTTCTGATGATCAGAATTTTGGTGCGACTTTTATGTAAATTTTTCTTTTTTGCGTGGCGTTTTTCTGTTTTACGCTAATTTTTTTTTCTTACTTCTTTTTGTTTTTCTAGTTTTTAGTTAGATTCTTTTATACTATCCTTCCTTTTAAATTATGGTTGTATACTTATGTACAACACGAGTTTTAAAAAATTAAATACTAATCTTTGTAGAATTAAACTGTATTCAACGGGACAAAAAGTAAGCAAAAAGTATTTTCTCTGTTCAGAATAAAATATTCGGCTTCACCATGAATAAATTGAAATAAATAATTAAACGGTTCCTTCCCACGGTGGACACCCATTAAACACAACGCCACGTGGCGCTGGGAAGTTAACCATTCAAATTCAAATATTACAAAAAAAAAAAAAAGGGAATTCATTCAAATATTCCCCACGTTATCAAAATCCTATCCATAAAAGGATATATGATTAATTTTCTCCAAACCGACATTGTTTGATCAAATTAATGTCGTCCGTCGATCTGAGGCCAACCCTCTTTATATATACCGCTTCTCTAATCACACAAACCATCTTTGTGCTTGGATATTTCTTCTGTATTGTTCTCTCCGTCTGCTTGACTGCTTCCATGTTTGCTTGCGTTATTGATGTTTCTTTGCGATTTCTATTGGTGCTTGCAAGTTTGCTGATCACGTTTTGCGTTTCCGATCGGATTACTGTATCTGTATTGTGCGATTTGATTTCTATAAATCCTTCGAATTCTGGTGACACGTTTTGATGATGTAGTGGAGGTTTTGGTGGTTTGTCTATATCGTTATTGTGATTCTTCTGCTGATTGGGTTATTCGGTTATTTGCTACGATTGATGATTTAAGGCGTTGGAGTTTCAATTTTCTGATGGCGTCTTTAGATCTGGAATTCTTCTGCTTCCGCTATATTGGTTGTTTGGGCTTGCTTTCGTTTTAAATCTCTAGGGGAATCAATTGGTTAGCTGATCTCGAGTGAGAAGGGTTGATTTTGTTCTCTGTCAAATTGTATGTTTATCGGCGCGTTGATGGATATCAATCTGTCATATTCCTGTGTTTTGGGTTGCTGATGAGCAGCTTCAGGATCATTATTCATGTAATTCAGTCCGAATGTTATTTTTTGTGATTTTTCTTCCTTCAGTCTTTGGTATTTTTAAGTCTTTCCCTGCCTTGGTACAGGACGTTGGTCTCCCAGTATCTCCATATATTGCAATAGATTTTTGGGTATAATCTATTTGGTCATCTTGGAATCATGGCTTTCTTCTTTATATTTCTTTCGAGATTACTTCAGATTTTCATGTTTTGCTCTCGATCATCACCTTGAATTGCAGAGTTAGCTCTTCTGGAGGGTTGCAGTTTAGATGCTGTGGTGGCCAGATTTAGCTTGATGGGCAAACTAACTAAGCTTACCACTTATTTATATTCTAATCTAAAAATTGTTTCTTAACTTATGTCCCAACCTTTCCTTTTAAAAATGACAGATTATGCCGGGAAAACTAAGAAATCATTCTAGGAATTGGCATGGAGGTCTATCCAATCAAAAAGATCAGCTTAGTGGCTTCCAACAGGATTGTTAAGCTTCTCTGCAGTGTCTTTATTCCTTTTCATATGACTTCCAAATTTTATTTCTTTCCTTATTCTACTGGGATGTTTCATATGACGCCAACCATGCTTGAAGTGATGTTTCTGGGAATTCTTCTGTCTCAGGTGTCTTAGCTGACTAATTTCACGGAAGTCCCTAAGAAAACTAGCTGAGAGGTGTTCTTGCATTTGGTGCGTGTTTATTAACCTTCCATTTTGTATGTGTTTGTGTGTGTGTATAATCTGTTGGTGTTGTGCTATTCTGTCCTAATGTGTAAAAACTTTTTTTTCTCCAGTTTTATGAAAAAATTGCAAGTCTTTTTTAGTATTGTATGCTGAAATTTTTTGGAAGAATCTGTTTATAATGTGTTGACTTCCTCCTGATCTCTCCCTGGTTTTCTCATTGACATTAGACAGGTCTGTTCTTTGGGTGGCTCTTCATCAGATTGTTGGAAGTGGTTTTGGTTTGATGCTTTGTTCCCTTTGCACCAACTTCTATTTTTGTAATCTGAATGCGGATGTTGTTTACTGCCTCACCTTTTACAGGAGATCTTAAGAAGTGCATCAAAGTAAATACCAAGTTCTTCTGAGGTTTAACAATTTATTGAGGTGTTTCTACACAGTTGTGCTGGTTTTCTGCTTGTATCCACTGTATGGTTTTGCAGTACAGTTGAGCTTGTTTTTTTTGTTGGTCTCCATTTTCATGATATTTAACCACTTGGAATGGATTGGTATTTGTGAAGATTATGATGCGCTCTTGTCGACATCAGTCTCTAAGGTTCATGTAATTGGTATTTGTTTGTAGCTAGCAGTAAGATTTTTATGTCAGCAGTTATGGCCGTACCTATTATGTATGTTGTTGGGGATGTGAAATTCAGGAATCATGAGGTTGGAAGGGACTTCATGGGAATTCAAGAAAAGATTGTTTTGTCAGCTGTCATGTTTAATGGTCTACATTTTTCTATGGTTGTATCATATCGTGCCCGGGGGCTTATCTTCAGCATTTTCAATTGGTGAATTCTTTTAGAAGTTTCAGCTTAAATGTTAAGTTTATTTCTGATTCCTAACTCTAATTGTGTGCATTTTTTTCCTGGCCTCTTGTCTGTTATGGATACTACGTGTAGAATTGCAGACCGGCGGTGACATTTAGAGTTTGCATGCCCTATCCCTTTCCATTGTTGTCTTTTCTTTTTAGGTTTGGTAGTGCTTCAAATGCTTAATTTTCGTTCAAAGGAGTCACTTGGAGTCGTAAGTGTAGTTCCGTAGAATGTGTGTTTGTGTTATTTGTAGGTCGGCCTGCTTATCCCTCCCTCTGCTTAAAGCAATTCTCATAAGATTCTGCCAGCTATGTTGGAAGTTACTTTAGGTTCTGGAGACTGTAGTAGAAGAGTAAAAGAATATCCTTTGTCCTCCTTTGCTATCTCATTTTCTTTGATTGCTGGTACCTGTGTTTTTTTCATAGGCAAACTGAGTCCCAAGTTTGTATCAATATTTGCAGTTCCTCTTCCTTCCTGATATTCTGTGTTGTCTCAGGTTGTTATTTGATTGCTGGTTCCTGTGATTTTCCTGTAGGCCAGAGTAAGTCAAGGTTGATGTCGTCTACTAGCCCTTTTCATCTGATATTATGTGGGAGGTTGCATCTACTTTTGTATCACTCACGGAAATCGTTTAAAGCAGAACAGAAAAGCCAAAAAACGGATTTCAAGGGACCGAATCCATTTTTTTTCAAACAAACCAACCCTTAGTCATTAATCATCGGAGGGAAATTCTATATGAATTTTCCTGCCCACAATCAAGGGGTTAAGCCAGCGATACTCTTTTTCTTTGGTATACCTTACCAATATCCGGCGAAGCACACCAAAACAAAAACGAGGGTGGTCTTCTTTTTCTCTATTTAATCAAGAGAAAACCCCACCCAGACCTAATAAACGGAATATACCAACACTAAGATTAAGATATTCGAAATCCTGAGATGGAAATACCTACCCATTCTCTTACATTTGAATACTTGTTCCATTCTAAATTACTAAGAAAAAAATCTATTCCTAAAAAATGAAAAAATCCAAAGAATAAAAAATGCGAAATTATTAAACCCAAAATAATCATTTTATTTGCTTTCTTTAGGAAGAATCCTGTACGAAAATAAGAAAATTTGTCTAAGTGTAACGTCTAGAGTTATACTAACTAAAGCAATTAACGAAAATTGAACTCAAAAAAGAAAATGAAGTAGACTGAAAATAGGATCCCGATCAAGTCAGTCAACAAATCTTGAAATGAGATATGCCCTGCAATAATCAAAGAAAACTAGACAGTTTGATCAAAATGAATTCTTGTTTTGGCTAACTAGTTATTGATGACTTTACAACTTCAATTCGACTCAACCAATCCGGTATATTTTCCACGTTCATAGGAGTGCGTCTATGTTTTTGCTTTACGAATATGATATTTTTTGGGCATTTCTAATAATATCAAGTCTTATTCCTATTTTGGCATTTTTAATTTCTGGGATTTTAGCCCCGATTAGGAAAGGGCCTGAGAAACTTTCTAGTTATGAATCGGGTATAGAACCAATGGGCAACGCTTGGTTACAATTTAGAATCCGTTATTATATGTTTGCTCTAGTTTTTGTTGTTTTTGATGTTGAAACGGTTTTTCTTTATCCATGGGCAATGAGTTTCGATGTAGGGGATGTTTTGTTAATAGGAAGAAGAAAGTGTTTATAGCCGTAGCGATATAAACAAGAATACTCATCCGAGCCGCAGGAACATGTACATAGGGAATACGAGAATTTCCACCTTGTTGAAGATCTAGTGGTGCTACCCGAAGACTTAAATGAATAGCCATCGCTGTTAAGAACAACCGAGATCCAATGAGAATTTGCGCGTAGCTCCTGGTCTTTGAATCAAACGTTGAATGAAATCGATTATTCTATATTTTGAACCTATAACCAAAGATCCGTTGCTGTTCCTGATTGAATATCCGTTGGATGCTCCCACACCGATTACTTAATAAGGCATGACCTATAAAGGTATCCCTACGGGGCTTTGATTTATGATTCATCCTTTCGTTTGGGCTGTCTGGCTATTAGGATGTTTAGATCCGATTCCGATAGATAGATTGGATACCTTGTCTTTGGCATTGGCTCTGGTATCTGTATAGGGCCCTAGCTCTTGACCCCGAGAGTATTTGTTTTCCCTAGGTACGAAGTCAAAGTCGGAAGAGGATTCACGTCAAGTACTCTTCGACAACGAGTCTGACCATTTGTTACGTTTGTTTAGTTTTAAGAGTTACGTCGGTCTTTGAGAAAAAGGCAGCAGGAAGCCAAGACTCCTTGGATTTAGTTCGTGGTAAGGGTAGAAGATAGTAGGGAGAAGAGTGAACCTGCAACTATTGCCCGGGTGCCAGGGAGAAGGGGTGTAATTTAGTTAGCAACGGAAACTGGTGAAATTGACCTCAATACACAGGTAGAAATAGAAGACTAAAGGCTTATGCCTTCACGACGTACGGAGCGAAAAACAAATAACCTTCGTCAACTTTTCTATCGATAGAGACATCGCCCGACCAAAGAAAATGTCTCAAAATGATCTAGCCTGCAGGCAACTGCTATAGATGACACGCCTATCATGACGGAAGGTCACAGTAAGGGGGAGAACACCCGGATTGTCTACTCTTATGTGTGTGGCCATGAACTTTCCCTTCATATCACTGCCGTCTCGTACTCTTCCCGTTCTATGTCACGAATCGCTAGCCCAACCAAGAAGACGCTTGGCCTCGCGGTTTTACGACATCGTATATAAGTCTCAGCATCCCTTGTAGGAATATTAGTAGAAAATAGCATCGTCATAAAGTGTATCAGTTTGAGAGTCACCTCCAGACACCACCGAAAATAGGATATCAACATCGTAATAGTAAGGCTCGAAGGTAGGACAAATTCCTTAATTGTACGTGAAAGTACGAACTCGTAGCTCCTGCTGGCTTATCTCTTGATCAGACCTGGTTTTCTCTAGTTTTTAGAGAGGAATCATTGACAAATAGGAAAGCCATAAAAGGGCACCATAGGAGCTCACAGGTCATACCGTTCGTTCGAGCTTGCTTGAGTTCGTACACATGCGAATGACTGGGCTGTATGAGTGTTGGATTAACTGCTCTACCACGGCAGAAGTAGAATCGCTTAGCCGCCAAGTCGCTATATTCCTTCGGTATCACTACTAGGAGCTACCTTTCAGTCATATATAATAGTAGTTTATCAAATAAATTAAAACAAGTCTCATGGATCTATAGTAACTTAACTCTCCAATGGCTAGTTACCTGCTGAGGACATGTCCCGAGTTGAAGCCTTGTGTTAGAATGCTAACCAAGTTGGACAACTGGAAGCGTGAGCGAGTAGCTAGTCAGAAGAGAACAAGAAGGCAGTGATAGTAACCATTTGTACAGTGCTTTCATTACAGGCTAGTGAGAAAAGCTTGTTCCAAAAGGAAAGAAAGTACCCAAGTGGTTACGGAAAATCCTTACATGCCGAAGTACCCCCAGACCGAAAGCGACTCATACCACCTGCTGCACTGGCACTACACTACGGTTATACACGACTCCCGAGCACATTTACCGGCCTGTCCGATTGATCTCTTGACTCCAGACTCCAGCGCTTCGAAAGACACATTAGTGTCTAAACAAATGACGACGACAACGACTCCTAGTAATCACCTCTGTATAAATGGCGTAAAAGAGGACAAATAATCATATGTGTTAAGCACTAACTCCAAAATATTCAGTCTAAAAACGATACTTTGGAGACCCTTGCTTATGTTTATACCTTCGATCACCAACTTCCATTTTATTAGGATAATCCTAAACCCAAGTCCTAGATTCATGGATTTAAAGAAATCAACTGTAAACCTCTACTTATTATATAGCAGTTGTTCCTGTTCTGCCTTCTTACTTTTAATAAACAAGACGTAAAACTACTATCTATATAAGGTATTGGCCTTTGCCTTGCCTTAAATGTTTCAGAAGAACAAGTGTAAATATTCCTATTTCACTAGGGGCAGCCTAGTTTATAAGAAAGGAATGGCAACAGAAGTCTAAACAGAAGAAACGGTTGGAAGTTCAGCGATTTTATTCAGTCTTATGGTATTCCTCTTCTTATTCTGATTTAAGGGCGTAACCAACCTCTCAGAGATGAGAGCTCAGGCCGAAACCTAAAGAAAACAATAAAAGCAGGACGAGGAGATAAATGGTAATCGTCGTTCAAGCAGTAATCCCTCTTCTTATTTATATGTCGACTTGGAATTGGTATACGAGAGATAACCAGAAAACCATAGCATAGGAGTCAGAGAAGTCATTGTGCTTTTGTCTTTGATCTGGAGAGAACAGGAACAAGAATAACCAACCCCTTACCACCTAGCTGAGGTTAGAGATGTCCCTTACCGGCTTCCCTCTCGAGCGTAGTCCGCTGTTCCTTCCGGAGTGTCGAAGTTGCTTTTCCTCTTCTTTTTAGATCCAATGGTAAAAACATAAGTAAGGGAGAAAGACCCCTCTTATTTATAGAGTATTGCATACAAAAAGAGGAAAATAACACTTAAAAACCACAACACAACAAGATTTAGTTTGTGCCTTCCCCTTGTATTTCTCTTACCAGACATGTACTAAAAAGAAGAGACAAATGAGCTACTCCCTTCTTAGATGCCCGTTTTAAACCCTAAATATCCATGCTTTTAGGCACTACTGTTGAGAGCATGAATATGAGGTGAACTGCTATATAAAGAATATCCTATGTACACTGTGCGAGGTTGTCTCTTTGGACACACCTAATCTAGAAGTGAACTATTTAAGTAAACGTAAAGGGAAAAGAAGAACTAGGCATTAGCCGCATTAAGGACCTAGATGCACCCGCTTCCCTCGACTATCGATTCCCGAACAAGAAGGCTTATGTCCTTTGGTTTACTGCTTTGAGTCCTGTGATTCCGTGAGATAAGATCGATATAATATCTTTTCACCCTGAAACCTCTATTTCAGGACCCTCAAAGTTTCTATTACGATTGGTATGACTCTTTTCCTTGCCCGTTTTAATTTTGCCTATAGAACTGGTATTTCTTCTTGATTGATGGCAAAGCACAAGTCTTTCCGAGACTTGGGTGAAGTATTGGAGAGCTCATTATGTTGGATTTGGTAACTTCTTGAAGTGGAAATTTGTGAGTTGAAAGGTGCGGAAGCCTGACAAATTACATGCAACCTGAGTTTTGATTTGTTCATATCTTTCTGAGGGGGAAGCACTTGGGACCAACAGTTTTGAGATGGTTTTTCTTTTTTGTTGCTCAATTGATTTTTCTCCCGTGCTTGTTACCATTTGGTTGTCAACTTCTTGAGCATGGCAGGATCTAGTGTTCAGTACAAATATTAGTTGATAATACAGTTAAGGGAGGGTTGAATCATGTCTCTCTTCCTTATTGAATAGCTGTCTACATTAAACACGGCTAGACAGTCATGACTATTCTTAATATAGTCATAGCATTATATTGAGGTGTTATGTGCTTGGAGTACTTCTCTTGTGGGTTCTTGAGCTTTATCTGCAGTGGTATTTTCTCATGAGGTCGTCATCATTCATTGCGTTGTATCCCATGGTCTCTCTGGTTTTCTCTTCCCCCTGCTGATTCGGACATCCCATTTATGGTCTCCTTAGTTGTTGAATATTTACAAGACGTATAACGTGCGTTCATTTTGCATGTTGATGGAACTTCTGGAGTGGTAGGTTTTGATTTGAACTGGGATCATAAGGCTTGTAGGACTTCTTTGTCATTTACTTAAACTGGATTTAGTTGTTTGTTCGTTTGTAATATCTCTAGATTTCTATTTAGAAAGTGATATGCTGTAGTGGAATTAAAAATTAATTGTTATCTTACCCAAGAATCTATTGTTATATTTCATTATGCGTTACACATTTGATCTTTTATTTTTATATATATCTTGTAAATTAATTTCTCGATAGTTTAAACTACTTGCTCATCATGTTACTTAAATGCGCATGCCCTCGCATTCTGTTGCTGCTGTGCATGCTGCTGAAACTGTTGCTGGTTCATAGGCAGCTGCTGCGGCTGTGCTTGGATGGCTCGGAGGGGTACTGCTTGAAGCGGTTTAGGGCAGTCCTTTTTCATGTGCCCCTTCTGTCCACAGTTGAAACAGTTGGGGGTACCTATTTGGCAGACTCCAGGATGGGCTCGGTTGCACTTCGGGCAGATAGGGATGGTAACCCTCCCTGGGTTATTCGCTCACTGGTTAAAATTCCTCTGTTGCCCTTGCGGCTGGTTTAACTGATTATTGCCCTTCCATAGTGAGTTCTGCCTGTTCCCTAGAATGAACAACTCCGATTGGTTGTTTCCCTGCCACGGCCTCTTGACATTGTTATTGTTGTTGGCAAGCTGCTGATAACCTCTTTTCTGTCCTCCCTGATTGTTGTAACTCTGACTGTATCCTCCGCTACCTCCTCCGTTCCATTTTCTCTTCCCTTGGTAGTTGCTACTGTTGTTGTTGTAGTAGCCTCGATTCTGACTCTGCGCTGGTGCTGGCGCAATTGGTACAATCTTTTTCTCATCAGGCACGACGGCCTCCATTTCCAGTGCTCTTCCCAGTATGTCTGAATAACCTAGTCCTCCATGACTAGCCAAAGCGATTCCCAATTCATGACGTAAACCTCCCTGAAATTTCTTTGATAACTTCTCCTCAGTGTCGACCAATGTCGGCGTCATCAACTCGCAGAACTTGACGTCATATTCTGTCACAGTCAGTTTTCCCTGCTTCAAATTATAAAATTCGGCCTCTTTCTGTGCCCTATACGTCTTGGGAACGTACTTGTCAAAGAAAATTTCCTTAAACTCTTCCCACGAAAAACGAGCCAGATGCTCAACAGGTATCACCTTCTGTCTTGCTTCCCACCAGTAATCTGCCGATCCCTTCAGTTGGAATGCGACACACAACATTCTCTCCTCATCAGTGCATCTGAGGAGTTTGAAAATTTTCTCGGTTGACCTCACCCATAGCTCAGCATCGCTAGGGCTTCCAGTTCCATTGAACATTGGAGGGTTCCTTTTGAGGAAAAGATCCTCAATATCTCTACGGGGCGGTGGTGGAGGTGGTGGTGATGGTGACGGGGGTGGAGATGGGGATGGAGTGATATTCCGCTCATTTTCCTGTTCTTGGTTATTTTCTGGCTGACGTCCACCACGTCCTCTCGGCCTTCCAGGTTTTCGACCTCTTCTGTTGTTAACATTTCTCGGCGGCATTTTCTATAATCTAGGGAAGAATTGAAAATTCTCATTAGTTTCCTTTGTTAATTACACTTATTACTAGCTCGTTTATTAACTTAATCAATTTCATGGAACAACACATCGAACATAGCTTTGATATTATTTCATTAATCTTTTAACTTTCGAGTTAAACTCATTTCCTCGTTACACGAGTTCATTTAACCTTCTAATTTTTTTTATTTCTCGATTCATAAGAAATTTTACTTGATTAAAAACCCTTTTTTACGGGTCATATATATATATATCCAAAAAGAATATTACTTTTGCTTCTAACGAAGACTTATACAAAAAGGGTTAGATTACTATTAGTCTAAACTAGGCTGACTGTCTACTATTTACTGGGTGCTCTAACAAGCTGCACTTCATCTCTACTAGAGTACTAGAACGGAAACGATTCATAAAATTTCGTATCCGCTAGAGTATTTCAAAACTAACTAGTTACTGATTCGACTCTATACAGGACAAAAAGCTACCACTACTGCTGATATTTACCCATATCTATAAAGCACTGCCTAACTAAACTGATAAGAAATCCAAAAACCACCCCAAAGTGTGCAAAATCCTAACAACTCTCCACTGGGTCCTCCTCCGGGTCCTCCGGATCTTCCTCCGGATCCTCCTCCGGGTCCTCTTCCGGATCCTTCTCCGGATCCTCCTCCTCGGAATCCGAACCAAAAACCAGCTCGAGTGCCTCGTCCACCCTCAGAGTAGAACTGTCATCAAGTGTAAGTAGGGCGGGTGAAGGTGCCTCAGTAACAGTCTCCTCCAAGTCGGAGACCAAGTAGTCCTCACTGATCGTTCTCGCACGCTTCTTCAGAGGAAGAAGGTGCTCGGGAACTGAACCTGAACCCGAACCTGACTCGAAGTCCTCCCTAGAACGGACCCTGGACGGTCCTGCCTCCCTATGCTTCCAGGCTACTCCCCACCTCGTGCAGATCTCCTCGAGTGGCGTAAGTGGAGAAGGCAACTCTAACATGGCGGGGAGCTCCGCGTCGATCTCTCGGTGGTCTGGTCCCTCTCTGTACAATCTCGTCTCCAACGTCCGCTGACCCTAACACAAATGTCAGGCAAAAACGGTGAAGACAACCCCAACAGCGCGGTTGTCTCAGCGTCAACCTCTACAAAACCCGGGCCTAGGATCAACTCCTCAATCTGCTGTCCAACGGGTGGTGACTCTGGTGGAACTACCGTCTCCTCGTCCTCCTCTGGCTGCTCTAACTCAGCCTCAGACTCCTCCTCCAGTACATCGTCTGGTGGCAACTCTAACAAAGCTAAAAACTCCGGGTCTAAGTCAAGCTCCTCAAGCTCCGTCTCTGCTGGAAAGTGATTGTAGGAGATGTGTGGCTCTAAAGGAAGGGAAAGCATAAACCTGCTCTCAAAAAAACGCCTGTGCACACACAGGGCGAATCCGGCGTAGTTGCCGGTCGGCTCCGTGTCGTCTTCGAAAATCCCCAAGAAGTACCAAGCTGCACGGTGCGCCCATCCGCGCTACTCGTCCGGTAGGTGTACGATCAAATCTAATATCGCCTGGCTCTCCCTGATCAGGTGTCTCACTGGGTAGTAGACTGAAGAAAAGTTACTAACAATCTGTCCCACATCCTCTTCTCCGTAGTCTACCTCGAACTCGTAGTACTCATCCTGCAACATATTGACTAAGATGCGCTCGCACGAGGCCAAAGGCTGGCTCTTCCGAGCCGTGTCACGAGTCCTAGCCATCCTACAAAAGTTTTAAGGTAACACGGATCAGTAACAGGTAGGAAAAGAACATAACTTATCTTAACGAAAACATAAATTACAAAATGAATATTCTTTATTCAATTGTAACATCAATACTTGCCAACCACTCATTAATTCTTAACGATTTTCACTAATTAAAAACTAAGTATTTTCACTTCGTTCATGTTACTTATTCAAAAGTAACATCTATTTTCAAAAGAATTTGTCGTTTACGACTCTTGATATTCGTACTAATTGTAGTCGTCGCTCAAGACGAAATATGGAATTTAATTCCATTAAAAAAAAAAGAAATATAACTTAAGAACGAGAATGAGTTGTGTTTTAAAAATGAGAATTTTACAGAAGTATAATTTTTATACTTACATGATTATGCAATAGTACAAGTACTATCTTATGTGAAAATATTTGCGCAATGATTTCCTTTTTATGAAAAATTATGCGGATACGAGAATATAGTCAGATTTTAGGAAATTTTCCCGGTTCAATGAGAATGTAGACGTGGAACTTAAGAACTTTCCGGTTCTTCGAGAACTTAGACGTTTTTAAGAAACGTTGTTTTGAAATGATTTCGAAAGGAGATCCCTAACGCGAGAAGGACTTCCTCTGATGAATGTCACGTGCGCTTAGTGACATGAATAAAGATTCGGCAAAGTCAAACTTGTCGTCTAAGAATTTCCTGCGAGGAAAAGAAATAAAATGAATAAAAATAATTCAATAAATCGTGTTAGTAAAAGAAGGGAGCGATTAGACGTTTGAGAAGCTTTCGACTCCGAGTTAAGAAAGATATGAACGAGACGGCAACTGGAATTTAGTTTTCCGGGAAATTATTTCTTAAGTTATATTTTTTTTTTCTTTTTATGGAATTAAATTCCATATTTCGTCTTGTACAATTAGTACGAATATCAAGAGTCATAAGCGATAAATTCTTTTGAAAATGGATGTTACTTTTAAATAAGTAGCATGAACGAAGTGAATATACTTTGTTTTAATAAGTGAAAGTCGTTAAGAGTTAGTGAGTTAAGAAATAAAAGAAATAGAAGAATTAAAATGAGTAATAATATGGTGAAAGGAAAAGAATGAAAATAAAATTTTTAATTTTATGTATTTGAATATATATATGTTGTTGAGTGCAATTTTTTGAATTGCTAGAAGTCTTAATAAGTGGTTGACTTAAGTGTTGATGTTACAATTGAATAAGGAATATTCATTTTGTAATTTATGTTTTCGTTAAGATAAGTTATGTTCTTTTCCTACCTGTTACTGATCCGTGTTACCTTAAAACTTTTGTAGGATGGCTAGGACTCGTGTCACGGCTCGGAAGAGCCAGCCTTTGGCCTCGTGCGAGCGCACCATAGTCGATATGTTGCAGGATGAGTACTACGAGTTCGAGGTAGACTACGGAGAAGAGGATGTGGGACAGATTGTTAGTAACTTTTCTTCAGTCTACTACCCAGTGACACACCTGATCAGGGGAGAGGCAGGCGATATTAGATTTGATCGTACACCTACCGGACGAGTGGCGCGGATGGGCGCACCGTGCAGCTTGGTACTTCTTGGGGATTTTCGGCGACGACAAGGAGCCGACCGGCAACTACGCCGGATTCGCCCTGTGTGTGCACAGGCGTTTTTTTGAGAGCAGGTTTATGCTTCCCCTTCCTTTAGAGCCACACATCTCCTACAGTCACTTTCCAGCCAAGACGGAGCTTGAGGAGCTTGACTTAGACTCGGAGTTTTTAGCTTTGTTAGAGTTGCCACCAGACGGTGTACTGGAGGAGGAGTCTGAGGCTGAGTTAGAGCAGCCAGAGGAGGACGAGGAGACGGTAGTTCCACCAGAGTCACCACCCGTTGGACAGCAGATTGAGGAGTTGATCCTAGGCCCGGGTTTTGTAGAGGTTGACGCTGAGACAGCCGCGCTGTTGGGGTTGTCTTCACCGTTTTTGCCTAACATTTGTGTTAGGGTCAGCGGACCGTTGGAGACGAGATTGTACAGAGAGGGACCAGACCACCGAGAGATCGACGCGGAGCTCGCCGCCATGTTAGAGTTGCCTTCTCCACTTACGCCACTCGAGGAGATCTGCACGAGGTGGGGAGTAGCCTGGAAGCATAGGGAGGCAGGACCGTCCAGGGTCCGTTCTAGGGAGGACTTCGAGTCAGGTTCGGGTTCGGGTTCAGGTCCCGAGCACCTTCTTCCTCTGAAGAAGCGTGCGAGAAGGATCAGTGAGGACTACTTGGTCTCCGACTTGGAGGAGACTGTTACTGAGGTACCTTCACCCGCCCTGCTTACACTTGACGACGGTTCTACTCTGAGGGTGGATGAGGCACTCGAGCTGGTTTTTGGTTCGGAATCCGAGGAGGAGGACACGGAGGAGGATCCGGAGGAGGACCCAGTGGAGAGTTGTTAGGATTTTGCAGACTTTGGGGTAGTTTTTGAATTTCTTCTGCAGTCTAGTTAGGCAGTGCTTTATAGATATGGGTAAATATCAGTAGTAGTGGTAGCTTTTTTGTCTTGTATAGAGTCGGATCAGTAACTAGTTAGTTTTGAAGTACTCTAGCGGATACGAAATTTTATGAATCGTTTCCGTTCTAGTACTCTAGTAGAGATGGAGTGCAGCTTGTTAGTGCACCCAGTAAATAGTAGGCAGTCAGCCTAGTTTAGACTAATAGTAGTCTAACTCTTTTTGTATAAGTCCTCGTTAGAGGCAAAAGTAATATTCTTTTTGGATATATATATATATATATATATATATATGACCCGTAAAAAAGGGTTTTTAATCAAGTAAAATTTCTTATGAATCGAGAAATAAAAAAAAAATTAGAAGGTTAAATGAACTCGTGTAACGAGGAAATGAGTTTAACTCGAAAGTTAAAAGATTAATGAAATAATATCAAAGCTATGTTCGATGTGTTGTTCCATGAAATTGATTAAGTTAAGAAACGAGCTAGTAAGTGCTAAGTGTAATTAACAAAGGAAACTAATGAGAATTTTCAATTCTTCCCTAGATTATAGAAAATGTCGCCGAGAAATGTTAACAACAGAAGAGGTCGAAAACCTGGAAGGTCAACGTGGTGGACGTCAGCCAGAAAATAACCAAGAATAGGAAAATGAGTGGAATATCACTCCATCCCCATCTCCACCCCCACCACCACCATCCCGTAGAGATATTGAGGATCTTTTCCTCAAAAGGAACCCTCCAATGTTCAATGGAATTGGAAGCCCTAGCGATGCTGCTATGGGTGAGGTCAACCGAGAATATTTTCAAACTCCTCAGATGCACTGATGAGGAGAGAATGCTGTGTGTCGCATTTCAACTGACGGGATCGGCAGATTACTGGTGGGAAGCAAGACAGAAGGTGATACCTGTTGAGCATTTGGCTCGTTTTTCGTGGGAAGAGTTTAAGGAGATTTTCTTTGACAAGTACGTTCCCAAGACGTATAGGGCACAGAAAGAGGCCGAATTTTATAATTTGAAGCAGGGAAAACTGACTGTGACGGAATATGACGTCAAGTTCTGCGAGTTGATGAGGTATGCGCCGACATTGGTCGACACTGAGAAGAAGTTATCAAAGAAATTTCAGGGAGGTTTACGTCATGAATTGGGAATCGCTTTGGCTAGTCATGGAGGACTAAGTTATTCAGACATACTGGGAAGAGCACTAGAAATGGAGGCCGTCGTGCCTGATGAGAAAAAGATTGTACCAACTGCGCCAGCACCAGCGCAGAGTCAGAATCGAGGCTACTACAACAACAACAGTAGCAACTACCAAGGGAAGAGAAAATGGAACGGAGGAGGTAGCGGAGGATACAGTCAAGGGTTACAACAATTAGGGAGGACAGAAAAGAGTGGTATCAGAGCAGTGCTCGTTTTCTGCTCTGTTTCTGAGTCAATCTTCTAGTGTGAGTCATTCTTTCAAGTACGAGTCATTCTTTGAAGTAATATCATAAAGTGGTATTCGTATACAAGTTTTTCTTCGAGAAATAATATAGAGTATTCGTTTGTACTCTATATCGAGTTTTCTTTCAAGTCATGAGACATGGTATTTGTGTATACTCTGATCATGCATATATTGGTATTAAGATGTGGGGCATCTTTTATATGCACTTATAATGGTAAAATTATAGATTTTTGATGCAACAGAATTACTAACAATAACCATAGGAAAGAGTAATCATTAACATGGATCCCTAATTTGTAAATCTTCTTATATATTGATTTGCCATGTGTGTAAGCTTAAATGTTTTTTAAAAGCTTGTTTGTTTATGTTGTACTACTAATCATTGGTTAAGGAGGAGATGACTGCAGCTATTTCATATAAGTTATCCCTGGAAATAATTACGTAATACTCCCTCCAGTTTTAATTATAAGATGTTTTAGCCCTTTTCATTTGTTTTTTTATAAGATGTTTTCATTTATCAAGAATACTTTCTCTCTCCCTTCCATCAATTCTACTCTACATTTCAACTAAATGATGGCTCATTTTTCAATTAGTCTTTTGAGTTCTTTACATTAAATTTCATTAACTTGACATTAAATTTCATGAAAAAATGGCTCCAATTTTTAAAATAGCATTGCAAAAGGAACCGACTATTAAAGTTTGTTAAAGTTTCTAAATTAATGAGTTGTTAAAGTTTGTGTTAATTAATGTTTCTTAATTCTTGTGCAAAATGCTAAAACATCTTATAATTAAAATCGGAGGGAGTAATAATTTAGTACATTAGCTACTAGGAAGAGCACGGAGGTAGATGTTTGTTTTATCTTGATTTGAAGAATATGAATGGCTTTATACTCTGTTGATTTGAAGAGCACGGATGTCTGTCGTCCTGCATATATATATGAACCTAATGTACTAATTTCAGTTAATTTTGGTGATGTGGGTACTTGTCTGTTGTTGTGTCACATTAGTTTGCGCTATTACAATAACAATCTTTATACTGTGAATGCACTGATTCGAATAGAAAATATATTCTTCTTGTTCTCCTGACATGATAAAGATGATTAAAGAGATTTTCGGTATGTGGTCTTATTTCTGGCGGCAGTTTCTTGTAATTGCTTGAGATGACTCATTTTTTTTTCCAAGAAACTTGTATTGAGTCTTCCTTTTCCTGTGGATAACTTCCTAATTAGTTTCACAAAACTTGTGTTTTGGATACTCTGCCAAATTGGTAGTATTTTGCACATGAAAAACTTTAAGTTGGCCTTTGCGTAGAATAGTTCCAATCTTTTCTTTTGGGCTGTCACAAATTTGAGACTAAATTAGTCATTTACTGATTTGTGTCTAAATTGAGTTGTTCCTTGTTCTGGTTGTAGTGCTGACCTTTGTTGAGGCTCCTTTACATGTTGCACTACTAGTTTATGTATAAGGTGAATGAAGTTGCTTTCTCGTGTAATCTTTTGTCATAAGTTGTTGTATGCTTCTGCTTTTTGCTACTTCAAATTTTTTATTAGGAGGGAGTTGTGGCCTACGTAGGTTCGGCATGCATATTCACAAGTAAACTAGATTATGTTGGTTCCTTTTCTAATATCTCTCAATGTGTTGTCTGGAAAGCGATGTATTATAGCGGAAATAAAAAATAAATGGTATCATACCCAAGAAACTTCTGTTATATTTCATTATGCGTTATATATCTGAAGTTCTGAACTTCTGTTTTTATATATATATTTCTTGTTAAATTAATTTCTCAATAGTTTGCTCATCATGTTACATGAATGCAAGCATCTATTGACATTAAGACGAGTATTTTATATGCTCTTATGCTGGTAAAATCTATAATTTTGATGCAAGAGAATTATAGGACTGTAATGAAGCATAATACTCTTAATGATAACGATGGCAGATCTTTTTATTTTTGTGGCAGTTTCAAATATACTTTTATTTTCTCATGTTACTTTTATTTATTTATTGATTTATTATTTATTTATCTATGTAGTTGTCATTTTTGGCCTTTCTGAATTAGGTTGAAGTCTCCAAAACTTTTTCCTTTTGTTATGTATTCTCATGTGGCATCAGGTTGCTTGCTATTATTTTATTTTGATCTCCTTATTTAGTTGTCTTGTAGATATTAATCTTGCATTTTATGGAATTATTGTGAAGGGAGTGATAAATCTGTCAATTCTGAGCATTTGACCTTTTAGTAGCTTTACTGATCAGCCTACCCTAAACCTTTTCTGCTCTCTTAAAGATGTGTGCTCCGTTTGTCTTTGGCAGATTTTTGCAGAGCTGACTAGGGAACCGGTAATCTCACTGACATGGATTTTATAATATTTTTATTTTCTTATATTGATTTGTTAGGCATATAGCTTTCTAGTTTTGTAAGACTTTGTTTTCTTTTCTTGTACTAGTTATTGGTTAAGGAAGCGATGACTGCAGCTGTTTCATGTAAGTTGTCCTGAATATAAATTCAAGATGGTGAATTAGTATTAGATAACTTAATATAATATGTATCTATAATTAATAGGGTTTAGGGAGACCACATGCTTAAGATACTCGTGACAAAATAAATTCTCCCGCTGGAATACATAATTAATAATTTTAAACGTTTTGACCGTTTCATAGTGCGTTGCCAGATCCAATTCAGGAAGGAATTAATAATTTGTGAATAATTTAAAAAATTAGAATTCCTCCATGCCATCAAATCCAATCCAAAATAGGAACGAATATTTGATTTTAATTATCTGATTGGATCAAATAAATCTAATCCGTTCATTCCGGCCCCCAAGTCTCTATATTTACCACAGCCATCGTATTGATTTCTATCATGCCTTTGGTTGTCTTTCCTTTCTCAATGCTTGCTTGAGTTTTTTCTGGTTTTTTCTTTCTTGTGTTGGTGCTTCCTAGTTTTGGTTTATCAGTTTCTTTTTGTTTTTCCGTGGATTTCTGTTTTCTGTGGCGCGATTTTGATCTGTCTGAGAATTTTGTTACTATATTGTTGAATTTGATTCTGCACAATTGATGATTTAGCGAGGTTTCGGGTGTAAATAACGTGTTGTGATTGATTGGTTAGGTCTTTATTGTGAATTTTATGCTGCTGCCTCTGTTCTGAGGATTATTCGCTTAGTTGGCAACGATCATTGATCTAGGGGCGGTTAGCCTTAGGTTTTTTGGTCTCTTCAGACTTAAATCATGCTTCTACTGTATTGGTGCTTACTATGGCTTGTATCTGTGGGGCAATTATTTGAATTGGGTAGCATATATAAATTCTAGTAGTTGTTGGAACTGCTGATGCTGATGAATTCACCACTTCTCTACGCCTGGCCATGAATGTTAACCACTGGGCGTTCTCGGGTTACGCTGATTGTCTGTTTCAGGATTTTCTTCTCATGAATCTTCGTTCATAGATTTCTTTTGTGATTTTCATCCTGTGGTCGCTGATTTGCCTAAAAGTGCTGTTTTCCTGTATTTGTCTTCCTACGTTTCTATATTGCCTTTTAATTGTAATTGCAGATTCTCTGTCATTGCGTATGATTCAGTAATTTGTCCCCAACTACCATGCCAGAGTGTCAATTTTTGTTGAAATAAACCTTCAAGCTAACTGATTTCATGGATGGAACTCCTCACATTTAAGAAATGTACACTACTTTGGAGGTTATTTTTTCCGTTTTGTATATGTACATTTATTAACCCGATGATGATTTTCTAAAATTTGACCTCATGCATATAATCATGAATTACTCCTATGTTCTGCACCCAATTGTGATCTTTGATTTTTGTTGGTTTTGATTACATAGGTAGACCTTTTTTCTTCACCTTAACCTCAAATTTCAGCTATTTGAGACAATTCAAGCATTTTACGGGATTATAGAAGCACCAATGACCAGATAAGAGGCTTACAATTGAAGTTTTTGGTTTATTAATCGTCATATTTATTCGGGGATCATTGGGAGAGAAGATTATCTGCAACTTGCATATTTCGCCCTCCATTCTATTATAGTAACCTTAATTTTTTATTTTCTTGTTTTCTTTTTCCCTTCCAGTTTATCCAATTCTTTTTTAAGTTGGGATTTGGGAGTACTCTCAAGTTGGACTGACCTCTATGTTTTTATTTTCAACTAGAATTGACGTGACCAAAGGAAGCCACAGCGTAAATGGCAAGATGATGAAATCAAAACACTAATGTTTGATAAGAATTTGTTTTAATCATTAATAACCCTTCAATTAGATGTAATTTTCTCTTTTGCATTGTTGGGCATTCTCTAGTGATTAGGTTTGTATGGCTAATGACTGATTTTGAGGAGTTGAAGTCGCGATCAGGATTGCTGGACAAGAGAAATGGTTTTCAGTCTCTATATAGTCCTTCACTACTATTAGTTTTCTATTTTCAGTTATATCCGTTCATTTGATCTGCAGCTCTTTTGGATTGGTTGGGCGGTACATCAAGCTCTCTGCTTTGCCTTGGGAAGCAGAATTCAGCAGTCTGCAAAATAGCTAAGTTTTGGCTTCTTATTTTGAGTTCGGAAAGTTGGAGAGTGTCGGTAATGGGTGGAAGTTTTTTGTCACCTCATAGTTTACTTTCTTCTGTATCTATTCATGTTTCTTGTTTCAGTCTGTTCCATACAACTAGGGTAATCATCTTAGATTTGATGAAGTTGTTTGTTCCAGACTTCGCGGTGTCCACCTTGTTTAATGGGTGTGCTTTTCTGTTTCTGCTGAATTGGGAATCTGTGATGCTTGATTGTGTGGCAGAGGGACATTAATAGTCTTTCTACTCTTATTTTATTTTCTACCTTGACTTCCTCTTGCTTATGGTTATGCTCTTTAATTTCCAGGTGTGTGATCTGTGGGTGGTTACTATCAGTTTTCATTGGAAGGCATTTCTGGTTTGATGCTCGGTTCCCATTGCTCTGTTCATGAGCTTATTGCTTGTAATGTAGATGTGGATATTGTTTTCTGGTCACAGGATATCTTAAGAAGTTGTGGTTCTATCAGAGTAGATGAGAAGTTCATTATGACGCTGAGGTTTATTGCATGACCATCCATTAAGGTGCTTCTACCCAATTTCTTTGTATTCTTGTTTGTTTCCATCAGATTCTAGGTTGTTTTTTGTCTTCGTTTATATGATGTGCAGCTCAGACTACACATGGTGTTGTGGTTGAATTGTTAAGGCTTGTGTGGATTAATTAGGATTAATTTTTCTGCGGGTCACTATTTTGATTATGCCCTGAATTATCCTTGGAATTGATTGGAGTTTTGTTGACATTATTTTCTCTGGTGTGCGCCTTGTCTAATGGGCAAGCATGGTCTCCTGAAATGGAAGATATGCAATTTGCTATTTACGGTGTGGCAGAGGGAGTGTACTAGTTTTCTTAACTCCATTATATTTTCTACCTAGGCTTTTTCCTTGCTTATGATTACACACTTGAATTTCCAGAGATCTGATCTTTGGATGGCTTTCTATCAATTTAAATTGGAAGGCACTTCTGGTTTGATGCTTGGATCCCTCAACTCTCTTTCAGATGCTTTTTGTTTGCATGATGTGGATATTGTTTTCTGCCATACCCTGTGACAGAAGATTTCTATGAAGGAAGTTTTGAATTAATAGAAGTAGATGTAAAGTTCATAGGCTGCGAGGAATGTTTATTGCTTGAACTCCTGTTATTGTATTACCTTCTCGTGCTAGGTTATTGTTTGTTTCCATATATTTTAATGTGCTGCTCAGATTATACACAGTCATTTCTTTGGAATTACTTGTAGTTTTTGGAAATTATGCTACTACTTTCTTCATTGGGTTAGGCTGGTGTGAGTTTATTAAGGCTGTAATTGCTGTCTGTTTCTGTTTAGATGTCATTTGGTTGAAGCTAAAGGGTCATGTAAATTTTGGATCTCTTGTGGTATGGTGTATGTGAATGCAGAGGGAATAATGAGGTTGGAGAGTGGATTCCACAAGTTCTACCAGGGAGGTTTTATGAGTCTTAACTGCTTTCTTATTTGTCTATGGTTCTGTTGTGCAATGGTGGGCTTATCTTTAGCTTTCAGGCCTTGGATTTTTTGTTAGTCTCCATTTATTTCATATGCGGCCTGTGTTATGCACCATATTGTCTTTGAAATTAGTTGGAGTTTGAGGAGATTAGTTTACTTTCTTTGCCGGTAAGGCTCTTGTGAGATAATTAGGGTGTTAATTCCATCAATCTTCATCTTCGTGGCTTTTAGTTGGAGCTTAGAGGTTCATGCAATTTTGGCTAAAAGCTTATTTGGCATGTGAATGCAGGGAATAATGAGGGTTTGAAGGGATTTCAAGAGTTCACAGGAAAGATGGTATTCTTGTTAAAACTGTTTCATGCTCTTGTAATTTTCTATGGTTATTTTGTCCAATGGTGTGCTTATCTTCAGCATATTTAATTGCTGATGACGGCTTTCGTCTATCTTCTGAATAGTCATGCTGGTTGGTTTTCCTTCCTTTTTACACTCTTCAGCGTTCAACATTCGTCTGGTTTCCTTGGTAACACGAATGTTTTCTTGCCTCCTGGATAAGATTTTGGTGTAGCTTCCCTTGGTCTCGGTTGATAAGGATTGTACCGTTTATGGTTGGTCTTCTATATTTTGGGAAGCTTCTGTGCTCTGTGCTGCTTATAATCTTTTGGTTGGAGTGAGTTTCTTTAACCTGTGCCTAAGATGGTGTGATGGGCATGAATGTACACGGACTTGAAGTTCCTCAATTGGATTTTCCTGGCGGGCCTGCTTGTTCTGCTTTCATGTTTGTTTTGTCATCAGAAGTTCTTTGTAAAGAGAACTGTGAGAAATGGCTGGTCCTGGTCTTTAGGTGTTAATGTCAGAAGCATGAACTGGCTGGTCCTGATCTTTAGGTGGTAATTGCGGAAGCATGTTCAGATTTCTTGTAGACAACATCGTATTTTGGTACTGTAAATCTTCGTCATTTGGTGCAAACTGGTTTTGACTGTGATGAACATTGTTATATTGTTGTATGGTTTGTTTTGTAATCCATCTCCCGATTGCTGTCTTGGAAGTGATATTTATTATATTTCAAAATATATCATAGATCTGAACTTTTCTTGAAGGTATCAGTGTTCTCATATAATAATCTGTACTTCTTCTGTCCTTCCGAATTACAAATGATAAATACTTGCTGCTATTTTGGTGAAATTCAGTGATAATGTAAACTTGAAATGGAAGATATTCTAGAATTCCATGTATATATGACGAGAGGGATATGTGTGGAGCCTTTATTTGAAGAGATGACTAGCTTGTTTCTCCCTTCTAGCAACGTATATGTCAATTAGTTTTTGAATGGTTCAAACTACTTGCTCGCATGTTTCTGGACTACAACAACCATCTCGTGGTACGAATGTCCTGGTGTATTTTATGCTACACAAATACAATAACTTTAAAAAACAGTACTCTTTTAACCTAAATGACAAAGCTGTTATGCAATGAAGTTATGGTAGATCATTGTTTATGCAAATATTAGTTACATTGGTGTCTTGTGAGTGTTAATATATTTATCATACATATTTAATGATGCAATTTGTTGTTTTCAATTTATTAGTCTACCCTTCATACTTTTTCGGCTGTTTTGCAAATCTGACATGGAACACTCCATAACTTCACTGATATAATCTCCTTGACTGTTCAATTTTCCTTAAATGTAGCTTAAAAAAATATTGTTTAACTTTCCATGTATGTGCTCCCTCCGTCCATGAAGATTGTAGCCAATTTTTCTTTTCCGTCCGGGCATGAAGATTGTAACTAGTTTTCATCTTTTCCACTTTAGGACATGACCCATCCACTCTTACTTTTTTATCCCTTTCTCCACTCACAATGGTTGGTCCTTCTCTCCACTCCCTTAACAACTACCACCCTTTTATTAACCCGTGCCACAAAGAACTCCCTACAATCTTTGTGGACTGAGGGATTAGTTTATTAATAAATACATTTCTCTGTCAATTTTCCTATATGACGTGGGAGTAGATTGACTACAACTGTTTCATGTAAACAACTGTTTCATGTAAGAAATATTACTGTAGTTCATTAGTACATTAAGCCACTAGGAAGAGCATGAAGGAGGTATATAGGAGATTGGGTTGTCTTTGAATCTGCTTTGAAGAAATAATTTCTGCTTCTGTTACTTAAACTTCTAGACCATATATATAATCATGACTGGGTGCTCTCAACTTTCTTGTTATCTCAAGTTCATTTTATGATAGTTCGAACTATTTGCTCATCATGTTACTTGAATGCAAGCATCTTATTGGTATTAGACCTGGAGCATGTTTAATATGTAGTATCTTTTATATGCTCTTATGCTGTTTGAAATCTGTAATTCTGATGCAATAGAACTATAATACTGTAATGCATCAAATATACCTTTACCTTCTAATTTTTTATCTGTATATTTTATCTATGTTACAATTTTTGGCCTGTGTGGTAGGTTGAAGTCTCGGTTCTGAATTGGTATCAAGGTCGACTTGCTGCTTGTTTTAATGTCCATCTTATCTGGTTATCTTGTACTTGTTCATCTTGAATTTGCGGACACTATCATGAAAGGAGTAATGAAGTCTGTAAATGCTGAGCACTTTTGACCTTGAAAAGTAGTAACTTTAATGATTAGTCAACTAGAAAAAAATTTCTGCTGTCTTGATATATTGTAGTCCATTTTCTTTTGACAGACTTTTGTTGAGCTGACTAGGTAACCAGTTATCTCACCGACATGGATTCCTAATTTTAATGTTTCTTATATATTGATTTCAATGTATACCAGTAGCTCTTTTAAGAGCTTGTTTACCTATGCTGTACTAGTCATTGGTTAAGGAGAAGATGATTGCAGCTATTTTATATACTCCCTCCATCCCACATTACTTAGCTCATTTCCTCTGGACACGGAGATTAAGAAAAAAGAGATTAGATATAAAGGGTGTGGTTAGTGTAGTTAATAAAGTGATATAAAGTATTTTTTAATTGATAAAGTGAAGTGGTGCTGATGTGACATAAAGTGATATAAAGTTGTGCTGAAGTGATATAAAGTGAATAAAATAATTTTTTAATTATTTCCTTAAATGGAAAGTGAGAAAAGTAGAGTGGGATGCTCAAAATAGAAAGTGAGACAAGTAATATGAGACATAGGGAGTAAGTTATTTTGGAAACAAGTACATATTAGTAAATACATATTTCATACTCTCTCCCTCCACGAAATGGTTGCTACTTTTGCTACTCCACTCACATTTATTGTGGAATCCTTACTCAACTCACAACAATACTCACTATAATTCATTACTACCTATCATTTTCTTAAAATCCGTGTTGAACACAAAGTGACAACCATTTCGTGAACGGAGGGAGTGTAAGCTATTTAATTTTTTTTTTCTGATAAAACAAAAATACATATTAGTAAGTTAGTACATTACCTACTAGGAAGAGGGTTTATCTTGAAATAATATTTGATTTGAAGAATATGAATGGCTTTTGTTTATATGAACATAATATTTTTATTCCAGTTAATTTTAGTGATTGTGGGTGGTTGCCTGTTGCATTACATTTGTTTGCATAAGTATGAGCAACAATCCTTTCACAATGAATGCCCTGATCTTCAATGGAAATAATTTGTGCTCCTGTAGGCATGGTAAAGATGATGAAAGAGATTTTTGGTATGTCGTTTTATACCTGGAGGCAGTTTATTCTGATGGCTTAAGATGTGATATGCTCATGATTTTACCAAAATGTTGTCTCGGGTTAGTTCCTAATTCTTATGTTGATAACTTCCCCATTTCTGTTGTAAACTTAGGTTTTGGATACTGTGCCAAATTGGTAGCATTTTACAAGTGGCATATCTATAGGTTGGTCTGCTTAGAATAGTTCCAATCATCTCTTTTGGGCTATATATAATAAATCTGAGGTTAAATTAGTCATTTTGCTTATATTGTCTACATTGTGTTGTAGAACCTATTGTGTTGCACGACTAATTTTTTTAGCTTAAGGTGATTGAGGAGCACATTATGTTACTGCTTGTGTAATCTATTGATATGAGTAGTTGTTTTCCTTCATCTCTTCCCACTGCTGTCTGTCATTACCTTCATTTTAGCAGTCTAGTTACTCTTTAGTTTTTCTTCTTGTCTAGTGAAGTATCTCACTCATTTCCTGTTTCTTTAGTCGTCAAATCTTTACCAGTGGGAGGATGTGCGTTTAACTTGCATGCTGATGAAACTTCTGCATTGGTGCAGGACTGCCAGGACATCATTTGAATTTTGAACGTGAATCATTAGGCTTATATCTTGTTATGGTTGGTCTTTTCTATATCGGAGAAGCTCCTTTAAATTTGCTTCTTAAAATCATTTGATTGGTAGGGAGTTCTCTTGTCATGTGGCATACAATGGTGTGGCATGCATATTCATCAGAATCAGTGTATCGGTTTGTTGTCCCTCACTTAGCTGTATCGTGGTTAGTACTTTTTCTGCTGTCTTGTTTGGTCTATAATATATTCTTCTCGTGCCAATAACATGAATGAAGATTCTGGTATATGGTCTCATTTCTGAAGGCAGTTACGTTTTTACAATAGGTTTTGTCTCGAGTGAGTTCCTGATTTTATGCTGATAACTTGCTCTTTATTGTTGCAAACTTAAGTCATGGATACTCTGTCTGAGTTGGTAGTGTTTTGCTTGTGAAACATCTATAGGTTGGCTTAGAATAGTTTCAATCATAAATTTGATGTGAAATTAATCATTTCGCTCATTTGTCTACATTAATATATTTCTTGTTCCACTTGTGTTAAACCTTTTGTTTGGGCTCTTTTACACGTTGCACAGGTTTTTAGGGCAAATGAGGAGCGCAAATGTTGTTTGCGTAATGTTTTGATTCTGAGTTGTCATTACCAACAATTTAGCAGTCTAATCATCTATTCTTTTGTTTTTTTTCTTGTCTTGTAAAGTATGTCACTCTTTACATGTTTTTTCTCCGGGTTCTTGTATTGATGTGTGCTTTGAGATGTTTCCTTGTTGCATTTTCTTTTTAGATACACTCGTGTAACTATGCCTGTGATGGGTGTTTTCCCTACACAGCCGGTCCCAAGCCCGGTTAAAAGAGGAGGGGCGAGATAATAACTGTTCGAGGCATTTGTTCGGCTAAGCTTAAAAGCTCCTAAATACTTAATAGTGAATAACTTATTAGCTGTGTTAAAGGAGCTTTTAATTTCAGCCAAACACCCAAAGTCTTCATCTTTTCTGGCCACTACAGAAAATTCGGCCAATTCCTGTGTTGATTTGATGTTGTGTTCAACTCCCTAGCAAGAAGTTCATCTTTTTTTTTTGTGGATCATTCATCATGTCATTACAGAATGATTTGCTTGTATGTTTTAATTCAGGCAGCAGAAAGTCGGAACCAGCTTACTTGCCACTGATACTACAGTTCTAAGTGATGCTACCTAAAGTAAAACTCAATTCTACTTCTACAAAATTGATCATTAACATAGAAATATCATGGGCAATAGAGTATGATAACGGTTATACATTATCCGAACTTCAGTTTTCAGGAGTAGTAAAGAGCGTGTCGCGCAAGATCTATCAAGTATTCAGTCAAAATTAAATGAGAATAAATAATCTAGACTTGCATAAAAACAAAAGGAGAAAAAACTCAAAAATAGCTACTCCCTGTCTCGTCAATAAGTCTCATTTTGTCGTTTCGGTTATTCCACTCAATAAGTTTTATTTCCTTATTTGACAAAAATTAATACGCTAAAATTCAATTTATGTCACACTCAAATGTTTTGTAATTTTTTTTTCTACTTAACTCACTTTAACATCAACAATAAAATACTATTTTAATCACACTCTTTTATCTATGTAACTCTTTTTTTCTTAATTTTCGTTACAGTGTTTTTCCACTTAACCCACTTTAACATCAACAATAAAATACTACTAGTCACACTATTTATTTATGTAACTCTTTTTTTCTTAATCTCCGTGCTCATCCCATTTGAGAACGGGATGGAGGGAGTATGTTAATCACACTCTTTATCTATGAATTGGTTGTGTATGAATGGTGATGTATAATATCATTTTAAAATTTTAAATTGTATTTTCATTTGTGGTTTGACATGCGCGACACATAATCTTGATTGATTGTGTATGATCGGATGTATATGATTATATGAGTAGAACATGTCAAAAATATTATATGGGATACATGAGTGTACGTATAGATATAGTCGTGTATGAACCGTCAGGAAAAGTGGCCGTTAGCTTTCGGAATTTTTTTGTCGGAAAAAGGTCAACGGTGTTAACTATTTACTATATTGACCACATGTATATAGAAAAGTACAATATTAAATTTACCAAAAAAAAAAAACCTAAAAAATAGCTATGTTTGCTCTTTTTAAACTACATATTGCTATTATTTCTCTTTACATTTGAGAAGTTGTTACTTTTGCTTTTTCCTCAAACAATTATAATTATTTTCGTTGTCAACATCTCACACAGCAAGGCATGAAAGGCAGAATCTATAAACTACGAGAAACATAACCTTGCAGCTCAAAACAAAACATTTCTTTAAAATAGTCATATACTGTATGAATTTTTTTATTCAAATTTTAATATAAATTTTCTATATCATAATTTTTAATAGAAATACTCCATTCTATGAAAAAAAAAAAAAAAACTACTATAATATCCATATATATATTAATTTATATATTTTTTCATTTAATATGTGTTTTTTCATCTCGTGATTGTTTTGACGACGAATTTAATTTAATCATTTTAATTAGTTAATCAAAAACCTAATTTCATTTTAATTGAAACATTAATTTGATTAATTTCAATGCAAACATTTAATTTGATCAATTATTAAAATGGATTGAGAATTTCGAATTTTCTGAAACTTGTTCAAATAACTGTATCCGCCGTATGTATATTGGGACTACCACAAATTTTGGAATTCCTATTGACTGCTAGATAGCTCCTACTTTACCTTTCTTCATCTCATCAAATTCAAAGGAGAAATAAAAATTATGGAATTTGCAGGATCACATTATCGAAACAAAGTATATATATGGAATTTAAATTAACCTAGCTAGTTTTATGTGAATTGAGTTAAAGTTGCTTAATCTAATCCCATAAGGATATTAATTATGGTAATGATCCACTTATTAACACCCATACAACTATATGCTATTATTGTTATAGAAACCAATTGTCTTAATTATATAACAAAGCCCTTTTTTCTTTTTTCTTTTTTTTTTATATATATATACCAATCCATCATCGGATTGATATCCTTACCCCGATCAAACACTTGTGAGTTTCAACAAAATTTATCATCTTTATTTAAACCCCCCACACTATTCATCCAACGATCATTCTTAGCAACTCTCTCTCTCTCTCTCTCTCTCTCTCTCTCTCTCTCTCATCAGTCAACATAGATATGTACTCTTGGTAGGGTTTCAACCGATCCGCACCCTGCTGCTCAACCCCATCAATCCTTCCACCAATCAACCACCGTCTTCCCCACCGCTCCTCCTGCAGCCGCAGACGGCGAAGAAGATCCGATGTCATCTGATTCTGAGCTTAAAAGTCATCATGGAGGCCAGGAATACGAAGAAGAAAATATTGCTGAGGGTTTGCCGTCTTTGCCAGAAAGTGATGCCGCCGACGAATTCGACGATGAATCGCTTAGACACTTCGCCGACGACGAATATGGGGAATATTTAATTATATACTGTGTTTCGAGAGAATATTATGTCGACGAACACTTTGAAGGTGTGTCGTTTTTGCCGGAAAGAGATGCCGCCGACGATGATACGATGCGTTCGGTTGGACGAGGAGACTTCGCCGGCGACGAATATGAAGAAGATTTTATGTCTACTGGTGCGAGCGAAGATAATGTCGACGAATACTTTGAAGGTTTGTTGTCTCCGTCGGAAAGAGATGATGCCGCCGAAATCTACGATGATATGATGCGTTCGCTCAGACGAGAAGACTTCGCCGGCGGCGAACACGAAGAAGATTCTATGGAAACGACGCAAAGCGGTGAAGGATTGCCGGAGGAAGTGATTGCCACATTCTTGAAGACCACAACGGCTTGTGATAAACAACTGGCGGCGGCGGCGAGCGGCGGCGTCTGCGCGGTTTGTTTAGATGATCTGTACGAGGAAGATCGGGCGGTCGGAGTTCTTGGCTGCCGGCATGGTTTTCATGGCGACTGCATCCGAGATTGGCTGCGGATGAAGAATGATTGCCCTCTTTGTAGGGCCATTGCAATAAAAATTTGATCCTTTTACAAGATTTAGCATTAATTAGTTTGCAAACCTAGTTCAAGAACTTGTGGTGTTAGTTCCATCAAGTCCATTTATAATTTTTTTTTCCAATGACTTTTTTTATTCTAGCTAGTTTATCTGATTTTTCATGATCTTTCAAATGTACGTATATTTAAACTCACATAATGGTTAGGGGCTTTTTTTTTTGTAAATGCAAAATATACAATATAGAACAACGTCTGTCACAGTGTTTGAACATGTTTGCGGTAATGTTTGTCATAATTAATGTTTAATACTCTCTCCGACCCCCATATTTATGCATATTTTTTGGGGCACGGATTTTAAGAAAATCCTGAAAAGTGAGATGTAAGTGGAGAAAAAGTAATGTAAAAGGACCCATATTATAAGAGTAATAAGTGGAAAAGTTATTTCCTAAAATGGACCATGCATAATTTTGGGGGAGAGACTAAAAAGGAAAACTATGCATAATTTTGGGGGTCGGAGGGAGTATTAATATAAATTTTATTTTATGCATAATACTTTGGTACTTTTACTATAAAGTCAAGATGCTAAAAAAATAAAAAAAAATTGGCTCTCTTTGAATGAATGGAAGTATATGCAATGAAATTATTAGTCCTCCAAACCAGATGGTGTGAAGAACCAGCCTTCAGACATCTTTTCAATGCATGCATGAAGCCAGTCACTATTATACATAAACTAGTTCAACAATTCTCCTAAGCACAATATTAATTAGTCTCTCTCTCTAGCTCTGCAGCTCAAATGATATTATAAGTGTACCCCTCGTCCTAGCTCCGACTCATTGAAATTGTCATGTTACTTAAGATAAGAAGATCGAAACTGGATTGGTTGAAGGGTTAAAACGGCATAAAAAGTGTTGCCCTTCTCAATAGTTTTGAGTTTCTTCAGACATCTGCCATTATCAACAACCTCCATCTCCGACAACCACTCCCCTCCACCGCATTGTCTAGAAGATGAAGAACCATGAGGTTGTATTCTTATTCGAACAATTTATTTTGTTTCTAATTTCTTACTCGATCGATCTGATTTTTCTTCTTCTGATCGATGTTTATTCTCCACTCATTCCATCTCTGTTACTGACGTTATTAAAATTGACATGTTTGGATTGAAAGTTAACATTTTGTATTATTTTTCGATTCCTGCAGAATTTGTTCATAGCCATACCAGTGTTGCCAAATTAGTAATATTTCGAATGGATTAGGGTTTAAGGCTACAATCAATTTAGTACTCAGCCGCAGAGTATCCTGCATTTAAAACTGTAAATTTACGTTTGCAATCCAATAAAATCTATTGCTTCCTGTTTTCCTTGATCGGATTGAGATTTTGGTTATGCTATTTTATTTACTACTAGTACAGATTTCACATGCGTTGCACGTGGTATACTTTTATTATAATTTTTATGTTGTATAAGATGGAGAGTAATTCATTAATTAAATTTTATTTTTAAACTGGCTTTGTACCATAAGAATATGCATAATTTAGAATTGAATATACTTATAAAATTCTTAGGAGAATGGAAAAGGAAGGGTCACTACATTTAAGGAGTAATGATAAAGAAATTAACAATAAATAGAATATGCATATTTCTTTGAAAAAAAAAACAAAAAAGAAAACTATGTATAAAGCATGACGAGTATTACTATTTTATTCTCTAGTGCTCATTAATTTGTAATCTAAATAAATGTACATCCACTTTATTTACATATTTTTTGATCATCATCAAATGTAATTCAGTTGTACTTTGTTTGCAACCTCTATACTATGCTGAATCATTTTCACGAATTGCTAATCTTTATTCAAAAGTTCATTATAATTTTAAAGTAAACAACTTAATAAAAAACTATTTATACTCAAAATTTATTTGTGTGCTTGTGAAGTATAGTTATCCACCAAACATACAACATATTTCAACAATTTTATCAAATATTGTAATATGTACTTTGTAATTTTCTTACATAACATTTTATGTAAGCTATTTTACACTTGCAATTGCATATAATAAATATACTCCTTTATATTTCATAATATCCTCCATTTTCCTCATTTATGATGTCCTAGTTCATTATACCCATTTTCCAAATTGGAAGCATAACATGTATAAGTACTCCCCTATAATTTATAAATTATGATTTTTATGCCATAAAAACTTACTTTCTACATTCTCTCTCCTACTTAATTTGACAAAACTATTCTAAAAATTTAATTAATATTTCCAACTTTATCATAAACAACTCATTTTCTAAACATTGGTGTGTGCTTTGTAATCCCTATACATAACATTTCATGTAAGTTATTTTACACTTATAATTGCTTATAATAAAATATACTCCTTCCCATTTCATAACATCCATTTTCTTCATTTTGGATGTCCCAGTTCATTATACCCATTTTCAAAATGAAAACACAACACGTAACAAATACTCCAATGTAATTTATAAATTACCATTTTCACAAAAACCTACTCTCTCCATTCTCTTTCCTACTTGAATTGACAAAACTATCCTAAAAATTTACTTTAACTTTCCAATTTTATCATAAACACCTTAGTTTCTAAACATTCGTGAGGGACAGATGGAGTACTATTTGCTTGTATCTTTGTATATATAATTTTTTTTATTCATTTGTATTTTAAGTATCACCTTGTTTTAAGAATAACTTTCTCATTCGTGTGGGACATATTCTTTCTACATTTTTTTTCATGAAGTGATTAACATTTTTTGTTTCTAATAATTTGTTTTAATTCTTATCATCATTTCTCTCATTGAAAAATATAAATAAACTTGTTTCATTTTTTTAATACAACTAACCATAAAAAGTTATGATTCTGTTGCAATAGATTGGTAAATAATAATGTTTCAATACGATAAATAAAAAATATTAAAACTGAATTGATTCAACTTAATAGACAAAATTATACCTATTTTCTAAGTAAATAAAATTTGCTTATTTCAAGAATTTTCCTTGAAGCATACTATTTCCTTGTCACTCAATTTACCTTCTTTTTCTGTTTGGTCTATCTCATTTAATTTGTCAAGTTTCCATAAAAAGAACTAATTAATTCTTCAAAAGTGATAGCACCTACTGATTTGCTCTATTTTTACCTTTCTCCTTAATAATTGTGTCGAATAACAACATGACCAAATTAAATGAGAGGAACGGAGGGCGTATTATATTTTATTGAACTAAATTACAAAATGAGTCTAGTTTTTTTTTTTTTTTTGACCAAATCAACCTTATATGCTTTACTTAATGACATCAATAAGGAAAATATACATAATTAGTGTAGGCTGCCAAATTCTACTTTTTCGAAGTTTATTCTATTATTTGAACGCCATTAAAATGTATAGTACCTTCGTTTTAATATTATTGAATGGTTTATTAAGATTGTAATTGTAAAAAGTTCATTCTTTATGAGAAGTATACAATTGGATATTTTCTATAATTTTTTTTTTCTTTTGTCATGAGGAAAGGGGAGTGATGGGGTTCGAACCCAAGACCTCACTATTGTACAAACTGAAGCCACACCACTTGGATGTCCCTTGCGGAATTTTACCAAATTTTCTAACTTCTCCATCTGAGATAAAATATATTTTATGGACGTCAAACATTATTTTATTTTATTTATTTTAATTCACCCGATTATAACTTATTAATCTTTAATTAAGATTTATTAGTTTTGATTAGCATTTATCAATCTTTGCAGAAAGAAAAACAAAAAAATATTGTATTTGATTATTAGGGCTGCTCAAGATATGTAACAAACTTAACCATGATTTTGTAGAACTGACTCATGAACTACAAATGATTTTTATCTTATTAAATTAAGCTCTTAAATATTAGTACGTCTTATAAATTAGAGATACTAATTTAAATAGTAACATGAAAATTACCGTACACATAACTTGATGAGGTAGTCTCGTAATTCACAGTAAAATTTTATATAACATCTAAGTAATAAATATAAATTCTAATAGAAAATATTATTAAACCAAATGGATAAGAATAAAAAATTAATGAAAAAAGATGAATTTTAAAATAAATAAGTTGTATAAGATTTTTTGTGTCAATCCACAAGCCAATTAGATTTCTCTTTATAATATATAGGCCAACGTGAATCTTCCCAAATCAAGAATTATAATAACATAAATTAATTTTTAAAAGAGTTACAATAGGATTAGTCCACTAATATAATTATGATTTTAATAGTAATTAGTAAATTATTAATTTTTTTAATTTGTTTCTTATGAAATTACATAGTTACCCTTAAAATATATAAAATAATAGGGATATATTAGGCAAATCAAATTTTGTAAGAATCCGCTCTTTTATAATAGGTATAGATAGATTTATTATTACTTTTTTAATGGGGGAGTTAGAAAATCAAGAAAACAGAGCAATTCTGCCTTTAATACTAGAGCAAATTATTTTAAAAAATAGACTCCCTATTCGAACCACTATGAGGTGCAAGTGTATTTCTAAGCCGTGGCTCGATCTTGTCACGACTCCCAAGTTTGTCAAATCCCATCTTTCCAAGTCAGTTTGGGGCCTGGCTGTGTTTCTCATGGCAGAAAACTCAAAAGCATACAGAATTGTTGAATTTGAAGACGAGCATCTTTGGAATATATATAGTCTTCAGCTTTGACATCCCTTTTCATGAGCCATTGATTAGCTCAGCTAATGGTTTGGTCTTTTTGAATGGCAATCTTCATTGGTTGACTATAATCAACTCAAACTGTAGAGATGAAAAGGAAAACTATGAACTTAACTGATTCAACTTGTGTTGCCTTAGTTAATACTAGTGTGACGATTGTATTGACTGTAGATGAGAGAGGTGAAGTAAAAAAAAAAAAAGAATTGCAGCCATCAAAACAACTTCTTTCATAAACATGTTATGGGCCTTAGCAAAGATCAGATTATGCCTTATCATGATCTCACTAGCTGCATGAGAGAGCAAGCTCAGTTGGTGGAGGCAAACCTTTGTTACTTGAATTCGCACATCCATTTTGTGAGAAAAAAAACAAAAAAAGGCAATTAAAAACTGCAGAAATGGATGTAATACAATAAGGTGGCATTTGGTTTGCTTGACTAGGAGTGATTGATAATATAATCATATCTAGATGACTAGGCCCGTGCTCCAATCACTCAAATGAGTAATACCTTATCATCGCAAATTTTGGTTGATTATTAATCCCCATCTAATCAAAGATATAAAATTCCAAAAATAACCTCACATGAAAACACACACACACAACACATTGCACGCACGCACTATGTTAGCGCGCACACACTCACATAGTCCTTCAACTATCCTACATCACAATCAAGCAAATCCAAACACAATACTAATAATCTAAATAATCACCATTCTATACTATGCTATCAAACATTATTCATCCCATCCATCAAACCAAACGCCCCTAAACTTATTAATCTGTTGCTGCTGCTCTAAATTCAACATGTTCTATCACTTGGATTCTCTAAGCATATGGTTGGAACAACAAGCTCTCGATGTGGTGTTGTAGTTTAGGGTGGTTACCATCTCCCTCCAAATACATAAACTGCGCCGCTCTTCCGAGATTAGCTGCAGCAGTAACCAAATCATCGGCAGATTGATTGTCGGCCGCCATCACTGTGTTCATCTGCTTCCACGCCTCCCGAATCAGAAATCTCACGTGCTCTTCAGCCTCTTTCCGGCTAACATTTTGTTCCTTCATGTGACACTGGATAGATTTCGCCACATCACCTCTCTTCATCTCAAACTAATAAGTTCATTTGGAAAATAATTAAAAATAAATATAATATATTCTGTCATAAAGCAAGTCAGTTAATTAGTAACAATCAAATTTTTTTTGTGTACATAACGTACCGGTAATGTTCCTACATCATCGGGAAGCCTTACGAGCATTCCTGTAAGGCGAATTATGTCGTTGTATTTGTTCAAGCTACTCTCGAGTGCCTCGGGTTTCTTTATCGACGATGAGTTTGGTAATGTAAAAAAAAGTTGGGAGAAAACTGCACGAGCTCCTATTGTAATAGTGGCGTTGTTGAGATATTCTTCCATGGTTGGTGTGTATTTACTATAGTACCACTTTGCCTCTTGTAAATATGCTTCAACCAAATCTACCCACTGCATGCATGCCAATCAATAGTTTAATGATCAGAGTTTGATTGGAAAAGTTAAATTAGTTAAAGATGAAAATAATTAAGTTTATATACCGATTTGTGTAGATATGGGATAGTGATGAAACAACCCTCATGTTGTTTAAGAATATCGTATGCCACCTCGGAAACAAAGTTATAGAGTACCATATAGAATAATTGTAAGTAATAAGGAAGATGGCTGACTGATTTAGTATCCCACCTGAAATTTTATTAATTTCAACCAATAAATTTATCAATAATTTGTGGGAGAGAGAGAGAGAGAGAGTAATGAATGAACCTTTGAATGGTGTGAGTAAAGAGTTGCAGCTCCTCTAGTGTACCATAGATATCGTAAACATCATCTAGAGAAGTAATTAGAGTAATAATCTTCGCAGCCATTTTTCTCTGATATCCAAATTGATGAGCCTCAAATAGCGCAATAGCCCAAAAATAGCTTTCCACCAGCCTATCCCTCACAAATGGGAGTTTCTCAGATAGCCTCAAATTATTCCACCACCTACAACAACGTGCACAAATTTTAGACTTCTTTGTCAAAAATTAGGTTGTTTAAGTTTGTTTATGTGCCACATCATCTTTCTTTGTACTAATTTTATGTGTAAATAGATCCTAAACCCTAATTGGGGCTAATAAATCATAATTAATTGAAAATAATTTGAGAAAAAACGAAAAAATTTAAAAATAAAAACCCAAATAATAAATCAAAATGGCAAATGGCCTCTTTTTTTCCCAATAGGAATCTAGTGCGGGTAAAATCAGACCCTACCTGGATGTGACCACATGCATGTGGCAAGCCACACATGAGCTTTTGTCTTTGAATAATCAATCTCAACAATGCTAGTTCCCTACTCAACTTATATATATACCTTGAAATATCTTTAAGTTCTTCTTGTCGTGTTGCTTGAACAATATTGAATTCGAGTTTGGCGAGCTCAAATATAATTGGATTCATGTCCGGTCTCCTCGCGTAAGCATCTAAGAACTGTCTTGCCTCTAGTCTCTGAAGCCTCCAGTGAAGAGGGATCTCCAAAGAATACCGAATTGCTGATGATAATAATAGATTATCATCATCATCCTCAATTTCATCAACTTTTTCCTCAAGAAATTTGGTGGAAAATTGTCTTGCTAGTTCCAGTGTATCTTCTTCACCTTCTCTCAAGAGGAAAGAAGCTTCATAAAGTTGTAGCAGTCCTTTCCTATCCTCACCAAGGCTTGCCTCAAAATCAGTTCCCTCCTCGTTCTTGAAACGATCAAACACTTCTGTGAATAAGATCAAAGATTCGATGTAGATTTAACTAATAATCAAAAGAAATTAAATATGTAAATAAAGCAAGTTTTAGCACCTTGGGAAACACCAAAACCATGATTTCTGAGGAGTCTGAATCTAAGAGCTGTGAAATACAAGTCCCCACTAGTTTGGAAATATTTGTGATCATGATATATGTTACTTAGCATCTCCATAATCTCGTCTTGGAAAAGATAAGACAATCCCAGATTTTTCAAGTCATCGATCAACTCCAACTGCTTAACTGCCTCCATTTTTTCCATGAGCAAGATCTTCACTTGCACAATCAGCTCTGCTTTCCTATGAAAGTGCCTCTCCTCCTACTCAAATTAAATACTACATATTAGTACTATATTCTGTGTAATTAAGTTATCGGAATAAAAGGTATATATTTGGATATATATATGCGTATATGATACCTTATTATTGTCATTGGTGAGAGATTGAAGATAATCGAAATCCCAAAGTGAAGGCTGGTAGTTTCCAGAACGTCGGGTTTGCTTAACATCAGCATCGAGCTGTAACAAGCAAGAAGCTCGGAGGCGGGGGGCGGGTGCAGAAGAGACACTCCATCTCCATGGCTTTGAAGCTCTGCTGTCCCAATTGTGGAGATCATGGATTGGCTTGTTAAGGATGGATACATGCATGCTAGTGGTAGACATATTTTTATTATCACTGCTTGTTAGCCTTTTTTCTTTGTGTTTCTTGTTTTAGTTGGTTTCTCTTCATATATATAGCTTAAGTACTACTACTATATATAAATTGGTTCCCAATAGAAACCAACAACTAGCTAGATGATCATTAGGAACTATTCACAACCCTTGATTCAATTAAATCGTATGGCCTAGCCGCCTAGATTTGAAATGCGCAATAAAGTTTAGATGGAAATTACATTTTCTTTCTAGAATTGGAAATTACATTAATTAACTGCTGCTATGAATAGATATTAAGCGTAAAAGGGTAAAGGAAATTAGCCCATGCATATTGATTACAAAACCTATTTCTCGCCGGATGATTTGGGTGGAAATGACAAATCACTAAAAATGTTGTTTTGTTCCACCTTTTGAAAATATTTGTACTTATTTAATTATTTTTTATGTTATTTTCATAGTTTTGTAGTGTTTTATTCTAATTTGATTGATGATCTACACATAAATATAACTAAAATAATCAAAACCAAATGCAATTAATTTTCTCTTTTCTCTCCTTATTAAGTTGCTGCCGGAATCTCTCTCTATCTTATCAGTGTGTTGTTTGACGTGGAGTTTTGGGAGTCATATGTTTTTGTATGGCTGAAACTTTTTTTTTTCTTTTTTTTCTTTCTTTTGGAGCATTTGTATTTGTTGTATCATTGTATGGTTGAAAGTTGAAAGTTGGTAGAATGTGGAAAGAGTGCACATGTTATGAATGGAAAAGTACGTACATTATAAGCAGATACTGTACACGAATGGCAGCACCCCATCAGCCGTGCACATGGTATTATTAAATAGACATATTTTCTATTTGAGAAAACGACTTACGGCCTACACATATATGAATGCATATAACGTGCTGCTCATTTTCATTGTTTTTATTTCTAAAGAATTATTACTATTAGTTGGCAATCGCATCTCTCAAAATTAATTTTTATGTCGGTTCCATTTACAATGAATCATACTTTACTTTTTGGTATGGGTGTTAACAGAAATATGTAAAATAATTAAGGGTTAGGTTCCATAATTTACTACTCTATATGTGTCATCCTAATTAATGAAACATCCTTAATTAATGTGTCATCTTAAATAAATGAGATGAAAGGAGTATCATTTTATACTTTATGGAATTATAAATGTATCTCATATTAATTTACTAAGTGTGTGCATAATTTTATATATACTAGTAGGAGTGCACGTGCGTTGCACGTGAATCCCTTTTCTGTTTTTTGAAATATTAGTTTATATGTTAAAAATATTCTTCATATTTTAAATAGTTGGTAATGTTATTTTCAATTGAGAAATTCATAATATTGGTAAAAAAACAATCAAAGTCAATAACTAAAACAAAAATTTGAAATGAAGGTGTAAAAACTAAAACTAAAATCTGAAGTAATATTAGGAGGAAAAATAAAAGAAGGTAAAAATAGATATAATGTGTGAATATATTCACATTAAATCTTTTCTTGTTTGATCTTCACTGCTAGAGAGCATTTATTGTTCCTTTCGCTTTTCGAGAGCAGTTTATCCAATGGTAGATCATCATCACTACCGCTCGGTATGTTAATGCAGTCGTACAAGGAGGCTACAATGCGCATATAACGATGTTCGATGAAGTTGCAACAATATATGTAGGATGGTTGGTGGATGAATATATTTCATCAATCAATCAGGTATTTTTTAGAAAAATAAAATAGTATTATTCTTACTAACTTAGTGAAAAAAGATTTGTTATCCATTTGGGTTAGACATTCACTGAATTATTTTTCATAAAAGTACTTTAGAGGACCACAATAAAAATAAAGTTCATTACATAATAAATTCAAGTATTGATTATTTTAACAAATTTATTTGTACAGGGTGAAAGTGATTCTCCATATTATAGAGGCCTGAACTCACAAGATTATACTGAAGTACGCTTCATGACCACGGTCAAGTATGCAACGTTTGATCGAAACGGAAACTTGACTCTTATAGCCAATGCAATCCAAAAGATGTAATCCAGTCCCATCAATGCAGAAATTTCAATTGCACCAGCTCAAGAACCACAAACAAATCAAAGAGAAGATAATAGAAATACAATCGAGAGGGTCGAGGCAGTTAAAGTGGTGGAGAAGAAAAAAACAAAGAAACGTGTCAAGCAACAAGTGGAAGAAAGTAACAATCAAATGTACAATTGCAGCTTCATGAATTGCAAGGAAAGAGAAAAAGAAAAATCCAAAAAAAGTTTCAAGATCTAAATCTTGACTTTCATGATAAGCTACAAATTGGTTATTTGGTAGATGAAGTTGCAAGTTCATAAATGCTGGATATATATCATTCAAACCAAATTCAAATATTCTCCATAATGCTTCTTGAGATGATACCCAACGTGCATCTTGGAATTACTTGATTTCATCAACTTGGTTGTTTTCATCATTTTGTGTCATATTAATTGTCACTCTCCTTGTAGATATATTTGTACAAATATTTCACCGTTGTAATTCCCAAACAAACTTCCACATTGACATGACAATTATATCTAGATAACATATATGCGTTGTAAGGAACAACCCACCGATTGTCAAGTTCTGCATTGCGAACGCGAACGGTTGATCCATTATTTTTTCTTTTGTAAATTGGATAGCCATCTTTACCCTGAATAGTACTTTCACAATATGATCGTGGGTAAAGACATTTACATTTTCCATTTACCATGCAAGAATTTTTCAAATTCTTCTCTCCACAAGGACCATGCATCATATGCTTCTTCACAAATTCATATAACTCCGGATCTTTTTCTTGGTTAGGACATAGTTATCAATTTCATTTGTTGTATTTATCTTATATTCGGACTTGAAAATGATTAGCATGTGGACATGTGGCAGCCCTCTTTTTTGAAATTCAATCACATGAAGATGTGCTGCTACATTTCCAAATATTTCCTTCTTGAATAATTGATTTTTCAAGTCTTGCAGCTTTGCTCTAAAAATTCTTGAAGTTAAATCTTGTCGATCTTGAAATGTTTGACCAACATATAATTTTTCTTGTATTTCCTTCCACTCTGGGTTGCATGTCATTATAATAATTAAATCTGGTTTCCCAAATTTTTGTACTAATGTCAATGCATCAAGATATCTACGCCGCATATCTCTTGGACCCCCAATAAAAGTTGCAAGAAAAATAATTCTTTTCCCAACTTCCTTACCTCTTAATTCTCCCTTAAAAACACTATACATGATTCCTTGATACAACTCAACTCTCATGGTTGATTGGTTTTGAATGATAAAATCCAATCTTCAAATATATATGTGTATATATAATAAACCAATTAATTATTTTAAAAACTTACTATATGCTTCAATATCATTGGTGGTAGCCTTTGGAACAACATTCTTCAAAATGTTCGAATGCCATCCAGTTTCGGCTGCTGGAAAAAGAAGTGGATATTGCAATGGATCATAACATCCGTAATAATGTTTTACTCGATGTCTTTCACCTGAATGAGCATGAACTATAATATCTCGCACATATGACATATTGTCATTATTCCTTTGAACCCATATAGCAGCAACTTGATCCACAGTTGGAGAGTTATAAACTCGTTGATCTAGATTCACATTTTTAGATATATGAAGCTCAACGGTATCCATTGAAGGTCAATCCTTCAATTTTCTAAAAACTTTGGCATATGAATTGACCTCAAAAATTTTTATAAGTTTATTTACTCTCACTTTTGATATATTTGAATTTTTTAATCTGCTCATTCTATTTTCAACCTCATTCCCTATCTCAAAAAGTATAATTGAAAATAATTTGGACTCATATCATTTGGGATCAATCCTGGGAGATCATGATAAATCATTCCTTGTGCACAAAAAGAATAGACTCCTCGTCTTGTAGATGCAAGCTCTTTATCCAATTTACACCAAATGATGTAAATGAGAATATTGAATTGTACAAACGAATATTTCTTCGGAAATCAACTACCTCTTGTGATTCAGATGTAAACAATTCGTACAATTCATCCGGAACTTTAGTAGATGCAAGTATGATTTTTCCATTATCACAACAAAAAGTTAGAGGCTCATACTCTAATCTTGCAGCACCGCAATGAATACAATCACATACATTTTTCAATTCATGGAGTGTTGAACCTAAAAGTATCAATGAGTAAAATAAAAATAATATTTATCAATATTGATATACCTATATAGGGTATGGATCTCGTGAGAATGAATTTTATATGAGAACGTGAGAATGGTACATTTTAATGCATTTTTATCATATTTGTAATGCAAATATTGCAGAAAGTAATACATACACATTCTAATGTATAAACTGCAGAAACTTAATGCATAAACATTGTAATGCATGAATTACTACAACATAATGCATCGTTAAATCTGAGCCATTGATCAACAAAAATCAAGGATCCAGATTTATTTTCATTTCTCACCTAAGATAGTATTCTCACATGATCCTCTTCCTATATATATATGTACATATATGTGTGTGCATCCAAAAATATTACATACCATTTGAATCACATGAAGTAGCATTTGCAACGCGTTTTTTAAATTCCGAATATTTCCTTTTCATATGTAAAAGTCTTCTCTTTTGATATACATATGTAGCTATAATATTACAAAAGATACATGTATAAGTACATAATATTACATATTTATATTTATAGATCAAAATATATATTTAATATAAATAATTATAAACTGTAACCTGAAGAAGGATTTGATGTTGATGACGATGCTTTGTTATAACTCATGATGTAATGGCTGGAATCAGTGGAAGATCCCCTCCTCAACCTTCACTATCAACACACACGGTTGGGGGGCAAGATAGTCCGATATATATATATATATATATATATATATATATATATATATATATATATATATATATATATATATATATATATTATTTAATATATTCTTATGCCAAATATAATTAGGATATATATACTAAAGAACCGTCAACAACACATAAGATAGATGAATATGTTATTTAATGTATAACTATTTTTTCATATTCCTAATATGATTAGGAAACAAAACACGCACAGTGCTATGATTATTCTTTTGCCATACCTATTATAAACCGGTGGCGGCGGTGATGTCAATGACGAACGGGCGGCGGTGATGTCAACGAACGCAAGGGAGCAATGAAGTCGTAGTATGGCTGCAAAGGCGAGTAGTGGTGCGCGCGATGGGGAAGATTGCGGTGTGGCAACGGGTTGAAAAAATATATAACCGAACTTGAATACGAAATTCTGTACGATGAATAGATGAATATGCTATTTAATATATAAATATTTTTTCTTATTCCTAATATGATTAGAAATTAAAACACGCATAGTTTCTATGAATATTCTTTGCCCACACAAACACAATGCATTATTTTTAAAACAAAAAGTGTATATATCTATACCTATTATAAACCGGTGGCGACGGTGATGTCGATTACGGCGGGAGAGCAACGAAGTCGTAGTATGGTTGCGGCGGCGAGTAGTGGTGCAATGGCGAAGATTGCGGTGTGGCACTGGGTTGAAAATATATATCGCCGCACTTGATTGGGAGTAAGAACATTAGTTCTTTTAGAATTAGAATTCTAATGATGTGGAAACATAACTATCATTAATATGTTATTTAATATATAACTACTTTTTTCTTATTCCTAATATGATTAGGAATCAAAACACGCACACTGCTATCAATATTCCTTTGACCACACAAACACAATGCATTATTAAAACAAAAAGTGTATACATCTATACCTATTATAAATCGGTGGCTGCGGTGATGACGACGGGCGGCAGTGATGTCGATGACGACAAAGGAGCAACGAAGTTGTAGTATGGCTGTGTCGGCGAGTATTGGTGCGATGTATATCACCAAACTTGATTACAAAATTCTGTACGATGAATAGATGAATATGTTATTTAATATATATCTAATTTTTCTTATTCCTAATATAATTAGGAGTCAAAACACACACAGTGCTATCAATTATCTTTTACCCACACAAACGCAATGCATTAAAACAAAAAGTGTATTATCTATACCTATTATAAATCGATGGCGGGGGTGATGACGATGGGCAGCGGTGATGTCGACGGCAGCAGGGGAGGTGATGATGACGGGCAGCGTGATGTCGACGACGGCAGAGGAGCAAGGAAGTCATAGTATGGCTGCGGCGGCGAGTATTGGTGCGATGTATATCACCAAACTTGATTACGAAATTCTCTACCACGAATAATGAATATGTTATTTAATATATATCTATTTTTTCTTATTCCTAAAAGTGTATATATCTATACCTATTATAAACCAGTGGCGGCGGTGATGACGATGGGCGGCGAAGGGGAGCAACGAAGTTGTAGTATAGCTGCAGCGGCGATGGGGAAGATTGCGGTGTGGCAGCGGGTTATGAAATTCTGTACGTGTTATATATTTAGGTTCCTAATATGATTAGGACGTTAAAACCGGTGGCGACGGTGATGTCGACGACGACGGGCGGCCGTGATGTCGAGTCGTAGTATGGCTGCGGCGCCAAGTGGTGGTGCGATGGGGAAGATTCCGGTGCTTCCCACAAAACAATCCAATCGCTACTAAACTCTAAAAAAAATTCTCCCAAACAGATTACAACAAGACCTTAAACACAATTAACAAGCTTCACTGATTCTACATTAAATTCAGTTACGTGTGAAATATATTGACTACATCCAATGTTTTGGCATTGAACAACAGAACAGGAAACTCCAAAATCTCAACTTTGCCCTCTAAATCCCGAACAAGAAAGTAATCAAACTTTTGATCCTGGAGATTCTTCAACTCCGCAATTCTATCCCCAAGCTCACGAAATTCTGTACGTGTTATATATTTAGATTCCTAATATGATTAGGACGTTATTGAGATGCATTACATATTTGTTATATTTGATAAAAATAACTAATTGATGAAAATTACACTATTGCCCTTATAATAGTTATATTAAGAGGGATATATTAGGCAAATCAAATTTTGTAAGAATCCGCTCTTTTATAATAGGTATAGTGATGGTCCCGATACAAGTTACTGGTGTATGGGGGGGGGGGGGGGAATACACCAGTTAGGATTTTTGAGCTTTCAAAAACTTAACACTTGTAATCAACTTTAACTGAGTGAGAGGACTTAGTTGGGATCTCACAGCTGAGTAAGAAACCTCAGCTGGAAGGTTGGTGCTGTGCGGAATGTGGTGGAAAATAAACTCGTAAAATCAAACTCACGCTTTTATGCACGGTTGGTCAAAACCAAAACTGTTGTTGTGAAAGTATGCAGATTGTATGCGGTTTGTTTGTCTATTAAGAAATGATAATAAAGACTAAACACAAAAGAAAACACGACACACAAGATTTACGTGGTTCGGAGAGAACTCCTACGTCCACGGGGAGATGTGAGTCCACACACCTCAGTCCAAGTTCTTCTGGACAGAACCACTCAGCTTACGCGGGCTGAGCAACCGTTACAGTTTAGTTTCCGGGCACTAAACAGCCTAAGTCAAGTTTGCGGGTACTTGACGACCTGACTACTCAATTATAGGAAGAGTAAGGTCCTGGCACACTTTTTAGGGTGTGAGAAAGGGTAGAATTTCCAACTACAGCTCGATCACGAATGAGAGCTGGATCTAAGGCTTGAACGAATAAACACTCAAACTAAGATCTAAGACAGATTTTCACTCTATGAACCCTCAGCTACTAATGTTCTATCACTCTTGAACTCTCAGCTGCTGATGTTCTTAGAATAGGAGTTTAGCAGATTTTTCTTTCGCTTGTGATTGAACTTTTCTCTCTTGCTTCAGTCTGTCTCGTGTGTCCCCCCCTTTTTTTTTTTCTCTAATGAGAGAATGCCTATATTTATAGGCGGAGAGAATCAACTAGCCGTTGGAGGAGCAGTTGATCTCTGATCATTTGATAGCGATGGCTTGTCTCTCATCTCTGCAGACTTTCCTGATATGGCATATGTGCTCTTCTGCTTTCCATCTGAGACAGCCTTATGTTGGGCCAGATGGGGTAATGACTGAACGGTCAAACCCTCATGTGACTTCCTTTTGAAACTCAAATCTTTGACAGTCCACTTCGGTTTGTCGGTTGAAAGTCTTGACCTTCATCTGAGTGATCTTCAGCTGATGTTCCGATCTGTCGAGTTCTCAGCTGACTTTGAACTTCAAAACAGTTGAACTCCTTGTTCAGATTCTATAACTGAGGTTCTGAAACTGAACCCTCAGTTGTCTTCCACTTCTTTACTCGGTTGGGTTTGAACCCTCAGATGATTTCCTTTTCATCTGATGTTCTCTTCCTCTCAACTGTTTCTTATCTGATGAACGCTCGGTTGGTTTCCTTCAACTGATGTTCTGAAGACTTCCCCTTGTTTGCATCTGAACAAATGAACTCTCAGTTGTCTTTCTTCACAACTGATGTTCTGTCTGAGTGACGCCTTGTTTCCATCTTCAGCTGGAGACCTGTAAAGATAAAATCTTAACTTTGCTCAAACAACGAGCCTAAATTCTAACATTAGGTATTGGCAACATCTACTCGGTTGGGGTCAGCCGGTTTTGGAATTCATCAAAACTTATACTAATAAATTTCCCAACAATTTCCCCCTTTTTGATGATGCCAAAACCACTTACAACTTGAAACCACTACTGATCTTAAACCTCACTAACTTATCTAAAATCTCAGCTGAAATTCTAGACAGTCTATAAGATAAAACATCAAAGGGTTAGCACAGTTATAACATGGTATTTAAAAGACTTTGTGATTCAGAGCTTGGACAATGAGGGATTGTTCATCAAGGTGAATCTTATAACGGAATAGTTTTCATTACAACTGATTGTTACAAAAGATAGACTAAAAAAAAATCAAAAAAATTACAACAGTTGCTAGAAAACTAACTGAGCTAGTATTGTAGCCCATACTTGCCAAAAATCCTTACAAAAAATTCCCTCTTAGCAGGTGACTCCTTAGAGATGTCCACTCCATGCTCCTTGCAGACCTGCCTCGCCTCAGATGCAATCTTCTGACGGTTCGGGTTGCTGGAATCCGAGAGAAGAGGTGGCCGATAAGTAACCCTCTTGGGAACTGGAACAGTGTTCAAGTCCAGGTTGGCGTCAATCATGGCCCTCCTGAATTGACTGAACATGCCCGGGTCACCTGAGTGCAACTCAGTCAGCGCCTCTTTGAACGCTCTCCTTGGGTCGTCAGTTGCGTAAACCTTCTTGTAATAGAAGTCGTTCACGAACTCCTGCTTGAACATCTCCCAATCCTCATTCCACTCGGTCGGCATCCATTTGTCAGTATGCCTGAACCGACTCTCAACCTTGGACTTTAGAGGCAACCTTTGTTGCTTCAACCGAGCTTCCGCCTTTGATTGGATTCTGTTGATGCGGCGTCGGCTGCGGGAGGCAACGTTGCGGTCCAGGTTCTGAGAAACCTTCTTCAGCTCAACCTCGAACTGGTTCACCCTCCTCGCCTGGCTGGCGGCAAACTTTCTGATCCAGCTCGGGTTCATGTAGTCCTTCTCCTCTACATCCATAGCCTTGGCCGCTGCAATGCACTCTTCGGTTGTTATCCCGTCGAGTTCAAAATCCAGCTCAGCTGCGATGTCGGCTATGGAGCTGTAGGAAACTCCAATCTTCTTTGCCTGCTCCAAGTCCTTAGACATTTCGGCTCCACCGACTTCGGTTGTCTTGGCAGCAGCAGACTTCCTTCTCCTCAGCTGAGATTTGGATGGTTGAGCAGCTGGCACTCCTTCTTCTTGGATCTCTTCTTCTTCCGGTGCTTCACCCTCCTTCTCCTTCTCTTCCCCCTTTTTGGCATCAGCAACAAGGCTTGCTACTGAACCGTCCAGAGAGTTGAGTTTGGCCTCGGTGGATTGAACACGGTTGAAGAGTTCATCGACCGCACACTCCAGTTCGATCTTCTTCGCCAGTTCGGAGTCCTGGCGCTCTTGTTCTGCCTTCTTCAAGACAGAGAGGTTGTCGTTGACCTCTGTCTGAAATGCAACGAACTCAGCCCAACGCGACTCGAACCGGGACTCCCATTCAGCATCCTGCGTCTGTTGGGACTTGGCCAGATTTGAGTCAGCCAAGGACTTGAAGACATTCACTTCCGACTTCAAGCCCAACAGAGTGGATTTCAGTTCCGACACGTCCTGACTGGTGGAGGAGGAGAGATCATTCATCTTCATCTTCACCTCGGCATTCTCCTCCATCAGTTGTTGATACTTCACTTCTTGAGCTGCCAACTCCCTCAGCTGGTCATCGTGTTGGTGCTGGAGGTTGGCGAGCAGCTCGGTCCTCAACTGGTTTACCCTCTCAGCCATTAGCTCGCAGATTTGTTCTGTTGAAGGAGCGAGCTGATCAGCTGGAGAAGCTTGAGCAGACTGAGCTAGAGGCTCAGCTGTGACCATGGCTTGACGGTTTGCCAGGTACAGCTTCAGGTTCTCCTCCTCTTCTTTTGCGGCGGCGGCTGCTGCATCGACATCTTCAAGGAAGTCGGCTGATTTTACCAACATGCTGTCAAGGAAGTCGACACACTCCTTTTCAGCTGCCTCCCTGGTGTCCTTCCCTTCAGCCAGACTCTGGTCCAACCGTCTAGTGAGCAACGCGATCCGATTGTTGTACGCCACCTCCAAGTTGGAATAGTTGAAGTAGGCTCGGATGCGGGACTCATCAGATTTCAGCCTGTCCCAGCTCAGTACCCTGATCGTGTCTTCCTTGACATACCACTGGCTGAAGATCAGGTGGAACTAGTACAGTAGCTCGGTTCCCAGTGTGGCGAAGATGGGCATGTCGCGAGCCGCAGGGAATAGACCCAACAGCTTTTGAAAGCAGTAGGCCACCCTGCCTTCGTGCTCGTCAGCAACAGCCTGCAGGTCCTCCGCTTCATTGATCGGGGAGGGGGTGAGATTGTATGGTTCGGGTTCAAGAGGTTCATCGATGTTGGCCAAAGAGTCGGTCCCAACACCGGCATCGAGCTGAGAGCTCGGAATTTGGGATTCAGTTGGGGAAGAGGGTGGAATGGTTTCCTCAACATCGGCCAAAGGAGAGGTCACGATGTTGGCATCGAGCTGAGAGCTCGGAAGTTCTGGCTCGGTTTGGGTAGAGAGAGCAAGAGGCTCTGGGGGCGGTACAGCATTTGCTCCAGCTGTGGGGGAGGTGGTAGCATCTTCGAGGTCCTCAGATGAGGAGGATGCATCCGACGTCTCCATGCCCTCAGCCTCATCAGCTCCGGGGCCTCGAGGTGCGATCTCGAATGATGCGGCCTCAGCTGAGCGGCTGGATTCGGAACACTCCTCAGCAGGTGTGGACTCGACCTGCGCTCCCTCCTCGTCTGGAGCTTGTTCCTCAGCTGGCTCCTCAGCTGGAACTTCAACTGGCTCATCAGCTGACTCGTCAGCTGGAACATCAGTTGGCTCATCAGCTGGCACCTCAGCTGCCTTCTTGATTGTCTTCTTGAACCTTACCCTTAACTTTTTCTGGGCAGGTTCATCAGTCGACTCCGTCTCAACGTCAGCTCGGCGACGTGGGGCTTTGGATTTTGTTGGGCGAGCAGCAGCTTGTTCTCCCTCAGCTGTTGACTTAGCTGGCCTTCCCGACTCCCTCTTGTCCTTGGGAGTGTAGACACTCCTTAGCACCTCCTGTGCTTTCTTGGCTGTCGGGAACAGCAACAGCTTCTTCAGCGGCGTCTCCTCGCAGTCAGCCCAGACCATGTTGCGGTCCTTTGTTGCGAGGAGGATGAGGGCGGAGATTTTGCATCCGAAGTTGAGCGTGCCCTTCACACTCAGCAGCTTCTCTCCAGACTCAGTCGTAGTCTCAGAGATCTTCGACTTCTCCATCATCAACTGGTTCAGAAAATATTGGAACCAGTTGATTTGGTGTTGGTGTTCCAGGGCCAACAGCTGTTTCAACTTGGGTCGGCTGATGTCGCCGAACGCGCCACTGTATCCGAACACGACCTTCGACACGGCGTCGAACATCAGGCAGTGTTCAGGCTTCAGCTTAGTCCTTTGCATGTTGCTCCTCAACCGCTCTGGCTCGATCAGAGCATCCTGTAGAAATTCATCCGCCTGTTCGTCGGTAATATTCTCCAGGAACTTGGTGACGGTGTGGTTGATTGGTATGATGTATCGGAGGACATCGGACACGTCAATGGAGAAGGAGACACGACGTATTGTCCTTGCCGGAACATCCCTTTGTCGGCAGGACACCGTCGTAGAAACTCCCTTTGAACTGTCAAGGGGGCGAAGAAGATTGACGTAGAATTCTCTGACTTGACGCCTGAGCAAGTGAGAGGGACAGAGCTTGGCCCATTCCAGAAGTCCGTTCTCACGGAGAGTGTTGGCGAGAGGGGCTAGGACCGGCGACTCTAAATCCTCGTCGGAGAGGATCTGCTCGAAGTGAATCTTCGATACTAACATATCGAACGACTCTTCATACGTTGTAGGCACGAGGGAAGGTCCGGATGATGCCATTCTTTTGCTTTTGGGTGCCATTAAATCACTGCAAAGGTAAAATATATAGGGGAGGAAGAAATCTATTTGCAGAAAAGGGTTAGGCAGAAAAACTGGAAGACGATGAGTAGTATGATTGATAAGCACGAATGTGGAAAGTAGGAGATATCTTCCTGATTTTTCGCCTTATATAGGTCTTTGACTTGGATGAGATCAACGGCTGGGGTTAAATGGCACGAATCCATCAACGGCTGGGATTACGCGACTGTTGACTATCTTTGACTCGACGTTTTGATCCGAGTTCCAACCAGCGCGTGAGAAGGTGTACAGTTTCATGTCAGCCCGGTCGCACTATAAAGTAGGCTATGGATGCTCAGCCGTACTTTACATTTAATGCGACATGATGGCTATTTTAATATAACTGACTAGCACAGGAATGTTTGAATTTATTTCAAACATTCTCATTTAAGAATATAACACCTTCAGTCATAAATGATACCTGCCAGCTGATGTCTGAATCAGCTGTGTTCATTAGTCGAGTTCCTCAGTTGCCGCTTACCATCAGCTGACTCGAGTTCGTCTGTTCAGCTGACGTTTGACGTCTTCAGTTGGCAATCAGTATCTGATATTCCCCTTTCATCTGAGCTTCCCCCTTCATCTGAGCTTCCCCCTTAAGTCGATATCCGATTCTTCAGCTCGGATGAATCCTTATCAGCTCGGATGACTCTTCTGCTCGGATGAGTTTTTAGCTCGGATCCAAAAGTCCTAGAAGATCACACAGCATCTTGAACCGGGCTTCAGGAAGAGGTTTGGTGAGGATGTCAGCTCTCTGAATCTCAGTTGGGATCTTCTCCATGGACACATCCTTCTTCTCAATATGATCTCGGATGAAGTGATGACGAATATCGATATGCTTAGTCCGAGAGTGATGAACAGGGTTTAGAGAGATAGCTATGGCACTCGAGCTATCACAATGTATGGGAACCTGTCCAATTGAGACTTCATAATCTCTCAGCTGCTGCTTCAGCCACAATACTTGCATGCAACAGCTTCCGGCAGCCATGTACTCTGACTCGGTTGTCGAAGTAGCAACACACGCTTATTTCTTGGAGAACCATGAAACCAGCTTGCTTCCCATGAACTGACAGTGTCCAGAAGTAGATTTTCTGTCCAACCGATCTCCTGCTAGGTCGGCATCTGAGTATCCAGTCAGCTGGATATTGTCATCAGTTGGGTACCACAATCCAACATTGACAGTTCCCTTCAGATACTTAATGATGTTCTTTGCTGCCAACATGTGTGCTTCTCTTGGTTGGACTTGAAAACGAGCACACACTCCAACTGCGTATGAAATGTCTGGTCGGCTGGCAGTTAGGTAGAGCAGCGAACCGATGATCCCTCTATACTGGCTGGCATCAATGAGCTTTCCCTCAGCTCCTGGTTCGATCTTCCAGTTCGTGTTCATAGGGATCTTGGTTGTCTTACTTGTCTGCAATCCGAACTTGGTGATGAGCTCCCTTGTATATTTGGACTGGTTGATGAAAATCCCTTCAGGTGACTGCTTCACTTGTAATCCAAGGAAATAATTCATCTCGCCCATCATTGACATCTCGAACTTTTCCTTCATAAGATCGGAGAATTTCTTGCACAGCTCCTCCGACTTGGACCCGAAAATGATATCATCGACATAAATTTGCACGACAAGTATATCTTCTTCAACTTTGATGGTGAACAGAGTTTTATCAACTGAACCTCGTTTGAACCCCGAGTCCAGTAGAAATCCACAAAGAGTGTCATACCATGCTCTTGGTGCTTGCTTTAGACCATAGATAGCTTTCTTCAGCTTGTACACTCTTCCATCCCCAGTCTCAAAGCCAGGAGGCTGTTCAACATATATATCTTCTTTTATATCTCCATTGAGGAATGCACACTTCACATCCATCTGATATACTTTGAACTTGTGATGTGCGGCATAAGCTAGAAAGATCCGGATGGCTTCCAGCCTTGCAACTGGTGCAAAGGAATCTTCAAAATCAATTCCTTCTTGTTGGCAGTATCCTTGAGCTACCAACCTTGCTTTATTCTTCACAATGAATCCAATGGCGTCTCTCTTGTTTTTGAAAATCCACTTTAGTCCAGTCACCTTGACACCATTTGGTCTTTCTACCAACTCCCATACACAGTTGCGTAGAAACTCATTCAATTCTTCTTGCATGGCTGTTGTCCAGTGGACACAATTGAGAGCTTCCCCAACATTCTTCGGTTCTGGAACATCAGCTACATAGCAAGAAATCATGGCAACATCTCCAGCTTGCTCGAACTCCCTAGAACTGCCAATTCCTCAGCATATTGGGCATAAGTGTTGGATTCTTCCTCGGTTGATTCTGGATTTGCAACTCTGCTACTTGTGCGCACACCCTCAGTTGGATCTCCGATGATGTCGTTGGTGGAATGAACTTCATACCATCTTCGGTTGCGTCTTCCTTCTTCTTCCAACAGTGGCTGTTCAGACATCTGAGTTGGAGTCTTCAGAGCTGGTGATTGAACAGCTGTTGAGTCTGGATCCTCAACATTTACAATAGATTGAACCGAGTTCGGTTGGGCATCGGATGCTGATGCAGTTGGAGGGACATCAGCTGAAGTTCCCCCTAGGGACGAGCTGAGGTCTTCGCATTCATCTTCAGAGGAGTATGGGTCCTCATCCTCAGTTGCCCATACCAGTGGTTCAGCTCGGTTCTTTTCCCGAAGAGCTTGCGATCTGGTGAGATTTGGTAGAACAGCTGGATCCGCGTGTTGTTCCTTTACCTGTTCCCTGCACTCGAAGGTAGATTCATCAAAACTAACATGAGGTGTTATTTCCACAACACGAGAGCTGTTGTTGAAAACTCTATATGCCTTGATCCGAGCTGCATATCCAAGAAATATGCCCTTCGAAGCTTTGGCATCAAAGGTTTTCAACTGAGTCTTCCCATTGTTGTGAATATAACACTTAGATCCAAAAACATGAAGATAAGAAATATCTGGCTTTCTACGTCTCCACAGCTCGTAGGGCGTCTTTCCCAACCGCTTGGTGAGAAGAGATTGATTCTGTGTGTAGCATGCTGTGTTGATCGCTTCAGCCCAAAATCTCTTAGGCAGTGCTGAGCTCGCTAACATGGATGTGGCTGCATCCTTCAGAGTTCTATTTCTTCGCTCAGCTACGCCATTCTGTTGTGGAGTACGCGCGGCTGATGTCTGATGGGTTATGCCATTCTTTTCGCAATACTCAATGATGGTTTCATTTAGAAACTCTGTTCCACGATCTGATCTAATAGATATGATCTTCATCTCTTGTTGGTTCGATATCCGATCCATCAGCTTGGGCAGCTCATCTCGGGTCTCACTTTTGTGGCGCATGAAGATGGTCCACGTATATCTTGAGTAGTCATCAGTTACAACCAATGTATATTCGTTTCCATTAATGCTTTTTGGTGTAACTGGCCCGAAGAGATCCATGTGGATCAGCTGTAACACTCGGTCAGTTGAAGGAGTTGACTTCAACCGGAAGGAGGTTCTAGCGAGCTTTCCCAGCTGGCATGCACTGCAGATGTGTGTTGTTGAAAACACTCGGTTAGGTATGCCTCTTGCATGTTCTTGTCTGGCAAGTCGGTTCATCGTCTTGAAGTTCAGATGGTTGAGCCTTTTGTGCCACATCCAGCTCACATCCAAACTGCTCTTTGACAACAGACAAGTGTCAGGGAGGCTGCTGTTCCAGTCAGCGTAGTATACATTTCCTGTTGGAGATCGATTTCCCAACAATATCACCTGCTTTGATCTGACATCTTTAACTCTGCAACCCTGTGCATCAAACTTGACAGAGAACCCATTATCACAGAATTGGCTGATGGAGAGCAGGTTATGCTTCAATCCATCAACAAAAGAGACATTAGAAATTGAAACATGATTGGTTTCAAGAGTACCGTAACCTCTGGTATAACCTTTTGAGTTATCACCAAAAGTAACTGATCCTTCAGATTTGTCATGTGTTTCGAGCATCCACTATCCATCACCCACATTGTTGTAGACGCCTTCTTCTTCCTCAGCTGTTTCTCCTGTACCTGCAAGGAGAAACTCGCTTAGGTCCCCAATTTCAGTTGGGTCCTGGAGGGTTAGAACCAGTTCCTGCTGGAACCGTGCGTCGCTTTTCTCTGTACACTCGAATAGCCTTGTCATTCCAAATGATCTGCCCATTTTCATCAATTATAACAACACCCCGGTTATCCTTAGGCTTGTTGTTTGAAATGATGCTCTGTTTCTTGGGAGGAGTTGGATTTCTCCCATGTTGGGCTTTAGGAGGTGAGGCTTTCCCCCTGTTTTGATGACGATTCTTATCCTGTTGAGTTTGTCTGTGAGGTCGGACGCCATTGTGGAATCTTCTTGGCTGATTCTGATTCCATTGCCTTGGCTGTTGACGATAGCTGTTCATGCCCGGATGTTGATTCATGTTGTGGCATGAGTAACCATAGCTGTCGTAACTTTTCCACATAGGTTGACTCTGTTGGAACCTCTGATTGTTGTAGTGATGGAACCGTTGTTGATTATGTCGGTTGAAGCTTGGTCGGTTCTGTTGGTTCCATCTCTGCTGTGATTGGTTTGTTGGTCGGTTATCACGTCGGTTCTGAGCTTGGATATGTTGTCGAATTTGAGCTTGATTGCGACTCCGACGTCTCCGGTTCCTCCGTTGAGTCTTGGAACATTCCCCCTCGGTTGTAGACTCCAGGGACTGTTTCGTTGGTGCTCCATCTGCAGCTCCTTTACTTTTCTCAGCCGTAGTTACCTTTATCGGTTGTGAGGGTGTTTGTTCAGTTGCATACTCAACTGTGTTAGGTTTGGCAACCATGACTTCCTCAGCCCTGGTGAAGGTAGCTGGTGGAATTCCAGTGTCCTTTGCCACGTCGTATCCGAGTCCAGACACATCATCCGTTTGCCGTCTGTATTTGATGAGATTATCGATGATCTCGGATGACTGATATAGCTTTGTCAGGTTGTCCTTCTCAGTCTGAAGATCCTTGAGAAGAACAGCTATATGCTCGGTCTGGGCATCTGATGTCTTTATCAGCTGGTCGATCTGAGCCTCTTGCTTGTTCAACTGTTCGTTCTGTGCCTTGATCTGTTCCTTCAACTGTTCATCGGTTGAAGCCTCAGTTTGGTTGGCTATACTCAGTTGACTTTTCAGCTGGTCAATTTCTTCAGCTTGTCTCTTGATTAGATCGTCCTTTTCGGTTAAGGAATCTTCAAGCTTGGTGAACTGGGCTTGAAGACTCTTAAACTCAACCGACTGTTGATGCAGTTCCTCACTGAGTTCTTGAAAATCATTCCAGGAGGGTTCCAACTCATCGTTCATAGATTCCTGCATGTTAGAAGTATTGGAAGAATTTAAGCAAGCAGGATTAGATTGTACCTCAATATCATCTTGGTCGGTTCCAAGTGCCATGAGGCATTGATCCGGACTGATGACTTTGTTGGTAGAGGTCAGGTCATCCTCATCTTCAGTATCTGTGAAGATGTCCATATCGTCAGCTGCCTCTTCAGCTACCATGGCCTGGTTCTTTGCAATTTGCTTCGCCCTCAGTGCTTCTCTTTCCTTCTTTGAGAGGTCTGGGCAATCGGCTTTGAAGTGTCCTTCATTGCCGCATTCGAAGCAACCATTGGTGACTGGCTTCGAACTGTCTCGAGTTCGGTTTGATTTATAGAAACGTTTATATTTGCCGAACTGAGTATCCATATCGGCTAACTTCTTTGACAACGCTGCAATGTTCTGTTGCAGTTCTTCTCTGCTCGGCTCCTTTGCAGTAGTGTCAGCCGACCTGGTTGGCCTTGACGATCTCGACTTTGAGTAGTCAGCTCGGAGGGCAACTGACTTTGATGCTGAGCCGACATCCTCAATTCTATTTTTCTGACTTGAGGGCTGCGACCTCCTTCTGTTGACCTTATACTCATTTCCTTTCAAGATTGAGAATAATCTTTAGTTCCCATTTCACCTAGGTCAGCTCGGCTCTCGTGGATATTTGTGAAAGTATCCCACTCAACCGGTAGAGCTTGCAACACTTTGAGGTTTATTTCTCTTAGAGTGTATTTTCCTTTCCGGATGGATTGGATTCTTCTGATGATGTCCATAAACCGAAGCTCTAGCTGATCTATAGTCTCATCAGGTCGCAGACTGAAATTGTCAAAATCTTGACATGCATGCGAGAACTTGTTTTCCTTTGTCTCGTCGCTTCCTTCACTTAGCGAGGCCAGGATGTCCCACATCTCTTTTGCGGTCTCACACTCCTCTATCCAGGGCAGATAATCTTGTCCAACCGTGGACATTATTGTGCTCTGAGCCCAGATATCCAGCTGGCTCACCTTGGCCTCCTCCGGAGTGTAGTCCTCTGGCTGTTTCTCCACATACTCCACCACTGCATCTCCATCGTTGGGATTTGTGGGAGTGCGAAGTATTCTGTCTCGTATGACGATTGGTCCAGATGTGAGAACTTGTTGCATCCTATGATGTTTGGACAAAAGGATCTTCTTCATTCGAGTTCTCCATGATGTATAGTTGACAACAGAGAACATGACCGTGATCTTGTCCTTGACGTCCATCTGCACAAACAAAAGCAGGACAACAAAAATGCGAGCAAGAATGCACTAGCGTGAAAAAGACCTGTTCAGTTGACCACTGAAGAAAATTCTCGAATTCACACCTCGTGAAACAGAGTCAGCAGTCTTTTGAACCACTGCTCTGATACCACTTGATGGTCCCGATACGAGTTACTGGTGTATGGGGGGGGGGGGGGAATACACCAGTTAGGATTTTTGAGCTTTCAAAAACTTAACACTTGTAATCAACTTTAACTGAGTGAGAGGACTCAGTTGGGATCTTACAGCTGAGTAAGCAACCTCAGCTGGAAGGTTGGTGCTGTGCGGAATGTGGTGGAAAATAAACTCGTAAAATCAAACTCACGCTTTTATGCACGGTTCGTCAAAACCAAAACTGTTGTTGTGAAAGTATGCAGATTGTATGCGGTTTGTTTGTCTGTTAAGAAATGATAATAAAGACTAAACACAAAAGAAAACACGACACACAAGATTTACGTGGTTCAGAGAGAACTCCTACGTCCACGGGGAGATGTGAGTCCACACACCTCAGTCCAAGTTCTTCTGGACAGAACCACTCAGCTTACGCGGGCTGAGCAACCGTTACAGTTTAGTTTCCGGGCACTAAACAGCCTAAGTCAAGTTTGCGGGTACTTGACGACCTGACTACTCAATTACAGGAAGAGTAAGGTCCTGGCACACTTTTTAGGGTGTGAGAAAGGGTAGAATTTCCAACTACAGCTCGATCACGAATGAGAGCTGGATCTAAGGCTTGAACGAATAAACACTCAAACTAAGATCTAAGACAGATTTTCACTCTATGAACCCTCAGCTACTAATGTTCTATCACTCTTGAACTCTCAGCTGCTGATGTTCTTAGAATAAGAGTTTAGCAGATTTTTCTTTCGCTTGTGATTGAACTTTTCTCTCTTGCTTCAGTCTGTCTCGTGTGTCCCCCCCTTTTTTTTTCTCTAATGAGAGAATGCCTATATTTATAGGCGGAGAGAATCAACTAGCCGTTGGAGGAGCAGTTGATCTCTGATCATTTGATAGCGATGGCTTGTCTCTCATCTCTGCAGACTTTCCTGATATGGCATATGTGCTATTCTGCTTTCCATCTGAGACAGCCTTATGTTGGGCCAGATGGGGTAATGACTGAACGGTCAAACCCTCATGTGACTTCCTTTTGAAACTCAAATCTTTGACAGTCAACTTCGGTTTGTCGGTTGAAAGTCTTGACCTTCATCTGAGTGATCTTCAGCTGATGTTCCGATCTGTCGAGTTCTCAGCTGACTTTGAACTTCAAAACAGTTGAACTCCTTGTTCAGATTCTATAACTGAGGTTCTGAAACTGAACCCTCAGTTGTCTTCCACTTCTTTACTCGGTTGGGTTTGAACCCTCAGATGATTTCCTTTTCATCTGATGTTCTCTTCCTCTCAACTGTTTCTTATCTGATGAACGCTCAGTTGGTTTCCTTCAACTGATGTTCTGAAGACTTCCCCTTGTTTGCATCTGAACAAATGAACTCTCAGTTGTCTTTCTTCACAACTGATGTTCTGTCTGAGTGACGCCTTGTTGCCATCTTCAGCTGGAGACCTGTAAAGATAAAATCTTAACTTTGCTCAAACAGCGAGCCTAAATTCTAACATTAGGTATTGGCAACATCTACTCGGTTGGGGTCAGCCGGTTTTGGAATTCATCAAAACTTATACTAATAAATTTCCCAACATATAGATATATAGTAATATATATATTATGTTCACACAATTTTATCTAATTAAATGATCATGTAAGTTAATAATTAAGAGGGGTGTATTCAATCAGGATTTTTGTTGGAGTTTGTAAGTCTGTAGAGTTGGGAAGTCTATGGATTTCAGATGAAGTTCAGGATGATTTCGTGGATTTCAGATGGAGTTTTGTGGAATTTGTGAAAGAGTTCGGGTGAATTTTTATCGACTTTCGTTGGAGTTGAATTCCATCACCCCAGCGCCCGCTGCAATCCAACGGGCGCGCGAAATGAAAATTCTCAGCCCCCGCTGGATGACTATTTAATGATAGCAGAGCAACAATGAAAACAACATGGCAGGCATTCAATTTAAGAAACAAATCTTGTTAAATTGGGAATTTAATCCAATTTAATCCGCGAAAGAGAGAGAGAGAGAGAGAGAGAGAGAGTTGTGTGTGTGCGCGTGTTTCTGTGTCCTTTGTTCCCAGCGCCGGCTGGGAGCCCCGAACGACCGCTCGTCTTCACCCGACGCTGGGGATACATTGAATTTGAAATCTCATCGATACCGATCGGATTTCATCACGCCTATTTTGTTCATCAAAGTCCAACGAAACTCCAACGAAAGTCGATAAGTTAAAAGTCGATGGAATATTAAATAGACAAAGATTTTAGAAGTCAAACAGAAGTCGGGATTAAATACACCCAGATTTCAGAAGTTCAACAGAAGTCGGGATTGAATACACCCAGATTTCAAAAATCCAATGAAAGTCTTGATTGAATACACCCCCTAAATAGCACTTGAGGTTTTAATAATAATTAAATAAAAACATATTTCCTCCATGAGCTAATTTTTAATACTTTAATTTTAAATACTTAATAATGCAAAAGCCCTACTTAACCGATTAAATTAATTAATCTTATTTTTAGAAATTAAGTCGGGACATTACAGAATGATCTTGTAAACATATAATGGAAGAGATTTTTGGTAGATTTTCTGGAGGCTGTTTATTGTGACTAGTAGTGAAGACGTGCGTTGCACGTCTAGCCTCTTATTTAACAAGAATGGTAATCATAAAACATAATATATTCGACGATTAACAATTCTTTGTAAATTGTAGTAATACAAATGATTAATTTCAACCAAAACTCATGTTCATTCAAATACTTACCAAAACTCTACTCAAATTTTGAATGCAATGGTTTTAGATTCAAATTTACTCTAGTATTACAGTTCATTTTCATGTCTTTTACATCTTAAAACCACGCAATCATCACAAGTTTTGCTTGGAAATTATGAAAAATCCTATCAAAGTTTAGAGTCCGTTATTCACCTCTTTTCGTTTCATTTGCGTCCACCTTCAACCCATTAACACGAGGTTTAATTTTTCTCATTCTATAAATTCATATGTTGATCTGTTAGTTTAGATTGAACAATCAGTCCAATGATAGATTTTGTTAAGTGCAATACTTATTACTTTTAGTATCTATTTCTCATAAATTATAGGACATTTTCTCTAATCTTTATGTATGATCATAAATAAGTTTATAATTTAAGGAACATCCGATTCTCCGACTCTATGTCTTACGTGATTACTCCGATTAAACAAGAAGGGAAGGAGCAAATATATCGGTTTAATGTAGTTAATATTTTGATAAAATTATTCCTTTACATATCATTATAAACCTAATTTTATAATGTCATAAAATAAAATTTAAGTCAATTTAATTTTCTTGAATTAAAGTTTTCCTTTTTTTTTAAATTAAACCATAAGATTGTCTATGAAATGAATTATGTTATAATTAAGTACGTATAATGAAAAACATGAACAAAAAATAATTTTAATTTGTATAGACCTTTAATGTGCTTTCCTAAAATTGTCCTTTGCAGTTTTTTTTCCTTACCGCATCAACTATTAGTTTGCATTTTTGTTACAGAATATTTAATATATATATATATATATATATATATATATATATATGAGAATTATAGGAACCAACATAAATATCACTTACGTGATGCACAAATTAAATACGGTACGTTAATGCACAAAACATGTTAATGCACAAATTATACTAACGTAATGCACAAATTATTTAGCACACTTTTAATGCACAAACAACAATAATCTAATGCATCAATTAATCTGGACCGTAGATTAAAAATCAATGGTCCAGATTAGTTTCTAGTTCCTACCTAAGGATGAGTTCCTATATATATATATATGAGAGAGATCATATGAGAATAAATATTATCCTAAGAAATGAGAATAGATCTCCACCATAGATCTATGGGTGATGAAGGGTCAAAATTTACCCTGGTCAAAGCGGGTCAAACCCGGGTCAATTCGGGTCAACCCGAGTCAAACCGTTGACTTTTTTTTCGGATTTTTTTTTAAGGGTAAACTCATATGCACCACTTCACATATTCGGATGCACCACTGTACATAACTAGATGCACCACTAAGTGCATTAAGATGCACTAGCTTTTCGTTTTTTTTTTTAGAATTTTTTTTTAGGGTCAGCTCATATGCACCATTTCACATATTCGGATGCACCACTTAGTGCATTGAGATGCACTAGATTTTTAGGGTTTTTATTTCTATTTTTCGATATTTTTTAAAATATTCAGATTTATTTTCCGTTTTTTTGTTTGCCTCTTCATTTTTTAGTTTGCCGCTTCTTCTTTGGTCAAGATTCGAGCGAGGGGAGCCGAAGGCCTCGGAGCGAACTGAAAAAGTTCAAATTGTTGCCCGACGATTATCCTTATATTAGTAATTGAAGCCAAAGGTGGAGCCGGGAAAAAACATTTGTCAAAAAAAACTGAAAAAAACAAAACTGAAAAAAAATCGGACATGCACCACAATGTGTAACCAGATGCACCACATAGTGTAAGTAGATGCACCACATAGTGTAACTAGATGCACAGGGACGGAGCTATGCACCCCATAAAGGGGGCACGTGCCCCCGTAATTTTTTAATTTTTTTTACCTAGTATATATATTTATATATTTTTATATGTATTTAATTAAATTATATAATAAAAGAAATAAACTTTAAAGTGTAAACCTCATAGACATTATTCCACTCGAATCACACTTTTATATCTGAAATCTCAATACGTACACGTCTTAGATTCATTTTTCATCGAGCTTCAACTTGGAATTTTCATTTCATTCCAATTTTCAAGTTTGATTATATAGTTTATATATTGCAATATCAATTATTTGGATTGCATTCTTTCAGTGCTTCTATTCACTCATAACTTCTAAGCAATTAAGCCAGTAGGGATTCCATTCGAGTTTATTGGATTGCATGATTTTGATTTTAGGAATAAGAGATTGAACTTTGTATATTAGGATTTTCGATTTATTTTTTTCCCAAAAGATTGTATATTATTTGTAGCTAGATATGACATTTTAATTTATTTTGTAGCTACAGAAAATTTTCTAAAAAAAGCATTATAACCACAAATTGTTATTGGAAAAAATGATGATAGTGCCGAATCAAGTAGGGACGCTTTTGATTGCAAAAGACCTTGTAGGTTTCAATTATAATAGCCGTAGTAAAAAAAATTCTTAACATTATTTTGTGCCCCCTCAATACAAAATTTCTGGATCCGTCACTATAGATGCACCACATAGTGTAACTAGATGCACAGTATTTTTACGAAAAAAAAAAACGAAAACAAAACTAGTACATCTTAATGCACTTAGTGGTTCATCTCGTTATGTAGAGTGGTGCATCCGAATATGTGAAGTGGTGCATATGAGTTAAACCTAAAAAAAAAATTCGAAAAAAAAGTCAACAGGTTGACCGGGTTGACTCGGGTTTGACCCGCTTTGACCATGCCAAATCTTGACCCTCCATATTGATATAATCAATGGTGGAGATTAATTCTTATTTCTCACTTTAAGATCCATTTGCATGTGAATCACTCCATATATATATATATATATATATATATATTTATGTATGTATGTATAATTACTTAAAAACAAAATTATTACTATTAATTATATAAGCTTGAAATTGGAAGCATAGAAAATATAAACTCGGGATAAATTGGACAACAATCACTCATAAAGAAGAAGAAAAAAATATAGATGGAATGAAATAATTTTTAGAGAAGAACAAAAGAAACATAAGTAATAGTAGTTTTTTTTTTTAATTTGTTTTTAAATATTACAAGGTAAGGATATAGATTATATCACATACCCATACCTAGGTATGTAGATATCAACTGGTAACATATACTCCCTCCGTCCAAAAATCATATGCCCATTTGAGTTTCGGCACGCGGATTAAGAAAAGCTGATAAAGTTATTTTGAGTGAGTAAAAGTTAGAATGTAGGGGTAGTAAGATAATTACAAAAAACAGTGGTTTTGACAAAAAAAATGATGGTATTGACCAAAAGGTAGGAATAAAGTTGTTGTGAGGTGGGACCATCAATGACAAAGGGTAGTAAATAAAGAAAAAGTAGGAGGGTATGATTGTACAAAAAGGTAAACAGGTATTTAATTTATGAACAAAAAAATATGGGTAAGTAGACATTTGATTTGTGAACGGAGGGACTATAATAAAGTACCATTTATATCACATACCCCATACCTAGGTATGTAGATATCTCTCCAACTTGATGTGATAGAAATACCTTTAAAAAGTTACTTTATTTTTTCTTTCATTGTAAACAACTCATTTTTTTAACATGTGGGCTCGATTAAATGAGTTTAATAAAAAGATATCGAGGGAGTAATTTTTTTTCTTCAATGTTTTCACTTTTCCGAAAACTCAAGCAATATTTTTTTTTTTTTAACTTGTCAAGCAAGATACGTGAATTGCATGAACTTCAAAATTTTACCTTAGATAAGCGACGTGTTTGTCATTCCATATAATTAGAGTTGTTGATGATGGATATGTACCCCATATAAAATATATTATTATATTCAGTAAATTTAATTTTTAATGAAAATAATACATTATAATAAACTATTCCTTTTAAATTAGATATATACTAAGAGTATATTAGGTAAATTAAATTTTGTAAACAAGGCACTCTTTTATAATAAGTACTCCCTCCGTCCCTGATATATCTCCCTATCTTTCCTTTTTTGGATGTCCCCCATATATCTTCCTAGATATTTTTGGACATCATATGATTACTCCCTACCCTTACGTTATCAACTTATTTACCTAAAATACAACATATGACTCACCACTATCTCAATTAATTAATATATCACTCACCACTATCTCAATTAATTAATATATCACTCCTTCAATGTGGGACCCTTTCTCCACTCAATACATACTCAACCACCTTTTATCCACCCACAACCAACTCATTAATATTTTTTCTTAATCTCCGTGTCACTCCTTCCTAGGAAGATATATCAGGAACGAAGGGAGTATATATATATATATATATATATATATATATATAGAAAGAGAGAGAGAGAGAGAGAGATATTGGTTAAGATGAGATACATTCATGGTTTTACAAATAAATTGCCTCGAGTTCCCTAGTTCTAATTATGTCACTAAATTCCTCATTTTTCAACTAAATGGTAACGGGATGAACTTCCATACAATTAGTTGCGTACAATGCAATCGGTTTTTGTCCACCCGCACATCCGCCCCAACTCGGCTCGCGTTACATGCTATTCTTGGCCCGCTTCGACCTTAAATATATATGTAATATATTGGTAATGATTTTTTAAAAATCTGGTGGCCCAGCGGTTACTTTATTTGTTTGCACTCCTTCAATTCATGAGGTGCCGGGTTCAAAACCCATGTGAAGCAGTTTACTTATTTTTTATTTTTTATTTTTATTGCATTTTTTTTCTTTCCTTTTCTTTATATTTTCAGTTTTCACTCTTCATATTCATTTCTTTCTTTTTTTGGTTTCCAATTTTTAATTAATGTCTTGATCTTTTTATCCTTTCTTTCACTTTATTGTTCTTTCATATTTTTTTTGCTTTTATTTTTCTCTTCTTTCCTTTTACATTTTCAGTTTTCACTTTCATTTTCTTTTCCTTCTTTTTTTGGTTTCCATTTTTAATTAAGGTCCTGATTTTTTTTATTTTTTTCTTTTACTTATTTTTTTTCCTTTTCTTTTTATATTTGCAGTTCTCACTTTTCATTTTATTTTCCTTTTTTTTTTTGGTTTCCAATTTTTAATTAATGTCCTGATCTTTTCATCTTTTCTTTTACTTTAATTTCATATCAATAGTTTCTTTTCCTTACGATAATAATAATTGATAAAATAACTAAAAATACAACTTGCCGTTAACAAAAAATAAATATTATCGTGAATAAAATTATAATTTCTTCATATCAATAATTACATAATTATTTGACCAAATAACTAAAAGTATATGTTCTCGTGCATACAAATAACAATCGTCGTGAAAAAAAGAAATTTGTTTGAAACATTACCTTTCTTCATATCAATAATTACTTTTCATTACGACAATAATTACTTTACCAAATATCTAAAAGTACACATTGTCGCGAACAAAAGTATCGTTGTCGTGAATAAAAATAATCTTTTTCAAACATTATTCTCATTCATATCAATAAATACTTTTCTTTACGACAATAATTACTTGACCAAATAACTAAAAGTACAAGTTGTAGTGAACAAAAGTAAAAATTATCGTGAAGAAAAGTAATGGTTGTGAAACATTACATTTCTTCATATAAATAATTACTTTTCATCATGACCATAATTACTTGACCAAATAACTAAAAGTATAAGTTGTCATGAATAACAGTAAACATTGTCATTAAGAAAAGTAATATTTGTGAAACATTACCTTTCGTCACATCAATAATTACTTTTTATCACGTCAATAATTACTTGACTACATAATTAAAGGTACAAGTTGTCGTGAATAAAAATAATATAATTATTTTGAAGAAAAATACTCCCTCCGTCCATTAATTATGTACCCATTTGATACTGACACGGAGCTTAAGAAAAGCTGATAAAGTGGAGTTGGTGGGATAAAGTTATTTTTGAGGGGTAGAGATAAAGTAGTAGTTAGTGGAATAAAGTTTGTTAATTAGTGGTGGGCTCATAGTGAAAAAGGTAGTGATAAAGTGGTAGTTAGTGGAATAAAGGTGTGGGTCCAAGTGACAAAGGATAGAAAATAACATGAATTAGTAAGGGTAGATGGGTACTTTTATACAAATGGGTACAGAATTAATGGACAGATAAAATGGGGCAAGTGGGTACAGAATTAATGGACGGAGGGAGTAATATTTATGCAATAATGCCATTTGAGAAAAAAGAATAATTTTCATTTATTTAAGAGATCAAATAAAATGAACAAAACAAAAAATAATTATGAAAAAGAAAGAAAAATAATTTAAATGAAAAAAGAGAAATAGAAAAATAAAAACAAACATAAGGAAATTGAAAAAATAATTATGAAAAAGAAGAAAGAAAAAACAAAACACATAATAAGTGATACTCAAAACTCAAATAGTGCAACATAAAAAGAAAATGAAGAAGTGATAAATACTAGGATCAAACATTGGTAAAAAACAACTCACAAGGACTGCTTCAACACTGGACTATGGGCCCATTTTATATTTTACTACCATTGAAAATATCAATACACTTGTAAAGGAGGATTTGTAAAAGAAAAATAGAAGTGCACCTTTGATATCGAACTAGTGTCGCTTCAGCGAAAGGCAAGGAGATTACCACTAGGGTTAGGGTAGCTCCTAAACTTTGTTAAGTATTCCGCTTTTTTTTATATTTAATATATTCTACGCGATCCGTTGCACTGAATGCAACTGGTTGCACAGAAGTTTTTGTGAATGGTAGCATAGCATTAGGCCAGTGGAATTTACGTACGTTGGTCTTTGCTTAGAATAGTTCCAATCATCTATATCCCCAATTTGTGTTCTCACTCTTCGTGTTCACTATTAATTTCATTAATTAAAAAAATGTAATAATATATAATGCACATGGATTAACATTTATCATGAAAACATTATAATTTAAATAAATTGTGTATCCTTATTTTGGAATAATGAATCCTAATAATCAATTAAAATTTTTAAAGTGCAAATTAAAGATATAAATGTATATATAAATCTTATTCGGATGGATGTACCCTAGTAAGTAATTGTAAAATTACATTAAATCATTATAGGTTTAATTTACAAAAAAATGATAAGAACCTTATTAGATATAGATCGCAGGAACAAAGTGAGACTTAAATTGGAAACCGAGAATCTCAAGTGTCATTTGCTATCAGAGAATTCGAGGTTAGATTAGTCATTTCGCTGATATTATCTACATCGAGTTGTACGTTCTTCTTTTTTTTTTTTTAACAACATATTATAAGGAAATTTAAATACCGCAAGACGATGTACTCGAACCCGTAACCTTTGGTCCGGGCATTAACCACACTACCACTAGACTAAAACATACACACTAATTAACCTTTGGTTTCGGCTCATACATTTTGCACGACTAAGAATTTAACTTTAGTTAAGGTGAATGAGGAGCATAATTAATTAATTTGTTGTTGCTAGCGTAATCATTAATTTGATTATGAGTTGTTTTCCTTATTCTCTTCCGACTGATGTCTGTCATTACCTACACTTTAGCAGTCTAGTTATCTACATTTTTCTTCTTGTCTAGTGATATGTCTCACTCATTTCATGTTAATTTCCTTTAGTCGTCGAATATATCTTATTCAACGTAAGAAGATAAAAGAAAAGAAGAAGTGAGAAAATGGATTGATAAATGAAGTAATCCTTTTAACCTCTTAATTAGTTATAGTTAATGAGAAAAATGTTTGTACATAATTAAATAAACATGATTATCTATGAGGAAAAGAAAGAAACTCTTCGAACATTACTTAGCAGAGACCATATATAGTATAATTTTGGAAAAGGAAAAAAAAATACATCAACATCACTAAAAAAACACACGTTTTATTAAAGGATAACCTGGCACGCAATGGAAGAATTGGACCTTTAATTTTATTTACCTGCATGTCCTACACTTCAGCAATCTAGTCATCTTAATCTACTCTAGCTTTAGTTGCACTCACTTAATTCTTGTCTAGTGAAGAATCTCACTCATTTCATGTTTCCTTAGTATATCTCCAACCCATCATCAATTCTGAGACTAATAATTATATATTGCAAAAGAGGTTTTGATGAATTAAATCACAAACTTTAGTTATGGATTTGGAGTTAGCAGAATGAGTGGACAATAAAAGGTGGTCCGGGTTTTCATTGAAAGACAGATGCATTCACCTATGAGGTTGATTTCGGTTACGGAGAAGTCCGTCTGGGTTTGCACTGCGACCATGCCACACATGAATATTGTAGTGGTTCTGATGAACACTCCGTCCGGGGAATGGGATGGTATCGAAGCATGGATTAACGCTCTTGACGATGACTTCTTCCAATATTTCCAAGATAATTACAACAAGTTCCTTACTAATTAATTATACTCCACCCCAAGAATGTGCATTGCTTTCATTTTTTTGTGCGTTTTAAAAGAACACACATTTCCATTTATAGTAATAAATCTCTCACTTATTACACTTTTAATCTGAGACCCTTTCTCCATTCACGGTCTCACACTACGCTATATATAATTTCTTAAAACTTGTGACGTTACAACCAATATATGCATGTTCTTAGGGGATGGATGGAGCAGTTTTAATGGAAAACTATAAATAAATCATCAACTATTACCCATCATCTTAATAAACCATCATAGTTTATTACTCTCTCTATCACGTTCTACTTGGCTTGTATTTCTTTTTAGACGTCCTACTCAGCTTGGTATGTTACCTTTTTTTTTTGGTAAAATTTACTTTATTATCAACAATAAAATATTCTACTACTATATCAACTACACTCAACACACCCTTTATAGGGAACAGTGAAAAGCATCATCTCAATTTTATTATGAATAATAAAATATTTTATACCAACTACATTAAACACATTCTTTAAATATAATCTAGAAACCCAGTATTTAAACAAAATTAAGAAGCTATTAGTGTGGATCGTGGAGAAATTTACTTAATAATAGAGCAAAGAAAGGAGGAAGTCGATTTTTCTTACCTCCATCATATTTATATGAACATGCATGCATCAATTTTCTTTTATCTTAAAAAAGAAAAGTATTTTTACCTTCGCCATTTAGGTGGAATAGAATGCATGAAGTCTATTTTCAATTCGGATCTTCTATTCCCTATGGTGTTTTGTCCTCTATTTCATTCATAGGATTTTTGACATTTGGTGATTTGGATATAATTATATACCCTATTTTGGTGGATTAAACTCTAGTTAATGTCACATGTCGTTCAACCAATGAACGAAGTAGAGAATGAAACACGATATGAGAGTAGGAAATCCGATTTGGTCTATTTTGAGGCTAAAAACCAGCTAGTGTTACTATATGACTTATTACAAAAGTTGAATCAGAAGATATGGCTAATTAAGCATATATTTCGATTTTTTGCACTTTTTGTAAGAAGGGAAAAAAGAAAAGAAAATAAAAGAAAAGAAAAATGTCTCAAGATTTTTGTTGCTGATTTTATGCATGCAAGAGCACGGTATTGTAAACAAGTAATAAAGATTAAGGGGATGGTTGATACGCATGAATGGAATTCACTAGGAATGAAATGACTCTTGTAATGGAATAAAGATGGGAAATGAATGAATTCAATATTGATATTTCTATGGCTGATATACACAAGGAATGAAATGATCATTCTTTAATTATTATTTTTATTTTTAATTAGTGTAATAATAATAATTATTATTAATTATGTATCAATATTATTTTAATATATTATTTTTATAATAATAATAATAATAATGATAATAATAATAATAATAATATAATAATAATAATAATAATAATAATAATAATAATAATTGATTCTTGAAGATGATGATTAGCTAATACCAAGGGGGAGAGGAGGAATGGCTAAACCCATGCTCATGGGATTGGTGATTCCATTAGGAATGATCATTCTTTATGAATAAAACGAACCAATCATAGGATTAGGAATTAATAAGGGAATGATCATTTAATTTTCATTCCATTCCTACGTACCAACCATGTCCTAAGTAAAGTGTTGAACCTACGAGGATTGATGAATTGATTACCAAAATATATTTATCCTAATTCCAATTTGAAGAAACGGAAGGTGATTTTATTAACTAAACTATTGCAAGAAATAAATTAAGCAAATAAAAGAAAGTAATTATGAAACGAGGATTTGTGAATTCACCATAATTTATTCTACTCGACTCAATCAATTCATTGAAATATGAGTTCGATCCTCTAGTGATAGGCGTGAGTTCCTAATTTATTCGAGCCAGAGGTTTTTTTAGGACAATAACTTAGGCCTAATTAAATTTCAGGTCACTTAACCTGCAAGCTGCGATTTGAAGACAATAATGAATTATTATTTGGGCTGTAGGACAAGTTTTGGCACGTGATTGACCAATCGAGCCCGAACGGGGACGTGTCTGCCACACCTTCACCGAGAACGAGATGTGAAATGTCTGCAACTACGATTGTACCGTCAAGTTCATTGAATTCGAAATTAATGAGTTAGGTTTTTTTTTTCTTTTTTTTTTTTCAGAAGTTTGGGTTTATTCGTGAATTTGTAGAATTAGAAGTTGATAAGTCCTTGTTTTGTGTTTTAGATTTTTCTATTTTTTGTGCAGGTTGAGGGAAGGGTGATGAGGCGGACACGTCCACGTTCAGGCTCGATATGTTAATCACGTACAACTTACGTGCGTAGTTAAGATTTAGGCCAAAATTTGTCCTATAGCCAAAATAGAGAAATTCCCTCAAAATAACACTATTCCTCAATGACTTTTAAATTTTAGCACTTTTCATAACTTCTTATAATTATAGCACTTTTAGACTTTTTTGCCCCTCTTTCATCTTTTTCACAAAATTTTCAACGTGAATAATTGTATTGTCGAGCACATTTTTATAAAATGTGAATTAACATATTATAAAACGTGAATTGTCACTGCCACTGCCTTTCAGCCGCCGCGCCACCACCATCATCGCCGCCGTCTCCGGTGGTGGTCACAAAAAAAAATGTGATTGACCAAAAAAAAAACAGAAACCGCCGCTCCGCCGCCACCATCGTCGTCGCTGTCATCGCCGACGGTGGTCACAAAAAAAAATTGTGACTAACCCAAAAAAAAGAAACCGCCGCTCCACCGTCGCCGGCAGTGGTCACAAATTTTTTTTTGCGATTCACCCAAAAAAAATGTAACTGACCAAAAAAAAAACGGCCGCTTTGCCGCCGTTATCGGCGGTGGTCACAAAAAAAAAATGTGATTCACAGAAAAAAAAAACTGTGACTGACCAGAAAATAAAAAGAGAATAGGCAGCGTTTTTTTTTTCTTGGGTTAGTCACAAAATAATTTTTGTGAGCACTACCGACGGCGGCGGCGGAGCGGCGGTTTCTTTTTTTTCCCTGTTAGTCCCAATTTTTTTTTTTTTTGTGAAAGGCTCTGAGAATCCCATGTAACGACTACATAAACCATGCATGCAACTACATTTTTATCTCACATGCAATTTATGGCATTCTACACACGATCTAAATACGTATATCCCTTCTCAATCAATACGATTCATACTTCATTCAATTAATGGCCAATTAACTGAAAGCATTAAACACCTGTAGAAAAACTCAACTCTTAGTGTTGTCTCCTTTTCTCTCTTAATCCTTCTCTTAGAGTTGTCTCCCTCTCGTCAATTCAAAGTTTCTTTACCTAGTGCGCACTAAGGCCATGAGCAGCGGCGAGCTCCACATTGGAGCTCGCATGCCATTATTGTGGGCTCCTAGCGCTCTTGGATTTTTAGTTGCATTGGCGAGCTCCAAAACCGGTGCTCACTCCTTTTCAACCACCTCGCCACACACACACAACACACAGACTAACCATCCCCTCCACCTCCTCCGCCGCCGCTACCTCCCCCGCCCTGCTCGTCGTCCCCAAAATCGAGCCCAAATTGGTGCCCCTAGACGAAACCTTACCGTCTCTGCCGCCGTACTTCCCCCGCCGTTGCAGCGGCGGCGGCAGCTGTGGTGCCATTTCAAGATTTGAACCACCTCCCCTTCATCTCCTACACTGTCGGCGCCGCTACCTCCCCCGCCCCGCTCGTCGTCCCAAAATCGAGCCTAAACTGGAGCCCCTAGACGAAACCTTACCTTCTCCGTCACCGTACTTCCCCCCGCCGTTGTGGCGGCGGCGGCAGCAATGTCCTCGCTCGAGCTCTTCTCGGAATTCCACCGTCTCTACAACCATAGTGACCGTTGGCGATCGCAACGGCTATGCCGGCGACCAACGAGCGGCCACCACGTGGTAGCGAGCTCATGAGAGCGTGAGCTTGCTCACTCGAGCTTGAGCTCACGAGCTCCGCTCTCCGCAGTGGCTTGCAAGCGTGGTTGGAGAGCTCGCTAGGGCAGCGAGCGAGCTCGCACGCGCGCTGCTGCCTACAGCTTAAAGATAGTGGCTGCCGTTTCCCACGCCATACGTGGAAGGGCTCGGCTCAATTTAATTCGCACAAAATTCAGCTCAGTCTGAGAGCTACGGCACATAGATTTGGTGCTATGAGACCAATTTTAATTTTGTGATCCGGTATTTAATCTGTAAATCTATGGGCCCAGGCCCATTTAAAATAAGTTATAGTCGGAGCCCAAATCCAGAGGGTCAAAGATGCTAAGAAGTCGACACTCGAGTCACCAAATGCAAATTATCCAATCATATCGAAATTTTGGTTCTAATGTTTCTGGATTATTATTATGCCGATTTCTGTGTCAGCTTGATTATATATCTTTTGTAATTTAGCAGTGAGATATGTGAATTGAAAAGATCAACAAGAACAATAACAAAATCAACATGCAGCTTAAGTTTTGCTCATAAATCTCAATGCATAAGATCCCTAATTCTAGTGATCCATAAAATCCCCTTTTAAATTCTTAACTAATCTATTACTTCACTATAAATTTAAAGGAACACTTTCAAATCAGCAATTAATTACAATCAATTTGGAAGTGGCAATTTCATAGTTTTAGAAACAATCGAGGGTTTTTCAATCGTTAACAATTCTAATATTCCGCTCATGTGGCTTAAAAATAATATAATAATGCATTTTGGTGACGTTGGTTTGTAACATGAATAAATATGATGAGGTTTTATATATATGGCGATTAATAATAATTCAAACAACTTATTGAAACTAGAGAAAAGTAATTAATATATTCTTCACGGATTCATAAGTCATATAAGTTGAATTATTTTATCAATTAAGATTTATTAATGAAACAATCTCCTTAGTTTATGTTTGGTTTGCTTGATTGGGGTGATTGATAGTATCTTTTAATCACATGTTTTGTTTGAATGATAAAATTTAGGCTTGTGCTCCAATAATTCAAAGAGAAGGACTTGGGTGCAGACTTATGCACCCAAGCTGCACATAACCCGACCCGCCCCAACCCGCCACGCGCCATTTCGACCTGTGCGTGGGTCTCACGCGCCCAATTTTTTTATTTTTCTTTTATTTTTAATTTCCAGATTTTTTTCCCCGGCGGAGCCTTCGGCTCCGCCTTCGCTACAATTACTAAAATAAGGATAATCGGCGGGCAACAATTTCGACTTTTTCGGCTTGCTCTGAGGCCTTCGGCTCCCCTCGCTCGATTTTTGACCATAGAAGAAGCGGCAAATAATAAAAAAAAAACTGAAAAAATAAAGGTGGTCAAAGGGGGGTTTGACCAGGGTCAAACGGGTCGGGTCGGGTCAAACGGGCACGTGTTCTACGGTGCAACAGTTGCACCAGAGTTTTTGTCTAATTCAAATGGATAATAACTTGACATTCCAAATTTGGATTGGTTATTAATCATCGTCTAATCAATTATGCAAAATTTCAAAAACAACCACACGCATATGCACACACACACAACACACACTCACATAATAATACTTCAATTATCCTACATCCCAATCAAGTACAAACGTAAGACTAAATAATCTAAATAATCACATCTTATATTAAAATATTATCTATTACACCCATTAAACCAAACGCTAGTATATTAAAATAATAACATCAGAGGGGGTAGACAAGGTAACTCTTTCTAATATTCTTGGGGTGTCCCAACCTTTAAACACAGGGAGGTATTTGGGATTGCCATCACTTATTGGGAAGAATAAACGTTCCATTTTTGCTTATTTGCATGACAGATTGTGGAGGAGAGTTCAAGGCTGGAGTGGCAAAAAATTATCTAAGGCTGGAAAGGAAACAATGATTAAAGTTGTGGCGCAGGCTATCCCAGCATACTGCATGACGTGTTTCTTGTTACTAGTTCGACTGGCAGACGAGTTGGAAGAGATGAACTCTTTTTGGTGGGGTAATAAGAAAGATGCTACCAGAAATATTAATTAGATGAAGTGGGACAAATTATGTGTGAAGAAAGACAACGGAGGGCTTGGTTTTCGTAATCTTCAGCTATTCAATATTGCTATGCTTGGGAAGACAGGTTGGCGGCTTATTGCTGACCCAAATGCTTTGATTAGTAGGGTGCTGAAAGCTAAATATTTCCCACACGGGGATTTTTTGGAAGCTACTGTTGGGCACAGTCCAAGCTTCATGTGGCAAAGCATTTGCTTTTCTCAAGATCTGGTTAGGATTGGCATAAGATGGAGAATCGGAAATGGAGTTAATATTCAAGTTTTTCACGATCCATGGTTAAGGAAAGAAGGTTGTTTCTATGTTTCAACCCCCTGTCCGGCTGATATGCATGACTTAAGGGTGAATGATCTCATTATTCCAGGCACCTATGGGTGGAATGTTGAGCTTATTCAAGATATTTTTACAGAAGCAGATAGGAAAGAAATTGTGAGTATTCCTCTTCCTCTGACCTTTGTATGTGATACAAAGATTTGGCATTATTCTAAGAACAATTTTTACACTGTTAAATCTGCTTATAAAATGGCATGTTCCCTCACTATAGAGAATGAGCTAAGTGTTGTAGGTAATTGGAAGTATATATGGAAACTTCAAGTTCCGCCAAAAGTCAAGGTCTTCTTATGGAGAGCTGCACATAATGTTCTTCTCACGAAGGAGAATCTGCTAAGCGAGGTGTTGCAAGTGGAGAAGAATGTGGAATTTGTTTAAGGGAGTTTGAGACAGTTTGGCACACTTTTATTCTTTGCCCTTTTGCAAGAAGCTGCTGGAGACATTTAGGGTTTGAGGCGTCGATTTTAACATATGCTAACACGTGCGATTCATTTGTTGAGTTGATGTTCGGCATGCTTCATTATGGTGAGGAATCAGTCAGAGTTAAGATGGGCATGATGATGTGGTAGTTGTGGAAAGATAGGAATGCAGCTATATGGAAAGGAATTTACCCCATTCCGGTACGTTCTTGTGACTTTGCTCGTGGTGTTCATGAGGAATGGTTATCAGCGCAACAATGCACTAATCAACATCTTGTGAACAGAAGAAATCAGAATGAGTGCAAAGGGTGGCACGATCTGGAAGAAGGATGGGTGTATTGTGGGGTTGATGCTGCTTTCTCTGAAGAAAATAATTCTACTGATTTTGGCATGATTTTGCAGAACTGGAGAGGAGAGTTTATTGCTGCCAAAAGCTTTATGTTGCCTGGAAGGATGAAAAATGAAGTGGGGGAGATTATGGGAATTCACGAAGCTTTATCTTGGGTAAAACAGAAGGGCTATATCAATGTCCAGATTGTAAGTGATTGTAAGGTGGCATGTGACGCCGTTTTTTCGAGGGAAGAAGACAACACAAAATTTGGTGTCATGGCTATGTCTTGTCGACAGATTTTGGCGACCCGCCCAAGCTTCAATCTCAGACATATTATGCGAGAACGGAATGTAAGTGCTCACAGACTAGCAAGATTAGCTTTGGAATCTGATACACCGCATGTTTGGGTTGAACCCCCGCATTGTGTGGAGGATCTTCTCCGTTTTCCATGTTCGTGTTAGTAATAAAAATATTATTTATTTTAAAATAAAATAAAATAATAATAATAATAATAATAATAATAATAATAATAATAATAATAATAATAATAATAATAACATCTATAATAACAATAGTGAGTCATAAGGATCAACAATTTAGATTGGTGTGTCCACGGGAAGAATTGTGGATTTTTTTTTTCCATTTGATCATTGTTTATTGAAACATTAGCCGTTGGGTTATTTGTACAATATAATAAAAAAAAATTATTATTGAAACAAAATACTCTTTGAATTTGTTAATTTATGATTATAATTAATAATTATTAAACCAAATTGAACAATGATTATAAAATTACTTGTATAGATATTTTTTAGATTTTTTTCTGTATACTAGTGTTTGTCAATTTGGTAGTTCAACAATCGCAGCTAGGTGCAATACATTGACCAACAATTTAAAAATTATAACCGACCCCGTTTCCTCATCGCCTGCCTCTCTCTCCCTCATGGGTCATGGCGCGTTTTGCCATATCCAAATCCAACCATTAAAAGGAATTTAATAATTGCTTTTATTCCGCGTTACCAAATCCAACCCACAAAAGGAAATCCAATATCGCGTTATATCTCTAATTTGATCAAATAAATCTCGTCCGTTCACTCCGCCCCCAAACTCTATATATAGCCCAGCCATCGCAAAGATTTTATACTTGTGTTTTGGTCATCTTTTCTTTCTTTATCTGGCTTTCTAGTATTTGGTGCTTACAAGTTTGGTAATTAGATTCTTTTGTGTGCGAAGCGATGGATTTCTGTTTCGTGTTGCCGAGTGTTTTTACTGTTTTGCGTGGTGCGATTTGATCTCCCCGAGTCTCTTGATTGTATATTGATAAATTAATCCGGCAACAATCCATGATTTAGCGAGGTTTTTGGATGCAATAACGTCCTGTGATCGATTGATTAGGTCGAGATTATGAATTTTCTGGTGCTTTAGTTCTGAGGAATATTCTATTTGGCAACGATCGATGATCTCGGGCGGTTAGAGTTAGGTTCTTAGGTCTTTTTAGATCATGCTTCTACAGTATTGGCTGTGGCGCTTACTATCGTTTGTATCTGTAGTAGGTTAACGATTTGGTGGATTCACTTCTTCTCTATGCCTGACCATGGATGTCAATTGCTGTTCTCGTTTATGATGAGCGGGTGTTTTTTATGATGAATTTCCATTCGCAGATTTCTTTTGTGATTTTTTCATCCCACGGTCTCTGGTATGCTTAAAGGATCTGTTTTCTTGACTTCGGTGCAGGATTTGAGTTTCCCTGCCTCAATAATTTGCAAGAAATTTTGGAGTATTAGGTGTCAGTTTTGTTCAAATCAACCTTCAAGCTAACCTATATCATGGAAGTTCCCACATTTAAGAAAACTATTTTACTTGGATTTTCTTTTTTTCATTTTGTGTGCGTTTATTTTGGAGTCTTTCATCGTGCATAAAAACATTTCTCAATTTCTATGACTGGATATGAACGTTTACAAATTCATGGTATTGCTCATAAATCTGTGTTCCTCTTGTGATCTTCTCAAAATTTTCAGGTCGTCTGTGTTTTGGATGATAGAAGTCTGCTGATCTGAAGTGTTTTTGTTCCTATTTCTCCCTATCTGGTTTCTTTAATTTTATTAAATCATATATGTGCACCACTAATTGTAATCTTTGGTTCTTTCTTGTTAGTTTTAGAGCTTCCTTGTTCATCACTTCTTCTACATTTTTGTCCACGGGATTCTAGAAACACAAGTGACCAGATAAGAGGCTTACATTTAGTCAAGTTGTTGTTTATGAACATTCTTGTTCTCAGTATCTAGCATTTTGGTCAAGCTTAATGTATTCAGCAACTTAGTTTAATTCTGAAACCTGTTTAAGGTGCAGCTATCTTGGTTTGGTTGGTGAACATGGAATGATTGTTCGATGCTGGCATTGATAGTGCTAATGAAGGGAGTAAAATAGTGGTCTCTTGTCTGTTCTATCATTTTTTTCCCTTCGCTTATATCTGTTCCTCTATTTTCAGAGGTTAGATTTTTGGTGGTTCTGATTGGTGGTGACAATGGAGAGTTCTGGTTTGACGAGCTTGTCTCCTTCTAACTTGCTGAAATTCTGTATGAAATATATTTATTTGTCATATCTCATGTCCTTAAACCTACATAGATATGGTGTTTTTTTTTTTTTTTTTTTTTTTTTTTTTTTTTTTTTTTTCCATCCAGTACAGGGTTTAGCATCTCTGCGGGGGTGGTCTTATAATGTTGTTATGCGAGGTGTTCTATAAGTTTCTTACCAAGGTAATTCTAGTTTGTATGCTTTCTTATTATGTAGCTTGCGGTGGTACTTTTTTACCAAGGTAGCTGTAGTAGGTATCTCTTTAATTAATTAGTGGATAGAGCATATGGGGTACTGCTGCTATTTCCGCTTGTGCATTGTAGGCATTTTCCAGTGTTTAGGATGTATAGCTGATTACTGAGTGACGACTGATTTTGAGGAGGAGTCGAAAGTGCAAACGTGATTGCTGGACAAGAAAGATGGTTTTCAGTCTGTATTTCCATCACTACTCTTTAGTTTTCATTCTTCATTCATATCGTTTGTTTGTTATGCTACTGAACTAGTGATATAGTCATATAGGTAACTATCTTTGGGATTGGTCAGGCTGTGGCACATCTGGCTCTCTGCTTTGCTTTGGGAAGCAAAATCCTGTTGGGTGATCAATGGGTTAAAGATGGTTGTCTATTCTCACATTTTAGTTTCTTCCATACATCTGTTCGCGTTTCTTATTTTAGTCTGTTCCATATCTAAGCACCTGGGGTTCCATCTTAGATTTGTTGAAGATTTTGGTCTGGTGTATACCTTGCTCAATGGGCGTGCAGGGATGTCTGCTGAATGTGAATCTGCAACGAATTCTTGACTTACAGTGTGGCAGAGGGGGATTAGTAGTTTTTTCTACTCCATTTTATCTTCTTCCTAGACTTTCCCCTTCCTTATAGTTGTACTCTTCAATTTCCAGATGTCTGATCTTTGGGTGGTTCTCTATCAGTTACCAATGGAAGGCAGTTTTGAACCATCTGGTTTGTTGCTTGGTTCCCTTTGCTTAGTTTTGTAAGCTTTTTGTTTGTAACATATATATGGATATTGTTTTCTGCCTCACCCTGTGACAGGAGATCTTAATAAGTTAAGTTTCTATATGAGTTGATGAGAAGTTCAGTAGGCTACTGAGATTTATTTCGTGACCATCTGTTAAGGTGCTTCTACCAAAGCATGGTGTATTTTTGTTTGTTTTGGTTTGATTGGTTTGTAATAATCTAGCTGTGCTAGGTTATTGTTTGTCTATATTCATTTGGTGTGCAGCTCAGACAGATTACACATGGTGTTGGACCTTTGGTCTTTGGGATGGTTGGAATTTTAGAAGATAATGCTACTTTCTTCGTGGGTAAAGTTCCTGTGGTTTAATTTGGATGTAATTCCCATCGAACAATATTTTGATTATGCCCTGTATGGAATTGATTGGATTTGTGTTGAAGTTGTTTGCTCTGATGTTTACTTGTCTTTCTCTGCTGGAATGGAAGATCTACAAAAGATGCTTCATTTATAGTTATGCTTTTTCAATCTCCAGAGATCTGATTTTTGGGTGGCTTTCTATCAGTTTTGTTGGAAGGCAGATCTGGTTTGGTGCTTGGTTCTCTTTGCTCCATTTCATCTGCTTTCATTTGTTATGTAGACGTGGATATTGTTTTCTGTCTCATCTTGTGACAGCAGATCCTAAGAAGTAGTTGTGGTACTCTGAGCTTGGTTTTCTCTGCTTGAATGGAAGATGTGCAATGGAGGCTTGGTTTACAGTGTTGGCAGAGGAGTGTTGAAATTTTTTGTACTCTAATATTTCTTCTAGCCAGACTTCCACTTGCTTATTGTTATACTCTTTCAACTTCCAGAGATCTGATTTTTGGGTGGCTTTCTATCAGTTTTGTTGGAAGGCAGATCTGGTTTGATGCTTGGTACTCTTTGCTCCATTTCATCCGATTTTACTTGTTATGTAGACGTGGATATTGTTTTCTGTCTCACCCTGTGACAGCAGATCCTAAGAAGTAGTTATGGTTCTGATGTCCACCTTGTCTATTGCGTGAGCTTGGTTTTCTTTTCTCTGCTTGAATGGAAGATGTGCAATGGAGGCTTGGTTTGCAGTGTTGGCAGAGGGAGTGTTGAAATTTTTTATAGTCCAATTTTTCTTCTAGCTAGACTTCCCTTTGCTAATAGTTATGCTCTTTCAATTTCCAGAGATCTGATCATTTGGTGGCCTCTCAGTTTTTGTTGGAAGGCATTTCTGGTTTGGTGCTTGGTGCCCTTTGCTCCATTTCATCTGTTTGTCATTTGTTATGTAGATGTGGATATTTTTTTCTGCCCCACCTTGGGACAGATGGTTCTAAGAAGTAGTTTTGGTTTAAGTCTACCTCATCTTATGGTTGAGCTTGGTTCTCTGCTGGAATGGAAGATCTGCAATGTAGGCTTGTTTACAGCATCGCTGGAGGGAGTGTTGAATTCTTTGTACTCCAATTTCTCTTCTACCGAGACTCTCCTCTTTCTTATAGTTATGCTATTTCAATTTCCAGAGGTCCTATCTTTGGGTGGCTTTCGATCAGTTTTCGTTGGGAGGCAGTTCTGGTTTGATGCTTGATCCCCTTTGCTCCATTTTATCAGCCTTTCGTTTGTTATGTAGATGTAGATGTTGTTATCCACCTTCTCACCCTATGACAGGATATTCTATAAAGCAGTTTTGGCTCTGTAAAAGTAGATGAAGAAAGTTCAGTTGGCTGCTGAGGTTTATTAAAGTGCAACCTGTTAAGGAGCTCTATTAAATTCTGGTGTGATTGTGTTCTTTTTCGTTTGATTTGTTTATGGTACCTAGTTGTGCTAGGTTATTGTTTGTCTCAATTTACTTGATGTGCAGCTCAGATTACAAGATTATGCTACTTCCTTCGTGGGAAAAGACTTGTGTAGGTTAATCAGGCTGCAATTGTTGTTGGTTGTTGTTTAAATGGCATTTGGTTTAAGCTAACTGGTTCATGCAATTTTGGATGTACCTATTGTGGTTTTGGGTATATATGAATGCAGGGAATCATGACGTTGGAGAGGAATTTCTGCAGTTCCACAAGGAGGTTTTATGAGTCTTTTCTGCTCAGCTCTCCTATTTGTTTATGATTATATTGTTCAATGGTGGTCTTATCTTCACATTTCAAGCCTTGAATTTTTGTTATGTAACTATTCATTTGATGTTCGACTTGCATTCATTACACACCATATTGTCTTTGGAATTAGTTGGTGTTTGAGTAGATTATGCTTATTCTTTGTTGGTGTGGATCTTTAAGATAATTAGGCTGCAACTTCCATGAATCTTCATCTTGGTGGATTTCAGTTGGGGCTATGGTCGTAGCATGCAATGGTGGTCTATCTTCAACAGTTTCAATTTTGGTGAAAGACGTGTTCACTTTATCTTCTGAAACTCATGCTGCTTATTATGGCTGTGGATTTCCTCCCTTTATAAACTCTTCAGCTTGGATGTTCATTTTGTGTTTGGTTTCCATGGTAACACGTTACACGCATGCTTACCTGAGTCGGACTTTCCTAATTTGATTCGAAGGGGTTTTCTTCTCTTGTTCCTAACATGGTGTAGCATGTATATGACTTAAGGTTCCTGACTTGACTGTTCGTGGTGGGTCTTTGTTTGTTCTTGGTTGTCATTGTGAACTGGCTATCCTGATCATTAGGTGTAGAATTCAGAGGTATGTTCAGAATTCTTGTAAACAAAACATTGTATTGTTGTACAGTCTTCATAATTTTCTGCAATCTGATTTTTAGTTTGTATATTGAGGATATAAGTTATACAAATATAAATGGTATTACAGATGAGAAATTATTATAGCATATATATATATGAACTTTATCTTTACCCTTTATGTTTTTTTCTTAATTTCTGAATTATTAATGATATGTACATCTGCTGTTTTGGTGAGATATCATTACCTATCAGAGACCTATAATTCTTTTTATATAATACATTCGTCTCTTGTTATTAATGACCTGGTGTGGTTTTTATGCTTTAGATTAAATTACAACATGTTCAAGGAATGTTACTCTCCACTTAAATGACAGCTGGTAAAAATGAACCGAAGTTATAATGGTAGATTATTGTTTTCTATGGTGATACTTTTGTATTGTCTGATATCGACCTACATTAACATTTGATGTTTCTTTGTGGCCTAGGTTGAAGTCTCGAATGTTTCTTTGCTAGTTTCATTATGAGTTATTTGCTATTTTTTAGTGAAACTAGTAATTTAACTAATCACCCTACCTCAAAAAATTTCTGCTGCCTAGATGTAATGTGATCCCTCTTTGGCTGATTTAGTAAAGGAAATTTGACATGGCCTTCCTAATCGTTCATTTTCCATTTGAGACTTCAATTTTCTTATCTGATGTGTGAGTAGAGATAACTGCACCTCATGTCATATCATAAATAATGCTATAGTTTAGTACATTAACCACTAGGAAAAGCATGAATGAGATAGTTAGAAGATTGGATTGTCTTTATGTCTTGCTTAGAAGAAAGGATCTTCTTGTCTCTTTACTGAAATCTATGTCGGTTATTAATTACAACATTGATTACTTGCTTGTCTTGTTGCCTTAATTTTTATGTTAGTATTTTCTGGTTAATGGTCTCATTTTTCGAAAGCTGATTTTCTGGTGATGATTGCATGTTGAGGATTCATTTGTTTTATTATGAAGATTGTCCGAATAAGTTCCTATTCTTGTGCTTGTAACTTATTATTTACTTATCAGAAGATTAAGTCGTCATAAGATAGTTTGCCAAGTTGTAAGCTGTTTTATGACCTAGAAATTGTTCTATTTTCAAGGTTTACTTCTAACTAAATTCTTGGGCTAATTTGATTGTGTAACTAGTATGTTTTGCTGTTTCGAGTCTATGCTGCATGTGTTTTCTAATTGTCGTATTAACCTTTCAGTTGGTTGTTTTAACTCTTGCATTACTAAGAATTTATTTTGGTCTTAATCATCTACACCTTAACTTTGCTTCCTGTATTGTAAATGTTGGCATTCATTTGATGTCATATTGATGTCATATTCTACTCCCCGTTGTGCATGCTTTCTCATTGCATTATAGTTATGAATAGGTAGGCTCGTGTAACTCTGCCTGTGTCTGGGGGTTTCCCCGACACAGCCGGTCCCAAGCCCGGGAAAAGGAGGAGGGGCGAGAAAATAATGGCCTTCACGAGTGGCTGATTTCCGTGCTGATTTGTGAGCATGATCTCGCCTGGGCCTGGCCACATAAGAAACTCTGTGTTAGTACTTAGTAACGTGTTTCTTATGCTGTTGTTGAAAATGGAAGTTCCTTACCTCCGTTGTGTGTGGATGAGCTTTATTTTTGGTCCATTTCCATGTGTCATTCTAATTAGATATGTTGTAATAAGCTTTTGTATGTTAGATTATTATCTTGGCAATGCAGGTTTGTTGTTTCCCGCAAGTCTTTGGGATTGTGCATTCGTTAGTAAAATGAAAGGTTAATCAAGATAATTTTGTTTCCCCAAGTCTTATTTTTAATTTTTAACCAAGCCTGTGAGAAGTCAAATGAGGAGTGTTTATCTCATTGCTGATAATGATCTTCAGGTAAAATGGCGAACAATATTATGCAAGCCATCACTGATCCTGAAAAAAGTCAACTCGATGCGTATCCGTTTTTTTTTTTTCTCGTTGTAGACCAGCATATAATTAATATACAAATATTTTTTAATGAACAAACCCTACTAGAATTAAAACTAACCCCCTTCGTATAAAACCACTTAATTAACAATCCCTCACATAAAAAAAACTAAAATATCTCTGTGCAAATCGATGTTTTAAAAATCGGATTGGGGATCGAAGTGGGGAGCCTTTCGGGTCATGATTCAATTGGTTTACCCATAGTCGAAGCATTTGATAAATAAAAATAACAAAAAATACATTAAGAACATAATTATATCAATAGTTCCATAATATATACAATATTAAAATTCATAATCTATATTCTATACTACTATTTATAAGTTTGCATTTATTTATTGTGTATTATACAAATACTACAAAATTAATTGAGAATCAAAGAAATTGGAAACGTAGGATTAAGAAATTGTAGTTAATATCACGAATAATAAAATGAAAGATCAAATTAATAACAATTTTGTTATTGGTTGAGATGGTAGATGCCTTAGTTTATAGTCTGTGATATTTGGATGAATTTGTATATATTTTCAGAAAAAAGAAAGATAAATAACCAAATATACAAATACAAATTCATCCAAAGAAATGCGTTACTAAAAAAACTGCAGACGAACAAGCTCAGTAACCATCATAATTTGTCTCTCTTAACAGCCCCATTATTTCTCCGCTCATTTTGATTTTTGAGCTACGGACAACCGCCATTTCCGCCGCCGCGGCGCCCTCTATTTCCGCCTAACTCTAACGCATCTCTAGAAGATGAAGCGCGATGGTTGAGGTTTGTTTTCTTAATTGGACAGTTTTTTTATCAGTCTATGTTATGCTTATTTCTTAATCACTGTGATTTTTTCTTCGGATTATTGCTCATATTCTATAATCCCGCTGTTGCTAGAGTTGTTCGAAGACACATTTGAATCAAAAGAAGCATATTTAGTAGTAAATGATTTTTTTAATGGATTAGGGTTTAGGCCTAAATTAGATTTAGAACTGGCCACTGGCTGAAACTGATAGATATCGAATTCATAAGATGAATTCGTGAATATTTCATCAAATTTTGATTTTGCTATGTTATTTATTTATTTATATTTTTGTTACAGTGAGTTAGAAAATCAAGAAGACAGAGGAAAGCTGTTCATCTACAATTGTTTTTACCGAAAACGACTCTACTGCACGCATCCCTTGGAAGATGAAGAGGCATGAGGTTGTATTCGTATTCCAACAATCTGATTTTTTTCTCTTCTGATTTTACTCTCCATCCATTAGATATCTGTTACTGGCTTTATAAATTGACATGTTTAGAATAAAAGTAGACACTGTATTTCGGTGCCTGCAGAATTTGTTAATAGCCATACCAATTTTGCAATAATCAGATTTTTTGAATGGATTGGGGTTTAGGGCTAAATCAATTTACTACTCAGCCACTCGTCAACCGAGTATCCCGCATTTGGAGCTGTAAATTTATGCTTGCAATCCGTTAAAATAATTAAATTCTACCGTTTTTTTATCGGATTAAGATTTACCTACTGCTATGTCATTTTATTTTATTTTTCTGTCAGGGAGTTCTAAAATCAGAAAGGCAGAGCAATTCTGCCGTTAATACCAAAACAGATGAAGATTTTTTCAAATATCTACCATCAGAAATCATATTAGATATCCTCTCAAGACTCCCTGCTCCAACCATTATGAGGTGCAAGTGTGTTTGTAAGTCGTGGCTCGATCTTCTCACGACTCCCGAGTTTGTCATATCCCATCTTTCCAAATCACTTCTGGGCCTGGCTGTGTTTTTCAAGGTAGAAAGCTCAAAACCATACAAAATTGTTGAATTTGAAGATGAGCATCGTTGGAATACAGTGTTCAACTTTGACCTCCCTTTTCATGGGATACTGTATACTTCGGCTAATGGTTTGCTCTTTCTGTGCGAAGGAGGCTTACGTGGTGGTCGTGATCTTTCCCTGTGCAATCCAATCACCCGTGACTGTATCACGATTCCGTCTCCTCAACCGCCTTCCTTCAAATCTGTGTTTCAGGTTGAGAGGTACGGATTTGGAGTGAGCAGAATGAGTGGACAATATAAGGTGGTTCGAGTTTTCATGGAAAGACCACTACATGTATCTCTTGGGTTTAAATTTAAGCAGGTTAAGTGCCAAGTATACACTGTTGGAACTGGATCGTGGAGATGGATTGCCTGTGATGGCCCCTTGGGGTATGATGCAAATATGATGGGGGCATTTCTGAATGGAAATCTTCATTGGTTGGCATTTCGTGGCTCCTTTGAGCGAATATTATGCTTTGATCTGGAAACAGAAGTTTTTAACACCTTTTCTCCTCCTCCTCTTGATGATACCCTTAAAAGTAGGAGACTATCTGTTTTGCGGGATTGCATATGTGTGTGCGATCTTTCACATCAAACGTCTGTTTACGAGATTGATATCTGGTTCATGAAGGAATATGAAGATGAGAGATCTTGGACAAAGGAATTTGTGATCCGCAAAGTCGATATGGATGATTATTTAGGATATCTTTGGCCCATCAAAATTTTCAAAGATGGTGACATTCTGATGAAATTGGGATGCAAACTACTATATTACTCAAGCAAGACCAATACTATTCAAGAAGCTGATGATGTGTTTGGATTGGAAAGCAATAGTTTCAGAAGCACAACCATTTTCACCCCAAGCTTTGTGTCCCTCAAAACTTTTGCAATGGAGAATGTAACCTCTTTTTGATTCCATACTATTCTGATTGGAAATTTGAGAAAATATCAGCATTTACTGAGCTTTCATTTCTGGTTTTGTGTAGCTTTGTTCCCTTAGATTAAATGCACATAATTGTTCTTATATTCCAAATTTAGAACCTTCTTTGAATCAGGCGATCCAACCTGTATTGTATTTCAGTGGAATTCTTCTGTTTTTCACTTACAAAATGTCTTATCTAGTTGAGTATATGTCAGGTTGTTCTGGCTTACATTAATTCAGCTGTTTCATCCAAACTAATCAAGTCCTGAATGGCTTACAAATAATTTGTTCATTTATCATTTTACCCTGTTTTACTAATAACCAGGAGAGCGGGTTTTTGGTGCAGTCAAGGTAGATTCTGGTTTGACTTGGGATTTGTTTATCTTGCTGTTTGTATTTACTTCTGTATGGTTTCCTTTACTATTGATGGTTTTAACCTTAGGATTAGTCGTTTACTTAATGAAGGCTATTTATGAACAATGGTGCATTGCATGTAGCATGGCTCACTTAATCTTACTCGTGATGCAGGGGGCTCTTGAATCTTTATGCTGCAGTCGATATCCCTCACAGTGAGAAGAGATTTGCTGGTTTTAAAAAGGACAGCTGGCAACTTGATGCTGAGGTTCATTGCAAGTACATCTTCGGAGGCAATGAAGCTGTGTACATGAATGTAAGTCTCAACTCATTTCTGCTTTCGCCTTCTAAAATGCACAGTTTCTAAACTTGACACCCACAACACTGGCAAATCAATTGTCTAGACTTTGATAGAAGACAAGCCAAGAAAAGTATCAAACACACTTCAGCGAATACATTAAGAGTGAGGCAGATTTGATTGAGATGTACAAGAAGGTCCATACTGCCCATCCGAGCAAATCCTATTCAAAAGAAGGCCAAGAAGCAGCCATGCAAGGAGCACAAGAGGTAAGAGTCGTAAGACCTATATGGTTGATATTTATAACATGCTCTGGATGAGTTGAGTTCATTTGATACTATGCCTGATTTTCTTGAAAATGTCAACTTAATTGAAATATACCTAAGACTGAGACCAAATTGCCAAGTTGATTGAGAGGTTGAATGCTCTGAATTCTGCTGCTGGAAATGATGACGATGAGGATGACAGAGTGAACCATACAACCTGAAGTCCGTTTTTGTCAAATTTGGTTGTTTGTTTTGCTTTATGGAATTACATTCGATGGTACTTTAGGGTATCGGCATTTTAATTTTGTCGTGGGCTGGCACTGTAGGTAGTGGACCTCATATGACTTCCAAGTCTAAATTATCTATCCCCAGTTGTGACATTTGGAATTTGTTTCTAGTTTTTGGTAAATTAATCATGTGGTACTTTATCTCAAAATTCTTTAAAATTACTAGCACAATTTGTCCATGATGATTATGCTTATGGGTTCATGGAATCATGGTAGCTTTGATATGTTTTATAGTAGTATATTTTGCTGAGAATGTGTAGCTTAAAGTCTTCACTGAGTATTCAGCAGTATATTCCTTCGATTTTGTATTTATGTTTTCACTCGGCTTCCTGCCTGCATGTAATGTGACTGAACTGAATGAATTATTTCGTTAGGTTTATTTTTGAGTTGTGGTTGAGCTTCCTTTTTGTTGAATTAATAAAAATATAATGTATTTATTAATAAAGACGAGTATTAGATCCTACACAAGATCTGATACTATCGAAGTTCAAACTACCTAGTTAAATTTTGAAGAAAAAAAGTGAAAAACACGAAAGTAAATGAAAATGCAGAAGGTCAAATGAGCTCGAGTAAATCGATCGAACAAATTGATCCAACTTTGAAGACCCAAAGGTATGTTATAACTTAATTAAACAATTAATGGGTATACAAAAACTCCTTGTGAATTGTGTTGGTTCACATGCCCACCAAAGGTGGTGGCTCCTCTCATGATTTGAATGCTGCTCTTTTTACTCACCTCTTCTCTTTTCTTCATTAGAGAGAGAGAGAGAGAGAGGAATCTTGCAGGGTGACAAATGTAGGGAAAAAGTGACCATCAAGTCATCAAGGTTAGGGTCATCAAATCATGTTCACTCCTTGGTACAAAATGCAGAGTTGTTGAATTACTTTTTACCCTATGTTGGAGGCTTCCTTAATTTGTCAAAGAAAATTCTAAATCAAATATCATCCTTTTATAAATTTTACCTTGTATGGATACTGGTACCACGTAGTTCCCATTAATCCATTATAGGTCTTTTCGATGAATCATCGATATACATTATACACTACCCAATACAGCCTCTCCCGACATACAAACAAATAATAATAAAGATGACAATAATAATTATCGTTAGAATCTGGAATTTAAAAATTTTCTTCTAAAAGGAATACAAAACATACTGGGAACTTTATAAGCTGATTCTACTTTTATTCATAAATATCATCTCAAGTTATCCCTATTTCATTAAATTGAGTGTGTGATAGGTTTTCGAAGGACGAGCTTGAGTTTTTAGAGAAAATGACCTCTTGGACCCTCTTTAGTTGTAAAAAGGTATTCTTGTTCCCAAGTAATTAATACCTTTGTTTTGTCCATCAACTTTTTGACTACAATTTAGCTATAAATCACAAAGTGTGTTTTTGGTTTTTGACTCTCATTAGCTGTAATTAATGCCACTTTTCACACCATCTTAACTTAGTTCAATTAATCTATAATAGCCGCAAAAAGTTATTAGAGAAAGTTGATCACCAAACATAATAATCTTTTACATTACATAGCTTACTACTCCACGAGAAGAAAATCAAGCCTTTTTTCTATCTCATGATAATAATTTTATATATAATCACTCTATACTAACTAAAGAACGAAAATCGAAAGAAAGAAAAAAAGATAAAGATAAAGAAAACAAGAAACTATTTTTACAATGTAAAGACTTCCAAAATTGAACTCGGGTCGTCAGCAAACATTGGGCCCAAACCCGACATATCCATTCGCCCCATCAAAAGAGATTTGGATACCTTCTTGTTGAATATTTCCTATTATAGAAAGATCCGAAGGCGATGGAGCAAATGCGAAGCAAAATGTGCCCCTTTCATCGACCGGGATCAGAAAGTTACGGGCCGGCAGGGTCAAGATCGGCCCGCCGGACAAGAAGAATGACACGGTCGGGACCCGAACCGTTACAAACCCATTCAAGTCATAACAGGAATCGAATATGGATACCGCATTAGCCCGAGGTAGGTTCGCCGTCTCCACCAAGAATGCGTCCCGAAAAGCCACGTAGGCGGCGACAGGCAGCCGTGTGACAGCAGTGCCCGTGTCCATCACCACCCCACCGTCGCCCAATTCCGAAAGCTTGAAAGTGTCTTCGGATATGGGCACCCGGGTCCCTCCAACTCCGAGACCCGACAGCCCAATATAGTAGAAACTTGGGGCACGTAGGTTCCGGAGCAGGGGGACCCACGCGGCGCCCACGGGAAGTACAGAGCGCCCGAATTCGAGCGACCCGGATGAGCCCGTGCCCCGGCTGGCTAAACAGTAACTGAATGCCTGACCCGTTTGCCCGCCCAGCTGACCCACGAGGGACATGGATCCTCCACCCAAACCCAACAACCCGGCCGCCCCGATAAACATGCCCCGGTTCATATGCCCGCACCCGATTGCGACATTTTGGACGGTTGTATGCCCGACGGTGAGTGTTTCTAAGGCCAGAGTGCCTTTCGTATACGACCCGTCTCCATACGAGACTTCGTATTTGCACCGACCCGCATGGCAACCCGAATTCTCGACCCGGTCGCAGACCGACGAGCTGCATGAAACGCCGGAAAAAGAGGCTGAATCGGCCGGGTCGAAAACCGGGTCGGACTGGTGGTAGCATTGGCTGCATGGCTGGCATTGAACCCACACGATATCACTGCCGGAATCGATCACCATATACTGGCTTCGGGCCGGGCTTCCGACGCCGATGCGAACGAAGTATTCGCCGCTGCCTTGCTCCATGCCGGAGACTACCTCGGCTCCGAAGTCGGACACTTCGTAGGCGGCAGCGGCGGAGGTGCCGGAGAGGCGGCGGAGGAGACTGGCTACTCTATGAGAGTCCCTTTTCATGCGGGCTTCGAAGCGGCGGCGGTGGTCTTTGTGCCAGGAAAAGGGCAGCTTGTCACGGTGGAGCAAGTGGAGTTTCACGGCGGTGGTGTTGGTGAGGGGTTTTGGGGCGATTTTGGTGTCGGAGAAGGCGGTTGTGGCGGAGGGGGGGCGGAGCTTGGTGGCGGCGATGGATTGTTTGATGTTGAGGTGCTCGTAGTGGGGTGCATGGCCGGCGGAGGTGGTGGTCACGGTGGCGGAAAAGGCGGCTGGCGGCGTCGAGAGGAGAAGAAGAAGGAGAAGGGGAAGGAGGGAGACAACTTCAAGAATGAACATTCTTATTTCTTAGAAGTGTGTGAGAGATTTTAGAGAGAGAATGGGGGTTATGTGTGTGTGTGGAAATGAGATTTATCATTTATGTGCTTTGGGTTTTGGGATGTGAGGAGGGAAAAGAAGTGGGGTATATTTGAACAAGTAGAGAAATAATTGAGAGATGGGGTTTTCTGTCCCCTTTATTTTTTTTCCCTGTGGACTCAAAGTTTAGCCTTCTCAAATTTGAAATGTCCCAATTTGAATTTTCTTTTTTCCATGATCTACATACATATCTAATTAGTTATACTAAATTAAACTTTCGAATAGTTTGATGAGATCTTTCCATTTTTAAAACATTATTATATTTTGTATTATCATTTATAATGTACTTACATTGTTAAAGAACCGTTCGTTAAAGAACACTAACAAGTACTAATGAATCTATTATTGTACGTAGTTTTAGGATTATAATAAGAAATGAAATATTATTTTGATTTTGAACAAAGTGTATTGTATTTTGACCTTTTTTTCCTACCAATTAACATATATTTATGAGGAAAATAGGAGGGTGGATGTAATAAATATTTATTGATTAACTATCTCAATTGAATGTATTAAGCATCGGGGGAATCAAATACGTAAGTTTTTAATTAAACATTACGATACTTTATGCTGATGATGATAATACTTTATGATGATGACTTTCACGAAGGTGAAGATCAATATATAGGTTTATAATTTTTTAATACATGCATGCCATAGAACAAATCAGCATCGACTGGCTCATCAGCGGCCGGGCTCGAGCTTCTGTCGAGAAGAGTCGGCAATCGATAGGATGAGCCGAGCTCGATGGGTTAATTTTATGTGGGTTCGAGTCGGCATACATACTTGCTCTAATGGTTGAGCTGTTAGCTATTATGTACAAAACTCGATTATTAGACTCGCGAACTAGATTGACTAAAACATAAATTAATTTGTAGGCCCTTGACCATACTCAATTGCAGACTCGTGAACATGCTCGATTAAATACAAACTGTACATGTTCGCAAACTTGTTAAGTCGAGAGCAACACAATGTTCGAACTCGACTCGATAAGTTATCTAGTAGATTGTCAAACGAGCTTTTTCCGAGTAGGTCGTCGAATAGCTCACGAGCAGCTGGACTCGTTTACACCCCTAAATGCAATTATGTAGCCCTCGGTATTTATGCATGTTAAGATATTTTAATTTTTTTTTAGGAAAAATATTTTTATTTTTGATCGACCAATTTCACCAACTAAACCACATTCAACTGCATGAAGCAATATGTCCAATATTTTATTTATAAATTTAGATTCATTCATCCCACCTGGCTAAAGAAACTCAAAAATCCACATTTAATCTTCACTCAAAAAATATGAGTAAATTGTATATTGCAGAGTAAATTAGGATTAATACAAGAATTGCCAACATATATATCGTATATAGTTGGTCCTAATTGTAAACTTTACAGTGAACTGATTTTAGACTTGAAGAGATAAATATTGTGGAGTATATATACTGTAGTAGTACAGTATATCTTTTTAGCTGTCCGTTGGGCTTGCTTGAGCACTCACTCTACTTATTTGTTTGTCATTTTGTTGGTATATTTTTCAAACAAGTATTCATACATTTAAAATTTAATTTAAGCATCCATTAACTTTGTTTTTTACAAAAATTAAATGACTCGAGAAATGATTTGATTTCAATTGTGTGACACTGAGTCAAGATTCTTATTCAAATCATATCTAAAATTGAACGTTGTCAGAATATTTTAATATAGTATTATTTTTTAGGATAGTGATATTCAGACACATTGTGGCCAGCCACACAAGTTAAAAATGGTAATATAAGTTTTGAAAATGAAAATATACCTTAATTGGGAAGCATAAATCTTAGGGATAAATGTGATTATTTCCATTTTTACAGCGCGTATAGTTGGCCACAATGTGTCCGAATATCATTATCCTATTTTTTATTAGAGTTAATGTATTATTCATAATCAAAAAGATAGCATTAATTCAAACCGAACCGACATATCGTTGTTGATAGATCTAGGGTTTATAGAGAGAGCAGAAAATAACAATAATGCGACGACACAAGGATTTACGTGGTTTGATCAATGTGATCTACGTCCACGGGAGAGAATATAGAGAGCTTTTATTATACTTGAGAGTACAATGAGTATTTTAACGTATTTACACCTCTAATCTAGCATCTATATATAGGCCTTGAATTGAGCCCTAAACCTTCTAGGATTCAGATTCCTTATACATATCTTGTTTCCTAGTACGTGCATATCCGATTCCCTTCCATAATAGGATTCGATTCTCTTCCAGAGTAGGGCTTCGTTAATGACTTTACTTGGGCCGAACTCTATAGGCCGAGCTTTAATATATAGGCCCAACTAGATTGGGTCTTAGATCAGGCCCAAGAAGAGGCCGGTACTATCACATCCCCCCCCCCCAAAAAGAGAGAAGAAGACATGTAGACGCAGACTACGAGGTCGAATTTCCCGAGGTGATTGATCGCGCAAATCACCTGTACGAACTGGATTTCCGAGCTCATCGCCCGAGCTGAATTAGCAGATAGAACGAGATGATTAAATTGGCCCTCAGCGGCTTGGTTATGTTGCTCAGGTCGTTGGCATAGACGTGGCCCATACCCGAACTTAAAGGGAGGGAAAAGTAGCGGGCCATTTTGAATTTGGTGGAGGGACGGTCCATATTCCGAGAAATGCGGGCCCACGTTTACACGTGTATAATGGGTAGCGGTGGGATTCAAATACGTATAATGTGGGATTTGAAACGTCTCCCCTATCCCTCTGTTTCACATCCGCCGCTATATAAAAAAAATTTCCGTCCCAGAAAATCATCTTTCTACCTTTCTCTATCCCCCCAAAAGCTTCAATTTCCCATATCGTTGTGCCGCCGGTGCTCACGCCGTTGAGACTTCCATTCACGACCGCTCCAGAATACTTCCGCTCACTTTCACAAGTAAGTATGGCCTCCCCTTCTCAGTCTAGTAGTAATAGTGACTCTCCTCCGGCAAGGGCCGTCGATGACAGCGTAGAGTTTAGGATTTTTACCGTAGAGTCTTCTAAACCCACTACGGAAAGTTTAACAGTGCCCCCACTTGCGAAGGGGAAGGTGGCCGATTATCCCTCATCCTTAGACGAGGCTAGGATTAGGTGGCTTGCCCAAACTTATAATTTTCCTTCGAATGCTGACTTAATAGAACCGCGCCCAGAGGATAGGGCCTGCTCTCCCCCAATGGGGTTTGTTACTATTTATGAGGACAGCCTACACGCCGGTCTTCGTGTGCCCCTCCTCGAGCCCTATTCCGAGCTCCAGAAGAAGCTGGGATTAGCATTAGGGCAGATAATGCCGAATTCCTTTAGGCAATTTACCGATTTAGGTGTTGCGGGGATTGATAAGGGTTACCAAATTTCTGCCGAGCTCATTCACGAGCTCTTCCTTTTCAAAAAGAGTGCGGGCTGGTACTATGCCACTGCCCGAGCTGAGTTCAAGGGGCGAACTCAAAATAAAGTGGACAAGTGGCACACGAAATTTTTCTTTTGTCGCCACCATAGTTTTGTCGACTTTGTTTGGAGGGTAGAGAAGCCTCGCGAGTGGGTAATTGGCGAGGTGGATAAAGCTTTAGGGTCTGCTGTGAGAGCAATGAGGGATCACGGTCCTTTTGAGGGGCGCTACAATGAAGACTCCTTAGCTGAAGCGGGGTTAAGCCCGTACGAGCCCCAAAGGATGGTGGATCCTTCGACGGGTGAGGCCCCGCTAGTCCTCTTAGGGTTGTTGTTTTTTTTTCTTTTTCGTCGTCCTTACTCCTTTCTTGACTGTTTTTGCAGTGAAGAACTTCGGGAAGATAAAGGGGGGCGATGCCAAGGCCGCAGCTCGCGGTACCAAGAGAGCGAGGTCGACTGGTCAATCTGCTTCCCCCTCCGACCAGAGTCAGCTCGGGGGATTCTCTGACTTAGCTCCGCACTCTGAGGTAGCGGGGCTTGCGGCGAATGTTCGCGCTACTCCCCCTAAGCCACCTCAGAAACGAGCCAAGGGCGGGGACCATGTCGACGTAGAGATTCTCGAGATCTCGGGCGGCGACGCGAGTCCAGTAGCTCCTTCAAACAAGTTGGCCGATCTGCCTTTTCCCGAGGTGAAGACATTGCCTTTATTACATAATTTCCCGTAATTCTTGCCTGTGTAGCTAACTGTACTCCCTCTGACAGGGCATCGATACGGTCGTGGGGTGGCTGAAGAACAGCGTTGGGGAGATGTCCGCGAGACACGAGGACGAGAAGAGCAAGTATTCTGAGAAGCTGATGGTGGTCACCGCCAGGGCGAAGAAGGCGGAGGCCGAGCTGAAGGGGGCCAAGGAGGAGGTGAAGGCTGCGAGATCCGAGCTGGTCGCTCAGCTCGCGAAGGCCGAGGCTGAGGCAGAGAGAGCTCGGATTGAGGCCGAGCGATTTCAGAAGCTGGAGTCCGAGCTGAACGCGGCGAAGAACCGGGAGGCCCAGCTCGCGGCGAGCCAAGGGGAAGTTCTCCGGGCCTACACGAAGAGGCTACTGCTGTCGGAGAGCTTCTCCAGCCTAGCCAATGACTTGGCCCTACTCATCAATGGTAACTTCGCCATGGCCGCTTTGGAGAAGGCCGCCGAGGATTTCCCTGATCTGGATGTGGCGAAGTACAGTTTCGAGCGCCTTGGGGATGATACTCTCCCTTCCCGGTACGCCAGAGTGGTCCGGGATCACCTCGGTCAGCTCCCTGTCTTGGAGAGTCTCGCCAGCTCGTCTAAGCTGCTAACTGCCGAGCAGATTGCTGACTGCTCTGTAGATCGGGACTCCGACCTGGATGCCGCCTTCGATTCTCTTCGTGATGACGAAGAAGAAGATAAGGATGAAGAGGAGCGCGAGGCCTCGGCTGATGGAGAGGACCTCGGTGGTGCTGGCGCTGATGGTTCTTCGCAGGACCCCCCCTCCGTGCAGCCACCTTCTCAGGACAAGGAGGTCGATGCTCCTTAGATTTTTTGTTTGTTTTTTTTTTTTGTAATTTGTACTCAGACGTTTGTGAATAAACGAATTTTTCGCTTTCTTCTGTGTGTAGATTTCTAATCTCCCTGATATAGCTTCTCTGCATAAGCAAATAAGTCTCCTCTCTCACGATCTATCCGAACAACGATCTCTAGCTCGGCTATGGATGGAGAAATGTCGCCGAGCTGAGGCACTTTTTGGTGAAAAGAGCGCTCTTTTGAAGTTGAAAGAATCTGAGCTGGAGGAATGGCGGGGGAAATTTGAGTCGCTCTGCGTGGAGGCCAAGGTCAAGCAGCTCGCTGGTCAGGAGAGCGCCGATTTACTCCAGGCCAAGCTTCTTCAGGCTGAGGAAGAGTTGGAAGTTGCCCGAAGTAGGGCTGGGCGCGTGCTGGAGGACCATGAGAAGGTCGTTGAGGAGCATGCCGAGTATGAGGATATCGTCCGCCGCAACGGCGGTATTACCATCTCCGAGGCAGAACTGAAGACGAAAGAGCTGCTGGAACAGTACCTCGATTTGAAAACAGCATGCGGACCCGAGTCTTTCGAGCTTCAAGGGGCTTTTGAGATGCTCAAGGAAAGCGCGAACTTGTATAAATGTGTGCTATCCCGTCGTCCAAAGCTTCGCGCGTTCCTGTCCAATAGTGCGGATGGGTCTGCTCCGTCATCTTCTCGGACTATGCCTGCGCGCGAGGCGAGAGCTGCTTCTCGGGGTCGTCAGGCTGGACCGAGCCGAGGTGGGCGGGCCTCGGGGAGGAGTTCAGCTACGCTACGAGGTCGGGGTTTCTCTTCTGGAAGGAATCGAGGTCGGGGACGAGGTCGGATTTCCATCGACGACCTTCTAGGATCGACGTCCTTCGAAGAGCGGTGGTTCAACTTCAGTAGGCCAGATCCCCCTCCGTAGTGTAGCTCGCTTCTTCCTGTAATTTATGTACATACAATGTTGTAATTAGTCAAATACGAAGTAATATATATATTGTCTACTATGATTTCATGTTTTTCGGGAAGAATGCTTCCTTGCGTTCGTGCTTTGCTTCTTTGTTTGAATCCAACATGTAGAGTGATGGCTAGCAATGCAATATACCTAAGTTCGAATCCCATGTGTTACAGACCTGTGTTCGAATCCCATGTGTACACTTTATTTAGTGCGTAGTCCGCTTCCCTTGGTCCCACACACTTTAGGAGAGGCTGTAAGTATGACTTTCGATAAAGGATTCCTCCTTCGAGGACGTACTGCGTGGATTTAGCTAGGATTTTTCTGGCTTCCGCTTTGTCCTCAGGAATCTCCCCGCTCTCCAAATATCTTTTCAGGGGGGTCTTCCAATTCGGGTCGTCTTCCTTGATTGCATTGACTTCCGCCTCTTCTATACTTCGATTCCGAACTTCTTCTATTAGAGTTGAGCCGGTTGAGTTCACCAGCTTACTTAGCTCGTCAGCTCGGGTATTTTGGCTTCGAGGAATGCGAACTATCCTGAAGAACTGGAAGGATTGTTCTAGGAGCTTGACTTTCTCCAGGTATTTCTTCAGCTTCTCACTCCTCACTTCATACTTTCCTAGCACGTGGTTGACTACTACTTGAGAATCACAATAGGTTTGGATAGCTCGTACCTGGAGTGTTTAGGCAAGACGTAGTCCGGCAATGAGGGCTTCATATTCCACTTCGTTGTTCGTAGTGGGGAACTCGAATCGCAGCGAGTATGTTAACTCCTTTTTTTCTGGGCTGATCAGGAGTATGCCAGCTCCGCTCCCTTTCTTTCCCGAGGCTCCATCCACGTACATCTCCCAGCAGTCTGGGGGAGTCTTCTCTGGTATTTCTTGGAGTTCGGCTTTGGCCTCGGACTCTTTTGGCTTATTCACGACGTTGTATTGAGTTTCTGCGAGGAAGTCTGCTAAAGCTTGCCCTTTTATAGCTCGGCGGGGAACGAATGATATGGAATGCTCTCCGAGCTCGATTGCCCATTTTGCGATTCTTCCTGAAGCTTTCGGTTTAGTAAGGACTTGCCGGAGTGGTAGGTCGGTCAAAACTTGTATTGGGTGAGCTTGGAAATAAGGTTTTAGGCGCCGAGCTGCATTTACCAGGGCTAGAGCGAATTTCTCGAGGGGCTGATACCTTGTCTCTGGATCTTTCAGGACTCTGCTAACGAAGTACACAGGTAGCTGCCGATCTCCTTCATCTCGGACCAACACTGCGCTTATTGCTTCCTCCGACGCTGCGAGGTATAGGGATAGGGATTCTTCCTTTTTGGGGACTGACAAAGTTGGTAAGTCTCCAAGGTGGCGCTTTACATCGTCAAAAGCTAGTTCGTGCTCTGGTCCCCATCCAAACTCCGGTGCCTTCTTGAGGATTTTGAAGAACGGAAGTTGTTTCTCGGCAGCTTTTGAGAGGAAACGGCTTAGCGCGGTTATGCAGCCTGTCAACTTATGCACGTCACGAATAGTTCTGGGTACCTTCATTTCCTGGACGGCTTTGATTTTCAACGGGTTGGCTTTGAGTCCTTCCGGCGAGATCCAGCACCCTAGGAATTTCCCAGATCGCACGTTGAAAGTGCACTTCTTGGGGTTCAGCTTGAGGTTTGCCTGCCTTAGCACGTCAAGTGTCGTTCGTAGATCGACCACCGCTGAAGCTTTTTCCTTGCTTTTGACGACAATGTCGTCTACATACACTTCGACGATCTCGCCAATGTGATCTCGGAAGAGGAAGTCGACCATTCGTTGGTAAGTCGCACCGGCGTTCTTCAACCCGAAGGGCATGTATTTGAATGCGAAGACCCCAAAGCTCGTGGCGAAAGCTGTCATGATCGCATCTTCCTCATCCATCAGGACTTGATAGTACCCCTTGTAAAGGTCAAGAAAGCTGAATACCTCGTATCCCACTAGGGATTCGATCTTTTCGTCGATGTTGGGGAGGGGGTAGCAGTCCTTTGGGCAAGCTTTATTGAGGTCGGTATAATCCACACACATCCTCCATTCCCCTCCCTCTTTCTTGACTACCACCGGGTTAGATAGCCAAATTGGGTATTTGACCTCGAATAGTAGTCCTGCTTTCAGCCATTGTTGCACCTCATCGTAGATGACTTGATTCCGCTCGGCAGGAAATGTTCTTTTCTTTTGCTTTACTGGGGTGGAGCTCGGGTCGATGTTGAGCTTATGTGTAATGATGTCCGAAGACACCCCCGTCATGTCCGCTGGCGACCAAGCAAAAACGTCTTGATATTCCCTAAGGAGCTGGATTACCTGCAGGCGGGTTTGGGGTCCCCCTGCAAAGCCGACCTTGACAAATTTGGTAGGGTCTTCTTCGGATAAGGGGACTTGTTCCGCCGAGGTGTCTGAAATCGTTGTCGCCTCTTCCAACTCCTCGGGATACTTTGATTGCTATGCTTGCAGTTGACCTCGAAGGGCAACTTGCATGCACTCTTTGGCCTTTTTCTGGTCGCCTCGGACAGTTAGGATTCCACCCGAGGTCGGGATCTTTAGTAACAAGTGGTATGGCTAGATAATGGCTCGGACTGCATTCAGCCAATCTCGACCTAATATGATGTTGTACGGGGAGTTCGCTTTGACCACGTAGAAGTGGATTAGCTTGTTGACGCTGGTTGGCGGGATGCCGATGGCGACGTCAAACGCGATGATCCCTTCAGGTCGTGTCTCATGCTGTGTGAAACTCTTGAGGGGCAGGGGCGCGGAGTTAACCCGAGCTGGGTCGAGTCCCATCCTATCCAAGCAATGTTGGAAGATGATACTGACGCTGGCCCCACTATCAACAAATACGCGGTGGACAATCTTATTGGCCACTCCGACCTGTATTACCAGGGCGTCATTATGGGGCGTTGCTGTAGGTACAGGATCGTCCTCGGAAAAGGTGACTGTTTCACCTTTCTTGAACCTCTTTTTTGTCTGTTCCTCTTCCGATGGAATTGGTGGTCTGCGAGCTTCAAACCTCAGCTTAGTTTTTGTCGTGCCTGGGGTTAGTCCGGAGATTGTTGACACCACCCCGTCGTACTGTGGCACGCCGCTCTGAGGGTCATCATCCTCCTCATCATGATTGGTTTTAGCTCGCTTATTATCGGGAGCGCAGCGGCCCTGTCCGCCCTTTCGCTTCCCCCTTCTGTTTTTCCTTCCCCTGGCCTCGTACTTCTTCAGAGCTCCTTCTTGGGCTAACCTCTCTATTTCCACTGCGAGGTCGCGGCAGTCTTCTGTGTAGTGCTCGTGGTCGTCGTGGAAGGAGCAGTGTTTGTTTTTATCTCGAGGTTTTGACCCCGACATAGGGCGTGGTCTTGTGAACCAGTCCTCATGAAGTGCGAAGGAGCTCCAGCCCACGTCGGAGTCCCAAGCAATACCATCTCCCAAGGCGACATCGTAGTCCAGGCAAGGACCGAAGTCCGAGCTATTCCAGAAGTTATAGCCCCAAGGCAAACCGACACCGACGTGAGGGAAGATCAGCCCGACTCGTCAGCCCATTCACCGACGAGCTGCTTGATGCCAAGCTTCCCGCTGCGTACAAGTTGCCCAACATACCACCCTACAATGGGTTGGAGGACCCCCTCAATTTCTTGATGCGGTTCAAGTACATCATGCACAACCAGGGCCTCACAGAAGAGCATATGTGCAAGCTGTTCCCTGAGATGCTGGTCGACTACGCCCGAACTTGGTTCGACGGCCTGCCGACTGGCAGTATAGGGTCCTGGCTCTACCTCGAAGGAATCTTTAAACAAAGATTCCTTATGAAAGTCCAAGCTCGCCGAGACACGGCCTACCTCATGTCCGTGAAGCAAAAAGACAGAGAGACCATAAGGGAGTACGCCTCCCGATTTATGCAAGAAAGCTTGAAAGTCGATAAAATCGACGATATTTTCCTCATCTCGGCTTTTCGAAACGGGGTCGCTCCTGGGTCCCTGAACCAGGAGCTCGCTAAAAAGAAGCCCGAGACGGCCCAGGAGATGTGGAGAATCGTATACCAGTTCGCGGACGGCCAAGATGCGGACCGATTGAAGCGGGAGGAAACAGAGAAGAAGAGGCCTGAAGGTGATCTGGGCCGGAATGATCGTGATCGGGGCCGGAATGATCGTGATTCGCATTTGTTTTCCGATCACGATCACGATCATTCCGGGCCCGATCACCTTCAGGCCTCTTCTTCTCTGTTTCCTCCCGCTTCAACCGGTCCGCATCTTGGCCGTCCGCGAACTGGTATACGATTCTCCACATCTCCTGGGCCGTCTCGGGCTTCTGTTTAGCGAGCTTCTGGTTCAGGGACCCAGGAGCGACCCCGTTTCGAAAAGCCGAGATGAGGAAAACATCGTCGATTTTATCGACTTTCAAGCTTTCTTGCATAAAACGGGAGGCGTACTCCCTTATGGTCTCTCTGTCTTTTTGCTTCACGGACAGGAGGTAGGCCGTGTCTCGGCGAGCTTGGACTTTCATAAGGAATCTTTGTTTAAAGATTCCTTCGAGGTAGAGCCAGGACCCTATACTGCCAGTCGGCAGGCCGTCGAACCAAGCTCGGGCGTAGTCGACCAGCATCTCAGGGAACAGCTTGCACATATGCTCTTCTGTGAGGCCCTGATTGTGTATGTTGTACTTGAACCGCGTCAAGAAATTGAGGGGGTCCTCCAACCCATTGTAGGGTGGTATGTTGGGCAACTTGTACGCCGCGGGAAGCTTGGCATCAAGCAGCTCGTCGGTGAACGGGCTGACGAGTCGGGCTGATCTTCCCTCACGTCGGTGTCGGTTTGCCTTGGGGCTATAACTTCTGGAATAGCTCGGACTTCGGTCCTTGCCTGGACTACGATGTCCCCTTGGGAGATGGTATTGCTTGGGACTCCGACGTGGGCTGGAGCTCCGGCGGCGGAGTGGGCTTCGCCGGGCATCGCGCTTTCTCCTCGGCTCGGGCTCCGGTGTCTTGGAGTGGTGTGGAGTTTTGGGTATAGACCTCCGCGTGGAACTCTCCCTAGCTTCGGATATTGGGGGCATTCGAGTTGTTGTGAGGAAGCGCTTGAAGCTCTCCCTATTTGCTCTAGCGAATTCGGTCGCGGCGTAGGTAGTGGCGAGGTCGAAGTCGTCGAGAAAATCCTCTCCTTTCGATCCTGATTTCTGTGGACCCTTCTGAGGGATGTCTTCCAACGCGGGCATCCCTTTGAACGGATCCTCTTCTATAGGGTTATTGCCGTGCCCCTCCTTTGGGACCGAACTGTCTTTCTGGCGATTGCCCCTGTTTGTGGGGCCACTTTCTGCTTCGTTAGGATTCCCACGTTGGCTTTGGTCCTCCCGCACGTTTTGTGATCGCGTTACCGTCATAGTTCTGCTACCAAAGAACCGTCGATCGAGTTCCCACAGACGGCGCCAATGATAGATCTAGGGTTTGTAGAGATAGCAGAAAATAACAATAATGCGACGACACAAGGATTTACGTGGTTCGATCAATGTGATCTACGTTCACGGGAGAGAATATAGAGAGCTTTTATTATACTTGAGAGTACAATGAGTATTTTAACGTATTTACACCTCTAATCTAGCATCTATATATAAGCCTTGAATTGAGCCCTAAACCTTCTAGGATTCGGATTCCTTATACATATCTTGTTTCCTAGTACGTGCATATCCGATTCCCTTCCATAATAGGATTCGATTCTCTTCCAGAGTAGGGCTTCGTTAATGACTTTACTTGGACCGAACTCTATGGACCGAGCTTTAATATATAGGCCCAACTAGATTGGGTCTTAGATCAGGCCCAAGAAGAGACCGGTACTATCAGTTGTGCTCTTCTCTTCATAAAACCGAAAATGCCATTTTTTTTTTCTAAAGTCAATAAAAGAAAAATGTAAAATAAAAAATGCACATGTGAAAGCATCGAATGATTTGTTTATAAAAGTGTGGTCAAAGTAATCCAACCATTGAAACAACGTAACAAATGATTTCTAGTTAGCATACAAAATGAGTGTTTGTCGCAACCTGTTGACAAACATACACCCTTTTTATTTGGAATATATTAATTTGTTCCCCTCAAAATAGGGTTCGTATTTACCCTTAATTATGATTATTACTTCCCTATCTTAACTATTTAAATACCCATATACGACAATTCTTACAGAGGATTAATTCACCTCTCTCTCTCTCTCTCTCTCTCTCTCTCTCTCTCTCTCTCTCACTCACGCACACGGCACACACACCATTTTGGTGCCCACACAGACCACCTGCAAGCTAAGCAAGCATGAAATTTTTGATTGAAAAGGCACAGTTCAGAGGCAGTGGTCACGCATATAATTCATAATTAATTTCTGCAACTCTTACACGACATAAATTATAATTTCAATTCGAGAGTTGTTGAACTTGAGTGCACACCTGAATTTTAGCAATTTCATTGCTTTATTGTTTGTACATGGTAACCAGAGTTATGATTGTATATAATTGGAAAAATATCATTTAAGAATAACCTTAAATGATTAATAAAAATGAATTTCAGCCACTCAACAAGTCAAAGCCATTTTATTTTAATGAGATGCATCATAAAGTGTCATGAGATCTACCACACGGTATGAATGCATTAGTGGTGGAGAAGAAGAATACAAAGACGGTGATTGTGGCGGCGACTCCGACAGTAATATGGTGTTTCAATTTGTAGTTTGTATTTGAAATTCAAATTTAATCAACTAAGTACTTAATTATTCACTAATTGTAAAATTTAAACAATTCTTTCCCATCAAATAATTAATTTGTCTTCAATAACTGACGCATAGAATATAATTGCTCTATATCATGTCATTGAATGTTGTTGTTGATGAGAAAATGGAGGGGATGGGTTGAGATAGGTCGAATGTGAGGTTAAATGCATTAGATAAGTATTGATTAGATGCACCACAATGTGTAATAAGATGCAATAATAGATGCTTCAATGGTTATTATGTCCGATGATGGTGATGGGGGATGAGTAGAGAATAATGTCAATGATAACAGAATCCGACGAAGGTGATGACGACGGAGATATCCGATGACAGTGATTGTGAATGGTGGTGGTGGTGATTGGAGAGAGAGAGAGAGAAAGAGAGAGAGAGGGGAAAGCAGCAACAACAACGGTTGTTGGTTGTGGCGATGATGGTGAGCAATGGTGGTGATGTAAAGAGAGATGGAAGATGGAAATGGAGAAAGAGATCGAAGATATGGAGAGTGAGTTGCAATCGCACCCCCCCCCCCCCCCCCAATCCGGCTTTCTTTCTATTGTTGAATTCTGACCGTACAGTCTTTACAAATGATTGGTTAAGATTTATTTTAATTCTCATTTTAAGAATTATTGCCACACCAATCACTCTCTAAAATATTTGTTTATTCCAAAATTACTACTAACATCAAAGTTTTGGGTTGTATGAATATAAAAGGTGCCAGGTTCAAACACTAGTTCAATCACGATTAAGAAAATATATAATTAATTGATTATTTTTGCAATTTTGAGAATGATTTGCATGATCATATATAACGTATGCAATCATATATATACCTTTAAATGTAAGTCTTTGAATATTTTTTTTATTTTTTTTTTACATAAAGTCTTTGAATGTAATATATACGTGTTTATTGCTCAGGCAGGCAATAATACAAGATTTATTTTGATTATGATTTTCCTATATTTTATCATAATATAATTTGTGTTGCTGCTCCTGTGCACCGACCAATTTCTATCTTTTTATTTACCCTTCTCCCTAAATACTCGTATCGAATAATAACATGACATTTTAAGTGGGACGAAGAGAGTGTTTAACACCGAAGTTTCTATTTATATTCCAATAAAGTAAAAAAGCAATACAAGATGAAAGCATACAAAACCATTACCCTAAAAACTCCATCTCTCTCAACAAATAATATTTTTTAATTTCTTTTAGTAAATATTGAATCTTTCCAACACGCTAAATCCAAAAGGCTAGCAGTGTTTGAGTTCGTAAAATCAGTTATAAGCCACACATATATCATCCGATGTGAGACTTTGTCCAATTTTTTTCTTTCGAGAAGAAACTTATGCATACACAATTATAAAACAACATGTCAAATTCAAGAGGCTATGGTATTTTACGGTTTACAAAATCAATTATTATAAATCGTACACATTCACACACACACACTACACATTTGATGTGGGACTTTGCCCAGTTCTTTTTCAATTCCAAATGCACTTATCAATTAACAAATTAAATAACACAACAATATGTTATACACGGACATGAGTTGCTGACCTTAATTAGGATTCGCAAAATCAGATAAGCCACGCATCATCATCATTATTATTATTATTATTATTATTATTATTATTATTATTAGTAGTAGTAGTAGTAGTTGAATATTTTAGTGATTGAACACGATTAGAAAAGGAGGATCCGAATCATGAATATTTTTACCCAAGAAGATTAAACCAAAGGAAAATGCAAATAAAGTTGGTATGACATATGGCTTTAATGGGCGGTTGGTAAATGATGAAAAGGGTTTCCCAATTCGAGAAAAAGCGCATTGGTCACTCAAAATCGTGCATTTATAGCAAATATATACAGTACCACCGCATGCATGGTTTTGACGCTATCTTAAATTACCATTTTGCAACACTAATTCAATAGCATAGACATGTTTGTACCAATTAACAAATCGTATATCGCTAGCGTGTTGAAATTTTGTAGATGGAAGTTCTCCACTATAATTCTAAATAACATATATGCTTCAGTACTGAAATTTTGTAGATGTATTCGAATGCTAAAGTACTGATATTTTTCGAATCGAACTACGAAATAATTTCATCATTTAAATGTCATTAATTTGCCAGAATCAGGATACGCTTATCAGACTATCACATTCACGGGACAGTAACATTAATTGATAGTATTTCAAAAACTAATTTATTTTGTAATTTATGCTAAATATTCGTTACTTCATCAATGATAATCCCAAAGAATCATATTGGTGACAAGATTAAAATAATATTTAAAACTTTTCGTTTATTTACTTCTTATAGTTGGAGACTTGGAGTGTGTGTGTGGATATACACACATGCCTAGGGATGGCAATCGGGAGTGTGTGTGTGGATATACACACATGCCTAGGGATGGCAATCGGGTACGGCGGATACGGATAGTGGATATCCATATTCATACCCGCGAACCAAACTCATACCCATACCCGCTACCCGCGGATACCCGCCACCTTTCGGGTACTTGCCTACCCGCCACCCGTGGGTATCCATCAACCCACCACCCGCGGCCGCCACCCGCGAACCAAAATTTAATCAAATAAATTACAATTTAACAAAAATTAAAGATTAACCACCAAAGTTCAAATCCATAAAACATAAAATTCGAATCTACAAAATTCAAATTCATACCAATATCCAAATTCATCAACTAAAATTCAAAGTCCAAATTTAAAATAAAAAGTTACATTATTCCAACTCAATTGTTGAAATAGAGCAATCTTCCTTCAACTCTTCTTCTTCGTCTTCAAGACATGTCCAAAAACTTCCATTCTTTCCTTGACCTATGAACAAACAATTATTTACATTAGAAATTGAATATTACAAAAGAATAAGATTAATAGTAATTATAAATTTACCGGGTAGTAGTCGGGTATAATCGAGTAGTAGTAGGGTATTTCGTGGATATTTCGCGGGTATTTTTAGCGGGTAAATGGATATCACGGGTACGGATAGTAACTATCCATACTCATACCCGCGAACTAAATAGATAGTATTTTCTAACAATGAAGTTATCCATGGATATCAAATGTCCTTAAACCCACACCTATTAGGGTCGGGTACCCGCGGGTATCGGGTACCCGCAGGTAAATTGCCATCCCTACACATGTGCGTGCATGCATGTGAGAGAAAATTGAGATAGATAACGCGGTTCCAAAACTAGGGAAGAAGAGACAATCTTTCCATCTCTACTACTCTTCAATGGGCTTGTTTTAGTAGTATTTTTATTTCCCTTTTACCAACTATATATGTTTTATTGTAATTTTTTAAAGATTTCGGAAATACCTACAACGTAATTTTTCCAGCACAGTAGTTGTTATTATGCGGCCTTTTCTATTCTACCTAATTTATTATGTATGTCCCATAAATCCCTTTTTGTGTTTGTTCTCGACATCCAAAATTTTCCTTAAAAACCTTAATTTATTACAAAGATAGTGTTTCTTTATTAAGTAATTAGGGACTTTTTTCTAGGAAAGTAATTAGGGATATTGAAAGGATTTGAGATCGTGAGATGTACTAGTACAAGTCGGATCATCTATTGTATGTAAAAAATGAAAAAAGTACAATCTTTAATTATAAATTTTTTAACCTTATTGTCTCTACATGAAAAATCTTACAATATCTTGCTGTATATTTTGTGAATATTCATAGGTAAAAAATAGTATTTCATATTTCTAATTTTTCTTGATGCAAAAAAATATATATATATATATAGAAGAAGAAGAAGATTTTGCACATTAATTTATCTAAACCCTCTTCTTTACTTTACTTTAACGATCTAGTGCTACATCAAAAGAGCCTATTCAATCTCCTTGAGATGATTTAGTGGTAGAGCAGATTATTCGAGATCAAAAATTCTTTGGTTCAAGTTCTCCTATTCTTATAGATTGAGCATGTGAGTCTTGAACCTGAAAAGTATGATTTACATGAATTGAATGGTTTACAAGTCTACTGCAAAAAAAAAAAAAAAAAAATTCACCCAACAATGTGGCATTTAATAGCGGCTGCGAGTTTTAAAGACGGAGTTCACTCCATGAGCACTTAATAACGGCTGCAAGTTCCAAGTACCAAAATATATATATATATATATATATATATATATATATATATATATAGAGAGAGAGAGAGAGAGAGAATATTCACCTTTTCCATTTTTAAAATGAGCATTGGTGGTTAAACACAACAAGAAACAAGACTCAATACAATTTTTCCTTATAAAATATACTCTTACAATCAACCATATTGTTTCCTGTTGCTGTATAATTTTCTTTCTTCTGGGTGATGGAATGTAATTCGTTGGATTCGGTCTAAGAGGTCAATTACATTATGCTCGATTTAAAAGATGTTGGTGAAATTTATGTTTATAATTTTTCAATCACGAGTTCATCCAATTGCCCCAACTAATTAGTCACTCAATTTTAAGCAATATTTGGTCACTCAAATATCATTGCTGCTAGTAATTTTTTTTATGCTTGCATGTAAGTAGAAATCACATGCATGTTTATATATTGTTGTCATATAAACTACAAAATTTTACATTTAATGAGACATGTAACATGCACGTATTACGAGATGCTACATCAATAAAAACTGGACCCAAAATAACAATTTTGCTAGTGATCAACTTACTTTTTTTTTTTATTTAGCAAATGAACATTTTTTAGACTCGATTAGTTTTCATTGTTAGTGACACTCAAAACCTTTACTCCCGATAATATCTGATAGCCAGATTCATCTACTCTTCTTCTTCTTTCACACGCGTGCGCATATATACACACACACTAGGAAAAATTGACATCATATTATTATTAATTATTGCTACGGCAAAGGAAAAATTAAATATGGCATAAATTAAGATGCCACACTCTTGTCTAGAAGAAATATGGTCAATTGTTAAATGTACAGCACATATATGTTGTTGAAAATTTATACACTCTAGTTTCAAAAGTAAGACTTCTTTTCTGCTTTTATCTCTTAATTAAGTGTGGAAGGTTCATTTTAACGTAACAATCGCACAAATCTCCTTTTTCACAAAGCTTGTGGCGGCTTACCTCATTAATTACTTTGGTGTTATGTCACTGAAATATAATACCACAATTTTGTTGGTGTCATTTCTAAAAATAATCTACGATCGACAAGGTTTAAGGTTAGCTAGGCCTACTATTAGGAGAACGTACATTTTTTTTAGAGTTGTAGAGTGAGCTGTCTGAAACCAAAACGTCTCGGGTTTAAACTGCACTAATGTTTTTATACATTGAGACATGTCATACTTGTACTTGGTAATATAGTTTACTTGTCTTCGGTGATTTGCATGTTATTGTACATGGACATGAATTCACTCAGTGCACACCAAAGATATAACAATTACTACTACGAGTATTAGATAGAAAGATGAAGCGCAAGTGTTGCGAAAAGAGTGGGAAAGAGTTCTTCAAAAAGGTACTGTACTATATAAAGATGAAAAGAGACGATCTTAATCTTCAAGTATTATAAGTTTTCAAATTAATAAATGCATTAATATACTCAATTATTTATAATAATCATCCCAACATGTTTCCATCGTTATATTATATTACTAAAAGGAAAACGATTCTTACTTTGAATAAATCTTACGTGGCACCCCTCTTAATTCTCTATTTCTATTTATCTAAATTCTCAAATATTTGAATTTTTAAATGTAAAGTAGTAGATTTTAAATATCTACTAAAATCTTGTGCCCCACATCGGTTATTCAATGAAATTTCACCTATTAAAAGCCTATAAAAACATAGAATTAATGTGTATTTTCTCATCTTTTGCTCCACCAGTTTTATTTGGCCAATTTATTTATTAATCGGCCGAATAAATAACTATATTTTTATAGTTTAGTTTAATTTAATTTAATTTGGTCAATTTATTAATTGGCCAATATAAAATTATTTTTCGTAGGGAACCAATTTATTAGTTGAAAGAATAAATTATTACAAAATAATTGGCTAATGTGGCTAATGTATTGGTTGGTCGAATTAAATTTTGAAATAGTCTAATAATTTTTATTTAATTTGATAACAAATATTTAATTTATATTTTATCAATTATTTAGGTAGACGTGTCAATTCCCAACTGACAGACACCTCAACTCGAGGTCTCACGTGACACATTTCCATTCTTTATTCTTTTTTATTTTAAATTTTATTTTATTCATTTTTTCCATGTATTTTTCTAAAATCTAGAATTGCCATCTATGAATTGATCTGTACGTGATTTGTAGTTGAGTTTCCAGCTTTGCATAACTTATAATTGTAATTAGTGAATATTACTATACAATTTTTTTTTAGTTGACAGAATAAATGGTTCCAAAATAATTGGCTAATATAATGGTTGGTCGAATTAAATTTTGAAATAGTCTAATAATTTTTATTTAATTTGATAAAAAATAATTAATTTTTAATTTATCAATTATTTAGGTAGACGGGTCAATTCCCAACTAACAGGCACCTCAACTCGAGATCCCACGTGATACATTTTGATTATTTATTCTTATTTATTTTAAAAAATCATTTTATTCATATTTTTCTAAATTTTCAAAGTGTATGAATTTAAAATCAATATATATCATATTAATATTCTATATATTTATTATAAATAATTTGGAAACAAAATCTTAACAAAATCAAATCTTTAAAAATTAATATCTATGATATTTTAATATACAACCCCAAATTCCCATGTCAATCTCACGTTTTGCATATATTTTACATATCAATTTATATACTGTATTATTTTTAATCATATCATATCATTATTATTATTACTATTATTATTATTGTTATTAAAATATAATATATATATATATATAGAAAATTCCAAATTTCCATGTTAATCTCACGTTTTGCATATATTGTACATATCAATCTATTTATTATTTTTAATTATATTATTATTATTATTTTTATCGGGAAAAATAAAAGTAGTAGATAAAAAATTAAGATCATGGTCAACGGGTTGATTCTGATTGGAACCGTGGGGTAGACGAGGCGATTCAGTTACGACAGTTCAACATAACGGGATTATTCTGACTTGGAACCGTGAGAGTAGACAGGTCGATTCCAAACCGACGGTTCAACTTTATCATAATTGTGGTCGACACGAGGATTCTGACCTTGAACCATGGAGGTAGACGAGTTATTTCAATTACGACAGTTCAACTTAATGGGATGATTCCGACTTAGAACCATGAGGGTAGACCGGTCTTTCCAAACCGATGGTTCAACCTTTTTAGAATTGTAGTCGACGGGAGGATCCCAACAACCATGGGGTAGAGAGCCGATTTCAAACTTGCCAACAAAAGTCATACAAAGTGTAAAACTTAAAAATAATTAATGAATAATATTTTATTACTAATTATACTAAAAAATAATTTCCCGTCAATTTTCGACGGGTAACATCCTAGTTAGTATATAATCTGCTGGCATAACGTATAAATGGTGATGTACATAGGTGGAAAATGATATGCATTAAAGTTAAATAATTAATATCACAAAGATTGATTAACAAAAAGTAATGAGAATATTTATTCTTATATGTAAGTGTAGGTATATAGGACAAGATTAACCAAATTGGATTGGGTTATTAAATAGAAAAATATTTGAAAGTGGGAATGTCACCTTGATCAAAAAAGATTTGCACCACTTCCAAATAATTGAGCCATTATTACTACTAAAAGTTGCTTTCCTTTAAAATAATTACACAATTAATATAATAAATTAAATAATGCTTCTATAATTCTATTATACCAAGAGTCGTTGCATGTCCAAGTTTGCTTTGCCATTATGTTTTTAATTAATTAATTAGTTATTTGTTAGTTTGTTACTGTCATGGGCGAAAACTTAGACTATATATCCGCAGTGGCGACTTTGCTTCGCGCGCTGCGGTTGTGAGCTCCACGTGGAGCTCGGAGCAAAGAGCTTCTGGCAGAGGAGCTCGTAAGATAGAAAATCAATAGTGAGGATCATAATTAATAAAGAAAGAGAATTAGTAGTCATATGACACACCTTCATTCGTCAATACATAATAAGATAACACAATATTTGGAGCTCTCCATTGTGGGAAAAAAAAAGAGAAAGCTCGATGGGCCTACCACGTGGGTAAAAAGTGGCAACGATCTCCATTTTGGAGATCACTGTTGTGAATAGTCTTAACAAATGACCTCGAGCATAGTATTTATTATTCATTAACTTTCCCTACATTTTTTCGTTTTTTATTGTCTTTGATTTTCAATGCTAGCTAGCAGGAAGAGGTTTTCCCTATTTATATAAACATCTATGCAACCTATTAGATTGTCTTCAATCTTTAATTAGGAGTTTATCAATTTATAGTTATCGGAAAATAAATTTAGGGTTTCACTATAAGGATTAATTATATGCAATATGATCAATTTAAAAGATTTTATTAGGAAACAAAGTTAGCATTTCAATATGTTTTTCTATGCATGTATTTAATTTCTTGCAAATATTTGTTTTCACCAAAATTCACAGCTTCCGTGGCAATTAAATGAGTTCAAATGAATTGGTGGTAGTAATTTATTGATTCAAACCGTGCAGAACTGCAATAGTTGCTCGTTGATTGCGGGATTAATAGTAGTAAATATAATTAAGAGAATATTGAATGAGTCAGCTTCAATAATACTTGCTCTATCATAAATTAATGGAGGATTCGAAAACGAAGTTTGTAATGAAAAACTTTATACAATTGGCAGACAGGAATCAGGATAGAGGATTCATATCAAATTTAGTATTTAGGATAAGAAGCTAAGTGAGATGTATTGGCTTCCAACATATTAATCTGTTTTAAGGAGATTAATTTCATCAATCATTGATTAAAATATTATATAATTACTTGAAGATATATGTAAATGAAAAGATTTTGAAATTAATATGACGCGGTTGAAATCACGGTTGACTTGGATGTCGGATTTTTCATCTTAGCTCAAAAATATTGTTAGTGCCAATCTGGCTACTTAATGGAACTAGTACTTGCTCCCGTGCGATGCACGGACAAATATATTGTACTTAAATGTTATCGAGTTAAAGCTATTGAATTCTAAAGAATTGGTATCAATTTATGACGAATGTGCTTCACATGTAGTTCATCGAATAACATTTTCTATATGAACCAAATTCAATCCAATTTGATCTTGCAAAAGATCCAAAGTAGATACACTTATAATCATAAATTATAAAGCCACGTGATTAACTAAAATAATAAAAGACAATTAACTAATTTATAACAAACAAAATAATGGAATAATAGCTAAATATTATGAACCCTTCACTTGTAAACCATAAACATGTATTTTAATTAGTATTCACTTATATTTAGTCTATTTGCAGGGAGGTGGGGGATTCAAACCCCACCGCTCTCCCTTTACCCAAGTCAAAAAAAAAAAACATATTCACTTATACCTTTTTTCACATTCTATTTATTATAACCAATCAAAGTAAATTGTCATATGCATATATTAAAAACATTAATTGTTTCGTAAAACAATTCATGTTATAAATATATTTAGTAGTAGCACTATTTTGATAGTGCATGTTAATTAATATTACAAATTAAGATGCACTTTTATTTCAATAAAAAGGAAAGAAAAAATTAGATAACAAAACATTTATAGTTAATTCTTGATCTCTTTTGTTAAAGAGAGACAAAAGAATATAAGGAAAGATATGTTTGATTATGCCTACTAATATGTTGATAAGAGCAGATAATTTCTTTTTGATTTTTTCCATAAAATGTATAACAATCATGAGAAAACTTATATACGTGGTTCTCTAACCTCTGTTGGTACAATGAACTAATATTGACATAATAAATGGAGGTTATGTAATAGTAGCATGTTTAATTTATGGAAGATCATGAAATAATTACCTTTTCCGTATAAAATAAGAGGAAAAAAGATACTATTTTTTTTTTAATAATTACTTGAAATAACAATTTTGGATGGAAATAGTAAATTTTTGCCACTAACATAACTTTTATGAAGTTTAGCCAAATTTAATGTAAACGGCTAAAAATACCTTGAAAAAAAAATACTATAATTCTACCCAATATTTGGTATTATTGGGATGAATAAGATCATTGATCTCAATCGTACCAAGTGTCGAAGTGCTATGATTTTGTACAATTAGGACACTCCTCATATAATATTTAGTTAAAATTGAAGATAAACATGTAGTATAAATTAGTCTTTCATGTTTTTGAATAAAAGAAAAATTATTCATATAGTTATGTAGTATAATGTACTCCCTCCGTCCTGCTAATATGGCATTTTCTTTAGGTCATTCCACTATGGGTGATCTATTTCAAAATAGGAAAGTTCTCCTCTCACAAAAAATTGCGGTCCCTATCATTTTCTATCTTTTGATTTTTTAATCACCATTTTCCTAAATAACCGTACCGAAAAGAAATAGGTAACACTTATTAGGGCGGATGGAGTATTTATTTTAATAGATTGAAATTAGTAAACTACCTAGGCGCATGAAAATTAGTAAATTTGTGGATTATATATTATGTTGCATGAAAATTAATTAATTTGTTGTTTTCTAAACTGTTTGAAGAAGATGTACCATGCACATTTCCCCCCCTAAATATTGATTTCCAAAAAAAAAAAAAAAAATTCAATTAAAAAAATTGGTACATTGTATTTTACTTGCAAAAAAAGTAGTACGTTTGTGAATTATCATTAGTGTTTATTAGTCTATGCGTCATATATTTTAATTATTTATAAAAAAAAACACAGTAGTATTAAATTTCAATACCTGAATTTTAATTCCACTGACCAAATTATTTATTATTTTTTTGTATTTTATTAGTTAAGCAAATGACTTATTAATTCAGCAAAAATAGACTATACCTTGCAAATTGTGCATACATACAACGGATCATGTCATCTGATTATATTTCATAATGCTAACAGAAATTACTATCCAATGCGGCATATTTATGTAATAATTTTGAAAATTCAAAAAATTGTAATAATATTCAAAATAAAATGAATGTACATTATGACTGAAAAACTTGAATTATTCAATTGTGCATGCTAAATTTGTTTGAATTTTTGTTAATAAATTAATATTGAAAAAAACGACATATTTAATCTTGTCAGAATGTGTGAATGTACATTATTTTTGCATTAATTTTTTTTAAAGTATACAATATAAAATTAGAAATTATAAATTTGAGTAATGAGAGAAGAAATATATAATAAAGTAAACTGCCCACTAATTAAGAGTGAGAATAGATTGTGTGTCAAATTTCGGCTATAGTTAGTTGATGGATTAATATAATACAAACAAATAATCCTGCAAAATCATTTTATTTACAAAATTACCACTCAAATTGATTTGCAATTGATTGGGATTGAAAACTCCCTCTTTAATATATAATAGATAATAGATTTTTCCTTCTTTAAAATTTTTATTTTATTTTTCTGTTGCATAATAAGATGTCTGGTTAAGATAAATTTAACTAAAATAATATCATTATGTACTCAAAGAAATTCAACTAATTACATAATTTTCCAATTTGTTTCTTATGATTTTGTATATATGTTTTGATCAAACAATAAAATAGTTGATGTCTGAGACACAGGTTGCAGTTCACGTCCACCGTAGCCTTTTGTTTTCAATTAATTTTACAATTTTGTTTCATGTCTTCTTACTGTTAACAATCTATACTGTCTCACAATCATAACATGTTACCTTATGGTCCAATCAAAGCATAGAACCAAAAAATGACAATTTTCTAAATAAAATAAGAAAGGGTAAATATTGGAGATTTCACAGGAAAAACGCTTTATTTCTTAACGAATTTCAATTTCACTTTCACGTGACACATATTCGAGGAGAAAATATCGTGTAAAAAATCCAACCAGCAACTATGTTTTGGAGCAACCGAAAAATGGGACCAAGTTACTACTATTAGAAATAAATATATATAATGTATACTATTCAGTGATTGATGGTAATATGATTAATGTAATGTGCGAGCCGCGATGACGGACTCTAAATGCTAGATAGTATAATATATAACCCAAGCCAAAATAAAATTTCCTTTTAGTTTGGATTATTTGGGGTATGGGAATGATTTGAGGAATTGATCCAATTATCTCAACTTTCATAACACACTAGACCCGGCCCAGATTCGATAAGTGGGAGATGCCTTGATGCCACAATAGCATGCCGCTACCACTAGGCTACCTCTCGTTTTGTTTATGGATACCGCACAAAATATTTATAATCTATGCAATTTAAAATAAAAACAAACATAAACCACATTGCTCTTCCTCGGCTTCAGGAAACATCTAGAAATAGGACGCACATCGCGACGCCAATTCTATTCGAATCGCCAACGAAGTGAATAACCGTCGAGCGGTTACAACCAATTCTATTCGAATCGCCAATTCTATTCGATTGCGCTAATTTTTATTCAAATTCGACTTGCCAGATTTTTGTGGAGCGGATTATGGCGTCTCTAAGCAAAACCAGCGAGCATATTCAGAACCCGCACAATTTCAGAGAAGAGGATGATGTTCTTACCAAACTTAGAGGTATGGGTTTCGAAAATGTGTTATGCTTACGAAACAATAAACTCTTGAATTCATGTATGGGGCTTGTAAAGTATATAGCTAAAGTACATGATCCGGAATCTAAATGTTTTAAGTTGCCGGATGAAGTTAAACTGTACCTTGGTTTAGAGGATGTATTTGAAATTTGGGGATTGCCAATAGTTAGCTTACCCATTTTCGGCAATGAGTATAAGGGCAAGAAGGTAGTTGAGTTGTTGTTCCCGGAGTCCGAAGTAGGTCATCCCCAATTGCGATGGAACGGGATTGCCTACTACTATTTAGGATATCTGCGCCCCATCAAAGTTTTCAAAGATGGTGACGTTCTGATGGAATTGGGATGTGGCAAAACTACTACGCTGCTCCAGCACGACCAAAACTATCCTAGAAGCTGATGATGTGTTTGGATTGGGGAGCAATATTTTCGGCAGTACAACCTTTTTCGCCCCAAGTTTTGTATCCCTCAAAACTTTTGCAATGGAGAACGTAACCACATTCTGATTTGTGACTACATATCTCTGATGATAACATGCAGGAATGAGGTGGAACATTTTAGAGAACCAAGTTATATCATGAAATGTAATTTCTGTACCCCTTCAGCGTAGACCATATTCTATTTACCTTGCCTTCATTTCTGATTATCCTTATATGAAGAGTAAAAAAAATCTAGCTTTCCTTTAATATTGAGGTTGCACATTAGGTGATTATTGTTTATTTTATGCATCCAGTAAAATTCTTCAGTTTTTGATTAACAATATGTCTTATGTCGTTGAGTATATCATCTGATTATGTGTAACTCTCTTCCCTTGTATGAATAGAGAGAGATTCTAAGTTTCTTCCAATATAGCGCTGCACATCTGGTGATCATTGTTATAATGACAAGTCTGTTGATATATGCATTTAGTAGAATTCTTCAGTTTTTGACTAACAATTTATCTTATCTCGTATATTGACATTTACAAATCCAAACACATTCTCTAGAATGATGAAGAAGCATGAAGTTCTATTCTGATTCCAATTATATGCTTATTCCTTATTCAATCTGATTTTTTCTTCCAATTTTGTTCTCTATTAATACGATCTCTGTTGTTCGTGTTGTCAAAACCACGCTTTTCAAGTTATTTTTTTGTCTATATTCATTTGATATGCAGCTTAGATTACACATTTGGAATTGATTGAGGAGATTATGCTACAGAAGGGTAAGGTTGGTGTGGTTTAATTAGGATGTAATTGCTGTTGGACACTATTTTGATTATGCCCTGTATTGCCTTTGGAATCGATTGGAGTTTTGTAGAGTCGTTTGCTCCGATGTGTCTAATGGGTGAGCTTGGCTTTCTCTGCTGGAACGAAAGATCTTCAATTACAGTGTGGGCAGAGGGAGTGTTGAAAATTTTCAGTACTCCAATTTATCTTCTACCTAGGCTTATAGTGATGGTCTTCCGACTTAGAGAGGTCTAATCTTTGGGTGGCTTTCTATCACTTCTCTTTGCTCCATTTCATCCGCTTTTCATTTTTGTTATGTATAAGTGGATGTTTTCTGCCTCGCCTTGTGACAGGACATTTCTAACATGTTTGTAGTTTTGGTTCCGAAAGTAGATGAAAAGTTCAATTGCCTGCTGAGCTTTATTGCACGATCTTCTGCTGCTTATATGTAATGTGCTCATCAATCTATGTAGCATTACTAAGAATTAAGATTTTGGATAATGGAAGTTCTTTTCTTTCTTCCGGTGTATGCAATCCCCTTCTACCTCATCAAGGTGGTGAGGTTCTTTAAGTTAATGTACATGATTATTCTTTTAAAACTTAAATAAAATAGACATAAATTCACAATCCATTAAAATTCACGGAACATAAAATACTGTAACTAACTCATCATACACTCACTCTCATAGGAAAGAAAATCATATATACAATAGTGGAAAAGCAAATAAAGTCCCATGCTTCAGTTATTTTATGATATTTTATTTTAAAAATTAAAATTAAATATTTTTTTAAAATTTATAGTACAACCACGAATCACTAAGAAAATTGTTAAATTACATACAACTGACAAAAATTCAAGTGAAAAAAGGGGTGTAGTCACTCCCTCACCAATCTTCTCTCAGGAAGGAAATCAAAGTAAGCACATGCATAAAATAAAAATAATCAATTTTTAAAATTATTAAATATTGTATTTACCTCACAATCTGCCAAAATTTAGAGACATTTTTTGCTAGTGACTCATAGGATACCATGGTACAATTGACCATGACTAAACATATGTTTTTATAAATATTTTTGTTAGCGTGTTTTAATTTCTGGAAGTTGTTCATTTATATCATCCATCCATGCTAAATTTCAAGTATGACAACGAGTCATCAAACACCTTTGATTTCTAGTGTGTAGCATGTTGAGTATCGACAGAAAAATAATGTACATTGTAATTTATAAGTATAAATTTTGAAAGTAATATTTAGAAGTATTTTATATTGAAGTGACAATATTGAAGTATTTTATAATCAATCGGTGAAAGTTTAAAAATCTACTAAAAAAGTCACAATGATCATCTTCATCATTCATCAATAATTCAATACAATTATAAAGCCACATTTTCAAACATCATCATTCATAACATTCAAAATATCAAAGTTCTTGCGTGAACATGAGAAAGAGAAACATATGTATTTTATTATTCTTTTAATTTTAAATCTATTTCTTTAATGTTTAATTTTAAATATAAATATATAGGCATAATTTAAAATCGGGTAGTTAGTCAGGTATAACGGAACGGGACGAGTATAACCAATACCCGGTTACTCACCAGTTACAATGATTTGTTAGAAAAATAATAAACTATGATGATTTTTATTATTTTTATCTATATACTATTAATTATAAAAATTTTAAAGATAATTTTTTCTTAAAAATGTCCTATATCAAAACCTCGAATTAAGCATCAACAAATATTATTGTAAATAAAAGTAGAGCTAGAATTGAAGTTGTAGTAAAAAAATTATTAACGATTTTTAATAGAGATTTTAGTAGTTTATTTTTTTTATGATATATATTCTGTAAATTGTATAGTTATCATTTTTTTTTTGTCAAATTAGTTATGATTATTGCAATACGGATAAAGAGTTGAATATATTTATATTGAAGATTTTAAATAAATATGTAAGAAAAATCCTAGAAATACGGCATAAGTATGTGAGTGAACGTGGTGCTCTCAATTAATTATGTTATTTCCTGTGTCCACAATAAATGTGGTCACATTACTGACTTGATATATCCACGATAAGTGTAGGTTTTCTATTTAAATAAAATGATCCCGCACTGTACTATTTTAAACCTCACAAATGTACAAAATGCGTAAGACCATTTACCCACTTAAAACTATTTACCTTACTTTTCACAAAACATGCACCACTCCTGACAAACTATAATTACCATAAACAGGGAGCATTTTATATATATATTGTTATATTGGATAAATCTTCATCCTTTGTGGATCCGTAGCCTGTAAACTATATATACATAGGACAGATAAACCACAATTTTTAAATATAGGTGGGAGTATTATATATTGATGCCACATAGATGGGTGAATGTTAGTGGTGATAACAATCAATACTATTATTGTACATATTGGGCCGAGCAGTTAGTTCTATTCTAGTAGGCTCTCATCCTACCTAGAAAATGCACTGCTTCTCACGGCTCCTCCTGGATTGTGAAATTCATTTCGTAATTGAATATGGTCAAATTGGTTTCCATAACATTTACAACATTAAAAGGGTGTTCCACTGAACTTATAAGCTTATTAACAAGTTTGAAAGCTGTTCACTATAAAAAAATTTAGGAACGTATAAATTATTTGAAGGAGCTTATAAGCTCAACCAAACACCCTCTAATGCTTTCACTTTAGTGCTTCATATGCATTCAAGCATTAATTGGTTACTTAAAAAAAATGATGACAATATAGAAAGACTAATTTTGTCATAGTAATTAATACTTCCTCCGTCCTACTAACAAAGTCCATCTTTCCTTTGTTGTGTATCCCATCTACAAAGTTCACATCCAAAAATAGAAACAAATAATCATTTCAAAGCTGATGCAATCTACACATTTTTATCTTTTTACTCCCCTTTATACACTAAATCCTTCCTTAATTTCCTTAATTTTTATGCTCAAAAGTTTGGGGATATTTTTAGCATGACAGAGGGAATGTTACATTGAGAAATAATTTATAAATATTTATTAGAAATTTTATATAAAAGTAATTTTTATTCTATTATTAATTATTTTCATGTTTTTCTATGAACCTTTATGTGATATCCCAATTTTACATTTCTAGTGGTGTCAATCATCAAATTTTGATAAGGCATAACTGTATAGACATACACTTACGTTATGAACACAAATTAGTATTGAATGTTAATCGATGACAAAGGTAAACTTTTTATTCTTCGGTTCCGATTTTACGGTTACGCCTTCGCTCCGATTACTAATATAAGGATAATCGTAGGGCAACAATTTAGATTTTTTCGACTCGCTTCGAGGCCTTCAGCCCTCGCTCGAATTTTGACCAAAGAAGAAGCGGCAAACAAAAAAATGAAGAGGCAAACAAAAAAAAAGGGAAAAAAATCTAGAAATGTAAAAAAAAAAAAAATCTGAAAAAAAATCGAAAAAAAAATTAGGCGGGTGCATCCGACGACTGCGTGTGGGCGAGGCGCGTACACCCCGATAGGTCTCGTACAAGTATTTGCGAAATTAAAATATATAGGGGCAAAAACATTTTGCCCCCTATCCCGAGAGTTTGACTCCGCCATTGATAATAGAGTTAATACCATTTAGGTGTGTTCACTTGGAGGTAAAAGCAGGTAAAAGGAGGTATAATATTATTTTACTCCATAATATTTTGTTTGGTTGCGATTTAAGAAAATCCAGGCAGGAGGTATAAATTGTCGGGCAGCCCCTTTTACCTTGCTCGGAGTATAAATTTATACCTCCAAAATGAAGGTATAATATTATACCTCCCATGTGTTTTAGATATTTCCTCCTTTATCCATCAATTTCATCACAAGTGAACAAGATATAAACATTGTGGTCCTTCTAGAGATTATATAAATAAGTATATTATCCCTCAAACCAAACAAGATATAAAACTCGTGATCCCACAATAAAGTATAAATTTATATCTCATAATATTATCCCTCCATTTAGAGGTATAAATTTATACTTCTAATTGAACATACCCTTTATGTATAAGAAGATTAAATTGTGCTGCACGGGTGGATTACTAGTTGATTTCTTGAAGCGTAGCTACCTATATATTATATATGGTAAGGTCGCTTTGCTGTGGAAAACACAAGCAACAGAATTTTCCTTTTATTTGTGAGCGATGATGGCAGACACCAAAGGCAAGAAAACCATGGGGCGGAGAAAGATCGAAATCAAGAAAATCGAGAAGAAAAGCAGTTTGCAAGTAACATTCGCCAAGCGCCGCGGCGGCCTCTTCCGCAAGGCCAGCGAACTCGCCGTCCTCTGCGGTGCCGAAATTGCGATCATCGTGCAGTCGCCGACGGACAAAATCTACACTTTCTCCCACCCCTCCGTCGAAGCTCTCATCAACCGCCTAAATCTGTCGCCGGTGGAGGTGGCGACTGCGAGTTTGTCGCTCCGCCGCTGCAACGACGAGCGGCGCAAGTACGCGGCAGCGGTGAAGATGCTGGAGATGGAGAGGATGAGAGAGAAGGGAATGTCTGGCAGATTCTGGTGGGAGGAACCCTACGAGGATTTGGAACTGCACGAACTGGAGGAATTCTCCACCGCATTGGATGATTTGGGGGAGAGAGTGGAGGAGAGATTGAAGGAGTTTGAGAAATTGAGGATGCCTGAATCTGCTCCACCAATTCAAGGTTTCTGCGCTTCTTCGTCAAATTCGAATCCGTTTGCAATTGGCGGTCTCATCACAGAGGGTGATGACTATTATCTAGATCTTTCTGACGTGATCAATGTTTGATCATAGAGAAAAATTAATTAGGGTTTCACGCATGTGAATTAATTAATTTTGTTCATATTATCAGTAGTTGAATTCTTGAAATTCTATCTATATATGAAATAAATTCAAATTTCCACTGAATTGAGTTGTTTATGTTTATATATATATATGTTGCTTCTGTTTCTCCGACATCAATATTTAATTTGGATGATTGATTATGTTTGGATTAACACGATGATAAATTTGGAATTCAAATCTAAAATCAACAAGTTTCTCAAATTAAGTTCAAAAATTTCGTATAGACTTTAATTATGTCGTCTGTATCATTATCATGTGTTCTGGGATTTCAATATTAGTTAATCACGTTGGTTCTAATAAGGAAGTGCTTGGACTTGAAAATCCAACTAAAATGAATCAATTTGTAGATAATTAAATTTTATGTAAGAAAAACAGACTCTTGAACTCAAATTCTGTAGCACTTCATCTTTGTGCAAGAATCGGTGTGTACGTCAGTATGTGTAAGGAAAGTTGCAGAAAAACCCTAATGTACCCAAATCTTAATCTAAATTAATTTTGTTTTAGATTTTGATTATGTCAGCAAGATTCCAAGCAATTAATGCGTTGATATACGCCGCAAAGCTAGCCCTATAGCTTAGCAAGCAATTAATTAGAAAAAGTCAAAAAACCTAATGCATGGCGCCCTTAAGATTTGAGTATACTCTATTTGCTGAAATTCAATTTCTATGATTAACAAATTTTACAATCTCTAAATCTGATACCAATTATGGTGTTTAATTGCATAATTTCGTTCACGCAAAAATTTATACAAGATTAATTACTTTTACTGATGATCTAAACTCGTTGCATAGGTTACTTTTAATTAAGTTTTTATTCAACAACAATCTATTAAATTCATAAGGCGTTTTTATTTTATTTACTTAAATAAAAGATATTAGGTTGTTTTAAACATACATAAATAAACTCAGTGAAACTATATATATGGTCACACATCCAACCCACATCGGAAAAATAGAGAAATCTGCACTTGTTTATTTAAGAAGTCCCCCCAAGAGATGATCGCTGGGCTCGGTTGCGTGAGCCTGTGACCTGAGCAGGGGCATTAAGGTCGCGCTGGAGATTGAAGTTGTGAAAAACGGTCGTCTCAATGGAGCTCGGTGTGAGAAGATCCCGTCATCGAATTGCGCCTCTTTGAGAGGAACTCTTTGAGAGGTTGTGTAAAATGGTACACGTAATTAATGTTAGCTTGGCAGAGCAGCTAGCAAGCCGCTGTGGGGTGTCTGCCCAGTCCCTCGGGGCAGTGCCGATTTCTCAACTTCAATTGAACCTCGATTTTTTTGCCTTTTTGATTTTTCACCATTCATTCGAATTAGCTTACACACCTAGTTTCATTTCATTAAGGTGTTTATCGTTTTCAAAGTTTATTTTATCGTAATGTTTTGATCAGCTTCTGCATATAGAATTCAATCATGTTACGATAGAATTCCAATATATGATTTAAAGATTCCTAATTGATTAGATTTAATTTAGTAGTTAATTTAATTTAGATCAAGTCTTGCAACACAGAAGTAAAAATTTATATCCATAAATAATATTCGATAACTACATACATATATAGTAGAGTTTGGCGAGTTTATAGATAACCTACTTTTATCATGAAATGTAATTTTTGCACCCCTTCTCTCAGACCATATTAATTACTTTGCTTTCGTTTTTAGCTTTCTTTTATGCATAGGATTCTTCAGTTTTTGACTTAACAATATAGCTTATGTCTTTGAGTAAATCATCCAAATCTTAATGACATTCGACCATATAAATTATCATGTTCTTGAATGTGATTAGCATGTTGATAGATATTATTTGAATGTGAGACTTGTCGGATCATTTTATTTTTTTTCTTATCTCTCTTCGCACTTAAAATTGAGACTGTGATTCTTCTCCAGACTTGTTAATAAGTCTTGTCAGTTCAACTACAACATCAAGCATCAGTGGTCTAGTGGTAGAATAGTACCCTGCCACGGTACAGACCCGGGTTCGATTCCCGGCTGATGCATTTCTTATTTTGTTATGCATATTTTTTGAGCATATTATAATTTACGACTCGGTTCGATTCCTGTCTTAGCAGAAGTAGGCATCTTAAATGTGATAGCTTTAGAAGTTTATTTCTGCTATAAATAGTTTTAAGCAAATTTGTTTCCTATCTCTCTATCTTCTTCTCCACTTCTTCTTCCTAACTTTTATTCCTTCTCTTCCTCAATTATGTTCTTTGGAGGAAACACATGCAAGCTATAGTTGTGCTTTCTTGATAAAGGATCGTATTCATTCTGATTCCACACTATTTCGATTGAAAATTTTGAGAAAATATCAGCATTACATAGTACTGCTCCCACATTTCTGGTTTTATGTAGCTTTGTTGCCTTCAAATAAATGCAAAACAGTTATTCTTAATATTGTATTCCGTAAAGTTCTTCCTTCTGTTTTTCACTAACAAATTAATAGTATGTCTTAATTTGCATTGCTTTGCATGCTCAATTGTTGATAAATTGGTAACGCTGCAACTGCAATGGAGATATAGAGAATATTTATTGTTTATTGAATGTGAGAGAGAGAGAGAGAGAGAGACGGCCTTCATAGCCGCCTCTTCTAGTAACTTCCACATAGAAATGTAGATATTAAATGGTTCTTCAGACGTATTTCAAATATATTTTGTATTTACTTCGTCTGTACATATTAAGTTCATATTTATATTCAATGTCATTGTACTTGCTCGAACCTCGCACGAGCTTGCACGAAAACGCCACAAATTTGAAAAATGAAATGATTCAATCTACATATATAAGGAAAATAATTGTAGATAAATAGTCATAAATCTATGAGTATTTTTCTATGTTATTTTTTCAGTATTCATCGTCATTAAGAAACACTGAAAATTATTTTATTTTATTATTTAGGCTGAGGGTGGAGTTGGCGGAGAAATTAAAGCATGGTGTGAGAAATGGTCTTCAATTGCTTAAATGCTTAACGGCAGAAATGGGAAGCAATGTAGGGAAAGATGGCACAACCATTTTAAAACCTAATATTAAGGTTCCATAGCTTCTGCATCGTTTTCTTCCTTTAACATCTATTCGTTCCTTTGTAATTTTATACTATTTTGTATTTATTACATGCTATGCTGATTAGGAATGATGATGTATTTGTCATTCCCACTGTGATGTATCACGTCGAGGGCGGTTGCTAGCTAGACACACACCTTCAACACGCCTTTGTAACACTGTTGACACACTTTCCTTTTTTAGCTTGAAATAGTATATAGTCATATTCTAGGATTTTGCATCGTTATCGGGTTCGCTGGAGCCTTGGTGTCTACAACACCCAAGGACGAAACTGTTTTATTTTGGAACGATTCGTCTAACCGTGAGCACTAGCATAGGTGTATTTTGACTTTTGCACGACTCGGTTATTTTCAGGTTTGTTATCCGAATTGTTGTTGCAACATCGGAGGAGACACTCTCATAGATTTCCAGTTTGTAATAAATTATTGTTTAGTTCTGTTTATTATCTTGGTGTCTCATCTTTCTCATAATTTGTGTTTAATTAATTCACACGTGTTGAAATTAAACCGTTGTTCAATCATATTTCATATTATATTTTGTATTTACTTCGTATGTACATTAATTCATATTTATATTTAATAAGATTGTACTCGCACGAGACTCGCACGAGCTTGCATGCATCCGCCACAAATTTGAAAAGAATAAAAGAAAAGCAATGAAACATCATCTATAAGATAATTGTAGGTTACAAATTCTTGTTTTGCAGCACATTATAAGTGAAAACATTCGGAAAAAGACTTTCTTGCTTCATCTTTTCCAGCATGTTCTCCGCCCTGTTCACCTTAATTTCCTACTTTGCAATACATATTGATCAATATATTAAAAGTAAGGACATCTTTAAATTCAGGCATTTCATTCAACAAATCTTCAACATGCATCCTTCATTCTGCCAACATTGCACAATCAATGTATTCTCTAGGATAGGAGCTTCAAAGAAGCATACACACCATTCCACCCTTGCATTATGAGCCTTAACATTCCGGCTCTACCTAGTTTTTTCTATTCCACGAATCAAATCATGGGCTGCAATGATCTGTGTCCAGCTTTACAATGCCCATCTTACATACAGAAATGGGAGGCAATTTAGGGAAAAGATGGCACAACCATTTAAACCTAACATTAAGGTTCCATCTCCGCATTATTTTCTTCCTTTTAAGTCCTTTTTATTCCTTTTTAAATTTGTATTTATTACCTGCTATGCTGATAAGTGATAAGGAATTCATGATGATGTATTTGTCATCATGATGCTGATGATAAATGATAATGGGGCGTGATTTAAAATAATATTTATAACTGAGTTGAAACTGACGAAGCGTAGATTAATCCTAGTGTTGTACTTTTTTTTTTTTTGAATTATATGTGTAGAGTATATATGTGTATATGTATTGAGATATTTTGTAATTAAAACGACTATTTCCCAAGTTCATGCATAATATGAAATCAAATCATTTCTTGGTCGTATTTGATATTATATTTTGTATTTTACTTCATTGTACACGTTATGTTCAAACTTATATTCGATATAATTGCACTCGCTCGAACTCGCACACATATGCTGCATATTTGAAAAAAAATAAAAATAGCGAGCAATTCATTCACATGTATTGAAATTAAATTCGTTTTCAATGGTATCTCTCATTAATTTCATATTTATATTCAATAAGATTGTACTAGCACGAGCTTGCACACATACGCCACAAATTTGAAAAAAAGCAATGATAATTGCTGGAGATTATTCTGAAATTTATATATAGAACCTGGTTTTCATTTAAAGTTATAATCACCATTTTTTTTTTCTCATTGGTAAATTTAATTGTATATAATTAGGTTTCTCTATCTTAAGTTTTAAAAAATTAAAGCTAGCATCAACTCAATTCATAACTTCCATAAACAACACCAATTAAGCGTCATAACTCAAGAGTACCGCAAGTAACATAAGAGAAATAATAATGATCGATTATTATAAGTCCTCATGAGAAATTACAGAATGCATTAAAAAAAATAAAAAAAGAACACATAAAATTAAACCTGATCTCACTAATTGAGGCAGAAGAATTTCCTGTCTAATTTGTGGGCAGGCGGACGAGTGCAAGACACAAAGATCCATCCACTCTAAAAGACCAAAGCTGCACCACCATTCCTACCCTCAGTCCATTCCTCCGCACGATGCCGTGCCATTTTCCGAAGATGAAGTAGATAGATGACGTCTCCCCGTCGTTCTGCTTCGCCGGCATATCCCACAGGCAAACGTCGACGGTCTCCGTCCCCAACGACGGCTCAATTATTGTCACGTTGATGAATTTCGTGTTGCTCCCCTCGTGGCCACGGAGGTAGTGCGCCTCCTCCTCTGTCAAGAAATCTTCCCCAATAATCTTCTTCACCGGAACTGATAGCCGGTTGTTTGAGGTGCTCGCGTCGGTGGCGGACAACTTTTTCTGTATCACCAATCTCACCTCACTAATATTCCTCCCGCCCATCTCTTCCATCGCCTTCCTTACCTCTTCCGGAAGCGGTGGAATGAACTCCATCTTGGTTTTCAGAGAGAGAGAGAGAGAATTTTTGTGGAGAGAAGATTGAATGAGGAAATTTGATGTACGTGTGTGTATAGATGGTATATATGAAGATCGAATAGGTGTTTTCCTTATATATATACAAAGATGTACGTGTGAACTGTCAAGTCTAATTATAGTCGAATTAATTCTCTAGTTCGAATAGCAAAAGGATTCTAATTAAAGGACGATATGATTATCTTGTATTTCAAGTAACTTCCTTCTTTATGATAGGGATTTTAATTTTATTTCTATTCCAATACAACGTTCGGTATTATGTTCCTCGATCCGATGGTGACATTATTCTGTGGGATTCAATTTTACACGATGAATTTATGACACCCAATTTTTCAATTTGACACACCCAATGACATCAAATCATAGGGAAGTGATACATATGAATACAATAACAAGTATCAATGCAAGAAAACTGAGCTAATTGGTTAAACACCGTAGCTTTCAGTGTTTTCAGAAAACGAACTACTCCCTCGGTTTTTTATTAAGTGTCCTATTATGAAATTTGATTTGTTTTTTAATAAGTGTCCTATTTCATAAATTTTGAAAAAAAAATGATGCAATTTTTGAGAAAAATCATGCAAAACTTTCTATTTTACCTAAGTAATAAATGCTAATTTTTTACATTTTAAGTTTCCTAGACAATAATTATAGATGAAAATAGTAATATATTAATTTCCTTGGTTTGTGTATTTTGACGGCTGAGGACACTTATAAAAAAACAGAGGGAGTATATGTTACGGAATTTAGAAAATGAAGACTAAAATTTACATTTTTTGCATTTGTGCCTTCCTATTTAAAAACCAATTATTTGGGCTTTTGGTGACGCCCGTTGCTACGTAGCGGTGCCATGTTACTCCTTTTAACAATTTTTTTTTTCCTTTGGTGTTCCTTTTTTATTATTATCGAATTGAAATTACCAATTTTTTTAAACCATGTGACCAACTAATCTCATCAAATAATAAATTATTTATCCAATTGGAGCGTCGTCAGTGATTGGATGAGAAAACTCTATCTCTTCATTCCAATTTACTAACTTTTTTGTCATGTTGGAATGGCGGAGTCATTTGAAAACCACGCAAACTGCCCATAATTGCACATTAATTTACACGAATAAACTTCAAAGAAAGAAATAAATAAATATAAGAAATCAAGCTTTAATTTTGATTGATTCATAACTTTATCGATTTTAATGACGCTGTTAAAGTAATAGAATAAAATACATTGTCAAAAATTAAATAAAATAACATAAATAAGAACGAAACGAGAAATATGCTCGCAAATGATGCTCACTAAATAATACTATCGAAATATCACTCTATCACTCTATATCTAATGCTTGCGCCATTTTCACACATCACCTGTAAAATGGAGCTAACAAATTAAGATCCCAAACTATACCAAGAACAAAAAAAGGTCAAACATAATAGCGTATATTGTTATAAGTAGGATTATATGTGAGTAGAATAGTGAGAAATATAAAATTAAAGGCAAATTTTTGGATGAGACGCGCTTCCCACGCGCCGCGCGTGGGGTGCACGCGTCCTATTTTTTTTTTTTTTTTCACGAACCTTTTTTTTTTGTTTTTGCAATAAGCCAAATGCACACCATCATATATTCATATACACACAACTTAATATTCATATGCACACCGAAAGTATTCGATTTTTCTTTTTTAAATTTTCAAATTTATTTTGCACTCTTTTTTTTTTGTTTGCCTCTTCGTTGTTTTGTTTGCCGCTTTTTCTTTGGTTAAGATTCGAGCGAGGGGAGCCGAAGGCCTCAGAGTGAACCACAAAATTCAAACCGACGATTATCCATATATTAGTCATCGGAGCGAAGGTTGAGCCGTAAAATCGGAGCCGAAGGCCCCGCCGGGAAAAAAAAAAGAAAAGAAAAAAATCGTTAATAAAAGAAAAACTGGAAAAAAAGGAAAAAGTTGGTGCATATTAATACTCTTCGGTGTTCATATTAACATAAAGTGCAATGCATATGAATATATGGTGAAGTGCAAATGGGCTTATTGCAAAAAAAAAAGAATTTTTTTTTCGGTGTGCATATTAATATAAAGTGAAGTGCATATGAATATGGTGATGTGCATATGGGTTTATTGCAAGAAAAAAATTGGAAAAAAAAATAGGGTGCGTGCACAACACGCACCGCGCGTGAGAGGCGCACGCGTGCAGTGTACGTGCTACGCGCCCGTCTCACTTGCACCAGAGAGTAGCTGAAAATTAAATACATAGTAATTTATTATGTAGACCCTATTGTTAAATGAGAAGAGTATTATAAACGGACCGAAATAGAATATTTTGGACGGTGGGAATATAAAATTTATGTCATGTATGTAAGCCAAAATGAGTCCAAATACTTTGCAATACTTGGGAGTCTTGGACTCCTTAATCCAAGCCCACAAATTAAGTCCACACTAATTGAAACCCTCAAAATTAAATTTGTTTGAATTTTCAGGCTTTAATCTTTATTTATTTATTTATTCCTTTGTTTTAGTATATAACAAAAATAAACCGCCATTTTCGACAGTCTCCGTCTCCGACAACCACTCATCTCCACCGCATTCTCTAGAAGATGAAGAGGCATGAGGTTGTATTCTACTTCCTACAAATCTTCTATGCTAATTTCTTACTCATTCTTATTTTTCTTCTTCTGATTTAATTCTCCATTCATTCGATCTCTGTTATTAAAATTGACATGTTCGGATCAAATGTAGACATTTGTATTTCGATGCCTGCAGAATTTGTTAATAGCCGTACCAATTTTGCCAACTTATATTTTCGATTGGATTAGAATTTAGGGTTACAATCAATTTAGTACCCGCCACTCATCGGCAGAGCATCCTGCATTTGATTTTTTTATTATTACGCTTGTAATCTGATAGAATCTCTAGGATTATACTCCACTACTGCTACCTGTTTGCATTGATCCGATGACAAAAACTTGGGTGCAACTGTTCCACTGTAGAACACCCGTCCATTTGACCCGACCCGCCTTGACCCGACCCGTTTGACCAGGATTTAACCCGGTCAAATCCTTCTTTGACCAGTTTTTTTTTTTTTTTAATTTCCAATTTTTTTTTTTAATTTATTTTTGTTTGCTGCTTCTTCTATGGTCAAGACGCGAGCGAGGGGAGCCGAAAGCCTCGGAGCAAGCCGTAAAAATCCAAAATGTTGCCCGCCGATTATCCTTATTTTAGTAATCGGAGCGAAGACGGAGCCGTAAAATCGGAGCCGAAGGCTCCGACGGGGACAAAAAATCTGGAAATTAAAAAAAAAAAAAAAAAAAACTGGCGCGTGGGGCCCACGCGCGGGGCGGGTCGGCGCGTGGCGGGTCGGGTCGGGTCATGTGGATATTTCCACGGTACATACTTATGTACCGGAGTCCAACTCTGATCCGATTGAGATTTGGGTACTTTTTTTTATTTTATTATCATTTTTTTTTTAACAATATAGCTTATGTCGTTGAGTAAATCATCCAAATCTTAATGACATTCGACCATATAAATTATCATGTTCTTTGAATGTGATTTGCATGTTGATAGATATTATTTGAATGTGAGACTTGTCGGATCATTTTTTTTTTCTCATCTCTCTTCGCACTTAAAATTTGGGACTGTGATTCTTATCCAGACTTGTTAATACTTCTTGTCAGTTCAACTACAACATCAAGCATCAGTGGTCTAGTGGTAGAATAGTACCCTGCCACGGTACAGACCCGGGTTCGATTCCCGGCTGATGCATTTCTTATTTTGTTATGCATATTTTTTGAGCATATTATAATTTACGACTCGGTTCGATTCCTGTCTTAGCAGAAGTAGGCATCTTAAATGTGATAGCTTTAGAAGTTTATTTCTGCTATAAATAGTTTTAAGCAAATTTGTTTCCTATCTCTCTATCTTCTTCTCCACTTCTTCTTCCTAACTTTTATTCCTTCTCTTCCTCAATTATGTTCTTTTGGAGGAAACACATGCAAGCTATAGTTGTGCTTTATTGATAAAGGATCGTATTCATTCTGATTCCACACTATTTCGATTGAAAATTTGAGAAAATATCAGCATTACATAGTACTGCTCCCACATTTCTGGTTTTATGTAGCTTTGTTGCCTTCAAATAAATGCAAAACAGTTATTCTTAATATTGTATTCCGTAAAGTTCTTCCTTCTGTTTTTCACTAACAAATTAATAGTATGTCTTAATTTGCATTGCTTTGCATGCTCAATTGTTGATAAATTGGTAACACTGCAACTGCAATGGAGATATAGAGAATATTTATTGTTTATTGAATGTGAGAGAGAGAGACGGCCTTCATAGCCGCCTCTTCTAGTAACTTCCACATAGAAATGTAGATATTAAATGGTTCTTCAAACGTATTTCAAATATATTTTGTATTTACTTCGTCTGTACATATTAAGTTCATATTTATATTCAATGTCATTGTACTTGCTCGAACCTCGCACGAGCTTGCACGAAAACGCCACAAATTTGAAAAATGAAATGATTCAATCTATATATATAAGGAAAATAATTGTAGATAAATAGTCATAAATCTATGAATATTTTTCTATGTTATTTTTTCAGTATTCATCGTCATTAAGAAACACTGAAAATTATTTTATTTTATTATTTAGGCTGAGGGTGGAGTTGGCAGAGAAATTAAAGCATGGTGTGAGAAATGGTCTTCAATTGCTTAAATGCTTAACGGCAGAAATGGGAAGCAATGTAGGGAAAGATGGCACAACCATTTTAAAACCTAACATTAAGGTTCCATAGCTTCTGCATCGTTTTCTTCCTTTAACATCTATTCGTTCCTTTGTAATTTTATACTATTTTGTATTTATTACATGCTATGCTGATTAGGAATGATGATGTATTTGTCATTCCCACTGTGATGTATCACGTCGAGGGCGGTTGCTAGCTAGACACACACCTTCAACACGCCTTTGTAACACTGTTGACACACTTTCCTTTTTTAGCTTGAAATAGTATATAGTCATATTCTAGGATTTTGCATCGTTATCTGGTTCGCTGGAGCCTTGGTGTCTACTACACCCAAGGACGAAACTGTTTTATTTTGGAACGATTCGTCTGACCGTGAGCACTAACAGAGGTGTATTTTGACTTTTGCACGACTCGATTATTTTCAGGTTTGTTATCCGAATTGTTGTTGCAACATCGGAGGAGACACTCTCAGAGATTTCCAGTTTGTAATAAATTATTGTTTAGTTCTGTTTATTATCTTGGTGTCTCATCTTTCTCATAATTTGTGTTTAATTAATTCACACGTGTTGAAATTAAACCGTTGTTCAATCATATTTCATATTATATTTTGTATTTACTTCGTATGTACATTAATTCATATTTATATTCAATAAGATTGTACTCGCACGAGCTTGCACGCATCCGCCACAAATTTGAAAAGAATAAAAGAAAAGCAATGAAACATCATCTAGACGATAATTGTAGGTTACAAATTCTTGTTTTGCAGCACATTATAAGTGACAACATTCGGAAAAAGACTTTCTTGCTTCATCTTTTCCAGCATAATCTCCGCCGTGTTCATCTTTCCTTCTTTGCAATACATATTGATCAATATATTAAAAGTAACGACATCTTAAATTCAGGCATTTCATTCAACAAATCTTCAAAATGCATCCTTGATTTTGCCAACATTGCACAATCACTGAATTCTCTAGGATAGGAGGTTCAAAGCATCATACACTATTCCACCCTTGCACAACCCTTCCTTCGAGTAATGCATTATAAGCCTTAACATTCCGCCTCCACGAATCAAATCATGGGCTGCAATGATCTGTCCAGCTTTACTTACATACAAAAATGGGAAGCAATGTAGGGAAAGTTGGCACAACCATTTAAACCTAACATTAAGGTTCCATCTCTCCATTATTTTCTTCCTTTTTAAGTCTTTTTTGTTCTTTTTTAAAATAAGGAATTCATGATCATGATAATGTATTGCTGGAGATTATTCTGAAATCTAGAGATATGTAGTATAGAACCTGGATAATTTTCATTGAATGAGGAAATTTGTTGATGTTCGTTTGTGTATAGATGGTATATATGAAGATTGAAGAGGTGTCTTTTTTCCTTATATATACAAAGATGGATGTGTGAACTGTCAAGTCTAATCATAGTCGAATTAATTCTCTAGTTCGAAGAGCACATGGATTCTAATTAAAGGACGATATGATTATCTTGTGTTTCAAGTAATTAACTTCCTTCTTTATAATAGGGATTTTAATTTTATTTCTATTCCATACAACAGATGAGATCCTCTATTCCATTTTCGTGTTTCATCTCCTATTGCATTAATAAGAAAATGACACGTGTCATAATTAATGGTTCAAATTTAGGGAATATATTTTTTTAATATATACCATAAATCTTGAACCTTAGTCATACCACATGTCGTCCTCTCATTAATACAATAGGAGATGAAACACCGAAATGCAATAGAGGATCTCATTTGCACATCCAATTTGTAAAACACCGTAAGCTTTCAGTATTTTCAGAAAACGAACTTTATGTTATGGAATTTAGAAAATGAAGACTAAAATTTGCATTTTTTGCATTTGTGCCTTCCTATTCAGGGTCCAAAATCAATTATTTGGGCTTTTGGTAACATCTAAAGTCCGTTGCTACGTAGCGGTGCCATGTTACTCCTTTTAACAATTGTTTTTCCTTTCGTGTTCCTTTTTTATTATTATCGAATTGAAATTATCAATTCTTTTAAATTATGTGACCCAACTAATCTCATCAAATAATAAATTATTTAGCCAATTGGAGTTTCGTCAGTGATTGGATCAGAAAACTCTATCTCTTCACTCCAATTTACGTAACTTTTTTGTTATGTTGGAATGGCGGAGTCATTTGAAAATCACACAAACTGCCCATGATTGCACATTAATTTACACGAAGACACTTTAAAGAAATGAATAAATATAAGAAATTAAGCTTTAATTTTGATTGATTTATAATTGTACCGATTTTAATGACGCTATTAAAGTATTAAAATAAAATACATTATCAAAACTTAAATAAGATAGCATAAATATGAACGAAACGAGACGAGATATATGCTCGCAAATGATGCTCACTAAATAATACTACTACCTCCGGTCCCCAAGTCTTTTCCTATCTTTCCTTTTTGGGATAATCCCCAAGTTTCTTCCTAGCTATTTTTGGACACTACCTCACAACAAATTTTTATCTCTTATCTTTACTTTATCAACTTATTTACCTAAAATACCACATATGGCCCACCACTATCTCAATTAATTAATATATCACAACCCTCAATATTGGACCATTTCTCCACTCACAACAAATTCAATCACTTTTTCTCTACTCATAACTAACTCAACAATATTTTCCTTAATACCCGTGTCACTTCCTCCTAGGAAAAGACTTAGAGACTGAAGATAATACTACTATCTATTTAATACTCTATATCTAATACTTGCGCCATTTTCACACATCACCTGTAAAATGGAGCTAACAAATTAAGATCCCAAACTATACAAAGAACAAAAAAAGGTCAAACATATGCACGTGAATATCCATTCCTAATATCATTGTCATATTATGAACGACACGAGTTTTAAAAAAATTGTAAGTAGTAGTAGATAATAGCGGATATTGTTATGAGTAAAATAAGATTAATACAAAATATGTGTGTGGAATAGTGAGAAATATGAAATTAAATAAGAAGAGTATTATAAACGGATCGGAATAGAATATTTTGGACGGAGGGAATATAAAATTGAGAAAATCATCATACATACCCACTTTGAGGATAACATGTACTCTCAATACCCACTAAGATAATTTACTATCTCATATACTCACTTGGCCCACAAAGTGTACTTTCCACCATTTGTTTAAGTCATTTTTTATTCAATTATGGTACAATCATGCAGCCAATCTCATTAGTCAGTCAACTTTTTGAATAAGGCCAAAATTTATTTGAGTGCATGCATGCAATGTGTAAGTTTCACGTGAATAAAGCCTATTAAAATTGGCATGCATGCAAAAATTGTACCAATTTTAACAGTAATTTTGCATGCGGGTAGATATAGAATTGAATGCATTATTGAATTGGAATTTTTCAGCCTATATAAGATTCATAGTTCGAAGGAGCTGTATGCAAACATAAGAACGAAAAAAATAGAGAGAAAACTTGAGGGAATATTAGATCGAAGAGTTATAGTAGTCATTACCGTTTTTCAAAGTCAGGTGAGCATGATACAAATTTTTATTATTTAAAAAAAAACAAATTGTAAAGATCGAGAAAAAACTGTAAAGGTCGGTAGTTTGTTAAAGCCATCTGTATACTTTTTATAGGATCTGTATAATTTTTTTTTAATTATATTATTTATTTATATATTTATGTTTTGTTATATAGTTTTTATAACATTATTTTTTGTATTTTACAGAAATATCAATTAGGCATCTTTCAAACGAGTTGAATCCAAGATAGAAGAGAACTAACATTGATTTTGCAATTTTCTTCTCCAAATGTAAGTATTTAAAATTTACTTTAATTGTTGAATAAATTTAAAATTGTAAAGATCGAGAAAAAACTGTAAAGGTCGGTCGTTTGTTAAAGCCATCTGTATACTTTTTATAAGATCTATATAATTTTTTTTTTAATTATATTATTTATTTATATATTTATGTTTTGTTATATAGTTTTTATAACATTATTTTTTGTATTTTACTGAAATATCAATTAGGCATCTTTCAAACGAGTTGAATCCAAGGTAGAAGAGAACTAACATTGATTTTGCAATTTTCTTCTCCAAATGTAAGTATTTAAAATTTACTTTAATTGTTGAATAAATTTAAAATTGTAAAGATCGAGAAAAAACTGTAAAGATCGAAAGTTTGTTAAAGCCATCTGTATACTTTTTATAAGATCTGTATAATTTTTTTTTAATTATATTATTTATTTATATATTTATGTTTTATGTTCTTTTTATAACATTAATATATGTATTTTACATGAATACATTCTAAATTCGAAATCCATATATAAGCATTTCTTCAAAAGAGGGTAAATTCATTTAAATTTACAAATTGGAGTGTTTAAAATATTAATTAAATATTTGTAAAAACTTAAAAAGTGTACAGATCTAAAAAAAACTGTACAGGTCCGGAATTAGTTTTATTAGACCTGTATAATTATTTTTAGATCTGTACAGAATTGAATTTTTTAATAAAATAATTTAGTTTTATTTATGTATATTTAATTATTAAATTTTGGTTTTGTTTTGGCAGATGGAATGCAAGATGTTCCGCGTTAAATTCAACGGCGTTTGGGACGATTTTGTTTATAATGGCGGAGAAGAGCGCACATTCTATCTTCCGTTGGATATGATAAGTTTTTCCAACATTAAGGAACAAATAAATTTCATAATGATGTCTAGATCGTTAAGTGAGAATTTTGAAATATTCTATTTTTCAACGTCTCAATTCGGCGTCGAAAAATTTTAATTGAGTAATGATGATCAACTTCGTCGATTGTGTGGTACTGAGTCTGAGCCTACGTTGTATATTAGTGATTCAGTGTATAGACCTAGCTTTGATTTGAATGCTTTTTCGCAATTTGTTTATGATGATGTGTATCCGTCTCAGTACTCGCAGTACGACGATTCCCTCGCACGTATGGCTTCATGCAATTGGCTTGGCGAGATCCAAATGGGTTCTAAAAGTGCAGCGATTGTTATTGCTCAGGGGCAATCACAAGCGCCGGGGCTGCAGCCACGGCCTGTGCAATCCTATGCCACTGTCGTGGAGGATGATGATGATGATGAAGAAGAATATTCTGCTGAATCTGAGTCTGACGACACTGATGACGAAGAGGAACAGACAGCCACTCTGCAAATTGGAACTCTTGCTGAATTTGTTAATTGGGTGCATACTCAAGGCGGTGTGAACAAGCTCCTGGTAATGTTGATGCACAAAAGTCGTACACCCCTTGTTGACTAGGAGACGGAGCTCGCCTCTGAAGCGGCCGACCTACAAAACTGGTTAGTTCCCATGATTCCACTGGAACCTGCTGCTTCTCTTGTTGAAACTGTTCTAGATAACATGCCTGAGGGTCCTTTGAGTATGAGCTCCCTATTTAAAGACAAAGAGCAGTTGAGGCTTGCAGTTGGGTTGTGGCACTTGGAACAACGAGCTGAGTTTTGTACAGATCGATCAGATTCAGGGCGTGTTACTTACAAATGCAAGTTTCGAGATGTGTGTCCTTTCGAATTGCGCGGAATGAGAGAGGGCAACTATTGGTATATTCACCTATTCAAACCGACGCATACTTGCACAACCAATATCAACCATCCTCTAATAGAGAGGAAGGTCGAATCTAGTGTGATTGCAGCTCATTTTGCGAAAGGCATGAAAAATCAGAAAGAAATCATCACACCGAAGATGATTATGGCAAGTCTTATGTGGGAATATGGCGTGGCTGCAAATTACAATGTGTGTCTGCGAGCACGGAACAAGGCCCTGGAGATGCTGTATGGTGGATATGTTGATTCGTTTAAGATGGTTCCTCAGTATCTCTACATGCTCCAGAAAGAGAATCCAGGTTCGATTGTTGACTACAGTTTCAGCCCTGATGATTTCCGATTCGAACACTGTTTTGTGGCGTTGTCAGCTTGTATCGTTGCATTCAAGTACTGTTTTAGGCCGGTGATTATATTGGATGCAACGCACTTAAAGGGAAAGAATAAGGGAGTTATGTTCGTTGCGATGGGAAAGGACGGGAACGAGCAACTTATACCGCTAGCATGGGGGATCGGTCCAATTGAGAATGACATCTCGTGGACATGGTTTGTAAGTCATCTGAAGCTGGCATATCCTCCTCGCCCTGATTTGGTGTTCATCTCAGACGCCCATCTTAGTATTGCGAATGCCATTCGGGACATCTTTCCTGGCATATTCCACGGCCTGTGCTACTTTCACATACTGAAAAGCATGGTGACTTATGGAAAGTCTATCACCAAGCTGTATCATAAAGCAGCATTTGCGTATAGGAGAGCAGCTTACGAGAAAGCGATGAACAATATATTGTCGGCAAAACCCGAAGCGCATGCCAAGCTGTTGTCCATTGGTCCGGAGAAGTGGGCTCGGTGTATGTGTCCAGGACGGCGATATAGTAACTTGACGTCGAATGCCGCAGAGCAATTCAATAAAGTTTTGAAGTTTGCTAGATGTATACCAATTTGTTCGTGTTTGGAGACCCTTAGAATGACCGTTGAGAGGTGGTTTGATGAAAAACGACAATTATACGCATCTAGTACTGCGTTTGTCACCAGCACGACAGATGCTAAACTTGCAGCTGAGGTTGAACTGTCAAGAACGTACACGGTCGTTCCCTTTAGAGATGGTGTATTCAAAGTCCACGACGGAAATCAGACTGTCAATGTCGATCTCAACGCGAGGAGCTGTCCATGTCGAGTCTGGGATTTGGACTTGACACCGTGTTCTCACGCCGTTGCAGCAATTCAGTAAGGATAATTAGAGTTTTGTTTCTAATTTGTACATTTTTGTATAACTTATTCCGTGTATTAACTGTTTCATTATTTGCAGACGAAATGGCCAGCACCCATACAATTATGTGGCGGATTACTACACGAGAAATACCCAACTGCATATTTACTCACTAGAGGTCAATCTTGTCCCTCCCAGAGATGAGTGGTTTATTCCTCCCCAAGTTGCTGCTGTGGAAATGTTGCCTATGCTTCCGGTTAGGCAAGCGGGTCGCCCAAGCAAGACTCGTCGACGATCGTTCCTGGATAACTTGACTGCAAGAAGACGTCAGCCCACCGACGATGGTGCCTCAAGCAGTAAAAAACGAGCACCTAAAAAATGCTCTATATGTCACGAGAGTGGTCACTCGAAAAATAAATGTCCATACAAATGAGGGTAATAATAATAATAATAATAATAATAATAATAATAATAACTGTAATAATAATAATAATAATAAACATGGTAATAATAATAATAATAATAATAATAATAATAATAATAATAATAAACTATAAAGATCGAAAAAAAAGTGTACAGGCGGTAAACAAAGTGAACCCGACCTTTACGCTTTTTAACACGGCCTGTATACTTTTTTTTCGATCTTTATAGTTTTATTATTATTATTATTATTATTATTATTATTACCATGTTTATTATTATTATTATTACAGTTATTATTATTATTATTATTATTATTATTACCATGTTTATTATTATTATTACAGTTATTATTATTATTATTATTATTATTATTATTATTAATATTACCATGTTTATAATTAATTATTCGATTAATCTTCATTAGACTAACTAATTATATCAACATGCAACAAATTACCATAATAAAAAACATAAAGGCACATGGATATCTAAAGTACAAGTCTATCATGTGTCGAAATTAATCACAACAATATTTGTTTTAAAAAAAAACTATAAAGATCGAAAAAAAAGTGTACAGGCGGTAAACAAAGTGAACCCGACCTTTACGCTTTTTAACACGGCCTGTATACTTTTTTTTCGATCTTTATAGTTTTTATTATTATTATTATTATTATTACCATGTTTATTATTATTATTATTACAGTTATTATTATTATTATTATTATTATTATTATTACAGTTATTATTATTATTATTATTATTATTATTATTACCATGTTTATTATTATTACAGTTATTATTATTATTATTATTATTATTATTATTACCATGTTTATAATTAATTATTCGATTAATGTTCATTAGACTAACTAATTATATCAACATGCAACAAATTACCATAATAAAAAACATAAAGGCACATGGATATCTAAAGTACAAGTCTATCATGTGTCGAAATTAATCACAACAATATTTGTTTTAAAAAAAAACTATAAAGATCGAAAAAAAAGTGTACAGGCGGTAAACAAAGTGAACCTGACCTTTACGCTTTTTAACACGGCCTGTATACTTTTTTTTCGATCTTTATAGTTTTTTTTTTGTATTATTATTATTATTATTATTATTACCATGTTTATTATTATTATTATTATTATTATTATTACCATGAAATACGATAATAATACTAAACAATTAAAAAATAAAATTCTCTAAAGTTCGACAGCCTTGCACATAAATACAAATAATAATACTATTCCCGGATTTGGCCAGCGTTGCACAAAATGTCACGAGCAATTTTCCTCCTATAAAGTTCGACATTCGCTGGTTGGTTACCCCAGCTGATACTCGGGGCTCCACTGATCATTCTTTCGATGGCCATGAGCGCAAATGGACCGCAACTGTGACTGTCGTCTTGTCTAAATTGTGTGACAGGGTCGCGCTGAGAAGCCCTATGCGGAACCCGTATAGCCAGACTGTCACTCCTGTTTTTGGCCTTCGGTTTTCTCTGGGTCAGCCAATAGCCTCCATTGTCCAGGATCGTCCAGAACTTACGAGCAAACGGTTTCAGTGTGTCTACTCGATGTCTCCGAGCATCTTCTAAGTGCGACTTTGAGTCCAACACATCCATCACCCACTGACCCATGTTGATGCGGAGAACAAAATAATGCTGACCGACCAGTACTGGAATTATTATATGTAAGTAATAATCAGAATATTAGAAATAATTAGAATATTAAAAATAATGTAAATGATAATTTCAATTTTTGTATGCAGTGATTTTTTACCGTGTCAGCCTGCCGCCAACTTTTGACATTAACACCTACATCAAGTGGCATTGTGATGCTCGCACTCAAGCTGGTCGACCTCTCCATTTTGTTAAGTTGGTGCACGAATGTCGTCTAAACACGAAAAATATTAGTAGATGTAATGGATTACAAATAAAAATAATAATTTTAAAATAAAAGCTTGCTTACGAAGAAGTCGACGTTCAAAATGACAGTGTTAGCCTCATGAATGTGGTCCATGATGTGCACACGTTCCTTCAAACGCTGTTGCAACAACTAGACGGCAAGGACGAAAACCTGAGAATAAACACCAAAAAAAATTATTTAATATAACATCGTAAAACTAATGATACCCTGTACCAACTTTAAAGTTTAGAATCTTACTGGATGATCCATGTCAGCCTTCGGGTTTTCAATCCGGCGAAAGTAGCTATCGCTGCATGTCAAAGCTCCCACATACACGTACGAGTCTCTGTTGTTTAAAAACAGGTCGTATCTGTTCCATTTGTCTTCGTCGTGAAGATCGAGAGGAGGAACTTCCTGATCTTGCTGAAGTAGACTCGTGTCTCGGCGTGAGCTTTCGACGCCGGTGCTCTTCCCTGTTCCTGGCTCAGTGTCTGCCCGAACGACTTCTTAGCAAAATCAGCATATGCAGCGGGATTGTACAACACATCCTGAGGGTTCTCATCAGGAATCCGAACAGCTACGGGTGTCGCCGGAATGGGCTGAGGATCATCTGGTTGATAAGCATACTGAGGGCCACCCATTCTAAGCCATTCGGGGCTTGTGCCTTGAAGCGGCGGCGCTAAATGACGGGCTGGCGCAAAGGGTTGTTGTGGTTGGTGAACTGGACTCTCGCGGGCTGAGGCACTGGGCGGTGGTGGTACAGGTCCACTCAGGCTAGAACGTCGGCTACTCTTCTTCTTAAACAAGTCTGTGAAAAAAGACTTGATCTCCGGAAAAAACACCTCTCTCCACGTGTAGTCAATTCACTTCTGACGAGGCCTCGCAATTCCTCCATGAACTTGTTTCTTCTCCCCCCTCTCCGAATGCCGGTTTCTGTGCCGCTGCTCGATGATGACGACTGCACTACGCGAGCACGTTTTCCTTTACTCTTCTTAGCTTTCGTCATATCTTTAGGTGGAACCCTGTCTCTCAGCTCATAAACACTCGGTTCGACGCTAGGCTCTGACACTGGAGAGTCATTAGAAAGCCGCTGAACTGGGGCACGACGTTCAGGCTGTTCACCCTCGGATAGTAGGTTGACGGGCCTCACATAATTCACCGCGAGGGGGTTTTCAGCATTAACCAAAGAGAACCAGTACCACATCCCTTCTTCTTGTTCTTCAGGGTGCAGGGAATCTCGGCAATTCACCCCGTCGACAAAAGCCCCATCCAAATTGCGCTGCAAAGCCTGATCCAGCGTCCATCTCAGACAACGAGGAAGAGCATATTCGTCCACTTTCTTTGCAGTAATTGCTGACAAATAAGGTATAGCCTCGTTCATCCACATCTGCAGTGCCCAAACCGGCCCGTAAATGTTATACCTCAAATTCTTTCCAAAAACAGATTTGTGGCGCGGTGCCGCCGAGACATAGTTCTTCAATACTTTGTATGAATAGCCGCCCCAAGGAAATTGGTTCCATCGGTTGAGATCATCCGATAATATCCAAAGCCACGACTGTATCTTGCCTCTAACGTCGCAACCTAATAACACTGCTTGTGCGACCAGCACATGGGCTACTCGAAGATATAAATGTGCTTCTAAACCATCCACTTTCAAAAAATCATCCAACACGTCCTTGAATATTCGGACGTCACCAGCAAAGGCCTGACATGCTTCCACATTCTCCGTCGACAAATCTGCACCGTGTGGATCAAATGCAGACGCTCCAAACATAAGTCCCGAAATAAGAGCGTACCCACGGGGTGAAAACCTCAAATTTCTATCACCACTACGGAACCACAGATCCATCGGATCATCACCGGCCACTTTCATCTCTCTAGCCACGACCATATGAAGCGCTTTCGCACACGCTTTACCCTGATACATTCTGAAAAAATGGCCAAAAGCACCCACAACGAATGTTTGAACAAGCTCTGCACCCCCGACTTCAAACAGTCGTTTCTCTATCAATGCCAACATGCTGAGCTTGTTGTACGTGTTCACTGTACACGTCACTTCTTGCAAGGTCTTACGTAGCCAACACCAACCATGCTGAAACACAAATAAAAGAAATTATCAATTACAAAACAGAACTAAAAAAAATTAAAAAACATAATTACAAAAAAATTATATACAGATGGAATATATTCTGTCAAGCCCGTATATAAAACACAATTCACCTGTACAGAATATATTCTGTATAGCCCGGATTATACATGCATATTTAATAAACTTAAGAAATTAATTAAATAAAATTAAATATGTAATCAGAATTAAAGCAAAAACTATACAGGTCGTAAAAAAACTATACAGGTCGGGAAAACATCTCACACGACCTGTATTGTTTTTATACGGCCTGTATAATTTGGTTTATAAAGGATTTCGATCTAAGTTTTCCTATATTATGATTAACATAATTTATGGTATTTAACTATAGATATAATATTAATTTTTCGTAATTAAAATTAAACTAACTAACTATATCGATATGCAACAAATTACCATAATAAAAATCATAAAAGCACATGGTTATCTAAAGTACAAGTCTATTATGTGTCTAAATTAATCACAACAATATTTGATTAAAAAAAAACTATAAAGATCGACAAAAAAGTGTACAGGCGGTAAAAAAACGAACCCGACCTGTACACTTTTTAGGCGACCTGTATACTTTGTTTTATAAAGGATTTCGCTCTAAATTATTCCTATATTATGATTAACATTACTTATGGTATTAAACTAGAGTAATTATATTAATTATTCGATTAATTAATATTAAACTAACTAACTATATCAACATGCAACAAATTACCATAATCAAAATCATAAAGGCACATGGATATCTAAAGATCGAAAATAAAATAATATTTGTGTTAAAAAAAACTATAAAGATCGAAAAAAAAGTGTACAGGCGGTATAAAAAAGAACCCGAGCTTTATGGTTTTTAATCGACCTGTACACTTTTTTTTCTTCCTATATTATGACTAACATTACTTATGATACTAAACTAGTGTAAGTATATTAATTATTCGATTAATTTACATTAGACTAACTAATTATATCAACATACAACTAATTAGCATAATAAAAATCATAAAGCATAGAAATATCTAAAAACACTAATCTATTATGTGTCTAAATTATTTATAATAATATTAGTGTTAACAAAAACTATAAAGATCGAAACAAAAACTATACAGGCCGTGTAATATTTATAAATACATTCTATCGACCTGTATACTTTTTAGTCGAACTGTAAGAAATTACCTCTTGTAAATGTTGTTGCTGGACTTCAGTTAAACCTTCCTCTTCATTCTTCAATTTTTTTCCTCTAACTTTTGATTTTGAACCCGATATTGACGCCATGGATTAGGGGTTTAGTGTTAAGGGTTTAGGGTTTAGTGATAAAAATTAGTACAGGGGAGGAATAAGAATTGTGGAGAAGAAGGCTTCAGAGAAATTTTGAGTAATCTGTATAACAATTCATCTGTATAGATTTGGTATTGGAACTCAGAATTTATTGGTGCATAAATTTGTTTTTTACCGTTTATTTTTTAACGTGAGGGGAATTGATTCTCATTGAAGAATCTGGCAGGAGGTGGGTGGGGGGTTAAATCACTGAAAAAACTGTACAGGTAGGCTGCAATTCATACGTTATTTTTTGCATATTTTGTGGTTAGGGTTTAACAAGAGTAAAATTCGATCAAATAAATAAAGATAAAATAGATGGGCCCAAAAAACTGACAACCTCGAGAATCTCTCACTCAATTCGGTCAAATATGGGGTGAAGAGAGAGGAAAAACATCTTAAAAGTAAGAATTGTGGGCCAAGTGGATATGTGGAGTAATTATTTATCTTAGTAGATATATGGAATATACATTATCCCCATAGTGGGTATTTCGAATTTCAACTCTATAAAATTTATGTCATGTATGTAAGCCAAAATGAGTCCAAATACTCTGCAATACTTGGACTCCTTAATTCAAGCCCACAAATTAAGTCCACCCTAATTGAAACCCTCAAAATTAAATTTGTTTGAATTTTTAGGCTTTAATCTTTATTTATTTATTTATTCCTTTGTTTTTGTATATAATAAAAATAAACCGCCATTTTCGACAGTCTCCGTCTCCGACAACCACTCAACTCCACCGCATTCTCTAGAAGATGAAGAGGCATGAGGTTGTATTCTAATTCCTACAAATCTTTTATGCTAATTTCTTACTCATTCTTATTTTTCTTCTCCTGATTTTATTCTCCATCCATTCGATCTCTGTTATTAAAATTCACATGTTCGGATTAAATTTAGACATTTGTATTTCGATGCCTGCAGAATTTGTTAATAGCCGTACCAATTTTGCCAACTTATATTTTCGATTGGATTAGGATTTAGGGTTACAATCAATTTAGTACTCGCCACTCATCGGCAGAGCATCCTGCATTTGATTTTTTATTATTACGCTTGTAATCTGATAGAATCTCTAGGATTATACTCCACTACTGCTACCTGTTTGTATTGATCCGATTGAGCTTTGGGTACTGCTATTTTATTTTATTATTACTTTTTCTTTTTTTATCAGGGAGTTAGAAAATAAAAAAATATCCCAAAATAGGCAAAGATTTGTTCACATATCCACCATCAGAAATCATATTAGATATCCTCTCGAGAGTCCCTGCTCCAACCACTATGAGGTGCAAGTGTGTTTGTAAGGCGTGGCTTGATCTTCTAATGAATCCGGAGTTTGTCAAATCTCATCTTTTTAAATCAGTTCCGTGCCTGGCTGTGTTTCTCAAGGGAGAAAACTCGAAATCATACAGAATCGTTGAATCTGAAGACGAGCATCGTTGGAATGTGGTCTTCAACTTTGACCTCCCGTTTCATGGGATACTTTATAGTTCAGTTAATGGTTTGCTCTTTCTGTGCAAAGAAGGCTTCCGCCGTGGTGGTGATCTTTCCTTGTGCAATCCAATCACCCGGGACTGTATCACGATTCCTTCTCCTCAACAGCCATCCTCCAAACCTATGTTTCGGGAGTAGAGGTATGGATTTGGAGTGAGCAGAATGAGTGGACAGTATAAGGTGGTTCGGCTTTTCATTGAAAGACCGGTGCATTCACCTCTGGGGTTCAACTGTGATCAGTTTGAGTGCCAAGTATACACTGTTGGAACTTGGATCATGGAGAGGGATCGCCTCCGATGGCCCTCTGCGTTATGAGGATCAATTTGTAGGGGCATTTCTGAATGGCAATATTCATTGGTTGGCACGCAAGGGCTACTCTAGACTAATTTCTTGCCTTGATCTCGAATCAAAACTTTTTAGCACCTTTTCTGCTCCTCCTCTTGATGATATTGACAAACGTAGGAGCTTGTCTGTGTTGGGGGATTGCCTATGTGTGTGCGATAATTCAAAATTTTGGCAGACATCGGCTTACGAGATTGATATCTGGTTGATGAAGGAATATGAAGATGACAAATCTTTGACAAAGGAATTTGTTATCCGCAAAGTTGATATGGATGATTATTTAGGACATCTTGTCCCCATCAAAGTTTTCAAAGATGGTGACATTCTGATGGAATTGGGATGTGGCAATCTACTATACTACTCCAGCAAGACCAAAACTATTCAAGAAACCGATGATACGTTTGGACTTCGAAGCAATAGTTTCGGAAATATAACCATTTTCTCCCCAAGCTTTCACTCCCTCAAAACTTTCGCAATGGAGAATGTAACCACATTCTGATTGGTGACTACATATTTCTGATGATGGAATGCATAAATAAGGAGGAACCTTTTAGACAACCTACTTATATCATGAAATGTGATTTCTGTATCCCTTCTGCCTGGACCATATTGTATACCCTGCTTTCGTTTCTGATTACACATAGCTTTCTTCCCTTATTTGAAGAGAGAAAAACAATCTAGCTTTTTTATAATGTTGAGGCTGCAACTTTAAGTGAGTATTGTTTTGATGTCGTTGCTGTTTATTTTATGCATTCATTCAGTTTTTTACTAGCATTTACTATAGTAGCATGTTTTATCAATTTATGTTAATCAACTTAATTGTAGATATGAAAAGGAAAACCATGAACTTAAACCAACTCAACTTGTGTTACCTTAGTTACCTGTGTGACTGTGTTTAGTATTACTGTATTAAGGAGGTGTGGATGTGGAGTTTTCTACCTTCACCCTGTGACAGGATATTCTGTGCATGATTGCCTTTTTTCCTTAGTTTATATTAGTATGAGCAAAATTTCTTATATATGCATCAACTTTGAATGCCCTGAAAGATGACGATAGTTAGTTTTTGGTAAATGGTCTCTCATTTGAAAACTGAATTTTCTTGTGAGGATTGCATGTTGAGGATTCATTCTTATTATTATAAATATTGTCTGAATAATTTCGTGTTCATGTGCTTGTAACTTATTAGTATTATTTTATTATTATTAGTTTTAATGTTTTGAGTCTTTAGATATGCTCTGCCAAGTTGTAAGCAGTTTTAGTGAATGCCTAGAAATTGTTCTATTTTATGGTATACTTTAACTAAATTCTTGGGCTAATTTGATTGTGATACTAGTAATTTTTCTATTTTCAGGTATATGTTGAAAGTGTTCTCTAATTGTCGTATTAACCTTTTAGTTGGTCATTTTAACTCTTGCATTATACTAAAAATTAAGGTGAAGGTGATGTGTTGCTTGTGTGATATTTTTCTTTACTACTTGTCCATTTGTGTGCACTTAATTGTTCAACACTTTAATTTTGCTTCTTATCATTGTGAAAATCGCTCATCTCATGTAACATATATTGTTGGTAGTATCATGTTCTACTCCCCATTGTGTGTGCTTTTAAATGCTTTCTTATTGCATTATAATAATAAATATGAATAGGTAGACTTGTGTAACTCTCATGTGTTTGGGAAATCGGAAACTCTGGGGTTTCCCAGACACAGCTGGTCCCAAGCCTCGGAAAAAGAAGAGCGAGAAAATAATAGCCTATACGAGTGTGTGATTTCCGTACTGATTTGTGATCATCATCTCGTCCCCCCATATAGGAAAGTGTTTCTTATGCTATTCATGGTTAATGGAAGCTCCTTTCTTTCTTCGGTTGGGTTTTTGTGTGTGGTGAGCTTTCTTTTTGGTCCATTTCCATTTGTCATTTTGTGTTAGGTTTTATTGTTGAATAATCTTTGCTGCATTGTACTTTTTACTTATGTTTGTTGTTAAATAAAATATTTTCATCAAACGAGAATTGCTTTGTTTATCAATGTTTAGTATGTTTGAGGTTTATAATTATATTCACCTCTTAACGTTGTAGTTTGGATTACATCATTTTATTAAGTGATCAAAACACGCGGCGCAGCATAATTTTGCTTGATGACATTTCACTATAGAGTTTCACGGTTGGCAATTTGGTTAACTAATGGTAGTATGTGGTTTTGGTTGTAACTTTTGGTATTTCACACTTGTCTGGCTTCACATGGTGGAAACAAGTATCATATATCATGATACTTTTTCTCTTCTTTATAATCACAAAATGAGAATCCAAAGTCGCCATTGGAGCCCCTTAATTTGTACGTTCTGAACTGTTTCCTCTTGACATCAATTCTTGGGGTTTTGTTTGTATTTGCAACATTTTGTTGATTTCTTCATTTGAAGAGCTTGCAATCTCACGAGAAATTAATACAGAAAATGCGAAGCAATCTCATCAACTTGAAATTTTCAGTTCTCATCAAGCATAAAGAATTTTAATCCTTCCCAAAAAAATATGAAAGAAAGAAAAGAAAAGAAAAAATCAACGTGATACCCAATAATATTAAGAGGGAATGTGGTGAAATACCCCTTTTTTTAAACAAAAGTTGCAAAATACCACCTTAAGTTTAAAAGTTGCAAAATACCACTTTGAGTTGTAAAAAGTCTAATATACCCTTAATGAGTATACAAGAAGGCTAACTTTCATTTGAATCATACAAGAAGACTAATTTCATGTATGAACTTCCGGTGAAATTTTCCGGCGAATTTCTAAGCGAATTTCTCCGGAAAAATTGCCGACGAATTTTTCCGGCAAACATTCGAATCATACATGAAGCCTAAATTCATGTATGCATCATACACGAAGACTAACATTCATGTATGGATCATACAAGAAACCTAATTCGTGTATGCATCATACACGAAAATTTTTGCCTCCAAAAAGTTCAAATTTGTAACATACATGAAGATAAGTTTTCATGTATGATACATACACGAAGACTGACTTTCATGTATGCATCAAACATGAAAATTTTGCCTCCAAAAAAATCAAATTTGTATCATACATGAAGATAATTTTTCATGTATGATACATACACGAAGATAATTTCATGTATGCATCATACATGAAGTTAGGTTTCGTGTATGATTCAAATTTTCGCCGGAAAAATTAGCCGAAAATTGTCGCCGGAAATTTTTCACCGGAAAAATTAGCCGGAAACATTTCACCAGAATTTTTTAGCCGGATAATGTCGCCGGAAATTTCGCCGGAAATTCATACAAGAAATTAATCTTCGTGTATGATACAAATTAAATGCAATCTTCTTGTATACATGAAGGGCATAAAAGTCATAAACAAACTCAAAAGGGTATTTTGAGTTTTTTTTTTAAAAAAGGGCTATAATTTATCGTTTGTGTTTGAGAAGGGGTATTTTGAGTTTTTGCTCTAATATTAATCCTATAAAAAATTCAATATTTCGAAATTGTACCGAGTCCCCTAAAATCAATTCGCTCAACTGAGTTAACGATAATTCGCTTATAAGTACATTCCTTATGCAAGTTTAGGATGTGGGCAGCGGCGCGCTCGCGCGTGCGATGTGCGAGCTCGCACTCCACTGCCGAGCGTCGAGCTCGCGCTCTCCCAAGCTCGATGCCACGTGGTGGCCGCTGGTTGGTCGCCGGCATAGCCATTGCGATCGCCATCGGTCACCATTGATTTTTTTTTTTTTAATTTCAATTTATAACTATATATATTTTCCTTCCCTACTCACAAATCACACACTACACTCTCTATACTCTTTACTTCACACTCTTCTCTCTCAAATTTCCTCCCAAAACCGGCGGTCACCTTCTCCGGTCAAGCCCTCCTCACCGGCGGTCATATTTTTGATGAAATATTAATATACTCTTCTCTCTCAAATTTCCTCCCAAAACCGGCGGTCACCTTCTCCGGTCAAGCCCTCCTCACCGGCGGTCATATTTTTAATTTAGTGAAAATATTTTTATTTTGGATGAAATGATATTTTTTGACATTTCATCTTAAAAAAAATGGCGAGCTCAACAATTTGGCGAGCTCGCCAAGCTCGCTGCTGCCCCGCGCCTTATAAGAAACAGTTAGAGAGCTTTTGAAAAAAAAAATTAAGCAAAGATTAAGAGAGAGCAATGAAGAGGTGATGATGATGAAACGACATACAAACGTTAGGGCGCACTAAAGAAAACTAAGGGAAAAATAAAATTAAAATGAAAAATCAATTTATGCGAACGGCGTAAGTACTCTCGTTAGATTAAGTTAAATGGTTAGATAAACAGTTAGTCAGTTTGGAAAGGAGCAGCGGTTAAGCTAAGCTGGCGTCGTTAAATCAAAGTGATTGATTAGGCATGGTGCTATAAATACTCATTTATACAGTGATTAACCATCATTTCACAAATATACTCGTAACCGATTTCCCTCTTCTTTTCTCAATCTCTCTCTCTCTCCCTCCCTCGATTCAATTTTCTCTCTCTTATCGTTTCCTTTCTGCTATGGCTTAGCTTATCGATTCAGTTCCGCCGCATTCCAGATCCAAACATCTCCACCGCATTTTCTACTAGGTGAAAACCGTGAGCTTCTGTTTTTACATTAGACAATATTGTATCTCTCTGTTTTCTGCTTGATTCTTAGTCAATATGCATTTGTTTTCCAGAATTTCTTTAAATTTGTGATTATATTCTTCACTCATTTGAAGTTGTTGGATGACGATGCATTTGGAGTTTTGATGTAATGTAGCACATATATATGTATTTAGCCTTACCGAATTTGCCCAAAATTGTTTGTAGGGATATAGTAGGGCTAAAATCGATTTAGTATTCGCCTCTCAGTTATAGATGTCCTGCATTTGCTCTTGTTTTGTTACGTCTAAGTTCTGATGAATTTTTGTTTGAACATGTCTATTGTCTAAGGATAAAGAAAACAGAGGAATTGTGCCGTTAATACCAAAATGGGGCAAGATTTATTCACATATCGAACACAGAGGCGCCGCACTCGGTGAGCTTCTATTTTTGCATTCGACATTTTTTATCTCTCTGTTTCCTGCTTGTTTCTTAGTCAATATGCTTTTGTCTTCCAGAATTTCTTTAAATTAGCGAAAGTAGTCTTCACTCAATATCTGGAGTTGTTGTGCGAATATGCGTTTAGATGTACTGCAGCATATTTATATATTTATGTATTTAGCCTTACCGAAGTTGCCAAAATTATTTCTATGAATAGATTAGGGATTGGGCATAAAACTGATTCAGTATTCGCCGCTCAGTTAATATCCTGCATTTGCTCTTATTTTGTTACGTTGAAGTTCTGACAATGTATTATGAAATAAATAGTTTAGGGTTAATTATTAAATCTTGTATACTGCTACCTGTTTTTTTTTATCAGGGAGGTAAAAACATCAAGAAAACAGAGAAAATCTGCCGTTAATACCAAAATAGGGGAGAATTTGTTCCAATATCTACCTTCAGAAATCATAATAAATATCCTCTCAAGACTCCCTATTCGAACCACTATGAGGTGCAAGTGTGTTTGTAAGCCATGGCTCGATCTTGTCACGACTCCGGAGTTCGTCAAATTTCATCTCTCTAAATCAGTCCCGGGCCTTGCTGTCTTTGAGCAGGAAACGCTCCCGAAGCAATACAACTTCATTGAATTTGTTGATGAGATTGGTCTTAACTGTGATGAGCATCATTGGAACATAGTTTTTAACATGGACCTCCCTTTGCATCAGCCAGTGCATAGTTCAGTTAATGGTTTGCTCTTCTTGTATCGAATAACCTTCCAACGTAGTGATCTTTTCCTGTGCAATCCAATCACCCGTGAATATATCCTGCTTCCTTCTCCTCCACATCCTTCATCATCTCTAGATGAAATTTATGGATTTGGAGTGAGCAGTGCGACTGGACAATATAAGGTGGTTCGAGTTTTCAGTGAAGGACCACGACGAACACCTGTGGGATTTGAATTCAATCAGTTTGAGATCCAAATTTACACTGTTGGAAGTGGATCGTGGAGAATAATTGCATCTGCCAGCCCTCTCAGGTATGGGGAGCATATGGTAGGGGCATTTCTCAATGGTAATCTTCATTGGTTGGCAAGTAATGGCTCCTCTGTACGAATTTCTTGCCTTGATCTTGAGACGGAGCTTAATAGCACATTTTCACCTCCTCCCCCTCCTCCAGTTCATGAACCTCGCAATTACAAAGATAGGATTCTGTCTGTTTTAGAGGATTGCCTCTGTGTATGCGATAATCCGGGTAAAGGGTGGATGCTCGGTTTTGAGATTGATATCTGGTTGATGAAGGAATATGGAGAAGAGAATTCTTGGACAAAGCAATTTATCATCCGCAAATTCCGTATGGATGGTTTTTTAGGATATCTTAGCCCCATCAAAGTGTTCAAAGATGGCGACATCCTGATGGAATTGGGAAGTAGCAGACTGTTATACTACTCCAGCAGGACCCAAATTATTCGAGAAGTTGATCTGGCTGGATTGAACCGAGATATTTTCACCTGTACAACTGCTTATGCCCCAAGCTTTGTTCCTCTCAAAACTTTCACGATGGAGAATGTAGGCTCATTCTGATTTGTGACTACAAATCTGTGATGATGATGCATAGATGATGATGAACATTAGAGAAAACCTAGTTATATCATGAAATGCATAACCTAGTTATATCATGAAATGCATAACCTAGTTATATCATGATGAACATTAGAGAAAACCTAGATGATGATGAACCTTAGAGAAAACCTAGTTATATCATGAAATGCATGTATACTTTGTACCTCATTTGCCAAGGAAATTTTCAGCATTTACGTACCTTGGTGCTTAGTTTTGATTTTGCGTAGCTTTTTCCAATATTGAGCTTTGATCATGATTATGATTTCAATGCTTTCATTTGTGCATTGGGTAGATTTTTTAGTCTTTGCCATTTTCCCTCTTATTGAGTCGAATTAAAGCAATAGAGATTAATGGGAATACCATAATCTTAACTGGTTTGCTTTAATGAATAAATCTTGAAATCAGGCAATACAAGGGAACTTCAGTTTTTTAAAGGTCTCAAACATTGCTCCACATTTTAGGAGGTTATGCTTCTTTTTTTTTTTTTTGTGGGGTAAAAGACTGGTGTGTTTTAATTGTCATGGGACGTTTCTGTATTAGATGATATTTTGTTGAATCGAACAGGTTCATGCAATGTTGGATGTACCTATTGTGGTCTATGAATGTGGGAATCATGATGTCGGAGAGAGGGGGTTTCAGTTGTTCCACAAGGGAAGTTTTATGAGTCTTTTCTACTCTCCTACTTGTCTATGGTTATATTGTGCAACGATGGGCTTATCTTCAGCATTTTCAATTGGTGAAAGATGTATTTGTTTAGTTTATCTTCTGAAATCATGCTGGTTAAAGGTTGTGGGTTTCCTCCCTTCAGAAACTGTTCAACTTCGATGTTTAACTTATGTCTGGTTTCTGTGGTAACAAATTGCTCGCATGCTTACATGAGGTAGAATGTGAGTGACTTGTTTGCTAATAAGCCTTCTGGATGGGATTTGGGTGTTCGTTTGAACTTGTGTCGTAGGGCTTGTAAATGGTTATGGTCGGTCTTCTATATACCTATAATTCCTTTTAATGACCTAGCGTGCTTTTTATGTGAAACTCTGCTGCCTATATGTAATGTGATCCCTTTTTGCAAGTATACTAGATAGAAGAGTGAATTGTCTTTATGTCTTCTTTAGATGAAAGGAACTGCTTGTAGTCTATTTACTTAAATCTTTAATGAATTTCATAGTCCTGTTAATATTTATAACACTGACTACTTCCTCGTTTTGTTGCCTTAGTTTGTATTAATGTGAGCTAAATTTCTTTTCTATGCATCAACTGCGATTGTGAATGCCCTGAAAGATGACGAAAGTGGTTTTTTTGGTATAGAAAGCGTCAGGTTCATTGAAAAACTTACAATACAAGAAGTAAGGTTTCCTTGCATGCAAATATTGTTGTTGAAGATAAGTCGAAATTGACAGCTTTACAATATATGAATGAAGTTATGAACAACATCATCTTGGGAAGTTGAATTTTTGAGACATGGTGCTGGGTTTGAAGTCTCTTTTGAGAAGTTGTTTGAACCAGTTGGCGTAATTTTCAAAGTTATCATTAGAGCCACTATATACTCCCTCCGTCCATGATATAAATACTCATTTGGGGTTGGACACGGAGATTAAGAAAGTTGGTAAAGTTGTTGTGAGTGGAATTGAGAAAGTAAGTACCTTAAGTGTGAGTGTGTATATGAAATTGCATAAAATAATGAATATTTTTCTCGTTAGAAAAGTAAATTCTTTATTTTAATTTTAATAAGTACTTACCTACGGATCATCTCAACAACTTCCTCATTGTACTTTCCGCATACCATAGCTCCAACATTCTTTAGGCACGATTTGTTAGACTTTTTGCAGGAATCATAACATACTATCATAGACTAAAAAAATGTGTAGTGTATAAATATAACTCCCGAAAGCCCAGAAAGGAAAGAACATATATATAATTAAGTAGCTAGCGTGTGCATTGAAGAATACTATTTAACATGCTAAATCTAATCCCGCGCGTTTGGGACAATATTCCAACGGTGAGAATATCGTCTCATCTGTAAATAGAGATCGATCGATGTCAAAAACTCATTCAAAGTATGCATGCATCCAAGGAAATATCAGTAGCTAGTAGTAGTAGAGGCTAAGGTCAATTACGACCTTGCATGCATGATGCATCTACTACAATTTACCTTTAAATTGGTCGTCGTCTAATAATGTATTTATACTTTTTTTATTAACAGTCACGTTATTTTTGTTACTCTCCAACATATATATATATTAGCAAATTCATATGCATCGCACGCACGGAATACTAGAATGTTTAGTTTCATAACATTATAACTAACCAAATTAAACATGAGAGAGAGAGAGACTTATTTCCTTATAATTAATAATTTAGCTTGTGTTAAATAATATTAAAACTAAGTTGCAATGCTTACGAGATCATTGGCTGAATCTCGTCACTTGCTAGGCTGATTTGAAATACGGATCTCATTTTTTCATAGTTATTATAGTTTTCTATTAGAGTTTTGTTTTATTATCTTTACAAGATTTTATTTGAATTGGGATAGAACAATCCAAAAAAATTTATTATTAAATACAGATATTCTATTATTTCAAATTTGAATTGGGTTAGATCAATCTCCAATTTTTTATTATTAAATATAGTTATTTTTTTTTATTTCAAATTTGAATTGGGATAGATGAATTCACAAATTTTTTTTATTATTAAATATATGTATGTTAATTATATTAATTAATTATTTTTGTTCTATTTTCATTTGAATAATGTTATACTTTCACAGAAGAATTACCATACCTGAAATAAATCAAAGCTGATTCAATTATAAAGAGCGGCGTGTGAATATTCATAAAATATTCATGAAATACAATGATATAATTTAATTGTTAGCATCTTACCATAGACGTAAGAAATTAACAATAAGATCTTGTGATAATACGTGGACAATTTCTCACCAATTCGGATTCTCTTTGATTTGCATGTGCGCGGGATGCAAAAGATTTGGCCAACCCCTACAAGCAACATCAAAAAGAAAAGAGAAAACGTTATATTTATGATGCAAGGAGGATTCATGCACCACAAATATCTGAAATTTTAAGAACATTATATAACAAAGTTATCTCATAATTCTGTATCATATAGTATTTCTCTAAATAAGAAGTAAAAATAAAAGTATCTAAATTATATACTTAGAGGGCTTGAAAATGCAAGTAAATAAGTGTACGTAATTTAGAAGAAAAACATCAAATTTGTGTTAATATTGAATAATATTTAATAACAATATTTGTTTATTAATATGTTTGGCCTAATCAAATTTTCTAATACTTGAGATATATATCTCGTGGTCAATGAGATCTAATTTAAAATATATACAATTAATTATATATAAGTATAATATTTATCTAATGATAATAAAATATATATTAATTAACAAGGGTATTATAGGCAAACCAAAAATTTTCAACAAGACACTTTTTATATAGTTATTATGGATGGATTATGGATGGATATAGATTTTCAATTGCTCTTTCTCAATAATGAATCTCAATTAGGATGTCAAGAAAATAGCTGGCAATTGGAGGTGGAGGTCCCATTTTTGACGTTATAAAGTCCGATATATCGAGTAGGTGGTTTACACATTGGAAGCCAGTCGAATTCAGTAAAATTACATTTCTTGTGATACCGAAAAATGACTTCGGATTGAATGTTATTTATTAATGTACTGTACGTTTTTTATTTGTTTTTATCTATTATTTCAATTTCCCCGTTTTTATTAGTATTATATTGTGCTTTATTTATTTGCGTTTGTTAATTCTGAAAAAGGTTATTATTCTATTCATAGCCCATTTCCTTTTCTCTTTGTAGACCAATGCATAGTTAAAAACAAATATTTTTGGACACTTTTCGTTTGTTTTGCACTTTGTATGTTCGATTCTATAGGTACATGTTATTTATAAGATCGAATTTCAATTCGATCTATACGTGTAAAATTCATAAGGATATCATAGTAAGGGCTAGAAACTGAGAAAAAGAGCAGGCGACTGAACATGATGTGGACCTATATATATTGATGAAGTTGAAATTGAAGTTGTATTATTGTTTTCTTCATGATTTGATTCTTTCATGTCTTGAACATTTTCTTTCTCAAGGGATTATAGCAATGAAGATGAGATTATAGAAAAAATTTCATCTTTTTTGGCCATTTCTTTTCAACTTTATAAATGAAACAATCATAGAGAAACGACCAGGGTATAAGAGAAATCAAGGCTATGACCGAGTAATAAAAAAATATGGAGCTTCTTGAGACGAATTAGACTGATTTATAAATATTAAAGTTTTATTTGAACAAATCGATTGTATAAGACTCATGTTAGATTTTTCATTACTAAGCATTTATTTTAAAATTTACTTTTATAACATTGTATATCAACATTTTTATTTAGTTATAATTTTTGATAGTTTTACTATTAAAATATTGATTTTAGAAATTATCCAAAGCATTTTGGGCCAATTTTGATAGTGAAGTCAACCTTTAATCAATTTTGACACATATACGAGTATAGAAAATCAAAATGGATTTGGATTTAGAAAATGTTTAATGAAGGTGGAGTTGTAGCCAAAAGTGCTAAAATCTCCAATCAAAAGAAATAAAATCAAACTACATGTTATGAGTTGTGCGAGAATAGGTTTCCTAGCTAGTGGGTGGGCTAGGGCTAGGGCTAGGGCTTGGACATTATTAATACTGATGATTCTTAATTTTTGGAGCAGTCAATAATAAAAACGAAGTCAGTCTCTTGTTTATGAGTTGCTAGAATATGCGACGTTTATAAATATATTTGGATAAATACAGTGACAATTGTGAACTTTATAAGCTAATGCTGTATATTTCATCGAATATATAGTTGCAGGTTTCAATATAAGTCACGAGCAACACTTGCATGCAAAAGGTCACATGGGCTATGCGACCGGGTCGGGTCAGGTCGGGTTGACCCGGTCATTTTTTTTTATTAATTTCAGTTTTTTTTTATCGGCTCCGATTTTACGGTTCCACCTTCGCTCCGATTATTAACATAAGGATAATCGGCCGTCAACAATTTGGACTTTTTCAGCTCGCTCCGAGGCCTTCGGCTCCTCTCGCTCGAATCTTGACCAAAGAAGAAGCAGCAAACAAAAAAACGAAGAGGCAAACAAAAAAAAGGTGGAAAAAAATAGATTTTTTTTAAAAAAAAATTAAAATGAAAGCTGAAAAAAAAAACAGAAAACAGGAAAAAAAAATCAGGCGCGTGTAATACACGCGCCGCTCGTGGGCGGCTGGCACGTGTATTACAAGTGCCACGAGCCCGCCGCATAGCATGCGACGGGTCGCATATGAGTTTTTGTGATAAGTCAGTCTTTGAAGAGAAATTTTAGAGAGAGAGTAAGGTGGAAACGTTGAGAAATAAATACAAGTTTTTTCAAAGTTATAATGATGTGGTTTATTGTTTGGTTATTTTATCATTTGCAAGATGTTTGTATTTCTTCCATTGCTCACTTTGGTGGAAAAAAATATATTATTTACCAAAAAAACTATTTTTAAAGTATATTTATATAGATAAAAATATAAAATTATTTTCCTTGAAATCTCAACGTCTACTTACTAGTTTCCTACTTATAATATGATATGTGTGGATCAACTTTTTTTGGTACTGCATGTGATAGTATGCGTGAACTATTTCTTCCAACTTATAAGGAATTTTTTTTTTCTACTCAGAATAGGATATATTGTTTCCTACTTAAAATAGAAAGATTTTTTCCCTACTTAGAATAGGATTAATCAATTATATATAGAGTTTGTAGAAGTGGTCAGACCGAATTTCTTTTCACAATTACAATAATAGTTTTTTCCTCATCGTGCTTCTCATTCTTCTCGAGCTATTTCTCAATTATTCTCTCAGACCGTCTCTCTTAATATTCTTGCATAATATGAATATACTCCAAAACACACCCACCACCAAGACCAATGTGATGAATCCCAAAAGCTGTCACGATTTCTCCACAGAAGTACCACAAGAAATCATCATCGAAATCCTCTCAAGACTCCCCATCCAAAGCATTAAGAGGTGCAAGCGTGTTTGCAAGTCATGGCGCAATCTGGTCAAACTTCCCGAATTCGCCACGTCACATCTTTCTAAATCGGCCTCGACCTCATGCCTCGCTGTCATTCATCAAGACTGGTTCTCCTCAAAGGCGCAGTACAAAGTATGTGCAGTTCTACCTTCACAGCATGGCATATTCTCCTGCTTGACCTTCCTTGATGGGATTGGGAATGCAGCTCCACCTCATAGTTCAGTTAATGGTTTGCTTTTCTTTTTGTTGTTGGATCGTGACCGGATTCCTAGTATTTATCTATGCAACCCAATCACCGGTGAATATACAGAGCGCCCTGGTCCACATCCTCGTTCTTGTCCTCATCCTCATGCTCATCCTCTAGGTACTTTGTCTGATAAGAGGATATATGGATTTGGAGTGAGCAAACTAACTCTCCAATATAAGATTGTTGAGTTTTCCACTAAATTTGAAGGATTTGTATACACTCTAGGAACAGGGTTATGGAGAAGTATTGGTGCATGCAACACCCGAACCCGATTCGAGTGTAGAGAGGACGAAGCAGGCGTATTTCTGAATGGAAATCTTCACTGGGTGGTGTATGATACATCCGAGAATATTAATCCATGGATGTGTTGCTTGGATCTTGAAAACGAAGTTTTTAACTCGTTTTCTTTTCTTCCTCGTGTTGTTGGCCGAGATATCTCTCTGTGCGCATTGGAGGGTGGCCTATGTTTATGTCATAACTCACCAATAGGGGTTTCTATCTGGTTCATGAACAAATACGGAGATGAGAATTCTTGGTCTTTATGGTTCGCTTTGTGGAATTGTTACCCAGTTGGAGTTTTCAAAGATGGCGACATCTTGTTGGTTGACACGTGGAGTCGGAGACAACTATTCTGCTACTCGAATAAGAACAAAACTATTAGAAAGTATAACCTTGTTATAGGGAGCGACTCCTATTGTGCCAAGGTAGTCAATTATACTCCAAGCTTTGTTTCGCTCAAAAGCTTGGCGATGGGGGGTGTGGCTTCATTCTAATATGTTCAGTCATCTTAGAGTGCTATTATATATGTTATCGAGTTCAAGTTATTTCTTTGAATTATTACTTATCACTCTCGATCCAATCAACAGCTTTGATCTCTTGCTATATTTTTGGCTTTTTTTTTTTTTTTTTTTTGTTTAGAGAAACTTTGGTGTCCAATATTTATTGTTTAATCAAGGTTTTGGTTGTCATTGTTTAGAGCTATGAGGAGAAGAGTTCTAGGGCTAGTTGTACGAACGAAACCCAGAAAGAAGAAGAATATTTTATAAGTTGGTATTTATATCCTAGGACGCCCATGGTCGATTTTTAAAGTACTCTTGACACGTAGCGGTCATCCATAAAGATCATAGAAGAAATAATACAATTACACAAACATGCAATGGAATAGAGTGTCCGGATTTTTGTGGGTTCCCATTTTTATTTTTTTTTTCTATGAATCCCATAGTCGTCTGTGGATTCTCTATGAATCCCATGGCCGATTTCTATGGATTTTTCTTAATATAATCTATATATTATTAATACCGATGCGGATTCAAAACCTCTCCTTAAATTTAAGTCTTACGTGGTGCAACCACAATTTTATCTTAAATCCTCATTTTATAACTTTTTTAATTATTATTATTTAATATCATGAGTTCTCCAAATTTTCGTAATTAAATAAAGAAAGAGAATATTGAGTTACCATATATTTTAAAATAATTGTTGCTTTGGTCATACAACTATAATATCACAAATCCTGCTCTTTTATAATAAAATTTTCACTATTTGTTTATTATAGTGAACCGTGCTTTTTTATTTTTATTTTTTCAAATTCATGCTTTTACTATATTTTAGTCCTACCAATAAGACTCGACTCTTGGTGAGCCTATATAAATATAAGTGTGCATTTTTCATCCCGCAAATACTTTGCACAACGAATTTAATTTGACAGATTAATTAGTAGGCCAATAAATAGTATTTATTTTATTTGTAAACTTAATATCCAATATTAAGTTTCTCATATTTTAATTGCAAACTTAAAAAATAAAATAATAACCGCAACCTATTTATCAATGAAATCTAATTGAATGTTAGACAAGATAAAAGATCCAAACAGTGGATCTCTTCAAAAAATATTATCACTTTAAACTATCTTATATGAATCCTCATTCTCAAAATTGATTACTTCATAATTAATATTAAATATTACATTTCTATTTAATAATATTATGTGTGTTAGACAATCTATATATATCTATATATTATTAAAATCATTGCGAATTCGAGATATCCCCTTAATTTTTGGTCCTGCATGGCATTCTATCTATTTCATATTTCTATTTATCTTAAATCCTCATATTATGTATTTAAACTCATACTCCATTATTCAATATTCAAATATGGATATCTATATATTATTAAAACCATTGCGGATTCGAGATATCCCCTTAATTTTTGGTCCTGCGTGGCACTCTATCTATTTCATATTTCTATTTATCTTAAATCCTCATATTATGTATTTTAACTCATACTCCATTATTCAATATTCAAAATATGGATACAAATCAGTTGCAAATATATCACTCAATTTAATATTTTAATATTATACTAATTCCTCCGACTCATTGATAATGTCCTCTTCTAATATTAAGGAAGTAGAAATAATAAACCATGTGGATTAAAACTGAACTAAAAAGAACAAAATACTAAATGAAGATGAGAGAATCGTGGAACAATATTTTTGAATTTAATAATATACTAAATATTATTAATTTCAAAATAGATTTTTATAATTATCAAGCATATTGCGGATAATATTTTTAGTTATATGTGGATGATTAATTCTCATAAGAATTAATTCTGACCAACTAAATAATTTTTCCATAAGCTTTACACAATTAATGTGGGACGAGATGATCAAAGCTAAATATGGTTAGTAATACGTAGAAATCTCACAAGTACACTAGCGAAAAAAGATCTCAAAATTTTAATTTATAACGAGATGATCAGACGTACACAATAATTAAAGTTTGATTTCTATTGATTTCTTACAGCTAGAGAAAGTGAAATAAAATCAAAGAATTTTTCTTTTATTAATTGTTGAAAATATAATTCCAAAATAATATTCAATTATTTCTTGTGTTCATGCTTTATTTATTGCAAAATAATATGATAAAAATAGAAAAAAAAATGTTCAAGGAAGTACAGTAAAGTCGAAGAAACGATCATATTGGTTGTAAACCTTCTTATAGTAAATTGTTGAAATAATATTACTTATAATGTATATTTGATACTGATACTGCTTCTACTTAATTTTTCATGAATGGATGTTGATGATGTTAGAGTATTGTAGTTGCAGTTGCTTTACGAAGATAAACTAACAATGAGATTTTGGGATTTATCGCAAAATATACTACAAAATAGTAATTCCTTGAAAAATATTGGTATTGTGTTTAAAATGAAACCTACTAAAATTTACTTCCCTATTTATTGATTTTGTTGAAGATAAATAAAGTAGAATAAAATAGAAGAAACAATTTTATTAATATATATATTTATTATAATTTCATCACTTTTACGGGTACATACTTATAAATTTAAGTATAATATGGTTCACCGTCGATTTTCGACAGGTTACACACTAGTTTTGATATAATCTAAAAGAAATTGCTAAAATAATATCCACTTAGCTATCAATATCGTTTTTCTAACACTAATTGAAAGACCAACTGTAGCATATAATTTACCCAATGTAATATACGTGTGTTTTGATGAGAAAATGCATCATAACTGCAAATTACGCATAAAATGCGAGAAACAATTTTGTTAAATAATTTGTAATATTATTAATTGGCAAAACTTAGGGTATTAAATACATGTTCATGAAGTTGTATTTTAATTCTATATTTCCTAGTGGTTTACAAAATATGCTCAAATTTAAATTATTTTGTTAGACTCTCCGCAGCGGCGTACTCGAGCGCGCGCGCCGCTGCTTTTGCAAGCTCTATGTATAGTTCGCTAACCATTGTAAAGATTGGAGCTTGCAAGGAGGAGCTCGCAAGGGACAAAGTGGAAATTAATGGTGGGCCCACCCACATTTTAGAGCTCACTAAATTTGAGCTCGCTATTGCAGATAAAAGAGAGTATGGAGGGCCCACCCACATTTTAGAGCTCACTAAATTTGAGCTCGCTATTGCAGATAAAAGAGAGTATGGAGGGTCCACCCACATGGGCTGCGAGCTCTTACGTGGAGCTCGCCATTGCTGATAGTCTTATATTTTTCAATGTTTTGGATGAGTTAGTTAAGGATTTGATTTACTAAATTTGGAATATGGTTCTAAGCAAGAAATTGTATTGCACAAATTCTAACCGAGTATTGATTTTGGTTATAAATTAATCATTAGAACATAAAGAAAGTATAAAAATAGTATCATTTTCATCTTTTTTTTTTATACAATTTATTAGGATGTAAAAGAAAATTATCACATGATCCTCTCACTTCCTTCACATTTTTATGCTTTTTGGCTCATTAGAAAATATTGTCACATATATCTCCTATGTTAATATTTTTCTACAATTACAGTGAAAGAAACAAAAAAGGGATTGCTCGGAAAAAATTGCAAAATGATAAAAATAGGTGTAAATTTGACCTTTTCAAAGTAAGCACACCCTAATACAATACATTGTGAGTTGTCGTTATATAATAAATAGTCAATTTTGTATATTATCCAATTTTACTAATGGATAACGAATTTTCAAAGTACACACCATAAAATACAATAAAAAGAGAATATTGTAAATTATTAAAAAGAGAATTTTTAAACTAAAATAAAGTAGAGAGAGTGAATAATGAAATAAATTGGAAACCTGCATCTTGCATACACATGGTATGCATCCACCATGCCTAATCCATCAACACGTGCCCCTGCACAGTAATGTTAATGAATTAAATCAAAATTCAATTTATGGAACCATAGTTAGGCTTTGCTTTACAAAATGTACTTTTCCTGCCCATAGCCTCTTCGGTACAGTGCATGGGCAATGATGTGTATTATCTTTCTCCTCAATGTAATTTGTATTAATACTATTTTTATAAAAAAAATAGATTTAGACAGTGTATTATCTTTCTCCCTAGTGTAATTTTATTAATATTATTTTTATCAAAAAAATAGATATAGACGGTGTTGATGCGTATCCAAGATATATTTGATAGATCTCTATTTTAGCAAAACAATCAATGAGCACGAATCGGGGAATTAATGCACACGAAAAGAAATAGAACGCGATGGATTTACGTGGTTCGATCTATTGAGATAGATCTACATCCACGGAGCGAAAAGAGTACGTTTATTGCTTGTACGAGATTATGACTACAAGAATTGTCCTCCCCCTCCAACCTATTCTAGGCCTCTATTTATAGGCCATTACATGTGGAACTTGATTAGGATTACAAGTCTTTTCCTACTAGGACTCTTTGGCCTTATCTTGATCCTTCTTTAACCGAGCTTCTATATCTCTTTTAGAGCTTGAGTTGTACTTGATGTAGGATTCTTGATTGCCTTGTTTGAGGAGTCACCTTAAGTGGGCCGAGCTGCGTAGGCCGAGTTTGCCGAGCTGCGTAGGCCGAGTTTGCCGAGCTGCGCAGGTCGAGCCCGAGCTGTGTTGGTTGAGCCCGAGCTGGGCCCTATCCTATCACAGCCCCCCCCCCCCCCCAAAAAAAAGATGTAGAAGCGAGGTGGGGTGTGACTTAAGGAAGCCGAAGTTGGAGAAAAATGGGTTGCCCCTTCGGAAACTTGGCGTTGACGAAGTTTGGCTTCATTAGCTCACTTCGGAAATTGAATTTCAACGAAGTTTGGCTTTATTAGCTCTACCTCGTCATAAGACGAGGTTTTGGCTTCGAACAGCATGACTTCGTCATCGGACAAAGTTTAGGCTCTGCTCCACTTTAAGCGAAGGCCGTATCTTGGCTTTTAATGGAGGTAGGGCTCCCTGTTTTAAACGAATGCAGTCCGGCCTCGCTTTTAACGAAGTGCCTTCGTTTTAAACAGAGGCGGCTCATACATGTTTTTAACGAAGGTCCCTTTACGCGCGTTTAGAATTTACTCCAAGTATGGAGTTTACTACCCTCGTCAGGGTTTATAAAAATTGAGATAATAAGCATAAGCGAAAGACGGGCAAGGTAAGATATGCAAGGACTTGAACAAATGATAAAAGAAAAACTGAACTTACTAATGAAAGCCGAAGTTTGAAAAAGAGACAACTAAAAAAAACTGAACGACATAACTGAAAAACTGACTGAACTTTACCGATGATAAGAGATACTTTATGTGACGACCCCGTCGAACTGGGGTGGAGCTTCGTCCTCGTCTTCATCATCTCGTCTTAGCCTTTTATCTGCATGGGGGGCACAGTGATTCTCCCCTCGGTTCGGCCTTTTTTTTCCCTTGCCATGAGGTCGGGTTTCATGTTTGCCGCGATTTTGGTATTTTCCTAAGGTACCATCGTGTACGAGGTTCTCGATTTCCACAGCTAAATCTCTGCAGTCCTCGGTGTCGTGGCCATGATCCTCGTGGAATTGGCAATACTGCTCTTTAGACCGTCGCTTGGATCCTCCACGTGACATTGGCTGAGGTTTCTCGAACATGTCGGTATGCAGCTCGTAGATTTCCGTCCTCGGCTTTGTCAGCGGTGTGAACTGGCTCTTTTCGGGATTCTTGCGAAGTTCCAGCTGGGATTCAATAGGTGCCCGTTGTAGTCTATCGAGGGCGCTTTGGCGGCCTTGACCTCGGTCTCTATGCTCTTCCTTCCTCCGGTCTGCGGGGTCGGCCTTGTCCACTTCGCGCTTGCGCCTATCGGCTTCGTCAGCTTTTGCGAACTGGTCGGCGATACTCCAAAGCTGCCTTGCGTTGCGGGGCTCGTTTCGTACGAGCTCTCTGAATAAGGCTCCGGGCTGGATAACATTTTGGAAGGCCGAGATGAGGACTTCGTCAGTCAAACGATCGACTTTCAGACTCTCCTTGTTGAATCTAGTCATGAAGTCGCTAATGGACTCTCCACGACCTTGCCTAATGGTGAGCAAATGTGCCGCGGTTGTTTTCGGTTCGGCCTTTTGGAAAAACCTACGTTCGAAGGCTTGCATCAGCTCGTCGTAGGAGTTAATACTTCGAGAAGGTAGGTTGTCAAACCACATCCGGGCATTATCAACCAGTAGCTCAGGGAACACTTTGCACATGTAGATATCATCACTGAACCCTTGGTTGAGCATGTTGTACTGGAATTGGGATAGACACAATCCATTGTATGGCTTCACCGGTGGCACCTTGTATGATGATGGGAGAGGTGTGTAGAGTATCCGGTGGGTGAAGGGAGTTGAGATCCTGCCGTACACCTCGAACCCGCCGCCTCAGTGAGTGTCATCATCTCGCCGAGGTGACTCAGCGTTGCGACGAGATGGGGCGGTATCACGCCGAGGTGAATGACGGCTGCGGTTTCCTCGGCGTTCATCATCGCGTCCTTTGCAGCGTGGTGCAGTGTCCCGTGCGTCCACGATTTGGATGCTTTGGGACTTTTGCTGTGGTTGTGACCGAGACGCAGCTTCATGCTCTTCACCTCGATTTGTGATCTTCTGCCGGTGAGCGAACTGAAGGAATTCGTGTTGATTGTGTGTAATAAAATCTTTGACCGCGTTCTCCAGATCGCGAGGTTGGAGACCTAAGGCTTCTTCCTCCTGGCTGCTGCCACGGCTTTCTTGGTGAATTGGATTGCCGAACTGATCCACCGAGATGTTTCTCACGTCCCCTTCTGGGGTAGGACTTTGCGCGTGTCCCTTCCTCAGCCTTTGGCCGCGATTAGCACTCGGGACTTGGCTGGGATTGGTTTGGTCGGCGTCTGTCTCGCCGTCGGTGTCGGTCTCGCCGGCTTCCGGGATTTGCAGATTTGCGGGAAGGGTGTTTTTCTGGCGGTTCTCCTTCTCCTTAGCGGCGGCAGCAGCTGCGTCGATAGCAGATTTGCTTGTGGTAGATCGTGTGTTTTTCCCTGCCATCGTCGATAGCAGATTGTGTTTTGCAAAATTTGATCGGAATGCACGGATTTAAGCTCCCGCAAACGGCGCCAATGATAGATCTCTATTTTAGCAAAACAATCAATGAGCACGAATCGGGGAATTAATGCACACGAAAAGAAATAGAACGCGATGGATTTACGTGGTTCGATCTATTGAGATAGATCTACATCCACGGAGCGAAAAGAGTACGTTTATTGCTTGTACGGGATTATGACTACAAGAATTGTCCTCCCCCTCCAACCTATTCTAGGCCTCTATTTATAGGCCATTACATGTGGAACTTGATTAGGATTACAAGTCTTTTCCTACTAGGACTCTTTGGCCTTATCTTGATCCTTCTTTAACCGAGCTTCTATATCTCTTTTAGAGCTTGAGTTGTACTTGATGTAGGATTCTTGATTGCCTTGTTTGAGGAGTCACCTTAAGTGGGCCGAGCTGCGTAGGCCGAGTTTGCCGAGCTGCGCAGGTCGAGCCCGAGCTGCGTTGGTCGAGCCCGAGCTGCGTTGGTTGAGCCCGAGCTGGGCCCTATCCTATCAATATTTGTTACTGCCAATATTTTTTCTATTAGGTATATTTATGTACTGTATTATATATTTTATAATATAATAATATAATATAAAATAATATTTAAAAATCATTTTGAAATTAATTTATTGTCTTTTGGCATCCTTGTTTGTTTTTTATTGATCATCTGATCCCTTTGTTTACTATGAAGTGCTGTAAAAATTTTCCTACACTTCGTAGGAATCCAGTTCTCGTTGAAAACGCTTGACACTGTGTGTTTGTTCTTCAATCTTTATGTAGTCGCTTGCCTCTGACTATTTTTTCCGCCGTGTGTGTGTGTGTTTTTTTATCGCCCTTGTTATTGCCATAAGCAAATAGTAAATTTTTCTCAACATATTGATGTTGCCATAAAAGTCAATAAAATCTACGAATATGAACTAATAAATATTTCGCCCTAGTTATAATTAATTACACATTATATAGTCTATTTAGTCTAAATTGAATCAGAATAGTGCCAAATGCATTATATTATAGTCAATTCGGTCAAAATTAAATATAATTAATTATAATTATACTAGTCTAGTGAATTCTATAAAAAATAAACCGATTTAGAAAAAATAAAAAGCAATAAAAATGAAAATGGACAAATAATAAAAGAATAGAAAAGAAAGTCTATCTCTCATCCCTCTCGTCCTATCGTCTCTCTATCCTAAAAAAATTCTTGTGGAGTAATAAAATCTCGTCCCGATTAAAAAATGTCAATCAATTATGAAAATTCTGAAAATAAATGATAATTAGATGAGTTGATAATAAACAAATCAAGTTATCACTTGTAAATTAATCAAATTTTGATGTATCAATAAATTGAATCACTTAATGCCTCGAACAAACTCAAGTTATCAATTAATAGTTGTCTAATTAAAGATAAGTTGGGATGTGATGAATTTCTAAATAGAATCATATAATGTCTCGATTGTTTCTAATTATTGATTTACAGTTGTCTCATTAAAGATAAGTTGGGATTTGATGAATTACTATATAGAATCACTTAATGTCTCGATCGTTTCCAATTATCAATTAACAGTAATCTCATTAAAGATAAGTAGGGATTTGGTGAATCGCTAAATAAAATCACTTAATATCTCGATCGTATATTCAATTTGATCAAAATTGAATTGAATCAATATTAATTTAACTTTAATATAGTTACTTGGTAACCTTGATTGTAATCAATACTAATTACACTATAGTCTACGAAATTTGGCCAAATTTAACCGACATAATACCAATCTCACTATACTACTAATATGGCTAATTTGATAAAAATTGAATGTAATTAGTACTAATTGTACTACTAACAATTTAATCGATAATAAACTGATAGCCATAATCAATTTCGATAATCAAACATGTTTTCTGATCGGAATTACGAATTAATTACACAGTAATTGTTCGACAAATAAGGAAGAGTTAAACATATTTATCAATTAGAATTGAGTGAATATTATGAAAATACCCAAGTTCTTTATCTTTGTTTTCCTTCACGTTAGAAGTTAATTAAATCTATTTGACTAATTCGGTGATAATTTAAATTTTAGATTAGTTTGATTTTTTTTCAATTAGTTATTTTAAATTGAGAATTTGATTATATTGTCGACTCAAATTGGTTACTAATCCATTTGATCACTAATTTCTAAAAAATGAAAATAAATCACTTTCTAATATCCATATCAATAAATTACTAAATAGATTTTTGAGTAACTTTTTTTTTTTTTTTGATTATATGTAAATTAAAAAAATAGAAAATCAAAGTCTTCATTTCACTATTGCAATTGCCTATCTTTCTTCTCCCCATCATTTATCCTTCTACCGCTCCACCAATATATTGTACGGCACCGCCCACACTATCCTCAAATACTATTCTTATAAACGTTTCTAATTCCAATCTGGCAATATCCACGGATCAAAGTAGTATAAGAGACAACGCTGGGACAATGGCCCCTCATTAGCATGTGGTAAAACAGCAAATGGGCGGAGCCCAATCTCCCCAACTTACACAACCCATCAATCATACGATTGTAATTCTCCAACGACGGCACAAACTGCGGCTTCTCCGCGAGTAGCGCATTTATCAATCGTAATGTACGGTGAGGAATTATAGCTTGTGCGCTCAATCAAGAGACGACGATCTGTTGATGTGGAAAACGGTGGCGGAGTCGATGGGCGACAACCACCGTGATGAGGTGAAGCACATGGTGGAGGGATGCTGACGATAGCTCAGGTGGCGGCGGCCAGCCGCGACACGACGGTGATGAAGATGGAAAATCTTGACAATCAATTACTCATTCTCGGACGCGAAGACAATGGAGTTGAGATAAGAAAGAGATGACAAGAGTGAGATGAGTGCAGATCTGTTCGTGGTCGTCGTCGAGGTGGTGGTCGACAGTGGTGGTGTTAGTCGGAGAAGGGGGCTGGGAAGAAGAAGACGGATGAGGGACGAGAATAGAGAGACGGTGTGAAGCCATAGTGACAAAGAGAAAAGTAACCAGGGTTAGTTTGATATTAATAAAATAATCAAACTTAACCAACCAAATAACTTAATTCAAAATTAAATTGTTTTTCCAGATGGACGGTAGATGTGTGGTGGATGCATACTATGTGTATGTAAGTTCCAAGTTGCCAAATAAATTGGTAAAGTAAAATAGAGTGGGTAGAGAGAGGGTGAATAGCGAAATAAAGTGGAATAAAGCAAGTAGATAGAGAAGGAGAATAGTGAATGTCACAGAAAATGAAGTGAAAAAGTATGATGAAAGATGTAAAGCGGATTGTTTAACAAATTATTATCTTCTAATTATTTCCAAAAAGGAAAATAGGACAAGAACGGGACAATCCAAAAAGAAATATAGACCAATAATAACGGAATAGAGGGAGTAATAAAGAGTCATCTTTATGTATTATCCCATTTTACAAATGGATAAAGAATAAATCAAACAACATATACTATGTAGTAATTTGTCAATTTTGAATATTTTATTTACAGTAGATGAATGTTTCTCCTTTGATTCTAATATTAATGTTTCACTTGCTCTGACCATGATTATTTAGAAATAAAAAATAAAAAATAATAGGTTCTACTTCCTCCATTCGCGAAAACAAGTCCCATTGTGTGCTGGACACGAAGATTAAGAAAACTGATAAAGTTGTTGTGAGTGGAGTTAAGATATCACTTATTGAAAGTGGAAGAAGTGGATTGGAAGTTAAAATTATTGTGAGTGAAATAAGGATCCCACATATTGTGAGTGGAAAAAGTTAAATGAAAGTGGAAGTTGTTGTAGGTCCCACTTGATTTGAGTGGAAAAAAGTAAATAAGACTTATTTTGGTGGAAAAAAAAGAGTGCAAGTAAGACTTGTTTTCGCGAACGGAGGGAGTATAATTTAAAAAAAAATTAATTATTTTATTTTTAGAACGATACTATCGAAAAAAAATAAAATGAAATCTTACTGTATCAAGTTGGAGGAGTATATATACTTCTAGAAGTTCCAAGTGGACCACCAATTATTGACCGTTTCCATTCAAGAATCAAGATTGGTTCTCTCTCTCGCACAGCGCGTTGCCAAGTCCAAGCAATAAAATAAATTAAAATAATTACTTTTTTATTAAGTATCCTCCACGTTATCAAATCCAACCCACAAAAGGAATCTAATATTGATCTGATTTGATCAAATTAATCTTTATCCGTCTATTCTGCCCCAAATATCCCTATATAAATACCACACTCCTCATTCGGCATTGGCTCATCTTTTTCTCTATTTTTTCACGAATCATGCTCGTTTGAGTCAACTTGTTTTGGTTTTCTCTTGCGATTAGTGGTGCTTCAGAGTTTAGGTGACGAGAGTTTGTGTTTCCGATTGATTTCTTTGTTGTGTTACCGGTTACTGTTTTCTGTGGTGCGATTGGATCTCTCCGAGTCTTTTGATTGTGATGTTGATTGTATATTGATGAATTTCGTCCGACCGTTGATGATTTAGAGAGGTTTTGGCTGCAAATTACGCGTTTTGATTATTTAGATCGTTATTGTGAGCTTTCTGCCGCTTTTGTTTGGAAGAATATTCGATTATTTCGCAACGATTGGTGATCCTAGGGTTGGAATTAGGGCTTCTACTGTTTTGGTTGTTGCGCTTACTTCCGTTTGCATTTGACTAGGGTTAATATTTGTCCTTCTCCCGGTGATGCTTTGGTAAATTCACTTCTTCTTTACTCCTCTTGCCATGGATGTGAATCGCTGGATGTTCTCGTTTCTCTGGTTATGCTGATGAGCAGTTCCAATATCTTTGTTCATGAATTTTCGTTGGTATATTTTTCTGCGGTTTTTTCCCCGAACTGTCTCTGTATGCCTAAAGGGTGCTGTTTCCCTGACTTTGGTGCAGGACTTTTGTTTCCCTGCCTCCATAATTTGCAAGGGATTTTGGAATATATTGACTAAATGTGCTTTTGGACCGTGTCTTGCTTCACCAGAGTTCGATTCTTTTGATTTTCATGCTTAAGATTTTTAAACATGCCTAAATCTGGAAGTTGTGTCACTTGTTGTCCTACCTTTTCATGTATGCGTGCTATTGCTGCTATTGAAGGACATCTGAACGGTTTGCCGGTAAAAATAAGACACCCTCTCAACAGTTGGCATGGCGGTCTATCCAAAATGAAAAGATTTCAGCCCACAGGCTTATTACTGTTTCTCCACCATATATTGGTTAAGCTAAATTCTTTAGTACCTATTGTATCTGCCTTCCTACATTTTAATTGTGTATATTTTCTAATTGCAGAATCCTGTAAGATTCATCGGGCACCTTGGGTTTTATTTTCAGCCAATCATGCCTGGAGTGATCAGTCTGTCTAGGGTGTGAGCTTCGTTTAAATCATCCTTCAAGCAAACTAATTTTATGGAAGTTCCTACTTTTAAGAAAACTACATAAAGAGTTACTTTTTTATTTTTGCTTTTTTGTGGTTATTTATTTGTTAATCTGATAATACTGTGCTAGAGTCTTTCTTATGCATAAACTTACTGTGTTGCAAGTTTATGACCGAATATAAATGTTACTCATAAATCTATGTTTCTCTTCCGATCTAGTAAAAAATTTCAGGTCTTATGGGCATTGGATAATGAAATTTGTACAATCATGGGTTATGATGAGTTTTTCTTCCTTTTCTCCCTATCTGGTTTCCTCAATATTGTTAAATGTTATGTGCTCCACCAATTGTGATCTTTGGCTTTTGTTGGTTTTGATTCCATAGGTAAATCTTCCTTGTTCATCACTGCATCTAGAATTTTATGTCCATGTTCTAGTGACCTGATAAGAGGCTTACAGTTGGTCAAGTTTTTGTTTTTAAACAGTCTCATATTTTTCGAATTAATGCTTAGAGAATATATTCAGCAACTTGCAGAGTCGGTCAGTCTAATTCTGAAATCTCTTCAAGGTGCGGCTATCTTGGTTTGGTTGGTGAAAAAGGATTGACTATTTGATGCTCATTGATATGATGTTCTTGGAGAGAGTAAATTTGGTCTGTTGTCTGTTCTATCACTTTTTGCCATTCTTTTCCTTTGCTTGTATTTGTTACTCTATTTTCAGAGGTTAGATTTTTGGTGATTCTGGTTGGTGACAATGGAGAGTTCTGGTTTGATGAGCTTATCCCATTTTAACTTGCTGATAAATTCTTTATCAAATGTATTTATTTGTAGTATCTGATGTCTATGAATCTCAATATTTTTGGGTTTCCTTTCATTCAATCCAGGTCCAGGATGGTATCTAGTAATGTTGTTATGCAAAGAGTTTTATGTGTTCCAATTTGTTTTCTGTGGTTTCCACCTTGTTTCATTTGTGTGCTTGGTGAATGAGAAATCTGAAATTAACTCTTGACATACACTGTGGCAGAGGGGGGATTAATACTCTTTCTACTTCATTTCCCAAGACCTTTCCCCTTGCTTATAGATACTCTACAATTTTCAGATGACTGATCTTTGGGTGGTTCTCTTTCAGTTTCCATTTGAAGACTGTTCTGTGGTTTGATGCTTGGTTCCATTAATCTGTTTCATAAGCTTTTTGTTTTTCGATTTTGTTTTCTGCCTCAACCTGTCACAGGAGATTTTAAGAAATCAAATTTCTATCTGAGTTGATGAAAAATTCGGTAGACCGCTGAGATCTATCCTATGACTAACCATTAAGGTGCTTCTACCAATTTGTGGTCTATTTTTGTTTCTTTTCAGTTTGATTGGTTTGTTATATAATATAACCTAGCACAGCTAGGTTATATTATATACTTCCTGTGCAGATCAGAGTACATGGCATTGGTTTTGGAATCAAGGTTCGTGTGTGTTAATTATCATGTAATTGCTGTCTGTCACTATGTTGGTTATGCCTTGTATTTTCTTTGGAATTGATTGGAGTTTTGTCGAAGTTGTTTGCTCTGATGTCCACCATGTCTATTGGGTATGCTTGGCTTTCTCTGCTGGATGGATTATCTGCAGCCGAGGCTTGATTTACTTTGTCGGCAGAGGGATTTTGAATTTTTTGTACTCTCTAGTTTATCTTCACCTAGACCTTTCCCTTGCTTATAGTTATGTTCTTTTTATTTCCAGGGGTTTGATCTTCGGGTAGCTTTCTCTCAGTTTTTTGTTCAAGGCTGTTCTGGTTTGGTGCTTGCTACCTTTTACACCGTTTCATTTGCTTTTTCATTTGTTACGTAGATGTGGGTATATTTTTCTGCCTAACCCTGTGACAGGAGATCCTAAGATGTAGTTTTTGGTTCTGATGTCCACCTTGTTTAATGGGTGAACTTGGTTTTCTCTGTTGGAATGGAATATCTGCAATGGAGGCTTGATTTTCAGTGTTCCCAGAGGGAGTGTTGAACTTTTTGGTATCCCACATTTTTGTTTTCTTCGTAGACCTTTCCCTTTCTTATAGTTATGCTCTTTCAATTTCCAGAGGGTCTGATATTCGGGTAGCTTTCAATCAGTTTTTGTTGGGAAAAAAGGCAGCTCTGGTTCGGTGCTTGGTACTCTCTGCTCCATGTCATTCACTTCCCATTTGATATATGTGGGTATTGTTTCTCTGCCTCACCCAGTGACAGGAGATTTTAGGAAGTAGGTCTGGTAATCTCCGCCTTATCTTGTGATTGAGCTTGGTTTCCCTGCTGGAATGGAAGATCTGCAATGGAGGCTTGATTTTCAGTGTTGGCAGAGGGAGTGTTGAATTTTTTTTCCTCCAACTTTTCTTCTACATAAGTCTATCCCCCTTTCTTATAGTTATGCTCTTTCAATTTACAGATGTTTGATGATCTTTGAGTGGCTTTCTATCAGTTTTTGTTGGAAGGAGTTCATTTCTGGTTTGGTGCTCGGATCTCTTTGCTCCATTTCTGCTTTACATGTGTTATGTAGATGTGGATATTGTTTTCTGCCTTATCCTGTGACAGGAGGTTCTAAGTAGTAGTTTTGGTTCTGAGTCCGCCTTGTCCAATGGTTAAGCTCGGTTTTTTCTGCTGGAATAGAAGATCTGCAATGGAAATTTACAGTGTCAAAAGAGGGAGTGTTAAATTTTTTGTGCTCCAATTTACCTTCTACCGGACTCCCATTTTTTATAGTTATGCTCTTTCAATTTCCAGAGAACTTATCTATGGGTGGCTCTGTGTCGGTTCTTGTTGGGAGGCAGTTCTGGTTTGGTGCTTGATACCCTTCGCTCCATTTCATCCGCTTTTCATTAGTTATGTAGATGTGGATATTGTTTTCTGTTTGATTTATTTGTGGTACCTAGTCATGCTTGGTTATTATTTGTCTCCATTTATTTGATGCGCAGCTCAGATTATACATGGTAATATCAGTTGGAATTAATTGGAGTTCTAGGAGATGATTTTACTTGTGGGTTAATTAGGTTGTAATTGCTGGCGGTTTGTGTTTATATTTAAGTTATATCTAACTGCTACATACAATTTGGATGTTCCTATAGTGGTATTGGATATACGAATGCAGGGAGTCATGAGATTGTAGAGTGGATTTCTGAATCCCCACAAAGGAGGTTTCACGAGTTCTTTTTGCTCTCTTAATTGTCTATGGCTATACTGTGAAACGGTGGAGTTATCTTCAGCTTTTCAGGTCTTGGTACTTGTTGTTTGTCTCCATTTCAATATTCAGCAGCTTATATTACACACAATTTGGTCTTTGAAATTGATTGGAGTTTGAGGGGATTATACCTACTTTCTTTGTCGGTAAGGCTCTTGTGAGATGATTGGGCTGTAATTTCACCATCTTGGTGGCTTTTAGTTGGAGCTTAGAGGTTCATTCAATTTCAGCTGTGCTTATTGTGTTATTGGTATTGTTTGCATGCAGGGGTCATATGAGTTTGGAAGGATTTCAGGAGTTCGCAGAAAAATGGTCTTCTTTTTGCTCATATTTTCAATGGTTATATTGTGAAATGGCGGTCTTATCTACAGTGGTGAAAGATGTGTTTAGTTTATCTTCTGAACTCATGCTGGTTATTATGATTGTGGATTTTTTCCCTTTACAAATTCTTCAGCTTGGATGTGCAACTTATATGTCTGGTTTCCGTGGTAATGTCACACTTACCCTAAGGTAGAATGTGTGTTGGACTTGCCTGCTAACAGAACCTGCTGGATGGGACTTGGGTGTAGCTTCCTGTGAATTTGTGTTATAAGGCTTTTACTTTGTTCTGGTGGGTCATCTACGTTTCGGGATGCTTCTCAATTGTATGCTACTTATAGAATTTTGATTGGGAGGAGTTTCCTTTTCCTGTGCCTAAGATGATGGGTGTGAATTTATGACTTGAAGTTCCTCACTCAACTGTTCGTGGCTGATGTGCTTCTTCTGCTTCCTTGTTTGTTTTTAGGTTTTGAATTTAGAGGTATGTTCAGAATTCTTGTAGACAACATTGGTATATTGAGGGTGGTTGTATTGTTTTGTTTGTAATCTGCCTCTTGATTGCAGTCTTGCACATGATATCCAAAGACTTAAATGGTATCACCCCAATGATTACTATTGTATGTGTTCATGTATATGAAGTTATGAACTTTTGTTACAGGTGTTCTCATTTAAGAATCTTTCCTTTTTGTGTCTTGTTTCTAAATTAGTAATGGTAGTTGCTATCTTGGTGTGGTTCTTTGAGGAAATGAGAACTTGTTTTAAAGATAAATTCTATGATTAATTTCATTTCTTAGTTTTATCGACCTGGTGTGCTTTTTATGCTGGATAAACAACATGATAAATACAACACGTCTAAGGAACATAGTCTTAACTTAAATGACAATGCTGATAAATATTTTATGAAGTTATGGCGGATGTGATGATTTTAATACTTTTGTGCCTCCTGGTTGCTTTTTCTTTGGCCGATTTTTGCAAATCTTACATGGAAAAGCTCATAATTGGTCTGACATAATCTTCAGAATTTTGCAAATCTGACATGGAAAACCTCATGATTGATCTGACAAACTGTTAAATTTTCTGTAAATGTGGCTAATAAACGAATTGTTTGGTTCTTCATGTATATAAATACAGCTGTTTCATGTAAGAATAATATGTTAGTGCTTCAGTACATATTAGTGCATTAGTACATTAACCACTAGGCAGAGCATTTTTAGGTATATAGGAGATTGGGTTGTCTTGTCTATAAATGTTGTCTGCTCTCTCTTACTTGAATCTATGTGCCTGTCTTGTATATTAAGTTTTGTATTAGTATGAGCTAGATCTCTTTACTTGAATTTATTTGCCAGTCTCTTTTTTATATTTAATGTTTCTTTTAGGTCTAAGTTGAAATCTGAAAATTTTCTGTTCTTTGTTATGGTTTAGTCATTGCTATTTTTAGTGTCTTCCATTTGTAACTTGAGTAGATTGTGTTATGTTTTAAATGGAGTGATGACTGATTAAAAAAGCCGAGCACACTTTACCATGATGAACCTAGTAATCTAATCAGTCTTCCTTATTCAGCTTCGTAGATGTAATGTGATATTTTTTGATTTTTGCTGAACTGACAAATGAACCTGTAATTTCACATTTTCACCGACATGACCCCCCTAATCGTTCATTTTCCATGTGCACAACATATTAATAAAAACTTTAGTGCTTACAGTTTTCCCATCTGATGTGTTAATAGATGACTGCAGCTATTTCATATAAGCCGCTAGGAAGTGCAGGAATTGTTGCACTACTAAAAATTACGATGGGTGTAATGTGTTATTGCTTATGTGTTATTTTCATTACGAGTCTTCATTTTCTAAGTTTCTACTTGTTGCATTTATGGCCCACTATTGTTCGACTTACTAACACTAGCGGCTAGGTTTATGTCTTAAAAGAATCTCACTAGAGGCAAACTAAATAACATTATGTTTCTTTTACGTCTAGGTTTATGTCTTGAAAACAATTTCCCAATATGTTTGCTACTCCTGTAGATCTTCATTCTGAACTGATTGAGAATGCACAGCTCTAATAATTTACAGATCAATCTACCTTAAAACGGTTATGCTGCCTATATGTGACATGTTACTTTTTCTTCGCCTGTTATTAGCATAACATCTCTTTGACTATTCAATTTTTCTTAAATGTAGCTTATAAACAAATTGTTTGGTTATTCATTTATATAGCTTACCTAATAAGTTTTCTAAGAATTTCAAATCTCCTATTTGTTGGATGACTACAGCTATTTCATGTAATAATATAATAGTGCAGTAGTACATTAGCCCCCAGGAAGAGCATTAGGAGATAGATAGGAGATCGGTCAGATCAGTCTCAACTTAAATGACAAATTAAGCTGATAAAGTTTTGTATGATGATTTCGTTTTGTGCTTCTGGTGCATTTTTATCCACCTATAATATAGCATTTAATGTTTCTTTGGTCTTGGATTTTTTTTCCTTCTTTGTTGTGGTTGAGTTAATGCTATTGTTTTAGTATTTTTCATTTCAACTTTCTTAGATTTTTGCTATGAAATATTTTCAAGGGAGTATGAACTTATTGAAAATGCTGAGCACTCTTGACCATGAACCTACTAATCTAATCAGTCTACCTTTAATTTGTTCAGTTGCCTAGATGTGTGATGTGATCCTTCTTCGTCTGATTTTCTGATATTTGCATGACCAAGGAACCTGTAATTTCACTTGACATGACCCTCCTACATTAGCCACTAGGAATATAGGAGTTTGGTTTGTCTTTAACCTTTTATGGGGCATTTTAACTGTTGCACTACTAAAAATTAAGATGGATATAATGTGTTGTTGCTTATGTGTTATTTTCATTACGAAATCTTCATTTTCTGACTTTCTACTTATTGCATTCACTGATCAATGCTTTTTGTCATTGCTAACATAGCAGCTGCCTAAATACTTTGTATGTTTCTTTGTTGTCTAGGTCAAGTCTTGAAAGGAATTTCTCAATTTGTTTGCCACTTCTGTAAATTTTCATTATGAACTGATTGAAAATGCCCAGCTCTAATGAATCTAATAATTGTTATGATGACTGTTTTTTTGGCTGATTTTTTCAAATCTAACATGGAAAAAATAACACTGACATAATTTCCTTTACTGTTCAGTTTTCGTTAAATGTAGCTAACAAAACAAATTGTATCTACTCCTTAATTTTGCATCTTGCCACGTAAAAGGTCACATTCATTTCTTGTCATGCATGTTGTTGTTACTGGTCTGGTATCATGTCATACTCCCCATTCTGTGCTTTAGATGCTTTCTCATTGCATTGTAGTTATTATTAGGTAAACTTGTGTAACTCTGCCTGTGTCTGGGGGTTCCCCAACACAGCCGGTCTCAAGCCCGGGAAAAAGAGGAGAGGCGAGAAAATAATTACCTTGCTTTATGAGTGTCTGATTTGTACTACTTTCTGATCATTATCTCTTGCAGCCACATAAGAATCTTTCCTTTCATATCTTCTACCTGGTTTAGATTGGTCCATTTCTGTCATTATTTATACTGTGATTAGCTTTCTGGGCAAAGAGGAGAATAGTTGAGGAGGAGCTGAAGGTGAATATATTGTAACATCATTTTTAAGTTGTTTTGCAGCTGGGCGCATGCTCATTCGACCTGTGAACTATTACGCACTCTTTACGAGGGCTGCTTCTAAAAAAATTGTGAACTTTTTACGCGCTGTTATAGAAATTTGCTTCAAGTTAAATCTTTTATAGGATCAGATCAGGTCGTGGGAGAACGGTAACTAGCAAGATCATGTCATCTCGTGGTGGATTATTTTACCCGGTTCAAGATGGGTGAGATCTTGTTCGCGGGCCAAATCTTCAAAGATGTTATCGCAGGCCTTTCTGATTATCAAGGTTCTCGTGAACTTTTTGCTACTCGAATAAGGATGAAACTATTCACAATTATGACCTCTTTATAGGGCGCAACTCTTATTGCGACAATCTAGATTATGCTCCAACCTAGTTTCCCTCAAAACCTTGGGGTCCTTGGGGATGAGGAATGTGGTTTCTTTGAGTCTATTGTTGAATCTAAAGAGTGCTTTTATACATTTGTTTATTGAGTTTATGTTATTTATGTAGTTATTACAATTAAAATATTGTGTGTTGTGGCCTAAAAAGTTAAGGTCTGAATCTCTAATCCGTCTTTAGAAGACTGGAAGGTGGCTTGTTAGGTACGAGTCGGGTAGTGGAGAGCTGAAGAATAAAGTGGTTGATGAGTGAGCATTCCAGTGAGCCGTTCCGAAATAAAGTGGTTGATGAGTGAGCATTCCAGTGAGCCGTTCCGATAGGTCCAGCGAAGGACTTATTTGGCCAAACAGGTAGTATAAAGAGCCTTTATCCGTAACAATACGGATTTGGCAGATAAAGGTCAGAGATATCAGCCAATAAGATGGGTTCGCACATAAAGTGGACAACAAATCTTTAGTTAATTTACGCATATACCCTTAAAGGTGAGAGCAGGAGGTATAAATATTGTCAAATTCCTCATTACATGATAGATTACCTACACATACACACACTCTATACTCACGCACGCTTTTCCCCATTTTCTTCTCCTCTCAAAGCTGATTGATCGTCGGAGAGGGTTCGCCGGAAAATCTCCAGACCCCTTCTCTTTGCAGGATCTGTTAGCTGAGCTCGAAGTTGGATTTCACCCTTTGGCGTGACAGAGATAGTTGAGCAAAAGGGGGCTAGGGTGAGCAAAAGGGGGCTAGCTTGTTCTGGGTGTGTTGCTGTGGAGGTGAAATGTTGGGTCAATTTTTCGGACACAACATCTGGCGCCGTCTGTGGGAAACATTTCACATTTCCTTTAAGATCTTCATTCCTTTAAAATTTTCTGGTTTTCTTCGCAACTAATTTCATGCTTAGTGTATTTTGAAGTAAGGAAGTAGAAGGCGTAAAAGTTTTTTGGTATTTATCCTTGTTTTCTCAAAACTTTCTGTTGTTTGGTTTAAAACACCCAAGTTTTATACCGAATTCAGTCCATATTAATTTGTAAATTTTCTTCAACCTTTACTTCCTTTGTAACAGCCCGATTTTCGGATTGACGGCTGATCCCACAAATCATCACAAGTCCTTTCTAGCGTGCTTTGTCCTCACTCACACGCTTCCCAGGAAAACTTTCCAGGAGGTCACCCATCATAGTACTACTCCAAGTCAAGCACGCTTAACTTTGGAGTTCTTCCAGGGTAGGCACCAGAAAAGAAGATGCATCTTGATGGTATGAGTAGCACCTATCAATTCCTTTAAGTTCTCCTCGAATATGTTGTCCCATTCCAACATATTCTCGGAATCCCTCTCGTTTGGGTGTGTTTCGGTTCATTCCTGCCCCCTTTGCTTGGAAGTCTTATCGGAGCCGCTCATTGTCCATGCCTTGTGCACCGGCGATCACTCCGTACTTCGGCCCCGGGCGTCATAGGCCCACCAGCTTCCGCTTGGTTCGTCCCCGAACCACACCGTACTGGGAGAGGTTCGGCTCTGATACCAACTGTAACAGCCCGGCTTTCGGATTGACGGCTGACCCCACAAACCATCACAAGTCCTTTCTAGCGTGCTTTGTCCTCACTCACACGCTTCCCAGGAGGTCACCCATCCTAGTACTACTCCAAGTCAAGCACGCTTAACTTTGGAGTTCTTCCAGGGTAGGCACCAGAAAAGAAGATGCATCTTGATGGTATGAATAACACTTATCAATTCCTTTAATCTCTCCTCGAATATGTTGTCCCATTCCAACATATTCTCGGAATCCCTCTCGTTCGGGTGTGTTTCGGTTCATTCCTGCCCCTTCCGCTTGGAAGTCTTATCGGAGCCGCTCATTGTCCGTGTCTTGTGCACCGGCGATCACTCCGTACTTCGGTCCCGAGCGTCACATCCTTGACGCTTTCTCAAACATTTTGAGACGAGGGGTATGGATTCTGAGCTTGAATCCATTCCCCAGCAATATTCCCAAGAATCTGGTGATCCTGAAGCAAGGACATTGAAAACTCTCATGGCATGAGAGAAGAAAATGTAAAAAGTGTGGAGCTCCTGAAGTGAGTCTCGCGTGACCTCAGTAGAGGTTGAGAGGGTGATAAAGGGAGGGGGAGTGTGATAGATCATGCTCTCTAGTTCCTCCGACCCTAAGGAAAGCTTTGTCATAGCTTTTCCGAAAGAAACATAGTGTTGAACACTTATGCTTGTTATATTGATGATTCTATGTAATGGTGAGCTGACCATTAGTAATTCTGTGTTGATAGTCATGGATGATACGGTGGTCCGAGATCTGGGACCTCCTTTTGATGGAGCTGTGCGAGATGATAGCTCTCCAGAAGGACACAGTGATGAGGGAAATCACGATGCCTCGAAGATAATTGCTCAAAAGCCTGCTACGCCTCAGAAGGATGTGTCCTCCAAATCATTGAGCCCTCACAAGGAAAGAGCTCGCAAAGAAGTAGAAGATCAAAGGGATGAGTTTCAAACCCCCTCGCAATAGAATGTCACGTGTGTGATCTCGATGGATCAAATTAGTGCCATGGTAAACCAAGCAGTATCAAAAGCTATTGTTTCACCAGAAAGTCATAGCAACAAAGCTAGCAGTGCCGCTAAGGAAAAACTGAGAGAGGTATAAATACATTTGGCAGTGACGATGATAAGTCAATCAACGTGCAAACCAAGCTTTACTTAAGCAGTACATAATGGTTTGTAACTTGAATGTTTTGTGATTGATTGCAGGAAGAACCTGGGATCGAAAACCACTATGAAAGTGAGGGATATCAGAGTCCTCAAACTGAATCTGAAAATGGTTTGTAATGCTAGTTGAGTGTGTGATATGTATTGATGACGACCGAGATAACGATTTCTAATTCATGCTTGGCTATTTTTGTGTGTTGAAAAATATGCAGAGGGCGATGAGAGGATATCAAAATCCCGAGATAAAGCTGCAGATGCTGAAATTGCAGCTCTCAAGCAGCAGCTTAAAGATCTCCAGAAAAAGGTCTCTTCACTGAAGAAGTCTCCCAAGAAATCTGTCAGGATAAAAGATGATCAGTCTCCTTTCTCTAGAGATATTCGGGACGACCAGTTGCCTGCAAATTTCAAAAATCTAACGCTGGAATATGATGGCTCTACAGACCCGCATGAACACATAATGAGATTTGAGAATGGAGCAATGCTTCATCAATATACCGAAGGGGTGAAATGTAGAGTTTTCCTTACCACTCTATCGAAAATAGCTCAACAGTGGTTTGCTCAGCTACCTCCGCGTAGCATAAGTTCATTCAGTGAGTTCAAGTCCATGTTCTTACACCAGTTCGCTAGTGCGAGAAGGCATGTTAAAACGTCTTCCTCGCTCATGGCGACGAGGCAAAAATCTAGTGAGAGCTTACGACAGTATGTGGGACGCTTTAACGCCGAAGCGTTACAAGTACCTTTGGCCTCAGACGATGTGAAGGTGCAGGCGCTGATACAAGGATTAGCTCCAGGGTTATTTTCCGACTCACTAAATAAGAAACCTCCTGTTTGCTTTGAGGAGCTGCTGTACGTCAACCTGGAAGAAGCTCACGAGGCTAGGAGAGCTAAAGAGGGATCTCCTAAGCTCAAGAGAGAGACCTCAGAACGGAGGTCAGCCCCGATCGTGAAAGGTGACCGAGACAAAGGAGGATTCAAACCTAAGGGAGCCTCTGAAAGGTTTGACAGATATACACCTCTCAGTGCATCTTTGGTAGAAGTCATGGAGACAGCTGCCAAATCCCCTCACTTCAGATTCCCAAGCACATATAAGGAAGCTCCCCGTAATCCAAGATCTGATTTGTACTGCAAATACCATAATGATTATGGTCATGATACCAACTCGTGCAAACACCTGAAGGATGCCATTGAGCGGCTACTAAAAAAGGATGATTCATTACTCCAATTTGTCAAAAAGGAAAGAGAGAAAAATTACAAGAGAAAAGAGCCCGAAGTAAAAAAGTCGGAACAAAGGGAAAGAGCCTTCCCTAGAAGAGAAGAACATCCGCAAAAGAGAGGGAATATTAACATGATTATGGGAGGTAACACCACAGGTGACTCGGGGAGAGCTCGCAAAGCTCATATGAGAGCTTCCAAAGTTGGCCTGAATAAAGAAGTGCAAGAGCTAGCTGCAGCAATAGGTATGGAAATTGATATTGTCGACTCTTTCCCGGGAGAAGAGGTGTCCGGGAAGGCGCGTGTTACCTTTGGACCTGATGACGTGGTTAGCACAGGACCTCACAGCGATTCGCTAGTTATCAGTGTAGAAGTAGCTAACTGGAAAGTGGCTCGGATCTTCGTAGACACGGGCAATGCGACCAATGTGCTCTTTTGGGACTGTTTTAAGAAAATGCAAATTAATGCGGAGTTAGCTCCAGTGAAGACAACATTATATGGCTTTGCTGGAGGGGAAATTCACCCAAAAGGAGAGGTAACCCTCCAGGTCACTCTGGGCAGTGGGGAGGCATCAAGCACAAGAATGGTGAAGTTTTTAGTAGTGGACACGCCGTCAGCATATAATATTATCTTGGGACGGCCAGCTCTGAACGATTTTCAGGTAGTGGTGTCCACTTACCACATGAAAATGAAGTTTCCAGCACAACGGGATGGGCTGGTAGAAGAGGTCGCGGGAGACCAAGAAATATCAAAAGAATCGTACGTAAAATCCATCAAGCAGGCCAAACAGAGTGGTAAGAGAACTCAGGTGACAGATCATTTCTCTCAAAGCAAAGTAGAGAATGTGGAGAATCTGGAAGAAGACATGAGACCTCGCATGCAACCTGTAGAGGAGGAATTGATGATGGTTGAACTCTACCCGGATAAGACGGGATCGACCACAAGGATAGGCAAATCGATGACTTGTGAGCAGCAAGAAGCTATAATAGAATGCTTAAGAAGGAATGCTGACCTGTTCGCATTTTTTCCAGAAGATATGGTGGGAATAGACCCATCTATAGCCGTGCACCGTCTAAATGTAGACCCTAAGGCAAAGCCACTGAAGCAAAAGAAGAGATCATTTGGGCCAGAAAAAGAAAAAAAACATAAGAGAAGAAATCAGACGGCTCTTGGATGTGGGACACATTGTGAGAATACAATATTCTAAGTGGCTATCAAATGCAGTAATGGTAGCCAAGAGTAATGGTAGTTGGAGGATGTGCGTCAATTTTAGAGACCTTAATAAAGCATGTCCAAAAGACCATTACCCCTTACCATGTATTGACCAACTGGTTGATTCTACTTCAGGGTGCGAGCTGTTATCTATGTTGGATGCATATCAGGGGTACCATCAGATACAGCTCTCACCGGAGGATGTAGTGAAAACAACTTTTGTAACAGTATGTGGGACGTTTGCATACGTAATAATGCCTTTTGGTCTGAAAAATGCAGGTGCCACGTATCAAAGAATGATGGACTTGATATTTGAAAATCAAATAGGGCGGATTTTGGAGGTCTATGTAGACGATATTTTGGTCAAAAGCGTGAAAGCTGAGCATCATGCCCGAGACCTGGAGGAAGTGATGACAGCCATTAGAAAATACAATCTCCGTTTGAATCTGGCCAAGTGCACGTTTGGAGTGAGGTCGGAGAAGTTCTTGGGGTACATGGTAACTCCAAGAGGCATAGAGGTAAATCAAGCTAAGGTAAAAGCAGTGCTTGAAATGACAGCTCCTGTTAACATAAAAGAGGTACAACGGTTAAATGGGAGAATCACAGCTCTTAGTAGGTTTATTTTCACTTCTGCTGAAAGAAGCTTTCTAATGTAACCAGAAAAAGTAAATTATACAAAATCGAAACAGAGAGATAAGCGAACACCAGCACCTACCAAAACCACACTTCTCTCCCTTTTTCGGTGGTCAGAATCGTCTCCAGCTGTAATGCCCTCTCGCAGCTCTGCAAGAAAAAGGAGGGCCGGGGATGTTTTTCGGCGAACCACCTCCGAAGCTTAAGTTAGTATTCTGGGTTTTTTTCTTTAGGAAGTAAATGTAATAGGAAATAAGTCTGAAAAAATTGTGTGTTTGTGTGTGTTGGATTTTATAATATATACTCGTGAATTTCCTTGAGAGTCAAGCTGAATTGCTGCTCCATCCTTTTCCTTTACCTTTACACGTGCTATCGCCCTATTGGCTGAGACACGATGTACTTTCTGAGTGTACCTTACGAGCATTAATTAAAGTGTCTTTGTTCATCAGACATACAACTGAAGAAGAGTCTTAAGGAGAGACCTCAGGGCAGATCTCTAACAGGAGACCTCAAGACAAATCTCTGAAGGAAGATCTCTCCGGAAGACCTCGACTCCATCATTATGTTACTTCTCTAGCTGAGTACTCTCAACACCTGCATGAGGTACTCAGGTCTCTTAAAGACCTGGATATTTTTATCCCTATCACTTTCCATTTTTCAAGGTACTGAGAAAGACGAGCAAATTTGAATGGGATGAAAGCTGCCAAAAAGCCTTTGAAGAATTGAAGAATCATCTGGCTAGCTTGCCGATATTAACTAAGCCAGTGCCAACGGAGACATTGTATTTGTACATATCCTTGGGAGAGCACTCATTGAGTGAGGTCCTCAAACGAGAAGAGAGGTCTCATCAGAGACCTATTTATTATATTAGCAAGGCCTTGCAGGGAGCGGAATACAAATACTCCGATGTGGAAAAGACAGCCCTTACCGTGATGACAACCGCCAGAAGGCTGAGGTAGTATTTCCTGTTGCATAAGGTGGTGGTGAGAACTAATTTGCCTTTCAAACAGGTCCTGAGCAAGCCAGATCTTTCGGGAAGAATGGTGAAATGGAGCGTGGAATTGGGAGAATATGACCTAGATTTCGAGCCAAGGACAACTATTAAAGCTCAGGCTTTGGTGGACTTTATCCAGGAGACCACGAAGCCGATGCAGTGCCCAGAATGGAAGGCCTATGTAGATGGGTCAGTTACAATCAGTGGATGTGGAGCAGGTGTCGCCATCATAACACCTGACGAAGAAGAACTATGTTTCGCCTTAAAATTCGAATACAAGGTGTCAAATAATGAAGCTGAATACGAAGCATTCATTAAAGGTTTGGAGATGTTAGCCGAGCTGGGAGCTCAAAAGGTTATAATGCATTCTGACTCCCAATTGGTGGTTCAACAACTAACGGGACATTATTAGGTGAAGGACGAAAGAATGGCATGTTATGTCCAGAAAGTGAGAAATTTGGAGAAGAAGTTCGTGGATGTGTGCATAAAGCAAATCCCAAGAGACCTCAATAGCAAGGCACATCACTTGGCTAGAGTGGCGAGTTTCGTAGAAGAGCTGATACCTGAGAAAGTGGTATTGTTAAGAATATCAGCAGAATGTGCTAAGGAAAAATTAGTCAGCGCAATAGAAGCTAGAGACGATTGGAGAGCTCCCGTATTACACTTCTTAAAAACAGGAGAGTTGTTGGAGGGGACGAAGGCTCATAAAAGGCGGATCTATGCTAAGTATTGCATGATAGGGGGATATTTATTCAAGAGAGCTATATCCCAACCGCTACTTAGGTGCTTAACAAAGGCAGAAAGCGTGAAAGTCCTGAAAGAAGTTCATCAGGGGAGAGCTGGGTGCCACTCTGGGTTCAGAGACCTGGCGAGGCGGGTGTTGAGAGCAGGATACTATTGGCCTACCTTGAAAAAAGACGCAGAAGATTTCGTGAGAAAATGTCCTAAGTGTCAGAAGCATGGGCCATTGATCCATGCACTTGCAGAAGAGTTGGAGGTACAGTACGCTGAGTGTCCCTTTGACAAATGGGGTATAGACCTAGCGGGGAGATTGCCCATGGCCAAAGGGAAGAAATGTCACCTGATAGTGGCAGTGGATTATTTCAGTAAGTGGGTGGAAGCGGAGCCACTCTCTTCCATATCTGAAGACAGTATAATGAAATTTCTATGGAAAAACATTTGCTGCAGATATGGAACGCCCAAGGTTCTGGTATCAGATAATGCTATGCAGTTCTTCGGCAAGAAGACTCAAGAATGGTGCAAAGCAAGGAAAATTGAGCAAAGGTTTGCCTCTATAGCTCGACCGGAGACATGTGGTCAGGTGGAAGTAACTAATAGGACCATAGTAAATGGTATCAAAGCAAGACTAGAGAAAGAGAGGTCACAGTGGTTAGACGAGTTGGATTCCGTCCTTTGGGCTTATAGGACTGCTCAGAAAACTGCTACGGGAGAATCGCCTTTCCGTTTGATATACGGATCGGAAGCTGTCATGCCAGTGGAGAATGAGATCTCAACACACCGAGTGCTGACTTATGATGAGGGCTTAAATCAAGAACTCAGAAAGGAGAGCTTAGACCTGATTGAAGAGGCCCGAGAGAGAGCTCATCAGCGAACCTTGGCTTACAAAGCTAGGATCAAGGCAGCATCTGATCAGAAGGTCAGAGTTAGAAAACTGGAAGAGGGAGACCTGGTGTTAAAAAGAGCTGATGCCATGCATCCAATGAGGAAATTCGAAGTGAATTGGGAATGACCTTTTGTGGTAGCTAAAGTCCTATCAAGAAGAGCATACGAGCTCATGGATCAAGAAGGAAAGTTGGCTCCGAGACCGTGGAACATAATAAGCAATTTAAAAAAGTATTATGTTTGAACATTTTTCTTTTTAAGAGGAGGAAATGCTGTTTTGTTTTGTTTGGAGAGAGAGAGCCTACGTGCCAGGTCTCTCAACTCTTTTTTTGGTAGAATACTTGTTCGGCTAGGCAAGTATTCCTGTAATGGCACGTTGAGAGCTTGCTGAAAATAAATAAAGGCTGAAAAGTTTTGATCATTTTATGCACTGTTTTGATGAATTGTTTAATGTACAATCGAGTCAAGTGGATAAAGTGTAATATACTCTAAATGATTCGAGAAAGAGTGATGTTTGTTCGAAATCATCCAGAGTAGGGGGGTACCCTACACCCTAAGGGGGGGGGGGGGTCAAAATACCTCATGAAAATGCAAAATATCTCATGAAAATGCGAAAGAGGGAAAAGGCAAAATCAGAAACATGAATAGCAAAACACTTAAATGCGATAAGGCTCGAAGCGAGCTCAAGTTTAGATAGCAAAATATATAAACATGATAGAGTTAATAGTGTGTGGCAGATAGAAGCCAAAAGCAAAAGCGAATAAAAGAGTCAAGCTCATACAAAATAAACACTGTTCTAAGAAAACAACGAGTCAATAAAACACTATGCTAAGAAGTCGGTGGTATCTTCTTCCATAGTGGTTCCTTTGTCATCAGCGTGCTGGGTAGAGGGTGGAGCTGTATCTAGAGAAGTTCTGCCCGTAGGATTGTCAGCTTTAACTTGAGAGGTGGAAGGGGGAGCATCTGCCCCAGAAGATGCATAAAAAAAAAAAAAAAACACAACACGTACGGGAAAATATTAAGAAATGCTTTTAGAAATTAAAAGAAAAATAAGAACCAAGATAGGAAGTGCAAGGTAAAAGTATACCTGAAGAGAGAACTGGACCAGGGGGAGTTTGGAGAGAGAGCTCCCGCTCTGTCCTACCACCTGAAGAAAGTCTTCTGGAAAGAAATCGTAAGTAGGATCTGGGGGATGGGCAAAGGCAGCGTGAAGATTGCAAGGAGCGATCAAAGCCTCTCTTATCACGGGAAGCCACCAGGAAGTACCAAGTCGGGCCTTTGGATCGCCTTTAAAGGAAGGAGGCAGAAGCAGACGTTTGACAATAGGGTCGACCTCAAGAGGTTGATCAAACCCCATGCTGCGAGCGGTTGCTAGAACGGTCATTCCGCACCTCTTTGCTAAGTAAGCGATGTCATTGCGGATAGCGGCAAGGTACTCCGACGAGGCCTTAAAGGAGTCCAAGAGACCCTTCGTGAAGGATTTGCAAAGCGCGCTGACCTATGGGGGTGCGTAAAATGAAGCTGCGACATCCTTGAACCCCTTCTATGTAGCCTGATTGATAGGCGCTGTTGACATCCTCGGCAAGGCCTTTGGCTTCGGCGAGCTCCCTAGTAACCTGATTTAAGCGATGGCTGAGATCTGCGTTGACAACACTCAAAGAAGCATTTTCTGTTGAAAGGTTCGATAGCTTTTCCACTGATTGGGATAATTCGTGATTCTGTTTCTTTAGATCATCATTGGCCAGGGACAACTGGTTGCTGGTATCTAAAATTTCTCGGTTCCGCATTTGAAGCTGCTCTGTCGTTTGGGTAAGCTCTCTGAGCTGCATCTGGTAGCTCGCTATGCTTTCCTTCAGCTTTTCCACCTCTTCCTTGCGGTTATCACCCTTGAATTGAAGAAGCTTCCTGTGAGCACTGATTAGCTGGTAAAAGGAGAGAAGTAGTCAGCAGGATAGCCATACGACAGGAAACTTAAAACAATAACGAATACACATAAAAAGAAATAATTAGCTAGTTACCCGGACGAGGCATTGTGCACTCTCCTCTTGCAGTTGGAGTAGAGAAGGAGGATGTGGGGGCGCTTCCTCATCAGGAGACGAAGGCAAGGCTTGCAGCAAAGTGAGGCATTCAGATGGGGGTAGCTGTCGGAGAGAGCTAGATGTTTGCCCTCGGAAGACATAGCCCGTGGAGTCAGCAGCTCTCTGGGGAGACACCTCAAGACGCGGGATGTGTTTACCTTTCTTGGAAGCTACCGTGGGCGGATGAATGGAAGCAGGCCTCTTGAGTCCTGTTGAAAGTGAAGTAATCTTTTTTCCTCCGCCAACAGGAGAAGGTAAACCTAGAGAGGAAGGATGTTTCCTGGTCAGATCTCTAGTGGAGGTCACCTTCACAGGTATGCGGCCAGATTTAGGCAGTGCTGAAAACTCCAGTGGGTCTGAGGTCAGGTCGGGGGGAATGACAGGAGAAGAGGCAGGGAGTATATTGTCATCATTAGTCCGGTGTATCTCTTTACTAGCTTGTTCCTGAAGAAGAATATCGAAGTCGAATTCCTTGTCATCTGGAAGCTTGACATCCTCGATCCAGTTCATCTCTGTAGAGGTAACAATGAAGCAAAAAACGATATCAAAGAGCAGATGTAAACGCATACTCAAAATAGCAAGAAGAGAAAACAAAAAGAGAGCGCGTGAGACCCACCCTCAGGGGAAAAAGAACACCCACCAGAGCGAGCCAACTCAAAAAAGGAAAAAGCGGAAGGATTAGATAGCAAATCGTTGAATTTGAAGGCGCCGAGGCGGGCCTTGGCGGTGAGCTTGTCCAACACTTTGCGCTCAATAGGCTGGATAGCCTTAACACTGGGACGGGGCTGCTTCATGCACAAATCTTGCCAAGGAAGATATGAGAAATGCCAGTTCCCATCCTTGGGAGTGATGATAAAAGACTTATCCTTCCATTCTTCCCAATGCTACGAGCATTGCACAGATGTTGCGCTGGGCCTTTAGGCCTAGTACTAATGTAATAAAAGCTGTCTATAGGTTTGATGTCATATATTGTTTGAAAAAGGGTAGGAGTGGGGTGACCTCCGTTCCCGCGCACCAGAATGAAAAAAGTAAGCAAAACTTTAATTGAGGAGGGCAAAAACTGGTTGGGCCACAAATTATGCAAAGCACAGGTTTTTACAACGAAATCAACAAGGGAAAATCTTAGCCCTGCCTCAATTTGGTGATACCAAAAAGCTACTGAAGGAAAATCTACCGAGTGAGGGCGCTCATGAGATAAGGGCATACGAATATCAAAAATATCACAACAGTTTAACCATGCCTTCACTAGCTCTAATTCCTCTAAAGTTAAGAGGGATTCACCTGCAAAAGTATCGGAGGCGGGAAGGGGAGCAAGAGTGCCCGCATCGTGAGAAGAACCACCCCCAACAGCAGTGAATGATGTAGATCTCTTAAGGTCTGGGTGAGGGGATGCTGAGTCGTCCACTAGGTCCACGATATCCTTCACGTTGGAATCTTGGTCTGAGGAGAGAGTTCACCGGGAGGAAAGACGACGAGAGCGGCGAGCAACTGGGTTTTTCCTCTGAGTTTGAGCGTGCGAAGATGTCTCAGAGAAGGAGTCGCCATGAGGAGGCGAATCAGGGAGAATACCCGCGGAAAGGCACTGCTGTTGATCAGAGACGGTGTTTCCTTCGGAGAGCGAGTCGGAGTTTGCCATTTCTAGATTATTGCAGAAAACGCAGAAAAGAAGCGGGAAAACAAGTTTGGGAAGTGGAAAATGAGAAGGTAAAATGGTAAGGAAAAAGTATATTAAAAATATGGAGATGGTTGAGAAAAAGGGGGAGGAAACCGAAGAGGCGGCTGTTCAATCTTTTTTGAAAAGACATATGGGCGATGACGCCATCACAGATAGGGACGAATTTTTTTCAAAATTGACAAGTTTCGCTGAAGAACCTAGCCCAACACAGCAATAAGTACCTATCAAGTTGAGTTCTAAATTGTGATCATAGTTACTCTACGTTTAAAAAGAAAAAAGGCCTTTCTTTTTAACCTAGAGTAGGGGGGAGTAGATGTTGTGGCCTAAAAAGTTCAGGTCTCTTCGAGACCTGAATCTCTAATCCGTCTTTAGAAGACTAGAAGATGGCTCGTTAGGTACAAGTCAGGTAGCGGAGAGCTGAAGGTGGCTGATGAGTGAGCATTCCAGTGAGCTGTTCCGATAGGTCCGGCGAAGGACTCATTTGGCCAAACACTGTCAGCTAGTATAAAGAGCATTTGTCCGTAACAATACGGATTTGGCAGATAAAGGTCAGAGATATCAGCCAATAAGATGGGTTCGCACATAAAGTGGACAACAAATCTTTAGTTAATTTACGCATATACCCTTAAAGGTGAGAGCAGGAGGTATAAATATTGTCAAATTCCTCATTACATGATAGATTACCTACACATACACACACTCTATACTCACGCACTCTTCTCCCCATTTTCTTCTCCTCTCAAAGTTGACTTGATCGTCGGAGAGGGTTCGCTGGAAAACCTTCGGACCCCTTCTCTTTGCAGGATCTGGGGAAGTCTGTTAGCTGAGCTCGAAGTTGGATTTCACCCTTTGGCGTGACAGAGATAGGTGAGCAAAAGGGGGTTAGCTTGTTCTGGGTGCGTTGCTGTGGAGGTGAAATGTTGGGTCAATTTTTCGGACACAACATTGTGAATTATGCCGATGAGGTCTAACTTAATTGGCTGGCTGATGTACCGCAAGTCTTCCTTAGCGAGGCCTTGGGTTCAATCCCGCTTGAGCGCGGTGTAGATTTCCACCTTATTTGGTGGTGTAGTAGTCCCACCTTTGTGTGGCAACCTTTCTGTAGCATAGAGGTCCCATCTATATTGTAGTGTAGTGATTTATTCAATTCAATATTCATACCTCATTGTAATACCTTAAAAAGAAGGGTTAAATTGCCTGGAAATTCCCCAACTTTTGCGAAATTCTCATTTAGCAACCAACAGATCGATTTCAGCCAATTAAATCCCAAACTTCTAATTTGGTCCAATGTGCAACCAATTTAGGGCTCCGGCCACCCCAATTTGGGGATTTTGGTCACGTGGCAAAATTAACCCACGCTGTCACCACGTGGCACCATGTTGTCACCCAACTGGGCAAAATAACCAAACGACGTCATTTTCGTATCTTTATACGACATCGTTTCATTCTTTTACAGAACACCCGCTAATAAACTATACTTGGGCGTGATTTTTCATTAACATCGATTTCATTTCCAGAAAACTTTATGCCCTAAATCGAAGCAATGTTCAGATAATCCTTGTTCTTTCCATCGTCGTTATTCTCTTAATGTTCGATTCTTGTTGGAGTTTTGCATATATTTATTGAAGTTGTGGTGGGATCAATTTCTTCTGTCGGTGCTTCGGTGGTCCCTAATTGCCTTGGGTGTCGCTTTCTGCTGGTGAAATGGGTAAAATGTAGGTCCATCTCTACTTATTTCTCTCTTTAATATTGTTTGTTGTCACTTTATGGTCTGTCAACATTGATTCGTTTAGGGTTAGGGTTTGTTCCTTCTGGTTTCTACTGGTTTTAATTATTTTTTTATTTTTTTATTTTTTTTTGCAGTCAATATTGTAGATATCGACCCGCATGTATTCGATAAGATTTTTTGTGATCAAATATCATTTGAATAAATATAAGTATGATTTCGATATTTAAGTTCTTTAAGTTCTTTGTTTGAAGTGTTTAGATGGTTTTACTCGCATCTAGGAGCATTTTAGATAGTTTGAGCTCTTATCAAGGAGCACTTGAAGTTATTTCGTTGAAAAGTTTAGATGGTTTTTGCTCGCATCTAGGAGCTATGTAGATAGTTTAAGCTCTTATCAAGGAGTACTTGACTTCATGTATTCCACCAAGTATTAGAAGATTGATTTGTAGCATCTTCTTCGTCTTCATTTGTAGCTTTTTCATCACTTGAACTTTCTTTAGGAGATATGCCCCCATGGGTTGCTTCTTGATTTTCTTCAAAGTTGTGATCCTCTTCAATCGAAAGATCTTCAACTCCATTTGCGATTATGCTTAACTCTATGTCATGAGCTCTTGTAGCCAGTTCTTCGAAGGTCTTTGGCTGAATTCCTTTAAGGATGTATCGAAGACTCCAATGCATGCCTTGGATACACATCTCAATTGCTGAAGTTTCAGACAAGCGATCTTTACAATTTAAGCTTAAGTCTCTCCAACGATTGATGTAATCGATGACGGGCTCGTCTTTACATTGACTTGACTCTGTAAGCTCCACCATGCTCACCGTCCTTCGAGTGCTATAGAAGCGGTTGGAGAATTCTTGTTCCAATTGCCCCCGACTATCAATTGAATTTGGCTGCAAGTCAGCATACCAATCAAAAGCATTTTCCTTCAAAGAACGCACGAACTGCTTCATCATGTGATCTCCATAAGTTCTAGCATCGTTGCAAGTCTCCACGAAGTGAGCTATATGTTGCTTTGGATTTCCTTTGCCATCAAATTGTTGAAACTTTGGTGGTTGATATCCAACCGGCATCTTCAAGCTTTCAATCCTTGAAGTATATGGCTTGCAATAAGTCCATGAGGATTTGGAAGTCTCTTCGAACTTGTCCTTGATTGTCTTCTTGATGAATGCTTTGAGTTGATTGGCATGCATCGATCCATCGGAAAAGACTTCAAGCTCCTTAGTCGGAGATTTGTCACCAGTTTTTGACTCCATGAAAAGCTCGGCTTCTTGATCGTCCTTTGCTTGTTGACTTCTTGTATCCAATATATTTGCCTTTTCCAGCTTTACGAGTTGAACTTCTCGTTTTTCTAAACGTTTGGCAAGTCCTTCAACAAGCTTTGTCAATTTTGCGATTTGCTTCTCAAGAGTTGTAGACATCTTTGTTGGATTTGGCGAAGAGAAGAGATGAGAGGTAGAGATTGTCCCACTGGGCGTGCCAAAATCTGTAAACACAAAATATTGTATTTATTCAAATATATATAAGTTTGAATACAAATATAAGAATATCGAATATATGCGGGTTTAATCTCTATTTGATCCTCTGATTCTTCTCTTCACTTTGACCCTCGAACGGTCTTCAAGAAGCCCTTGACATTTGTTGTAGAAGTATGCCTCCTATATCTCCTTGGACTTGATTTTCAGGCTTTATAACGTTGACGTGGATGACTTTCGCCTTGCTTCCGAAGTAAATGTTGAGCTTTGATCTTTGTGCTTGATGACGTTGACTTAAGCTTTGAGGTTGATGGCGTTGACTTGAGCTTTAGGGTTGATGGTGTTGATGCGGAGGACGTTCGCCTTGTTTCCGAAGTAACGTTGAGCGTCGAGCTTTATAACGTTGACGTCGATGGCTTGTGCCTTGTTTCTGAATCAAACACCACTTGAGATATTTTCGCCGAAGAATGTGTTGCTTCCAATGAAGAACGCCTTGAATCTCGCCGGGACACCTTGAATATTAAGAGAGAAATTTTAGAGAATTTCTCTCTTCAATTCTTGAGCTCTTGAAGATGATTTTTTAGGTGTGATTTAAAGTTGTGTGGAGACCTCTATTTATAGGGAAAAATATGGTGGACTTGGTGGGCTTTTGAGCTCCATCATGGACTTGAGGGATGAGGTGGCACGATCTCATTGGCTCTTAAATATTGATGTATATCCTTTACTTGTTGCCAAAGAAATAAAGTTTTATCACCATATAAAGGCATAATTATCAATTAAATAACTTACTTTAATATGGATATGATAAGATTACATAATAAAATAAGATATTAAAATTAATAAAAATCTCTATAAAATTTCGATATCTACAAATATTTTTCGCTGCATTTTCATCTATGGTGGTGAGTTATGTTTCATTAATTTTAAGAGGCAATATGTTGGTGGTGGATCTGTTCCTAAAATAGGGGTAGATCGTGATAGTTTTGATTTTTTTGATCTCTCTTACTATATTAAGAAGTTAGGGTTTACTTCATGGGAAAAATTATGGTTTAAGATACTCAGAACTAATGCATATGAACAGATAGAAGATGATAAATGGGTAATGAATATGTTGGGTTATGTTGGTAAATTCAAGTCAATGAGTGTATTTGTTGAAGGTGGTAGTAAGCTGGTGAGAGAATTTGTATTAGATGGTCAGAAAGTTGGTGAGGGAAATGGGCAGAAATATGGTGAGGGGACTGGAAAGATTGTGACTGAGGGTACTGGGAAGAATGTGACTGAGGGGACTGGTGAAAATGGTGATGACTATGAATGGACAGGAGATTGGGGTTGGGATGGTGAGGACTATGAGAGTGTGCAAGGGAGTGATGGTGAGAGTACTGACATGAATTCATACATGCCTAATGAGAGCGACTTATCTGATGTCAGTGTAATTGACCTTGATTACATATCTGATGAGGAAAATGTAAAACTTAGAAGAAGACTGAAGGATCCTGTGAACGTGTTTGATGTTATTAATGAAGATGATGGGTTTGAGATGGAGGTTGAAGCAGACAATATATCTGAATATGAAGATGGTGAGAAATGAGTATGATACATCTGAAATTGATGAAAAGTGTGATGATAGAATGAGAAAAAGGGTAGTTTATGATCCCAAATGTGATCACAAAACTCTAGAGCTTGTACTTGGGATGTATTTTATGGATGGTTTTCAGTGTAGAGAAGCTTTAACTACATGGGTCATTGATCATCAATAGACATGTCTCAAAGAACAAGTGTTTGGCTAAATGCACTCCACCTTGTCTATGGAAGATTTATGCAAGTAGAGTTAAGTCAAATGGCACTTTCATGCTGAAATCATATGCTGGTGATCATGAGTGTATGATGACAATGACTAACAAGCTTCTGAGCTCCAAGTAGATAGCTAGAAGGTACCTGAATTCTTTCAGTTTAATATATAACATAGATGTACATGATTTGGCTGCAGATATCTGTGAAAGATTTGGTACCAGGGTTCCTAAGAATAGACTGTACAAAGCAAGGAGGATAGCACAACTGATGGTGAGAGGGTCAGTAGATAGTCATTATGCCATGATTACAAGATATGTGGCTGAGCTGAAGAGAGTTGACCATGAGGGAAGATTTTTTCTGATTTTGAAAGAAGGAAATGTGTTTGAGTCACTGTACATTGGGCTGAGTGCCTTGAGGAAGGGTTTCCTTATGAGTTGTAGGCCTGTGATTAGCATATATGGTTGTTTTCTAAAGACTTATCTGGGGGGTTTTTTGTTGTGTGCAATTGGTAAAGAAGGAAATAATGGAATGTTTCCAATTGCTTGGGCTGTAGTGGAGGGTGAGAATGAAGTCTCTTGGTCTTGGTTTTTAAAATGTCTTGTGAAGGATCTAAGGATTGGAGATGGAAGAGGATGGACTTTCATCAGTGACCAGCAGAAGGTAATTTACATTCAGTTTGTATTTCTATGTATAACTTATTACTGACATAAGATTGTGTATGCATGGCCTTATAAATGCTGTAGTATGCTGTTATTGTATTTCCATGGAAATAATGGAATGTTTCCAAGGAAGGACAAGCAACCTGCAACATCCAAGATAGCAAAATCATTCTTTAACAAGTCAGCTTTCTTCAGAGCTAGATTAGTTGCAATGAAGGGACTTGGTGTGTACATCAATGAGCAAATTGGAAATACTTTTTATAGAGTAAGGATCAATCTCTTATAGTAACAACATATTAGAGGAAATTTGTATTTTAGTTTTTTTGAATTTATTTGTGAAAATTGTTATTTCTTGAAGCCTTCTTTTAAAGGCAAGAAATGTGTGAACTTGAACAAATACAATAGGCCAAGAACTGCTGGAGAAGGATCATCTTCAAACATTCAAGGATCTTCCCACCAAAGTGAACTGATTGATGTCCCTCTAACACAAGAAAGCATGACTGGAAGAGTGCCACCTCAAAAGTAGTGGAGGGTGTTTGGAAACTTCAAACATGCAAGGATCTTCAACCTATTGTTGTTATTTATGTTGGAAACTGTCTTTGAACAGATGTTTGGTTTGGAAACTGTATTTTGGATAGTAACTATTGCATACTTTTTCTAAGAATACAATTTGACCAATTGAACTTATTCTAAGTATACAATGCTTGGCCTGTATTTTTGTTGATGTCATTTGTTGATGTTAAATAGTAATAGATTTGAATCGAACTGTTTTTTGTGATAGACTAAATGCTCATATATACAGATACTTGAAAAATAATGATAGTAGAGCTTGTACATAACAATTGACATTACAAACAAGCCACAATGGCACTAACATTTTTAGCTGATAATTCATACAGTTACTATACATGCTTAATCAACGTACAACATAGTGATTAAGCCTTACAATAACAGCATACTACAATTAGCATAGATGGAACAAAACACATTCAACATACTAGAATTAGTTGGTACAAAACACAGAAACCAAGATTATTAGCAACAAGAAAGAAACAATCTTCAAAACCCTAATCTGCTTCTTCTGGGCATCATCAGTGGCTTCAAGCCTGTCAATTTTTCCCTGCATATATGCAATCAAGCAATCTAGATCTTGGATGTTGCTCTGCATCTCTTCAATTCTTTTCTTGGCTTCATTGCACTCATCAATAAGTGGTTGCAAGCGCTCGGTTACTTGTGTTGCACATTGGACCAAATTAGAAGTTTGTGATTTAATTGGCTGAAATCGATATGTTGATTGCTAAATGAGAATTTCACAAAAGTTGGGAAATTTCCAAGCGATTAACCCTAAAAAGAATATTGTGAATTACAACAATTAAACACCGTACATGCATACACTTGTCTTGCTTTTTGATCCAGTTGATAGCTTTGATCTCTTTATATATGTTCTTTTATCAGTTTATGGTCTCTTTTTCACTTTTTGTTGTTACTTGTGTTAAGAGTTGTGAGAAAGATTAGAAGAGAACTTGCAGCTTGTGGTCTTGGGCTACCTCAATATGATAAATTTTTTGTACGAACAAAACCAAAAAAGAAGAATCTTTGAAATAAAGAAGAATAATTAATTATCTATAAGTTTAATTGTAGTTATAAATTATTTTGTTTATGTGGTCTATGGTGAACTGTGAATGAATGATTGAATATTTTAAGCTTATGTTAGAATATTTTAACAACCTTATACTGAACAGTCAATCCGCTCACTCCAAATCCAAAAACATTTGAATGATTTATAATGGAAAACTCTCTTGGGGATGTGATTGGATTGCATATGACGTGACAAACTCACGAATCTTAATGGTGAATAGATATTTCATTGAGGTAATATGGTAAAATAACCATTTTTCTAAAGAAAAATGTTAAAATATCACCCACATTTTAAAAGTTGTAAAATAGCCTTTTAGTTTTTGAAATGATCTAAATATTCTTAATGAGTATACAAGAAAGCTTACTTTAATTTGAATCATACAAGAACACTAACTTCATGTATACATTTCCGGCGACAATTTCCGGCCAACAAATTCCGGCGAATGTTTTCCGGTAAAAAATTCTCTGCGAAATTTTCCGACCAAAAATTTCCGGTGGAGGGATTTCACATACAAGAAGAATCTACATACAAGAATATTTCACATACAAGAAAAGTAACATACATAGAGATAACATACATGCATCATATTTACATACAAGAAACTTAATATACAAGAAGTGTTCATGGCAAGAAGAGTAACATACATGAATTCCGACATACAAGAAACAAGACATACAAGAAGAGTCACGTATATGGAAGAAGCAACATACATGAAGATATTTCACTTACAAGAAGAGTCACATATATGGAAGAAACAACATACATGAAGATAATTCCGGCGAAAAATTCGAATCATACACGAAGACTAACATTCATGTATGCATCATACAAGAAGACTGACTTTCATCTATGAATTTCCGGCGAAATTTTCCGGCCAAAAAATTTTGGCCAATAATTTCCGGCGAAAATTTGAATCATACACGAAGCCTAACTTCATGTATGCATTATACATGAAAACTAATCTTCGTGTATGCATCGTACACGAAGACTAACATTCATGTATGCATCATACACGAAAATTTTCGCCGCTAAAAATTTCAAATTTAAATCATACATGAAGATTAGTTTTTGTGTATGCATCATACACGAAAAAAAACATACACGAATGCATATCTCATACAAGAAAAAAACGATAGAAGAACGATCTTATACACGAATGCATTCACGCATACACGAATGCATACACACATACAAGAACAATCTCATACAAGAAGATCGTCGTTGCCGGAGAAGAAGACTTACGTCGCCATAAATTTTCGCCGGAAATTGTTGGCCGGAAAATTTTGGCCGGAATTTTTTTGGCCGGAAAAAACATACACGAATGCATATCTCATACAAGAGGAGAGAGTAGAAACATTAAGGGATATAAAAGTCTTAAACTAATAGCCTAAAGGCATAAAAGTCATGAAATAAACTAAAAGACTTTTACAACACTTTTTTTTTGAATGGCTAGAATTCATCTTTTACTTTTCAAAATGACTATTTTAACTTTTCCCTCTATTTCATTTGTATAGTAATATACTTGGTGCATTTTAAAACAGCACGTAAAAAAATATTTCTCTCGTTAATTTTCCCATATTTTTTTTCCTTACAAACAAGTTTAATGGTTAAAATATAGAATTTAAATAAATAACCGCAGATACCACAGCTCTTTCATAATATAATTTCGAATGTGTTGTAATTAGAGTGCATCCTTTTGTTGCAAACTTTCGAGGAATTCAAACAAATTTGTACAATGCATTAAGGTAATGACACATTCTGACAAATTAAAGAACGCTGAACAAAATGATACTCCCTCCGTTCATGAAATGGTTGCCACTTTTGCCATTTAAGTTTGTCTACTAAATGGTTGCCACTTTTGCTACTCCACTCACAATAATACTCACTATAATTCACTATTGTCTACCATTTTCTTAAAACCCGTATCGTCCACAATGTGATAACTATTTTGTGGACGGAGAGTGTATATATTGGTATGTGGTATTATATATTATCTATACTAATAGAAAAAAAAATATTGTTTTGCCTAAAATATCCTTATTATATATCAAAATTAAAGACAATAACGTAATATAATATTTTAGTAGTTATTTTATTGACAATAACGTAATATAATATATTTTGGTTGCCAATGCTGGTTCGTTTGGTTTTTTCCCTTAATAGTAACCGAATTATTAAATTTGGGGTCATAGGATATGATGAATTTGAGGATCCTATGTTCTATGGAATACATTCTGTTTTAAGGGATTTTATGAAATATATTGCTTTGATACTAAAGAAAATTATAAAGAAAACATTATTATGATACACCAACATATTATCTTTTATTTGCATATCCTCTCAATTTGCCTCAAGAAAATTAAGGGATGTTAATTATAAATAAGAAATTTAATTCATAAAATCTGAAACTTTATTTTACTAAAGATGACATTTGAGTACTCATATTTGTATTATATTGAATGATCCATGCATTTAAAATGTAAGTAAAAATAATTTACAAAATTATGAAATTTTTATTATAACTTTCAAATAACACGGGACTAATATGTATGTCGTATAATTAATTCTCGAACCCTCATATCCTGAAGGATAATATACAATTAGTACAACATTGTAACATCGTATGATTCATTTATACATTTATCTTGTAATAAAAAAATTAGAAACTAAATACCATAAGCCATTATTATAAATTAACTAAAATATATGTATAATTTATAATTATATTCTAAATTAAAAAGTGTTTGGGAGTATAATATGCACACTAATTTATATGGGATAACACATTTTTCTATGATGAATTAGAATTTTGGGTTGACTAAAGATAATATTGCATAAATCAATTGTTGGGAAATTTATTAGTATGAGTTTTGATGAATTCCAAAACCGACTGACCCCAACCGAGTAGATGTTGCCAGAACCTAATGTTAGAAATTAGGCTCGCTGTTTGAGCAAAGTTGAGATTTTATCTTTACAGGTCTCCAGCTAAAAGATGGCAACAAGGCATCACTCAGACAGAACATCAGTTATGATTAAGAACAACTGAGAGTTTGATAGATCTAGGGTTTGCAAAGATAGCAGAAAATAACAATAATGCGACGACACAAGGATTTACGTGGTTCGATCGATGTGATCTACGTCCACGGAAGAGAATATAGAGAGCTTTTATTATACTTGAGAGTACAAAGAGTATTGAATGAATCTAAACCTCTAATCTAGCATCTATTTATAAGCCTTGAATTGAGCCCTAATCTTTCTAGGATTTGGATTCCTTATACATATCTTGTTTCCTAGTACATGCATATCCGATTCCCATTCATAATAGGATTCTATCCTCCCCCAAAGTAGGGCTTCGTGACTTGGTCTTCAAGGTAGGCGTCGACTGTAATTGGGCCGAGCTCTTGGGCCGAGCTTGAATGTATAGGCCCACCTAGATTGGGCCTTAGGTCAGGCCCAAGGAGAGGCCGGTACTATCACATCCCCCCCCCCCCCAAAAAGAGGTAAGAAGACGTGTAGACGTAGACTACGAGGTCGAATTGCCGAGGTGATTGATCGCGCAAATCACCGCTACGAGTTGAATTGTCGAGCTGATCTTCCGAGCTCATCCTCCGAGCTCGAGGTGGTAGTGGAGAAACACCAACCTGAGTGCTGGCCACTTGACTGTGCTGGATGTGGCCCATGTCCGAACTTAAAGGGAGGGAAAAAGTAATGGGCCATTCGAATTGGGTTGAGGGACGGTTCATATTCCAAGAATATCGGGCCCACGTTTACACGCGTTGATGTGGCACGGCGGGATTCAAATGTATATCCTTTGGATACAAAACGTTTCCCCCTTTTCATTTTCACATCCGCCATTTTTAGCAGAAAAAGCTTTTGCCCAGAAAATTTTCCTTCTCCCTTGAAATCCTCGAATTTTCGTTTCCATTCCGCCGGCGTTTATTCCGTTGAGGTTTCCGTTCACAGTCGCCTTGCACAGTTCCAGACGCGCTCACAAGTAAGTATGGCTTCCCCCTCTCAGACTAGCAGTAGCAGTAGCAGTAGCGAATCCCCTATGCCAGTCAGTGTCAATAGTAGCTTTACATATAAGGTTTTCACTCTAGGATCGTCGGAACCCACATTTGAAACCCTAGTAGTGCCCCCTCGTGTGAATAAGGGGAAGGTAAATGATTACGCCTCATCCTTGGGTGAGACTAGGATTAGGTTCCTCACTCAAGCGTACAATTTTCCTTCTGACGCTGGGTTAATAGAACCCCGCCTAGAGGATAGGACGTGTGCCCCCCCGACGGGTTTTGTTACGATTTATGAGGATAGTCTGCACGCGGGTCTTCGAGTGCCCCTGCCTGAAGCCTATTCCGAGCTCCAACGGAAACTTGGCCTAGCGTTAGGGCAGATAACCCCAAACTCATTTAGGCAATTCACCGATTTGGGTGTGGCCGCCGCTAATGAGGGTTACCGGATATTCGCCGAGCTCATTCACGAGCTCTTCCTTTTCAAAAATAATGCGGGCTGGTACTATGCCTCATCCCGAGCTGAGTTCAAGGGGCGAACTCAGAATAAGGTAGATAAGTGGCACTCGAAATTTTTCTTCTGCCGTCACAGTAGTTTTGTTGACCTGGTGTGGAGGGTAGAGAAACCTTATGAGTGGGTAATAAGCGAGGTGGATAGGGATTTGGCGACTGTTGTAAAAGAGATGAAGGACCTCGGGTCTTTTGAGGGGAGATACACCGAAGACTCGCTAGCAGAAGCGGGGTTGAGCCCGTATGAGCCCCATCGTATGGCGGATCCTTCGACGGGTGAGGCCCCGCTTTAGCTGTTAGGATTGCCTTTTTTTTTTTTTTTGGTTCATCATTCTCACCCTTTTCTTGCTTTGATTCGCAGTGAAGAACTTTGGAAAAATTAAGGAGGTCGGTGCCAAGGCTACTAAAGCCAAGGAGGTCGGTGCCAAGGCTTCGGGCAAGAGGCCGAGGTCGTCGGGGCGATCTGCGTCCTCGCGTGACCCGGGGCAGGTCGGAGGGCCTTCTGGCCCCCTTCAAGGAGCCAAAGGGGTGGAGTCTGCTGTTGCGGATGCGAGCCCTCCTATCGCGAAAGCTGCTTTTTTCCCTTCTCCTCCTCAGAAACGGGCTACGATCGTTGAGAACATCATCGACATGACAGGCGATGATACAAGCCCGGTAGCTCCCTCGAACAGGCTGGTTGACTTGCCTTTCCCCGAGGTGAGTATTATTGCATTCTTTTGCAATTCTGTGATTCTTGTCCATGTAGCTTACTATATTCCTTTGATAGGGTCTTGATGTGTTTGTGGACTGGCTGAGGAGCAACGTCGGGCTGATGTATGCTCGGCACGAGGACGAGAAGAGCCGGTACTCCGAGAAGCTGATATCTGCCAATGCTCGGACGAAGAGGGCTGAGGCCACGCTGATCAAGGCCGCCGAGGAGGTGAAGGCTGCCAAGTCCGAGCTGGCTGTTCAGCTCGCAAGGGCCGCGAGTGAGGCTGAGAGAGCTCAGGCTGAGGCAGAAAGAGCTCGAACTGAGGCGGAAAGAGCTCGGGAGCTGGAGTTCGAGCTGGCCGCGGCAAGGGATAGGGAGGCCCAACTTGTAGCTAGCCAAGGTGAGGTGCTCCGAGCCTATACTAAAAGGCTTCTGCTTTCGGAGGGCTTTGCCGGCTTGGCCAATGACTTGGCCAACCTCATTAACGGCAACTTCGCCGTGGCCGCTCTGGAGAAGGCTGCCCAGGACTTCCCCGAGCTGGACGTGGCGAAGTTCGGCTTCGAGCGTCTCGGAGATGATGCTCTGCCTTCTCGGTATGCAAGGGTGGTCCGGGATCACCTCGCTCAGCTGCCCGTCCTGGAGTTTCTTGCTAGTTCGTCGGAGTTGCTAACTACCGAACAGGTTGTTAACTGTTCGGTAGATCGAGATTCCGAGCTGGACACGGTCTTCGAGTCTCTTCAGGATGAAGAAGAAGAAGAAGAAGATGCTGAGGATATGGGAGAGGAGCGGGAGGCCGAGGGTGATGCTGAGCAGGTCCCTCCCGAGGGTCCCCAAGCCACTAATGCTGAGAATCCGAGCTCCGAGCTGCCACCTTCTGAGTCTGAGAAGGTTGGCGATTCTTAGTACTTAGTTTTTTTTTTTTTGAACATTGTATTTGTATCCTTGTACTGAACTTTTTGAATGAATGAATGAAATTTATTTTTCTTTTCTTGTGTGTAGACCTCGGTTCCTGTCGATGTTTCTACTTTACGCAAACAGGTGGATCTTCTTTCTCACGACCTGCGTGAGCAGCGATCCTTTGCTCAATAATGGATGAATAATTGCCGTCGAGCTGAAGAGCTTTTTGCCGAGAAGTGTTCTTTGTTGAAATCCACTGAAGCCGAGCTGAAGGAATGGCAAATGAAGTTCGAAGCGCTCGGCGTGGAGGCTGAGGTCAAGCGGATCGCCGCTCAAGAGCATGCTGATTTGCTTCAAGCTAGGCTTCTTCAGACGGAGGAAGAACTGGAAGCTGCCCAAGGTCGGGCTGACCCTGTTTCTGAGGATCACAAGAGGATCGCCGAGGAGCACGCCGAGTACGAAGATATTATCCGACGTGCTGGTGGTATCACCATTTCCGAGGCGGAGCTAAAGACGAAAGAAGATTTGGTGACGTACATCGATCTAAAAGAAGCAGTTGGTCCCGAGTCTCCTTTGCTCCAAGATGCCTTTGACATGCTCAAAGAGACTGCGAGCAGGTATAAGTGTATTCTAGAGCGCCGGCCAAAATTACGTGCGCTGCTGGCCAAGGGTGCGGGTGCCGACCTCCCGTCTTCTTCTCGAATGGTGCCTACTCGCGAGGTAAAGACAGCTTTGCAAGGACGTCAGGTCGCCCCGAGCCGAGGTGGCCGAGCTGCGAGGCCAAGGTCGGCGACTTCGCAAGGTCGGGGTCCTTCCTTTGGAAGTGGTCGAGGTCGAGGTCGAGGTCGAGGTCGAGGTCGGGTTTCAATTGATGACATTCTGGGAATCACTTCATTCGAAGATCGGTGGCTTAACTTTAGCAAGAAACCTCCTTCTTCGTAGACTAGCTCGTTTTTGCCTGTAACTTATGTACATACGAATATTTCTAAATAGTTAGAAATAAATAAATATAGATTGAGTTCGTTGAACTTCCTGTTCGTCGTGGAGATAGCTTTCTTAGTTTATTTGCATGTTGCATTTATGAGGGAGTTGAACTCGGACCTCTTTTTTGTTTACGAGGGAACCTTAGTTCGGACCTCGTATTGTGATTCTCTCGGGGGAACTTGGTTCTGACCCCGATTGAAATCCTTTATCCTGTGTGAGGGAGTTTGACTCTGACCTCGTAGGGTCTTCCTTTTTGGAAGGAGACGAGCTCGGACCTCGAAAGGGTGTTTTTTGCGCATTGGATACTTCGTATAAGCAAACTAAAAGACACAAGAATATGCAAGACGAAAAGAAACTTTATTAATAAAAGAGAGACCAAAACAAAAAGGAGAGTTTTGACGAGCTCGTTAAAAACAAAACACTGACTCAAAGAAAGGAAAAGGAAAAAGAAAAACTTAAAGACTCTATATGCAGGACTTTGTTGCTCATACGAAGAATCTCTTTAGGTGGGCGATGTGCCACGTTCTGGGTATCAGCTCGCCTGAAAGGTAGGCGATTTTGTAGGCTCCTTTGCCGAGTACTTCGTGCACTCTGTAGGGTCTTTCCCACGTGGCCTCGAGCTTGCCGAGCTTCTCTGAATGGCTTATCTCATTATTTCTAAGCACAAGATCACCGACCTGGAACTGCTGGGGTTTGACCCTTTGATTATAATATCGGGCCATCTGCTGTTTATACCGAGCTTCTTTTATGCTGGCTAGTTCCCGCTTCTCTTCGAGTAAATCCAGGTCGGTTCGGCGCTGTTCTTCATTGGCTTCCGCTGAGAAGTTGATAGTGCGGGGGCTTGGTGCCTCGACCTCTACTGGTATGACTGCTTCTGTTCCGTATACTAAACGGTACGGGGTTTCTCCCGTGGGAGTTCGGGGTGTAGTCCGGTATGACCATAAGACGTTTTGGAGATTGTAGATCCACGCCGTTTTATCCTTCTCTAGGCGAGCTTTGAGTCCATTTACTATCGTCCTGTTGGTGACCTCGGTCTGGCCGTTGGTTTGAGGTCGGTTGACCGAGGTGAAATTTTGCTGGATATTGAGTCCTTCGCAAAATTCTTGGAATGCTCTGCTCGTGAATTGCGTCCCGTTGTCCGAGATGAGGACTCTTGGAACTCCAAACCGGCACACGATGTTCTTCCAAACAAATTCAACGGCTTTCTCACTTGTGACTTTTGTGGAAGGTTCGGCTTCGACCCACTTGGTAAAGTAGTCGACGGCGACTATTAAGAATCATTTTTGCTTTGGGGCCAGGTAGAACAGACCCACGATGTCAATGCCCCACTCCACAAATGGCCACGGGCTTTGTATAGTGGAGAGGTCGGTCTGGGGTACCCTCGTCACCTTGGCGTGCAGCTGGCATTTCAGGCATTTTTTTACGAATTCTTCCGCGTCTTTTACCATTGTTGGCCAATAGTACCCCCACAGCATGATTTTCTGTGCTAGCATCCGAGCTCCGATGTGGCTTCCGCATGACCCGGAGTGCACTTCTTTCAGTGCGTAGTCCGCTTCCCTCGGTTCCACACACTTTAGGAGAGGCTGTAGGTATGACTTTCGATAAAGGACTCCTCCTTCGAGGACGTACTGCGTGGATTTAGCCAGGATTTTTCTGGCTTCCATTTTGTCCTCAGGAATCTCCCCGCTCTCTAAATATTTCTTCAGGGGGGTCATCTAGTTCGGGTCGTCTTCCTCAATTGCGTGGATTTCCGCCTCTTCTATACTTCGATTCCGAACTTCTTCTATTAGAGTTGAGCCGGTTGAGTTCACCAGCTTACTTAGTTCGTCAGCTCGGGTATTTTGGCTCCGAGGAATGCGGACTATCCTGAAGAACTGGAAGGATTGTTCTAGGAGCTTGACTTTTTCCAGGTATTTCTTCAGCTTCTCACTCCTTGCTTCGTACTTTCCTAGCACGTGGTTGACCACTACTTGGGAATCACAATAAGTTTGGATAGCTCGTACCTGGAGTGTTTGGGCAAGACGCAGTCCGGCAATGAGGGCTTCATATTCCACTTCGTTGTTCGTAGTGGGAAACTCGAATCGCAGCGAGTATGTCAACTCCTTTTTTTCCGGGCTGATCAGGAGTATGCCAGCTCCGCTTCCTTTCTTCCCCGAGGCTCCATCCACGTACATCTCCCAGCAGTCTGGGGGAGTCTTCTCTGGTATTTCTTGGAGCTTTGCTTTGGCCTCGGATTCTTTTGGTTTATTCACGACGTTGTACCGAGCTTCTACGAGGAAGTCTGCTAAAGCTTGGCCTTTTATAGCTCGGCGAGGAACGAATGATATGGAATGCTCTCCGAGCTCGATTGCCCATTTTGCGATCCTTCCTGAAGCTTCCGGTTTAATGAGGACTTGCCGGAGTGGTAGGTCGGTCAAAACTTGTATTGGGTGAGCTTGGAAATAAGGTTTTAGGCGCCGAGCTGCATTTACCAAGGCTAGAGCGAACTTCTCGAGGGGCTGATATCTTGTCTCTGGATCTTTCAGGACTCTGCTGATGAAGTACACCGGTATCTGCCGATCTCCTTCATCTCGGACCAATACTGCGCTAATTGCTTCCTCCGACGCTGCTAGGTATAGGGATAGGGATTCTTCCTTTTTGGGGACCGACAGAGTTGGTAAGTCTCTTAAATGGTGCTTTAGCTCGTCGAAGGCTAGTTCATGCTCTGGTCCCTATCCAAACTCCGGTGCCTTCTTGAGGATTTTGAAGAACGGAAGTTGTTTCTCGGCAGCTTCGAGAGGAAACGACTTAGCGCGGTTATGCAGCCTGTCAACTTATGTACGTCGCGAATAGTTCGGGGTATCTTCATTTCCTGGACGGCTTTAATTTTCAACGGGTTGGCTTTGAGTCCCTCCGGCGAGATCCAACACCCTAGGAATTTCCCAGATCGCACGTTGAAAGTGCACTTCTTGGGGTTCAGCTTGAGGTTGGCCTGCCTTAGCACGTCGAGTGTCGTTCGTAGATCAACCACCGCTGAAGCTTTTTCCTTGCTTTTGACGATGATGTCGTCTACATATACTTCGACGATCTCGCCAATGTAATCTCGAAAGAGGAAGTCGACCATTCGTTGGTAAGTTGCTCCGACGTTCTTCAACCCGAAGGGCATGTATTTGAATGCGAAGACCCCGAAGCTCGTGGCGAAAGCTGTCATGATCGCGTCTTCCTCATCCATCAGGACTTGATAGTACCCCTTGTAAAGGTCAAGAAAGCTGAATACCTCGTATCCCACTAAGGATTCAATCTTCTCGTCGATGTTGGGGAGGGGGTAGCAATCCTTTGGGCAAGCTTTATTGAGGTCGGTGTAATCCACACACATCCTCCACTCCCCTCCTTCTTTCTTGACCACCACCGGGTTAGATAGCCAAATTGGGTATTTGACCTCGAATAGTAGCCCTGCTTTCAGCCATTGCTGCACCTCATCATAGATGACCTGGTTCCGCTCGGTAGCAAATGTTCTTCTCTTTTGCTGTACTGGGGTGGAGCTCGGGTCGATGTTGAGCTTATGTGTAATGATGTCCGATGACACCCCCGTCATGTCCGTTGGCGACCAAGCAAAGACGTCCTGATATTCCCTAAGGAGCTGGATCATCTGCAGGCGGGTTTGGGCCCCCCCTGCAAAGCCGAGGCGTCAGAAATCGTTGTTGCCTCTTCCAACTCCTCGGGATACTTTGATTGCTATGCTTGCGGTTGACCTCGAAGGGCGACTTGCATGCACTCTTTGGCCTTTTTCTGGTCGCCGCGGACAGTCAGGATTCCGCCCGAGGTCGGGATCTTCAGCAGCAAGTGATATGGCGAGATAATGGCTCGGACCGCATTCAGCCAATCCCGACCCAATATGATGTTGTACGGGGAGTTCGCTTTGACCACGTAGAAGTGGATTAGCTTGTTGACGCTGGTTGGCGGGCTGCCAATGGCGACGTCAAGTGCGATGATCCCCTCAGGTCGCGTTTCATGCTGCATGAAACTTTTGAGTGGCAGGGGCGCTGAGTTTACCCGAGCTAGGTCGAGTCCCATCCTATCCAAGCAATGTTGGAAGATGATACTGACGCTGGCCCCACTATCAACAAATACGCGGTGGACAATCTTGTTGGCCACTCCGACCTATATTACCAGGGCGTCATTATGGGGCGTTGCTGTAGGCACAGGATCGTCCTCGGAAAAGGTGACTGTTTCGCCCTTCTTAAACCTCTTTTTCGTCTGTTCCTCTTCCGATGGAATCGGTGGTCTGCGAGCTTCAGACCTCAGCTTAGTTTTGGTTGTGCCTGGGATTAGCCCGGAGATGGTTGACACCACCCCGTCGTATTGTGGCACGCCGTTCTGAGGGTCGTCATCTTCCTCATCATGACTGGTTTTAGCCCGCTTATTATCGGGAGCGCAGCGGCCCTGTCCGCCCTTTCGCTTCTCCCTTCTGTTCTTCTTTCCCCCGACCTCGTACTTCTTCAGAGCTCCTTCTTGGGCTAACCTCTCTATTTCCACCGCGAGGTCGCGGCAGTCCTCTGTGTAGTGCCCGTGGTCGTCATGGAAAGAGCAGTATTTGTTTTTATCCCGTGGTTTCGACCCCGACATAGGGTGTGGTCATGTGAACCAGTCCTCATGAAGTGCGAAGATCTCCGTATTTGTTTTCACAAAGGGAGGTCGCTGAGGGGGCTCCGACCCCGGCCTTGGACCGAGCCGGGACTGGATAGGTCCAGGTCCGAGCCGGGATTGGATAGGACCCCACTGAAGGCGTTCGTGGGCACTTCTCCGATCACGATCATTCCGGCCCCGATCGCCTTCAGGCTTCTTCTTCTCTGTTTCCTCCCGCTTCAACCGGTCCGCATCTTGACCGTCTGCGAACTGGTACACGATTCTCCACATCTCCTGGGCCGTCTCGGGTTTCTGCTTAGCGAGCTCCTGGTTCAGAGACCCAGGAGCGACCCCGTTTCGGAAAGCCGAGATGAGGAAAACATCGTCGATTTTATCGACCTTCAAGCTTTCCTGCATAAATCGGGAGGCGTACTCCCTTATGGTCTCTCTGTCCTTTTGCTTCACGGACAGGAGGTAGGCCGTGTCTCGGCGAGCTTGGACTTTCATAAGGAATCTTTGTTTAAAGATTCCTTCGAGATAGGCCTAAGATCCTACGCTGCCAGTCGGCAGGCCGTCGAACTATGCTCGGGCGTAGTCGACCAACATCTCTGGGAACAACTTGCACATGTGCTCTTCTGTGAGGCCTTGATTGTGCATGCTGTATTTAAACCGCGTCAAGAAATTGAGGGGGTCCTCCAACCCATTATAGGGTGGTATGTTGGGCAACTTGTACGTCGCGGGAAGCCTGGCATCGAGCAGCTCATCGGTGAACGGGCTGACGAGTCGGGCTGACCTTCCTTCCCGTCGGTGCCGGTTTACCTTGGGGCTATAAGTTCTGGAATAGCTCGGACTTCGGTCCCCGCCTGGGCTACGATGATGCCTCGGGAGATGGTGTTGCTTGGGACTCCGCTGCGGGCTGGAGATCCGACGGCGGAGTGGGCTTCGCCGAGTATCGTGCTTTCTTTTCAGCTCGGGCTCCTGTGTTTTGGGATGATGTGAAGTTTTGGGCATAGACTTCCGTGTGGAACTCTCCCTAGCTTCGGATATTGATGGCATCCTAGCTGTTGTGAGGAAGCGCTTGAAACTCTCCCTATTCGCTCTTGCGAATTCAGTCGCGGCGAATGCAGTGGCGAGGTCGAAGTCGTCGAGAAAATCCTCTCCTTTCGATTCGGACTTCTGTAGACCCTTCTGAGGGTTGCCCTCTAGCGCGGGCATCCCTTTGAAAGGGTCCTCCTCTATAGGGTTTTTGCCGTGCCCCTCTTTTGGGACCGAGCTGTCTTTCTGGTGATTGCCCCTATTCGTAGGGTGACTTTCTGCTTCGTCGGGGTTCCCACGTTGGCTTTGGTCTCCCCGCACGTTTTGTGATCGCGTTACCGTCATAGTTCTGCTACCAAAGAACCGTCGATCGTCTCCTTCCCACAGACGGCGCCAATGATAGATCTAGGGTTTGCAGAGATAGCAGAAAATAACAATAATGCGACGACACAAGGATTTACGTGGTTCGATCGATGTGATCTACGTCCACGGGAGAGAATATAGAGAGCTTTTATTATACTTGAGAGTACAAAGAGTATTGAATGAATCTAAACCTCTAATCTAGCATCTATTTATAAGCCTTGAATTGAGCCCTAATCTTTCTAGGATTTGGATTCCTTATACATATCTTGTTTCCTAGTACATGCATATCCGATTCCCATTCATAATAGGATTCTATCCTCCCCCAAAGTAGGGCTTCGTGACTTGGTCTTCAAGGTAGGCGTCGACTGTAATTGGGCCGAGCTCTTGGGCCGAGCTTGAATGTATAGGCCCACCTAGATTGGGCCTTAGGTCAGGCCCAAGGAGAGGCCGGTACTATCAGAGTTCATATGTTCAGAAAGGAAGAGAACATCAGATGAAAAGGAAAGTCATCTGAGGGTTCAAACCCAACTGTGTAAATACAAGGAAGACAACTGAGTGTTCAGTTTCAGAACCTCAGTTGTAGAACTCGAACAAGAAGATCAACTGCTTGAAGTTCAAAGTCAGCTGAGAGTTCAACAGTTCAGAACATCAGCTGAAAACCACTCAGATGAAGATCAAGACTTTCAACCGACGAACCGAGGTTGACTGTCAGAAAGGTTTAGATTTGAATTTCAAAAGGAAGTCACATGAGGGTTTGACCGTTCAGTCATTACCCCATCTGGCCCAACACAAGGCTGTCTCAGATGAAATGCAGAAGAGCACAAATGCCATATTGGGAAAGTCTGCAGAGATGAGAGACAAGCCATCGCTATCAAACGATCAGAGATCAACTGCTCCTCCAACGGCTAGTTGATTCTCTCCGCCTATAAATAGAGGCATTCTCTCATTCGAGAGATACACATGAGACAGACTGAAGCAAGAGAGAAAAGTGCAATCACAAGAGAATCAAGCGAAAGAAAAATCTGCTAAAATCCTATTCTAAGAACATCGGCAGCTGAGAGTTCAAGAGTGATAGAACATTAGTAGCTGAGGGTTCATAGAGTGAAAATCTGTCTTAGATCTTAGTTCGAGTGTTTATTCGTTCAAGCCTTAGATCCAGCTCTCATTCGTGATCGAGCTGTAGTTGGAAATCCCACCCTTTCTCACACCCTAAAAAGTGTGCTAGGACCTTACTCTTCCTGTAATTGAGTAGTCAGGTCGTCAAGTACCCGCAAACTTGACATAGGCTGTTTAGTGCCCGGAAACTAAACTGTAAGGTCGATAAGTACCCGCAAACTTATCCTTAACGATTGTTCAGCCCGCGCAAACTTATCCTATTCTAAGAACATCAGCAGCTAAGAGTTCAAGAGTGATAGAACATTAGTAGCTGAGGGTTCATAGAGTGAAAATCTGTCTTAGATCTTAGTTCGAGTGTTTATTCGTTCAAGCCTTAGATCCAGCTCTCATTCGTGATCGAGCTGTAGTTGGAAATCCCACCCTTTCTCACACCCTAAAAAGTGTGCTAGGACCTTACTCTTCCTGTAATTGAGTAGTCAGGTCGTCAAGTACCCGCAAACTTGGCATAGGCTGTTTAGTGCCCGGAAACTAAACTGTAAGGTCGATAAGTACCCGCAAACTTATCCTTAACGGTTGCTCAGCCCGCGTAAGCTGAGTGGTTTTGTCCAGAAGAACTTGGACTGAGGTGTGAGGATTCACATCTCCCCGTGGACGTAGGAGGGTTATCTCCGAACCACGTTAAATCCTGTGTGTCTGTGTTTGTTTTTATTCAGTTGCATCTGCATTTTTATCTGATCAATCTAACTGACATTCAAACCTCATTTGCACATTTTTCAACCGAGCTGTTTTGGTTCTTGACCAACCGAGTAGTTCTGCGTGAGTTGTTTTTAACGAGTTTATTTTCCACCACATTCCGCACAGCCTCACTCTTCCAGCTGAGGTCGCTTACTCAGCTGTGAGATTTCAACTGAGTCCATTTTGATCAGTTGAAGTGATTTTTAAGGTTTAAGTTTTTTTTTAAATCCTTACTGGTGTATTCCCCCCTACACCAGTAACTCGTTTCGGGACCATCAAGTGGTATCAGAGCAATGGTTCAAAAGACTGCTGACTCTGTTTCACGAGGTGTGAATTCGAGAATTTTTCTTCAGTGGTCAACTGAACAGATCTTATCACGCTAGTGCATACTTGCTCGCATTTTTGTCCTGTTTTTGTTTGTGCAGATGGACGTCAAGGACAAGATCGTAGTCATGTTCTCTGTAGTCAATTATACATCATGGAGAACTCGAATGAAGAAGATCCTTCTGTCAAAGCATCATAGAATGCAACAAGTTCTCACTTCTGGACCAATCGTCATACAAGACAGAATACTTCGCACTTCCACAAATCCCAATGATGGAGATGCAGTGGTGGAGTATGTGGAGAAACGGCCAGAAGACTACACTCCGGAGGAGGCCAAGGTGAGCCAGCTGGATATCTGGGCTCAGAGCACAATAATGTCCACGGTTGGACAAGATTATTTGCCCTGGATAGAGGAGTGTGAGACTGCAAAAGAGATGTGGGACATCCTGGCTTCGCTAAGTGAAGGAAGCGACGAGACGAAGGAAAACAAGTTCTCGCATGCATGTCAAGATTTCGACAATTTCAGTCTGCGACCTGATGAGACTATCGATCAGCTAGAGCTCCGGTTTATGGACATCATCAGAAGAATCCAGTCCATCCGGAAAAGAAAATACACTCTAAGAGAAATAAATCTCAAAGTGTTGCAAGCTCTACCGGCTGAGTGGGATACTTTCACAAATATCCACGAGAGCCGAGCTGATCTTGGTGAAATGGGAACTGAAAGATTGTTCTCAATCTTGAAAGGAAATGAGTATAAGGTCAACAGAAGAAGATCGCAGCCCTCAGGTCAGACAAATAGAATTGAGGATGTTGGCTCGGCATCAAAGTCAGTTGCCCTCCGAGCTGATTACTCAAAGTCGAGATCGTCAAGGCCAAACAGATCAGCTGATACAACTGCAAAGGAGCCAAGCAGAGAGGAACTGCAACAGAACATTGCAGCGTTGTCAAAGAAGCTAGCCGATATGGACACTCGGTTCGGGAAATATAAACGTTTCTATAAATCAAACCGAACTCGAGACAGTTCGAAGCCAGTCACCAATGGTTGCTTCGAATGCGGCAAGGAAGGACACTTCAAAGCTGACTGCCCAGACCTCTCAAAAAAGAAAAGAGAAGCACTGAGGGCCAAGCAAACTGCAAAGAACAAGGCCATGGTAGCTGAAGAGGCAGCTGACGATATGGACATCTTCACAGACACTGAAGATGAGGATGAACTGACCTCTACCAACAAAGTCATCAGTCCGGATCAATGCCTCATGGCACTTGGAACCGACCAAGATGATATTGAGGTACAATCTAATCCTGCTCGCTTAAATACTTACAATACTTCTAACCTGCAGGAATCTCTGAGCGATGAATTGGAACCCTCCTGGAATGATTTTCAAGAACTCAGTGAGGAACTGCATCAGCAGTCGGTTGAGTTTAAGAGTCTTCAAGCTCAGTTCGCCAAGCTTGAAGATTCCTTAACCGAAAAGGAGGATCTGATTACGAGCCAAACTCAGGAGATTGAGAATCTCAAGAGTCAACTGATCGAGGCTAAGGCTCCAGCTGATGAGGAGTTGACAAAGCAAAACAAAGAACAGCAAGATCAGTTGAAAAATCAAGATGCTCAGATCGAACAGCTGATAAAGAAGTCAGATGGACAAACCGAGCAGATAGCTGTACTCGTCAAGGAGTTGCAAACTGAGAAGGACAATCTAATCAAGCTGTATCAGTCATCCAAGATCATCGAAAACCTTTTAAGTTACAGCAGATAGATGGATGACGTGTCAGGACTCGGTTATGATGTTGTCAAGGATACTGGGATTCCACCAGCAACTTTCATCAAACCTATAGAAGTTACAGCTGTAGAGCCAGACACAGCTGAGTCTCCAGAAGCTAATTCAACTTCCACCTCTCAACAAGCTCAAACGACCAATGAAATTACAACTGAGAAGGGAAAAAGAGTAGCTGATGTAGGACAGAATATTCCATCGATTGAGGTATCAACCGAGGGGGAATGTTCTAAGAGTCAGAAGAGGAATCAGAGGCGTCGGAAGCACAACCGCAACCGATCTCAGAACCAGAACCGACCTCTGCATCAACCTCAAAGTCAACGTCAGAAGGAATGGAACCGACCTCAGAACAAGCAAGGGTTCAATCATCTGAATCAGCAGCGGCTCCAACATCAGTTCGACCAAAGGTTCCAACATAGTCGACCAATGAGGAACTGGTCAAACAACTGGAGATATTCATGCCATAATATTAATCATCAACAGGGCATGAACAACTACAGACAACCCTCAGGAAGTTGGAATCATAATCAGCCATAAAGATTCCAACAGGGCGTCCGACCTCACAAAGAAACTCAACAGGATAAGAATCGCCATCAAAACAGGGGGAAAGCCTCACCTCCTAAAGCTCAACATAGGAGAAATCCAACTCCTCCCAAGAAACAGAACATCACTACTAACAACAAGCCTAAGGATAACCGAGGTGTTGTTATAGTTGATGATGGAGGAAAAGTAATTTGGAATGATAAATCCATCCGAGTTTACAGGGAAAAGCGACGCACAGTTCCAGTGGGAACTGGTTCTAACCCTCCAGGACCCAACTGAAATTGGGGACCTAAGCAAGTTTCTCTTTGCAGGTACAGGAGAAACAGCTGAGGAAGAAGAAGGCGTCTGCAACAATGTGAGTGATGGATAGTGGATGCTCGAAACACATGACGAATCTAAAGGATTTGCTTGGAAGTTTCGTGGAAAAAGAAGGTCCATCAGTTACTTTTGGTGATAACTCAAAAGGTTATACCAGAGGTTACGGTACCTTTGAAACCAATCATGTTTCAATTTCTAATGTCTGTTATGTTGATGGATTGAAGCATAACCTGCTCTCCATCAGCCAATTCTGTGATAATGGTTTATCTGTCAAGTTTGATGCATAGGGTTGCAGAGTTAAAGATGTCGGATCAATGCAGGTGATATTGTTGGGAAATCGATCTCAAACAGGGAATGTTTACTACGCTGACTGGAACAGCAGCCTCCCTGACACTTGCCTGTTATCAAAGAGCAATTCGGATGTGAGCTGGCTGTGGCACAAAAGGCTCAACCATCTGAATTTCAAGACGATGAACCGACTCGCCAGACAAGAACATGCAAGAGGCATACCTAACCGAGTGTTTTCAACAACACACATCTGCAGTGCGTGCCAGCTGGGAAAGCTCGCTAGAACCTCCTTCCGGTTGAAGTCAACTTCCTCAACCAACCGAGTGTTACAGCTGATCCATATGGATCTCTTCGGGCCAGTTACACCAAAAAGCATTAATGGAAACGAATATACATTGGTTGTAACTGATGACTACTCAAGATATACGTGGACCATCTTCATGCGCCATAAGAGTGAAACCCGAGATGAGGTGCCCAAGCTGATGGATCGGATATCGAACCAACAAGAGATGAAAATTATATCTATCCGATCAGATCGTGGAACGGAGTTTCTAAATGAAACCATTATTGAGTATTGCGAAAAAAATGGCATAACCCATCAGACATCAGCCGCGCGTACTCCATAACAGAATGGCGTAGCTGAGCGAAGAAATAGAACTCTGAAGGATGCAGCCACATCCATGTTAGCGAGCTCAGCACTGCCAAAGAGATTTTGGGCTGAAGCGATCAACACAACATGCTACACTCAGAATCGATCTCTTCTTACCAAGCGGTTGGGAAAGACGCCCTACGAGCTGTGGAGACGCAGAAAGCCAGATATTTCTTATTTTCGTATTTTTGGATCTAAGTGTTATATTCACAACAATGGGAAGACTCAGTTGAAAACTTTTGATGCCAAAGCTTCGAAGGGCATATTTCTTGGATATGCAGCTCGGATCAAGGCATATAGAGTTTTCAACAACAGCTCTCGTGTTGTGGAAATAACACCTCATGTTAGTTTTGATGAATCTACCTTTGAGTGCAGGGAACAGGTAAAGGAACAACACGCGGATCCAGCTGTTCTACCAGTTCTCATCAAATCGCAAGCACTTCGGGAAAAGAACCGAGCTGAACCTCTGATATGGGCAACTGAGGATGAGGATCCATACTCCTCTGAAGATGAATGCGAAGACCTCAGCTCGTCCCAAGGGGGAACTTCAGCTGATGCCCCTCCAACTGCATCAACATCTGAAGCAGAACCAAACTCAGCTCGAACTATTGTAAATGTTGAGGATCCAGACTCAACAGCTGATAAATCACCAGCTCTGAAGACTCCAACTCAGAATTTTGAACAGCCACAGTTGGAAGAAGAAGGAAGACGCAACCGAAGATGGTATGAAGTTCATTCCACCGACGACATCATCAGAGATCCAACCGAGGGTGTGCGCACACGGAGCAGGGTTGCAAATCCTGAATCAACCGAGGAAGATTCCAACTCTTATGCCCAATATGCTGAGAAATTGGCAGTTCTAGAGGAGTTCGAGCAAGCTGAAGATGTTGCCATGATTTCTTGCTTTGTAGCTGATGTTCCAGAACCGAAGAATATTGGGGAAGCTCTCAACTGTGTCCACTGGACAATAGCAATGCAAGAAGAACTGAATGAGTTTCTACGCAACTGTGTATGGGAGTTGGTAGAAAGACCAAATGGTGTCAAGGTGATTGGATTGAAGTGGATTTTCAAAAACAAGAGAGACGCCATTGGATTCATTGTGAGGAATAAAGCAAGGTTGGTAGCTCAAGGATACTGCCAACAAGAAGGAATTGACTTTAAAGATTCCTTCGCACCAGTTGCAAGGCTGGAAGCCATCCGGATCTTTCTAGCTTATGCCGCACATCACAAGTTCAAAGTATATCAGATGGATGTGAAGTGTGCATTCCTCAATGGAGATATCAAAGAAGATGTATATGTTGAACAGCCTCCTGGTTTTGAAACTGGAGATGGAAGAGTATACAAGCTGAAGAAAGCTATCTATGGTCTAAAGCAAGCGCCACGGGCATGGTATGACATTCTTTGTGGATTTCTTCTGAACTCGGGGTTCAAACGAGGTTCAGTTGATAAAACTCTGTTCACCATCAAAGTTGGAGAAGAAATACTTGTTGTGCAAATTTATGTCGATGACATCATTTTCGGCTCCAAGTCGGAGGAGCTGTGCAAGAAATTCTCCGATCTTATGAAGGAGAAGTTCGAGATGTCAATGATGGGCGAGATGAATTATTTCCTTGGTTTACAAGTGAAGCAGTCACCTGAAGGGATTTTCATCAACCAGTCCAAGTATACAAAGGAGCTCATCATCAAGTTCAGATTGCAGACTAGTAAGACAACTAAGATCCCTATGAATACGAACTGGAAGATCGAACCACGAGCTGAGGGAAAGCTCGTTGATGCCAGCCAGTATAGAGGGATCATCGGTTCGCTGCTCTATCTAACTGCCAGCCGACTAGACATTTCATACGCAGTTGGAGTGTGTGCTCGTTTTCAAGTCCAACCAAGAGAAGCACACATGTTGGCAGCAAAGAACATCATTAAGTATCTGGAGAGAACTGTCAATGTTGGGTTGTGGTACCCAACTGATGACAATATCCAGCTGACTGGATACTCAGATGCCGACCTAGCAGGAGATCGGTTGGACAGGAAGTCTACTTCTGGACACTGTCAGTTCATGGGAAGCAAGTTGGTTTCATGGTTCTCCAAAAAACAAGCGTGTGTTGCTACTTCGACAACCGAGTCAGAGTATATGGCTGCCGGAAGCTGTTGCATGCGAGTATTGTGGCTGAAGCAGCAGCTGAGAGATTATGAAGTCTCAACTGGACAGGTTCCCATTCATTGTGATAGCTCGAGTGCTATAGATATCTCTCTGAATCCTGTTCACCACTCTCGGACTAAGCATATCGATATTCGTCATCATTTCATCCGAGATCATATTGAGAAAAAGGATGTGTCCATGGAGAAGATCCCAACTGAGATTCAGAGAGCTGACATCTTCACCAAACCTCTTCCTGAAGCCCGATTCAAGATGCTGTGTGATCTTCTAGGACTCTTGGATCCGAGCTAAAGAGTCATCCGAGATGAAGAGTCATCCAAGCTGATAAGGATCCATCCGAGTTGAAGAATCGGATATCTATTTAAGGGGGAAGCTCAGATGAAAAGGGAAGCTCAGATAAAGGGGGAATCTCAGATGCGAACTGCCAACTGAAAACATCAAACGTTAGCTGAACAGACGAACTCGAGTCAGCTGATGGTATGCGGCAACTGAGGAGCACAACTGAGGTATACAGCTGATATCGACATCGGCTGCCAGGTATCATTTATGACTGAAGGTGTTATGATATTAAATGAGAATGTTTGAAATAAATTCAAACATTCCTGAACATGTCAGCTAGACTAAACAAGCCATCATATCGCATTTAATGTAAAGTCTGGCTGAACACCTATAGCCTTACTTTATAGTGCGACTGGGCTGACACCCTAAACTATTCACCTTCTCACTCGCGCGCGTGGTATATCAGTCAAAATTACCCAACAATCGCGAAATCACAACCGTTGATAAATACGCGCGATTTAACCCTAGCCGTTGATTTTATCCGAGTCAAAGATTATATAATACGGCAAATCAGGAAGTGATCCTTACCTTCTCTTTTCGTGCATATCTTTACTCACTATTCATCATCTTCTCAAATCTTGTTTCGCCATTTTCAGTAAGTTTTTCCTTCTTCTTCGCATATATATCGAGTCGAGATGGCGTCCAAATCCAAAGCCTCTAAGAAGATGGTCTCCACAGAGCCTGCTACGTTCCAGGAATCGTTCGACATGGTGATGTCGAAGATTCATTTCGAACAGATTTTATCCAGAGCGGCTCTTTCCTCGCCTGAGCTTGCTCCCGTCGCCGCCATCCTCTCCTACCACCATCTGCTTGACTGGGCAACCCTCTCTCCGGCCTTGTTGCTCAGGAAGCAGGTCGTACATTTCTACCAGAATCTGCAACGAGTTGCAGAAGACGGGCTTGTCACGATCATCCCGTGCAAGCAACGCCACAGAATCTCCCGGACAGTAGAAGACTCCGTCGTGGAGATAAAGGTGTCAAAGGAGCTGGAGAAGCTCATCCCCAGAAACCGCGAAGCCACAGATGTGCTGGGGAACTTCTCTGACAAAGAAGCTGACACCTTCCTTCAAACAATCCTCATAGTTCCCGAGTCATTGAAGGAAAGCATGCAGAGGACGAAGCTGAAGCCGGCTCACCGACTTCTCTTCGACGTAATCTCCAAGTGCGCCTTCGCATATGGTGGAGCCTTCGGTGACATAAGCCGTCCTAAGCTCAAGCAGCAGAAGGCTCTGGAAGAGCTGCACCAGGTCGACTGGTTGGGATATCTGGAAAGCCAACTGATGATGGAGAACCAGAAAATCTCCGAGACAATAGCTGAGTCCGGAGAACTGCTGTTAAGTGTCAAGGGGACACTCAACTTGGAACAAAGATTTCTGCCCTCATCCTCCAAGCTACACAAGGACTACCGCTGACATGGGAAGGGAGTGAGGACACTCCAGTCAGCAAGCTGTCGCTATTCCCCTCAGCTAAGAAAGCCAGGGATGTTGTGGAGGCTGTCTACACCCCTAAGGGTGCCCCCAAGCCAGCTGTGGAGTCAGCAGCTCGCCGGCCTTCAAGGACCAAGCCGGCGAAGCGCCAGCTGGAGGAGGTAGCTGAGGAGGAAGAAGACGAAGAGGAGGAAGAGGAGGAACCTCTGCAGAAGAGGCCAAGGATAAGGATCATCCAGCCAGCGGCTCAACCATCCACAACAAGTCCAGTGGTGGTCAAGTCGGCTGAGGCAAAGGAGTCAACCGAATCCAGTCAATCGGTTGACCCAGCTGGATTCATTCTTCAGCCACGTCAGGAGAAAACAGCTGAAGACGTGGAGATCCAAGTGGAGGATTCCAGCTCCTCCTCAGATGACTCTTCTTCATCTGAGGAGTCCCACGACAGTCAAACTAGAGCTAATGCCAGCCAGGTAGGTAAACCCACCTGTGTCTGAAGAAACCCTCGAGCCAGCCGACTCACTACCTAAAGAGGATCCAGTTCTCTCAACTGGTCCTCAGTCAAATAGTCCGAGCCTCTCGCTCGATGCCAACGTTGTGACCATTCCTTCGGCCAACGTTGATGAAACCATCGAACCTGTAACCTTCGATATCGAACCCCCTCCAATCGATGAAGAAGCCAACCGCCAGGCAATCCTAGCTGAATATGAAGGAAGACTCAGCTACTGCTTCCGCAAGCTGATTGGTATGTTCCCCGAGGCAGCCTCAATGCCCGTCTTTGCCGTACTCGGGACGGAACTGCTCTACCAGTTCAGCGTCATATTTAGCTACTGGTACGTCAAGGAGGAAACCCTCAGGATCCATGGTTGGGACAAGTTGAAGGTCGAAGAGTCCAACCTGAGGGAATACTTCGACTACCAAAACATGGAGGTAGCTTACAACCAGAAGGTGGCTGTGCTACGATGACGTCTGGACAAGAGCATCCAAGAAGGGACAGACACCAGGGAACTGTGCAACAATCCTGGAGCTGTTCAGTTTCTTGACGAAATGCTAGCCAAAAATGCCTCTTGCATGGACGACATCGACGCAGCTGATGAGGCGGCCAAGAGAGAAGAAGACAAGCTCAAGGCCTACCTCGCCAGCCGATATGCCATGGTTGTCTCGGAGCCTGCTGCCCAGCCACAACCACAGCTTCTGCCCGGACCCTCCGATCAGCCAGCTCTCTCAACCGACGCCATCTGCGAGCTGATTTCGGAGAGGGTCAACCAGCTGAGGCAGGAGATGCTGTTCAAGATCCAGCTGAGCAAGGTGGAGGAAGCTGACAGGATGCAGCAGCTGATGGCAGAAAATGCCAGCTTGAAGAATCAGCTAGAACACCTCTCCTCTTCTCTGCAGCACAAGTTCGAAAACCTCTCCACTTCTTCCAGCTTGGAGGTCTCGGCTCTAAGGAAGGCCGTTCAGAGCCTCAGCTCGGATTTCAACGTGTTCAAGACCGTTGCTGAATCTGACCTCGCAAAGTCCCAGCAGACTCAGGACCAGGAGTGGATGTCTCAGTTCGCCTCTTTCCGAGCTGAGTTCTTCTCCCTCCACAAAGAGGTCTCTGCGACCTTTGCAGCTGTGCAGCGAGCTGAGCAGGAGCGCCAAGACTTGGAGTTGGCCAAGAAGGTAGCTGAGAAGGATGCTGTTGACGAGTTGTTTTCCCGAGTTCAACAGGCTGAAGCCAAGTTGACCTCCCTGGATGGCACTGTAGCCACCCTTTTGGATGATGCCAAAAAGGGGGAAGATAAGGAGCCAGCAGCTGGGGAAGACAAGGAGCCATCAGCTGTTGCTGGACGAGGGAAAGCTGTTCTCCAGCAAGCTGAAGGGGAAGGAGTGCCAGCTGAAGAAGCTGAAGCTGAAGGATCGCAGCCCGAACTGGAAGTCTCCCACGACCTCGTAGCCGAGCTTACGGCCGAGCTCGAAGCAGAACTTGACGGAGGAATATCTGTTGAAGACTGTATCGAAGCAGTACTTGAATCCCTCCTGGATCAAGAATTTTGCTGCCGATCAGGCCAAGAAGGTGGCCAAGTTCGAGAAGGAGCTCGCCAAGGTAGAGAAGAACGTCGACAGGAATAAAGCCAGCCGGAGTGTGCGAAGAATCAACAAGCACCAGATGAAGGTTGAGGCTAGGAAGTCGACGCGCCAACTGCAGAAGAACGCTCCGCTCCCGTCTCGGTACCCACATGTTGACAAGTGGATGAATGCTGAGTGGAACGATGACTGGGAGCAGTTCAAACATGAATTCATCAATGACTTTTACTACAGGAAAATCTACTCGACTGAAGACCCAAGGCAAGCTTTCAAGGAAGCCATGTGGGAACTCAGATCTGGAGACCCTGGAATGTTTAGTCAGTTCAAGCGAGCTATGCTGAATGCTCAGCTCGATCCCAACACCGTTCCAGTTCCAAAGAAGTGCATATACCGTCCTCGGATGATCAAAGGCACGAGCACGCCAAACAGAAACGCGATCATGGCTGAGGCGAGACAAGTCTGCAAGGAACATGGTGTCAACACTGGGATCGAGTCAGCTGCGAAGAAAGAGATTTTCGACCGAATCTTCAGCAAGTACGGTCAACAGTATTTTTGAGCTGATGAAGTTTTTGGATGTTGTAGTTTTTGAAGCAACTGTTGTATCTTTATCTGTTTTGTGCTTAACCTTGTAACCTTAAGTAGTAACAAAAACTTCAAAGTATATAATACGATTCACCTTGATGAACAATTCCTCATTGTCCAAGCTCTGAATCACAAAGTCTTTCAATATCATGTTATATCTGCACCAACCCTTTGATGTTTCATCTTATAGACTGTCTAGAATTTCGGCTGAGATTGTAGATAAGTTAGTGAGTTTTAGATCAATAGTGGTCTCAAGTTGTAAGTGGTTTTGGCATCATCAAAAAGGGGGAAATTGTTGGGAAATTTATTAGTATGAGTTTTGATGAATTCCAAAACCGACTGACCCCAACCGAGTAGATGTTGCCAGAACCTAATGTTAGAAATTAGGCTCGCTGTTTGAGCAAAGTTGAGATTTTATCTTTAAGGTCTCCAGCTAAAAGATGGCAACAAGGCATCACTCAGACATAACATCAGTTATGATTAAGAACAACTGAGAGTTCATATGTTCAGATGGAATGAGGGGGAAGTCTTCAGAACATCAGTTGTGAAGGAAACCAACTGAGCGTTCATCAGATGAGAAACAGTAGAAAGGAAGAGAACATCAGATGAAAAGGAAAGTCATCTGAGGGTTCAAACCCAACTGTGTAAATACAAGGAAGACAACTGAGTGTTCAGTTTCAGAACCTCAGTTGTAGAACTCGAACAAGAAGATCAACTGCTTGAAGTTCAAAGTCAGCTGAGAGTTCAACAGTTCAGAACATCAGCTGAAAACCACTCAGATGAAGATCAAGACTTTCAACCGACGAACCGAGGTTGATTGTCAGAAAGGTTAAGATTTGAATTTCAAAAGGAAGTCACATGAGGGTTTGACCGTTCAGTCATTACCCCATCTGGCCCAACACAAGGCTGTCTCAGATGAAATGCAGAAGAGCACAGATGCCATATCGGGAAAGTCTGCAGAGATGAGAGACAAGCCATCGCTATCAAACGATCAGAGATCAACTGCTCCTCCAACGGCTAGTTGATTCTCTCCGCCTATAAATAGAGGCATTCTCTCATTCGAGAGATACACATGAGACAGACTGAAGCAAGAGAGAAAAGTGCAATCATAAGAGAATCAAGCGAAAGAAAAATCTGCTAAAATCCTATTCTAAGAACATTGGCAGCTGAGAGTTCAAGAGTGATAGAACATTAGTAGCTGAGGGTTCATAGAGTGAAAATCTGTCTTAGATCTTAGTTCGAGTGTTTATTCGTTCAAGCCTTAGATCCAGCTCTCATTCGTGATCGAGCTGTAGTTGGAAATCCCACCCTTTCTCACACCCTAAAAAGTGTGCTAGGACCTTACTCTTCCTGTAATTGAGTAGTCAGGTCGTCAAGTACCCGTAAACTTGACATAGGCTGTTTAGTGCCCGGAAACTAAACTGTAAGGTCGATAAGTACCCGCAAACTTATCCTTAACGGTTGCTCAGCCCGCGTAAGCTGAGTGGTTCTGTCCAGAAGAACTTGGACTGAGGTGTGAGGATTCACATCTCCCCGTGGACGTAGGAGGGTTATCTCCGAACTACGTTAAATCCTGTGTGTCTGTGTTTGTTTTTATTCAGTTGCATCTGCATTTTTATCTGATCAATCTAACTGACATTCAAACCTCATTTGCACATTTTTCAACCGAGCTATTTTGGTTCTTGACCAACCGAGTATTTCTGCGTGAGTTGTTTTTAACGAGTTTATTTTCCACCACATTCCGCACAGCCTCACTCTTCCAGCTGAGGTCGCTTACTCAGCTGTGAGATTTCAACTGAGTCCATTTTGATCAGTTGAAGTGATTTTTAAGGTTTAAGTTTTTTTCAAATCCTTACTGGTGTATTCCCCCCCCCCCCCCATACACCAGTAACTCATTTCGGGACCATCATCAATTGAAAAACTAAAACCAAAAATTGAGAAAAAAATGATTGATATCAAGTAAATCCGTCGGTAATCCGGAGAACCGTTGTAGTGTATTTGGCATGGAGCGGCATTAGTATGATGACCATTTTTATGTGATCTTTTATTTCTACATATAAATTTAAAGAGACATTGGTGAGCGTCGTATACTCCCAAATAATTCCTGCAAATCCTGCTCATAATCAAAATGAGTATAGTAATAAGCAGGGTCGAACCACAGAGAACGGGATAATAATTTATTTTTCCTATTAATTAATTTCGGTGTAGCCACCACGCCTTAAATTTGGGGTTTTGTAATTATTAACTAAGAAAACAAAGAAATTAACTAAATAGCAAACTATATGTCACAGCCCCAAATCCCGAGGGACGGCAGAAACCGGGGTGCAACTGGGGTTGGATTAAAGAAGCGGGGAAGAAGGGGGCTAACTGACTAAGCATACATAAAAGACATCAAATATTCAATGAACAAGACTCGAATATAATAAAGAAAGAGTTAATCATGAGTGATTACTCGACAAGAGTACACAATAGAAACTAAGTTCAAATTTACAGACTTAAACTACAGTGTATTGTTCAAAAGTACATAATCTCAAGACTTAGAGTTCTGCAGCGGAAGAGTCTTAACTAAAGCATCCTATCCTTTCAACTCAACTTCAACCGTTGCCGCTCACGTCGCTTCAACCTGCACATTTAGAAAACAATGCAGGGCTAAGTACGAAAGTACTTAGTGGGCACGATGCCGAAATCATAATCATAAATGCAGATAAATATGGCATTTCATAATTGTAGCACATCGGGGTTTTATTGAAAGAACCCGTGTCTACTAAACATTTTCTTTTCTCATAAATCACTCGCGCGAGCATTTTCTGACTGATGTTACGTTCAATCTTGACCAATTCTCATTCACCGTGGCTGGTACCCCTCAACAGGATATCACATACACCACAGGTTACAAAGTGCACTAACTCTGGAAAGCACTTAGCTGCTAACTCAGAGCCGATCGTTAGTTAACCTAGTTAGATTAACTCTAAATCTGGAAAACACGAATGTTGACTCAGATAGGTACAAGAGAACTCACATAAAACATAAAACAGTTCATGCCATAATATCACTTTGAAAACACAGATATCAAAGCGATAAAGAAAGATTTTCCGAGCATTGCTCGTTTTATTTTGTATATAAAAGCCTACCTCGTAATACAGAACTAAGAAGTACTAGCTTCCGATCTTCGGATCTTCCGTCCTTTCTTTACTGCTGGCTTCCTCCTTCATCGTAAAATAATAATACTTAAAATCGATTCGTAAAAGATAATCGAACAGAGAAAATCGAAAAAGGTTTTAGTCGTTTCATTCTTTAGGCATTTGCACGCTTACTAGATTCATTTTACTTAAACGAGAACGAGACTCGAACAAATCCCATTTAGAACTCGAAAGGTCTCATACTCGACTCTTAGGTCAGTAGAGAGGGTAGTCGATAGCTCATTACGACTTAAAAGATCATAAGGAACTAAGTTGGAAAGAATCAACTTAGGGAAAAATTACGTTTTAGTTCATTATACGACTTATGCATTTTCTCGCTTAACTAAACTTCTTTACTTGAACGGATAAGAGAAGAGATCTCGACTTGTTTTACCACTCAAGGCTCCTTCCTTGACTCTAGGGTCAGGAGGAAGATATTCGTTAGTTCTTACGGCTTAACTGATCGAAAGAAACTAAGTTGTGAACGAAACAACTTAGAAGATTGAAAACTGAAATTTCACTGCGCATTACAGTGACTCTAGGGACTTCCCAGAACAGGGGATCTGGAAACAGGGGATGAGCCCTGTACCGTTGGAAATTTTGGGACGTCTAGTTTATGCTCCAATTTACGGATCGCAAATCCAATAAACGAGCTAAAAGTTATTACAGTTTCCGGCGAGGGTCGCAAAACTGCCGCGCTAACCCTAGTTGCTCGATAGAATCGACGTATAACGTCTTAGGTTCGTTCTAAGCTCTCGTATTCGATTTCTTAAGAAACTGGACCCTCAAGGCAGTCATCACGTACTCCCGTACGTGATGAACTCCTTCTCAAAACTCGTCCAATAGCACGACGTTCTAAACGTCAGCTTTCAACTAACAAGTACTAAACCAACAAGTTATGAATTTCTCGCTCTAGTTCTCGACTATCACTATAGCTCATATTATATTAGCTCAAAAGCTCATGACATCAACTACAAAGTTATTCCCAAGTCCATCATAGACAATAATATCAAATTAGAATTCTCATTCGACTTCTCGGTTATTACTTACGTCTAATTGTTCGTCTCTTACCCAATCTTCAAAGTTGTCGGATTTCGTTCAAATTTTACGTCATTAAACTACATCTAATGAGAATCACTTTCATGCATACAATCATTTCATATCAACACTATATTTCAACTTACGACGAGTTCTTCGTCTCTTACAATTTTAATAATATTTTTAGAAAAATCTAAATAAATTCCTATTATCAATTAACATCATTTGCAACCATATTCTATCATCATTTCATCAATTAAACCAAACACATGAAAACCCCTAAAACTCTAATAATTTTCGGTATTAATAGGAAGATTAAGAGGGTGATTTTCTTCATCAACTAACATCATTTAACTCTTAATCACCCTATTATAACTTCAATTAATCAATTGCAATCCAATTACACACTAATCAAGCAAAAATCCCCAATTTCAAACTTCAAACCCTAATTCGGTTTTAACATAACAAAGGGCTTTCGATTCCTCTTGGTTCTAATCACCAATTAAGCACTTCCTAAGCATGTTTATAACATCAATTGAAGAAATTCAAAAATCCTACCCAATGCCCTAAATTTTCGGTATTAACTAGAGTTAGGGTTCCATGATTTTTCTTCAATTTTGATTCTAGAATTCACATCCAAACACTTCTAATTTCACTAATCGAAGATCAAAACATCTAGTTCATCATCCTAAATTTTCGATCAAAAAGAAAAATAAAAGAAATGGATGATGGATGGATAGAATTAAAGAGGAGATGAATACCTTGATAATTAACAAAGGAAGTAATAGGTTTGGATGGTTGGATGAAGACTTATGTGTTTCTCCTTGTCCAAGAGCTTGAAGGTTCTTCAATGGTGGAAAAGATGAAGATGGGAGAGAGAGAGGGTATGGCTGCCGAATTGGGGGGAGGGAAGGAGAGTGAGGATGGTTTAAATTGTTATAACATAAGTTATAAGGTTTAATAAGTGTAAAGGTGTAAAGTATGAATAGTGTAGTAATAGGTGTCCATATTAAAACATTATAAAACATAAATATCAACTAATGTGAGAGGTTGATGTTGGTTAGAGGGGGGAGAAAGAAAGAAAATACGCGCTTTTCCGGCGCGATACGACGTTACGGAAATCGAACGATGAAATACGTAGCTCGGCACAAAATCGTCACAATCCGATTCGTCCAAAAATTCTAACGTATAAAATATAATCGGAAAATAAATTTATAAAATTTATTTTGACAAAAAGTCGGGACGACACAGTCCGAGTTTCGTCTGGAAAATCATAAAAATGAACTTTCTCGGGCGAGTTCGTATCGCGATTTCGTGAATGCAAAAATCAGACGGTTTTCCGTTCTGAGTTCACGAACTAAAAACTTTTCGTACGCGTTAACCCTAAATACAGTAGTCGTCTAGCTGACTTCCGTAATTTATTTTCGGAAACGGATTCGACCGTTAGTCTTAGAATTCGAAATCGTAAACTTAGGCGTGCAAAGCCATTTATTTAATTAACTTTAAATTTTTGAGATCGTAAGAATTTCCGGGGCATTACATCCTACACCCCTTACGAAAAATTTCGTCCCGAAATTTGCATACCTTCTGCAAAAAGATGAGGATATCGCTCCTTCATGTCAATACCAAACCGAAATTAATTAAGAAATTATCAAAAGCTCATTTTCGGATTTTTCACTTGTATACAATGTACCAATCGGGAATATATTAAAATAATTATACACCTTCAACGGATTTGATTTTTGGGCTGAGTATATTTCACCCCTCAAACTTAATACTAAAAATACTAGTCACGAATTACCTTGAACTTAAGCACCTTAAATTAACTCATACTTTTTGACAAAAATCTGAAATTCTTAAGTCTTGACTGCACAAAGGCTTATAAAGATTAATTCACCAAGGCTCGAGTTCTTAACCAAATTTTGAGTTTCTTATCATTCCAAAAAGCTTAGGAAGTCTATTTTCATCTCCAAAATGCCATTTATGAAAATTCGAAATATTAAGGATTCTACAACAGATTTTCAAACACCTATACAAAAACTAAAGTTTTGCCACTGAATTTTCTTATAAAATCATAAAAGGGTTCTTACCTACTTGAGGAAATTATGAGATTAAAACCATGACTTATAGAGAATCTCTGGATTCATAATAAATTTTCCTAACATCAATTTTATGCCATAAAATATTCTAAATAATTTGGGTTTTAAAGGGTGACAGATTTGCTAACAAGTTTTCAAGCATAATCTTAATCATTTTTATCTTCACAACATCATGAATCCATTTACCACATTGAAAGCTCATGAGATCATCATCAAACACATAAATAATCATATTTCATCATGTATTCACATATGCAACACATCTATATTCATCCCAAACCGTTTAAGCATAAACTTCACACATTATCATACTTCTGGAAATTTGCAGCACGTAATTGTTCACCGTAAAATCGTTTTGAAATCGAGTTTTCATCCTATGACAGTGAGTCTTATAATTTTAAAAACTAGAAGAAGTATAGAACACACTCCAACAAGCCATGTTAACATGCTCTTAATCGGTTTCAAGATATTACAACATCTTTCCTACTTAGTCAGTTTTCGACAGATTTTGAGCAAGTTACAAACTCAAACGGGTGGACATACTTCTGCTCAAAACTTGGGGCTGATTATTATACAGATTGCATTCAACGTTCAAGGATTTCATTAGGAAGCGATTTCATATATTTTCAATGAGTATATTGAGAGATATAAGTCGTTCATTCACATGCAAGTGCAACCATTCAAGCTGTCAAAAACCTTTCCACCCAAAACGCTCATAACTTAGATTAAAACCCATAATACTTAACCTTAACTCTTATAAACGTGATTAACAAGATTTGGACAGAGGTTTACCACCCTATTATCCCATTCTTACTATCCTAACATGTTTCTAATCATACAAGAATCAAAGCAAAGGTAGGGTGTAGACAAGTTATACATCTTTCCTTCTCTATTTCTCCCTAACTCTCCTTTCCCTCTAGTCTCTTCCTCTCCAAGTGTTGGAGTTATATACTGAAAAGCATGCTTTAATTGATGCTTTGTATATTGACTATTATTTTCTATTTAATGAGAATATTGTTGTCACATGATTTGCATATTTATTCATGTTATGGTTATGCAAATATAGTCCAATTACTTTATATTATAAATAATATGGTGTGTAGTGTCACACGGAAGATCATATTATTGTAATGCTTATAAAGTAATAAATGAGTTCACAATCCAAGTAATTAATGGACAATTATTTGAGAGATTGTAATATGAGCTTGAAGTAGTTGGTCTTGACTATTAGCTTATGTTAGTGTATTTTGTATACATTGAACTGAATCAACGGTGAGATTAATTATCCTATATTGACCTAAGTGGATGATTAAAGATCTCAGTTAATTATGATTTCTTAATTCTAGTTGTATAATATTTAATTATATAATTATAATGGTTATTGCTTTGATTTATCAATGAGTGAGAGTTAGTTGATGAAACTCAATATTCTCGATATTTTGGGTAATAATATTATTTATATGCTAATTAATGTTATAGCTAGAAATCGTGTCTCGGTTTACCGAGTTGATGATGTCCCCTTGAGGAGCTCAAAAGGATTATTATATTAAACCTTGCAAGTGGATTAATTTCCGATATAATAATAAGGTTGAGCTGTACTACTCTTGGATAAGATATTAATTGATTAGAAAACTGTCAATAGCTTAAATTAATTAATGGACATGCATTATCTTAAACATGGGAAATAAATAATTGGAAAGGAGCCCGATTCGTAAATCGGATTGAACGGAACGGGTAGTTCAATATTAATTCTTTAATGGAGTGAATTAATATTTTATTTTATTTAAGAGTGTTTGGGCTTAAACACTTGGGTTAAATTAAATATGAAGGCCCAGTTTTAATCCTCCTAGGAATCCCTAAGATAACCTAATTATGCCTATATATACACCAAAAAGTGGCGCCTACTTGGGGATTACTTGAACAATATTATTTGTTAATATTGTAGTAAGAAGTAGTGTGAGTTTTGGGGTTTAGATTTGAAAGTTTATTGTCCAATCAATATTCAAATCTAGGAGGGTTTATCTTAGAAGGTTTGTAGGTCGAATCATCTATCAATACAAGAGCTAATCACGTGTGCAGAGATTAGTGCGTGGATCCTCCTCGACTCAGATTCGTTTATCCGTTCATCACAAAGGTTAGATTCGATTTATGGTTTCCGCAATTTCATAAATTGAATTACGTGGCTTTGCATGTTATTAATCGGTGAATAATTAAATTAAATTAATATCCTAATGTTCCTGGCACATGGGATCTTCAATCGGTTCCAACACCAAGCCTATTGCCCAACTAGTTTCTCTCTCACACACAAGGTTCCCATCGCCTCCTCTCCTCCGGTGGTGGCCGGTGGCGGCAGTTGTTGATGGTGGTGGTTCTGGCGGTGATGAATGGTGGTAGATGAATTTGGGGCTAGAGTTTTCTTTGAAAATGTGGAGGAATGTTTGCAGAGAATGAAGATTGAGAATTCTCTTTTGACATTTACGGTGGTGAAAAGAGATAGGAAGAATCTGTAGATGATGGGCTATTATTATTTCTACTCAATTCCAATTGGCTCATACGGGTATTGAATTTTTGGGAGCAGAGAATGATCATCATAGTGTTGGGATTAAGATCTCTGCAAGGATTACTTTTTCTCCTCTAGCCGTTTCTCCCTCTCTCTCGTACTTTTGCTTTATTACATTTCCCCGATCCCTATTTAGTTAATTAACTTATTTATTTAATTAGGTAATAGGTTAAACTTATCCTAACTAATCACACAAAACACACGCACACATCATAACTCACGCGTACACACACAACCTCACGCACACACACTTACATATATGTAATATATATATATATATATATATATATATTATATTACATAATTTCCTTTTATATGGTATTTCTATTATTCTTCCGTTATACATTATTTATTTAACCGATCGAAGTTTCGATTGAGCATACGAATAAAATTAATTATTCCGATCTTAATGAGACCAATATTGATATTATTCCATAAAAGAATGTCTCTTCATAATTTAATAGACAAATATTTCATATATATATATATATATATATATATATATATATAGGGAGTGATTCCCATGCAAACTCCCCTTAAAGTGAGAAATAGGAATTAATCTCCACCATTGATCTTATCTACATGAAGGGTCAAGATTTAGCTTGGTCAAAGCGGGTTAACCCGTTGACTTTTTTTTTTTTAACTGTCACACAAGATGCACAACTTCACATATTCAGATGCACCAATTCACATATTCGGATGCACAACTAAGTGTATTGAGATGCACAAGATTTTAAGTTTTTTTTTATGTTTTTATTTTTCGCTTTTTTTTAAGGTTAGGTCATATGCACCACATCATGTATACATATGCACCACACTATATAATGAGATGCACCACTAAGTGCATTAAGATGCACTAGTTTTGTTTTCGTTTTTTTTTTATTTTCGTAAAACATTGTGCATCTAGTTACACTGTGTGGTGCATCTAGTTACGCATTGTGGTGCATCCAATTTTTTTTCAGTTTTTTTTTTTTTTTTTTTTTTTTTTACAAATTCGGTGCATCACACTACATATAGTGGTGCATCTCATTATGTATAGTGGTGCATCCGAATATGTGAAATGGTGCATCTTGGGTGACTGTTTAAAAAAAAATTGAAAAAAAAAATTAAAATCTTGTGCATCTAAATGCACTTAGTGGTGCATCCGAATATGTGAAGTTGTGCATCTTGGGTGGCAGTTTAAAAAAAAAATGAAAAAAAAAACTAAAAATCTTGTGCATCTAAATGCACTTAGTGGTGCATCTAGTTATATAGAGTGGTGCATCCGAATATATGAAGTGGTGCATCTTGGGTGACAGTTTAAAAAAAAATCGAAAAAAAACGTCAACAGGTTGACCGGGTTGACCCAGGTTTGACCCGCTTTGACTTGGCCAAATCTTGACCCTCCATCACCAATAGATCTATGGTGGAGATCTATTCTCATTTCTTAGGATAAGATCTATTCTCATATGATCTATTTCATATATATATATATATATATATATATATATATATATATTATAACTCATTTTTTGATTATTATTTCTAATTAATCACAATATTGTATAAACAACAATTAATATAAATGCTCGTGTTTATGCAATGCATGAAATGTCTAAATTTAATATAATTTAGAGATTAAAAGTTGATCGGGAATAAGTGACCGTTCTATTATTCAATTTATTCTACTTATTTTATATACTTAAAATGAAATTTTTATGCTTGAATTCTCGGGGTTCTACAAATTCTCTCAAAAAGAAATAAAATAGAGAGTGCTCTACTATCTTTTGGCTTAAATCTCATACATAAGTGCGGGTAAAGAAACTGTACTACTACCCTTTTTCATCATCCCAAGTATCATTTGACAATATATTGAATCCCCAAGTTTATCACAAGACTCATACGGGCAGAGTGTATTCACAAAAATTAACAAATTCGATAATATTTGGCATACTTGACACAAAAACTCGACTAAATAAAACAAACGAACATAAGCACACATAGACAACCTTCTCACACTTAAGTTTTGCTTACCCTCAAGTAAACAAAGAATAAGCATAACAAGGAGAACAAACACAGACTCAAAAAAAAAAAATTAAAGAAAGAAATAAAATTAAATAAATAAAGTAAAAGGAAAGAAATCACCGAATCCTTTTTTCTTTCGAATTTAGGTGGCTTAAGCTCCAACTTAGGTAGCTTCTCATCACATGGTATGGATCTGTCACAAACGTCCTCTTTGGCCAAACGGGACGTATTTTCATTACCTTGAGCATCAAAAGTAGTCGCCTCTTTCATCGAAATTAGATCTTACTTTTCCTGCATTAGTTCAACCTCAAGAGATTCTTGGACAAGGGGGTTAATCACATTAATGGCATAAATATTTTTAACATCAAGGGGATTTTTCATGGCATCATCAATGCTGAAAGTGAATTTCTCTCCATGATAATCCAAGCAAATAATACCATTAAAGACATCAATGATCGACTTAGCAGTCCTTAAGAAATGACGACCTAACAGAACTCCAGAAAAACTCTATGACTGCATATCGCTCATTTTTACCACATAGAAATCAGCATGATAAACAAATCATGTACTTTCACAAGAACATTCTCCAATAGACCCTCAGGATAAATGCATGCTTCATTAGCCAATTGCATCTTAACATTAGTATCTACCAACTCCACACCAGATAAGCTATTATAAATAGATAAGGGCATGACATTAACACATGCTCTTAAATCACACATAGCATGCTTGAACTTTGTACATCCAATGGAACAAGGTAAAGAGAACATACCTGGATCTTTGCATTTATGTGGCAATTTCTTTTGCATCACGGTTGATACGCTCCCACTCATTAAAATTTTGCCAACATCCTTTTTCTTTCCAGCAATGAAATCCTTCATGAATTTGCTCAACGGAGGAAGCTTGATCGCTTGAAGAAATGGAAGATTAATCTCTAATTTTCCAAATATCGATATGAAGTCCATGGGATCTTCCTCCGGCTTCTTCTTTTCTAATCTGTGAGGAAAAGAAGCAGGTATCACAATATTAGGATCATATAAACTCAAAGGTTTATGCACCTTAGTCGGCTCCTCTAATTCAATTTCATGTTCAACTCTTTTTTCCTTCAGCACATATTCTGGAACAACCTTATGTTTGGGCAACACACCATACTTTCAGCGTCTTCAACTACTGCTTCAATGTCAGAATTGTCTCGTTTGGGCAAATGAGCACCTTCTTCACATTCGTTTCCCAAACTCTTTTCCAACTTCTTTATTGGTTGGCTCCTCCAACTCCTTGTCACTTCTCAAGGTGATTAAGTTCACTTGTTCTATGGGATTCACTTGAACTTGTGACCACAAACAACCTTAATTTCCCTTGAGCTCAGTTATAGAAGTCGAAAGTTGAAAGATTTGACGAGCTAAACCATCCATACATACCTTTTGCTCTGCGTGAGACTGGTGAAGTTGTTGCACATTATTCTGCAAATATTGTTGTGAGACAATCAAATCAGCCATCATCTTCTCAAGAGACTTGCCTTGCTTTTTTTGTTGTGGACGTGGAGGGGGTGGTGTTTGCTGAAATCCACTTTGATGAGGTGGTCGGTAGTTTTGTTGTTGCTGCGCTTGATTACTTTGATCGCTGCAACATGGATTGTAAGTGCTTGGGGGTGGATTACCATACCATCGTCCAAAGGAATTTGCACGATCATTGGGATTCTCTTCATTCAATTTGCACTGCAATGTTGAATGGCCCAAATTACCACACATACCACATGGTCTCTCCATCGGTGCGGCACTTGCAACCTTCTCAACAATAGTACTCAGCCTTCGTTCCATCCTTCCTATTTTTTCTTCAAATTTCTCTTCAAAATCGGAGGAACTCGACTGTGACACTCTCTTAAGCAAATTAATTCTAGGTTCCTCGTACTCCCTTGTTGCTTCTACCAAATGTTGAATAACTTCTTTGCTTCGCTAACTCGGCAATATGAAAACCCTCATTTGCTTGATGAGTTGACGAAATGCTTCGTGCCGACAGTCATGCCTTAGTAGAAATATTGCAACAAATCACCATCAGAAAACTTATGATTCGGGCACCTATCCACCAACTTCTTAAATCTCATCTAGTAAGCACTCAATGATTCATCATATTCTTGTTTCACTCCACTAATCTCCTTCTTCAATGCATGAGTCTTGGTAGAAGGAAAGAAGTGTTCCAGAAAAACCTTCTTCATTTCAAGCTATGTGGATATGGAGTTTGGTGGAAGACTGGTGAACCAAGCATTTGCTTCTGCCGTTTGAGTGAAAAGAAATGCGGCTAGCTTGAAGTGTTCCTCGGAAACTCCACTTGGTCGCTTCTGCACCTTGCATATCTTGATAAATTCGCTTAGAGAATTGTATGGATCCTCTCCCTTTTTGCTAAACAACTTGGGAAGAACATTGAGCAATCCAAGCTTTATCTCGATGGATGTAGCAGCCTTCGACAATCGGATCGGTGTAGGAGGATCATCAGCCTCGTGACTGGAAAGGTCACACAATCTGGGATCGTTAGCAGCTATGTCGCTTTTAGTACTCGCGACGGAAATAGACTCAACTCAACTTCCTCTTCGGTGTTGATTCTGCCTCTGAGTTAGTGCCAGTTTGGGGAAACAGATCCTCTTCAGCAGTTGAGGCACTGGGTTCAGCCTTGAAAAACGGTTCTGTGTGGGTAGACAGAATAATTTCCGAATCCGATAGACTATGTTGCTTCCTCACCTTTGCCTCTTTTCTCAACCTCTTCGCGGTCTTCTCAATCTTAAAATCGTAAACGAGAGTTGGCTTAGAAGACCTGCTCATAAACAACAGAAAGAAAATAATACAAAATCAATAGGAAAAACAAATTAACTAACACCGTTCCCCGACAACGACGCCAATTTGGTGAGCGTCGTATACTCCCCAATAATTCCTACAAATCATGCTCAGAATCAAAATGAGTATAGTAATAAGTAGGGTCAAACCACAGAGAACGAGATAATAATTTATTTTCCCTATTAATTGATTTCGGTGTAGCCACCACGCTTTAAATTTAGGGTTTTGTAATTATTAACTAAGAAAACAAAAAAAATTAACTAAATAACAAACTATATATAAATCAAAAGAAAGTAATTCGGCTTCAAATAAATCCACACTAGTTTAAGCTCTGATCATCGATGCAAAAATTAATTAATTCTCTAGGACCAACCAGTTATAGGGTACCGTGTATGCAACGGACATACCCCAATTCCTACGTACTTTATCGATAGTTAGCTGTGGATGTCAGACCTAACTATTTCTCTTATTAAAACATGACCTAGCTGGAAATGCCAGTCCTAGATTTAATACTCTAATAACTTTTAGCTTTGAAGGAACCCAATTTAAATGAATTACCCAAGAACGCAAGTAATAATCCGTTTACCAATTTAATTCTACTACGAATATGGTTACTTTATCACTAATTAGCACTATTCCAACAATTACGAATTGGGGGAACTAATTGACTGTAATTCAATTTAATATAAGTTGATCAGGCTTAAACAAAATCGAAATTAACCTTAAACACAAGGAATAAATTGAAATCCTAGAAATTAACAATTAGGTCTCACAGATTATTAAACTAGTGCTTCAATATCTCGCCGAATTAAGAAAATTAGCTACTTATATTAGTAATATAAAATACAATGAAATAAAATAACGATGGCATAATAGTAGATTAAGAATAAAAGGAAATCATAAATTAGTCACCAGAAAATTGAGAAGTAAAACAAAGATGATGCATGCTCCAACAATTCTTAAGTGGAGATAACTAAACTAATCTCTGGCGGCTACAAATTGAAAAACTATGTATATAATTCCTTCTATATAGCGGCTAAGTCTAACATATATAGAAAATAAATCTAATCCTAAAGCCACCACCATTTATCATCATGGGCCTAATATAAGTATATAACTATTAATTTAAAAATCTAATAATGAACAATTAGATAGTCTATTACGAATAATAAAAATTGGCCCATTCAAATTCTCTCCCATCTTCGATTTCTTCTCAATTACATAGAAATTCTTCTTTCTTGATTTCTCTCGCCCACATCCCTATACTCACGAACTCGTCAATTCCTACACAAAAACAACATAAAAAATGCAAATCATATCCAAATAAAATAAAGGAAAACTAATAATATGAATAACTAAAACATACACATCAGACATTCAAGTTGACATTATTGCTTAAAATAAATTATAAAATAGTTTCAGTTTTAGTTAAATATAAACTACTCCCTCTTTCCACTTAAATCTTGTGCATTTTGCCATTTTTGTCTGTCCATTTAAATCTTGTGCATTTCCATTTATAGTAAGTTTACTTTAATTTTTTACCCTCATTTCAAACAATGAATTACAACTATACCACCCAATTAACCATTTAATTAAATTACCCAACCCAATTACATTAAACCCAATGCACTAATCTAATTACTACTCCTAATAAATACCCAACCCAAATACTCCAATATTCAGCCCAAATATCCTATCCCTAAATCTGCATTCACTCGTTGTCCCCCTCATTCACGGTGCAAGAAATTTCTTCATGTGAAAATCTGAGGGAAACTCATCATTTGAATCCTTTGATTGTGAATTATCAACAGCAGCAGGAGCTTCATCATCATCACTATCGGCAGCAGCAGCATTAGCAGAATGCCCGCGAGGTGTATGCTAAAATGCCGTAAAGAAATCCGTGCAATCGGGCCATCAAGTGCTCATCACGTGCGATTTAGCCCGTTCGGGCCAAAAAATATCCTATGGAGGGATTACTAATTGTTTACTGTCCTCAAATCGAAGGTGTTAATGTATTATTATTGCTAACCTTGCTTTATAAATTATATCGCATGGTTTGTTTGTATTTCTTGCCTTATTTGTATAGGTAGTTGAATGGAGTGCCACGTACAGAGGAGACTTGTTCCAAGAGATTTGTTGGATCAGTTTGCAGCAGCTATAAATGGGGAAGTGGCTGGTTGTAACGTGCTAAAAGCTGTTGGAGTTTGTTAGTTACTGTTGAGAAAAATCAGGAGAGTGTCCCATGCTGCAGTGAGCACTTCTGTTGCAGAATGTGGGCTGATTACGTGGATCGTGGATCATGTGTGGAGTGCAGCTCAAGTTTGTTAGCTACTATAAATAGATAGCTGATTTCATTTGTTATGTATTGATTTTGCAGATATATATCTCGTAGCTAAGCTTTAGTCTTTTCATTCATTGTTTCTTCGAGTAGTAGTTTAGACTGCATCAGTCACCACTTTCTGTGAAAGGAGTGTTGATCAGTCTTCCTTTTAGTGACCTCGTTTACTAGAAGTATTTTCGTTGTTCACATTTCATATAGTGAATATTTTGCCCTGAGGCACTTCACAAGATTATTAATTGATAATCTTGTGAAAATTTTATCCATTGTGTTCTTTCAATTCCGCTGCCATTCATCCGAAGTGGTGAACACGTTGGTCATCACTTTGGTCACCACTCTGGGTGTGAATCTGGTACCTTCAATTGGTATCAGAGCCACCACTTGATACACTAAGTGTTGATCCTGTTTTTCGAGACACAATGGACCAGGCAAACCCGTTGTTCAACAAGCCTCCCATTCTTGATGGCATGAACTATTCCTTTTGGAAGGTTCAAATGAGATCGTGCATCAAAGCAATTGATGCGAGAGCATGGAAAGCTGTCCAGAAGTTGTGGTCCTATCCAAAAGTCTTAGATGCAGATGGTGACTGGGTTCGAATTCATGAAGATAACTGGACAAGAGAACATATCGATGAAGCAACCTACAACGACAAAGCTCTCAATGCCATTCAATCATCCCTTGACGTTCAAATGTTCAAACTTATAAGAAATTGTGAGTCAGCCAAAGAAGCTTGGGACATCCTTCAACAACATTGTGAAGGAGACAACAACATCAAGGAATCAAGGCATCGCATTCTCATCTCAAAGTTCGAAAGTATGAAGATGGAAGAAGATAAAAGTGTTAGTGACTATTGTAACAAGCTGCTCGAGATCGCCAATGAGTGTCAAGATCTTGGTGATCCCATTAGTAACAAAAGGTTAGTCTCAAAAGCCTTGAGAACTCTAACCTCTCGGTTTGACATGAAAGTGGTGGCCATCGATACGTCCACAACTGTGAGCACCTTGGAGTTCACCAAGCTCATGAACGATCTCAAAACCTTTGAGATTGAGCTGAATCATAGGCATAGTCCTAAGAAGAAAGGCTTTGCAATGAAAGCCGGGACATCTTCAGAAAGCTCCGAACAAATCATTGAGGAAGACGATGACCTTGAGAAGATCACCGGAAATGCAGATTTCGCACTTCTCACACGTAAACTGAATTCATTGCTGCGAAAAGCGTCAAACAAGCCGAAATTCCAACAAAAAGGGAAGGGATTTGTTGACCAACGACAACCACGTCAAGAAGCATCCGGTCCTTTGGTTTTGTACGAACAAGTTCGCTCATCAGGAGGAGATCTGAGGATAATGAAGCGCTCCACATCATAACACTTCAAGCCAAGGGAGGTCAAAGATTTCGCCGGCATACAATGCTTCGAATGCAAAGGCTATGGCCATTTTGCAAATGAATGTGCCAACACCTTTCGCAAACTTGGAAAACCTGTCACTTTTCTGTCCCTTAGCGACACTGAGCTCGACACGTCTGGAATAATCGTTGAAGAACCACCAGAAATCTCTTCTCAAGAGCATGCAGCTATGACGTCATATGAAGTAGAGTCTACAGTGCTCAGTGACGTGGAGATCACTTCCGACAGGTATGATGAAACATATTATGAAACTCTCTTTTGTTTTAATACTTAATACCTCAGAGGAAGAAGAAGAAGAGGAGGTCACCGAGGAGGAGACCTTGGACATGTTGGTGAAAATGCAAGTGATGTACAAGGAATTGTACGTTAAATGGGCAAAACAATGCAAGGAAAATGAAGCTCTCAACGTGGAGAATGCTGCCCAGAAGTCATCTCTTGCAAAATTAGAAGTTATGCTGACCCAAAAAAATACTGAAATCAGGAAGCTAAAAGTTCAACTTGATCTTGCAAACGAAACCTTCAAGAAGTTGAACACAGGTACTTCTAAACTTGATGAAGTTCTGTCACAATCTCATGTAACATCTCATGGTCTTGGTTTTGATAAAACTATTAAGACCGTTTTTCCTCAAATCATGTCCACGCATGGGTTACCATTTGTCAAGGCTAAAGAAACTCCTCCCAAGTATACTTCTAGAAAACGTAGGAAATACGTATGTCACTACTGCTACTTACCTGGCCATATTAGACCTTTTTGCTACAAGCTTTTGCAGGAACACAAGAAAGTGTCTCATATGAGGAATCAAGCTAAGAAACCATCTGTTGCAATCAACAAGGGCAGAGTCCAAAAATGGGTATGGAGACCTAAAAGTGCCTACATAGAAACCTGCAGAGTGGTCTTTACTGCAGCCACCCCCAACGATGATGGATCGTGGTACTTTGACAGTGGGTGTTCTAGACACATGACTGGGTCCAAAAGATATCTCACCGACTACAAGAAGATCAACGGATGTGAAGTCACATTTGGTGGAGGAACAAACAGAAAGATTGTGGGAAAAGGTGCTCTCAACGTGCCAGAGCTTCCCAAACTCAGCGAGGTGTGGCATGTGGACGGCTTGGCTGCGAATCTCATCAGCATTAGCCAACTTTGTGATGATGACTGTAAAGTCATTTTTGATAGATCAGTTGTCTAGTAGTAAATGATGATAATGAAGTGGTCATTTCTGGAGTAAGATCTTCTAATAATATTTATGAAATAAAGAGTAACAAGTGTTTCCATTCGCAGGTAAATGACTTGAAACTTTGGCACCAAAAGTTGGGACACGCCAATTTTCGTAACATCGAAAAACTCCAGAGATACAACGCTGTACTAGGAGTTCCGAAATTGAATGTCTCCAACCCTGGAATCTGTGGAGACTGCCAGATTGGAAAGCAGGTGAAAGTGCCCCATCCAGTGGTCACCACTGTAGAGAGACCTTTCGGAACCCAAAACTGCTTCGAACTACTCCACATGGACTTAATGGGACCAGCTGAGGTAGAAAGCCTGGGAGGTAAGAGATACTCATTTGTGATCGTTGATGATCTCTCGAGGTACGCATGGGTAAATTTCTTAACGATAAAACTGAAACATATGATGCTTTTATGGAACTGTATGCTAAAGTTAGGAATTTTTATCAATCCCGTATAAAACGTTTGAGATCTGATCATGGGAAAGAATTTGAAAATTCCCAACTTATAAACTTTTGTGTTAAAGAAGGGATTCAACATGAGTACTCTGCACCCAAAACCCCACAACAAAATGGAGTAGCCGAAAGAAAAAATAGAACCCTGCAAGAAATGGCTAGGGTAATGCTGCATTCTAAACATCTTTCTAAACGGTTTTGGGCCGAAGCCATGAACACTGCATGCCATATTAGTAATCGTGTAAACCTAAGAACCGGAACTACCATGACTTCCTATGAAATTCTAAATGGTAAGAAACCCAACCTAAAATACCTGCATGTTTTTGGTTGTGTTTGTTATGTGTTAAATGATAGGGACCAGCGTCTAAAGTTTGACACAAAAAGTGATGAGGGAGTTTTCTTAGGCTACTCACTCAATAGTCATGCATATCGTGTTTACAATCTTGCAACCAAAACTGTTATGGAGAGTGTCAATGTAACTTTTGATGATTTTGCGAGTTTATACACTCCTGAGGATAATACTGACAGTCTGATTGAGATACAGGGAAAGACCACTGAGAATGGAGATAAAGAGGTCATCAAAGTGCCGCCTACAATAGCGACCACTGCTGACAATTCTGCAGGAGAAACTGAGCGTGACTCTACGTTCGATCAAGCAGAAGAGGTTACTAAAGTCATCAGGAGAGATCCGCCCAGCAAGATCAGAAAAGATCATCCTCTTGATCTTGTCATTGGAGATGTTCGTGAAGGGGTCAAAACTAGGGACAAGACTCCGGTAAATTACCGGGAGATGGTAAGGATGGTATGTTTTTCATGCATAATTACTAAGGTAGGTGTAATAGCATTCTTATCAACTCTCGAACCTAAAACTGTAGTCGAAGCTTTGAAAGATGAATTTTGGATAAGTGCCATGCAAGCTGAACTTTTTGAATTTGTTAGGAATAAAGTGTGGACACTTGTACCTCGACCCATAGGAGTTAACATAATAGGAACTAACTGGATCTTTAGAAATAAAACTGATGAGTATGAAAAATCATTAGAAATAAAGCCTGCTTCGTTGCTCAAGGATATACTCAAGTTGAGGGAATTGATTATTTTGAGACCTTTGCTCCTGTAGCTAGGATTGAGTCTATTAGGTTGTTGTTTGCAATTGCATGCTATTTTAACATAACTCTTCATCAAATGGATGTTAAAGCTGCTTTTTTGAATGGAGTTCTAGAAGAAGAAGCATATGTAGAGCAACCTAAGGGATTTGAAGACCCAACCAAACCCGATCATGTTTACAAATTACATAAGGCTCTATATGGACTACAGTAAGCTCCTAGAGCTTGGTATAATCATCTAACTGATTTTTTGCTTGAGTTTGGTTTCTTCAGGGGTCATGCGGATATGACTCTTTTCCTCAAAAAGGAAAAAGGTGTGCTCACTATTGCCCAAATCTATGTTGATGACATAGTGTTTGGATCCACAAATGAAGCAGCCTTGAAAGAATTCGTGGAGGCTATGTCAGCCACATTTGAAATGAGCATGGTTGGAGAGCTAAGCAACTTTCTTGGGTTGCAAGTTAAGCAAAAGGAGGATGGGATTTTTGTCTCACAGTCAAAATATGCAAAAAATCTGGTGAAGAAGTTTGGCCTGGACAATGCCAAGCATATGAGGACTCCGATGAGTACAACTGAAAAATTGTCGAAGGATGCAGTAGGCCCTGAAGTGGACCCCACGTTGTACAGGTCCATGATCGGCAGTCTTTTATACTTAACCGTAAGCCGACCAGACATCATGTACAGTGTGTGTGCATGTGCCCGATTCCGGTCTTGCCCAAAAGAAGAGCACCTCAAAGCTGTAAAGAGAATCATTCGATACGTAGTCGGCACATGTGAGCTGGGTCTGTGGTTCACCAAAGACACCACCACGGACCTAGTAGGCTACAGTGATGCTGATTGGGCGGGAGAGATTGATGATCGAAAAAGTACGAGCGGTGGTTGTTGCTATCTCGGTAACAATCTCATTTCTTGGCACAACAAGAAACAAAACTGCATCTCCCTATCGACGGCAGAATCGGAGTATGTTGCTGCCGGGAGTTGTTCGACTCAGTTGGTGTGGTTGCAATCGATATTGGATGACTATGGGTTGGAGAACAATACCTTGGTGATGCTATGTGACAATACAAGTGCCATCAACCTCGCAAAGAATCCTGTCCACCACTCAAAATCTAAACACATCCATTTGAGGTACCATTTTATACGAGATTTAGTTGAGAAAAAAAATATTAAAATTAGAGTATATTAGTACAGAAAATCAGCTTGCGGACATCTTTACAAAAGCCTTAAGTTTTGAGAGATTTTCTAAATTAAGAAAATCTCTTGGATTATGCTCTATCTGATCTAACGTGGTCACAACAGTTGTCACCGTTTCTGCTATATCATGAGTAATAATCAATATTGAAGTATGACTGATTTGAGGATGTAAAAGCCTTACTTTGTAAGGGGAAACCGTGACTGTTCTTAGAAAGCCATATAACTAGATCAAAGATCTAGATAAGTGGTGATTACATGTTTCTCTCGGTTGTTCATCTATTCGCCATCAGTCATCTTCGCTTAATTAAATAAATTACTTATGATGTCTCAGAAATCTTTAACTCTGACAAAAGTGGTCATTGAAGTAATGACAACCGTTGTGACAACAGTGTGCACCACTTGTGATGGTGTTAATAAGTTCGTAATTGAAAATAAATTGATTTACGATGTTTGCACATGTTGAATATATCTGGAACGTATCAGCTCAAATTTTAATTTTTTGCTCTTAACTTATCTCAAATCTATCTATTTCCTCAAATATAGGACTACCTGGTAGAATTGATATGAATCCCATAAGTTTAGAACTGCTCATCTGTTCATTTACTCCTGTCTCTTTACGCATATATATATACGAGTCCACCCATTCATCTTTCTCACCGCCTCCTTCTTAGCCTTCTTCTTAAATTCGCTTCACTTTCTCTCTGTCAAAAATTCTCCCTCCACCATGGATAATGATACCAAGAAACAAGTCGAACAGCTTCTCTCCAATCCTGAAGCTCGACAATATATTATGCAGTTATCATCCATGTTTCCTCCTAAACCCACCTTCGCACTTACACAGAGCTCGTTCCGCCAAATCTCTCCCCTCAAAGAATCGATCTTCAAACCACCCACTTTGCCGTTGACTCTTGGCATATCTCCAATGGAGATTTCACCGGAATTTGGGTCCGGATTAGACTCTCGGTCTGCGCCCCTTCAGCTTTGTAATACCCCAGAAATTTCGTACTGACTTAAAAATTTTAAGTTAATAATAATTATGGCTTTGCATGCCTAAGTTCATGAATTTGAATTCTAAGATTTACGGTGAAATCCGTTTCCAAAAATAATTTCCAGAAATCGGACGAACGACTACTGTATTAGGGTTTTCACGTCCGTAAAGTTTTTCGCCCGGAAACTCGGAATCGAATTCCGTCAGAATTTACATTCACTTTTTCTTCGAGTTGAGTTCACCGGAGAAAGTTATTTTTTGTGATTTTCCGGACGAAATTTGGACTGTGACGTCCCGACTTTTTCTCGGATTTTGAAAAACGATTTAGGTTTTCCGAGTACGTTAACTATTTCCAATCTAACGGACGAATTAAATTTCGTCAATTCCATAACTAATTAGAAAAGTATTTCTCGACTTTTAAAACGGCGTTTAAGAGCCGGAAACGAGAAATTTCGTATAAAATTCCCTCGCTAAACACTCCCCAACGACTCACCACTACTTTGTTAGATATTTTCATTAACTTTATGACTCACCTAAGTGAGTCATCACCTCCCTCACTAAGCCTTCAATACCGCCACCCATCTTCCTCCCTCTCACTCATTTCTTCTCCAAAAATCCTCCATAGTTCTTCATCTTTCAAGCTCTTCCAAGATCCACATCTCTTGCATCTACCGATTAATTTCCAATCCGACTTCATATATCGAAAGGTAAGAACTTCGTCTCTAGTTTGATCCGAACAAATCTTCTTTCCCCTCTCTTTTATTTTTTCGAAAATTAGGGAGTGAGATAGCATGTTGTTCTTGGATCGAGTTCTATGGATCAAATCATGAAGGAAAAATCAAGAACTCCAAGCCCTATAATTACCGAAATTTTTGCTGTTTTGGGACTTTCATTTCATGCTCGATTTCTTCGTCGAATTGACGATAGATTAGTGTCTCTCATGTCGTTAATTGATAGTATGAATTGTTTTAGATTTTTCTAAAAATAAAATCCAAAACCTAAGAGACGAATAAGGCTCGATTTAGGTTATTAAATGTTGAGATATGCTCGATTGTTTAATGGAAATGAATTATACGATGCATGAGGATGAATATTTATTAAATAGAGTTTTTTCTAAAAATAAAACGAAAAGTGTAAGAGACGAAGATGTAGTGATAAGTCGAGGCTCGATAATGTTTTGATAATATGATTTGCATGTTAGGAATGCTCGTTAGATAATAATCGTTGTCATGAAATTTGAATGAATTCCGTTGACTTTGGAAAATCCGTAAGAGATGAACAAATGTATGTAATTAATGATAGGAAAGTCGAGTAAGATTGATAATTGGATATTAATGATCATTAATGTTGAGGGAACGAAATTGTAGTTGACGTCGTGTAGATCCGAGCTATAAAATATTGAGTTCATGTTATAATCGAGAAGTTAGGACGAGAATTGATTACTTGTTGGTTTAGTAATTGTTTAGTTGAAACGACGAGGTTTTAAACGTCATGTCTTTAGACGAGTTTTGAAAGGAGTTCTTCACGTACGAGAGTACGTGTTGACTGCCTTGACGTGACAATTTTGTGAAAATGTAGGTTCGATAACTTAGAACGAACCTAGGAAGTCGTACGTCGATTCTATCGAACATTAGGGTTAACCGCGGCAGTTTCTGCGACGTTCCACGGAAACTGCAATATCTTTTAGCTCGTTTATCGGAATCGATATCCGCAAATTGTAGAGTTAACTAGACACCCGAGGCTATCTTTTGGTACAGGGAACGACCCCTGTTTCGCAATCCCCTGTTATGGACAGACTCACTGACTTCGTGCAGTGCATGTTCGATTTGTGATTCCTAAGTTATTTTCTTCTCAACTCAGCTTCTTTCGATCTTTGAGGTCGTTATGAGTTAACGAATGCCTTTTTCTTACTGACCTCAGTGTCAAGTATAGAGCCTTGAGTGCTAAACGAGATGAGTTCGTATCTTGTATCCGTTTAAGTAAAGAAATTTAGTTAAGCGTGCAAATGCCTAAATCGTCTAAAGAACTAAAACTTAATTTCCTAAGTTGATTCCTTTCCAACTTAGTTCCTTTTGACCTTTTAAGTCGTAATGAGTTATCGACTATCTTTTCTACTGACCTAAGAGTCGAGTAAGGAACCTTTCGAGTTCTAAATGAGATTTGTTCAAGTCTCGTTCCCGGTTAAACTAAAAAGAATTAGTAGCGTGCAAATGCCTAAAGAACTAAAAAGACTACGACTAAAACCAATTTCCAATCTCCGTTTCCTTTAATCACTTACGATCGAGTTTAAAGTATGTCTATCTTACGATGAAAGAGGAAGTCAGCAGTGAGGAAAGGACGGAAGACTAGAAGATGAAAGTACGAGTAATAAATTCTGTAAAGTATAAAGGTGGGCTTTTATATATATAAAATAAAACGAGCAATGCTCGAAATCCCTTTCTTTATCGCTTTGATAATTGTGTTTTCAAAGTGATAATCATGGCATAAACTGTTTAAATATTTTATGTGAGTTCTCTTGTACCTATATGAGTTAACATTCGTGTTTTCCAGATTTAGAGTTAATATAAATAGGTTAACTAACGATCGGCTCTGAGTTAGCTATTAAGTGCTTTCCAGAGTTAGTGCACTTTGTAACCTGTAGTGTATGTGGTATCCTGTTGAAGGGTAACCAGCCACGGTGAATGAGAATTGGTCAAGATTTGAACGTAACATACTAGAAAAATGCTTGTACAAGCTACTTTATACAAATGAGTCAGAAAAATGTTTAGTAGACACGGGCCCTTTTCAATAAAACTCCGATGTGCTACAAATTATGAAATGCCTGATTATTTCTACTTATGATTATGTTTTCGGCGATGTGCCCACTAAGTACTTTTGTACTTAGCCCTGCATATGTTTTCTAAATGTGCAGGTTGAAGCGATGGAAGCGGAGAGGCTTGAAATAAGTTGTCGTAGGAAGACTTTAGTTAGTTTTGAAATCACATTTCCGCTGCAAAACTCTAGTACTTTGATGTTATGTACATTACGTAAAACTCTGTAGTTTATGTCTGTAAACTTAAACTTAGATGCCTTTTGAGTACTTTCTGTCGAGTAATCCTTTGAGTTTAACTCTTCCTTTATGTAAATAAAGCCTTGTTCATAGTATGTATGATGTCTCTTATGTATGTATGTTTAGTTCAGTTAGTCCCCTTCTTCCCCGCTTCTTTAATCCAACTCCAGTCGCACCCCGGCTTCTGCCATCTCTCGGGATTTGGGGCTGTGACAAGCTTCCCGCACCAGAGCCGACTCAAATCCCCAATCTGTCGCCGGAGTTTGTGATGGAGAGGAATCCGGCTGTACCAGAGAGGGTCATCCGCCTTGATCCCCAAGGGTCCTCGTCGAATCCGCCTCCATCCTCTTTTGAAGAAGAAGAACTGGACCCATTGTTCGATTATGGAGGTGAGGATTTTGTTCCCGACCCTCCACTAATCCTTCCAGTTGATCCATATCTAGGTGATACATCCACTCCTGGCCCCACTCCATCTAAGCCAAACAAGCGAACCAAGCTTCCAGTTGCGAAGAAGAAGGCAGAGCCTAAACGAAAGAAGTCAGTGCCCACGCCTGCGAAACGTCACTCAACTCGCCTCGCTTCCCAATTCGGTCGAAGCACAAAGCCGAATTTCACGTCTCCAGCCAATCCCATTCTTGTGGAATCTGATGATGATGAAGTTCATGGACAAAGCTCAGAGTCTGATGACGGTCATGAAGAAGAAGAGAAGTCTGCTTCTTTTTCGAGGGAAAGTTCGGAACCTGATGATGAAATTGAAATGGAGAAGCCGCCAGTGTCAAACAGGAGGAAGGAGTCCTCACCACGGAGGAGGAAGGGGTCCTCACCATGGAGGAGGAAGGAGTCCTCACCACGGAGGAGGAAGGGGTCCTCACCATGGAGGAGGAAGGAGTCCTCACCACGGTCATCTAAACAGCAGACACCACTGACGGCTAAGAAGACTTCCCGTGCCTCCACCTCCACTCAGTCTAAGTCTCATGTGGAGAATGAGGATCTTGAACCACCTATGGAGGTAAGGTTGGCTGTCTCTAATCTCTTTTATACCACCTTGGGTAGAAATAAATGGAATTTGTTTAAGAGTCGTGAAATCTGGGATGATCGAAGAATCAACTGTAAAGACTATGCAAAGATGAACTTGATTGAGTTATTCGAGTCTAGACATCTGTTGCACAACCTTACTTATGCTCGTCCCTATGCTGCTGAAGTGGTCAAATGTTTCTATTCAAATATCGGTCATGAATTTTCTGATACTCACTCTAGAAATTTTGGCAAAGTATTTGTGTGTGGAAGAATCTACACTATCACTCTAGCGGTTATCAACAAATTCCTGAAGTTTCCTGAGGTTGATGTGATGGCTGATGAGTTTTCTGAGAAGGAGGTTCAAGAGATTGAGAATATCCTCACAGGGGGAGATTCTGCCTTGTGGTACAATAATGGGCAGCCATATCGAAAGTTGTCGAATTTAACGTCCCTTTTCTCAGTTTTACACAGGTTGTCCACCTACAATTGGTGTCCAACATCAAATTCAGCCGCAATTCCATGGGACAATGCTGTTCTCTTGTACAAGATCCATGCAGGCATTCTCTTTGATCTAGGGAAGATAATTTTCAAGAACATTGCCGAAGTTGGGAAGAGACCGGGTTCAAACTGCCTATTGGTACACCCCTCTCTTATTTTCGGTATTTTGTTGAGCAGGGTCTTAAAGTGTCTAGGGGTACTGAGCTTACTTCGAAACTGGCAGATGTCACCATTCATCGGAATTTCTACCACCGGACAGCAAGGAAAAAGGACCTCCCTTGGAGAGATGCTCAAGCTCCTTCTCGTGTGTTTGAGACTAACTCATCTTCTGCAGAAAATGTGACTATCTCAGCCTCCCTATTGGAAGGGCAGATTATATGGTGCAACGAACAGATAGATTCTCTTGTGGCTTTCCGTGACAACTTACAAGCATGACTTTCTTCCCAAAAAGGGGGAGATGAAGATGGTGCTGGAGGAAGCAGAGGAAGTAGTCAAGCAAATACAGAACAAGCTCACACAGCTGGAGGGACAGATGAGGACTTGGACTGACAAGATGGATGTTGCTGGATGTGGTGACTGCAGTGATGCCTGCAGTGGTGATGATGTGCTTGCTGGAATTTTTGGAAATTGGATTTTAAAAACAGAAACTATTTTGCTTTTTCCGGTTTAAACACTTTGTTTTATTTTTCTGGATTTGAGACCTGCTGTTTGGATGCTTGTCTTGATGGATATTTTATCTTTGTTTCTGTTTTTTGGTTTTTGATGGTATATTTCTTGATATATTTCTTGGAGTTTTTGTTTTTGTGATAAGGGGAGAGTTTTTAAGTCAGGGGGAGTTTTACCTTGAAGGGTTGTAGGATTTGATTGTGAAACTTTTATAGTTTTACATATGTGTGTCTCAGGGGGAGCTTATCTTTGAGCTTCACTGTGTTTGATTGTGAAATTTTGCAGTTTTTACATATGATCATGCTTTTACAGGTTTTGGGAAGAAACACAAACAAAGGGGGAGATTGTTAATGTATTATTATTGCTAACCTTGCTTTATAAATTATATCGCATGGTTTGTTTGTATTTCTTGCCTTATTTGTATAGGTAGTTGAATGGAGTACCACGTATAGAGGAGACTTGTTCCAAGAGATTTGTTGGATCAGTTTGCAGCAGCTATAAATGGGGAAGTGGCTGGTTGTAACGTGCTAAAAGTTGTTGGAGTTTGTTAGTTGCTGTTGAGAAAAATCAGGGGAGTGTCCCATGTTGCAGTGAGCACTTCTGTTGCAGAATCTGGACTGATTACGTGGATCGTGGATCATGTGTGGAGTGCAGCTCAAGTTTGTTAGCTACTATAAATAGATAGCTGATTTCATTTGTTATGTATTGATTTGCAGAGATATATCTCGTAGCTAAGCTTTAGTCTTTTCATTCATTGTTTCTTCGAGTAGTAGTTGAGACTGCATCAGTCACCACTTTCTGTGAAAGGAGTGTTGATCAGTCTTCCTTTTAAGACCTCGTTTACTCGAAGTATTTTCGTTGTTCACATTTCATATAGTGAATATTTTGCGCTGAGACACTTCACAAGATTATTAATTGATAATCTTGTGAAAATTTTATCCATTGTGTTCTTTCAATTCCGCTGCCATTCATCCGAAGTGGTGAACACTTTGGTCATCACTTTGGTCACCACTCTGGGTGTGAATCTGGTACCTTCAGAAGGCCCACAACAAGGTGTCCTGAATGTGCACTACCCCCTATTTAAGTGTCCTAAAAAAGCCTCTAGCTCCAATTAATTAGCATTTTGAAATCCAATAAATCACAATGGGATTACATCCTCGTCAGAGAAAGCTAGATCGAATTTAGATAGTCATGCTGTTCATCAAAGACACCCAATTTTTTGAGTAGTCATCTTGTTGGAGTATTAGATTAAGAACCGACAATCACATGCCATCAAGATGTCACCATCTATGAAAACTTCAAAAGGGTAAACAAATAAGTATTTATCTCTATCAAAAATAAGGATTTAAATTGAGAATAAGCGATGAAAAATCATATCTTATGGTTTTAAAAACTTTGGACATGATGGGATTGAATATGATTTTAAAAATTAAAATTAAATGGAATTGAAACAAATATCATACTTGAATGCTCTACCATTTGAGCTACATCCTCTTGTTGAAATAATGGGAATTGAACCCAATATCATTCTAGAATTGAATGCTCTACCATTTGAGCTACATCCCCTTGTTGAAGTATAAACTTTCATTCAATTTATATAATGCTTATTAATATTGTTAATAATTGACTAAAAATCGAATCATGGAGATTTAATTAAAAAGATTAGAAGTATAAACTTTCATTCAATTTATATAATGCTTATTAATATTGAAAATAATTGACTAAAAATCGAATCATGGAGATTTAATTAAAAAGATTAGAGATGATGGAAATTGAACCCAATATCATTCTAGACTTGAATGCTCTTGCCATTTGAGCTACATCCCCATGTTGATTTATAAACCTTCATTCAATTTATATATCTGCTATAATTAGTGAGAACAAAAAAGTTAAAAAGCAATTGATTGAAAAAAGACATGTGAGACTAACCTGCACTATTTAAGTGCATGACCTTATAATGTTACACACACACACCAGGGGTACGGTTACCTTCTCTTTCCGACCATACGCCGCCGTGCTCCTCCATCTAATTCAGCCATCCGCCACCACATGCCATCTGTAACTCTCGATTATCTTATTCTGTTCAATTCGACAGCTTTGATCCCTCTCGATTTTGTTCTGTTAGTTCTCAATTATCTACTGCTTTGGAGAAGATGAGTAATTGTGGTTTAATTTGACCTAATTAAATTTGATGAATTTTTGTAATCGGTAGTTTGTCCCAGAATAAATCTCTAAAAGTAGTTTATACCTGTGATGTTTTTTAGGGTTATTTATGTTTTATTTTTTTATAACGTGAAGAATATAATCAAAAACTTTGAAATCTTGCAAAATGGATCAAGATTTCTTCACGAATCTGATGGCAAAAATCATGTGAGATATTCTTTTGGGAAAAAAAAAAAGTCATGTTAGCTATCGTCTCAAGACTATCTATGCGAAGCATTATATGAAATGCAAATGTGTTTTGTAAGTCATGGACCAATTTGATTAAGACTCATGAATTTTTCGAGTCCGGGCCATGCTCTCTTTCAAGACAACGCAAGAATCTTAAAACTATACAAAAATTATTATGTTCGTAGATATTGAAAACTCTGGCAGAATCGTCACTACAATATTATTACATGGTTCGGCTAACGGTTTGCTATTTTTGTCAAATAATGCTCGTGATCTTTTCATATGCAATCCAATGAATCATGAGTCATGAGTTCATCAAGCTTCTTCCTCCAAAAAAAGGTTTTTTAATGGAAATCTTCAGTGGTTGGTTGGTCCGTATTTTGAAGGTCATTTCTGAAGGATTCTATATTTTGAGAGCAAGATACAACGTTCTTATGAGCTAGTTCCCTTAGCTGTTGTGCGTATCAAAATGTTCAAAGATGGCGACATCTTGTTGGCCCATCAATCGATCCCGAAACTGTATCTCTACTTGATCGAGCAAGACTAGAACTAGTTGAGAAATTGATGATGCTGGAGCGTTTTTCAAGGTTAAGTTGGTACCAGACCCAGCATTTATACACCAAGCTTTGTTCCACTCAAAACATTCATGATGGCGAATAATGTCACTCATTCTGATTTTCAAACGCCTTTTAGACTACTTTTTTGCAATTTAATTGGTGTTATTTACTAATGTTCGGGCCCTCTTTTTTTTTGTTTTTTTTTTGTTTTTAATCAGTAGAGCTAATCTTTGTTCTACCAACTCTTTTTCTTGCGCTGCTGCTTTGAAAATTCTCAAGCAGCTCTAAGAAATTGCAAATAATAATGGTACGTATTATTTAAAATAAAACGGAAGGAAAAAAGTTGTACAAGACAAAGCAAAAGAAACCTAACATATATAGCATATATGTTGAGAGTTCCTGATCATAAATTAAATTGCCGCCACAGATCCCAAAATGAAGCAAGATTTCTTCACAAATCTGCCACTGGAAATCATCATAACTCTCCATGTCTCTCTTGGAAGGAATAAGAGCTGTAAGTGTGTTTGTAAGTCATGGTTCGGCTTAATTGAGACTCCTGAACTTGGGCATTATTACATAGTCTTGGACTTCAGCTTCCCTCATCAGGAAGTTGTACGTAGTTCGGCTAATTGTTTGCTACTTTTCTCCAAAAAGGTGTTTCGTGATCATTTCATATGCAATCCAATCACGCGTGATTAACAAATTATTATTATTATTATTATTATTATTATTATTATTATTATTATTATTATTATTATTATTATTATTATTTATTTATTATTATTTTTTTTTTTTTGAATTAGAGTTGTCAAAACTTGGTCTGCCAAAATAGAGGCATGCCTGACCTGATCAAAATGGCCTCAAGCCCGATGAGCTCGGGCTGGCTGATCGACTAGATTAATTTTGCACTAAATTTGTATTTTGTACAGGTCCAGGCTTCAATTTTAGAGGCTTGAAAATCAGAGAGTTTATCTTGTTCCTTGATGAAAATAAGAACATTCAGTAAGAAATGTACGATAACGATTGAAGAGTTAAAGCATAATCTTACTTCAGTCTTGTCTTCTTGTGAAATCTAATCAATCATATTTCTGTACGGTTTAACAATAGCATATTCTGATAAAAATATAGTAGCTAATTTTGAATTTAATTTAATTTCAATAAGTTTCTGGCTCAACATATGCAGCTCTGAGCATGTTAATTATGCCGATTAATTATTGCTTGAACTCTTTTTTTGGCAGAGTTAACAATTTCAAGAATAAACTTAAACAAGAAGAAATTATGTACCGATGGGAGCTAATATTTTTCATCAATCTCAATACCATATTCCTTATCGGACAAATAAAAAAATCATGATCTGAGGAATTATCATATAAAAAAAAGCAGTCGTCCAAAGCAAACAAGTTTGTATACCTTACCCGATCAAAGCAAGAAATCCTTTAAATCATAAGCCAGCCAAGGAAGATATTTTGCTTGCTCCACTTCTGTAAGTGATGAAGATTTGAGAATGCTGAGAAAACAAATTCTTGAGTCAAAATAATCATAATGAGATCACATTCTCCATTCGGAAACTCTTGAGCGAGAGAAAGCTAGGGGTGAGAAGCACGGAGTATATAAATTAAGTTATTCTCTATATGATGTAATACACCAATTGTTGGAATTTGGACCTTTATAGCATTAAATCCATGAGGGATATGTGGAAACTAATGGTAGAAACGAAATTTACGTTTCGAACACTATGATTTAATGTATTTATTTGTTCAATTCCATTAAGGAATGAATGAGCAATTAATACATAAACATGGCTACTTGAAACTAGAATTGTGCGATTTCAACCTTATTTGTCCCACATCGGAAATCCAAGGATGTTTTGTGCTATATATAAGGAGCAACACTATAAGGGAGTATATCCAAGTGTGCTACCTATGGTGCACCTTAGTGGCTCAAGTGTTGGCACCTTTTGTGCTTGACCATGATTCCTACGAGGACGGTGTCCGACGCCGACGAGCACGTCGCACTTGTCGCAATGGGCGCTTTGAGGCGCACTTCGCGATCGGTGCAATTGAGGAGCCGAAGTTATTTTGGCTAAGGGACTCATACATGGACCGCACGGTGTGCACGGAAAGGCGGTTAAGTGGCGGTTGTACGGATAAGGGAGCGTACGGTAAGGCCGGCCGCATGGTACGGTTTCAGCGGTTGAAATCGGTTCCAACGGTTTCAAAACATCCGGCACGTGGCGGCAAGAGGGGAGGCACCCTTTCGGGTGTGACACGTGTCATCATATGGTTGCATGGCGCCTCCAACCGCACCATAGGCACCCGTTCGGAACGGGCACCTTCCGCCTATAAATACCCACCGAATCTGACACGAAAAATACACAATTCGAACTCACAACAACGAGTTTGCATACATACATCTCATATATATAGTCGAGTCTAGGAAGTACTCGTCCCGAGTATCAAGTTGTTCGCCGGAACTACGACACGTCGTGCAACGTTTCAAAGTTCACCGGAACCGTTGTATCTTGGAGGCAATTGCCGCAGACCGCGTGCACGAGAGCGGGGCAATCTTGTCTTACGGAGATAGAGTTTAACTCTAGCCTCAGTTCCTTTTTTTCCTGTCTTTCTTTTCCATACACACATCACACACGCTCTTATATTTTCCAACACCAATCTCTCGAGTAGTTTTCGTCTTGTTGGAGTAGCAGCAAGGTGCATCTCATCCCAATCAATCAAAATGTCACCATCATTGAAAACTTTAATAGGGAAAACAAATATATTGGGTCAAGATCAAAACATAGAATCCATGGGGTGCAGTTTGAATCCGATACTAATTAAGCAATGGAAACTGCCATTAACAAATGCACCCCAACGGCAATAGAGACATAACTAAACGAGGCGCAAGGTGGTTCAATGCGTCTCCACGATCCCGTTCCAAGAGTGTGAACTTGACAATCAGACTTGGAAATTATCTGTACCACCTTATGCTGGCCACTTCTTTTGCTAAACCCAAATCCATAAATTACTCTAGAACTGCGTGGAGTGGAGTGAAAAATCTTTGAGGGCAACGGAGCTCTAATTATTTGATGTTCCAGAAAATTTGATAAGTTTTGAGCAATAGTTAGGGATTTAAAATATTTAATTCATTTGAATCGTTTCTCTATGTCCAACTAATGCTTATCTCAAACTTTTACAATTAATATGCAGAAGGAATTCTTGAATCATCCTCAATATTTATTCTTCTTGATCTTAGGTTTTGTAGTTTCTAACGTGTTTGTTTTGGGGGCTACACCGATAGATATATATTACAGTTTGTTTTGTTGTTCTTTTATTAAAAATTTAACTTAGCTATAAGGATATAATTGTACATTTATATTTATTATTATTATTATTATTATTATTATTATTATTATTATTATTATTATTATTATCATCATCAACATCATCATCATTGGGCTATAAATAGATTTAGGGGCTATGTTTAAAATTATTCTTAATATTTTTTTGATTATACTAAATTATTGCTTGATTAATTATTTTTGTAAAAATGCAATAATATACCCACTACAAAACCTTGAACGGAAACAAGCCCGCGACGTGAAGGATTGCATCGGCAACACCATGTTATGGGTAGCCCAAAACCGATCTGCGGGTTCGCTAGATCTCGTATCCCCAATATAATTTAATTTATATTATTATTAGATATTTAATTATTATTAAAATTATTAAATTTAGTAGTCGGTCAGTGGCTGCTTAATTGGCTGGAATAATGAGGAACTATATGGAGTGCAATGATATTATCCATCTATATTAATCCCAGATAGGATCAAACATGTAGCCAACCACTTTCAACAAACGAATAGCAAGAGCACTGCAATCCTGGTTAAAGCTCTACCAACGAAGGAAATTTTCAACTAAATGAACGAAATGAAAGAAATGGATCTTGGTGGAAATAGTTGAACTACCTTCCTCTTTTCACCTAGTTGCGAATTCCAAACCTCGAATGTCCTGCAAAAGAGACAAAGAAAAAGTCTCACACTGGGGTTTTTGGCCGGTGAAGACCCTCCGACGCTACCTCAAAACGATTCTACCTCGAGCGCGGGAGAGTTTTTATAGGAGGTGGGAAATCTAGGGGTAAAATAGACATTCAGCATACAACTAATACAGCTTGGGCCCGTTTTGGGCCGATAAGGCGGCTTATCAGCTCTTGGGCTCTTATTGATATTACATTACGTACCCATTTGTTTTGGGCCCAATAGGATGTATCCCATATCAAACTTGATGATCGTTTAATTTCGCTCATCTGTTACAGTACTACAAAAGCGAGCTTGACAGCATTATTGCATCTCCGGTGAGTTCCAATTTCAAGCAGATCTTGTCTTACCGGATAACAGCTCATGAAGAGATCGGGGAGGAGATGGAGGCTTAACAAAGTCATAACACCAGGCTAGCTATTCCGAATGTTTTAGACACTGTATCAGCATCACCCAGATGTAGCCATGATGTAAGGAGATGAAACAGTTCATTTAGCATCTTAGAAGCCTCTAATCCAAGTCATAACACCAGGCTAGCTATTCCGAATGTTTTAGACACTGTATCAGCATCACGCAGATGTAGCCATGATGTAAGGAGATGAAACAGTTCATTTAGCATCTTAGAAGCCTCTAATCCAATTTTTTGCGTAGCCAATATATAGATAGATAGGAAAGGTATATATGAATGTGCGGTTTTAGAAAGCTCGTTTCAATACCACAATGTATAGAATCTGAAATAGTAAGGTTATATGATGATCCTAAAGGGAACTTAACTATGATGTTACTCTAGATGAAACGAATATATAGCTCCATGAGATAACAAGTTTGCAAGAAACCTGGAATCCATCTTTAGGTAGTCGTAGTCTGAAATTCTTGTTCTGCTTTGTAGAAATTAGTAATGGTGGTAAAAGGAATTGAGAGATAGAATATTGTTCAGAGTTTCATTAAAGAAGAAAAATCAATACAACAGTGATTCTACTATCTATTTATAGAGCTAAGATAACATGGATAATCGCCTTTGGTGGTAAGCGTGTTATTAACGCAAGTAGCACAGAACACGTGTCCTTCTCTCCTCCATCTGATGCTGCGGATCGAGCTAAGTCTCAACGTCCACGATCTCTCTGTACTCTGCTGAGATGGCTTCCCCTTCCTCATTCACATGTACACTCCTACACCCCCCCTCAAGATTGGCATGGATGTCTGACATGCCTATCTTGGACAATAACTGCCGAAACCTCGGACCTCCCAATGCTTTAGTAAACAAGTCAGCTAGCTGCATATGAGTAGAAACATGCAACGGAGTAAGAAAGCCTTCCTTATACTTGTCCCGTACCACATGGCAGTCAATTTCTAGGTGCTTGGTTCTCTCATGAAACACCTGATTTTTGGTGATGTGAATTGCCGCTTGGTTATCACAATATAGAGGTATAGGAAGAGAAAGTGTAAGCTGAAAGTCTGTAATCAAGTAAGAAAGCCACACCATTTCTCTCACAGTTGATCCCAAAGCCCTGTATTCAGCTTCGGCAGATGAAGCGGACACAGTGGTTTGCTTCTTACAACGCCAAGAAATAAGGGAGTTTCCCATAAAGACACAATAACCAGTCAAAGAACGTCGTGACAAAGCACATGCACCCGAGTCAACATCTCCATAAGCTCGAAGAGTAAAATTTGAATCTGCAGCATAAAACAAGCCAAGAGATGGACAACCCTTCAAATATCGTAGCACATGCATGGCACCATCCCAATGATGTTCACAAGGCTTTGAAACAAACTGACTCAAATGTTGGACAGCAAAAGATAAATCTGGCCTCGTAAGGTTAAGATATAATAATTGACCAACAAGCTGTCTATATGAATCTGGTCGTGATAGAAGAGGTGAAGTGATATTACCAAGATGAGTCCCTTGAGGAAGTGGAGTAGATGCTGCTTTACACCCTATCAATCCCACCTTCTTAATGAGTTCCAATATGTATTTACGTTGATTGAGAAAGGTCCCTGCTGCCCCCCTCACAATTTCCATGCCAAGGAAAAATTTTGCCTCACCGAGATCTTTGATAGTAAAGATCTTGTGTAAGTATGACTTCAATTCGACAATAAGAGCTGCACATGGACTTGTAATCAAGACATCATCCACATACACTAAGAGGCATATGAAATTCTTACCAGATCCCTTCACAAATAAACAGTGATCACTTGAAGCTTGAACATAGCCAAAGTCTCCTAATTTCTTGCAGAATTCTGCATTCCATTCCCTTGAAGCTTGCTTTAGACCATACAAACTCCTTACTAGTTTGCAAACCTGACCCGGAGCAGCTTTATTATAACCCTGAGGAGGCTGCATATATATGTTTTCATGAAGAAAGCCATGGAGAAAGGCATTATTAACATCAATCTGATGTAAAGGCCAACCACAACCTGTAGCTACTGCAATTAAGAATCTCACTGTAACAAGTTTAGCCACAGGGGAAAATACCTCTTGATAATCTATGCCATATTGCTGGTTATATCCCTTTGCTATTAAATGAGCCTTGAATCGTTCCACAGAACCATCTGCCCTCAGCTTTACTTTATAGACCCACTTTGAGCCTATTGCTTTCTTTCCTTCTGGTAGAGTAGTGATCTCCCATGTGTTATTCCTCTCCAAGGCTTCAAGTTCATGATTCATGGCTTGAATCCATGCATCAGATTGACTAGCTTCAGCATAAGAAGTAGGCTCATGAATGGTGTCAACATTCACCAGAAAAGTCCTGTAAGTGGCTGTCAAGACAGGAGATAAAATGTAAGGAAAGGTTGGTGGTGTCAATGACTTAGAAGCTGTCACATTGTCACGAGATACTTGAATACTTCCCACATAGTCTTGCAACCAAGCTGGAGGTTTCCTGGTACGAGTACCTCTTCTCAAGTTTGGTTGAGTGGCAACAGAATTCTCATGAGACATGTCTTCAATCTCCACAGGGTCTTGGCTAGCTGCTTCATGCATAACTTCATCTGTCATATCCTCTGTTGCTCTCTGAGATATCATCACTTGATCAGGCATCTCTTCATCATGAGGCTCCATTGGTATAGATTCCATCATCTTAGAATCAAGATTATCAACCTTATTTGATGAAGTTAGATCTGAATAGGCTGACTGTTCAGGCAAAAATCTAACATCTCTTGAAACAAACAACACCTCATTCTCAATATCAAACAAGAGATACCCCTTTTAACAAACAGCATGTCCAAGATATATGCATTTAACACTTCTGGCATCAAACTTGACCCTGTGAGGTGAAAGATTTACAGCATATGCGAGACAACCAAAAGGATGCATAGATGAATAAGCAGGCTCCTTCTTAAGCAACAGTGAATAAGGACAGGACCAATTTAAGACTCTAGTAGGTGTCCTATTCAAAATCCATGTGGCGGCAAGGATAGATTGTGGCCAAAATTTCTTTGGAACTGAATGCTGAAACATCAAACATCGAGCTACCTGTAATAATGTTCTGTGCCTCCTCTCCACTATACCATTTTGCTGAGGACTATATACACAAGACCTCTGATGAATAATGCCATGATCAAGACAAAAAGATGCCAAAGATTTATTCACAAATTCAGTTCCATTATCAGATCTCAAACCCTTTACCATAACTCCAAATTGATTATGAATCATTTTGATAAAACCAGTCAGTATAGAATAAACTTGACTCTTAGTTTTCATCAAATAAGTCCATATACTCCTAGTGTGATCCTCAACAATAGTCAATATAAATTTTGTGTTTGTGATATTATCACAACTATAGGGACCCCACACATCTGCATGAATAAGCTCAAAAGGAGTACTGGATCTTTTGTTCAATAATGGAAAAGGATTTCTAGATTGCTTGGATTGAATACATACCTCACAATCCAGAATAGCTCTTTCTTCCTCCACTGTCATGTTTCTCTGTAGAAGCTGCATATGCTGCATAGTGCACAAGCTTGGATGTCCAAGCTTATAGTGCCAACTGACAAAGTCACTATTAGCTCCTAATTCCACATGATGCACATGCTGTGCCTCCAGTGACTCAACTATATACAGTCCTTCCACCATCTTTCCTATCCCCAATGTCTCATCATCTGTTGATCTCTGTATGATACAGTGTGTCTCCAAAAACACACACTTCACTCCAGATTCTCTGTCTAGTCTTGCCACTGAGATCAGATTATGTGTGAAATCAGGTGCATATAACACATTCTTCAAAGTAACATGATTTGACAGTTTCACCTCTCCTACAAAGTATACTGGCTTAGGAGTACCATCAGGCAAATATATTTCTGATGGAATGTGAAGTTTCTTCATCTCTGTTAGTAAGTGATGACTTTTACACACATGCGCACTAGCCCCTGTGTCCATAATCCAGGCATTAGTTCTAAGCTTATTAACCACACTGAATGCAAAGTACCCTTCTGAAATAGTCTGAGCAGATGGTCCTCCGTGAATCATGTTAACATCAGCTCGAGGTACTTGTGGAGTATTCTGTTTCTGAAAGAAATTTCCCATACATTTAGCAAGCTCATTTTGAATCATCCTTCCAACATCTGTATTCACTTCCTTCCTGTCACTATATTCTCCTCTATTTTCAAATTCAAATGGAGTTTCAATATGATTCACCTTCCATTTGCTCTTTCCATTCTTCAACTTCTTGTACCAGTCAGGATAACCATGAAGCCTAAAGCAATCTGCCTCCTCATGTCGTGACTCCTCACAATAGGTACATTTCAACCTCCTCTTTTCCTCTTTAGTAAGTCTCTTCCCTTTGAAACCATTACCCATCCCTTGCTGAAAATTGCCTTGCTTAAAGTTTCCATTCTTCTGTCCAGTTTGCATTCCACCATTCATGTTCATTGCTACTGGATGATGAACCTCAGTAAAAGCTTCACTAAGCGATTTATGCTCCTCAATTTGCAGTATCATAGAATAGGCTTTGTTCACAGAGGGTAAAGGTTCCAAAATTAAGATCTGACTTATTGTATTTTCATAATGATCATTCAAACCATGCAAAAACTTCATTAACTTCCTCTCTTCTTCTCTTCTATTAGCAAGAGAGAGATTACCGCAAGTACACTCCAGAGGTGGAAGAATCAGATCTAATTCATTCCATAAAGCATTTAGATTGTTAAAGTATATCATAACAGACAGATTTCCTTGAGTATATGAAGCAATTTCCCTTTCTAATCGATATACTTTTGGTCCATTGCTTCGACCAAATCTCTGCCCTAACGCCTCCCAAAGCTCTCGACTACTATCAATATGGATAAATGCATTCACAATGTCCTTAGAAATTGAATTTATTATCCAACAATGAATAAGGTGATCAGCTTTTAACCATGCACGATAATATGATGAATTTTCAGGTGGTTCTCCCATGGATCCATCAATAAACTCCAACTTACTTCTAGCTCCTAACGCACGCCGAATGCATTTACTCCAATTTAAAAAATTGTTACCAGTTAGCTGCATAGTCACCAGTTGAATTCCTGGATGGTCTGAATTGTGAATAGCGAGAATCTCCTTCAATTGCGAATGATCTGCTTGTTCCTCTCGATCAGCTCTCCTTCTCCGATCTGGTTCATCTCTCTCCTCATGAATTTCTTCATGTTGAGTCTCGTCATCTCGACCTTCTTCATCAAGCAGTAGAGCACTCCACTGTACTTTCCTATTTCTTCCCATGCTTGTCTTCACCGATCTATGACCCACGCTCTTGATACCATGTAGAAATTAGTAATGGTGGTAAAAGGAATTGAGAGATAGAATATTGTTCAGAGTTTCATTAAAGAAGAAAAATCAATACAACAGTGATTCTACTATCTATTTATAGAGCTAAGATAACATGGATAATCGCCTTTGGTGGTAAGCGTGTTATTAACGCAAGTAGCACAGAACACGTGTCCTTCTCTCCTCCATCTGATGCTGCGGATCGAGCTAAGTCTCAACGTCCACGATCTCTCTGTACTCTGCTGAGATGGCTTCCCCTTCCTCATTCACATGTACACTCCTACATGCTTCTACTGTTATTAGCCAAATTTCACCTTCTGCTCAAGCTTAGGATGGAACAGGAATCCTAAGGCTAAGAGATGGAGTATTCTAAAATGGGAAGACTTGCTTCATCAAACATAGCAAGTTTGGACAAAAAGAAGCAAATTCTTGCAATCAATCGTTTTAATGGACAGGGTACAGGAGAAGAAAAGTGTACTACACTACTAGCCTAACATTGTGTAAATTAAGCATGAAAATGCATATCATCTAGCAGCACACTTTTATATCATAGAACTACGGAACCATAGCAAAGTCATAAAAAATCGGGGCAGAATCCCAAATCGATTTTGATCAAAATCTAACGAGCAATCCAGCACACTAAAATCTTAACTTCCACTCTAAATTAAATTCTTGTTCCAGAATATACCAAATAATCAAACACAGCAAGAACAGACAGATCTAGACCAAGTGCTTGAATTGTGATACCAGCTGATAACACAATAGAAAAGCTACAGCCAAAAACTATAAGATGGATATTACAATGCAAAAGAGAAGACAATGCATATTATTCAAGAAAGACAATTATTTATGTACTCATCATCCAGATGTTCCGATTAATTGAAATCTCAAGTGCAATTAAATTCAAAGATGAGGTTAAACCAGCCAACAAACACATGCAGATTGAAATGCTACTCCTTCTTCTTCTTCTTGGTGGCAGCCTTGGCATGAACCTCCTTCCGATTCTGCCGCCGCGGCTTCAAATCCCCCAGCTTATGCCCCACCATCTGCTCTGAAATTTTAAACGGCACGTGCTTCCTGCCGTCGTGGACAGCAATCCGGTGCCCCACCATTTCAGGAATTATAGTCGAAGCCCTAGAATAGGTCTTGATCAATTCCTTCGTGGAGCTCTCGTTTAGCTGCGTGATCTTCTTCATCAACTCGTTGCAAACGAACGGGAGCCGCCAGGTGCCGCCGCGGAGGCGGAGGACGTGGTGGAACGTCGATTCCTTCTGAATGTTGTAATCGCCTAGGGTTCTGCCGTCCTCCAACTGCTTTCCGGCGAATATTAGCCGCTGCTGCTCCAGCAGGATTCCTTCCTTGTCGTGGATCTTCGCCTTCACATTGTCGATTGTGTCGGAGCTCTCCACTTCCAGAGTGATCGTTTTGCCGGTTAGGGTTTTCACGAAGATTTGCATTTCCCTTTTCCTTTTTCCTGTGGATGATGGACAAGGGTTTAGGATTTGTAAACTCCTCTAAAGTTTCCTAAATAAATAAAGAAAAACAACCCAATTTGTTAATCTATCCAAAATTAAAATTAAAATGGGCCTGCAGCAGATTCAGGCCCATCTGAATTTTTTATTCAACCTTTTTTAGATTGTACGAATTTTATTTCTTTGAATTATAACTTTTTTTTTCAAAAATCTTAGGACAATTGCAAATTAACATGCATGATGTAAAAGGTTTAGCAATAAAAAACATAACCAAAAAAAAAATTAAAATCTCAAGTTCCGAATCTAAATCTAATATTCCAATCGTTCAAATAAGAAAAAAAGTTTAAACAATAATTATTAATTTAAATTTAGAAATTACAAATAAATACCCCTACGAATAAAATTAAGAATGTACATAATTATCAAAAAATTAAATATTGTATAGTCAAATGAAATTAAGAATGTACATAATTAGCAAAAAAAAAAATTAACAATTGTATAATCAAATAATTATCTCTAATTAATCATAATTATATACTCCCTCCGTTCACGAACATGTGCCCTACTTACCTCTTTTTTTTTTCCATGAAAATGTGGTGCCATACTTCACTTTATGTACCATTATACCCTTCATTCTTTCTATTATCTATCAAGTTTTAACTTTATCCCACTCACAATAACTTCATTCCACTACCCCTCAACGTTACTTTTATCTCATCCAAAACAACTTTATCAACTTTCTTAAAACATGTACCGAACACACAATGAGACATATTGTCATGGACGAAGCGAGTAATTGTTTTGGTATTAATTATAATAATTATTAATCTCTTCTCATATGTATTTTTACTATTGTGCCCCATATTCTATGCAGCTTCCTTATCAATCTTGTTGGGTGATTAAGAAGATTTTGGGTGCAAGAGAATATCTGGGATGGTTATATTATATATATATATATATATATATATATATATATATATATATATATAGATAACTAGTAACTAACCCGTCGAAAAATGGAGGGAAAATAATGTAACACTATAGTTAATATGTTCAAATTTAAAATGTAATGAATCATAACATAAAATGTTAAGTTTCTTTCAAAAAAATAGTGCTTGCTTAAAAAGGTTTAATATCCAATTTAAAAACTAATTTTATTTCTTGTATATAAACTTATAATTAGAAAAGTGAATTGATTGATCGGACTCACCCACTAAATAATTCCAAATTCAAATTCATCAAATTTTGTTAAGCACATTTTCATGGTAATTAAATTCAATTAAAAAAAGGACTTTATTATCCATACATGTCTCAAAATAGTTGACTCATATATACTATTGATATGTTATGAGAAAGGTATATGTGGAGGTTAGAGGGCCTGTTCAGAGAGTGGGTTGGAGCAAGATGGTGAGTCAGAATTTGGCTCCACCCAAGTGTGTGTTTATGACATGGCTTGCTGTCCTTGACCGATTATAGCTAATGTGGATAGCCAAGGTTTGGACTGAGATCACAAAGTGGTGTGGAAATCTAAAACTGGCCTAAACAAAAGAAAGCACTCTTTTCTATTTCCCTGCAGCCAATCTACCAAATTAACTCTTTTTGTCAAAATGTAACAACTAGTTTAGGCCTCATGCGGTATTAAAAAAGTTGAATCGTCACAGTTTCTATAGGTTATGTCAAAAGAAATATTCCGCTCTTCAACATAATATTTCCAAGCTGGTGCAAATGACAATCTAAATCAGCAATAGATAGTTTATTTTATCTCATTTGGCATTACATTATTAGAAAGAAACAAGCCAACTACCTGTTGTACGTATTATTGTAGTTAGTGAATGATCACAACGTGTCATGAAAATTTGATGATATTGCAAAATGAGAAGAGGGTGGACAGCCAAGCTACATCAGTTGATTAATTGGCTTTATGCAGATCATGAGCAGCAGCAAAAAAACCCTCCAATACAATAGAATAATCCTGCAAGCTGTGACAGAATAACAGCCCCTGAGGCCGTGCCTTCGAAAACTCTTCGAAAATGTGTGAGACTTCTGAAGCGTGGGCGATTATTGTGCCAGTGTAGTCATTTATACTCCAAGATTTCCTTTCAAAACCTTTGGGATGCAGAACGTGAGCTAATAGTAGTTTGTGTTTTTCCTCTGAAATTCTTAGAATTGAACAGCACTTTTATTAACATTTGCGTTGCTTTGTCTTGTTTCTCATAACAGCTTTGACCCCTTTGTATATTTTTGGCCTTTACTTTTGAAGGTAAGTAGATACTATCACATTAATTTTAGGGCTCATAGGATGAATTGTTTTGATGTTAATTATTAGTATAAATAGTTGTTTTCTTCTTTGCAATTGTAATTGAAAGTGGTATACGAGATATACCAAAAAGTGGGACACTTGATTTCAAGAACACATTGATAGGGCAGACAAAAAAAAGATTCAATTGAAACCACCTTGGGTAAATATTCCTTATTTTAAGATTTTTTTTTTTTTTTTTGAATTCGTGAAAACCCGCAACCGCTACCTTTGGTGTGCAGTGGGTAAACCCCCGTCCTTGTGCAGTAGCCTATAAACCACACAAGGCAGGAAAACCACACCCTTTCAAGTACAGGTGTGACATGCTTGACCTATACAAAAATCAGTGGGGATTGAACCCGAGAGCTCTGAGTCCCAAGCAGCTCACTCACCACTAGGCCATCCCCAAGGGAACTTATTTTAAGATTTCTCAATTCCATATTACATCATCGGCTAAATAACAATAAATGATTTTATCAACTATCAATGTAAACATAAGCAGCTTTACAGCAAACAAGTTCAAGGAAATTTCATTCACCACAAATAGGAGAAGGAGAAGGTGAAAAGTAAGGTGCTAAAACATTGTTTCGAAATCAAAGCAAGAGCCTTTTGCTAAAAACAAAAATCCATTTTATATACGTAGACGAACCTAGTTCAGAAAGAAACCAAAAGGCTAAAACAAAACCAACAATCAACCTTTCGCCCGACACAAAAAGTTATGCCCTTGTCAATTCCTGCCTATGACCACCCTTTGCCCGAGTATCAACTGCAGCAAAATAACACTCTACTTCCACACAAAATGCTTCTCCACGATCCTCTTCCAAGAGTGTGTGCCCAACACTCTGGTTCAAACATTCTGAGAATAAACGCATATCGGCTCCGACAAACCCTAACCACCTGAAGTACATGCATCTCAAAACACGTATAGGCTCCTGACAAATCATAAGTGACAACTTAAGAATGTGAGAGCACAAATTCTAGAGGACATGATGAAGATGAATATAGTGACTTGTGATCCAATTGCATTTGTAAAGAGCATGAAACAGATCATGAGGACTATTACCTTGATTAGAAAACAAATGAAGATGAGCATTTTGAATGAACATCAGAATGTGTAAACAGTTTCAACCGGGGAACTCTCAAGTGAGAGAAAGCTAGGAGCGCGAAGCATTGAGTGTATATAGTCATGTTGTTCATCAAAGACATCAATTTCTTGAGTAGTTTTCATCTTGCTGGAGTAGCAAACGAGCTGTGCATCCAATACCATCAACATGTCACCATCTTTGAAAACTTTAACAGGGTAAACAAATTCGCATCCACCAGAGACAACGGATTTTATGTTGATGACATATTCCCTTGTCCAAGATTTCTCGTCTCCATATTCTTTCATCAACCATATAACAACATGACCTTCTTCTCGGGATGTGTTATTACAAAAACATAGGCAATCCCTCAATACAGACAAGCTGTCAGAAAAGTAAGAGTTTGTAATTTCTTGAAGAGGAGGAACACAGAATGTGTTAAAACACTCTGTTTCGAGGTCAAAACAAGAAATACACAAGGTGCCATTTGAATATGCTATCCAATTCAGATTGCCATTAACAACTACACCACATGCAAAAGAATCATAATTAGTAAACCAGACATTAGGTGCGTTAAGGTATCTCCACGATCCTGTTCCAACAGTTTTAACAGCACAATCACACTCAGGAACAATCCGAACCACCTTATATTGCCCACTTATTCTGCTCGCCCCAAATCCATAAATAGCTTTTTGTAGAAAAAACTTCTTGAGCGAAATGGAGGTCGATATATTCACGAGATTTGCATACATACAGAGTTTCAAAACCGTAAGAATATTTGCGTAGAAGAAGCATACATATTTGTGGGAGTAGTATATATAGACGTCTTTCTGCCCAATAATATCAATTCAATTTCAAATAAAACTCTAGTTATTGGCTTATAATCCGAATTTAAATTATAATAATAAAAATATCAGTCATTTACTATTTAACCTAATGGCCCACAATTGAAAGTTATTCGTCCATCCCTCTTTATCTACCACTCATGTAATTTGTCCCTAATTTCTTCATTTGAGTGCATTATAATCTGGTTTTCAAAATGCATGAAAGATAGTTGCTACATACTCTTAGGAAGTGATTGGTATGATGGAATGGAATGATCATTCCTACTTCCATTATTTTCTTTTGCTTGGTATGTTTTATGACGGAAATCGTCATTCCGTCTGGAATCACCATTCCATTTCCAATGGGATTAGCCATTTGTTCCTCAACCCATGGCATTTTTTTATCAACTCAACCCATGGTATTACTCATTCCTAATGCTTGTATTTTTATACTTTGATTATTTTATCCTCATGTCTTTTACGATTTTGTCAATTTTACCCAATAAAACCAATGGATAATTATTTTCACCAATTCTAACTTATACTCACACAGTGCTCACACATTACACACACACATATACCCACACTTGGGGAAATGAACATGAGCTTAGTTGGAAAATAATAAAATGAATGAAACTTAATTACTCAAGACATAAAAATTGAAGAAGATTTAGGCGGGAAAAATTCCTTCAGATCCTTTGTTTTAGTATATTGAAATAGATTATCGATTTCTTGAACAGAATATGATATGATATGGAACAAATTGGGAAAAATAAGTCCTAAATAAAAAACAAATCTCCAAATTCCATCAAATTAAAAATGTAACTCATGAATATATTGTTGAAGAACGAAACTTATCAAAACTTAATTCAAGTCATAAAGGATCCAAGTTTTGGATCAATATTCAACGAAATTAAGTTTTTGGAATTGATTAAAATGCGAGGATTAGCGACTTGGGGTTTTTCGCGTTGAGACCTCAAAACTGTCAAATGACTCCTCCGGCGGGCAACGACGGATCCTGCGCAATTAAATTGTTTTTTTTTTTGGGTAAATAAAATTTATTTCTAAACGCACTAGGGGTGCAACCTAAGACAAGATACAAAGTTTAACGAAAATGAAACAAACCAAATTACAACAATTCAAGGCAACATGATGGATTACAAATCCAATCTCCCAAACTATAACAAGCAACTCTAGGGACTAGATTCGATACCCAAAACTAAAACCTCACTTTAATCATCTCGATAATATCCTCGCGGCATCTCAGCAAATTCTTGAATAGTATCTCGTTCCGATGAAGCCATAAGTGCCAAACTACACAAATCCAGAAAGCTTCACCACTCTACCGAATTATTAATTTTGGGCCCGAAATAGGAGTATAAATACAAAAAATGAAAGGTATTGTCATCTTTTTCAAATTCCATAAGATATGGTCCTCTTTTTAAAAACACTCAAAGTTACGGTCCTCTTTTGACAATTAGCTCTCTCTCTCTCTCTCTATATATATATATATATATATTTCTTTAAGGATAATTTATGATTGATTATTTCACAAAATGATGGCCTCATTGTTTTGTAAACATAATTTATTTTAATTATTTACTTTATATGTAAACAATACTAATTTTAGTTACTTTTTGACGAGGAGACTGCACCGATACACTTTCTCTTGGTTGTTCAGATGGACAATTTGAATCATATATCAGCCAATGAAATTTATCAAAACTGTACTTGAACGGAGCATCAATAGACTTATGCCCCGTTTGAGTAGACCCGACACTCGGGTCTAAATATTCTTGAGAACAAAAGCATCTCAACATCACATTGGCTCCAGAAAAGTCCTAACCACATGCACCTTTAGTTGACCAGTCACTTTGGTTGCTCCAAATCAACTTGACTAATTTTTTAGAACAATGATGCTGATTGGATATTCGAACAACATTAATTAAGCTGATTATGAGAACTACGCAAGAAAAGCGAAACAATTACCTCGATTTACAAAACAAATGCAGTTAGCAATTCGAAAGGAAAACAAACATAGGCAATTACATTCTCCATTAGGAAACTCTTGAGCAAGAGAAGGCTAGGAGTGAGAAGCATCGAGTCGACATAGTTATTCCCTCCATCAAAGACACTGATTTTTTGACTCGTAAATTTAAACAAGCAGAGATAATTAAATGGCGTATTATTGATGGGGCAACAATATCTTGAGTGTTAAAATTATATATCAAAGTTCTTTTTGCTTTTGCGAAATATTCTTCAAACTTGGCCTTTTTAGTTTCATTAATCACGTGATTTATTAGGTCTTCTTGTAAGTATTCTTTTGCTTGGTACATTTTCATTAATCCATTCGATTTGATTCTACAGAGAATTAATACTCAAAATTCGAAAATTCAACCTTTTAATTATCAAAGCATCTCAAGCATCTCATCATGTCCCCATTTTCTCGTTAATATATGTTGAGGAGTCTCATAAGAATAAATCTCACAAAACAATGATATCTTCTAAAGACATGCAAAATCAGTGAGAAAAAGAGAAATCAACTGTTGACCGTTTATTGCAAGAATAATTGTGGCAGAAAATCTGAATGTACGAGCAGAAACTCTGACCATGAGGACTGTACAAAAACAGAAAAAGAAAAAAAAAAAAAAAAAAAAAGTAACCAATAAAACAGAAAAAAGAAAAATAATCAGAAAGAGACTACATTCTCTAATGGGAAACTCTTGAGAGAGAGAAAGCTAGGGGTGAGAAGCATTGAGTCGATAAAGTCATTCCCTCCATTAAAGACACCGATATCTTGACGAGTTTTCGTCTTGTTGGAGTAGTAGGAAAGGAGCCACCCATTCAATACCATCAAAATGCCACCATCTTCAAAAAGTTTAATAGGATAAACTGGTACATGTCCATATCTATCAGATTAAGATCACCGATCACATATTCCTTTGTCCAAGATTTCTCGTCTCCGTGTTCCTTCATCAACCAGATAACAATCTGACCTTCTCGCGATATGCCATCACAATAACATAGGCAATCCCTCAAAACAAACAATCTCTCATAATGTTCACAGTTTGTAATTCTTTGAAAAGGAGGAACAAAGACTTTGCTAAAACACTCCGTTTCGAGGTCAAAGCAAGAAATACACAAGGTGGCATCTAAATTTACTATCCAGTGCAGATGGCCATTAACAAATGTACCCGAGGTACAAAATATAAACTCAAACGAGGCGTGAGGTGGTTCAACTCGTCTCCACAATCGTGTTCCAAGAGTGTAAACATGGCAATAAGACTTACGAATAATCCGAACCACCTTATGTTGGCCACTTATTTTGCTCGCCCCAAATCCATAAATAGCTCTTCGTGGAACGAAATATCCTTGAGGGCGATGAAGCTCGATATATTCACGAGATATTGGATTGCATACATACAGACCATCAATAGTGACCGCAAATTTATTGTGTAGGAAAAGCAAACCATTAGCAGAACCTTCAATTGTTACTCTAAAAGGAAAATTAAACTTAGTGAGAGGATTGCATGCATAAAGAGCATCAGCATTCACCTCATCTTTGCGCACACAAATCAAACCATGAGCAGAACCTTCGTTTCTTAGCCTGCGAGGAAGTTGTAACGGCGATCAACATCGATGTCGTCTTCCAAATCGAAAACTGTGCACCGACTTGACTTCCCCTCCATCGTCAAGACAGCTAGGGTTGTGGCGGCAGCGGATCTAGAAAAGTGGGACTTCACAAACTTATCCGTCTTGAGCAAATAGAGCCATGGTTTGCAGACACACTTGCTACTTGCAATGGATCGAACATCGAGTCTTAAGAGGATGTTGATGATGACTTCTGATGGGAGAAATTTGAACATATTTTGCGCCATGTTTGTATACAATTAGAGTGAAGGAAACAAAGGGAATTAGGGCTTCACAAATTAAATAAAAAAAGCATATATAGACTCTATGAATGGATGAGCTCTAGTTAATCCTTATCCTTATCTATATATACATTAAATCAAGTTAACACAGAGAATCAATTGTAAATTAATTATCCCGCAAAATTAGATCAATTTTAATTGTAATTTTGTAATTAAAATCTAATTGAAGGGCACAAGGTTCAGCCATAGTGTGAACACACATGCGGATGATTTCATTTCAAAATTAATTTTAAACGGTAATTTTGTAACTAATTTAATTGAAGGCCTTAAATTTCAGCAGTTGAACAAAATGAAATAAGGATTATTTTTGTTTTAAATTTAAACATTCACTTTCTATAATAAAAAGTTGAATATAATCAAGATAACCGGTTCTTTTCCTAAGGGATAGAATTCCAAATTAATTAAAATATATATACAAATGTTTAATTAAATATATATATACTAATGGAATTAACAATTTAATGATATACATGACACGTTATGTAACTAAACTAATTGGAATGCCTTAAATTTCAGCAATAAGATTGAAATATATTATTGTGAAATAATATAACAAATTTTTTAGAAAAATCGAAAAATTGAACTGCAAATTGTTTGAGAAATCCACAGATCAACCTATCTACAACTAATATCACGTGTCCGAGAAATCTTTTTTGCGATTACTTATGATCACTATTTTACTAGCAATAAAAACCACAAGTCTATCGGACTATTGTAGTAGTAATCGAATATAGGATTTCTCAATTACTAAGAAAGGAAACTAAAGCAAATAAACAAGCAAATGCAAATTAATCACACAAATATGATCAAAGAAATGATAAGAGAAAGAATATAGGGATTTCTCAATTACTAAGAAAGGAAACTAAAGCAAATAAACAAGCAAATGCAAATTAATCACACAAATATGATCAAAGAAATGATAAGAGAAAAGCGTTGATTTTAGTGATTTGATTCGATTCTAGATGATAATGAAAATAACTTCCTAATTCACATAACCATAGTTCATCTCCTAATTGAGAAGCAATCACGAAACAATTCACTAAAACTCTCTCGAAAGCTAGCAAAAGTATATAAATTAGTATGGAAGTAAATATTCGATCAATTTGTTATGGAAGTAAATTTTATATGCATTATTATAGAAACATTTTTTTTATATATAGAATCTTTTAAAATACTAAATATAAAATATAACTATAATATATGCATTAAAATGCTTAAATTGAGAGTAAAATAAATAAGAATAATAAATGGTGGTTGCGCCCGTAAGACCTAAAATTAAAGGATACCTCAAATCCGCAAACATTTTAATGATATGTACATAGATTTTCATTTCAAATGAAACTCTGATTTTTATTCAATTTTATATGGGTTATAATAGACTCTAATTTTTATTCGACTAGTGTGTAACTCGTCGAAAATCGACAGGGAACTACATTATGCTGTAATTTATAAAAATGTATGAGTAATATTATTTTTATTGTGGCCTTGTTATACCTACAATACTCCTTAATGTTCATCCCTAAGATGTGTTACAGTGTTCATTTTAGTACGCTCGATTTTATTCTTTAACAAATATAATTTATTATGTTTTGCAATATGTAAGCATGAACATTAAAAGTTTATTTAATATTATTTTGGAGTAATAAAATTCAACAATTGATCATTGTTTCTTTAATTTATTCTATTTTTTTTAGCTGCTACACTCCTTAATGTTCATCCCTAAGATGTGTTACAGTGTTCATTTTAGTACGCTCGATTTTATTCTTTAACAAATATAATTTATTATGTTTTGCAATATGTAAGCATGAACATTGAAACTTTATTTAATATTATTTTGGAGTAATAAAATTCAACAATTGATCATTGTTTCTTTAATTTTATTCTATTTTCTTTAGCTGCAACAAATCAAACTCTTTTTTGTACAAAATAAATATAATTTAAAGGGTAAATGGCTTATAAATTTTCAAACTTTTGTTATTTTCTCAATTTGCAACGCAAAAATAAAATCTGCATCAAAGTATCAGAACTTTTAGTTCGTCCGATTTTACTACCCAAGTTCAATTTTCACAAATACGTGATGACATGGTGACCTGAAAAATCCTATGTGGCAGTTTCGTTCGGCTAACAAAACTACTTCGTTCTATCCTACATGAACAACATCATTTTGAAACTATAGTTAATAAAAATAAATAAATAATCCCTCACCTCACCCTATCTTCCCTCTCTACCATTCCATACACCACCACCATCCACCATTACATACCATCGATTGGCAGCGATTAAAGAGACGATGTAGAAGATGGTGGCTGCGGAAAGATAAGTAGCAGACAAAGACGGAGAGAGAGTGTGTGGGAGAGAAGAGAGAGTGTTAGATTAGGTGATTTTCTTTATTTTTAATCAACATAATATAAAAAATAATATCGTTTTATACCATGTGAGTTATTAGTTTTCCATGTAGGCAATATCTCAAATTTAATCTCTCCGGAAACTGACACGGGTTGCAAAATCAGATAAAATTAAAAGTTTACATATTATGGTGCAGATTTTATTTTATGGCTTGCAAAATGAGAAAATGATAAAAGTTTGGAAATTTAGAGGCATTTACCCTTTAAAATATGAAAATTTATATTTTAATTTAGAAATGTACATTTCATGTCTAATCCTTTTCATAAAGCATAAAAATATATTTATATTAAATTAATGTTAATGAAAGAAAATATTAATGAAGAATATATGGAAATATTATTGTTGTACTTAGTTTGTTGAATTAAAACTTATCAGACTCAATTTGAATAAAATGATTCTTGTTTAAATTTGAATCACCTCATCCAATTTAATAAGTATAATGTAGGAATTAGGATGATTATGCGTCGATGATACACTCGAATAAAAATAAATTTTGTGTTCACAACATAATTATTGGTGATACTTTCATCGTATATGATGTTAATTGTCTTGTAAATTTGATCATCTCGTTACAAATTAATATTTTGAGATTTCTTTCGTTATTGTACTCATGAGATTGCAATATATTATTAGCATGCATAGCTTTGATTATCCCATCCTACATTAATTGTTGTAATACTTATGAAAAAGTTATTTATTTGGTCAAAATTATTTTTTATAAGAAATTATTGCTCCTTTTATTTATTTCGCCGATCTTGAGAATTTATAAAAGTTCTTCAATAGTGAAGTTTTATTGAAAACCGATGTGAGATATAAATTTTAATATTAATTATATAAATATGAACAAAAAATGCATAAGATATAGATTTAAGATAAATAAGAATAAGTGAATGAAGAACGTGCTACAGATAACCTTGAACTTGTCATCTTTTAAATAATATATAGATGAATTTGATATTATTCAAGAAAAGTTAATAGGTCAAAGATGAGAAAGATAGATAGATAGATGTACTTATTCAAAAAGATTTTTATGTTTTGAATAAATTCCCAAGCTTTGAAAAGTGATGTGGGATAAAAAATTATATTAAATATAATAATATATGAATAAAAATACTTAAAATGAGGATTTAAGATAAATAGGAATACTTGATGGAGAGAGCACCATGTAGGACCTTAAATTAAGGAGAGAGCTCGAATTCCCGATTGTTTTAATTCCCATCTACAATATAGACATATAAACCGATTTTTTAATTATAAATTAAAAGGCATTAAATGAACGCATAATGTATAGAGTTAATTATTAGTGACTTATATATATTTTCCATGTAGACAAATAAATTCATATGACAAATAAAACAATTTTTTTTTTTATTTAGACAAATAAAACAATTAGTATGCGTATGCACAATGTAATCAAATATCAACAAATATATTAGATATTCTTTCCATCTACATATGACATATAAATCGATTTTTTTATTAACTATCAAAAGTAACATGTACACGCACGTTAAAAAAATGATTTTAATTCATTAGTTTTAATAAGTTCATTAATTATTATTCAATTTATTTTTATAGTAGTATTTATAATCTTTAACTCTTTAGAATGAACTTTATGAAATTTTTAAAATTTATATATTATTATTAATAAGAGTAAAGAAATACAAAATATTGAAAACATTTTTTTATTTTAAAGAACACTCTCAATTTATTTTGTGTAATTGAATATTCTGAAACTATAATAATTGTCATTAAATCAATAACTAAAGTTCTGTCATTATAAAGTAGTATTGTATGGTCATATTATAAGCTATGATAAATAAATCCTTCTATAGTTAATATTTCTTTAATAGTTATAATTAACAAGGACTAAAATATCAACAGTTCCTTATTGAGTTTTGCAAAATATGTAGGCTACATATATATGGTTAAAAACAAAATCTCTTAATTTGAATAGACAATTGATATGCTTTTCTACGTTACATTTTCAATATAAAACTTAATTTTAGATTATGCAATGTATGTTCTTCATATTAATACTTATTCATAATTGAATTATATATTTGGATAGGAAAATTATATAATTGAACTTCATTAATATAACCAGTTCAGCTATAAATGATCTTATTATATATCTTATACTCTCTCCGACTCTTAAAATTTTTTTTCGTTCGTCCCCCAAATTTATGCATAGTCCGTATATTCGGAAATAACTCTCTAACTAATTACCCTTATAATATATTTATATTTTCTACAACATTGGCCCACCACTTTCTATCACTTTTTATCCTTAATTATACTTTTTTCTCCACTCACATTATACATTCCAAGATTTTCTTAAGACACGTGTATTCCTAGAGTATGCATAATTTTGGGGTCCGAAAGTAGTAGTATAAATATTAGATTACATTATTGGCCTTAGACTACATATATAATAGGGATAAAATAGGTAAAATATATTTTGTAAAACAATGCTCTTTTTATATTAATTTAGATTTATCTTTTTTTTTTTCGTTTTTAACGCGTAAAGTTTGAACGTCGTAAAAATAATCCATATGTTTTTTTGAAATTTCACTCGTCGTAAATATTTCAGTTTCCACATTCACTACCAAACAATATCTCGGTCTCCCCAGTGCAAGAAAGCTTCACAACTCAATGGAAATGAATAGAAAAGTCTGTGAACACATTCAGGAAAGGAAGAAATCTCTACATGTCTCCAATATATATCGACACCAACAATCACTTTTCAGTCTTCACTCTTGACTTAACCATACGAAACTATTCAAATGTACCAAAGCCCTATAATATTTTGCCCGCAGACAACATCACCATGCGTTTCAAAATACACTGCTTTTAAAATATTAATTGTACACTTCAATAAACCTAATTAATTTTTAGAATCAAATCTGTTATTATTCACACTTGAATTGAATGTTCTGTTTTGACTCGAGTTAAATAGACAAGACGGCCGATGGATATTTAATATTGTGTAATTTCTACAATCAAAACTTGTTTCATATCGTTAGCAATTTTTCTTTGTTGATTTTTCTAGCCAATTCCAAACAATTGGAGAGAGGAACAGCGGCAAGCAACGGCTGCCCAGCTGCTATATCAAATTATGAGCTAGAGGTTTTTTTAGGATACTTAAGTAGGGGGTACTGCACATTCACGACACCTCCTTGCGGGCCTTCGATTTGAGGACAGTAAACAATTAGTAACCCCTCCATAGGACATTTTTTGGCCCAAACGAGCTATATCGCACGTGCTTAGCACGTGATGGCCCGATCACACGGATTTCTTTGCAGCATTTTAGCAGACATCTCGCAGGAATTATGCTAGGACTCAATGGGCGCCGCCAAAACCACCGATCTCATCCCTGATGCATTCAAGCTCAACGCCTACTCCCATTCCATATAGAAAAGTGGCTCCCCACCGTCGCCATAGCGGGCGGATCCTCCGACTCGCGCCTCAAGTGAGTGTCGCCTCCATCGGGGAGACTGCGATCACGAACGTCAAAAGCATGCGGCAACTGGTGGCGGAGAATGGTTTTTGCGCGGCGGGGCTGCTGCATGTGCCACGTTGTCAAGCTATTGCTGCACGGCCACGGCGCTAATGCTTCAATCTTCGACGTTGATGAACAGAATGAAGCCAATGTAAACGAGACATTGTTCGAGATCATTGTCGCCGCCCCTCAGTTACCACAGGTGTTTGGAAGGCTGGAGAAAATTATGGGTGCGCATATATCCGGCGAACGCGTGCCTAGGCTTAGAGAAGCTAAAGCTCGACGGCGCCGGTGACGTTTCGGAGAAATACGAACCTCGAATGGCGCAGACGTGTTCTTTGCCGGACGCGATGTGGGAGTAGGCGTTGAGCTTGAATGCATCGGGGATGAGATCGGTGGTTTTGGCGGCGCCCATTGAGTCCCAACATAATGCCTACGAGATGTCTGCTAATATGCCGCAGAGAAATCCATGCGATCATGCCATGACGTGCTCAGCACGTGCGATTTAGCCCGTTCGTACCAAAAAATGTCCTACAGAGGGGTTACTAATTGTTTATTATCCTCAAATCGAAGGCCCGCAACGAGATGTCCTGATGTGCACTACCCCCCTATTTAAGTGTCCTAAAAAAGCCTCTAGCTCTCAAATTATATAGTACTTCTTTCGAACCATATATACAACGTAGCTAATAAACTAATAAGGCAAGTTTGTGTTTCTTGTGGCTATATGTATATCAATTAATATAAGGTATATACTATCAATAAGGTAATTGAGTTTTTATTTCTTGTAATTAATAATATATTTAAATTATATCATGATATTGTAGTAAGGATATTTTAGGCGATTCAAATTTTGTAAAACAAGGCTCTTTTTATATTACTATGGATTAAATACATTAAATGAGAATTTAAGATAAATAGAAATACTTATCGAGGTCGTGCCACGTAGGACCTCGAATCAAGAGGAGGCATCGAATCCACATCAGTATTAATAATATATAGATAGATTTTATATAGGGTTATAATAGACTCGAACCGTAGACCTTCTCGGTACAACATGTCAAACTTATATTATCAAAGTTGCGTAAACCGTTTCAAATTAAGACCCACCATGCATTTGACTTCCAAGGTATGTTTTGGCATTGATAAATGATGTAGTAGCAAAATGAACATCATCATAGATTGACTGATGTTAGGTCAGATCTAGGCCTCATGGCAGTGTTGAAATATAAAAATGGTCACTATCTCTTAATTATATGCTCTTCAAGAAAACAATATTTTCGTGCAACAATTTCATATCCCAAATATTATTACCAAAACATCAATTTCATAATCCCTGAAAACATCAGAGACAATTTCTTACAAGAAGCAAGAGAAAAAAAGGTGCTGAAACAATATATTGCAATATAAAAGCAAGTTCCTTTAGCCAAGGAAAAAGTCCATTTTACATATGTAGAAGACAAACACTAAACGTAGGTAAAATAACATATATTTATAATGCTCATCATAATATCCAAGTCTGACCAAACCTAATTCGAACAGGAACCAAAAACTAAAAACCAAAAGAACGATCAGCCTGTCGCCATTTTCGATTCCTGCCTATGACAACCTTTGCCCGATCATCATCTGCAGCAAAATAACGATCTGAGAATAACGCATCTCAAAACCACGTGTCAGCTCCTGACCAATCAAACACCCCAAGTAAATGCATCTCCAAACCACGGATCGGCTCCTGACAAATCATAAGTGAGAATGTGAGAAACATATTCTAGAGGACGTCACTTGTGATAAGATTGCATATGAAAAAGAGCATTAGAGTACTGAACATTTGTATAACCGGGGGGCTCTATGAAGGTCTTCCATCAGCTCAAGAATTTTGATCGAATTGTAGACACCTTCACGGTGAGAATCCCATGAGAGTGTCTACAATTCGATCAAGATCAGATGCAACCACGACTTGCAAACAAATTTGAAAGTATAATTATAGTTCGAACAGGCAAATTCTAGGCAAAGTATCGTTTTCAGATTAGTTGGAGGGTTATAATATTGGTTAGTAGTAGTAATTAACTAATTTTTGTAACTTATTACCGGACAAAAAGGAAAGAAATAGAAAACCAGATATTAGTATCAGAGACCACAAGATCTAGCACATAACAGTGTACAGCCAATTTATCAACATAATTGTCAAATAGTCCTTCAACTACACCCGACACTCGAGTTTAAGCATTCTTGAGAACAAACGTGACCAGTTGATAATGCTGTAGAAAACAAATTCTAGAATGACAATGAATCTGAATATATTCATTAGTGATTGGATATTTGGATTGCACATGTAAACAACACTAGGCTGATATATTATAAGGAATAAACAGAAAAGCAAAAGCATTACCTTTGATTAAAATGCCAATTTGAAATACAAATAATCAGAACGTGATTACATTCTCCATCCCGAAACTTTTGAGAGAGAGAAAGCTGGGAGTGAAAAGCAATGTACAGATAGAGTGATGCCATCCATCATCCAAGACACCGACTCTTTGAATAGTTTTCGTCTTGTTGGAGTAGTAGTTTAAGAACCGACCATCAAATACCATCAAAACGTCACCATCTTTGAAAACTTTAATCGGGGAAGCAGATATATATCCAACTCTACAAGGATCAGGGTTTATGCTGATCACATATTCCCTAGTCCAAGTTTTCTCGTCTCCAGATTCTTTCATCAACCAAATAACAACGTTAGCTTCTTGGGATGTGTCAACACAATAAGATAGGCAATCCTTTAAAGAACACAACCTATGATTACTATTCTTAAATTCTGGCAGAGGTGGAATAGAGAATTTGCTAAAACACTCTGTTTCAAGGTCAAAGCAACAAATCGACAAGGCAATGCTTGGACCTAAAACTAACCAGTACAGATGGCCACTAACAAATACACCAGTGTCACCACAACTAAACGAAAACGAGGCGCTATCCGCTGCAACGCGTGTCCACGATCCTCTTCCAAGAGCACAAACATGATAACAATCAGAGTGAGGAATAATCCGAACCACCTTATATTGGCCACTTACTTTGCTCGCCCCAAATCCATACATGACTTTTCCTAGATCATTGACAAATTCTTGAGGGCAATGGAGCTCCATATATTCACGAGTTATCGGATTGCATACATACAGACCACCAAAACTCAACTCTCTATTGCGTAGGAAAATCATACCATTAGCAGAACCAGCAAAGCTTACCTTAAGAGGGAAATTAAAGTAGGTGAGATGATGGTAGTGATGATCATGGCTGCTCTCAGCATCGATTTCCTCTTCCAATTCCAAAACTCTGCACCGACTTGAGTTTGCCTCCGGCTTCAGGACAGCTAGGGCGGCGCCGGTGGATCTAGAGAGATGGGAATTCGCAAATTCATGAGTCTCGAGCAAATGGAGCCATGGTTTGCAAACACACTTGCTACTTGCAACGTTTCGAAGAGGGAGTCTTGAGAGGATGTTGGTGATAATTTCTGATGGTAGATATTTAAATAAATCTTGCCCCATTTTTCTAGTATATAAGTTGAGATTTCTGGTGAAAAATACCAAGGAATCTAGTTGAATGGAGAAGAGGATCAACCGGAAATGTTAGATTCGAACAAATCTACTTGAATGTGAGGATCAGTTAGAAAGATGGGCGGCGCCGCGGCGGTGGGGGAAGGTAATAAGGGGGAATTTAGGGCTGTCAATATCTCTGATATTTATAGTAACTTTTTAATGAGGACTGTTGGAGGGGAGATGCTTTCAGAGTTTGAATTTCATAAATTTTTTGTTATTTGTTTAATTTTTAATGAGTTGTTTGTTGATTTTTCGCCTTGTAAAGTTCAGAATTTTTTTATATCGTATCAAATGGGTGTAACAACCACTCTCCAGAAATAATGTCATCGATTGAAGTGTAGTTAGAAGAGAGAGAGTAGATTTGTTCTGGTTCCCGTTCTCAGAAGAGAGAGAGAGCGACAGAGAGAGTTGTGGAGGGGAGAGGATTTTGGTGGGGATATTTAGAACAGTTTTATTGTTTTACTTATTTATATTTTTCTTTTTGCAGTCTGTTTCATTTAAAATCTTCCTTTTTTATAGATAAAAACATTTAATTTGTCAAAAATAATGGGTCTATTTTATATTTTACTAGTATGCTCGCACGGTGCGATATTTAAATCTCTATAATTCAAACGTGTACCATAATTACAATTATTAAATAATATACTATTGATTAATTCATTCATGGATTCTATTTACACGTTATTTAAAAAATTGACAATAATTTGTTTTTAAAATTAAATTTGACACTAATAAATAGAATACAATATCATATTGTTATGCAAGCTACACATGCCGCATCAATTGATCGACGGTGGCATAAGCTTTTGGAATTTAAAAAGAGCACAAATTTACTTAGATCTATTGCATCTTCTTTAATATTTACTTGTCAGGTGTTTGTAATAACAACAAATGGATAATTTTTATAAATAAATAATAAATGGGTAATTGAATTAAAATATTTTAATGTGCTTGTTTTGTGACACGGTTAAAAAGTAAACAATGAGCCAAGAATGCAAGTTAACTTAGGTACATTTTCAGTTTTCTTCACATTATTTTCAATGTGTACTTGACATCCTAGTTTTTTCTTATGACTTGAGTATTTGTTTTACTAATGATATTCTTAGTTAAGAAGGACTCAAGATATATTGTAATTTTCTTTTTTTGCAAATAATTAACCCAAACATATTTTCTTAAAATTTCTAAGCACTTGCATTTGCAGAACAAAGTTTGAGTGAGAGAATAGTTATGTAGGACGTGGTTTAGATTTTCAAGATATTTTGTAACCAAAGGTTTAGAGAGAGTATCCTCTTGGATTGAGAGAGTGAGCACAAAACATATACTGCCACCATAAATTGATTTCTATTTGTCGGGGCTTATCATGCATAATGTCATGACAATTATAAATTCTTAGACTACCCGCAGCGGGCGTCTCTAAGGCACGGCTCGAGACATGCCGACGACGAGACGGCCCGCTGCAGAAGGCAGCGTCTTGAGCCCGTCTTGATCCGGCGCATGCATTCTGGATTTTTTTTTAAATACGACGCGTGCATTGCAGCGCCACGCCCAGACCGAAAAAAAAAAATTCGCAACAATATTATTTGACTTCCAATGGGTATAAACTGCTATTTCAGCCAATATTTTGTTTAATAATTCACACGTATAAATACCTCACTTCATCACACAATTTTTTCCACACCGAATTCATCTTCTTCCTTTAGTTTTCATTCTATTTTTCTCTCAATTTTTTTGCAAAAAAATGTCTTTCTCGTCGGACTCATCAACCAGCTACTCTTCTCATGGCACCGACGATGAGATTATGTCGATGGTGACGAACCTTCAAGGTGCTATAGCTCGACTCTTCGCCTCTAAGAAAAAAAAAAGGTGAAGAGGACTGTCGTACACCGCGATCGGGAGGCGGCCCTGCAGCAATTGATGGCCGACTACTTCAACGACAACCCGACGTACGGCCTAACATTTTTCCGTTGGCGTTTTCGGATGCACAAGCATCTGTTCTTGAAGATTTGCGAGATGTTGGAGCAGAATGTGCGATACTTCTAGCAGAAACAAGATACAACCGACAAATGGGGCCTCACGTCGGTGCAAAAATGCACAATGGCAATTCGCCAACTAGCCATCGGTGGAGCGCTGGATAAATTTGATGAATACTTGAAGATCAGAGATAGCACCGGCCGTCTTTGCCTCCGGAAGTTCTGCAAAGCTGTCATCGAGCTCTTCGGTGATGTGTACTTGAGAAGGCCAAATGCTCAAGACACCGCTCGGCTGCTGCAGATGCACGAGGAGAGGCATGGCTTTCCGAGGATGCTCGGCAGCCTGGACTACATGCACCTGGACGTGGAGGAATTGCCCGAAGGAGTGGGAGGCTGCCTACACACGAGGAGATGTGGACGTGCCTTCCTTGATTCTTGAGGCCTTGGCGTCTCAAGATTTATGGATGTGGCACGCCTTTTTTGGAGTGGCCGGCTCCAATAACGATATCAATGTCCTCAATCAGTTGCCCTTATTCGAGGACGTGCTTGAAGAACGGGCTCCGCCGTGCCAATTCATGGTGAATGGAAAGCCCTACGACGACGGTTACTACTTAACCGATGGGATCTAATCGGATTGGGCAACTCTGATCATGGCTCCTCCGCGTGCAACGAACGAGTAGATAGCGCGGTTTAAGAAGATGCAGGAAGCGGCGATGAAGAATATTGAATGGGCATTCGATGTTCTTCAAGCTCGCTGGGGAATTATCCGGAACTCGGTTCGGAACTGGTACACAAAACACCTCCGCAACATCATGTTTACGTGCATTATTTTGCACAACATGATCATTGAAGACGAGAGATAGGAGAGAGAGAATGCTGAGAACTGGAGGTAGGACACAAAAACAACGACGGCTAGTGATGTAGTCCGAGTCCCCACTCTGCTGTCGTGAAAGAATTATCTCAAATGGGACGCCGCGTTGAGAGATACAAGGAAGCATCATCGGCTCATCAATGATTTGATCAAACGTGTTTGGAGCCGATTTGGGTCGGTTGACGAGTAGGATGCTTTTTATTTTTTAAATTTCATTTAATGTAATGTTTTTATTTGTTTTATTTCAATTAATGTATTGTACTAGTTATTTGTTTAAATTAATGAAATTTTTAAATTTTCTTATTAAAATTAATGCAAAATACAAATTCAGAAATTAGATAGATACACCCCTTAGAGACAGCCCCACTGTAGCTCACTGTCTCTATCTCCAAAAAACCCAAAGAGACACCTCTTAGAGACAATATCACTGCAGGTAATTTTAAAGAGGATACCTTCCATCTGCTCACTTTTAACTTCTTCTTCATGTTTTTCATATCAGTCCCATCATCATATGGTTTTATATCCAATACGATTGACGACTTTTCCATTGAGAAATAACAACCAACAAAGTTTGAATGTATATATTATTAGTGACTGCGGATAAAATAAACATAAATTATTTGTTATTCTAACATCAACACCAATATTTGAAAGTAATGTTGAGGTTTTCATGATGATGAAAAAGATATATACCTCTTGTCATTCTCACCATTTGATTTTTTTTTTTTTTTCAATTGGGCTGAGTTGCAGATGGTTGGGCCGATTTTCACCTCGATATGGGACATAAATAAAATATAACAACAACAATTCAAGAAGAAAATAATGTAATGGAAACTCGAAAGTGCGCAAGGAGCGGCAGATTCCCTCCTCTTCCATCAGCGTCGCCAAAGTGAACTACCATTAATTGGCCCTTCTTGAGACTTTGCTTCAATATCTGCTTTTCGTAGAAGAATTATGGAAGTTTTCTTGTATTCGAAATTGTTTGAGCTGCAGAGATAATATTTATTTAGAGAGAATACAGAGGTTAATTATTTGATGCCGTGTGAGAGGTTAATTAGATAATTTTAACTGCTTAATTATGTTTAAATCATAGTAATGGTCAAAATTGATTAAGAGTGGTCAAAATTAATTTGATTTACAATTTTTTCTCTCTTTATATATATATATATATATATATATATATATATATATATATATTAGGGAGAGGATCATATAGGAACTCCTATTTAGGTGAGAATTAGGAACTAATACAAGTCATCCATCCTATAAGATCAATGAATATGATTTAATCTCATAATTAGCTGGTCGATCGAACCCGTTTTTTTTTGTCAATCCCGTGTCTTTTACTTAAGTAGGGTTAGAATAGTAATTTTTGTCATTTATGCAGTGCAAAATCGTGATGCATTAAATAGTATAAAGTGATGCATAAATGCATATTGTTTATAAAGAACAAATAAAATTTATAAAAGTGTGTAATTATACAATTAATGTATTACGTATATTTTATTCGTATTTATATTCGTATATGATATCATAATTAATGAATTATGTATATTATATTCGCGTTTATATTTGATGTTCTGGGAACAATTTCATAATGCATTAAAGCAATTTACATGATGCATCAATACGATTCTGTAAATGCATAAAATAGGAAATGATTGATTACCATAATTAATGCATTACATATATAATATTTGTGCATCGAATTGTATAACTTTATGCATTATGTTGTGTATTGTGATACTTCAATGCATCGGCTTATAATGCAATATAATGCATTAATAGTAATAACGTGATGCATATATACCACGCTTCTGCTCAAATAGCTTAATAAATTTCGCAATAGATACAGATTTAATGAATTTCATTCTACTCTCTATTTCTTTCCCACAACCACCTCCCAACAATCCCCCAAATTTGTCGGCAGACCACCACCATTGTTGGATTTCAATATCAACAAAAACTCATATAAAAAAACTTCAAATTGAGCCATCAAACAAATCGAATCTATCTCCAATATGCTGAATTTCTTGCACACTTCAAATGTAGCAAGATTTTTTCATCGAATTCGAATTAATTTGCTCCGTAAATCCAACGAGCGGAGTAGCGGCTAGCGCCGATGGAGAAGACAGTGAAATTGATGGGGGGAAGTGGGTGGCAAAATCTGGAAAAAAAATAGGGAGAGAGAGAGAGAGAGAGAGAGAGAGAGAGAGAGGACCATGGCGGTGGTAGAGACGACGGCGGTAGGGGTAGGTAATGGTGGTGGTTATTCTACAATTTCCTACAGTAGAGAGAGAGGGGGAGGGGAAAAAGAAGAAGAAAAATGAGGAGAATAAGGAAAATAGAGCAGCAGTGGTGGTGTCGATGGTGGTGCGCGGCGACAGTGGTGGTAGGTGATGGTGGCAATGGCCGTGCCCGACGACAGCTGCAGGTGGTGGTGAAGAGAGAGAAATCGATTGATCTGTGGAGAGAGAGAGGGAGAGTTGTGGTGGTTGTGGTGGTTGTGACCATGTGCAGCGGCGGGACGGCGGAATCTGGTGGTGGTGGTGATGTCTGATGGCAGGGGCAAGAACGAGCTATGGTAGTGGTGGTGATGGTGAAGAGAGGGGAGACACATGCGTACGTACATGAGAGAGAGAATGTGTTGGGAATTTCCCAAATTAGCCTGTATCCTTTATTTTAAGTTCCATATCTATTTTTTCAGATTTAATCCTAATCACACATATATAATTTACAAATGAATGGTGCAGATTAGTTCTTAGTTCTCATATAAGGAGTGATTCTCACAAGATCCACACCCTAAATATATATATATATATATATATATATATATATATATATTATGGGTAGGGATTTGGTGAGAATGAATTTTATATGAGAACGTGAGAATGATACATTTTAATGCATTTTTACTATGTCGGTAATGCATATATTGCAGAAATGTAATGCATACACTTTCTAATACATAAACTGTAGAAATCTAATGCATAAATATTATAATGCATAAATTACTACAACATAATGCATTGTTAAATCTGAACTATTGATCTATAAAAATCAAGGGTCCAAATTTATTCTCATTTCTCACGTAAAATAACATTCTCACATTATCCTCTTTCTATATATATATATATATATATATATATATATATATATATATATAGGGATTAGTTCATATAAAAACTAATCCCCATTTGAGAATTAGGAATCAATCCTATCCATTTAAATTTATAAATCAATGGTTGTAGATGATTGGGGGAGATAAGGATAATATATCAGATTTTACGTTAAATACATATAATTTAGAATGTGGCCAATTTGTTTTCATTCTAGTTATCACATCCCTATAATTAAGTGATTTTAGTTAGTGCATCTCTACGATTAGTAAAAAAATGGAAAGTTGTTCCAAGTGAACTTCCTTTCAATATTTCATATTTTTTTAATATAATATTTTTTTTCCTCATCACTTTTCTCAAAGTTTGATATCTCCTTTTTAATATAGTTTTTGTTAAAAAATCTGGGTGCTCGATCAAACTTTTACAATGGAAATAATAGGAAAAACTAGATTAGAAATAAAGTAATTAGAACAACAAAATAATAAACCGAAATTACACAAAATAAAAAACAAACTCAAAGATTTGTAGCCGAGTCGAGATAGAATCTCTGCCCGCAAGAAGAAATTCGCCCCGGTAGTGCTCTCGATTTGGCGATCCTTCCCCAAAGATAAAACGGCTTCGTCTCGACGGATGTAGCACCATAATTCCGGCGAGCTCCGACGAACTAAACGAGAATAAAAAACTTGAGCTTTTCTATATGATTTTTTTAGTATGCAAGAAAGAGTGCAGATTTTCAAGTGTCTAAAATAATGAAATGCAATCCTATTTATAGTAGCTCCTTACCCATGTTGGATTTACTGTACATTAAAATTCTCTCGACTGTTTCACGAGTAATTACACAGCATGCATCAGTTTTTGGTGGTTACAAATTGATTTTGAATCAATTTCATTTCAATAAGCGGTTACACCGCATTGAAAAGTCATAGCCAAATTTGATACTTCAATTTTGTGTTGGAAGCTAATTGGGCCAAGCCCGATTTGTAATCACAAATTAAACACTACAAATGTTTAATTTATTTGTAGTATAAATAATTGGGTCAAGCCCAATATCAATGTCTTGAACTCGAATTTGTTTCTACAATATACGAATTTGCCTACAACAAATTCATATATATATATATATATATATATCCAACACACAACTCAAATATATCATTTCTCACTCACCAAATAATGATTTTGAGAACATGAAATATTCCGATTATCTACTCGATAAATAGAATAATCCTTTATTATTTAATTATCAACAATTAAATAATTAACCACTATAAATAATGATTTTCAAACCATTATTTTCAACAATCCCCCACATGAGTGAGAAAGCCATATACAAATGTATGCAGACGCTTAGCTCAGTCCTTCTAAGAGACACTATTGCATTTGGAAAGGTAGCTTGTGGCCTTGAACCTACCATAGTCAATATCATCGAGTATACTGGCGGCCTAGTGGACTTATTACACCTTGAACTAGCCCTCCTTGGTGTATACTAAGACAACAATATTGACACAATATTGTCTCAATTCTCGTTTGTTCTCACGTTTGTGTCCATTACAGGCCCTGGAACACCCCTTTGAATTCATAAGTGCATCTTTTGAAGCGGCCACACTTCACACTTATATAGGTGATTCTTATTCTCAAGTATCCTGCTATACTTGTCCTCTTCGAGGTATCCAAGAATCATTAAAAGTCAAAGACTTAACCTCACCACGTGCAGGTTTTCAAACACTCACTGTTCTACAGAGAATAGATAAGTTCGAGTGTTTACCTCTCGGACTCTTATAACTTAGTTTTCCCATTGAACCAAGTTCTTGGGATCCTCCAGTCATCATGGTTGGGTTACCACTATAATCATCCTTAAGTCGTGGATTTTAAACCCATTCCCTCTAACAGTTTATACATTTGATCTCGATTAATACTCTTAGTCAGTGGATCTGCTAAATTATCTATTGACTTTACATAGTCAACTGAGATAACTCCAGTAATCAAATGTCTCACGGTATTGTGCCGTCGACGAATATGTCGAGATTTACCATTATACACATGATTTTGTGCTCGTCCGATAGCTGACTGACTATCGCAGTGTATTAACACTGAAGACACAGGTTTCGTCCAACAAGGAATATCCTCAAGGAAATTTTTAAGCCACTCGGCTTCTTCACCAGCTTTATCCAAAGCTATGAACTCAGATTCCATTGTGGACCTAGCAATACAACTTTGTTTCTTGGATTTCCAAGATACAGCACCACCCCCCACAGTGAATACATAACCGCTCGTTGAAAACGAGTCTTTTGAGTCGGATATCCAATTTGCATCACAGTACCCTTCAAGTACAGGGGGTTCTCTAGTATAGTGGATTGCAAAATTCCGAGTATATTTTAAATATCTCAAAACTCGTTCAAGGGCTTTTCAATGTTCCACACTTGGATTAGCCGTAAAGCTACTCAACTTGTTCACCGAGCATGCTATATCAGGACGGGTACAGTTTGTTAAATACATCAAACTCCCAATGATCTTAGCATATTCTGTTGCATTAACAGGCTCTCCCTTATGTACACTCAAGTGTACACTGGGTTCCCAAGGCGTCTTAGCTATTGGTTTGTCAAACGCGTTAAATTTCTTTAACACTTTCTCAACATAGTGAGATTGTGTTATAGAAATTCCATTAGGTGTTCTTAGAATCTTAATTCCAAGAATCACATCAGCTATGCCCATATCTTTCATGCTAAAGTTTCTATTTAACATCTGTTTCGTTTCTTGAATCACACGAGAATTACTCCCCATGATCAACATGTCATCTACATAAAGACAGACTATAACATAATCGTTATCCGACTCCTTAATGTAAACACATTTGTCACACTCGTTGATTCTAAAACCATTTGACAACATTACTTCGTCAAATTTCAAATGCCATTGAAGCGGCGCTTGCTTCAACCCATACAAAGACCGTTGAAGTTTGCAGACCTTGTGTTCTTGACCAGGTACTACAAACCCTTCCGGTTGTTTCATATAGATCTCCTCCTCTAGCTCACCATTAAGAAACGCAGTCTTAACATCCATTTGATGAATCTCAAGATTGTGCAAAGCAGCAATCGCGAGAAGCAACCTAATGGAAGTAAGCCTAGTAACTGGCGAGTAGGTATCGAAGAAATCATATCCTTCTCTTTGTCTAAAATCTTGAACCACAAGTCGGGCTTTATATTTGTCAATAGTGCCGTCAAACTTGTATTTCTTCTTTAGGATCCACTTACATCCTAAAGCTTTGCACCCAGGTGGAAGATCTACTAACACCCAAGTGTGCATCTGCATAATATAATCAATCTCAATATCAATTGCTTCTTTCCAAAGAGCCGCATCCGAACCAGATAAGGCCTCTTTGATCGTCACCGGTTCGCCATCTAACATTAAGACAACGTAATCCGGTCCATAGATTTTAACTTTTCTAACTCGGTTTCCACGTCTCGGTTCTACATCCACAGGTTTAGACCTTGGTCTTTTCCTATTCGGTGGTCCATAAAACACCGGATTAGAACTCGTGGTTTCATCTACAGTTTTAGAACTTGTAGCTTCGTCTACAGGTTTAAAACTTGTAGATTCGTCTTCAACTCTTTTACTAAAGTTAGACTCAACCTTATCCTTATTAGGATAGATATTCTCAAAGAATATAGCATTCCTTGACTCTATCGTTGTTCCCACATGTATATCGGGTATTTCCGATTTGTGCACTAGGAAACGATATGCACTGCTATTAAGTGCATAACCAATAAAGATACAATCTACCGTTTTAGGTCCAATTGTAACTTGTTTTGGTAAAGGCACTTCAACCTTAGCTAAACACCCCCACACTTTGAGGTATTTATACGAAGGTTTTCTTCCTTTCCATAGCTCATAGGGAGTCACATCTTTCCCTTTGAGAGGAATCTTGTTCAATATATAGTTAGCTGTTAAAACAACTTCCCCCCACATGTTTTGGGGTAATTCCGAACTAATCAACAAGGCATTCATCATCTCTTTAAGTGTTCGATTTTTCCTTTCGGCAACGCCGTTTGATTATGGTGAATAAGGTGCTGTCATTTGATGAATTATACCACTTTCGTTGCATAATTCGGCAAACAGAGCTACATATTCTCCACCTCTATCACTTCGAACAATCTTAATTCGACAACCAAGTTGATTCTCGGCTTCATTCTTGAAGTTTCTAAAAGCTTCAATAGCCTCGTTTTTACTTCTCAACAAGTAAAGATAACAATATCTGGTGCAATCATCAATAAAAGTAATAAAATACTTTTTACCACCTCTAGTTTGCACAAATTTTAAGTCACATAAATCGGTGTGAATTAACTCTAGAGGTGTAGTGCTCCGTTCTACCGACTTAAACGACAACTTTGTCATTTTAGCTTCAACACAAACTTCACACTTATCTTGTGAATTGTATTCACTTATGTTTAGTAAATTCATATTTACTAATCTTTTTATAGCATTTAGATTCACATGTCCAAGTCTACAATGCCATAAATCGGAGCACTCAAGCAAGTAAGTAGAAGTAGAAGCATTTTTATTAGCAACTGCCTTAGAAGGCTTACAAGCTCTAACACTAAGTTTGAAAAGATCCTCACAGGCATAACCCCTACCAAGAGTCTTTCCCAACTTACGAATTACAACATGATCACCATGAAAGCTCAAATCAAAATCTTTTCTAGTCAACCTAATGCCAGAAATTAGATTCTTTCGGACTGTTGGGACATGCAACACATCCTTCAAGGTGATCTCCACGCCCGAGGTTAGTTGAAGAACCACAGTGCCAATTCCAACTACTTGTGAAGTTCGATCACTAGGCTCGGTGATTGATTTGTTATCAACCTCTTTATAAGTGTAGAACAAGTCTCGGTCAACACAGATATGAACAGTACCGGTGTCCACGAACCAAGCTTTCGGGGTAGCCACAAGATTCACTTCGGTGATCATAGCCACGAAGTCCTCCTTGTCCCACTTGTTGAAGTCCTTCTCGACGTTGTTGACATTGCTCTTAGCCCTCTTCCTCTTCGGCTTCTTACAATCCTTAGCCATGTGGCCAGGTTTGTCACAGTTGTAGCAATTGCCATTGAACTTTGACGGTTGAGCAACTTGTTTTCCCTTGCCCTTGTAATTAGCATTTGGGCGAGGGCGCTTGTGAGACTGACCACCACCTTGTTCGGTCAAATTGGCCTTCCCCTCCATAGGAGCTTTCGCCTTTTGATCACGACTCCTCACAAGAGCCTCCACTTGAAGCTTTGACACCAACGTCTCCACGGACATTTCTGAGCGTTTGTGCTTCAAGTGACTTTGAAAATCCCTCCAACTTGGAGGCAACTTCTCAATCATCACCGCTACGGAGAGCGCATCGGCCAAGGGCATCTCTTCGGCTTGAACATCGTGTGCAAGAGCTTGAAACTCTTCCACTTGCTCCATCACAGGTCGAGAATCGACCATCTTGTAGTCCAACCATTTGGCTATGACGAACTTTTTAGTGCTCGCCTCATCAACTTGATACTTCTTACCAAGAGCCTCCCACAACTCTTTAGAAGTTGTGTGAATTCGGAACACCTTGTAGAGACCACCATCCAAGTACGTTAGGACAGTGTTACGACAAAGGTAATCTCCTTGGCACCAATTATCAAAGCCGGAACGAACTTCAAAGTTTGTCTCCTCTTCGCTTGGTGTCGCCGGCTTATCTTGAGTCAAGAAGCCAGCAAACCCCACCGTGGTGAGGTAGAACAACATCTTCTCTTGCCAATACTTGAAGCCTTTGCCCGAGAAGATAGGAGGCTTCTCGGCTAGCCCCAATGTCCTTGACATGTGCAGTGGGGCCATGGTAGAGGACTGACCGCCTGTTTGCCCAAACATATGGGCAGAGGAGGACCCAATCGTGGAAGACACGGTTGATCCAATCGTTGCAGAGGTGGTAGAGCCAATGGTGGCGGAAGCAGTGGAGCCAATGGTAGCGGAAGCGGTGGAGCCGTTGGTGCTAGACATCCTCACAGCAAAGGTATTAAAGTTTCGATAGTTTTAAGTCAATATTAAAATCCAGAATCGATCTCCAAACTTGAACGGGCAGCAACGGAATTTCTTCTTGCGATTGTTAAAAAATCCGGGTGCTCTATCAAACTTTTACAATGGAAATAATAGGAAAAACTGGACTAGAAATAAAGTAATTAGAAAAACAAAATAATAAACCGAAATTACACAAAATAAGAAACAAACTCAAAGATTTGTAGCCGAGTCGAGATAGAATCTCTGCCCGCAAGAAGAAATTCGCCCCGGTAGTGCTCTCGGTTTGGCGATCCTTCCCCAAAGATAAAACGGCTTCGTCTCGACGGATGTAGCACCACAATTTCGGCGAGCTCCGACGAACTAAACGAGAATAAAAAACTTGAGCTTTTCTATATGATTTTTTTAGTATGCAAGAAAGAGTGCAGATTTTCAAGTGTCTAAAATAATGAAATGCAATCCTATTTATAGTAGCTCCTCACCCATGTTGGATTTACTGTACATTAAAATTCTCTCGACTGTTTCACGAGTAATTACACAGCATGCAGCTGTTTTAGCTGTTTTTGGTGGTTACAAATTGATTTTGAATCAATTTCATTTCAATAAGCGGTTACACCACATTGAAAAGTCATAGCCAAATTTGATACTTCAATTTTGTGTTGGAAGCTAATTGGGCCAAGCCCGATTTGTAATCACAAATTAAACACTACAAATGTTTAATTTATTTGTAGTATAAATAATTGGGTCAAGCCCAATATCAATGTCTTGAACTCGAATTTGTTTCTACAATATACGAATTTGCCTACAACAAATTCATATATATATATATATATCCAACACACAACTCAAATATATCATTTCTCACTCACCAAATAATGATTTTGAGAACATGAAATATTCCGATTATCTACTCGATAAATAGAATAATCCTTTATTATTTAATTATCAACAATTAAATAATTAACCACCATAAATAATGATTTTCAAACCATTATTTCCAACAGTTTTTATTTTATTATTTATTGGCCAATTATTTAACACTTTTCAGCATCGTATTAAGATTGATTTAAAATGTTACTACTTGTTAATGTTCGCATGAAAAGCCTTAATGCTATGTGTAAAATTATTCGAGTATTTATTCAAGCATTATTAAAACATCTGAAAGCATTGAAATCTAATATTAAAAGCATCTCAAATACTGGATCGAAATTATAAGTTTTACGTTAACATAACTTTAGCATTACTATTAATGGAATTAAGAACTAGTCCAAGCATTAGTACATAATGAGCATGATTTTATATAAGCATAATTATTTATAAAAAAAGCATGAAAATAGTACATAATAAGCATCATTTTAAATAAACATAATTATTTATACGAAAATTATGAATAAAAAAACAAGCATCATTATATATATTAAAAAGCATGATTATATATAGGAAAAACATGATTTTCAGTTTTAGGAGGAGAAATAGTTAGACCTAAAATAGAATTGAAAACTTTACATACTAATAATAATTATCAAAACATATTTGAAATTAATAAAAAGCACGAAATGTGAATAGTAAAAGCATACAAAAAAATTGAAAACTAAATTATGTGTTGTAAGAATAATTTATAAAAGCATGTTTCAAACGAATAACAAGCATGAAATATTAATAGTATAAGCATAGAAAATTTTGATCGACGATTGAATAGTTCAAAGCTATAATATTTGGAATATGTACATGAAATAAAAAATATGAAAAGTCAGAACCGAATCAATTGAAAACTATGAAAAATCAAACTAAGCTTGTTGAAGTATATAGGAATTGAAATCAATGAAAGAGAAAGAGTAGGGAACAACAAGTCGGCAATTACGGAATTTGAAGATATGAGTGGATTCAGTTATTTATTTTTACTCGCATGCACTTATAATATCCTAGGATAATAAAAATAAAAATAAAATAGAAAACACAATAACTAATCCCAATCATTGAATTTAAAGAAATAGATAGCTATGATGAATTCCTAGTTTTCATAGACTAATTTCTATACTAACTCATCCTTATATATATATATATAGCAGGCTATTTAGCCTATTTTTTTGTTTTTCATTTGTTTAGTTACTTGTATATTTGGCAGACTCTAGTGATTTCTGAGTTGCTATTAACAGATGTGACACTTGTATAAGTCTCTTATGCAAGATTTGCATATAATCTCTCTATCTATACCACATGCATCAATATGTGTTTATTTTACGTTAAATGTACCAACCGACAACAGAAACAACAAATTCAGCGATCATGATGTAAATAGGTCTAGAAAATCCTAAATTTCAATAAATTCTATGTTCCGACAATTCACCATTCGCAGAGCTCATATAACGTATTTCTTCTACCATTCCCGTCGTATTTTAATATGGATCCATAAGTTAGATCAAACTTTCACAAAATATAAAGCAGCAAACAATTCAAAAAACAATAAGAATGTTCGTTTCTTATTTATTTTTTGAACTCACAATTAAAGGACTACATTCTTGTATTATTTTAGCCTATAAATAAATATCCAAATATTTGGATCTTGCACAAACCATATGAAAAAAAAAAAAAAAAAAATTAATAACTTTCTCAAAAGGAATCCTCCAAATTCGTTTTTAATCTTCTTCCCACTACTCTAACCAAAGAATGTCTTTGTATTTATCTTTTGTATTCACAATATGAACAGTGGATAAATATAAAGATTATATTTCTATTTTATAACTAAATATTCAGAAAAAAAAAAAGCTTTAAAAGTGATATTTTTGGTGACAAGCGGCGGTTATCAGACGTGGTTGATGGCGATTATTTTGAACTGTAAAATCGGATCTAATAGAAAATATAGGAATATAATTTACAAAAACTGATTCAACTTAAACTGCTTGTCTAATTTTCCGGATAATGACGATTAAAAATACAATTTTGCCGGAAAAATTGATTCTCAATTAATTTCTCTCTCCTCACTTTTATTTTAATATATATATATATATAGATTATTGATCTTTAATAACCGTGTGCAAAGAATAGGGAATATTGTCAATAGAACGAACAAAGTATGATTTAATAAGTTACTCCGTCTGTCCCAATTTATCTGATATTTATAGTAACTTTTTAACAGCGATTGTTCATAATTTCATAAGTTTTTGTTAAGAGTTTTTGTTTGTTTAATTTCTAATGAGATTTTGTTGATTTTTCTCCTTATAAAATTCAGAATATTTACAATCGTAGTAAATGGGGGGTGGTTCCATCGTGGAGCCAATGCATTGAATCAACCAAGTGAATGCTTACACGTGGCCACTCTCTCTTTTTCAATTTAAATACTATATTTCAATTTAATAATACCATATATCTTAACCATCCTGGTTAATTCAACCCATATCTGCAAAAAGTACATGAGAGTTACTGTAGCAGCTTGGACTTATCAATTATGCTGCTGTCACTGTGGGCCCCACTCGTTGGGAAATTTTAAAATCTGTTATCATGGCCAACGACCTGGACGATTTTGCAAAATCGAAAAATCACCACTATTGCCGATTGTTTTTTCGCCGGCGGCTATTTTTCAGGCTCAAACATCGTCTGATGAATGGTATTCTTACAATGGCTCATTCCAGTAAGAATTTTTGTAAAATTCATCTTCTCGTGTTAATTTTTTGTACTTTTACAAAGATAAAAAAAATTCTCTCCTCTCTTCTCTGTCTCTCCCATTTCCATCTTCTACAACCCCAAGGAAGGCTACGATTCACAGTCCCCGATTCACCGGAGGAGCGTCACCGGAGGAGCGGATAAGCTAAAATTCGAGGTCACCTTAGCAATCCCAGAAACCGAATTCTTGATTTTCACCGGAGGAGCGAACACCCACCGCCCTTTCCCCCGCCCTTTGCGGTTCCAATTCGTCCTCAACACCCACCGCCCCTTTCCCCGCCCAGGCCCTTTGCGGTGCCAATTCGTCCTGTAGAGGTACGTAATTTATTTTTGAGTCTATATTTATTTTTTGCATTGGATTTGATTTCTTCGATTTGGATTTCGTGGACTTGTGTTCGTGGATTTGGGTTTTATAGTATTGATTTTTGAGAAAGCTTTATAGTTATCGTAAATGAACTCGGCTACTGGGATTTTGATTTGTGATATGCGTTTTAGGTAGCTTTGATATTTAATTGATCCTTATTTGCTTGCGCGTAGTTGAATCTAGGGGTATATTGAGTATTGTTTTTTGAATTTGTTATATTTTTCGATCAGTAGTTATTACTTGGATATGGTGCTTGATTTGAATGTGGCTTTGGGTTTGGAGGATTATAATGAATTTGTTGAGGATGGTGGTCGAATTGAGGGAAACAATGAAAATTCTGAAAGGGAGGAAGATGAGAAAGAGGATGAGGATGAGAAGAAAGTGAAGATTGAGAAAGAGGATGAGAAGAAAGTAAAGATTGAGAAAGATGATTTGACTGAGGAGGAGAATTTGTTGCATGAAGAGCTGGTTTCTAGGCTAGTTAAAAATAAGAAAGCTTGTGAGGATGGAGAAGCTGCAGATGCAGATGCAAATGCAGATGCAGATGGTCCTACTAGCGAGGAGCTTGAGGAGAATTTTGAGGTTGGGAAGGTTTTTCCAGATTTAGAAAAAGTATACTTGTTGTATTGTGAATACGCACGTGTTAAAGGCTACAGCGTGCGTAAAGGTGAGCAACGTTATTTCGGTAAGAGCGAGGAAGTTCATTGGAAGCAGTTTCATTGTTCGTGTACTGGTTTGCCTAATTATTCTAGTGTGAAACATAGGCTTGCTGTTTACAAGAAATTGGTAATTCGGACAGATTGTAAAGCAAAGATTACTGTCTCCAGAGATGATATGGGACTTTTTTTTGTTACTTATTTTGAAAAAGAACACAATCACGGTCTTGTACGTTCTGATCAGTCGTTTTTATTGAGATCAAGCCGTAATTTGAGTTATGCTAAGAAGTCAGTTTTGGATGCCTTGAATTCTGTGGGTATTGGTGTGAGCGCTGCATGCAAGTTCATGGAAAAAGAAAGCGGTGGCGTCCAGAATGTTGGTTTCACTAGGAAAGATGCTTATCATCACGTTGAACGGAAGAAGAAGGCTACCAAAGTTGAGGATGGAGACGCATGGTTGCTAGTGGACTATTTAACCAATAAATCTAATTCTGAGCCCTTCTTTTATTGGAAGTATCAGTTGGATGACGATGGTAGAATCATGAATCTTTTCTGGAGGGATACAAGGTGTGTTGTGGATTATGATGCCTTCGGAGATGTCTTGTCTGTGGATACCACCTTCAGAACGAACAAATATAATCTGATTGCTGCTCCATTTGTCGGAATCAACCATCATACTAGCAACTGCATGTTTGGGATAGCTCTTATGTCAGACGAGACAACGAGTTCCTTCAAGTGGTTATTTGAAACTTTTCTGGATTCGATGCACGGAAAGCATCCCAAAATGATATTCACGGACCAATGTCGGGCCATGATGAACGCGATAGATGTCACCTTTCCGAACTCCAAGCATCGATTGTGTCAATGGCACATTGCTAAAAATTGCGGTCAGCATTTTGGCTCTTTAAATTGCAATTCCACCTTTAGGGGTTTGTGGTTCAAATGCATGAATGGTGATGAGAGTGGGAAAGAATTTGAGAAGACTTGGGAGAAGATGATGAAATATGAGATTAAGAACCCAGATTGGTTCACAAACATGCACAAGATTCGTGAAAGATGGGCTTTGGCCTTTACCCGTGGCTATTTTAGTGCTGGTCTGTTGGCCACATCTCGTAGCGAATCAACCAACCAAGCACTAAAGAGTCTTGTAGAAGCAAAAATCTCATTAATTGAATTTGTCCATAAGTACGATGAAGTTCTAAGTACATGGCGATTGAAGGAGAGCACCAAGGATGCATGGGCAAATTGGCTACCCGGTCAGTTCCTTCAAGATAATGAGCTCCTAATTCATGCAGCTAGTGTTTACACTCGTAACGTATACAAGTCATTTGAATTTTCTGTGACTAAATCTTTCAATCATGTTCTTGATGAAAATCCAATTGATCTTGGCGACGACAATCTCAAATTCACTGCCCGCAATAAGAAGATACTAACAGACGAGCGCACAGTTGTTTTCAACACTGTAACGAAATTCGCTAGTTGCAGCTGCAAATTGTGGGAAACTGAAGGTCTGATATGTCCTCACATTATTAAGGTATTTGATCGGAAAAATGTGGGGTCTATTCCTGAAAGTCTGATACTCCGGAGGTGGACCAAAAAAGCCAAGATCGATGTTCCCTATTCTGATGAGGTTTTGGTGGGTGAGGATACTCACTTGATGAATTACATGATATTTGCTAATGAAACAATGCGGTATGTATACGAGCTGGTGTCCGCGGGCTTCAATAATGTTTCATCACGCTCCAAAATCATTGAACGGATGAAGAGTTTACGCGTTGAATTTTCTGAGCTTCTATCACCAAGCCACGGAGTGAAAAAGGAGGCTGAGAAAAAGACATACACAACACCAGGTGGATTAAAATTTCAAGATCTGAAGAAAGTTGGTGACAAGAGTTCTGCTACTGTACGAAAAAGTCGAAAGAGGACTAACAAACCAATGACTGGTATTTCTTTAATTATCTCATATGTTTTTTTTGTAGTATTTATTTTGGTAAATTCGTATTTGATTTCATCCAATTTGTGACAACGCGGACGTATCAGAAGAAACCAAAGAATTCAACAAGAGGACAACCACCGCATACCATCAATTTCATGCAAACTGCCGACGATCAAACAAAATCACAAGACACCGAAGAGATTTATGGGTCTTTCCTGTGAGGCATTTTGTAACATTTTTATTATTTGTTTGTGATGCTCTTGAACAATAAACTACGTACTCTATAATGTATTAGTTGTACTTAATGTAACAATTATATATTTGGTGGCTTCGTAATGAAAAAAAATGTACTGCTCTCTCTCTCTCTCTCTCTCTCTCTCTCTCTCTCTCTCTCATAAGCCCTAAACCCTAAACTCGAAGTGTGGTGTATTTATTCCTGAAATGAATGCTGATTGATCAGCCGTACCTCATATCCTTCCCTTACCTCGTATTAATTCACACACACACAAGAATAGTAGTAAAATTTCAATTCAACCTCAAGTGGATAAAAACTAATCCTTCTTCTTTACCAGATTATGAATTATCGCTTCTCTCATCGCTCATTCACGCATTTCCCCTCCCTCTAGAGCGCCCCTTAATCTATGGTTGAAGGTATATTAGGGTATGTCCATTGTTAATACAGATGCGATAATCATCAACATTCATCCACATCGGGAGAAAGAAAGTTAATATCTAAGTAAATCAACGAATCATAATATTCTAAAACATTTATCATAAAACATAAATACACAAAGTAAAGTTTTAGTTACAATTGAAATTGAAATAATAATAATAATAATAATAATAATAATAATAATAATAATAATAATAATAATAATAATAATAACTGCATTGATATTATACTAAAGGGAATGAACCGGGCAGAATACGGAAATTAGATCCTTAAATAAGAGCAGGGACAATTCCACGATCAAAATTTAGTTGTGCATCGAGAATCCATTTGAAGTCAAGTTTGCCGAGTCCGGAAAAATTGAAAATGGAACGAAGCTTGTCACCATGGCACAGTCCTTTGTGGCGGAAAACCTGAAAGATGGGGGGCTCCTCCATCTTTAAGAAAAACGTAACTACTTAATTCACGCTACATCCGTAAGGAAATTCAGAATTCAAAACAACTTACCAATGAGAAGGCCACAAAGTATTCACGCTCGACGGAGACAACGTCATGCTCATGCCGCCTAATTCCCGGAAGTTTAATAAACATTTCAAACAGGCGGAGGCGAGAGAGAAGCTTTAGTAATCGCTCAATGATCTGGACACCGGTTTTCTCTTCATCGACACCGGAGTCCCGTTTAATCTCGTAAGAAATGGCGCCCAATTCATTATTGAAAATCCTTCGATCATTCATTCGCCTATCACACCAAAAAACAAGCCGAAATAGTGCATCTAACAGAGCGTCGTCCTGGCTATATTGCCAAGCGCCATCACAGTTATAGTAAGAACCTGCAGCCATCGATCCAACCACAGAAATGAAGACGTTAATTTTTTTGGCAATGCGATTAAAAATATGGTTTTGATGATGATGAAGAACTCGGGAGCATATGACTAGTATTTATAGAAAGAAGTGAGAATAAATGAAATGTTGCATGCAAGAGCAACCGAAAATAAACATAATTCACACCCATTCGCTGAATTGAAATTAACCGAAACAGCAAACCCTAAGTTGGGAAAACTGTTTTTTGGATAGGTTTATAAGAGTAACCGTCGCAATTTATTTTTTTTTTTTTGAAAATTCATGTCTGTCGATCAAACCATCACCACTTCTACAAAAACTAAACATTCATCATTTCGAACTTGAACATCTTTCCCATCCCATGTCATTTCGCAACAAAAAAAAAATTATTCGTGATGGCTAACACATATTATTCTGATATCGTGTGGCATCTTGATGAAGATAAGGCTCTGTTGGACGCAATACAGAGACGCCTGTTTCATTTGGCCATGAAAAATAAAAAAGTTCTGAACGACGAATTGTGCGGGATTTCACGAGAAATTAGTAGAGCCTCCCACATCAACCAAGAGAAAAGTGGAGTGGAGATCGTTGAGCGCCTACTAAAACTTCTGGCTCGCCTCCGTATGTTTGAGGTGTTTATCCGTCTTTCTGGAATTACACCGCATATGGTTAATGATGTAGTCACCGTCGGCGAGGAATACTTCATTGCATTGCCTCCGGTAAATTGCTTCTCTTTTCTGTTTTTGTTTATTTTTTAATACGCACTGAGATGAGATGCGGTCCATTTGATCTTAAGATGGAGGAGCCTCCCATATTCAGGGTATTCCGTCAAGAGGGTCTGCGCCATGCGGACAAGCTTCGTTCCATTTTTATTGCATACGGGCTTGCTGAAGTTGATTTCGGATGGATTCTCATCGCACAACGGAACTGGAATCGCGGAACAATCCCTAATGTTATAATGTAATTTGTGGAATTAAGCTTTTCATATGTATTTGAAAGTTATAAATTTTATGGCAAATTGTAATATAAGTTTAGACTATTATAAAAAAGATGAAAAAACAATCGAATTAATTTATTGTTCTAAGTTTGAAGATTTATAGTTTTATACTTTATATTCTATTCCAATTAAGTGCAATCTGATTGAAACTATGACTTTTTTTATTTATTATTAACACTAAAAAAAATCTGTAATGAAGAATATTATATATACATGTTGACTACCAACAAATTATAGATGTCATCGATCCATGATCAACATTACCAACCTTATACCACCTCTAGCAAAACCAGCAAAACTGAATAAGACAGGCAAGTCCATACAAGAGCATGTACTTGACGTCGGTGCCTTCCATATTTGACCAAAAGACTTGGGAGGTGAAATCTTATCACCTACAGAAATGCTCACGGGAAAGGAGAGGCTTTTGTAGGCCTGCATGGCTAGTCACGCCATTCTTGAAAATTATGAGCACAGTATCATCTCTCTAGTTATGGTTAAACTTTTCAGAAGCTACTCGCGATTAATTTCATTATCGTAACATAACACAGGGGAAATAGTTGTTAAAAAAATTAGGCTCTTGTATTGGCCCTATATGGCAATTTCATTTCATCTCAATCAATTCTGAAGACTGGCCTTTATTTTTCAAAAGACTAGGGTCCAAAAATTATTGCTTCAACTTTGACTGCTCATTTATGGGGTCCCAAGTTGGTAGTATAAAGCAAGAGTTTAGGGAGTGTCAAAATACACACAACTAAAGAGCGAAAGAAAGATCAATCACCAATGGCGGATCATGATGAGGAGTGGGTGAGTTTCTCGGTCAGAAGCCAGGTTAGATTCATGGTCAACTGTTATTGCATACGCTTGTCTTCATATCTTTCTGTAGAATTCACATGGCGGTGATGTGTTGTAATTTTTATTAGGATGAGGAAAGTGAAAGGTTTTTCTGGATGAGGAGAACAACACAGCTTCGGAGGGTGCAGACACAATTCACTGAGGCGATGGAACACCCCCGTCACTACTATGTGTTCGTGTATGATGGGAAAAGAGTGAGACCAAATCAAACACCCAAGCAGGTGACTAATTTCTCTTACAGTTGGTTTTCAATTTACAACTTCATCTTCGTTAAAAACTTCCTTTTGCTTCATTTCGTAACTACGTAGATTAAATTGAAAGAAGGAGATACGATTGAAGGAATGGAGCATCTAGCAGGTGGTGGCGGCAGTGTGCCTGTCTGAGTTAGGTTGTTAAGAGAGTGTGGTGAGATCTTACTGGTGTTCGCATCGTAGTCTGTGTGGGGATGATCGAGCAAATACTTGAAGGTGACCCACATGAGTGTAGTAAATAAAAAAAAAATGTAAACGAGCTAATACAACTTACTTCTTTACATTTAGTAAATGAAGCTTTATATATATACAAAGCAAATATATTAAAAAAAAATTAAATAATAAAAAGTTAGTAAAGATGACCCACACTATTAGCGGCGTTAGCTGCCTTCTTCAGAAGCCGTGCCAACGTCAATTAGGGTTTCGTGGTTAGGGGCCAGTAAAAACGACCTCAAACGTGTAAGTGTTTGGCGGCGCGCAGGAATAGGCGGGAGAATAACTCCGGCGAGGGAAGGATTGAAAGTTATATTGTATTTGTCCATGTAGTAACGTCCCAAATTGCCGTTTCGGCGCAATTTCATTCCTGAATGGTTAGGGTGGCTTCGCGTGCGAGGGTAAGCTATTCCACGGCTATGGCGCCATTTTAAATGGAATGGAAGCTCGGAGGAGTCATTTTATGTGTCAACGGGAAGAAATGGTCTCTTCGCCGACGCGGTCGGGCTAAATTCCGGTGCGGGCCGAACCAAATTCCACTGGCATTGACTTTTTAGGTCGGCCCCACCTTCAATGACGAGATTGACCACGGCGGGACCAAAATATTGAAAGAGAAGTCCGTATATAGTGTTGGAGAAATTTATTTTCTCAATCGTACGTGGGGTGGGCGTGTTGGTTGTTGCATCAGTACGGATTCCAAAACCTCTAGTTGATCTTCAAGGGCAAGAGTGAGGTGCCTATCTCGGAACGGACCATTTGGGGAACGCGATCCCGTTTAAGATGAAATTCGTAATTTTGACTCCACCTACACTATTAGCGGCGTTAGCTGCCTTCTTCAGAAGTCGTGCCAACGTCAATTAGGGTTTCGTGGTTAGGGGCCAGTAAAAACGACCTCAAACGTGTAAGTGTTTGGCGGCGCGCAGGAATAGGCGGGAGAATAACTCCGGCGAGGGAAGGATTGAAAGCTATATTGTATTTGTCCATGTAGTAACGTCCTAAATTGCCGTTTCGGCGCAATTTCATTCCTGAACGGTTAGGGTGGCTTCGCGTGCGAGGGCAAGCTATTCCACGGCTATGGCGCCATTTTAAATAGAATGGAAGCTCGGAGGAGTCATTTTATGTGTCAACGGGAAGAAATGGTCTCTTCGCCGACGCGGTCGGGCTAAATTCCGGTGCGGGCCGAACCAAATTCCACTGGCATTGACTTTTTAGGTCGGCCCCACCTTCAATGACGAGATTGACCACGGCGGGACCAAAATAACAAAAAGTTTTTCACATATTAAAGTTAGGTGTTTATTGAAATAAGTTTTGACATATTAATTTAGGTGTTTATTTAAATATCTTTTTATTATTGTCAATTTCCCATAATTTTCAAAACTACCCCTTATTTTCTAAAATTGTGAACTCTTAGCGCCATTTCTGAAAATTTTAAAACTTTCAGGCCCAAAGTTTCAAAACTTCCCTCCAGCCAACTTACGCGGGTTGAATTTCTACATAAATAATTCAGAATCTATGGTAGAGTATCATTCAAAACGTAGCAAATGTCTTGTTCAAGTGCATCTGGTAGTGTAAATTCCTTCCGAAGAGCTAGTAGCTTCAGTAATTCCCATGATAATCTGCAATGCCCAAAGCACGGTGAACTGGAGATAACAACCTCAAAAACACCTGAAAATCCATCGGAGATACTACAGATGCCGGCAGTGGAAGGTGAGGAAAAATGACCTCTGCAAGCGAAAAATTCCTTTTATCCATTATTTGCTTCTAATTATTTGTTAAATCCCCACAGGTGAAAAATTGTAAATCCTTTATTAAATGGTTCGTTGTTTAATTTTAATGTTGGTTCAGTGGTGTGTATAGGATTTAGCTCTAATAGAAGTTGAAGTTGAATGTTGGTTCACTGGTTGTAACTTTTCAATGTTCATCGACTTTTAGCATAGAAGATGTTTGTAAAAATGCTTGAATCAATTAATATTTGTTTAAGAGTACATGATGCGTGATCATGTTGTTTAAGAGAGTATTTTCTCATTGTTCACTGATTGCATGTTTATGTTGTATTAATTATTATAAGTATTTCAAATAAGTATATGTTAAAAAAAAATTGTTATCGGATCGAGTCAGATGGAATTGAATCATGTAGAGTGTGGAAAATTAAAAATTAATTGTTAATTTTCAAGTCCAATTGCAGAATTTAAAAAAGCTTCTACAATCTAGATTTGAGTTTAAATATTCATTTATTGAAGTATAGTTGTAGCATATAAACTTTAAATAACGTATAAAAATATAAATTCTGTTAAGTCCATAATAGCATTCACGAACTAGCTCGTTTGAACGAGCTTAAATACAAGTTGACAAATGAAGCAGTGTTCCAAACCTACTTAGGGAGTACCTAGCTTGGTTGATTAACGGATAAATATGAGAAAAATTGCTAAAAATCGCCTAATGGTGATAGATAAGTGTTTGCTTCTTTGGATTTTTTTTTTGTATGAGATTATTAAAAGCAAGTAACTATTTTGAATTTGAGATGACTCATCTAGAGAGTTTAGATATAACTCCATGGAGCATGTAACCTAACCTGTAGTATGAAATCAGTAGTATGAGGATAAATGAATTATCACAGCAAAATGGATTTCACAAGAATTAGTAATTATATGAGGTTCTGTACAATGGCATGTTGAAATGGAATATATGATAAACACAAATAGCATATATACCTAAAAACCCTCTCAAATGTTGATCATAATCCCATATACACACTGCAGGGGGGGTGTTAAATGATTCAATGACTCACAAATAAATTAAGGTTTCAGAGTATGAACCCAAAGAATAAGCCCAACACGGGCACATAATGAGCCAATAACAAGTTTAAGACAAAACTAATGAAGACAAAACCACACTTTAGACCATCTGCCTAGTCTTCAATCCTCGAGTTATAAAACTCGGCACAATAGGTCTGGCGAGCAGCCAGAGCAATGTTTCCCTTCAGGTAATCGAGGCTTCTTCCGGATGCAAGGCACTCAATGAACTTAACTGCATAAATGCCAGAGTCCGAACCACTGTATTGTTGTGGAGTGTTCTTGTATATAACAATAGGCCATTTAGGCTTTAAATCTCCCGTGTAGCGCACAACATCTTCTTCGTTGCACAGCTCTGGAATCAGTTTTGCCATGAACTCGAAATGAGCAAGCACTTTCTCATTTGTTCTCGTCGACAACATGGAGTCGTAGAGAACAATACGTTGTGTATCGAGTTGCACGTCATAGGCCAGAAAGTGGTCCTTATTAACATGTGCCACCCCATAGATGTGATCCACCTCATTCCAGGGTTTGCCACCTATCTCAGGGAGAGTTCCTTTCACATACTTGAGCATCACCTCAAATGCACTCTTTGAGATAAAACCACGCTGAAAGATGGTCTAGAATAGAATAACAAGATGCACAAAACAATCAAATAAGTTACAAGACTTATCAAATAACAGAAATTAGTATATATTAATAACAGAAATCAAATAACAGAAATTAGTATACATACATACTTATCAGAAACACCATAATATATACATATATAGATGTGAAAAAAGTTGAGATTATACCCAGCAATGATGCTCCATGATACTCCAATTTGGAAGGAATTGCCATGGTTTTTGTTTATACTTCAGTACCAAGAGGTTGAGGATTGCATCCGTGTGCTATATATACAAATTTACAACATTATTTCACAAATGTAATTGCCGTTTCAGCGCAAAAATTGAATAGATAAAGTGAATTTTTATTACCAGAGTAGAGAGCCACTCATTTTCCATGTAAATCGGCTTAAAGAAGGAAACACCGGCATGTTCTGGCCAGTTAACACGAAGACGAATGGTGCTAGAGATACAAATAATAAACTGTAAATCAGTAAATCACTCAACTACAACTTTTTAAATCATTATTTATAAACAATGAATCAAATGTGTGTACCTCTTCTTAGTTTTGTTTTTTTGGTACCACGTCTTGAAATCCTTCAACACCAGTGGAGTGCACATGTTCATCGGGTCATACATCTGTTGTGCACGAACTTCAACAGCTGCACCGCATCTCTTTTTGGATCTCCCTATGGTTTTACATTTCTCCGATGGTGTGTCGGGACCAACTGGATGGCCTTCGGAATGATAACTCGAGGACAAGATGCATGGATTCGACCGAGTGTTGGGCCTTCGTCGACGAGGTGCATCTGGAGATGGCAGACTGATAGATTCAACACTCTTTGTCTTCCTAAACAGCATACGGTTCCATTCAATAGCAGTTTCCGGTGGAGTCTTGCTCGTTTTGCTTGTCTTGCCATCTGACACCGTGACAATTTGAACATCAACAAGCTTGTTCTCACCCATCTTTTCCATTTCAGCCACAGAAGTCACATCATTACCAGAATCAACCATACCACCAACTTCTAGCATGATACCAGCAATCATTTTATCAACATCATTTGCCCCTTTCTCAATATCTGCCACATCATCATCAGCTCCATGATCACCCCATTGATCAGCCACTTTCTCAATATCTGCCACATCATGATCAGCCCCTTGATCAATATCTGCCACATCATCATCAGCCCCGTCATAGGCGCCATCATCAATATCAGGCCCATTTTTTCCAGCCATGTCAGCCTCATCATCTTTCATATCATCACCACCCACATCATCACCACCCATATCATCACCCATATCACCCACATCACCACCCATATCTCCCACATTAGACTCTACTTCTCCAGGCCCCGGTATGGATTTGGTTTTACCACCGGCTGTGTTCACATGGGGTGTATTGGGGGTTTTGGGTTGTGCATTGAATGAAGAAACACTACCATTCATAAGCGCCAATATTTGCTTCATAAGCGCTGCCGTTTCTTCAGTGGTGGATTCTATCTTGTCAATGCGCCCAATAAGGGATCTTCTCAATGCAATAAGCAAGTCCTGATACATTAAACATAAATAAACTTAATACATACAATGACAATTACATAAACTTAACCTCATAAAATGGTAGAAGCATGGTAAAAACTTCATGTTACCTCTTGATTTGCCGGAGTGGTGATGGATGGGGCAGATTTCATTTGCTCTTCCGAGTCAGCAGAAGGGTTTTCATCAGAACATTCGGCAGCTACCATGGTGGATCGAAGCATGTATTTCTTCGTAGGTAGAGAAGATGATGCAATCACTGCATCGTTGTACGATATCTTCCTCTTCGCACTCTTCTGCTGACAGTCTTCTCTACCACAATAAGAAGAAACTGAAGGGTCGAGCGGCTCCAACGACAAGTACTCAACAACAGGATTTAAAGCCAACTCTTCAGTTGGTGACGGTTGTAGACCTCTCTGCAATTCACACCAGTTTCAAACAAATAACTTAAGGATTAACATCAAATAATCATGATCAAAACTGAATAATGAAATTGCATTTAATAGACAACTTACCACAATGAGTTCAGAATTCTCAAGCAATTCCTTCACTTTGGGATAATGCCATATGCCAAATCTTGTTTTCCATCGTAGCACACGAGGAAAAGTAGAAGGCAAATCAGGCAGATCCAAGATCTTCTCGCCCATCTTCTCGCCGACAATTGGCATGATTTCATAAAACCAACACTGTAAAGCATAAAGAAAGCCGCACACATCAAATTTTGGCTGCTCCTTCAACTTGGACTTAACCTTCACCATCATGCGATCATAGCCATTAAACAAGGAAATGGTCAAATAGTTGTAGGCAACTACTCCCCAAGGATAATCGTTGAAACGGGCTACATCATCAACAAGATGCATGTATCTCTTGTCCAGATTTTTGTCAACATTGTCACGGGACAATAATACACCATATAAGAAGACAAGAAGTGCAAGTTTTAAACACATTTCACCCTTCCCACTGTTGATCTTGCATCGATCTATAAAAACACTCTTCACCTGATCAAATTTGATCTTCTCTTGGCCTTCAAAGACAGAGGAATGAATGACAGATTTGGTGGGGGGCTTAAAAAGTGGACCAAACTTCAATCCAGTCATGAGGAAGAAGTCTCTTTTGTTAAACTCTAACGAAATATTGTTGAAACTGAAAATGGGAACACCCCTATTGCGTTTTGTCTCCTTCAAATTGAGAAGGGCATGATAGAGTAACTGTAGTTGAAAGTTTACTTGAGAATAGCTAAGATTCAAGAGTGGCCCGAAGCATGACTGCTCAAATTCTACCAATGTTTCACCCTTCAAATTTGCTTTGATCAGATCCACTGCATGTTTAGTGTGACAACGTGCAGAAATGCAAGCTCCTGTGTATAAGAAAATTTTAAATTACACACGGACATTGCATTATCAAGTATTTATAAAACTTTACAGAATTCATCCCAGCATATAAACATAAAACAGTAGTTTAATAGAAGCTGAAACCAAGGCACAATGTCTTGTTGTTGTTTTTTATTTGCCTTGCTTTATTCAAAGATAATATATTTGAACTAATACAAATCATCATTATACTTTAAATACCAATACCAAATCAGACACATATTAATATCATAATACCAAGACATACTCAAAGATTATTAAAAAACTACCCTAAAAAAAAACATTATTCAAAACTCTCATTACAGTCATCCCAAGACATTAACATATGTATCACATTATAATAATCTCAATACCTCAGCATATAAGATAAAATAAATTTACCAACTAAGAGCAGCAAAATCAAAACCCTTAACTCCCCCAAAAGTATATAGTCAACGAAATAATATTTTATGGTTGAAACAACATAAAACGATGAAAAACTTGAGACTTTTACCTTTAATTTTTTTCACCATCGTTGGTCCCCTGAACCCTCCCTATATACTTCCACAGTAGCTGATTAAAAAATAAACGAGATTAGGACCACATGAAATCAGACAACAAAAACGAGATAAACATGGACAATATCTACCAAAACTCTAAGAAGATAGAAAAAAACATGAAAAAATATTTCAGGGTTCAGCGACATGGAATTATGGGTGCTAAAAAACTGGATAAAATCATCTCTCCACCGTCGCTGCAACAAGTATGACGACACCAAAAAGAAAAAAATATTTACCTCGTTGTTCTTGCGCCTACTCGACTTCACCGCCTCCGGCTACCACTAAAACTACGACTTCACTGGCTTCGGCTACCACCAACGCTACGGCTTCACCGTCTCCGGCCTCCTTTTGACGCCACTTTCACCGCCTCTCTCAATCGCCGGAAGAGAGCACTTTTTCCCACTATGAATGCCAAATGCAATGGTTTGAGCAATAAATTCAAAATCTTCTCCTCTCACTCTGGAGAACAATTAATGTGAATTGGAGCTAAAAAAAAAATTAGAAAACACGATCGGAAACAATGGATGCCAGACAAACTATGAAATTATCAACGGCCGATGAATGATTTCGAATTGGAAAATTACAATACATACGATTACACATCTGCCATTCTAAAAAGATTGATATTTTGGGCTCAATTGGGGAGGAAACTAATTGGGCCGATGATTTATTTTGTTGTTGGCCATTGATATAAAAGTGAGGCATGTCAGATGCATTAATTCACAATCACGGGTTGCAACACTGCTACAGTAATATTAATTTACTAAATTTTGAAAAATAGATTTAATTAGGAATAGAAATAGAAATATGTCTAATTAAATTTATAAAATTCATACTGATTGTTTCACTAACAAATATTAATTTACCAAAACCAATTTTTTCAAACTTGATTTTACCAATATTATTGTTTCAGTAATTATAAGAAAACGAATTATATAAAAAAATGCATAAAAAGAGTTTAAAAACATAATTAAATACCAAATTAAAAAAATAGAGCAGTATTACTCATTTTTCTTAAATTTGATTTTGCCTAAATTATTGTTTTAGTAATAAACAAAAACAAAAATGCATAAATAACATAAATTGGTAAATAAATGCATAAATGTTAACATAAATTGGTAAAATATAATTGATTAGCAATTTTTTAAAAAAAAAGGACAAAAATGAAGCAAGTCAACATGTCCCTTTCATTTGCAGAAATACCGAATCTGCTTGTCCCATATTTCGATCATGGGGACAAACTGAGGTTGAGTTAACCTAATAAAATTAATTCAAAAATGAATTTCAAAAGTAATAAAAATAGTTAAAAAATCATTTTCTATACATTTTTTCTCATTGGTTAATACAATGCATGGGTCTCATGTTGGAACTCCCCAAATGGGGGTGTAACAACTGCTCTGCAGAAAAATTAATGTCATTAATTGAAGAGTAGTTAGAATGTTAGAAGAGAGAGAGAGAGAGAGAGAGAAAAATAGAGATGTTATGATGTTGTGGTTGTTGTTCGCAGAGAAGAGAGTGAGAGCGACACAAAGAGTTAGGGAGGGGGGAGGATACTGGGTGGGGATATTAGAATAGTTTTATTGTTTTATTTATTTATGGAGTCCAACTTTTTAAATACCATTACATAAAATACACTTCTTATATATCCTCATTTTAAATCACACTCTTTTATATACCAAAATGTTTTAAAAGACTATTATACCCTCAAACTTACAAAATAATTAAATAAAACTTAAATAAAAAAACAACAAAAAAACAAAACTAACCCTACCCCCCCCCCCCCCACCACCCGCCGTCCCCATCTCTCTCTCTCCCCTACATCGGTCCCCCCCACCCGACCAGCCCCCTCTCTCTCTCCCAATCGGTCCCCCACCGCCACCGACCTCTTCTCTCTCTCCATCTTCATCGTGACATTTCCTCCTCACGATCGATTGATCATTGTGAACGGAAGAAAATGAGCAACCGCTGCCACAACCGCCGCCGCAATGAGTCGCCGTCGACATCCTCCGGCGAAGAGGAGGAAAATTCGAATTTTCAAGTCCCAATTCCACCGGTTAGTGCCCTTTCTTTTCTCGAAATTCATGTTTAAATCTTCGATTGAATGCATGTTTTTTAGTTTTACATGTTAGAAATTGTTATATGTTAGAGTTAGGATTTTCATGTGGAAGATTTCGACATTGTTTTTGGTGTAATAGAGTTGGAGATTTTTGAATTTGTTGGTGTTGGGTAGTTCGACATTTGCTGTGTTGGTTTGGTGTTCTTACGGGGTCGATGGAGGTGGGAAAGACAACGGCGAAAGAGCTCTGGCGTGCTCACGATGGGCTTCCCATCGTGAGGTCACGGTGAGGTTTCCATCGCCCGATCACGATGACACTCTATCGTGAGCTCACGATGGAAACCTCACCGTGACCTCACGATGGGAAGGCCATCGTGAGCTCACGATGGGACGGGCTGTCGTGACCATGGCAGCACCCTTCGCCGTCGTCGCGCCGGTCCTACTCCCGTCGTGACCATGGCCACGGGCTATCCCCCCGTCCTTCATCTTCTTGTGTTTATGTTGGTTTGTTGAATTATAACACGTTACCATGCACTTATACTTGGTTTTATTGATTTTGTAGGAACATTATGAATTTGTTAGACCCGCCATGTTGTACTCGTCTCCTAAAGTGAACCTTTACATGAGGGTAGACGTGTTTGATGAAATTAGGAGAGTTTTATTTGAAATATCCGGTGATCATCAAGCCAAGGATTTTCTAAGAACCGGTGTTGTTGGGCGGTTGATTGATGCTAGAAGAAATCAGAGTGCAAGCAATGCGCTAAATCTAACAATAGCCCGACAGTTGCAAGGGGTTGGTGCTAATCGAGTACCAGAGAATGAGCTTTGGTTTTATCTTGGTCATACGACCATTCGTATGACGGCAGTGGAATATGCTCTCATCACCGGGCTTCACTTTGGAAAATCTACATTTAATCCTCATGCAGTTCATGTACCTCCTAGAACTGGCATTCACTACAGATTTTTCAACGGCCGAGAGATAAAGACAAATGAGTTGCGCGACACCTTCAACAGAAAATAACTTGGGAGAGACATCGATGACTATTTGAAGGCGCCCAACTTGCTCATTTACTATTATTTCCTCCTATGTCGGGATAAACCCACCATAGAGGATTGGGCATGGACTTTAGTTGAAGACTTCGAGGCTTGGGATGCCTTCCCATGGGGCTCGTACACCTGGGGAGCACTATGTCACTATGTGTACAACGCCCAGACAGTCCCCAAGGACTACCACCTCTATGGTTCGGTTTGGGCTTTACAGATTTGGACTTATGAGATGATTCCGATGTTGGGAGGTCGATGTGGAATCAAAGATCACATCGAGAGAGTGCCCCGGTGCTTGATGTGGGCCACAAGAGTGATGAAAGTTGATTTCAGTCAATTCTTCGATAATATACGGGTACATTTATAATCTTATAATGTTTTTCATTCATTCAATGATGCAATCTATATTAGTTTCTAAAATTCTAATATTACCTTTTCATTACCTTTGCAGCTTCAGGTATTGGAAAGTTTTGAAGCTACGGAAGCAGAGCGTTATGAGTATTACATGCTGAGCTTCGAAAATGGAGACCCTTTTGATGTTCGATATATACCTCCCAAACAAATTACTTCCAGAAATAACTCGACTACAAAGAATGCCAAGCAGAAGACTATGGGAAAGTTGAAGCAGTTAGCAGCAAGGGTGGTCCGTGGTGACCCGGCACGACAGATGTCGAAGCGTCATCGGGAGGGTACCCCACCACCTCGCAGTTCACCACCTCCTAGTTCACCACCTTACAATTCACCACCTCGTACTTCACAGTGGGGGCCCTCGGGAGAGCCAGACATGGTTTGTTGTTTGCACGGATAACCATGGCCCCTCCATGATGAGGGCACGAGCAACAGGGGGGACGAGATTGAGCGCCGGTTGAGGAGTGTTTTGGACGACGAATCTAACAACGGCTTCCTTGCTAAACTGACTCGGAGAATGAGTCAGTTTTTTGTTATGAGGCGCCCAGACAGTCCTCCACAACAGTCACATAGGAGTCGTAGGACGGCATTGGACGCGGCCCGTCACTCTACCTCGGCATTTGACGCTCAGATGCGGACTGGTAGGATTGACCAGGACTGGGATCCGGCCCGTCACTCTAGTGCTGCAGGTTTTAGTCACATGCAGACCTCTCGAGTTCGGCCCCAGCACTCTCCAGTTCAGCCTCAGCACTCTCCAGTTCGGTCACACCATTCTGCAATTGGGTCCCACCACGACGAGAGGCAGACTTCCCGCCGCTCTGAGCCGGTGCCTTTCCAGTACTCTCACCGGCAGACTTTCCAACACTCTGAGCCGGTGCCTTCCCGTTACTCTCACTGGTATACTTTCGACCACTCTGAGCGGGCCCCTCTTCACGACTTTGCGGCTCCTTCTCGGCAACTTCAAATCGGTGTTACAGTCCGTGATGAGCCGTTTTAGCAGATTGGGCCGTTCCAAGCCGATCAGGAGGCACAGTCATCACAGCAGATTGGTCAGGACTTGTTTGCCCAGCTCTTTCGGCCGATGCTGATGTCGATCCCTTACGAGACAATGCAGCAGCCCATTCTAGAGACGCCGCAGCAGCCTATTCACCAGACAACGCAGCTGCTCCCTTACCATACACCTTTGCAGTTGACCTATGGTCCTAGTGAGCATCAAGGTTCTAGCTCACACACTCCCCAGCAGTGCGTTGTAGATGATCCGGTTAATGAGGATGATGCTCAATATGAGGAGCCGGATCAGGGGGGTGGTGAGGAGGTAGGTGATGTTGCCTTCGGTCCTCGGCAACGTAGACCGTCTGCTGCTTTCCGCACCCCTTTTCAAGGTGCAAGACAAAGTAGAATGGAGAGGTTGAAGATGATGTATAGTGACTTTAGGAAGCAGGGATATGGGTGTTATGTGCCTGTGCTTGAGACGGGTCATCGTCTAACAAACCAATTCTTTGATCTGGTGGAGGATCCGAAGGAGGACTTCCGTCAAGAAGTAAGTTACTAATTTTATATAGCAAGTTTATACTTATATTGAAATTGATTTGAAATTTATATTGTCTCAGGTAATGGACCTCTACGTGCTTTCGATTCGCACGAGGATCCGAGTGCATAACAGGGCTGCTCCCAATATTGGGCCAATTAACACGATCATCATCGGCACTCAGTTACTTGTAAGTTTTTAATATATATTCTTTATATTTTATTATAAATATTTTAAAATGATATTAATCTTGTATGTTGTCAATTTGATAGCAAGTTTTGCGTGCCGAGCTGCAACTCCTACATCCGGAAGATCAACAATTCATGCGCATAAAGGGAAAGCCCGTATAAGGGTTGGAAGATGCATCCGAGATTACAGGACATTGTGTACGGGCTAGACTATCCAAATGCCGTTCCATGGTCGAATTGCAAACATGTAAGTGTTTATGGTGATATATATTTCAAGTTTCTAACCATTCATTATTGATTTAAATTATTCTATTTTTGTATTGAAACAGATCTGCGCTGTGTGTAATGTCTTTAAGAATCATTGGGTCACGATTCGGATAAGTATTGATGATTGGACGGTTGAGTTGTACGACTCAATGTCACACGAATATGATCAGGAAAGGGTCGCGCCTATTGATTATGAGCTCAAGCCCATTACTTGTCTCGTTCCTCGTCTACTAGCTCTCTCAGGCTATTGGACTAACAATGCAACAATGACGAAGCGAGATGGTGAAATGAAGCTTTTGAAGATGCCGATCAAAGACCAGTTTGCCCAGACAGACAGTCACAGTTGCGGCCCCTTTGCATGCATGTATTTGGATCGTTTGATTAGTAGTAAGCCGAGACACTGGGGGAACATCACCAAACGCTACATTGAAAGATATCGGTGGCTCGTAGCGACTAGGATTTATTGGCTTGCTGTACTTGACAACGCCTAGTTTTATATGTATGGTGTTTGAAACATAACTTTTGAAACTTATTTTTATATTTTGTATTTCAATATTATTTTATGGGGTAGTTTTATTAGTTTATTGAGTTTATGGTGTTTAAAACATGTATTTGGATCTTATTTTTATGGTATAGTTTCTTAGTTTATTGACTACATGAATGAAACAGTTTTGAGCAGGTAAACCCCTAAACTCTCGGGTCTGGTCACGAAGGCCCTACCATCGTGACCTCACCATGACAACTCCATCGTGAGCTCATGATGGAATCTAATCGTGAATTCACGATGCCAGGGCAATCGTGAGGTCACGATTAATACAATCGTGAGCTCACGATGAGGACGCTAAACCGCATCGTGACGTTAGGATTTTTGACTAATTATGTTGTTTTAACCGGTTATATTATTTTGGTACGTGTTAAATATGTTCTACTTAACATTGAAATACATCAACAAATGAAAAATTACACATTTAAACACACAATTATACTGTTGGCGAGATGTGTGACAAAACAATGAATACATTACTATATATTACATATACAATGACTCTTGCATTTGATAAACAATACACCTCTAACAATAACCCATTTAATGTTTCTTTGATATAAAATCGCAAAATATGATGTGCAAATGTTTCTTAAGACATAATATAACATTACAACACTAATTAATCATTATTTTAGACGTAATTGTTCCGGTTTATTAGTTCACGATGGGATAAAAATATAATCGTGAACCTGGTCGTGAGAATGTCATCGTGATCACGATGTACTCATCATCGTGACCTCACGATGTACTCATCATCGTGACCTCACGATGGCATCATCATCGTGAGCTCACGATGGCGCCATCGTGAGCTCACGATGATGATGCCATCGTGAGGTCACGTTGACGTGGTCATCGTGACCTGTCCAAAAACTCGAAAAAAATAACATTGAAATTCAAGTTAGCATTGCATAAAACGAAACACAAATTTTAGTACAAATTTTAGTACAAATTCATACAGAACTCTTAAACAAATCACCAAATAAAGTCACCAAATAGGTCTAGTAGTTTAATACGAATAAAGTTCAAACATAACTTTTAAACAAATCTAAACTATAACCAACACGCTAGTCGACATCTAGAGCTGTGGAGGGTGACGCACCATCGTCCGCTGCTTTATTTCGGGCCTCAAGTTCCGGCGGCAACCAAGCAGTGTTCCTCAGGATCAGCACTCGGCATTTAATAATTTCCTGTGTCGACTCCATTACCTCAAAGATCATGGCATCATCTACTTTGAGGTCGAAAGTACGTGTGAATTGTTTCCACCCTGCATACTCAAACTTCGATTTCTTCAAAGATCCAAGGTACATCAACTGACATTCGGTTCCATTATGATTGGCAACCAGTGGCACATCCGCAAGAGGAAGTTTACAGACAATATGTGCTGGTATATGCTATATTGCACACAAAGCATTGATTAAAAGTCATACAAAACAAATTAATTGTTTGTTTAGTGGTAGAAATTCTTACCAAATGCCAAGGGGCCGAAACATGTGACTTGGCTAGGATAACATCGAAAAAGGGCTTGTCTCCTGATAGACAGTTCAAGTTTGAATCGGATGGGTTGGCCGACATCTACAACCATCCAAATGCGATAAAACATAAAGTGAAGACAAACATCAACATCTCCAACCAACTTCAACAATTGACACATAAATTGAAAATTTTTACATATCAACAACATCAACATATTCTTCAAAATTCAACATAGCAAACCAATTTAAAAAACTACAACATATATCGGACATAAAACAACAACATCAACATATCAAACAAAATTTTAGAATTCTTGCAAAAGAATACTAGATAATCAATTCATCAAAATATAAAACAAAAGATAATTTCATAACTCCTATAATTGAGTGACATTGAGGTCGAAGAAACGTACCTCCAATCGGAAACGAGCGGTGGGGGCGGCGGCGGCGGCGGCGGTGGACAAGAGAAGCGGAGGTATTGAAAAGAGGGAAGAGAGAGATAGGAATGAGATAATAATATGATATATGTTGGATATTGGTGGAAAAGAAGGTAATGTACGTATGGTTGAAATAAAAAGTTTGATATTCTGTAGTACTTTATCGGGAAATCTGGATTCATCACAATGGGATCACCATCGTGAGGTCACGATAGGAGTGGCCATTGTGAGGTCACGGCTGTTCCTTCATCGTGACTTCACGATGGCTATCTCATCGTGACCTCACGTTGCAGATACCATCGTGAGGTCACGATGGTTTTGTCATCGTGATCAAGGCAGGGACTCACCAAAAATCATCCATGTATGCAAATAATACCTGTCTCAAAAATTCTGAACATAAAAACAGATATTAAAGGTTTAAAAAGGTCAATACAATGCCATAAACTCAACAAGTTCTGTTACTCCTATATTTCATCTTCAATTGGGTCAGGACATGCTCTAATATCATGACCCTCACGACGACAATTGCTACATCTTTTTTTCCTCCGACGTCGTTGACTTGATTCTACTCCCCCAAAATCATGAAAATTTTGTTCATCCTCTGTTTGTTGGAGAGAGATATTCAAATCGACTCTACCAGGGGGAATAGATATCGTGCATTTTTTTCTGTTGTGCCCAGATCCACCACACCTTGAGCAAACTTGAGGACGTCGTGCTCTCGTGCCTTCAACTGCTGACCGAGCACGACTCATTTTTGGACGACCAGCCTGACGTACATCTTCTGGAGGATAAACCCTAATTGATTTGATCTTCGGCGGCACATTCCACTGATCGGGGTGTGGTATTTGATTGATATGCTCAGCATAAGTCTGTCTTAGGCCGTCTTGTTTGAAATATCTATGTACGAAATCGTACACATTCAAACCAATGCCGGCCCGCCTGTTAAAATAGGAAAAATAGAATTACTTACTTACAAAATGAATATAAAAAAACTAAAAAATTATAACAAATAATATAGATTTTACCTTATAGCGACAGCAGCATGCTTACATGAAATCCTATCCTCATCGAAGACACGACAATCACACGTCCAATTTTGAAGATCCACTTGATATTGTTGATTATCTTCGTCTACTTTATAAACATGGTCAGTGATTGCTCGAACAGGAAGAGGGAGACTCGCTTGCACGGATAGAGCAAGCTTATTGAATGTAGTTACAGTCAACACATGATCTCTCGATTCAGCATCAGTACGCCGCTCGTCAAACCAATCCTCCAATGTGTGGCGAAATGTTTCAAGTAATGAGCACACTGGTAAACGCCTACCCCACCACAAAACACTGTTCACGGATTCGACAGCATTGGATGTCAGTAATCCATAGCGCCGCACAGGACACTTTGGCCTAGCCCACCTCTCTGGTCCAATTTGAGAAAGTTGTCTGTGAGCACCATTAGGACTTACAGTGTACAACAATTTGAAAAAGTTTTCAAACACTTCGTGGCGATAACTAAATGTTGCTTCATAAAAGAGTGTGGCCACAGTTTTGCCATATGGGGTCAAATTTTTCTGCAGATGGTGATAACACAATCCGTGGAATGCATTTGGATAGACGGTTCGAACTGCATTCCTAATGCTCTTATGTTGGTCGCTCACTATCAACAAATCTTCGGGTGGATTGAAGCATTTGCGAATGTTATAGAGAAAATAAGTCCATGACTCATCGTTCTCTATCAGACCAAGGCCAATTGCAAGCGGAAACACTTGCTCGTTCCCATCCTTCGTGCAGGCAACAAATAAGGTTCCTTTATTTCTACCCTTAAGATGAGTCCCGTCTACTATGAACACAGGTCGAAGACACTGCTCAAATGCTCTAATACACTGTCCAAGGGCAAGGAACATGTGACAAAACACTCCTTCACTAGTCGTCTGCAAGTCGTATACAGTCCCAGGATTACTTTATTTCAACAAATACAAATACGACGGAATCTTCTGATATGACTTGGAAAAATCACCGTACATTCTCTCTATCGCTAGTTGCCTTGTTCGGACGGCAAAGTTGTATAACATTTGAACGCCGTATTGCATGCGCGTCTCTGCCATCATCTCCTTTGGCCTCAGAACGACCTTCTCATCTATCAATTTCTTAGAAAAATAAAATGCGGCCACCTCGCTACTCACCGACCTTGCACGTGCAGCACGGTTCAAATCTGATTGGCAACTGTGATCCAATGTCAACTTAGTAATCTGAAAAAGAGTTGCACATTCCGTAGCACACAACCTAAATGTGCAATTCTTTCTACTACTCCTACATAGGTACACTGCACGGTTCGAAGCGGAGCGATCGGTCTTACACTCCACAAAGTGCTCCAAATGATACATTCCTATAGCTATCCTCAACTCTTGCACTGATCGAAATATCGACCCTACCTCGAGACTACCATTGATGACGATAGGCCGCTCAACCCACGCCAACGGTATTGCGCTTTCAATGTCAGAATGTGGAATGATCCAATTGTGCTGTGTACGCTCATGCTCAACCTCATTTTCTGATTGATGGTCCGATGAAAAGTGTCGCTGCCCCATGAGCCTATCCATTTGTGCCGACTGTCCAATCCATGTATAAAACTCTTCTTTCAATGATTCAAGCAAATCTTTACGACGATCTTCCTCTTCATCTTCGGATGTAGACACCGCTTCATCCTCCTCATAATCTTCATCATATTCATCATCATCACCATCGTCACTATCATCTTGTGCACCCGATGTGCTACCTCTCACATTAACTTCGGGGGCGGAGTTCCCACGGTTTTCAATCACATAAACTTCTGGATCCTCTTTAGGGTCCGCTAACCATCAAAGTAATTCTAAATCGCCCCGCAATAGCACTTTTGCTTTCATGCCGTTAATGGTTGTGAGGTACCATAACACATATTCGGTCTCCTTCCCACCATTCAAACTCTCTCTAATGAGTTCCACAAGGTTAGCACGATTAATCGTGCCGGGGTCGATGTAGACAACAAATAAATCCCCGTCCATATATATCGATCGCTCCCAATGACCGCCGTGATATATAATAATACGGTGTAAAGACATCTGAAATTAAGAAAATATACAAAAATGAAGTGTAAACAATCAATGAAAATACTTGTTTAGCACACATCCGTGCTGGTCACGATGGTGATCACCATCGTGAACACGGTGAACTTGTCCATCGTGACCATTGCAGAATTCGTGTGGTTAGCTTAGAACTAGGTATTTCAACTTCTTTTAAACCCATAATACCATGAAGTTTTTAATTTAAGACACCATTATATGAACAAAATAACATATTTCATGACATAAGATGAAACATATCTGGTATTATACTTTCAAAAATCCTAATTTCACCCTAACAATAACCCTAATTTCAGCAGCAACTTATATCAAATGAACAAACATTATGCATATTATGCTTACCTTTGTATGAAGTAAGGAACGCCACGGAACCCCCGTTGATGCTTTCGTTCTTCTTGGGCGAGATCTTAGATGCTTGGAATGATGATTGGTTTTTTTTTTGGGGTGTATGTTTGTTGATTGTGTATATGTTTGAATGTGAGGTTATGAGTTTGAATGGGGATTATTCTTCCCCATTACTACCACCACCAACCTCAGTGGCTTCATTTATTACCTAGTACACCCGAAAATATTCACCAAATCGAATGTGCAGATACATTAATGAGTTTCGCATGCATCAGTCTTGGTTACGATGGAAGTGTCATCGTGACCACACGATGGGACTGCCACCGTGACCTCACGATGGGATTTTCATCGTGAACAACCCATCGTGACATTCCTATAGTGACCACGTGCGCAGTCAAAAGTATGATACGGTTGACTTTGAAAATTAAGGGTATTTTAGTACTTTTACAGGATTTTGGTATACAAAAGAGTGTGTTTTAAAGATAGGCTATAAAAGAATTATTTTTTATGTTTTGGTATTTTTTTGTTAGTTTCCTCTTTATTTATTTGTACTTCCTCCGTCCTGTTTAATTTGGTTCATTTCAATTCGAAATTAAGAATAAGGAAATTAAATATAAATAGTGTATATTGTTGATGATTAAGTGATTTTAATTGCATTTTCACACTGTGGTAGAGTTGATCTACAGTATGAATAGCAATCAAACACTAAAGTATTGCTTGTAAAAGTAAAGTTGAGCAGATTAGTAGGTCTAATCTTTGCCAAAAAAACAAAGAAAAAAGGAAACTGGGTGGCTAAGCTTATATGGTATTTATAAGCTAATAAACTCTTGAAAAATTGATCCAAATTGGCTAAGCTTAATTATCTCCCACGTTCAATTTTTTCTCCAAATTGAAGCTGAATTGGACGCCGAAAATGCTTACATAACAAACTAACATTTTGTACGATTTAAGGCACAAATTGATTTCCAACTATAATTTTTTCATCTTTATCCATCTTTTTCTTCCTTCTTCCGCCATCCGTAACTTGAAAAATTGAGAAAATAATTTGAAATATCACTTAAGAAATTACTCACAACGCCATGTAAGCATTTTCGGCGTCCAATCACTACAAAAAAACAGCAAATTACTGACGGAAAGTAAATCCCCATATTCCGTCAGTAATACGCATTACTGACGGATACGGTTGTTAGGAAAATGAGCATCAGTAACCAAATTACTGACGGATTACTGACGGAATCGCCATCAGAAACATTGACCGGACAAATTCCTCCATTTTTTGTTGTGACGGATTACTGACGGAAATTTCCGTCAGTAATTAGTGTTGGAATTTTTTGCTGACGGAACTAAAAGATTTATTCCCTCAGTAATTTTCACTACAAGAAAAAAAATTATAGACGACGGGTAATGCGTTGTCTATAACAAAAATCCGTCGTCTATAGCCTAGTAGTCTATTATGGACAATCATAAACAATAGGAAATTAGATTATAGACGACAGGAATTTACCGTTGTCTATAAAAGTCATATACAACGGAGTTTTCCGTTGTCTATAATCGAAATTCTGTTGTCTTTTCAAGTTAATATACTACAATTTTTTTTGCGTTGTTGTATTAACAAGTCTTATTGTCCTCCGTATGCTCTTTATTTTCCATTCAAATCATAATATCATAAACATCACAAATCATAAATATCAAAAAGCTTCATTACATTATAAGCTCAAGAGAGATACAAACATTTCACTTTCATTCCATGTTCTACAATTAATTTCAAAATACATAAATATGAATGTTTACACTTGCCACTACAAAGAGTTTCCTCAATCAATTACCGAGAAAGACGAGAGATTTCAGATTTCCCAGTGATGAGAGGATTGTTCCTGAGATATTATTGCTGTATAGATCCAAACTTATTAAGCTCTTCAAGTTACCCAACTCAGCAGGAATTTCCCCTTAATGTTATTTTTGTATAGTTCCCTAGAGTGAAAAAATCAGTAGTTATCAGTCTACATTAACAAAGACAATATGCTGTAAAACAAATCTAAAGATAGTTTCATAAATCCGACTGTAAATGAATAACCAAGCGTAATTATAGGTCTACAATCATAAAAAGCATATAAAAACTTCCAAATATAATAAAAAGAGAAGAGAAACATGCCACTGTCAGTCAATGATTATGGTGATCTGGGCTCCTCCGAGTATTAGAATAAATTGAGATAATTAACTCCAAATCCGTTGTTAACTCTTTATATTTTCAATAAGTACACAATCCAATAAAAAAATTAGGTAGAATTGCGTCTATAATCATTATGATCACCTAGCCTCCAGAGGCAGCCTCTCTTCTCCACACCACTATCCCAACCGCATGTCAATACACAATGAGAGTACCTTAAGCTCTTCAACACAATAGACCTCAAGCCCTTTGTACCAAATACTATGTAAAACATGAGAGCTTTTTAACATTTATACAATTACGGCATATCTTGTAACCATAATCACACAAATATATCATACCCTAAACAAGACAAACTTCATCCAGCAAAACAAACTAGGGAAATATAAGCAGGAGCTTACCATATAGAAACCCACAGACAACATAAATAAATAGATAAGCGAAATTCAGTTTCAAGCTAGTTCCACAATAATAACCCCTAAATTCAAAATTCACTAACTAAATACAGCAAAAAGCAGAAGATTTCTCCATGTATGCCCCAACAGTTAGCTAAATCAAGAGCCAACAGCACCCAGAAACAAACAACACAGATGAGACAACTAATCCACCAAACATGTAACAGAAAAAGACGAAAAAGAAAAGTAGAACATAGAGGGTTTGAATCAATATATACGCACCCTTAAAGATGATGCAGATCTTTGTCATGAACCCAATCCAATCGAGATTCCATCGCCATTTTCATCCTCCCCAGGCCCGCACCTTCAGTAATCTTTAAAAACCTGAGCCGCCTTTTTTCCGTCAATAATCCGTCAGTAATTACCGACGGATTTGCTTTCTGTCAGTAATTTTATCAGTAAATGACTGTTTTTTTGTAGTGAATTCAGTTTCAATTTGGAGAAAAAATTGAACGTGGGAGATGACTAAGAAAAATTAAAAGAAGGAGATTTTTTTTGCAAAAATTAAAAAGTTTGGTTTTAAACCAGAATTTGAAAAAATGTGGTGAATTATTTTGCAATTTGGCCAAAAAAAAACCTAAAAAAAACCAATTTTTCAAAGTTTAGAGATAAGATTAGCAATGAGAATTAGGCAAAAAGCAAGGGTTCTAAGATTTAAATCATACTAGCCAATGAAGATCTCCATTAATCACAAATGCAGCATTAATATATTCGAAAAAGATAAGCACTCGTGGCATGTGGATTAGAGAACGTGGCTACGAACCACAGTGTTAGGGTTCGTAGACCATCACGGTACAACAAATCACACTTGTTATTATCAAAGTTACACGAACCGTTGACTTGAAGATATGTTTTGCAAATGAACACCATTATAGATTGAGTAAAATGAAGACATTTGTACTTCAAATTTAATGATAGCTGACTTAGGCCTCAGAATCAGAACCCATGCCGGTGTAGGAAAATTATACCATTAGCAGAACCCTCAATTATTACCTGGCCCACACGAAAATTAAACTTCATGGGATGATTGTAGTGGTGAAAATCTATTTCGTCTTCCAATTCGAGTTGGGTTCGTCCGCTCCGTCATCAGGACTGCTAAGGCGGTGACGAATCTAGAAAAATGGAGCTTGACAAACTCATTAGTTGAGAGAAAATCAAGGCATGGTTTGCAGACGCACTTGCTGCGTGCAATGGTTCGAACATCGAGTCTCGAGAGGATGTTGGTGATGATTTCTAGTGGAAGATATTTGATCGAATCCTGCACCATTTCTGATAATGATATGATTAATAGATTTACGGCCTAAAGGGAAGAAGTCTAAGGGAGAAAGACAGGTTTCTTTTAGACTATCGGCGTCGCCGACGAAGACTGGAGATGATGAATGAGGGTTGTGAATGTGCACCGTTTTGTTTTGTTGATGTCTGTGTTGAAATGAAACCCTATCTTCATTCGCACTGGGGTTTAATTTTAATAAATACTACCTCCGGTCCCCAAGTCTCTTCCTAAGAGGAAGTGGCACGGGTACACTACAAGAAAGTTGACCTATTGCGACATACACACATGTGACACTACATGTAAATGTCGTAAAATTACCACATTTATGTTCATCGTGTCTTATATTTGCGACAATTGTGCATCACATTAATATTGTGTCACAAAATTGTGACATAAATGCGACACTTTTTTTTGTGTCTTTAAACTGCGATACTGTATCAGAGACATATTAATAAAATGTCATAATTATATAACATATATAAAATAATGTTGCACTCAGTGTCGTATAGTTGTGTCAATTGCATGCCACTTAAATAACATGTCACAATTTTGTGACACAAATGTGTCACTTTCCTTTATGTCTTTGAAATGCGACACTCTATTTACTACACATTAATAAATGTCATAATTATACGACACATATAGAATAGTGTTGTATTTTGTGCCGTATTTTTGCTTCAATTATGTATCACTCAAATAATTTGTCAAATTTTTGTGACACAATTTCGCTACTTCTTTTATGTCTCTAAATTGCGATTGATTTATTTGCAAGACATCAATAAAACGTCATAATTATACAACATATAAAATTTGTGATGCATTAATTGTGCGTCATCTAAACATTGTGTCACAGTTTTATGCCACAAAAATATAGCAATTTTAAGATAAACTGTATAATTATAACAATAACTTTTAAAATCTTTTAGTTATAGCATATTATGACTTTTATGTCCCTTACTCCCTCATCCGTATCTCTCCAGATTTGCTCAACAAAAATACTCCCTTTCTCTCTCTCATTTCTCACGCTTTTCATCTCCAGATTTATCTCGCCATCCTTTTCACCACCCCCTATCACTCCTGGATTTTCCACTACCGTAGCAGCAAGGAGAGGACCTCGACAAAGATGGTATGAGATACTTAAAATCCTTCAAAAGTAGTGATACATGCTTTATTCTTGATTTTTCTGCCGAAGCATAAGATGACAATTTTAATGGGTCAGAAAGAATATTATTATTCTATATATTAATTCGATCTCTTTTTTCTTTTGTATATGTATCATACTTCCTCTGTCCCACTTATTTTGTCTCACTTTCCTTAAATATAATGGATGTCCCACTCAAATTATAACATACCAAATAAGAAAAGAATTTACTCTTTAAAATACTTCAAACATGGTGGGACTCAGGGGCGGGGTTAATAAAATGAAGGCCCGATGCAAATTCATAAATTTGGGCCCCTTTATTAAAGAAAAAATTAAATTAATGGCCCGGTGCAAATTCCTCTTTTGTTGAAGAAAATTTTAAATATTTTGTCTCACTTCCCTTAAATGGATTACCCACTTAATTTGTCACATACCAAATAAGGAAAGAATTTATCCTTCAAAATACTTCAAAAATGGTGGAATCTTGGGGCAGGGCTAAGAAAACGGAGGCCCGGTGTAAATTCATAAATTTTGGCCCCTTTATTAAAGAAATTTCAAATTAAATTCCCCTTTATTGAAGAAAATTTTAAATTGATGCAAAAATTGAGAGAGGGGAATCGAACCCACATGACCTCCTTATTGTTCAAATGAAATGCTTAACCAAGTGTACTAGTAAAATTTTTGGTTATTAAATAAATTTAGAATATATATAGGGGTATAAAAATTTTGGGGCCCTCGTTTTCTTCGGGCCTGTGCGGGGTCGAGCACCCGGCGCATTCCATAGAAACGCCCCTGGTGGGACCTACCCACTTCCTATTTTTTTACTCTTATTATTAATCTTTGTGCCAAACACTGAGGGACAAGTGAGCGGGACGGAGGGAGTATACATTCTACATACTCAACAATTCTCACGCCTCAATTAATTAAATATATGTTATACAACTCCTGTCATTAATTAAAGAGAAGTTTTTCAAACTAGCACTTCTTAGATAGTTTTTTTAAATTTTATCACTCCTTATAAATTCTTTAAATTTTAGCACATTTTGACATTTTTGCCCTTCCATCACCTATCTAGTAACAAAAAAAAAATTGTAGCTGAACAAAAAAAAAAATATTCCACCACCACAACCCCCCACCGCCACCGCCGTGCCACCACCGGCGGCTACAAATTTTTTGTGAAGTAAGAAAAAAAAAGAAAAAAATTGTGAAGTAAAAGAAAATGGAAAAAATTGTGACTGAACAAAAAGAAAATATTCCACCACCACTTTTCAGCCGCCGCCGCCATCGTCGTGCAGCTGCCATTGTCGTCGGCGATCATAAAAAAAAATTTGTGACTGAACAAAAAAAAAAACTTCAACCACCACTTTTCCGCCGCCGTGCCACCACCGCCGCCGTCGTGCCGCCGTCGCTGTCGCCGGCGGCCACAAATTATTTTACACGCTTTTTGTGAAGTCACAAAATAAAATTGAAACTTTTGTGAAGTCACAAAAAAAATTGTAAAGTTTTGTGAAATCACAAAAAAAAGGAAAAAATTTGAGATGTCACACAAAAAAATTGGCAAAATTTGTGTGTGTACACAAAAAAAATGGGAAGGTCCAGCCGCCTTCCATTTGCTCCCATTAAACCAACCAACAATCAAAATACAAATTTGAGGTGAAAATACCAATCTAAATTATAGTCATCTCCACCAACTCCTAATTAAACTACTACTACTACTACTATAATCACTGTAGCAACCAGCTAAATAGATACTATAAGTTTAACAGTCGAGAGAGGGAAGGTGCATCACCGACGAGTGGAGGGCGGCGCCGGAATGTCCGCGCATGCTGGACGAGCTTGAAGCTATCCTAAAGGCCAGAAATGAAAAATATGAGACTCTATGGAATGCCCGAATCTCTGACGTGGCTCACATTCACATACAAGTAATTAAATTGATCATTCAACTCATCCTTTTCTTCAATCCATGATTCCCTGACCTTATTTTGTGTAGCTCGGAATCCATGGAGTCTGGTTTCGCCGGAGAAGAGAGAGGATTTTGAATTTGGGGATCTATGGTTTCACTTTAGAATCTCTTCGTATTTCACTGAGACAGAAACAAGAGTTGGAAGAGGAGAACGCTGCCAGCCGCTGTTGCAGCGGCAGGGCAGAGGCAGCGGCAATGTTTGGTGAAATGAAACGGCGCCATCACAAACCCTAGATCCATCCACGCTCTTACAGTACCCGACCGGCCATGCCTCCTCGTCGGAGGGGGAATAGAAGGGGGATCCGAGACGACAGGAGTGGTGGCGACCGACGACGGAGGGAGACTTCGCCTTGACGACGGAGGGAGGTGGAGGCGGCGGAGGGAGACTTCGCATCGTGGTGGCGAGCAACGGCGGAGAGCAGTGCTTCGGCGAAGAGGTTGCAGCGGCCGGAGAGAGAGAGAGAGAGAGAGAGGGCTGGAGGTGGCGATGATGGATGAGAAGGGAGAGAGAGAAAAAATAAAGATGAAAGGAAGAAAGAAAATTGGGATAAGATGGAAAATACAAAATGTATTTGAGGGTAAAAAAGAGAGGAAGTACTAAAATTTAAAGGAATTAGAAGAGGTGCTAAATTTTAAAAAAACTATCTAAGAAGTGCTAGATTGTGGGAATTTTTCTTAATTAAATATATTAATGCCTTTCAAAAAATTAATATATTTATGTATATTATATTCCATTAGTAACTATATTCTCCCCATTCTCACCCGTCTATCCTCTAAATTAAACAAAAACAAACAAAAAAATCTGTTCGCACTCATCATACCTAATTACCTATTTATAAAATCATGGTCAATTTTATTATTATTAGAAAATTTCGGATTCCTCCAACCTATATATATTTGGTGATCACAAGGCAAATTTAAATGGTATGTCTTCCTCCCCAAGAAATATGTGATAGTTGTTAGATCTAATTTTTTATTTCCAAAATTGCAAAACACATCTATCTCTTCCACTCTTCCTTGACCCCTTTCATCTAATCTCGGTGAAACCAGAAAACTCTCTCTCTCTATGGCCCTCGGGAGAGTGTCGTCGCCGTGGCTGATGCTACCGCCATCATTCGAGAACGGCGGCATGAGTTACAACTCTTTCAGCCTCGCCGACAACAGAATAGTCTCCTTGAAAGAGACATCGAGACAAGGATCTGAATCGCCAGACGACAACGCAGACATTGTGCAATCGTCGCACGGGTGGCTAGCTCTGTATAATCGGCGCGACTGCAGCCTGTTTTTGTCGAACCCCATCACCGGTGATAATATAAAGCTTCCGCCGTTATCCACCGTGGATAACTGCAGGCAATCGATGTTCAAGGACGACGATGAGTACTGCGTAGTGAAAAGGGTGATCCTCTCCTCTCCTCCTCTTCAACAAGACTGCCGCGCCATCATCGTATTCTTATCCTCGCCGAACTGGCAGAACCACGCCGTCTGCAGCCCCGGCCGGAGCAGCGCGTGGACTGATATATATTGCGGTTACTACACTTACTAGGATGTTGTTTATTCGACAACAGACGGATTATTCTTTGCTCTCTTAGACGAGGATTCGACAACCTTTGATGTGGTGGCATGGGACCCTACCGATCCTTCCAAACCAAAAAATGTATATGACCGGAAAATTTATTTCAGCATGCTCCTCCACGACCACGACCACGACCACGTCGAAGGTCCCCTTTCCTGCCGCAGCAGCCGAGAGATGGAGCTGACAAAACTCTACGGGAGTTCGCCGAAGCAGCACCTCGTATACGTGGAGCACACCGATCAGATGTTGCTCGTGAAGCGGTATTACATCGAACTGATGGCGCCCGACGGTTCTCCAAAAAATAAGTTTTGAGAGGAAAGCTCGAGGTATGACTAGTCGTACGGATGCAGGAAGCACTCTTCAATCCAAACAGATCGAAATGACAGTTGTACTGTAATCTACACCGTCCAATCATAGACTAATCAACGACAAAGAAAAGATGCAAAGAAATTACGCGGATCACGAAACTAAGCTAGGATAGAAAATAGAACCATAAGCATGCACTCCATGCAGATGTGGCATGAGCTCTGTACTCTCTTCACCCCCAAGATGAGCATGATGAAAGATCCATCATGCCCACCAGGTAGTGATTTGGTGAAGAAGTCTGCAAGTTGAGCAACACATGGAAGACATAAAGGAGCAAGAAACCCAGCACGAAACTCCTCCCAAACATACTTACAATCCAGATCAAGGTGCTTCGTACGCTCATGAAAAACCTAATTTTGAGTAATATGTAGAGCAACTTGATTATTGCAATATAAACCTAATTTTGAGTAATATGTAGAGCAACTTGATTATCGCAATATAAAATAATAAAATCAAATGTTCTCCAAGCACAAAAAAGAAAAGAAGTATAACATTAAATGAATTAAACTAAACTGATAATTGGAGAAAAAAAATCGAATTTAGGCGCCTAAGCCCTAATTTAATTTGGGAAAATTAGTTTTGCAGGAAGTGAGAAAACATAATATGCTATTCATCTTCATAAAACAACTCCAACATCAGTGTTCATATGAGGAATAATTCAACGAAATTGCAAAAAAGGAAAAAACATATCAACTAAGAAACGAGCACAGAACAGAGAAAGATACGAAATTGCAGAATGTAAGAATACAAGAAAGCTCATACTTCACCTACTAGAGAATGCGGCGGAGATAGGCGGAAGTAGAGGGCGGCGCCGCCAACGGAACTGAAAAGTAAGCTGTTGTTAGCGGTTTCCAAATTTGGAGTTGAGGGAAATGAAAGCTACAAATTGGGTAAACGAAAAGGCTAAAGGTAAATTTGGAGTAGGTAACTAGTTAAATTATATAGAGTCCAAAGTTTTTTTAGGCCCATAATTTTGAGTGTTTTGCAAATGTATGACAAAGTTTTGCGGGCTTGCAATTATAGGACAAATTTATAAAATTTTAGCATCCATAGGACAAATTGAGCTCAATCAGGCTAAATTGCATTTGCATCTCACATGACTTAATTTTATGCAGGTCTATGCCTACGTGGATGACAAATAAGCTATCTACTCAACTATTGCTTAATTTTTATTTACCGCAATTTAAAATAAAACATTCAAATAGAAACTTACACCATTTCTTCGAAGAGACATAGTCTGAAATCGATAATAGAGAAGTATTTTCGTTAGCAGCCTAAAGACTATATATTTTGAAATGATAGAAAAAGTTGCAATTTCTTGCATCAGTGGCGAAAGATTTCCTTTAGCATGTAGTGTTGTATTTGTTAGGCTTGCAGTGTGAGTTTTCCTGTATTACTCATGCTATTTGCAGCTAGTTATAATGAAGATTTGTATTTTAAGTTTAGTTGGATAGATTATTAATTTTTTAGCAACTAAATTTCCTATATGTGAGAGTCATTTTTGAGCAATATTTCATAACACGACTAACATCTTCAAAATAAATATGCACCCAAGTTGATTAATTAAAAGCAAGATAAAAAAAAAACATAAAATGATAGTTGTGAACGAAATATTTCTCTGCTATCGATATGAGACTAGGGCTCTTTGAAGAAATAGTGTGGGTTTCGATTTGGAGGTTTTATTGTACATCACGGTAAATAAAAATTAAGCAATAGCAAAGTTGATAGCTTATTTGTCATCCACATAGGCATCGGCCCACATAAAATTTAGCCACGTGAGATGCATAAGCGATTTAGCCCGATCGGGCACTATTTGTCCTACGAATACCAAAATTTTAAAAATTTATCCCATAATTATGAGCCCACAAAATTTTGTTTTAAATTTGCAAAACACCCAAAGTTATGGGACTTTGGACTCAATTATATAGCTCAAAATTTAAATGGAAATTGCCAAATTGGTGGTGGTGGTTGCTAAAATGTGTTCGAACGTGGGAATGGGCCGGTAAAATAGCAATGGGCTTAACGAAAAAGGTTAAAGTGAATTATGGGTGGACCAAGATTTAAATTGTTATGGGCCCGAAATTATTACTTTTGAAAACGGAAATTGCATACTACTTCCTCTATTTAAAATAAGGGTGATGCTATTCGGAAATAGTATATCCGGATATAACCGGTTCAATCAAGAAAAATAAGTGGTATTCCCTTACATTTACTCTCTCTCAAAATTTTTCCTTCCATCCCCCAAAAAAATCTCTTCCTAATTAAAACTGTAGTATTAATTGAGATCATATTTCATCGAAATAAACATATTTTCTTCTCTTCTAATTAAAATTCAAAAAGGGTATTATTGTATATTCATAAATGACAGAAATTAAAAAAATATATATTAATTAAAAAATTGTGTAAATTAGTTTTTTACTCGATCGAACCGGTTATGTCCACATATAGTATGTTCGGATAGCTTTATTGTTAAAATAATACATATCCTTTAATCAAAACAATAAAAACTAATACATATTTAAAGTGAAAATAGTAATATCTCATAGAAAGTTGTGGGGCAAAATGCACAAATTTGGTCCGATAAATTCTCTCTATGATAATTTCAGCCTGAACTTAGCACAATTTGAATTTTTAGTGCGATAAGAGCACTCCAACTTTTAAAACTTCTCCTAGCTCTTTTTTTTAATCTATTTTTAACTCTTATTTTAAATTGTATACAATAGTTCTCCTAATTTCTACTATTTATTTGTGGCCCCAACTTAATATGTGAGATAAAAGAAGATATAGGTAGATGAAAATTTGAAAAGAAAATATAGGAGAGTGTAAATATTTCACTGAGACCCTAATTAAGGAAATCTGCTGGATCAACATTTTAGCACACAACCTAAATTTAGAGTAAAAAATAATTTTAAGTGAACTGTGACAATTTTAGCCGATTAATATTTTTCAGCATCGGAAAGCCACATTGGCACTTTTAGTTGATACGTGTGTTGGCACGTGTCTTAAACGATATCGTTTGTTTTTTTACGTGGATTAAATTAAATTAATTTCAAGCCAATTCAAACTATCTCATTTTTCTAATGAGGACGGTAAGATGAATATGCGGCCTATTTAATCCACATAAAACTAAAAATAAAAATAACGGCGTCCTTTAAATTACTCTTTGAGCTTATTTTAGAGCTTATAAAGTTATTTAGAATCTTATTTTGCGAAGTGCTTTTCAAGACCTTATAAGTTCCTAATTAAACCATCTTAGACACTCCTAAGCACACCTAAATGGACATGATCCTGAAAATAAATAATTCGTAACCTAATGAAAATTATGTAATAACAAGGTTGGGGAAGCACACAAAATTAACACAGGATTTTCAAATTCATTTTTGAGTATGTTTCACAACTTATTAATTTCAACTAAAATGACATAATATATGAATAACAATGATTAAAACCAAACAATGATTCAATCATGAGATGAAAGCAAGGTAAATGCAATGCTACTGATATTGTATTGGCAAAAGGGGTACATAATAAATTAAATGTAGGTTTCTCCAAATATTTCTCATCATTTTTAGACTCCATCATAATCAGATCTATGGTCACAAATCAGAATGAGCTTACATTCTTCATTGCAAACGTCTTGAGAGGAAGAAATGTTGGAGCATAAATGGTCGACATGTGGCTGACGATATTGTGATCAAATGCCAACAGATCAATTACACGAAGAGTTTCAGTCTTGCTGGAGTAGTATAACAATTTGCACTCTGCAAATTGCATTAGAATGTCACCACATTTGAAAACTTTGATGGGGTATAAACTTTACGGAATACAAATTCCTTAGTCCACGATTTCTCGTCTCCATATTCCTTCATCAACCAGATATCAATATCATAAAGCAGCCCCGGCCATCCAATAGAAATATTGCATAGACATACGGAATCCCCCAAAACAGACAAGTATCTTAGGTTTTATTATGATCATGGCGAGGAGGAGAAAAAGCGCTAAAAAGTTTTGTCTCGAGATCAAAGCAAGAAATTTGTTCAGAGGAGCCCTTATATACCAACCAATGAAGATTTCCATTCAGAAATACCCTAGCCATAGTTTTATAAGTGAGACGACCACCACAGGCAATTATTCTCCACGATCCAGTTCCAACAGTGTATACTTGGCACTCAAATCGATCAGTGTCACGCATAAGTGGTAGTATTTCATCAAGGAAAATCCCTCCGTAGGATATTTTTTGGTCCGAACGGGCCCGATTGCCACATGTCTGCCACATGTTTGCCACCTCAGCCTCCAGTCATCCTCCATTAACCCCTCTCTCACCCCTCTCTCTCTCTCAGTACGGGCAAAAACCTCTCAACTTCTAATTATCATTCATTCACCTCCCTCTACGCCGCCACCCGCATGTCACCTTCTCTAATGCCACAAGTCAGCCACTCCGACGAAGAGATGGAGAGGAAGCCAGCTCCTTTAGGGATCAATGAGGAGTTGAAGCTTTCCCAACACTCCACCCCATGATTATCCTCTCGAATCCCACAAAAATGGCGTGCCCCTACCGATAAACTAACTAATTTGATCCCGGCCGGAGGGGTGCCAACGCCGGTGTTGTTTCCCCAACATTTTATCTCGTCGGACATCAGCGAGACGCCGCAAATTGAGTCTACATTGGATGCTAACGCCGCAGATTGAGTCCGCAGATTACCGGAGTTTGGCCCCAGCAAGTGATCCCTCCGTTTAAAACCGCGCCGCAGCTGAAGCCATCGTCGGAGACGACCTTCGTGTACACGGAGGCTGCGATGGTATGATCGTAGAAGTGGAAGCTCTGATTCAAGGAGAGACTTGTGTTGGACACTGTGATGATATCCCAGCAGTCAACGGCACCGGTGATGAGATCGGTGGTTTTGGCGCCGTCCACTGTGATACGATCCTCGCCGGAGTTGCATACACCGACGTGAATAGTATACACTCAAGACCAAATATGAACCGAACCAGATAAGATGGAATATCCTAAAACCTCTGGTTCTATCTCGCGAAGTGAATTAGGCGAATAGAAATTCCCTAAAACCCAACTTGATGATGAAACAACAACTCGGGGACGATGAATGACACACATACGGTGATGGTGATCCGTTTGATAAGTTAATAAGATGGAATATCCCAAAACCTCTGAACAATGAATTTCCTATAACCCAACATGATGTTGACGCGGCAACTCAGGAACAATGAATGACACATGAACAAGGGATGGTTGACTCGCCGATACGTCAATATGAACATCACGGTGGCATGCCACTGAAGGAGATAAACTCACAAAATATTATTCATCAAATCGTTATTTAATCCATGCCCTACTAGAAACAAATCCTTGGACAATAAGGAAACATATACTAAACTAATAAGGAAACAAATTCTTAAGCTAATAAAATATGAAACTACCAAAATAACTAAAATAAAGCCTTATTTTTGGCCTACAATAAATAAAAAACGCAAATAAAAATAAAATAAATAAAATATTCTGATATTCAATCTTGAATTGCATCACATTGAGTCCCAGCATAATGTCTGCGATATGTCTGCTAAAATGCCGCAGAGAAGAGAGTGATCGCCGAAGGAGTCTAAGATGGGGCCCATGGAGCCGAAGCCATGGGCGGAGGCGGCGAGAGTGAGTAGAAAAAAGGAGTAAAACATGGGATGTGGGATTAGGTGGAGGAGCTTTCATGGTTATGATCGATGGCAGTGGTACAGAGGAGTGGTGTACAAGACATGGGGTTGCCGCCGCGATCTGCCGTCCTTCTTCCTAGATACGAATCCCAGCGCTTATGATTTCGCGATTTCGATGTTTATTGAGAATTTGTAGATGCTGGACGGAGAGGATGATTCCCGGACGGTGCTATTGAACACTTCGATGCATTGGAATCGGAGGTTTTTGCCCGTAGTGAGAGAGAGGGGGGTTAGTGGAGGATGACTAGAGACTGAGGTGGCAGACATGTGGCAATCGGGCCCGTTCGGGCCAAAAAATGTCCTACGGAGGGGTTACTAATTGTTTACTGTCCTCAAATCGAAGGCACGCAACGAGGTGTCCTGAATGTGCACTACCCCTTATTTAAGTGTCCTAAAAAAGCCTTTAGCTCTCAAAAGGGAGGTCAAAGTCGATTCAAAGAAAAGTTGGCGAAATACTTTCCAAAGCCATATCGCAAGCACAAAGAGAAAGAGTTGATGAACTTGGAGCAAGAAAACTTGACGATTTTAGAGTATGAGCGGAAATTCACTCAACTAGCGCGTTATGCTCCGCACTTGGTCAACACCGACGAGAAGAAGACGTGGCATTTCGAGAATGGACTAAGTGACGAGATTGGAGCACACCTCGCGCCTCTTAACATTACATCATATTCCGAACTTTCAAGTCAAGCCCAAGCAATTGCTACTCGATCGAAACTAGTATAAATAGAGGACTTTCATTTCATCAATCCACACACCAAAATCTGAATCATTGCTTTGAAAAAAAGAGGTGTAGGTACTTTTCTTCCCTTTTGTTGCATCGGGTGGAATGGAGAAGGAATGGTCAAGAAAGAAGGAGTCGAAAAGTGGGGACTAAAATGACGTCGTGTTAGAACCGGTGTACTAGCTCGTGGAAATTACAATGAAGAAGCAATGCAAAACTTAACTAACAAGTAACAATATCAATAATACAAGGAAATAAACGAAACAACAAACTAGAAACAAAATCAGATTGTTGTAGAAGTCGCCCGAAGATGCCTTCTGCCCGCAAGACGAGAAACGCTCCGGTAGTGCTCTCGGATTGGCGGCTCGTCCCCAAAGGTAAACGACTTCACATCTCATAGATAGTAGCACCACAAATCTTACGAGCTCCGACGAACTGAACGAGGAAGAAAACTGAGCTATATTATGAACTCGTATGTTATTTGAAAAATGAACTAAGTTGAAAGCTTATTCGAGTATAAGAAATTAATAGATTTGTTGTCTTTTTTCCTACACCAAAACCATGCAAATGCCAAGCAATTTATAGGCAGCCTCAATATGTGGGGAATTAAAAACCTATTAAGGCATTAAAGAGCCACAACGGATGTTACGCCGTTTGAGATCGATAGTCATTATCACATGACTGTTACAAATTGAATTTGATTCAATTTGATTTTCCAACAGCGGTTTCTTGATATACAAAGTCACAACCGACTTTGATAGCAACCAATTAAACATTCAAATGCTTAATTACTTTTCATTCGTGTGTTGTACAAAATGGGCCAATTCAAATAACTAAACATGTGATGTTTAATTAGTTGACAATTAATTCTAGCCCAATTTCCATACATTAGGCCAAATTAATTATTTTCAAAGCCTAAAGTCCAATGACAAATTCAAGATCCATGATCCGAGTTCGAGTTCGAGCTTGTTTTTTCAACATACGAATTTATCTACAATAAATTCGTCTTCAACATACAATCCAAATATACCATTTTTCACTCATCAAATAATGGTTTTCGAGAACATGAATATATTACGATTATTTACTCGACAAGTAAAATAATCTCTATTATTTAATTCTCAAAAATTAAATAATTAACCGCCACAAATACTGATTTTCAAACCATTATTTCCAACACGTCGGTCGCTTTCCGCCGGCCAAGCTCGATGTACCACTCTTCCCCTTTTCTGTTAATTTCTCATCTCGCTTTTATTTATCAAACTTGGAGCGTTACAGTATCAGAGCAGGTCTACGATTCTCTAGACTTGCTCATAAAATTTGAGTAATAAAAGTAAGTCCATCATCGCAGCCGTCACATCGCTCCGAAGAAAGGTAAAATGTTTTTTTGAGTTGTGTTTATGAAGTGGTCTCATTTAAAAGTATTATTATTATTATTATTATTATTATTATTATTATTATTTTCATGTCTTCGAAATTGTCTAGATGGTTAGAGGATTCGGACCTGCTAGGATAAATTCATCAGGGCGTAGCCGATATTTCCTTCTTCTGCTATGACTACTTTTACTTATGTACCATTTCATTTATTTCCTTAACCATTTATAAATGTGGGCCAAGTGTTGCTTTCTTCGGTTCTTCCCATTAAAATATGCAATTCTCTTTATTTTGATGCATACCCACTCACATATACTTGTATATATATATATTTGACTTTACACTTATACACTTGTAGAGTAGTAACATTGCATAATGTCCACACTTTGAATGATATTCATTTTAATTCTTTTAAAACCTCTCATTATGTATTAAGTCGTGAGTACTTTAAAAATTCATTCACTTTCTTTGATAAAAGCACATCTTTAGTCTTTACGTATAAATAATAAAATTATTTTCTTTCACACTATAGTATAGTTATTCATTACATTTATAATCATGCATTAAAAAGGATAATCCAATAATTAAATTTATACATTATTTATCGGATTGGCGCGCAATACTTAATTATTTCATTGCAACATTTGAGTCGTTTCAAGTCAAAGAAGTTTAAGGTGGGGTTTTTAATGTTGCACTTTTATCCTTATTATACGTTTTACTCAAATTATATGTGTGAGATGCAGTTAAAGCCTACGGGCCATCAAACATAAAGTTAAAGCTTCGGCCTATGAGACAAAAAAGTTATAGCCTATGGGCCATAAGACAATATAGTTAAAGCCCTCGGGCTAAGAGACAGAAAGTTAGCCTTGTATCGTCAATAGCGCTCACCCAAAGCTATTTATCTTTTCAAGTTAAGGCTGGGGCGTTATGCGGCGAAACGAGTGATGATAGTCAAAAGAGTCAAAATATTTTTTATTTTCAATAAATGTTATTTATTTCAGTCTTCTGCTGTAAAATAATGATTATTATCATTAATGAAAGAAGAATAATGTCTCCCTTTTATTGACGAAAATTGGGCGTTACATTATGTGATAAATTTTTTTTTTACAGTTACTACATGTTTTTCTTTTATCAGGGCTAGCTTTGATGGAAGAATACTTTGAAAACATAAACTTCGAAATTTCGCAAAGATATATATATATATAATCTTGATCTTGATAGTACCCATTATGAAGAGCAATCAAAATCCCAAAATGGATCAAGATTTCTTCACAAATCTGCCGCTAGAAATGATGATAGATATCCTCTCAAGACTACCTATTCGAAGCACTATGAGCTGCAAGTTTGTTTGTTGATCTTGGCAAAATTTGATTAGGACTCGTGAGTTTGTCGAGTCCCATTTTTCTAGATCAGTTCCGTGCCTCACTCTCTTTCTAGACGACAAGACATTCTCAAAGCCATACAAAATTATTGAATTCGTAGATAATAAAAACTCCGGGGAGAAGCACTGTAATGTGGTCTTAAACTTCAGCTTCCCTCAAGGGACAAAATTACATAACTCGGCTACGGTTTGCTTTTCTTGTTAAATAAAATGGACAACACGCCTTTCATATGCAATCCAATCAGCCATGAGTACATGAAGCTTCCTCTCGCATTAGAGGGTCCCATTATAGGTCACTCAAGTGTTTTTGGATTTGGAGTGAGCAATCTGACCGGTGAGTATAAGGTATAAGGCTATTCACTGATCGAAAGAATTGGCAGTTTAATTATCAATGGAAGTGTGAGGTGTGCTCTCTCAGAACAGGATTGTGGAGAGGCGTCGCAACAGTTCGTGATAGTGGAAAGATTGGCTTAGCTGTTTTTTCAAACGGCAATCTTCACTGGTTGGTTGGTGTAAATTCTCATGAAGCTCATTTCCAAAGGATTTTATGTTTTGATCTTGAGACCGAATGTTTTAGCACCTTTTCCGTTACTGCATGTCCACGTTGGGGGATTGCTTATGTCTGTGTCGTTTTAATTATACTGAAGACTTTATTAAAATATGGTCGATGAAGAAATGCGGAGATGAAGAAAGTTTGGGGTATAATAAATGACTGTGCTGGTATACAATCGGCTACGAAGATTAATTATTTGAATGGTGTTCGTCTTGGTTGAGAAGCAAGCTAGTTCACCGTCTTCGAAAACACACTTTCAACAAACTTACAAACAGCGGTCGAAAGATGGTGTTGTTTCTAAGAAAACTTGTCTCTATAATTTCATCTATTGTTGCAAAATGCAAATCATTTAAACATTATCACAATATGTCTATCTCAAACACAAAACCAAACAATTAGGTTCAACACAAATTGTTTTGCATAAAGTCAATATCTCAACAATGCATTAAAATAACGGAAACTTAATTCTTATAGCCTCTAAAACATTCAAAACTCAGAACGAGCTTAAATTCTCCATCACGAATGTTTTGAGTTGAAGAAAGCTTGGCGTATACGTGACTACTTTGCTACAAATTGTGCAAAACAATTCAGGAAAATTAATCTCTCGAATAAGTTTAGTCTGGCTCACAATTCAGGAAAATTAATCTCTCGAATAAGTTTAGTCTGGCTCGAGTAGTAATGCATTTTGCGCCAGTAATCATCTTCGAACAAAATGTCCCCATCTTGGAAGATTTTGATGGGCAAAACAGATGGGTAAAAACATTCACGACTCTGTATCCGGATTACCCATTCCTCTCTCCATGATTTATCGTCTCCATTTCCATTCATCGACCATATAACTATATTGCCAAAAGAAGTCTGGCACAAATATAAGCAATCTCCCAATGCAAATATACGACCAAAATTACCATCGCGAGGAGTAGAGAAGGTGCTAAAACATTGTGTTTCAAGATCAAAGCACATAACTCTACCCGACCAATATGCCAACCAGTGAAGATTTCCATTAAAAAGAACACCAGTTCATACTTGAGTGGGACGGCGTTTGTTGTGCTTCTCCACGATCCTGTTCCGACAGTGTATACCTCACACTTCAATGGAGCATAATGAAACATTCACCGAAAATCCCAACTACCTTATATTGACCAGTTAGTTTACTCACTCCGAATCCATAACTGTGTAAAGAGGAAGCCTCTTTTGAGGAAGGAAGCTTGATGTACTCACCGGTGATCGGAGTGCATATGAAATGACAACTTTCGTTGCGATTGATTAAAAATAGCTAACCATTAGCTGAACTATGTAATATTAGGTCACGATGAAGGGAGCTGAAGCCGAAGTTCAACCCTACCCTGCAATGATGTGCAGAGTTTCGTTCGTCTATGAACTCAAGAATTTTTAATGGCTTTGAGAGCGTCTCGTCTTGACAGAGAGCAAGTCCGTCTGGGAACAATGATTTACGGAAATAGGACTTGATAAACTCAAATGTCTCAGTATGTTAAAGGAAAGAAAAGAAGGAGACGAAGAAGTAAAGAACATGATTTTAGAGAGAGAGAGCGAGAAGGGGAGACGTAGAGAGGGAGAATAGAATTTATTGTGTGCAAAAGTGAGTACAGATACAAGGACTCATGTATTTATACAAACACAAGAACATGAATCTAGTCTAGAAAGCAACTAAATTCAGAAAATAGAAAATGAAAGCTAAGAGAAGCTTCCCAACTAATCCAGCTAGCTAATTAACTAATTACGCTGACTTAGACTAACTAATTGGCTAACCAAAATCTAATTGCTGACTCAGCAATGTATACAAGGAAAACTCTTTCTAATATATTCAAACATGCTCCAAAAAAGTCTTTTAACTTTCAGCCATGATCCTCCAGAAGTGCCATTTGAAGTTTACTTCGAAGAAGGCAAAATCTTGGTTCAGCTAAAGGCTTTGTAAACAAATCAGCAACCTGATCCATGGCTGGAACATGACCAATGTCAATAACCTTTTCTTGAACGTTCTCACGAACGAAGTGAACATCAATTTCTATATGTTTTGTTCTTGCATGAAAAACAGGATTCGAAGATAGAGCAACTGCACCAGAATTATCACACCAAATTTTGTGTGGATAAGCAATAGGTAAACCAAGCTCTTGACACAAGGAATCAAGCCAAATGATTTCAGTGGTTGCATTAGCAAGAAACCTGTATTCGGACTATGTGCTACTGCAAGAAACCAAAGGTTGCTTTTTAGAGCTCCAAGTAATCAAGTTGTCACCATAATATACACAGTGCCCTCCCGTTGATCTTCGATCATCAACGCAACCTGCATAATCTGCATCCGCAAAGGCCACTAATTGCGTAGAAGTAGAGGGATGAAAGTGAAGAGCCATTGAAGCGGTGCCTTTGAGATATCGGAGGACCCAAGCACTCCAATGCAAAGAAGTAGGATGATGGAGAAATTGACTCAATTTATTTACGGCAAAAGCAATATCAGGCCTAGTGTGGGTAAGGTATTGCAAGGCGCCAATGGTGCTGCGATAGAGAGAAGGATCAGAGAGAGGCAAACCACCTTCTTTAGATAGCTTTGTAAAAGGAGTCATAGGAGTAGGACAGGAGTGACAAGAGCTCATATTTGTCTTCTGAAGCAACTCTCCTAAGTACTTAGCCTGACATAAAGTGTAAGAGGACTGCGATTTCGTGGCCTCAATACCCAGGAAATAGTGGACTTCACCAAGAGAAGTGAGAGCAAACTGCTTGTTCAGAAGCTCAATGATACCTAAAACATCATATCATCTCCAGTGATGAGAATATCATCAACATAGATCAATATAAGAAGTAGAGCTCCATTAACCTGTCTGTGAAAAAGAGAAAAATATGAATTCGATCTCTTGAAACCAAGAGAATACAAGCAGGATCGGAGTTTGTCATACCAAGCTCTAGGAGCTTGTCTCAAACCATATAGTGATTTCTGAAGTTTGCACACATAATCATGATGGTCTGGATCCTCAAAACCTTTGGGCTGAGACATGTAAATGTCGTCTTCAAGATCTCCATTTAAAAAGGCATTGTTAACATCTATTTGTTGAATCCCCCAACCTTTAGAAGCAGCTAAAGCAAATACAAGTCGGATGGTAGAGGACTTGATAACTGGACTAAAAGTCTCAAGAAAGTCTACTCCAGCAAGCTGCTCAAAACCACGAGCTACCAGTCTAGCTTTTAGTTTATCCAATTCTCCATCAGACAAAGTTTTTACGCGAAAGACCCACTTGTTGCTGATGACTTTATACAGAGGAGATGGAGGAATTAGAAGCCAGGTACCTTTAATATTGAGGGCGAGTTCCTTGTCCATGGCCGAGCACCACCCTGGATGAGCCAAGGCTTCATCATCAGACTTGGGAAGGGATGGAAGCTGAGGTGAATGAGCCGAGAGGGCAAATACAACCCTTTGGACAATGTATACCTCATTATTCTGAACAGCAAAGCATCCAGAAATGCCCACTGAAATATCAGAAATAGGAGAATCTTGATGCATAACATAACTCTTGGGCTTAAAAATCCCATGCTTGGATCTGGTAATCATTTGGTAGGTGTTGAGTGGTAATAGTGGAGGTGGTGGTGAGGGTGGGGGTGGGGGTGGTGGTGGTGGTGGTGATGGAGGTGGAGGTGGTGATGGTGATGGTGGTGGTGAGGGTGGTGAGGTGTGGGAAGAATCAGATGATGATGTGGAGATGGAAACAGAAGAGTGAGATGAAGAAGAGGAAGATGAGGATGAAATGAGAGGTTGATCGGGAAGAGGTAAGATAGGAAGCAGGTGTTGGGTGTAAGCACATGGAGTAGATGAACGAGGAGAGGGAAACATGGTGAGATAGGAAAACTCACTTTCATTGAAATGCACAGCGTCAGCAATATATATTCTATTAGAAGAGCTGAGACACCTATATCCCTTGTGACACTCACTATATCCAAGAAATATACATTTTTCAGATTTGTACTGGAGTTTGTGTTGATTATACGGTTTCAGATAGGGAAAGCAAGCACAACCAAACACTTTAAGCCATTTATAGTTGGGATCTGTGTGAAACAAGACCTGAAAGGGAGAGATATGATTTAAAGATGGTGTAGGCAACCTGTTAATGAGATAGACAGCAGATTGGAAAGCTTCCCACCAATAGCAAAAGGGAAGAGATATTGAGCAGGTAGAGTTAACCCCATATCAGTGACATGTTGGTGCTTTCTTTCTACGTTACCATTTTGAGGATGAATGTAAGGACATGGATGTTGAAAATGAATCCCTTGAGATTTCAAGAACTCAGTTAAGGATCTGTACTCACCCCTCCCCCACCCCTCAATCAGACTGAAAAGCTTTGACAGAAGTAGAGAATTGACACTTAACCATAGAGATGAAATTTTGAACAGCAGTTTTGGCTTGAGATTTAAGAGTTAAAGGATAAATCCAAGTATATCGAGTAAAATCATCAACAAAGATTATGTAATATTTGTATCCAGCACTTGATGAAGTATGTGCAGGACCCCAAAGATCTGAATGCACAAGATCAAAAGAAGCAGAAGTTTTAACACGCTGAGACACATGAGGTATTTGATGCATTTTACCAAGTTTGCAAGCTTCACAAAAACTGAGATCATTTGGTTTATAAGGAATTTTGAGTTGTTTACAAACTGTAGCTAATACAGCTGGTCCAGGATGACCAAGATATCTATGAAGAACATCAAGAAAAGTACAAACTCCAGCAACTGGAGAGACAGTTACATCAGCTACATTAGCAGAATTGCTAAAATTACTAGTCCTAGACTTTGTGCTAGAGATTGATGAACGAAGCTGTGAAGAGGATGGAACATTTGTGCAGCAGAGTGAAGACAAATCAAGCTGATATAGACCTTTAGTGAGAGTTCCCTTCAGCAGGATCTTGTGAGTCTGGTAATCTTTGACAAAACAAGAATCATGAGTAAATTCAATAGAGACTTGATTATCCAGAGTAAACTGAGATATGCTAAGTAGGTTCTTGGTGATTTGGGGCACATATAAGATGTTATTTAGAAACAAAGAGTGATGAGGAGTCAAAGAAATGGAGTTGGAACCAATAGAAGAGATAAGGATAGTATTACCATTTCCAACCATGAGAGATTCATTGCCCGAGTAGTCATTGTTGATTGCCAAATTCTGCAAATCATTGGTAATGTGAGTTGTAGCACCACTGTCGACGTACCAAGAGAGATCTGCAGTAGAGGAATCCTGAGCACGAGCAGAATCAGTAGTGTTGGCAACATCTGAGATAAAGGCTTGAGGAGCATTCACAATATTGTCACTAAAATTAATATCAAATCGTTTGAAACACTTGATAGCTACATGACACATGACCAGTTCGGCCACAAAGCTGACAAACAATGCTCTTGTTAGAGGGCGCAGAGCGAGTAAAACCACCACGAGTGACTGGACTGGTGCCACGAGGTGGAAGAGGAGCACCCCTGCCATTGCCAAAGTAAGCAACATGTGTGGCGAGATCAAAGGTGGAGGAATGCTATTGTTGAAGGCGAAGCTCATAGGCCTGGAATGAATACTGGATCTCTTGCAGATTTTGTGTGCATGATGTTGACGACCAAAGCCTCATACTCAGGACCAAAGCCGAAAAGTATATACATCACGCATCATTGATGATTTGGCCTACAACAGAGAGTTGATCCGCATAACCTCTCATTTTGAGGAAAAATCTTCAACAGATAGAGCACCTTTCTTCATGGTCTGAAGGAGAAGGCGGAGTTTCATGATTCTGGCCCTCGACTGAGACATAAAGAGGGGCTCAAGCACAGACCAGCATTCACGAGAGGTGGTGCAACGAACAACATGACCAAGCATCGACTCAGTAAGAGAGCATCCAGCTAAGCAGGAACTGATTGCGACGAATCCACAAAGCATGAGTTGGATTCGGTATTGGAGCACCGGTGGACGGGGTAGGAATAAGTGGTGGCGGCGCCATCGCCGTCGTAGAGATGGAGTCATGAAAGCCATGAGCACGGATAGAAGAGATGGCCTGAGCACGTCAGAAGGCGTAATTAGAGCAATCGAGCTTTAAAATTTGGGGAAAATGCGGAAGAATAGCAGCGAAAGAAGAGTTCTCCATGGAAGAAAGTGAGCAGCACCGAGTCTGATCGAATCGAAGAGATCCGAGACCACAAAACCAGATCGGAAACCAGAAATTCCGATTAAACGAAATTAAAAAAATGTTGGATCGAAGAAAACGATGAAGATCTTCAATCAGAATCGTGAAGATCTTTAACCTGCAGCTGATACCATGTTAAAGGAAAGAAAAGAAGGAGACGAAGAAGTAAAGAACATGATTTTATTAAGAGAGAGAAGGGGAGACGTAGAGAGGGAGAATAGAATTTATTGTGTGCAAAAGTGAGTACAGATACAAGGACTCATGTATTTATACAAATACAACAGCATGAATCTAGTCTAGAAAGCAACTAAATTCAGAAAATAGAAAATGAAAGCTAAGAAAAGCTTCCCAACTAATCCAGCTAGCTAACTAACTAATTACGCTGACTTAGACTAACTAATTGGCTAACTAAAAACTAATTGCCGACTCAGCAATGTATACAAGGAAAACTCTTTCTAATATATTCAAACACAGTAAGGCGCAACCATGACTTACAAACACACTTGCATCTCGTAACAGTTCGAAAGGGAGTCTCGAGAGGATATGGATGATGATTTGTGGGGGTAAGTATGCCAATATATCTTGCCCCATTTTGAATTATAGCAAAAGTCCCCTTTATCTCGATTTTTCAAAGAAAACACCAAGTTAATTATAACTAAACCTGAAGTTGACATGAAAAATTTGAGAGTGCAAAAAATAAAATGTCAATTTTACGTAGTAAATCAGTCAAGCTACTCGACAATCAACTCGAAAAAAGCTCATACGAACTCGATTCAATAATAAATTGAGCTGAGCTAGGGCATAAAATCGAGTTCGATAAGTTTATTGAGCCAAGCTCAAAGCAATATGTTGCTCGACTTGACAGGCCCACAAACATGTTCGGTTCGAATTTAATCGAGCTTTTTTGTCAAACATGATGCAAAACTACAGTTGAGCTAGTTCGCGAGCCTACTAATCGAGCTTTCGTAAGTACCAAGCTTTAAAAAAGGTTAAATTTAAATAGTATCAAGTCATTGATGATTCACTATCGCTAATTATGTGTCAAGCCAACCTCGATCACGAAAGCTCGAGTTGAGCTCGACCAACGAATATTTAATCAAGCCGAGTTAATTTGATGATTCATAGGAGTGGCTAAAATTAATAACTTTCTCAACTTGTGGGAAAATTTAATCTTTTACGAAGCAATTGACACAAACTTTATCCATTCCCTATTTATCAAAATTAAGGCACGATAATCTAACATCATCAACTACTAATTTAACAGTGGCAATTCTATCTGTCTAAGGACTTGCGAGTTTGTCAAAGATTTAGGGGGTGTATTCAATCAAAAGTTTGTGGGATTTTTAAGGAGTTTGAAAGTCTGGGCGTATTCAATCTAGATTTTTCAAACTACTTAAAAATCTGGGGGTATTCAATCACAACTTCCCAAACTCCATAAAAATTTGGTGGTATTCAAAACTCCTTGAATGCTCAAAATATGCTTGTTTAATTATCTCAACAAACATTCTCACAAAACCAAAACTAGAAAGGAAGAAAACCAGAAACATGCATGCATCTTCTCAAAAATCGAAGGCCTCTAAAACCCCAAATCACAAAACCAGAACTAAAAAGGAAGAAAACCAGAAACATGCATGCATCATTGACCAATTTTCTAGTAGCGAATTCATATCAAAAACCCCAAATCAATTTTTTTTTTCATGAACCCTAATTTCCCTAATTACACTAAATTACAATGGAAATAGAATGTGGAATAATTACGTACCGTAATTACCTTTGCTTCTGGCGTAGGTTACCAACTATATAATCATGCTAATGTTGTACATTCCAAAATGTATTGAGCATGCGAATAATAAAGAGCAAAATTTTGCGTTCATATCTAATATGGAAGTGGACTATATAATCTAATCTAATATGGCTCTATTGTAAATAAAGATAAAATTTGAACATTTCATAAAATCATCTTCTTTGATATATGAAAAAAATTGTCGTTCAACATTGGATAAATAACATGAATAACATTACAACGTTGAAAACTCAGAGGCCGAGCCTCGCTAAAACCTATTGTGTCGAAAACCCAAAGGAAACACTAGAATAAAGGAAAAGACCACAAATCTAAATCATAAAAGTTAATATCAATATTATCTTCTGAATCAACTAAAAAGGGCGCCAAGTTGTTAAGCCACGAATTGGGGTCGTCGATTTCCCCGAACGCTTCCTTTGCCACCGCATCTGAAAAGCCCTAGCTGCCTACCACTTCCATTCCTGCCTCATCTAAATATCCCGCCTACCACATCTATATATCCCTCACTGCTGACTACCGCATAGAGAGCCCTCGCCACTATTCCTGCCGCATCTAAATAGACCTCGCCACCAACCACTTCCGCTGCTGCCTCATCTACATATCCCTCACAGCAGCCTACCGTCTCTATTCATGCCGCATCCAAATATCGCTCGCCACCATTTGCCGCATTTGAATAGCCCTCGCCGCCGTTTACCGTTTCTATTCCTGCCACATCTAAGTAGCCCTCGCCACCAACTACTTCTATTGTTGCCTCATCAACATATCCTTTGTCGCCGTCTACAGCGTCTAAAGAGCCCTCGCTGCCGCCTATCGCAACTAAAAAGCCCTCAACGCTACCTACCGCCTCTCTTTTCTCTTTCTCTTTGTCTTTCTCTTTCTCTCTCTAAATCTGTTGTTGCTTTCTTGCTCTCGTATTTGATTGAATTAATCAATCTTACTTACTGCGTTCTTGTTATTTATAGGATTTATTTTGAGTTTTTTTAAACTTTAGTTAGGGCAACAAATGATACTTGATTGTCACGGACAATTATTATTATATATACACAGAATTTTTAGGTTTTATTTGATACGTGGACTGTCATGTATATAAGGGCTTGTGCTTTTATCATATTGAAATCTAGAATCTCTTTAATTTGTAGCGCTATATATATACAATCGGATTTTCTATAACCTAATTATGTTAAAAAAAAATTATCGTCCTCATTTGGATGAATGGCACGTGGCGGACTAAAAATTTTAAATATAGTAACTAGAGTTTATTTCAACTAAGAGTAATGATATACATACACACTGTGGTGAACATACGCGTTAAAAATAGTAATATAGGTTTTGAAAATGCAAATATACCCTAATTGGAAAGCATGAACCCTAAGGAGAAATGTGATTATTTCCATTTTTACAGTCAACTTTCCTTTTTTTCACGCGTATGGTTGGTCCGAATATCATTACTCTTCAACTAATTAGAGTATAAATATATTCTAATCTATACTTATCGATAATTGATCTAAAGCAATAAAAGATGTCATAGCTCATACGGCAATTAAATTTTTTTCCATTTTTGTATATCTAGATTTGTACCTAATCCCGAATTTTACTTTCTTTTTATGTTTTATTTAGTTAAATTTGATTTTTTGACAATCTTAAATCATGATTAATATTATAGTAAGGGAATTTAGAAGAATAATAATACCGTAATATCGACATAAAAAGACATGACATATCCAACATTAATCATGAAAGAGTGACACTCATGTGGAGATGGCTCCACAGTGGAGATGGAGCACCGACCCGACCCGAATTGGGTCCAACCCGGTCAACCCGATCAACCCGGTTGTTGACTTTTACTATTTTTTTCCAGTTTTTGTTTTTACTTTTCAGTTTTTATCAGCTCCGATTTTACGGTTCCACCTTCGCATCGATTTTATTCTATAGATAATCGAAAGTGGTAACAATTTGGATTCTTTAGCTCGCTCCGATGCCTTTGGATCCCCTCGTTCAACTCTTAACAAATTAAAGAAGAAGAGGCTAACAAAAACAAAAAAAGTGGCAAACAGAAAAGAAAGGGAAAACAAAAAGGAAAAATTTTGGAAAAAAAAAAGCAGGCGTGTGAGGCCGTGCGTGGATCTCACGCACCACGCGGGGGTCATGTCAAATGGGCGGATCGGGGCGCGTGCAGATTCTGCATAATGCAGAACCCAAGTTTTTGCAATCATGAAATTACTAGAAAACAAATTACATACTCCATCCGTCTCATTCCTAATGTAACATTTTCTTTTGGGCGTAATCAGAAAATCACTTTATTCACTTTATATCACATCAAAAGTATTTATATCACTTTATTTACTTTAGAAACATTTTATATAACTTTATTTACTAAACTAAGCACCACACCTTAATACTGTTCTTTTTAATACTCGTGTTGTAAAGCAATGTTACATTATGAATGGAATGGAGGGAGTATACGATAAATATTGAGAATGATTAGACAAACAAATTACCACAATACGGAGGGTACGAACTAGTTGTAAAAGGATTCAGTTTATCATATGTTCTTGAGCTCTATTTTTATAATTATGTGCTTGTCAAAAGGATTCAGTTTATCATATGTTCTTGAGCTCTATTTTTATAATTATGTGCTTGTTAAGTTTGATCAAATGCAGGGTAATGTGAATCTTTTATGGAGCTCATATCTTTTTCAGCTTGACCAAATATTAAAATTAAAAAATTCTGCTTTATTTAGTAATTTCAGTTTGTTGTATTATGGGTACTCCGTTTTTCTTGGTTCATTTAATTTTAATTCTTTAACTCTGTGATCAACAAATATTATCAAATATTACAGCTTTCGATATGGGAATTTCATCATTACGATCACATTGCTCAAAACTCTTAGAAACCACGGCCAAAAAAATATTTACGCAAATAAAAGCTACTAATAAAACACGAGGCACAGAAAATATATTGAAAGTTCAACGCTGTCGAATGGTGCAAGACAAAGCAAAGCAAGCTTACATAGGGTTTTGAATTCTAAGAATCGAGAAAATAACAGAAACTCGAACAGATAATCGCACTCTGAATGATCGATTGAACGTCAAAACGAGCTTACATTCTCATTTACCATGGATTTGAGCACCGGAAGAAAGCTAGGCGTATAAGCGAATGTGAAGGTGTAATAATCAACAAACAACCCAGGAAATACAAATGATATTTCAATATATATAATCAACTAAATCATCATGTTATATTTCGTACATTCCAAAGTGTATTGAGTATGCGAATAATAAAGAGCAAAACTTAGCGTTCATCTAATATGGAAGTGGACTATATAATCTTATCTAATATGGCTCTATTGTAAATACAGACAAAATTTGAACATCTCATAAAATCATCTTCTTTGATATATGAAAAAAAAGTTGTGGTTCTAGATTGGATGAATAACATGAAAACTCAGACGAAACACTAGAATAGGGGAAAAGACCACAAATTTAAATCATATATGTTACTATCAATACTATCTTCTGAATCAACTAAAAAGGGCTCCAAGTTGTTAAGCCACGAATTGGGGTCGTCGATTTCCCAGAACGCTTCCATTGCCACCCATCTGAAAAGCCCTCGCCGCCTACCGCTTTCATTGCTGCCTCATCTACATTTCCCTTGCCGTTGACTACCGCATCTATAGAGCCCTCGCCACCGCGTACGGCTTTTTTACCTGCCGCATCTAAATAGCCCTCGCCACCAACCGCTTCCATTGCTGCCTCATCCACATATCCCTCACCACCGTCTACCGCATCTACATATCTCACGCTGCCGACCACTGCATCTAAAGAGCCATCGCAACCGCATACCTTCTCTATTCCTGCCGCATCAAAATAGCGCTCGCCGCTGCCTACTGCCTCAATTCTTACAGCATCTAAATAGTCCTCGCCACCTACCGCTTCCATGGCTGCCTCATCTACAAATCCCTCGCCGCCTAATGCTTCTTTTGCTACCTCATCTACATATCCCTCGCCACGTTCTGCCGCCTCTATTCCTGCCACATCTAAATAGCCCTCGCCACCAAATGCTTCTATTGTTGCCTCATCTACATATCCCTCACCGCCGTCTACCGCACCTAACGAGCTCTCGCTGCCACCTACCGCAACTAAAAAGCCCTCGCCGTCAAAAAAGCCCTCACTATCAAAAAAGACCTCACCGTCAAAAAAGCCCTCACCGGTGCCTACCACCTCTATTTCCGCATCGAAAAATGTAATACCCCTGATTTTTCAAATAAGTTTATAACTTAGAAAAATTATTTATAATAGACAATATATTTGATATTTCTAAGATTTCAAATAGAAAAAAAAAAAAGTAGAAACTCGTAAAAATCTTTCGAATTTCAAATTATATTTGCAAATCGAGATTTTAATCTATCTTTTTAATTAAAGCTAGTTTCCAAATATATAACTAATTTATATTAATATATATTATCTCCCAAAGTAAAATATATTATATATATATTATATTATTAATAATATAATTAGTACATAATTATTATATTATTATATTTATTAATTGTGTAAGGCATACATATACATAAACACACATGTAAGCTATATATATAAATCTGAAATTATTGTTTGCATGATATATATCCTATATATACATTATTTTATAATAAAAAAAAAGAATAAAACGTGACTAACCTAAGCTATACGATAGATAGGTGATTCAGCAAGCCTACCCTATTCTTTCCTTCTATAAATACTTCGTTTTTGAGGCTGCAAATCACACTACTTTCATCGTCCATATATTTTCTCCCTAATAACGTTAATAGTCGGCGAAATCTTTTTAAACTTTTCAGCAAGAGTTCCAAATGTCCATCCATAAATTCAAATATTCCGACGCATTTCTGAATTATCAGGTGGGTTTTATTATATAAAAATTATTTTGAGTTATTAAACTCTGATATTTCAGGCAAAAGAAAAATGGTTATCCATGGTACTGTTTTAGTGCGCTCTATGTGTTTAAGGTTCCTACGATACCAAACGGGGTCCTTTGTTGGTCTAACACACTAGCAATGGGCTGTGTACACGTGGTTAGAAGTTCGGTGGGTTGATCACCATCGTTTTCTAACGAGAATATATGTTTTGGATCTGATGGGTTAAGATCGAGATCTTGTTGTTGTGGTTGAAACGGGAAATGTAACTGTACCACGAAATGATAGGAATAATACTAGAACGGCAAGGTTTGACGTATCTTAGAAGTGGCTCTATGTTTTGAAACCTTCTAAGTTTACGAGTAAAACTTGGATATACCAACTGCTTTGTTTTTACTAAAAATTGTTTATAAAATCTTGCCCAGTGAGTGCACTAGTACTCACGCCCAAAATCTTTTCAAAATGTTTTCAGGTTAGGAGGCAGGTGATGGGACGCGAGGCTGAGGCAGGGGTTGTTGTTATTGTTGTATGTGTTTTATGTGCTTCCGCTATGTTATTTAAATGTGCAACTCTGAATATGTCTCTGTGTGTTATTTATTGTTTATTTTTATGGAGAGTGCCTTGTGATCAGCTTCTCTTGGACACTCGAATTCCCACTCCCTCATGTTAACCCATTTGGTGAAGTGGATGGTCGACTCCTTTTGTTATGCTAGACACAGGTTTACCCCATAATTTTATTTTAATGGGTGTAGCGCAGTTTTGTCGCCTCACTTCATTAAATTTGTGAATAAATTGTCATATGTGCAAAAAGTAAGCCTCATTCTTTCCCGCCTCTTTGTTCCCCTCTGTCGCGTCTCGGTTTATGGGAACCGGGGTGTGACAAAAAAGCCCTCGCCACTGCCCACCGCCTCTATTCCTGCCGCATCTAAATAGCCCTCGCCACCAACCGCTTCCATTGCTGCGACATCAAAAAACCCCTCGCCGTCGCTATCCAAGGATTTTTGTTTCTTGCGACTAGTTTCTTTTGCTTCTTGGTCCACGGCCCTCTTGTTATTCTTAAGCACAAACTGCGGCTTATTGATGCATCTGGTGATCTTGCAGATGACGAGATCGCAGCCGCCCGTGAGCCCAGTCTCCTTCAACGCAGCACCGTCTAGGGTGTACTCGTGCATGATCCACTGCCCTAACTCCGACGATATTGTGACGTCGAACTTGGAGGATTCGAACGTGAACATCCTCGAATATCTGACGATCTCACCGGTGTCGGAGTTCTTGATCTTCTTGGGAATGGTTTGGCCTTTCCACATGCCGCCGCCGGCTGTTCTCTAAATCCTCTTGTTGTTGGGAACCCTCCTTAGCGACGTAGGTAGTGTTCTTGGTGACGCCGCCTTCTATCTTGGTGTTCCAATACATCGATGGCTCCCTGACGTCGCTGAAACCCCCCAGGGCGCCGCGTCGTCGCCGTATACCTTACTCTCGATGATGCCGTTCCACGGAAGCGGTGCTCCCATGACTCGTGGAAGTAAGAATCCTCGGATCAACTCTTCTTCTGTGGGTGCGAAACGAAACCCTACTGGAATCATTCTCTTTCTCTTTCTCTTTCTCTCTCTAGATGTGTTGTTGCTTTCTTTCTCTTGTATTTGATGGAACTAATCAATCTTACTTACTGCATTCTTGTTATTTGTAGGCTTTAGTTAGGGCAACGAATGATATTTGATTGCCACCGACAATTATCAACTGATTTTTTAGGTTTTAGTTGATGATGTGGACCAATCATGTAGATAAGTGGGCGTGTGCTAGATTTTATCAAATGAAATTTTTTAAAGGAAATTTTTATCAAACTGATATACGATCGGGTTTTCTATAACCTAACCAATATATATAATATACCAATATTGATTGTTGCCACCACAAGCATCCCATTCCTCTGTCTTAGGTGGAATTTTTTTTTGCAATTTTTAAAAATTTTCTATATGTTTGCATTCACTTTCAATATAGGGTAGTATTCTCTAAACAAGTTAATGGTTATAATATCCAACAACTAAAAACCGATTTAATGTAGCATAAATCACACACCAATCCCATAATTTCAGCAATATTTAATATAATTGCGCAGCATCAATATAATTTTCTTTCCATTTTCAACCTATGTTTTCGTGCTTTTATATATGAAATGTTGCAATTAAAACTATCTCACACTTCATTGCATCCCCAAATCATTAGGCATACTACCATTATTTCTAACTGATCGGCAACAATCATTAAGGCATCTTGCCGAACTGCAAATACAAGGTCATCATCAAATACAGTTGATGAATCATTTGACGCATGAGCATTAGTTATGGTCCGACCTATTTATTCTCTTCAATCTATATTATTATAAATGAGCAAATTTTCATAATGAAATCAAAAAGCAAATGAATTCGATGGTGTAGAGGCTACAAATAAATCTATGTGGTTGCCTTAGTTGTGATGGTGGAGGAAGAAGGGGTGTTGGTGCAAGAATAGTAGCTCTATAGAGAATATGATGCTTGTGGTAATTGATTTCCTTTTGTGTAATTTTAAGTTATAATTGTTCAACATAATAAAAGTATAAATAAGGAATCATTTTTAAATTCATCTTTGTATATCTTAGCAGCAAATATTTTTTTACCATACATAATACAATATATTTTACATTTTAAATCCATATTTGTAAATCATAGCAACAATATTACTCTCTTAAGATTTAGAGGTGTATAACGCATTCCTCTTTCAATCCCTAATCACTCAGTTTATCCGAAGCACCACAATCATCTTAGACAACTGTATTAGTGCAAGTATACTATACACCCACTTTTTGTCTTTATTATATTTTGTCTTTTAGTGTTTAAATATTTTTTTTTTTTAATTTCCAGTTTTTTTGTTCTTTTTCTCCTTGTTTTTTTTTTCGGATGTTTTTTTCTTTTTTTTTCTGCTTTCTTTTTTTACCTTTTTTTTAATTTCCAGCTATTTTGTTCTTTTTTTTCTTTCTTTTTATTTCCAGATTTTATTTTATTTTTTTTCTGTTTTTTTTATTTCTAGATATTTTTTTTCTTTTTTTTGTTTTTTTTTAATTTCCAGATTTCTTTTTCTGTTTTTGTTTTTTTTTCTTTTTTTTTGTTATTTTCCACATTTTCGTTATTATTTTCGTCTTTTTTTGTTTGTCTCTTTATTTATTTATTTTTTGCATCTTCGTTTTTTTCAATATTGTCGTGACGAAATATAATGATTGTGAAAACGTTTCTTAATGACAATGTTTACTTTTTCAACGACAATAATTACTTAAACATTTGACTAAAAGCAGAACTTGTCAAGTTCAAAAGTGGACATTGTCGTGACGAGATGTAATTGTTGTGAAACATTACATTTCTTAATTACAAAGTTTACTTTTTTAATGACAATAATTACTTTAATATTCGACTAAACGTAGAACTTGTCAAGTTCAAAAGTAGGCATTGTTGTGAAACGTAATGATTGTGAAACATTACGTTTCTTAGTGAAAAAATTTATTTTTTTCAACGACAATAATTATGTTAACGTTCGAATAAAAGTGAAAATTATTATTTGTAAAAGTAGTCATTGTCGTGACGAAATGTAATGATTGTGAAACTTTATGTTTCTTAATGACAATGTTTACTAAAAATTTTGGAAATTAAAAAAAAAAACCAAAAAAACTGGAAAATATAAAAAAAAAAAGCTGAAAATTAAATCTGTAATTACAAAAAAAAAAAGAAAAAAAAACTGCTAAACAGAAACCAGGAAAGGGAAAAAAAACTGGAAAAAGAAAAAAAAAATTACGGGCGCGTGGCACGCAGCGTTTGAATACCATACAACCGTTGTATGGAAACACACCTCATCATCTTATATCCTACGTGGAATTATTTTGAGATTTTTTCTTTTTTATTTATCTAAAATCTCAATTTATATGTAGGATGTCAAATTAACTCATGGCAGATTTTATTGTAAATTTGGTAAAAAAAAATAATTGATTATTAAATCATGGCTAATTTCACGCATTTGAGAATAAATTTTATGCTCAAGTTTTGGGTTGACTACATAATATGTGGTATTGATTATAATAATAAATTTTCTATTTTTATAATATTTTTTCACCTATAAATTAGAATTATACAACTAATTTTTATCCGCATTTCACATTGTTTAAGCATCTTCTTCATTTCCGACATTTCCTACTCAACGATTGGGAATGCTAATAATATTATATATTGTATGCTCTACCACGGAAGCTCTTTGCTAGGAAATCGACACATCTATGGTTACTGTAAAAAATAAGTCTAGAACTCCAGCTAAAGGGATAAGTTTCTAATGTTGGTCAGATATACGATTTCCTAATAGATTTATTTCAGGGAATTGTGTGATGGTAATTGGTGGTTATAAATTTGTCATTATCAGCAAATACAAGTTTATATTCATAAATTATGATTTTTGAGTTATAGTCAGTTGTTGTCAATTATAAATTTATAAAAGATATTAATTAGATATCCTAATTACCTGTAATTGTTCCACTCAATATATAAGAATCCAAATTTTGATGCTACAAAAATGACTTCGGCAAGACAATGGAAGTTGGGTGACAAGGCTAGGTAATTAGCATATATATAACCAAAAATAACATACTCTCTTCAAGGCTCCCAAATCTCACTAACAAGTAACCTTCCTCATGATAGAAAATTTCAACTTCCTCTATGTAACATTGTTTCTGAAGGAATGTTCGAACAAAGCTTATGGTTGGCGAATCTCCAACTACATACAAATTAAATTATAGCATGCTGCCATTTCGAATTCTCAATTTCTAGAGCAGATTTTTCCAAACAAGCCACAAGATGGCCGTGCTTCAAAGTAGGACCTATGAAGTTTAGGTTCATACCTTTCAAAGCTCGCTTCGGAACTGGAGCTTCTCGAGTATCCTGCTGCTTTTCTAATTCCAGCTGCCTGCTACAATTGCCTCTCGCGCTTGCCATTTTCGAAGATTCCGAGACTTCCTTGCCATGAGAGGTTACTGTTGCATAGGTTTTCTCCTGACTCGATCTCTGTTGCTCAAATGGTGGCGTGAAAACTGGATTAACCTCCCTAGAACCGAGCTCACCGGAGTAGCTCTCGTCGTCAGATCTGTGATGATCACCTTCCTTGGACGGCCCCTCTTGCCCGGCAGTGCCATGTGCGCACGTCAGCTAACTCACGCTAAACTACTCCTTAAGTCTATTTTCATTACCTATTTTTATTATAATTTATAAATTTTAAAATATTTATATAGCAATAAATAAATAAGTTGCAATACAAAAAAAAAAAAAAAAAAAAAAAAAAAAAAAAAAAACATGACATAATACGTATGCGAGCTATTGTAGTAAATTCCCACCTTATTCGGTGGTGTAGTGGTTCGTTCTAATTCTCTCAAAAAACATTAAAAGTAAAACACAACATGAAATTACATTATGGGCCAATCTTTTAGTTTATATAAATTTCATCTTTTCTCTTGGTTCTTTTAATTTTAATTCTTCAACTATCTGATAACCAAATATTATCAAACACTACAGATTTGGGTATGAGATTCAGCATTTTTATCAAATGCATGTCAAGATTTTTAATCCACAACATAAAAAAGAAAAAAAAATGTTTAAGAGTGTCAAACTAGCTACATTTTGGTGTTTTTCCTCTCCAACTACTAGCAACCAGAGCCAAAGAAAATATTAAAGCAATAATATTAGAACTCATAAGTTATAAAATACAAAACATAGAAAAATATATATATAGAAAGATCAAGATGTCGAATGGAACAATACAAAGCAAAGCAAGCGTACAAGCTTCTAGCGCAGGTTATCAACTTAATCATCATGCTATATTTTGTACATTTCAAAGTGTATTGAGTATGCGAATAATAAAAAAGCAAAACATCATCTAATATGGAAGTGGACTATATACGGATCTATATAGTAAATACAGATAAAATTTGAACATCTCATCAAATCATCTTCTTTGATATATGGAAAAAATTGTGGTTCTACATTGGATTGGATGAATAACATGAATAACATTACAACGTTGAAAACTCAGAGGCTCGGCTAAAACCTATTCTCTCGAAAACACTAGAATAGGGGAAAAGACCACAAATCTAAATCATATATGTTACTATCAATACTATCTTCTGAATCAATTAAATAGGGCGCCAAGTTGTTAAGCCATGAATCGGGGTCGTCGCCACCGCATCTGAAAAGCCCTCGCCACCTACCGCTTTCATTGCTGCCTCATCTACATATCCCTCGCTGCCTACCGCTTCTGCTGCTGCTGCCTCATCTACATTTCCCTTGCCGCCGACTACCGCATCTAGAGAGCCCTCTCCACCGGCATTTATTCTCGCCGTATCTAAATAGCCCTCGCTGCTGCCTACCGCCTCTATTCCTGCCGCATCCAAATATCCCTCGCCACTAGATGCCGCATGTGAATAGCCCTCGTGGCTGCCTACCGCCTCTATTCCTACCGCATCTAAATTGCCCTCGCCACCAACCGCTTCCATTGCTGCCTCATCTATATATCCCTCGCCACCTATTGCTTCTTTGGCCGCCTCATCTACATATCCCTCGCCACGTTCTGCCGCCTCTATTCCTGCCACATCTAAATAGCCCTCGCCATCGACGGCTTCTATTGTTGCCTCATCTACATATCCCTCACTGTGTCTACCGCATCTAAAGAGCTCTCGTTGTCCCCTACCGCAACTAAAAGGCCCTCACCGTCAAAAAAGACCTCACCGTCAAAAAAGCCCTCACCGGTGCCTAACACCCTATTCCCGCATCGAAAAAGCCCTCGCCACTGCCTACCGCTTCTATTCCTGCCGCATCTAAATAGCCCTCGCCACCAACTGCTTCCATTGCTGCGACATCAAAAAAGCCCTCGCCGTCGCTATCCAAAGATTTTTGTTTCTTGCAACTAGTTTCTTCTGCTTCTTGGTCTGCAACCCTCTTGTTATTCTTGAGAACAAACTGCGGCTTCTTGATGCATCTAGTGATCTTACAGACGACGAGATCGCAGCCGCGTGTGAGCCCCGTCTCTTCCAGCGCAGCACCGTCTAGGGCGTATTCGTGCATGATCCAGTGCCCTAACTACGACGAAACTGTGACGTCGAACTTGGAGGATTCGAACGTTAACATCCTCGAGTTTCCGACGATTGCACCGGTGGCGGAGTTCTTGATCTTCTTGGGAATGGTTTGGCCTTTCCACGTGCCGCCGCCGGCCGTTCTCGGAATCTTCTTGTTGTTGGGAACCCTCCTCAGCGTGGTGAAGACGTAGGTAGTGCTCTTGGTGACGCCGCCTTCTACCTTGGTGTTCCAATACATCGATGGCTCCCCGGTGTCGCTGAAAACCACCCATGGCGCCGCGTCGTCGCCGTATACCTTCCTCTCGATGATGCCGTTCCACGGCAGCGGTGCTCCCATGACTCGTGGAAGTAGGAATCCTCGGATCAACTCTTCTTCTGTGGGTGCGAAACGAAACCCTACTGGAATCATTCTCTCTCTTTTCCCTTTCTCTTTCTCTTTCTCTCTCTCTGTTGTTGCTTTCTTGCTCTCGTATTTGATTGAATTAATCAATCTTACTTACTGCGTTCTTGTTATTTATAGGATTTATTTCGTGGTTTTTTAAACTTTAGTTAGGGCAACAAATGATACTTGATTGTCACGGACAATTATTATTATATATACACAGAATTTTTAGGTTTTATTTGATACGTGGACTGTCATGTATACAAGGGCTTGTGCTTTTATCAAACTGAAATCTTATAAAGGAAATCTAGAATCTCTTTAATTGGTAGCGCTATACATATATACAATCGGATTTTCTATAACCTAATTATTATGTTAAATTTTTTTATTGTCCTCATTTGGATGAATGGCACGTGGCGGTCTAAATATATACTACCTCCGATCCTCAAGTCTTTTCCTATCTTTCTTTTTTGGGATGGTCCCCAAATTTCTTCTTAGCTACTTTTGGACACCACCCCACTACAAATTATTATCTCTTACTCTTACTTAATCAACCTATTTACCTAAAATACCACATATGGACCACCACTATCTCAATTAATTATTATATCACTACCTTCAATGTAGGACCCTTTCTTCACTCACAACAAATTAAATCACTTTTTCTCTACTCATAACTAACTCAACAACTTTTTTCTTAATATCCGTGCCACTTCCACTTTAGGAAAAAACTTGGGGACCGGAGTTAGTATATTAAAACAGAGTTTGAGGGCATTTGCGTAATTTTCTTCGCTAGCAGTTTTTTTCATTTACGATTAATAACGGGATGTTTACATTCACAGAACGGTTTCTTCCCAAAAAGAATCAAGTTATATTAATCTACCCATCCTCTCTCACGTAATTTTCACAATTTCAAATATCTAAATTCTTGAATTAAATAATCGGTGATGACTCAATTTTCTGCAAGGAAGCGCTGGCGTAGTTCAAGCTTCCAGTAAAGGAATCCTCGGCGCCGTGGAGGAGCGAGCATCGGAAGGATTAGAAGATGTAGAGTTGCTTCTTTTTCTGAATTTGGTTTAAATTATTCATTGTTAGGATATGATTTGGTGGTTGCCGCATCTGGTGTTGTTGTACACCTGTATATAATAATTTTGAATTTTTATGCGTTTAGTTTCTTGATTATTTTAAAGTAGGGAGAGCGGACGGCAATCTATCTATCCATATATAAATTAAAAACAACAATAACTCTTTTCCGCCAATTTTAAGCAGTTATTTTGTGAGTTTTGCAGTTTTCTTTTTGGATTACTTACCGCCTCAGACTCATGTTCCACGGGCTCTCTCTCATATATTCTTAATTGATCATCTCTCCCTCTCAATTTAGAACTCCCTCTGTCATGGTTGCTTTGATGTCCGAGTCTTTCCAACAATATTTATTCAATAATCTGTTAAATTGTTTCTTACTATTTCATACCAGAACTTAAAAACCTTCGGATTTTAGAAGAAGTTTATGTTGTAATGTTTTGAGCAATTAGAAGGAGCTTTGCACCATATGGTGTTGCCCATGATGAGTTCTGGCGAGGGAAGTGTTAAGGTGCCTGCGCAAAGATTCATTTTTCTGCAGCAATGGTTGTTGCACCATCTACTTCCATATAGTTAAAGGAATTAATGTATAAAAGATACAAGCATTATAAATGTCAGGAATCTAGGGGTGTTGTTTGAAGAGAATCTTATCTCGCAACTTTCCAAGGACCTCAGAATTGACATTAAGAAGGTATTTGGCTGAGCTTAAAAGCTCATTAAAATAGCTTATAAGTTCTTAAATCCTTAATAATGAACAACTTATAAGCTGTTTTAAGGAGTTTAACTTATAAGCTGTTTTAAGGAGTTTAAAAGTTTAGCCAAACGCCGTCTAAGAGGTGGTGAGTATGCAAATTTGCATGTTCCTCTATTACTTGCTTTATTACTTTATTGTTTTGTTAGGATATAACACATGGTGGTTTTATAATGCATTTCCCCAATTGGTGACATTATAATCCACCGAGGAGAGGATAAGTAATAGCCAACCCGTATTGTTTTGAATATTGTCTTGTATTTTTGAAACGGGAGTAACAAGAAGAAGCTGTGGGGAGGAGAGATAATGGGAGGGGTGTGTGGTATCGGCGCCGTGGGTCGAGGTGCTAGTTTAACTATAGAAACTAGAGTTTATTTCAACTAATTAAAGTATAAATATATTCTAATCTATACTTATCGATCATTGATCTAAAGCAATAAAAGATGTCATTGATAGCTCATAAGGCAATTAAATTTTTTTCCATTTTTCTATATCTAGAATCTCCAGATTGTACCTAATCCCGGATTTTACTTTCTTTTTTATGTTTTATTTAGTTAAATTTGATTTTTTGACAATCCTTAAATCATGATTAATATTATAGTAACGTAATTTACAAGAATAATAATAATAGCGTAATATTAACATAAAAGGACATAACATATCCAACATTAATCATGAAAGAGTGACACTCATGTGGAGATGGAGCACCGACCCGACCGAAATCAGGTCCAACCCGGCCTGTTGACTTTTTTTGTTTTTTTTTTTTAATTTCCAATTTTTGTTTTTACTTTTCATTTTTTTCAGCTTCGATTTTAATCTATAGATAATCGAAACTTGAACAATTTGGATTCTTCACTTCGCTCCGAGGCCTTCGTATCCCCTCGCTCAACTCTTGACATATTAAAGAAGAAGAAGCAAACAAAAAGAAAAAGTGGCAAACAGAAAGGGAAAACAAAAAAGAAAGGGAAATTTCTGACCAAAAAAAAAAAAAAAACAGGCGGGTGAGGCCACGCGTGGATCTCACGCACCACGCGCGGGTCGTGTCAGCTCGGCAGATCGGGGCACCACAAAATCTGCACCCAAGTTTTTATCATCATGAAATTACTAGAAAACAAATGACATACTCCCTCCGACTCATTACTAATGTAACATTTTCCTTTTTGGGCGTAATCAGAAAATTACTTTATTCACTTTAAGATTTTTTTTATATCACATCAAAAGCATTTATATCACTTTATTTACTTTAGAAATATTTTATATAACTTTATTTACTACACTAAGCACCACACCTTAATACTCTTCTTTTTAATACTCGTGTTGAAAAACAATGTTACATTATGAACGGAATGGAGGGAGTATACGATAAATATTGAGAATGATTAGACAAACAAATTACCACAATACGGAGGGTACGAACTATTTGTAAAAGGATTTATTATCATATGTTCTTGAGCTCTATTTTTATAATTATGTGCTTGTCAAGTTTGATCAAATGCAGGGTAATGTGAATATTTTATGGGTACTATGTTTTTTTTGGTTCATTTAATTTTAATTCTTCAACTCTCTGATCAACAAATATTATCAAATATTACAGCTTTCGATATGGGAAAGTCATCATTACTATCACATTGCTCTCAAAACTCTTAGCAACCACAGCCAAAAAAATATTTAAGCAAATAAAAGCTAATAAAACACAAGGCACAGAAAAATATATAGAAAGATCAACGCTGTCGAATGGTGCAAGACAAAGCAAAGCAAGCTTAAATACGGTGTTCAATTCTAAGAATCAAGAAAATAACAGAAAGTCGACAAGATAATCGCACTCTGAACGATCGATTGAACATCAAAACAAGCTTACATTCTCCTTTACAAAGAATTTGAGCACCGGAAGAAAGCTCGGGGTGTAAGCGAATGTGTAGGTGTAATAATCAATGAACAATCTAGGAAGACGAATTGTTCGAATAGTGTTTGTCTTGGTGGAGAAGAAAACTAGGTCGCCGCCATATCCCACTGACAACAAGAAGTCACCATCTTTGAAAACTTTGATTGGGACAAAAATTCCTTCGACCTCTTTGCTCGATGACCAAGTCCCTCGTCCACGTCTAATCTCCATGTTCTTTCATTGACCATACCACGATATCTCCATCAACGGAGTGACAGCCCAAAAAGTATAGGCGATCTCCCCAAGCAGTTAGGCTCTTATGGGCATAATCAAAATGAGGAATAAGAAGCGATAAGGTACTAAAAGGTTCCGTTTCAAGATCCAAACAATGAATCTCCAGTTTCGTGCCATAGGAATCAGTCGCCAACCAGTGAAGATTTCCATTAGAAACACACCTGCGTGATCAGACTCATACTCTGCATACAAGTACAACCCACTAGCCGGAATGCTTCTCCAACATCCTGTTCCGAGTGTGTATATCTCACACGAATACGCAATCATAACTAGCTTGTATTGGCAAGTCATTTTGCTCACTCCAAATCCATGGAATAAGCCCGTATACGGTGGAACCTGGAGGATGAGGGAGCGTGATATATTCGCGTGTGACTGGATTGCATATGTAAAGAAGCTTCTTCTTTTTAGAAGCCGTTATCATGACAAGCATACCGTCCAATGAACTTTTTACTAATGAAGGACGGGGGAGGCAGAAGCTGAAGCTTATATCGCAACGAGGACTGAATCCTAAAACTTCGCATCGATGCCCTGTAAAGAGCTGCTGAGCGACGAGGGCCGGGACTGATTTCGAAAGATGGGAATTGGCAAACTCTAGAGACTCCACCAAATTGCGCCATGACTTACAAACACACTTGCAGATCATAACCGTTGGAACTGGTATCCTCGAGAGGATATCGAGGTTGATTTCTTGAGGTTAAATTTCTTTGTTTTTCTTAGGCAAATATGTCAAAACCATAAATAAAACTGCTAACATCCTTTGCTAGGAGACATGCCTCAAATAAAATAATCTAACATCAATCAATTCTGGAAAAATAAATTAATTTATAAAACTAACAACTTCTCTAATGAGCATAATTATCACAAATATATACTATAAAAAAACCAAAATGCTAAAAACGAGAGACTAATCATTTTCCAGGAGACAGAACATCAAATAACAATAATAATAACATAAATCAATTCTGGCCAAAAAAGATGGATTTATGAAACAGAGTTACGCATAAACAACTTCTTTTCAGAGCATATTCATCACAAATATATATTTGAGACCACAAAAAAGCGAAAAGTAGAGGATTAAAACTTCAAAGTCGAATCAAAGAAGAAAGACTGATCTAACCTGACGTTACCCTCCGATCTTCAACTCGGATGAAATTGAAAGTTTTTGCGGCGCCGCTTTAAGCATTTCCAATCGGTAAAAGTTCCCAGGGTAAAACGCAACGCAAATTGCGTTTTTCTCAACTTTCTCTCTCCTCCAAACACGAATTAGCGTTTGTAGTGTAGATTCAACGTAAACTACTATTACATTTCTGAATATTGTATAGCAGTACTTCTAATTTCTTGAACAAATGGAGCAGAGAGAAGAAATGGCGCTAGAGATGATGAAGAAGGGAGAGAATTATATTACGCTAGGGATTTTAGGGACATTTTTAGGGGTTTCGATTATTGGGCTTTGAAATCGGGTAAGGCTTTGTGGGCTTTAATTGTTTTGGGCTTTTTTTGCAAGGTTTTTTTTATTATTGAAATTATGTGTTGGAAATTATTTTTATTCACTTTTATTTTTGTTTTAGTATAATTTATAAACGTTAAAAATATATATATAGAAATGAATAAATAAGTTCCAATACAAAAATACGAAGACAGTAAAAGTACAATAATATTGATATAAAACAAACATGACATATTACATATGCGAGCGGTATAGCCCACTCACTTATTTAATTGGTGGTGTATGTGTAGTATATTCCCACTCACTTATTTGGTGGTGTAGTGGTTCCGCATACGTACGAAGCAGTGGTCTCACTTTTCTGTGGTGTAGAAAAATCTCATCTATATAGTCGTATAACATAAATATATATGCCCCCGTTGTAATTGCCACAGTGAACATGCAATTAATTTTTGAATTTCAGTTGGTTGTATTATGGGCCAATCTTTTAGTTTATGTACAAATTTCACCTTTTCTCTTGGTTCTTTTAATTTTAATTCTTCAACTATCTGATCACAAAATATTATCAATCTCACTCACTTATTTCGTGGTGTAGTGGTTCCGCATATGTACGAAGCAGTGGTCTCACTTTTGTGTAGTGTAGAAAAATCTCATCTATATAATCGTATAACATAAATATATATATACCCCGTTGTAATTGCCACAAAGAACATGCAATTAATTTTTGAATTTCAGTTGGTTGGATTATGGGCCAATCTTTTAGTTTATGTACAAATTTCACCTTTTCTCTTGGTTCTTTTAATTTTAATTCTTCAACTATCTGATCACAAAATATTATCAAACCCTACAGCTTTGGGTATGAGAAATCCAGCAATTTTACGAAATGTTAGAATTAGTATATTATACTACAGCTCCTTAATAGGAAAACTCTATTGTATAGGTGGTAAAAAGATAATATCATTACTCACTTCACATCAATTTTTAGTGGTACAAGTTTTAATAATTTTGATAATGTTATGTGAGTGTAGAAAGGATTCCGCATTATTTTGTCTTGGTGGAATCAACAATGGCATTTTGCGTAAATATGTGAGTATTGTGAGGTTAAGATCTTTTTACGGGGTGATGTTCATAAATGAATGATACATGTACTATTAAGGATGGACACAAATAGAATTAAATGCATAGTTTTCGTGGAATAGAATGAAACGCATATTTTTCGTGGACGGATGGAGTGTAAAATCTATACTACCTATGGACGGATGGACACAATATCTATTTATGATTGTACTATAATTTTTTTGCTTATAATGTAAATTTTTCCTATGAACAAATAAATATAGTACTGATAGTAAAGTTATTGATATTTTTATTGAAAATTCATGAAGTTTGAGAAGCATTTTAAAGAGATATGGTGGGCTATAATGGAATATTTCAAGGCCCAATATTGTGTTCTTAATCTTAATCATACCTACAAAGCATCAAAGAATTTGAATTTATAAAAGGCCCAAACCCTGGGTAACTAGCCCACTGCATATTTTTATCAATATTTATCCTTTTTATAGAATTTTATCTTTTTTTAAACAATATTATAAAGACATTTAAATATGGCGTGACGGTGGACTCGAACCTGTGACCTTTAGTCCGGGCATTAACCACACTACCACTAAGTTTAATATACATACAAAATTTTATCTTTAGTGGAAGCACTTCGTGAAATTGTGATAATTAATTATTTTTCCTATAAAAAAGGACTATTTCCTTTTGATGAGAAAGAACGCGTACGTATGAATTTGGGTTTGAAAATGTTATAATATTTTGGAGGCTGATGATAGATTTAAAGTTTTAAGAAAAAAAATTGATTTGATGTTTGAAGTTTTTAAACCGCGCCCACATGTAATTGGATGACAGTTAATGAAGCATAGCGACGCTAACCATAAAATTAAATCCATAAATTTCCTAAACAATTGCAAATCCATCAAGATTGAAGGTTGTGTTTCCAATTACCTAAACCACAAAAGTCTAGTCCAAAAACTCCAATCTTTTGCGTTTTGTGTTTAATCATTCTCTTAGACTTATGATTTTTTCTAAAAAAAATTAAAATATTTGTGTATATTTATTCAAAATATTTTCCAAACACGAAATGAGATGATATCAATGCAGACACCTCGTGTGTGTACTATTCTTGACTTCTAATTAAAGCATAATAATAATTTACTTAATGCCAAAATGAATGACTGTATATTATTGTCGTTTGGTTCACTTCAATTTGAGATTTTACTCTGCTAATCAATTTCCTTTTATTTTGGTCACATTAATTAATTCGATGCATGTTCATGATAAATAATTCATGGTTTTGACAGAAGGAAATCAAAAAATTACATTTCTTGTACTCAGCTAGTAATCGAGTTTAATTACAAATTTATTTTTGTAAATAAAATTTCCCATGTATAATAATCTGGATGATTTTTTTTAAGTATAGTAGTTATATTTTTCTAGTACTAATAAAATTTGTCTATTATAAAAAGTTGTTTAATTAAGGTTGTCAATTTTATCACAATGGAAAGAAAATAACTAATTTAAACGGTCTTGGGGTTTTAATTACTAGACACTCATTGTATGGCCCACAGAATCTTGACGACAACTACATCACTTTTATAGTCTTCTTCGGTTGAGTCTTCTACAAAAGTAGATTTTGAGACATGTTTGGAAAATTCTTTTTATAAATCCATGCAAGACTATTCATCTACTTAAACACACCAAATTAAACACCATGGCAAAACTTTACATCCTTCCTATCTTCTTCATTATTCTCTTCTTCCTCCTTCTTGCAGCTACTACTTCTTCATATTCTAACAATAACTAAACCGATTTCGAAGCTCTTCTGGCCTTCAAGAAATTCATAGACGACTGTTAAAAGAAGGAAAAGAGGGAGCTGAAGAAGTGAAGAACATGATTTTAGAGAGAGAGAGAGAGACGTAGAAAGAGAGAATAGTATCTATTGCATTCAAAAAGTGATGCACAGATACATGAACTCATGTATTTATACAAATACAATAGAATGAATCTAGTCTAGAAAGCAACTAAATTCAAAAAATAGAAAATGGAAGCTAAGAGAAGCTTCCCAACTAATCCAGCTAGCTAACTAACTAATTACGCTGACTTTGACTAACTAATTGGCTAACTAAAAAACTAATTGCTGACTCAGCAATGTATACAAGGAAAACTCTTTCTAATATATTCAAACATGCTCCAAAAAAATTCTTTAACTTCCAGCCATGATCATCCAGAAGTGCCAGTTGAAGTTTACTTCGAAGAAAGCAAAATCTTGGTTCAGCTAAAGGCTTCGTAAACAAATCATCAACATGATCCATGGCTGGAACATGACCAATGCCAATAACCTTTTCTTGAACTTTCTCACGAACGAAGTGAACATCAATTTCTATATGTTTTGTTCTTGCATGAAAAACGGGATTCGAAGATAGAGCAACTGCACCTGAATTATCACACCAGATTTTGTGTGGAGAAGCAATAGGTAAACCAAGCTCTTGACACAAGGAATCAAGCCAAATGATTCAAGTGGTTGCATTAGCAAGAGACCTGTATTCGGACTCTGTGCTACTTCGAGAGACCACATGTTGCTTTTTAGAGCTCCAAGTAATCAAGTTGTCACCATAATATACACAGTGCCCTCCCGTTGATCTTCGATCATCAACACAACCTGCATAATCTGCATCCGCAAAGGCCACCAATTGCGTTGAAGTAGAGGGATAAAAGTGAAGAGCCATTGAAGCGGTGCCTTTGAGATATCGGAGGACTAGTTTGCAAGCAGTCCAATGCAAAGAAGTAGGATGATGGAGAAATCGACTCAATTTATTGACTGCAAAAGCAATATCGGGCCTGGTGTGGGTGAGGTATTGCAAGGCGCCAATGGTGCTGCGATAGAGGGATCAGAGAGAGGCAAACCACCTTCTTTAGATAGCTTTGTAGCAGGAGTCATAGGAGTAGGACACGACTGACAAGAACTCATATTTGTCTTCTGAAGCTTAAGTACTTAGCCTGACATAAAGTGTAAGAGGACTGCGACTTCGTGACCTCAATACCCAGAAAATAGTGGACTTCACCAAGAGAAGTAAGAGCAAACTCCTAAAACATGCGACTGATCATCTCCAGTGATGAGAATATCATCAACATAGATCAATATAAGAAGTAGAGCTCCATTAACCTGTCTATGAAAAAGAGAAAAATCTGAATTTGATCTCTTGAAACCAAGAGAATACAAGCAGGATCGGAGTTTGTCATACAAAGCTCTAGGAGCTTGTCTCAAACCATATAGTGATTTCTGAAGTTTGCACACATAATCAGGATGGTCAGGATCCTCAAAACCTTTGGGCTGAGACATGTAAATGTCGTCTTCAAGATCTCCATTTAAAAAGGCGTTGTTAACATCTATTTGTTGAATCCCCCAGGCTTTAGAAGCAGCTAAAGCAAATACAAGTCGGATGGTAGAGGACTTGATAATTGGACTAAAAGTCTCAAGAAAGTCTACTCCAGCAAGCTGCTCAAAACCACGAGCTACCGGTCCAGCTTTTAGTTTATCCAATTCTCCAAAAGACAAAGTTTTTACGCGAAAGACCCACTTGTTGCTGATGACTTTATACAGAGGAGATGGAAGAATTAGAAGCCAGGTACCTTCAATATTGAGGGCCTGGAGTTCCTTGTCCATGGTCGAGCACCACCCTGGATGAGCCAAGGCTTCATCATTAGACTTGGGAAGGGATGGAAGCTGAGGTGAATGAGCCGAGGGGGCAGATACAACCCTTTGGACAATGTATACCTCATTATTCTGAACAGCAAAGCATCCGGAAATTCCCACTGAAATATCAGAAATAGAAGAATCTTGATGCACAACATAACTCTTGGGCTTAAAAATCCCATGCTTGGATCTCGTAATCATTTGGTGGGTGTTGAGTGGTAATAGTGGAGGTGGTGGTGGTGGTGTTTGAATATATTAGAAAGAGTTTTCCTTGTATACATTGCTGAGTCAGCAATTAGTTAGTTAGCTAGTTGGATTAGTTGGGAAGCTTCTTTTAGCTTCCATTTTCTATTTTCTGAATTCAGTTGCTTTCTAGACTAGTTTCATTCTCTTGTATTTGTATAAATACATGAGTTCATGTATCTGTACATCACTTTTTGAATGCAATAGATACTATTCTCTCTTTCTACGTCTCTCCCTCTCTCTCTCTAAAATCATGTTCTTCACTTCTTGAGCTCCTTCTTTTCCTTCTTTTAACAACGACGATCCATTAGGGGCTCTGACCTCATGGAACGAGACAACACATTTCTGCAGATGGAATGGCGTTTCTTGCGGCAAAAGGCATCCGGACAGAATTGTCTCTGTTATTTTGAAATCCCAAGGCCTGGTGGGATCACTTTCACCTCACATAAGTAACCTTTCTTTCCTCAGAATGATCGACTTGCAAAATAACACCTTCCGCGGCCCGATCCCAAATGAGATTGGTCGATTGAGAAAGCTTCGAGTGATTGAGTTTAGTAACAATAGTTTCGGAGGTGGGATTCCAACAGACCTCTCCCAGTGCAGAAATCTTTATTACCTGAACTTGATCGACAATGAGCTCACTGGATCCATAGTCCCTGAGATAGCTTCTCTCGTTAACCTCCAATCTCTAGGCTTGGCGGAGAACACGTTCCTGGGACTATCCCGCCATTCCTAGGAAACCTCACAAATCTAATTCAACTCTCATTGAGGAAGTGCGGCTTGATAGGTATGTTTCCAAATTGAAAATCTGTATCCAATGCATGCTTGTGAGTAATTAACAATAATTATTTCTTGATAGATATGTTGAGTATTTCTTAATATGTTGAATGACAAATCCTTTGGTAATTAGTTTGATGATTCAGGGTAGCATACCCTCATTTCTCTGCATGAGCTATACCTTGGATCTAATGACTTGACAGGTACTTTTCAAAAATTTAAGGATGATGTCGAATGCATTTGATGCATTTGTATAATCAATAACCGAAATCAATGATCCATAATGCATAATCCATACAAGTTATGCATGATATTGGTTCTTGTCCGTGTTCAGCCCAAATTTATTATAGTCAAAACTCTTATTTATGTGAATATATATAGCATGTAAAATGCATAAAATGACCCTGCGTTTTACTTGAATTGCACAAAAACCTTATATTTTCTAAATAACATAAAACATCCATATGTGTTAATTAACTCTGTGGTATATGCATGACATACAGGCGAATTACCAGAAGAGCTTTCTAATTTGGCATTGCTGTGTCGCCTCTCCGTGGGAGGAAATTCTTTATCGGGAGCCATCCCACCTCTCGTCTTCAACATATCAACCTTGCAATATTTAGACCTTTCATACAATAAGTTTTCTGGTACTCTTCCTTCAGACATGGGGGAGTTGAGTAATTCAGGAGAGTTGAATCTGAGTAACAATATTACTAAACTATCCTTAGATATTTTCTTTTGAGTTTCACACAACACACGCACTTTCATGACCTGAAGCCCCAACCTTAAGGTTGGAGGGGAAGTGTCTTACCAGCTGAGTTGTGTTTGGCTTTCAACTATTCTTAGAATTTAATCTCGATACCATTATGCAACTCAGGTCATATACCAAAAGAAGTTGGGAATCTTAATGCACTGGGATTTTTAGACCTTTCTAATAATTAGTTGGCAGGTATGTCTATAATCTTGTAAATATAATACATCTCAGATTGGAAGTTTTACAGCTATCAACTTTCTAGCCCTGTCCCCTAACAATTTCTCAGGCTCTATTCCCGAATCAATTGGCAGCTGCCTGGATTCCTCAGTTTATCAAAGAACAGTTTAGAAGGATCGATTCCACATGAGTTAGGAAACTTGAGTTATCTCAAGTTACTCAAGTTGAACGGAAATAAAATGGAAGGAGCATTGCCCCCATCCCTGGCCAGTTGTGAAGGTCTGCAGCTTCTTGACATTGGAAACAACAGAGTACTAGACACCTTCCCATTTTGGACAGAATCTCTTACCAATCTCTGCGTCCTCGTATTGAGGTCCAACAATTTTAGTGGAACCATTCCTTCTCTCACTTCCACGAGTACAACGCCTCCATTCCTGAACCTGCAAGTTTTTGACACATCCCACAATTCATTCACTGGCAATTTTCCCAATGGATATCTCATGAATTTCAGAGCAATGATGGATGTGCTGGAAAATCACACTAAAAAACAGGATTGGTATGAGTTTTCTTATACCGATTCCTTGACGATGACTTTGAAGGGCAATGAAGTATCATTTACTAGAATTCTGAGAACATTTACGACCATCAACTTGTCCTCCAACAGATTTTCAGGAACCATCTCGAATTCTATTGGAGACCTGATTTCATTAATGCAATTTGTCTCACAATTTCCTCACAGGACATATACCTGCATCTCTTGGAATAATTCTCTCAATTTCTCTCAAATTTTTTCAATGCCGCATCAAAAATTGTGGCGTCCGCCTCCTTGAGCTCACGCTGCCGCCATATACGACCAAAGATGAAGACATACATCTTTAGGGATCGTGAAGCTCCCCCCTCAAGGCTGATTATTTCTCAAAAAATCCGACATGGGGAGCTAATGTCTTCCACCAGCGTTTTCGTCTGCGATGATCCCTATTCATCCGCCTCATGGAAACCCTAAGGCCCGTGAAGAGTATTTTCAGCAACGACTTGATGCCCTTGGTCGTCTAAGGCATTCAACATTGCAAAAATGCAACGTAGCGCTAAGGCAGCTTGCTAGCGGCTGTCCGGCTGATAATTTCAGCGAGTACTTCCGCATTGGCGAGCAGACGGCTTTAGAATGCCTCAAGAATTTTTGTTGCATTGAAGCGTTCAGTGAAGACACTGAAGAGTACCTGAGGAAACCAAATGCCGAGGATTGTCGCAAGTTGTTCCTACCATTGCAATTACTAAGGCTTCAATAATTACTAAGAAGATTATTTTCGAAGAAATATAGTGGGCTTGAGTGTATATTTTTAGTCCCAACATTGAGCTGCAAATCTTATCCAAATACCCCAAAATAATTTGGACTTATTAATGCCTTCAAAGGCCCAACATGGATCAGCTAGCCCACTACAAATTCCGGTCATATTTATTCACTTTTGTAGAATTTTATTATCATTTTCATAAAGAAAATTTATCTTATTTTTAGTGGATAGACGTATATATCATGGGCAATTTAGATTTGGACCTTATAGCACTTCCAGCGGTTTATTAAAATCAATTTTAACTCTAAATTCAGGTGAATTATAATGGAATGTTTCAACGTCCAACATTGAGTTGTGAATCATATATACAAAGTATCAAAGAATTTGAATTTATAAAGGCCCAAACATATACTTATCAATATTATGTCCTTTTTATAGAATATCTTTACTTGAAGCACTTAGTAAAATTGTGATAATTAATCACTATTCTTTTAGAAACCAGTTTCCTATTTTTCCTATAAAGAAAAGATTGTTTCCTTTTGATGAGAAAAACACGTATATATGAATTTGGGTTTGAAAATGTAATTAGGTTTTGGAGGTTGCTGACGGATTTAAAGTTTTAAGAAATTTTAGAAAAATAAAATTGATTTGACGTTTGAAGTTTTTTAAACCGTGCCCACATGTAATTGACAGTTAATGAATAGTAACGCGTTGACATGGAAATCTTCTCTAGTAAAATACTTAACATAATTTTTAATTTATATAGTTTAAGCAAATCTTTCCAAATTATATAAAATTGATTTGATGTTTGAAGCTTCTTAAACCGTGCACACTTGTAAATTGGATGATTGTTAATGAAGGATAGTAACGCGTTGACATGAAGTCTTCTCAAGTCTCGATTTAACATATTTTTCATTTACGAAGTGTAGGAACCGAAAATTTAAGAAATATTTATTAATTATTTATATTTATTTGATGATAGAATCTTATAGATATCCATATTAAAATAAGTTATTTAATTGATAAACATGTCTTTATATGGTGATAAATATCTATTTCTTTGGCAACAAGTAAAGGATATACGTCAATATTTAAGAGCCAATGATATCGCGCCACCTAAGCCCTTAGAGCCCATGATGGAGTCCAAAGTCCACTCAACTTCTCTCTTCCTACAACTATAAATAGGGGTCTCCGCACAACTTTAAATCACACCTAAAAATCATCTTCAAGAGCTCAAGAATTGAAGAAGAGAAATTCTCCAAGATTTCTCTTTCAATATTCAAGGTGTCCCGGCAAGATTCAAGGCGTTCTTCGTGGGAAGCAACGCGTTCTTCGGCGGAAATATCTCAAGTGGCGTTTGATCCGGAAACAAGGCGCGAGTCCCCCAAGTCAACGTATAAAGCTCGACGCTCAACGTTACTTCAGAAACAAAACAAAAGTCCACCGCATCAACACCACTAATCACAAAGCTCAAGTCAATGCCATCAACCTCAAAGCTCAAGTCAAAGATCAAATCAAAGCTCAACGTTTACCTCGGAAGCAAGGCGAAAGTCATCCGTATCAACGTTACAAAGCTTGAAGATCAAGTCCAAGAAGATCTAGGAGGCATACTTCTACAAAAAATCTCAATGGCTGCTTGAAGACCGTTCGAGGGTCAAGTGAAGAGAAAAATCGGAGGATCAAATAGAGATTGAACCTACATATATTTTGAAATTCTTATATTTGTATGCAACCTTGTGTTTATTGAATAAATACAATATTTTTTGTTTACACGAAGATTAAGCAAATCTTTCAAAATTAAATCCATAAATTCCCTAAACAATTGCAAATCCATCAAGATTGAAGGTTCTGTTTCCAATTATATAAATTACAAAAGTCTAGTCCAAAACTCTAATCTTTTCCGTTTTGTGTTTAATCATTCTCTTAGGCTTATGATATTTTCTAAAAAATTAAAAATATCTGTATATAATTATTCAAACTATTTTCCAAACATGAAATGAGATAGAGATTGATGCGGACACCTCGTGTGTGTACTATTCTTAACTCAAAACTAAAGCATATTAATTCACTTAATGCCAAACTGAATGACTGTATATTATTGCTGATTGGTTCACTTGAATTTGAGAATTTAGTTTGCCAGTCAATTTCCTTTTATTTTGGTCACATTAATTAATTCGAGGCAATTTCATGGTTTTGGCAGAAGGAAATCAAGGAAATACGTTTCTTGTACTTGGCTAGTAATCAAGTTTAATTACAAATTTATTTTTGTAAATAAATTTTCCCATGTATACTACTCTGGATCCCTATTTTTATTTTTATTTTTTAAGTGTAGTAGTTATATATTTCTAGTAATAATAAAATTTTTCTATTATAAAAAGTTGTTTAATTAAGGTTGTCAATTTTATCACAATGGAAAAAAACTTTTATACATTAGGTTCATTCACTGGAAAAGTGTAGGTCACTCAATTGTCTTCGATTGAGAGTCTTCTACGAAAATAGACTTTGACAATCAATTTCCTTTTGTTTTGGCCACATTCATGGAAAATTTATGAAAAATAATTCATAGTTTAGGCCCAAGGTCTTACGTTTCAATTTGGGGGGAAGTTATTGTGAATTTCAATTAAAGGAGACGACCAACATAAGTTAACTTAAGGTGTTATGTGTTGAGCCATGCATGTAGATTTAGATTCCATTGAACATCACATGCTAATTAAGTTCATGCAAAATAGCCCGATTTTGGCTATCACACGTGTAACTTAAAAATTAGTAAATACTTTTTCTATCCACAGTTTTCATTGTTAATTTGACTTGGGCACGTACATAAGAAAATATTTGACTTAATTGGTATGATGAATTTGATCGTGAAATAAAGGTATAATTTAATGGTAGTTTAAAGGTACTGAAAAATATAAAATAGTAAGGAAATGTGTGAGAGCTACGTCTATAAAGGTGTGTTTACTTTGATAGAAAAGGATGGAAAATAAATATTTTCACACTTTTTCTATCATTTTCACATGTTTACTAGAGTTGTTAATTTTTCTCATTTTCCATCCTTTTCCATTTTTTTCCATCTAATTGTGGAAAATATTAACATGAGGGAAGATGTGTAAAAGTATTTTCTAATCTTTTCTTTTCCTTCATTTTTTATACTACCAAAGTACAGGCACCCTAAATGAAATAGTTGCGCTGTCTCATTAACTTCTAAATTGATAAAATCAAGCTAGCGTATAATTACAAGAATCGAGATTTAACATCTACTAAAAATATTATTTTCGAAGAAATATAGTAGGCTTGAGTGGTATATTTTTAATTAGGCCTCAAGCTTAATCCAAATACCCCAAATTAGTTTGGAGTTATTAATGCCTTCAAAGGCCCAACATCGAAATATAGTGGGTTTGAGTGGTATAATTTAAACTTATTAATACCATAAAAAGATGTCACTTGAATTCAATTTAACTCTAAATTTAGGTGGCTATATTAGAATGTTTCAAGGCCCAACATTGAGTTGTGAATCTACAGAGCATCAAAGAATTTGAATTTATGAAAGCCCAAACATATACTAATCAATACTATCTCCTTTTTATATAATTTTTCCTTTCCTGGAAGCACTTTGTAAAATTGTTATAATTAATCACTATTGTTTTAGAAACCTGTTTCCTATTTTTCCTATACAAAAAAAAAAATGTTTCCTTTTGATGAGAAGAACACATATATATGAATTTAGGTTTGAAAATGTAATTATTTTGTGGAGGTTGCTGATGATGGATTAAAATTTTTAAGATATCCATTTTAGAAAAATAAAATTGATTTGAAGATTGAAGCTTCTTAAATCGTCTCCACATGTATTTGACAGTTAATGAATAGCGACGCATTGACATGAAAGTCTTCTCAATTAAAATATTTAACATAATTTTCATTTATAAAGTTCAAGCAAATCGTTCAAAAATAAATACATAAATTCCCTAAACAAATGCAAATCCATTAAGATTGAAGGTTTTTCGTTTCCAATTACATCAGTCACAAACACGAAATGAGATAGACATTGATGCAGACACCTCTTGTTGTGTTATATTCTTGACTCAAAAGCATAATTCACTTAATGCCAAAAATGAATGATATATTATTGCCGTTTAGTTCACTTCAATTTGAGAATAGACTCTGCCACTTAATTTTCTTTTATATATTTAGTTGTTGAGTTTACACATTTATTCGTTAAATATTTTTTCCCATGTCTATTAATGTGGATGATCCGTAATTCTTTTTAAAATACAGTAGCTATATTTTTCTAGTAATAAATTTATCTATTATCAAAAGTTGTTTAATTAAGGTTGTCAATTTTATTACAATGGAAGAAAATAACTAATTTTAAACTGTCTTGGAGTTTTTATTACTAGACACTCATTATGTGGCCCACGGAATCTTAACGATTACTATACCAGAACCACATATAAAAAAAAATTATACTGAAAAAATGTAGGCCACTTAAATGTCTTTGATTGAGAGTTTTCTACGAAAACAGACTTTGACAGTCAATTTCCCTTTGATTTGGCCACGTTCGTGGAAAATTTATGAAATATAATTTATTGTTTTGGCCCAAGATCTTACGTTTCAATTTGGGGGGAAGTTATTGTGAATTTCAATTAAAGGAGACGACCAACATAAGTTAACTTAAGGTGTTATGAGTTGAGCCATGCATGTAGATTTGGATTCCATTGAACATCACATGCTAATTAAGTTCATGCAAAATAGCCCGATTTTGGCTATCACACGTGTAACTTAAAAATTAGTAAATACTTTTTCTGTCCACAGTTTTCATTGTTAATTTGACTTGGGCATGTACATAAGAAAATATTTGACTTAATTGGTATGATGAATTTGATTGTAAAATAAAGGTATAATTTAATGGTAGTTTAAAGGTACTGAAAAATATAAAATAGTAAGGAAAAGTGTGAGAGCTACGTCTATAAAGGTGTGTTTACTTTGATGGAAAATGGTGGAAAATAAATATTTTCACACTTTTTCCATCATTTTCACATGTTTACTAGAGTTGTTAATTTTTCTCATTTTCCATCCTTTTCCATTTTTTTCCATCTAATTATGGAAAATATTAACATGAGGGGAGAGATGTGAAAATATTTTCTAATCTTTTCTTTTCCTTCATTTTTTATACTACCAATGTACAGGCACCCTAAATGAAATAGTTGCGCTGTCTCATTAACTTCTAAATAAAATCAAGCTAGCGTATAATTACAAGAATCGAGATTTAACATCTACTAAAAATATTATTTTCGAACAAAAAATAGTAGGCTTGAGTGGTATATTTTTAATTAGGCCTCAAGCTTAATCCAAATACCCCAAATTAGTTTGGAGTTATTAATGCCTTCAAAGGCCCAACATCGAAATATAGTGGGTTTGAGTGGTATAATTTAAACTTATTAATACCACAAAAAGATGTCACTTGAATTCAATTTTAACTCTAAAATTAGGTGGCTATAATAGAATGTTTCAAGGTCCAATATTGAGTTGTGAATCTACAGAGCATCAAAAAATTTGAATTTATGAAAGCCCAAACATATACTAATCAATACTATCTCCTTTTTATATAATTTTTTCCTTTCCTGGAATCACTTTGTAAAATTGTGATAATTAATCACTATTGTTTTAGAAACTTGTTTCCTATTTTTCCTATACAAAAAAAAAGAATGTTTCCTTTTGATGAGAAGAATACGTATATATGAATTTGGATTTGAAAATGTAATTATTTTGTGGAGGTTGCTGACGATGGATTAAAATTTTTAAGATATCCATTTTAGAAAAATAAAATTGATTTGATGATTGAAGCTTCTTAAATCGTCTCCACATGTATTTGACAGTTAATGAATAGCGACGCATTGACATGGAAGTCTTCTCAATTAAAATATTTAACATAATTTTCATTTATAAAGTTTAAGAAAATCGTTCAAAAATAAATACATAAATTCCCTAAACAAATGCAAATCCATTAAGATTGAAGGTTTTTCGTTTCCAATTACAACAGTCACAAACACGAAATGAGATAGAGATGATGCAGACACCTCTTGTTGTGTTCTATTCTTGACTCAAAAGCATAATTCACTTAATGCCAAAAATGGATGATATATTATTGTCGTTTAGTTCACTTCAATTTGAGAATAGACTCTGCCACTTAATTTCCTTTTATATATTTAGCAGTTGAGTTTACACATTTATTCGTTAAATATATTTTCCCATGTCTATTAATGTGGATGATCCGTAATTCTTTTTAAAATACAGTAGCTATATTTTTCTAGTAATAAATTTATCTATTATCAAAAGTTGTTTAATTAAGGTTGTCAATTTTATTACAATGGAAGAAAATAACTAATTTTATATTATCTTGGGGTTTTTATTACTAGACACCCATTATGTGGCCCATGGAATCTTGACAATTACTATACCAGAACCACATATAAAAAAAAATTATACTGAAAAAATGTAGGCCACTTAATTGTCTTTGATTGAGAGTTTTCTACGAAAATAGACTTTGACAGTCAATTTCCCTTTGATTTGGCCACATTCATGGAAAATTTATGAAAATTAATTTATAGTTTTGGCCCAAGATATTCCGTTTCAATTGGGGGAAGAATTGACAGGCCTTTAAATCCCATCAGAGCAACATATATATATTATATATATAGTTGACTCTGTATATATGCATACTTTCTATATTGTCTGTCTATATATATATATATATGTATGTATACACCCAAATAGAAATTGTACAAATACAATGAAGACTTCTTTCATCTCTTTTTCTCTTTATGTGTTCATATCCAACTGTTTTCTCCTCACCTTATCCAAATCACTCTTCAATCTCACTAGTGATGAATACGCTCTCATTGCCTTCAAAAACTCCATCACTACTTCAAATCCTAGTTCTAGTATCCTGCTCAAAAATTGGTCTATTCACACCCCCATTTGTGGATGGATTGGTGTATCTTGTGGTGCCAAACACCGTAGGGTTACTGCCCTAAATGTCTCGGGCTATGCGGTCGAAGGAACTATCCCTCCACATCTTGGAAACTTAACATTTCTTCGATTCTTAGACATTAGCTCCAACAATTTGACGGGTGCCTTACCCTCTGAGCTGTCGAAGTTGCACCGCGTGGAATAAATAGACATCGGAGCTAACGACTTCAGCGGAGAGATACAGCCCTGATTTGGAGCCTTATCCGAGCTTCGAGACATGTATCTCTCTAACAACAGTTTCTCGGGCAGAATCCCAACTTCTCTATTCAATATTTCGAGGCTTCAGAATTTGTGTGTCACATTCAATAATCTGGAAGGAAATATTCCATGGGAGATTGGTAGTTCTCCTGCACTGGAAAGAGGGAGTTTAAGAGGCAATCAGTTAAGTGGGTCCATACCAGATTCTATCTTCAACATTTCTTCGTTGTTAAATATCGATCTGGGACGTAATATGCTATCAGGAAAGCTCCCAAACAATATGTGCAGTAATACTCCAAGACTAAGAAGATTCTCTGTCTATATTAATGAGATGTACGGGGAAATTCCAAGAAATATAAGCAGATGCAGAGAGCTTGAGGTCCTGCAATTGCAATCCAATGATTTTAGCGGCAACATCCCTAGTGAAATTGGAAGTTTGAGCATGCTTGAAGGTTTATATCTATGGGGAAACAATTTCAAAGGTATAGATCTCTTCCAACTCCTATATTGATTCGTTGTTTTTGATAAAATTGTCAATCGTTAATTTGGTATATATAATTTGATGATACATCAGGTAGCTTACTAGAGCATATAGGCAACCTCACTTCTCTACAAGTGTTAAACCTCGAACAAAATAAGTTGATAGGTATGTTTCCAAATTGAAAATCAATATGCAATGCATCTATATCAATTTGAACAATAATTATTTATTAATAATTCCCTCTCTCGTATGTATATACATCTATTACTTTTTGTTTTTGTTTTGAAGTTCACTATTACTATTATAAAAGCGTTCCCTATAATTTTTTTTGAGACTATCCTTATAAAATGGAGTTTGTCCTAATGTATACATATTTATTTTCAGTGCAATAGTGTAATTTAATATTAAATATACCATGAATTTAAAAATTAAAATTGTATTAATAGTGTTATGTCGTGTATACCAAAGCAAATTGCCAACCTTCCTTCTGTGGAATTGCTAAGCCTTGGAAAAAAAAAATGACCTGACTGGTATGTTTTTAAATTAAACAATAGCATCCAACCCATAATAATTGCCGGTGCGTGAATGACATATACATCACAATATATTTCTCTCAATGCATGTATAAATTCCGGTAAGCTACATAAATTATTTGCATTGCGCCTCGTTTGATATTTTATTCACACGCTGCAGGTGCAATTGCTTGGAGTTTTGGCAAATTAAATCACGAACTTTAAAATCTTTTGCAATTTTAACCCGAACTTCTAAATTTGACAAATTAAATCACGAACTTTTCAATATTTACAATTTTAACTTCAACTTTTCAACTTTAGCAAATTAAATCACGAACTTTTCAAGTTTTGCAATTAAGACCTAATCAAACTTTATTAACATAAAATAATAAAAATATAACAAATAGTAGAATATTATTTAATATGACTTTACTGATCATAAATAAATATTAATTAATTTAACATTAATTAATTCATTAAATTAATTTAACATTAATTAATTTGAATAGTAAATCCTTCTCAATAATATAGGGGTGAGCTTTCGTTTGGCCTCCATTAGTTACCCCTTAATTCATTTATATTTTAATTAACCAATTTGAATTATATTTAAAGATTTATAGTAATAAACTTTAGTTCTGATTAATAAGTTATAGTAATAAACTTTACTTTGAAACGATGACAATATTTATTTACGATCAATAAAGAGAGCTAATTGTTAAAACATGACCGTAACTTTCAGTCTTTTCAGAAAGAGCACTACATGTTACAAAATTTGAAATGAGGACTATATGTTATAAAATTTGAAAATGAGGACTATAACTTCCAATTTTTGGATTTGCACTCTTATTTCGGGCTCAAAACTAATTATTTGGGCTTTTTTGGTGACACATAGAGCCTGTTGCTGACGTGATCGTGTCATGACAACTTTTTGGCAAATTTTGATTTCCTCTTTATCTGCTATTATCGATTTTTTTAGCATATTTGTTATTATTGAAAAAAAAAAGAAACCAATTATCAAAATCAAGTATTTGCCACATTTGCAATCTAAAAATTGCAAAAGACCCTAAAGTTCGTGATTTAATTCATCAAAACTTATATATATATATATATATATATATATATATATATATAGGGAAGAGATCATATGTAAAAGGCTTTTCCCGTAAGAAATAAGAAACAATCCACACCCTTCTTTTTCTATGATCTATGGTCAAGATGTATTCTTACATATTTCTAATATTTGTTCGATTGTATACGGTTGAGGGTTAATTTTGTACTTTAACTTTTAATTGTAGACGGTTGCCTCCCTAAAATTAAGGGATTTGATTTAGTCTAATTGTTTTCCCCCAATATTCACTCATACACATTCATTTCCCTTGATTTATTTGTATATTTTTTGTTTTATCCAAAGGTTATTTTTATTTTAATTATTCCTTTATATTAAATATACAAAATCAGAACACGCTATAGCGTTTGTTCTTATTTTCGAAGTGCATTATCCTAAAATCTGAAAATCAGCCACTAATCCACCCACTCACAAATAATAATATTTACGTTTACTTCAATACCCTCACATGCGTGGGTATTAATCAGTTGAAGGAAATTGTCGCCCTTGTACAGTTATTATGCATTGAATCTATTCCGTTTATTTTAAGATAATCAAGGGCCCAAAAGGCTTCTTATTTCTTACGCTAATAGCATTTTACACCAGAACTCACCCCTATATATATATATATATATATATATATATATATATATATATATAAAAGAGAAATCATATATAAAAGGCTTTTCCTGTAAGAAATGAGAAGTAATCTAGAGCGTCAATTTTATTTGTTCTATGGTCATTTTTTGTTGTTGAATTTTTGGTATGGTTTAACTAACTTTAAGGCGGAAGGGTTAGTCTTGTACTTTTACTTTTTATTGTGAACGGTTATTCTCAAAAATAGTGGTAATTGATTTCCTTCTTTTATACGCATCTATTTATATTTTGTTTTTTTATGAATAAGTTTAATTTTTATTTTAATTCACTTTATTTAATTATTTAAACTAGTATTTTGCAAATATAGGAGTATAGAACGTTAGTTTTTTGTTAGTATGGGGGTATGTATTAACGTAAAATGCGTTATAAAGTTATTTATAATGCATTATTATGAATTATATAGTACATATGATCGATTTTTTTTATTTGGTGCATTGTCCTAGAGCTTTAAATGCGTTATATAACAATTCATAATGCATTATATATGCGTAAATTGTAAGAACTTTGTTAGTGCATTATATAATAATAATTTTATAATGCATAATTATGTATTTTGGAATGATTAAAATCTGATTATGTCCCGTTGTTGTGTGTATAAGTTATTTTAGAGAATTTAATTAACTAATTATGGAATGTTTTTATTTTTTATTGGGTGGTTTTTCCGATTATTTCCCGTTGTTGTGTGTATAAGTTATTTTAGAGAATTTAATTAACTAATTATGGAATGTTTTTATTTTTTATTGGGTGGTTTTTTCAGATCCCTTGATTATCGCTCGCTCATGTTAGTGGGATGGTAGGTTTTTTTTTTCTCACTAATTTACCCTCACGAAAGATAAGTTTGATCCGTGTGAATCTGGAGGATTAATCTGGAGTGTATATACTTTAATTATCAAGGGTCTAAAATGCTTCTTATTTCTTATGGTAAAGGAATTTTACATGGGAACTCATCCTTATATATATAGTTATGTTCATATAAAACTCCTCCTTATCCTAAAAAATGAGAATTGATCTCATCCATTGATTTAAGAGGGATAGATGGTCAAGATTGGACCGGGTCAACCTGTTGACTCTTTTTTAGAATGTTTTTTTTATTTCTTTTTTATGGTCAGGTCATATGCACCACACCATGCATTCCTATGCACCACACTATATAACGAGATGTACCCGATTTTAGATTTTTTTAGATTTTTTTTACCAGGCCATATGCACCATACTATGTATTTATATACTGTCACAGCCCCAAATCCCTAAGGACGGCTAAACCGGGATGTGACTCGGGGTGGGAGATAAGAAACGGGGAAGAAGGGGTATTATCGGTGTAAACAAGGAGAAGATACTATTTTTCATGAATAAGACAATAAAGTTCTTAGATTAATATGAGAAAAACAATCACAAATAATTGTTCGAACAAAATAAACTAAGTTGAAGGAATTCATGTATTCGAATAACTTATAATCAACAAGTCAATAGAACATTAAAGTGTTTGCAATGCAGCGGAAAAGACATGGATTGACTTCATATATGAAGATATGAAGTCGGGGCTTATCATAAACTTGCTCGATAGAACCTCTTGCTCAAACACCTGTCGTTACAACGTCACTGCTCAACCTGCACATTTTAGAAATAACATGCAGGGTTGAGTACAAAGTACTCAGTGAATACGTGCCAAAAACATATACACATATATAGGATTATCATGCATTTGTAACAGTAACACACATGGGTTTTTCTGAAATAAACCTGTGGTTACTAAAACATTTTCATATCCGAGTACTTATATCATCATCACATCATCAATTGCCATATCTGTCCAACGCCGGGGAAGGTGGCCACCTTCCACAAACGTCACTCATCGAGGAGGGTCACTCCTCAACAGAGCCCACAACCTCGATTACCGTGTACACTAATTTTGGAAAAGCACCCCTTTGGCTAACTCAGAATCCGATCGATTTCATAAATTGGCGAACCAACACAGATAGACTCAAGAGATATCCATAAAAATATTTATGCATGATAATCATTTCAAAACATACTTTCAAAGCATTTCAAATACAGAGCAAAAGCTCAAGTTATTTGCGTAATAGAAAAGCCAACATATTTATTTTTAGTCGGAAAGCCCACATAATTTTTTTTATAGAATAGAAAGCCCACCTGGTAAACTTACAGAACAAACCATACTGCTTTGGCTTCGCATCTTAAATTATCACCCTTTGTCTTCACCTTCCAATGTGAATTTTCAATATCAATAAATGATCGAGTCAAAGGTAAAAACGTATAACGGAATCGATAATAGTTTTAGACTCTATGGCTTTGCATTTGTCTAAGTCTCATGTTAAAAGGTTCAGGGATTCCCTCTAAACTCTATTTCGCTAACTCACGACTTTAAACGCTATCGAAACATCTTACATTAACAAGACTTGTCACACACGTCCCAAAGATCGCAAGGAAAACCAAAAGATTCGGAGACATCCGTCGAGTACAAAATCTGTCCACTTGCTGTGGGTTCGACATAAATTCAGAAACAACTCAGGATGAATTAGGGGTCGTGCAATATCTCGTTAGAAAGCTACGAAAATCTACTTTATTGTCCAATTTACAGATATTGAAAATATTTAACGAGCAGGAAGTTATGCTTGTTTTGGTGCAGGGTTACATATTATACTCGAAAATCATTCAGCAACTTAAAGCCCAAACTTTCGGCCCAAATAGTTTATATCATGAGTTCACTTCTCAGCCCAAATATTTTTTTTATATTTTACATGGGCCAACAATTTAAATAAATAAAAATGGAACCAGCCCAAAATTTTACTGAATTAGTTACAAGTCCATTAATGATTAAAACAATTAATATATACGTATAATTTATTTCCTTTCTTCGGCAGATTCATTTACCCCTTCTCTCGTCTAAACTCTCTCCCTCTCTCTCGACCCCTCTCTCTCTCGAATCCAATTTTCAGCACAAATGTGCAGCCGCGCCCCCCCCCCCCCCCCCCCTCTTCTTTTTTCCTTTCCTTCGGCGAATTATCGCCGTTCGACGCCGTCAGACACTACCCCAATCCTCCTGTAGTCCTGTGGTTTCTCATCGTCCTTCACTCCCCCCGAATCTCCGCCTTCTTCACTTCGCTTTTAACCCTTTTCTCTCTCTCGATCCAGCAGCAGCAAGATTTTTGTCGTTCTCTTCCTTCTCCGGCGAGATATATCCGCCGGGTGTGCCACCGTCGCGTCTTCTCCGTCTGCATGTTCGAATTCTACTAAAACCCCCAAATTATAAGCCCTAGATCCCTAATTTACAAATCTGAAATTTTAGTTTTGCTTCAACCTCTCGAATTCTGGCGAAGTTCCACCGGTGTCTCGCCTCTGTTCCGCCTCAGACATCAGCAATGGTGGCAGGGGTCGTTGCCGTCGCCGTCTGTTCGCCCAAAGGCACAGTCACTGTATGCCTTCGACTGGAACGCCGCCACCCCTGTTTGGCCAAACGGCAGCGGCGTTGAAAACCACCGTCACTTCCTCCTTTGGCCAAACGAGCAGCCGGTAGTAACGAGTTGCGCGCCTTGGTTCGTCTCTGCCTTCACCGAGTGAGTCCTCTATACCCTTCCCCTTCTCATTTTCTTTTAATTTCAGTTTATAAACTATAAACTTATAAATTAATTAACAGCTTTCTGTTATTTTCTTTATTTCTTCCCTCTCCCTGCTCTTTCTGATTTTCCTGCAGGCGTACCGCTGTTCCGCCATCGTTGGCAGCTGCTAACACCGCCACCTTGGTCAGCCGTAACAGCGTTGCCGTTGGCGCTTCTCTGGCTTACTCAAAACAGCCGACGAGGGAAAAGTCCGTCAATCAGCAGCAAGGCTACTGATGCCGCCTTCGGCTCGTACTTCTCACCCGTACTTGATAAATTAGTGGGGAAGCCGTCACTCGACGAGTTCTAACTCAGCCAGGTTCGCGACTCGACAAGGAAATCAGAACTCAAAATATTTTCAAATTGATTGAAAGACGAAGCAAAGCAGAGACAGGTTCTAAGCAGATTTGTATATGTTCTCACGCAACACTTACTGATTCTAGATTATTGATTTTGGATTACAGAATGGTACTAAAGTTTCAAGATACAATATTATGCTGGAATTTCCTACGTTCGGGTTTGATGGTTACAAAAGAAAGTATTCAAATGATAAAAAGAGTTTGGAATTACCTTAGTTTAGTGAGATGAGTTGGGGTTGGGGATCGCGAGGCTTGATTCGATTTCCCAAAAGTCTTTAAGCTGCTAGCAGAGCTTCTTCTTATACTTTGAAATGCTTTTGCTTTGATAAAGAAGAATTGATTAGATTATGATATTTTCACGTGTACGAAGGAGTTTGGTGGAGAAACTTACTCTATATTTCCGTACACAAATACTCGCATGCGACCTGCTGCCACCATGCGACCGCGCGTGGGGCGCACGCGCCTCACCCACGCGCGGTGGCTACTACCACGCGCTGTTTTTTTTTTTTTTTTCTCCTCTGTTTAGTGTATCTCGAGTTTTCAATTTTATTTTTTTTTCAGATTTTATTTCATTTTTTTTTAAATTCTTTTTTTTTTTGTTTGCCTCCTCATTTTTTTGTTTGCTGCTTCTTCTTTAGTCAAGATTCGAGCGAGGGGAGCCGAAGGCTTCGGAGCAAGCCGAAAAAGTCCAAAATGTTGACCGGCGATTATCCTTATATTTGTAACCGGAGCGAAGGCGGAGCCGTAAAATCGAAGCCGAAGGCGGAGACGAAAAAAAAAAACTGAAATTTAAAAAAAAAATGAAAAAAAAACCGAGAAAACTGAAATTAAAAAAAAAAAAATGACCGGTCAACAGGTCAAACCCGAGTTGACCGGGTCGACCCAACCCGGATCCAGTCGTATGGATCCGGTTTCACTTGACTCGGTTGCACACGAGATCATCCCATTTCCGTATTTTGGCTATAACTTGAATTAGCAGAGTTCCTTTTGATTTATTTGAAAGCTTTGTTGTGTTTGAGGATGTGAAGAGAGTGATTTTATGTTATGGCTGAATTGAGTTGGTAAGTTTTTTTTTTTATAAACTGGCTTGGAGGACAAAACGACGTGTATCTTTTTTCTTCTACCATAATTTCTCCGGACACAATCTGTACAGTGGGAAAGTTAATAAAATATTATGTTGGTGTATTATTGGGTTTAAACTGACATTTGAATTGGACCAACCTATAAAAATGAAAAAATAATAATAATAACAATTACTTCAGTTTCGGCCCATATAACATAACTAAGTTAATATAGCCCAACCAAAAATTAATTTAATCAAATTATCAAATTTTTGCTTAATAACACCTCATTTAATTTAATTTAATTAATTACACGGACTCTGATAAATTCTAAATATTTGAATATTTTTATTTTTTTTTATATATATATCTTTAAGAATGTAAAAGACTTACTTAAAGAAATTAATCAACCTTGTCATTAAAAGACCGAGTTATTACATATACTCTGTGGAATTTATTTTTATTTTTAGTTTAATTTATTTAATAGTGGAAGCATTTTATAGTGCCTCAAATATAATTAGTCAATGTCATAATCATGAAAAAAATCGAAGCATGGGCCTCAAACATAGATTTTCTACAAATAATGCCACATTTTTCCACACATTTAATATTATGTGGGTGGATAGACTTTTGTCACTAGAAGACTTGGACTTTGTAGACTGGTCGAAGCTTCTTTTTCGCATTTATGGAAAAAGATATGCAATTGAATTTTAATCGGTTTAATTGAGATGTAGTTCTCTTCTATGTAAAATATTGCTCGTGCATAAATATTTTGTTTTGAAATAAAATTTGTTTCTGAATAAATGTCATGTTTTTAATGATAAATAATGTTGAACTTCCAATTCTTCTTTTAGAGACTTGATACATATTGTTAATTATTCAGTTTATCATTCAATCATTAGGAATAAAAAAAGTAAAATTGTCCATTTTCTCTAAACATTGTTAAAATTGTAGAGTAGTAATTATAATTATGAATAATTATAATTTACTTAGTGAAAGCATATATAGGTCCAAGTCAATGCTATTTCCACTACATCGATCAAGTGGGAGACTTGTGGTCAGGAAAAGACTTGGACCCTACTCGTGGGAGCTTCTTCTTCTTCTTCTTCATTAAATTAGATTATTAACATCAACTAATTAATAATAAATATTAATGCCAATATATGACGAAATTGATATTGAAATCATTAACGTAACAATCCCAATTAAATTTAAGGGTGTAATATTTTTAATTTATTGCATTTATAAACATAACAAAATTGTTATGAACTTACATTTATAAGTATGTGTTAATTGTAATTAAATTATTGCATTTCATAGCTACCTATATATACATGGCACCACCACTAGCTAGCGATACACTAAACAGAACTTTCAAAAACACAATGAATACTTTCCTCTTCTTTTTTGTTGTTTTGGTGTTGATATCCAAATGCTTTTTCCTCACCTCATCCAAATCCCTCTTCAATCTCACTACTGATGAATACGCTCTCATAGCCTTCAAAAACTCCATCACTACTTCAAACCCTCATTCCAATATCTTGCGCAAAAACTGGTCTATTCACACCCCCATTTGTGGATGGATTGGTGTCTCTTGCGGTGAAAAACACCACAGGGTTACTGCCCTACATATCTCGGGCTATGCACTCGAAGGAACCATCTCTCCACATCTTGGAAACTTAACATTTCTTCGATTCTTAGACATTAGCTTTAACAATTTCACAGGCGCCTTACCCTCTGAGCTGTCGAAGTTGCGCCACCTGGAATATATAGACATCACAGCTAACAACTTCACCGGAGAGATACCGCCGTGGTTCGGAGCCTTATCCGAGCTTCGAGACATGTATCTCTCTAACAACAGTTTCTCCGGCAGAATCCCAACTTCTCTATTCAATATTTCGAGGCTTCAGAATTTGGTTGTGAGATTCAATATTCTTGATGGAAATATTCCATGGGAGATTGGTAGTTCTCGTGCACTGGAAAGAGTGCATTTAAAAGGCAATCAGCTAAGTGGGTCCATTCCAGATACTATCTTCAACATTTCTTCGTTGTTAGCTATCAATCTGGGAAATAATATGCTATCAGGAAAGCTCCCAAACAATATGTGCAGTAATACTCCAAGACTTAGAAACTTCACTGTCTACTTTAATGAACTCGACGGGGAAATTCCGAGAAATATTCGCAAATGCAGAGAGCTTGAGCTTCTACAACTGCAAGCCAATCATTTCAGCGGCAATATCCCAAGTGAAATCGGAAGTTTGAGCAAGCTTGTCTATTTTGTTCTATGGGAAAACCGATTCAAAGGTATAGATCATCTTTTCCAACTTTGTGTTATTTATCGACAATATTTTCTTGATAAGTCGACTTGATAAAATTCCAAATTAACTGTCAATCTTTTGGAATAATTTGATGATTCGTCAGGTAGCATACCAGAGGATATTGGCAATCTCACTTCTCTGCAACTGCTAGACCTCGATGAAAATAACTTGATAGGTACGTTTCCAAATTGAAAATCGATATCCAATGCATCTATATCAACTGCTTGTGAGTTATTAGCAATAATTATTTCTTAATATGTTGAATGAGATGTATAAACATTAAGCTTAAATTACCGTAAAATTCTAGCTGATTCCATCCAATCCTCAATTAGTGGGATTAATCCGTTCCAGTTTGACTCTCTCTCTCTCAAGTCTAATCACGTGCATTTTCTTCTTTTTTGCTCTCAAGTTTAATTTATCTAATAGTACAATTATTTTTAAATTAAATTCTGATTTATATAAGTTTTATAGAGTTCCATAAATTATGCACTTTGAAATTTATACTTGAAATTATTATTTTTTTTATCTTTTATAATACGAGCCGGTTCTCAAATTCTCGAATTTTTGAATTAAAATTATTAATCACAGTATCCAAATCCCTTGATCGTGAGATCGAGTCCAACTTGAATCGATTTACAAAAATTGACAATTTATTCATTTAAAAGAAATTATTTGTTATAATTTTTTTTTCTTTCAAATCAATATATATTTTCTCATCATTTGAACAACCAATATAATTTGGCTAATTAATTAATGGTCAAATAAATAAGTTTATTTTTAGTTAAAAATCAATTTGGCATATCGAATTTTAATTGTCCTCACCAATTGAATCAAATTTTGACGGCAAGACGAGAATGAATAGTAAAATTACTTTATAATTGAATTTGAATTTATATAAACTCTAAACAAGTTTTATGATTCTACAATTTTAAATTTATACTTCAAATTTATTATTTTATTATTTTATTATTTATAGTAGATGTGCCTACAATAATGATTGACGGGTCGTTTCCGATCCGAAACCTTGGGGGTCGACGCCTCGACGGGCTGTTTTTTATGCTATGTTTGGCTTTCTTAAAGCTTCACTTTGATCTCCTTTGTGAATCATAATAATAATTCTTTATTATCCGATGATGCCGCGTCTTTCCAACTGTGTGGGGTATATCATATGACAGGCGAATTACCAGAAGAGCTTTCTAATTTAGCACTCCTGAGTTACCTCTCCGTGTCAAACAATTCTTTATCCGGCGCTATCCCACCTCTCCTCTTCAACATGTCAACCTTGCAAACTTTAGATCTTTCATTCAATGAGTTTTCCGGTAGTCTTCCTTCGGACACGGGGCTTTCACTTTTGAATCTTGAACAGCTTTATTTGTTCAATAACAGACTCAGCGGCCCAATTCCGAACTCTATCAACAACGCTTCTCAGCTTACTGGCATCAGCTTGGAATACAATTCATTCAGTGGCTCCATTCCCAACCTTGCTAGTTTAAGGCAGTTAGAAACATTAGCCCTCGCGGTCAATAATTTGAGCGCACCCAAAGAAATGGAATTTCTTTCTTCATTAACTAATTCTCAGAATCTCCAGCTTATTGAAGTATCGTTGAATCCACTCAATGGTGTTCTCCCTACTTCTATCGGGAATTTATCCCAATCGATTTACAGTTTCGGCGCAGGTAGAGCACGTATTAGAGGCGTCATTCCTTCCGAGATTGGAAACTTGACCAATCTGATGGATTTGCGTTTATTTGAAAATCAGTTGAGTGGATCAATGCCAACTACAATAGGAAAGTTGAAGAAACTCGGCAGATTATTCCTTTATAACAATCAGTTACAAGGATCGATTCCCATCGATCTGTGCCAGCTGAGTAATTTGGTGGAGTTGTACTTGAGTAACAATGTGCTCGAGGGTCCCATACCTGAATGTTTGGGTGAAATTCAATCGCTGCAACAGATCGGCTTTAACTCAAACAAGTTGAATTCCACCATTCCTTCCGACTTCTGGAATCTCAAAGGCCTCGTCTTTCTCAACTTGTCCTCAAACTATTTCACTGGACAAATCTCTTCTCAAATTGGAAACTTGAAAATGATCAGCCAAATAGATTTCTCCTACAATCTATTATCTGGCGATATTCCTAGCTCAATCGACGCCTGTCAATCCTTGGAATATCTGAATTTCTCGAACAATAAGTTTGGAGGATCCATCCCTCAGTCGTTTGGAAACATGAAAGGATTGAGCTCATTGGATTTATCCAACAACAGTCTCTCTGGAATGATACCCAAATCCTTTCAAGGACTAGTCTTGTCGTATTTCAATGTGTCGTACAACAGATTGGAAGGGGAAATTCCACGTGGAGGTGCTTTTGCTAACTTTACTGCTCAATCATTCCTTAACAACTCTGCTCTGTGTGGTGCACCGAGATTTGAAGTGGGACCTTGCTCAGATGCTGGTGGAGGATCGAGATCGAAGAACATTCGTAGATTAATGAAGTACGTCCTGCCCCCTCTAGTTTCAACGATGGTTCTTGTGATCATTGTCATTTTTCTCATTAGACAGCGGAACCATAAAAAAGTATCAATTCCGGTTGATACTTCCTTAGGTACTGCTTGGAGAGTTACTTCATACATTGAACTTTCACGAGCAACAGATTCTTTTAGTGAGACGAATCTACTTGGAAGAGGAAGCTTTGGTTCGGTGTTCAGAGGAACTTTTTCTGATGGTCTGAATATGGCAGTGAAAGTGTTCAATTTAGAGTTAGAAGAAGGTAACAAGAGCTTCCAAATGGAAAGTAGGATTTTGAGCACTATTCGACACAGGAACTTGGTTGGAATAATTGGTTGCTGTACCAATTTGGAATTCAAGGCCTTGATTCTTGAATTCATGCCTAATGGAAGCTTGGAGAAATGGTTATATTCCGACAACTATTGCTTAGATATTCTACAACTGTTGAATATCTCAATAGATGTTGGATTAGCTTTGGAATATCTTCACCATGGCAATACATTCCCCATAGTGCATTGCGATATAAAGCCAAGCAATGTGTTGCTCGATGAAGATATGACTGCTCGTGTAGCTGATTTTGGTCTTGCAAAGCTTTTTGAGGAAGGGGAGGCTATGGTTCATACTACAACCTTGGCTACTATTGGTTATGCAGCACCAGGTGATATATATATATATATATGTTTTTTTTTATGTTTTTTTTTTTTTTTTTTTTTTTTTAATTTTAGTTTCTTTATAGTCTATGTGTATGCTAATAAGAATTGTTTGTTTGATTATTTTGAACTTTGATTACAATCAGAGTACGGATCAGAAGGGACGGTATCGACTAGTGCGGATGTGTACAGTTTTGGGATAATGTTGTTGGAGATGTTTACGAGAAAGAGGCCGACGGATGATATGTTCGATGAGGAAATGAGCTTGAAGGATTGGGTGAGTGAAGCATTAGAAGCAAATGCAATGAATCAAGTGTTGGCCCCTGCTTTGCTCTCAGAAGGAGATCGTCACTTCGTTGTGAAGGAGGAGTGTGTGGCATCTGTTTTTGATTTGGCAATGAAATGTTTGGCCATTTCGGCTGATGAAAGAATCAGCATGACAGAAGCAGCAGCCAATCTAAAGAAGATCAAAGCAAAAGTCGCAAGAGAAATCAATCCAAGGCGTCAACAGCATGCAATTACCATTGCTTGAGATGAAGGTTAGTCAAGTTTATATATCCATGAATTAGAACTTGCCTATCTTTTACTGTACAAATAAAAGTTTAGGAAAGATGCGACTTCACAAAGTAATCCGTCTTGAGCAAATCAAGCCATGATCTGCAAACACACTTGCTAATTGCAATGGTTTGAATAGGGAGTCTTGATTTGTCGACCATGATGCCAATAACATCACATAACATTAGGTTTTAGCCAATGAACTAGATGAATATATTTGCTTTTTTTTCTTTGCTACAATGAATTTGGTAACGTGACCAAATTGCTTCTAATTATTGAATCGTTTTGTATTGAACGAAATATTTTTTTTACACGAGACTATTTAGGGCAGAAGTTATAAAATAAAGATGATACATTTGATAATTTATGTTGATTTTCTTTAAGATCTTCCAAAGTCACTTTCTCTACTTAAGCCATTTTTTGGATCATTATTGACTCCGCAATTTTCAATGGAGAATAATTCTCGAATGGATTGTATATAACATAAAAATAACATATGTAAGTTGATGAAATATTAAATTTCTAGGTAATTAAATAAAATTAAAATTAAAGAATCAATTTTTACCATTCATTGTTTACCTTTTCACCATGAATATTTCTTCCAATTCTGGTGATATTTGCAATATGGATTTGAATGTGGTTTGTAACTGTCATTGACCTAATAAATGCAAGGAAGAACAATTGTTTTGCCAACTTCATTCCCTCTAGATTCTCCTTTAGAAACACTCCACAATTCCTTGTACAAATCTGCCCTCATACTTGATTGGTTTCGACGAAAATAATCTAATCTCGTTATTTCCAATTTAATATATATGTCAACTACAAATTATTGTAACAATCTTCCTGGTAATAGAAGTAAGGATTGTCTTGGATTTCTTATTTGTAGCTTCTAGCAAATATATATTCTCTACGGGATATGTACTTGTCATTTTTCTTCCTTACACCTATATATATATATATATATATTATTGTTGTTGTTGTTGTTGTTGTTGTTGTTGTTGTTGTTGTTATTAAGACAATACTAAATTAGCTCAACTACAAATTGATATGTATGACCATCATTTAGTGTTATATATTTCTTGTGTTTTGTTTGTGAAGTTTATTGAGGTATTTGTAAGTTACCCTTATCAATGATACTAAATGAAATTGTATTATTGGCCGATATAAGACAATCCTAAATTAATGTAACTAACGCTTTTTCTTTAGTGTATGTGTTGTTGACCATACTAAAGCCTTTAAATGTGACAGATTGCTGAGACTGAAGAAACCATGAAATTAGCTTCCAGAAAATATGAGAAGTGTGTATGAATCCTTGTATTATACTACATAGCTAATCCTAAGAATGATCACACACACACACACACACACACTATAAAACAACAGAAACTATATGCCGAAAAGATTATAAATTATAAAAGTTTACAAACGTACCTTGTTCTTCTCTAGACATAATATCAGCTGCGTTTATGATTCTTGATAGTGCATAATTCATATCGAGATTTGTCTTACGACCTGAAGACATCTTGACAATATTCTTCTTAATGTTTTGATGTCAGCCTGTTTCGCCTCTTGGAAAAGGAAGTGGATCTTGTAATGGATCATAACATCCATAGTAATGCTTTATTCTATGTCTTTCACGTGAGCATGAATTACAATATCTTTCTCTAATGGTATATTATCATTATTCCCTTCAACTCATATATATTTGGATAGGAAAATTATATAATTGAACTTCATTAATATAACCACTTCAAGTATAAATGATCTTATTATATATCTTATACTCTCTCCGACCCTTAAAATTATACATAATTTTTTTTCGTCCGTCCCCCAAATTTATGCATAGTCCATATTCGGAAATAACTCTCTCACTAATTACCCTTATAACATATTTACACTTTCTATACCACATTGGCCCACCACTTTCTATCACTTTTTATCCTTAGTTATATTTTTTCTCCACTCACATTATATATTCTAAGATTTTTTTAAAACACGTGTCGTCTAGAGTATGCATAATTTTGGGGTACTTTCAAGTATAAATATTAGATTACATTATTGGCCTTAGGCTACATATATAATAGGGATAAAATAGGTAAAACATATTTTGTAAAACAATGCTCTTTTTATATTAGTTTAGGTTTATCTTTTTTTTTTTTCGTTTTTAAGGCGTAAATTCTGAACGTCGTAAAAAATCCATTTTTTTTTGTTTTTAAATTTCACTCGTTGTAAAGATTTCAGTTTCCACATTCACTATCAAACAATATCTCAATCTCCCCCAGTGCAAAAAAGCTTCACAACTCAATGGAAATGAATAGAAAAGTCTCCGAACACATTCAGGAAAGGAAGAAATCTCTACATGTCTCCAACATATATCGACACCAACAATCACTTGTCAGTCTTGGAGAAGAATCTCGAAGTCGAACTCATTGTCACCAGGGAGTTTCACATCTTGAATCCAACACATTTCTGCAAAAGGATAGGAGTGTAAGAAGTATTATACATTAAGAAGGAAACCGATGGATTATTAAAAGAATGATAAACAAATGAAGGGTGTGCAGAACCCACCCTCGCGAGAGAAAGAGCATCCCCAGGAGGAGCTAATTCGAAAAAGAAGAGCACGAATGCATTAGTCAGGAAAGAGTTGAATTTGAAAGCACTGAGTTTAGCCTTCCCGGTAAGCTTGTTTAACACCTTACGATCGATAGGTGAAATGGTTTTTATGGCAGGGCGAGGCTGCTTCAGTTGAAATTTTTGCCAAAGGCCATAAGAAAAAGGCCAATCTCCCTGCTAAGGAGTGAATGAAATACTTGTTTTTCCACTCTTTCCCTGAACTACGTGGTACACACAGGTGTTGAGTAGGACCTTTGGGTCTAGCGCTTGCATAATAAAAACCATCCATAGGTTTCACGTCGTAAACCGTTTGAAATAAAGTAGGTGTGGGGAAACTACCATTGCCACGCATCAGTATGAAAAAAGCCAGAATAATCTTAATAGAAGAAGGGAGAAATTGATTAAGCCACAAGTTGTGAAGGTCACATACTCCAACTGCAAATTCGGGAATGGGCAATCTCAGACCTAAGTCAATTTGATTATACCAAAAAGTTACAGATGGATACTATAATGAATAGGGTCGTTCATGGGATTCGAGCATACGAATGTCAAAGGAATCATCACAATTCAACCAGGATTTTAATAATGCTAATTCCAAGAGTCAAGAGGGATTCACCTGAAGTCTCATGGGAAGACGAGGGAAGGATAGCGAAATCCACATCATAAGAAGACTCCACAGTGTTGGTGCCAAGAGTTCGTGGGTTATCTCCTCTATCTTGGTGGGAAGGCGTTGAATCTTCTCCCATGTCTACGTTACTATTTCCTTCAAGTCGAAGGAGGGAGTGACAGCAGGCGGTGTTGGGTGAGATAAATGGCGGGAGCTTTATGTTCCCTGTAAGGAACCCCTCCCTCGAGTGCGAGAGGAGGTTCCGGATTGGGAGTCACCATGAGAAAAGGAGTTTGGCCGTCCCCTTGCAGAGTGTGCTGCATGTTGACTGGAGAAGGTTTCTTCGTCGGAATAGGAAGCAGAGTGCGCCATGAGAGAAAATGAAAAAAAGAAAAGGAATATAGTGAGCAAAGGAAGTAAAATAGAGAATAAGGAAGGGAAAGATAGTAAAAGGAAAGAATAAGGCGGTTGAGAAAAAGGGGAGAGAAACCGAAGAGTTTCCCACTATCCAAAAAATAAATAATAATAATAATAATAATAATAATAATAATAATAATAATAATAATAATAATAATAATAATAATAATAATACAAGTGTAAAATGACGTCATAAGCTTAGGAGAGGTTATCATTTGAAACATTCACGTCTCTTATTGAGTAAAAGAAGACCTCGTCTCTTTTCTTTAGATAAATAGAAAATTAGTGTAAATTTACTCTTTATATTTAAATGAATTATTTTTCCTTTAAATATAGAATAGGGGGGAGTAGATGATATGGTCTAAAAGCAATCATGTCTCTCTCTCTGAAACCTCTCTCTCTGTGAAACCTGGCCCTCAGAACAAGCAAATAAGTAAATGAACCTTTGGAGATCTTATTATCTTAACCTCTATGAGGGCTAAGCTCAGAGATGGTCCGAACACTTACCTAGTGTGAGGTAGCTAGGAGAAAATGGTACCTGAAAAGAGGCCACTTAGAATTCAAATGAAGAGAGAGCTCATAAGGTCTCCGAATAGGCCTCAAGCAAGCCAGTATATCTCTGACACAAAGGTTGCTTTATCGTATACCGTTTCAGAAAAACAGAAAGTACACTCTGCACAGCAAATGAGGAGAGGGCACGCGTCTTAACAGTAATGGAGGAATATTCCCAACGTCTATACTTCATCCCCAAGTCATACGAGAAATATATATATATATATATATATATATATATATATATAGGAAGAGGATCATGTGAGAATGGATTTTTAAATGAGAAATGAGAATAAATCTGGACCCTTGATTTTTGTTGATCAATGGCTGAGATTTAACAATGCATTATGTTATACTAATTTATGCATAACAATGTTTATGCATTTAGTTACTATAATTTATGCATTAAAATGTGCGTGCATTTCATTTCTGCAATATATACATTATCAATATGATAAAAATGCATTAAAATCTATCATTCTCACGTTCTCACATAAGATCTATTCTCACCAGATCTCAACCCTATATATATATATATATATATATATATATATATATATATATATATATATCCTATTTCTGCTCTTGTGAGGTAGATCTTACTTACACACACCAATATGAGCACCTGCAAACATATCACCCACTTTTGCTAAATCTGACTTTGGCATCGGAGGTGGTTCACCGGGAGAACCCCCGGTATCAATTTTTGTTGCAGACAAAAGGAATACTCCAGCTAATGGCGGCAATAAGTTGAACAAGAAGGAAAGAATCTTGGAGGAATATGTAGCTGCTTACATAATTTTGTTCTCATTCCCTTAATATTTTGATGTTGTTTTTTTTGGGCCACATTAGATATAGATATAGATATAGATATAGATAATTTATAAAGCAAAACAACGGTCTGTCCTCAAGCAAAAAGCTACGCTTATATAATAGTGAAAAGAGTAGTGATAATGGGACATAATGTCCTAGACTTAATTAGGGTATATTAGACAAATCATATATTTTATTATTTTCGGATTATTTAATTAATTTAATTTAAATTTAGAGATTACACTATTATCATTAACCTAATTTTGTGATAGACTATATTCATTATCACACCCAAATCAATCAAATCTATTATGGGAAAGAATCAATTGCCAAAATCATTGATATCAAACACAAACATGACATACACGATCCATTAATCCTTAATTGAAATCATTGTAAGACAATGATAAAATCATGCATACAAGGTTATGATCAAAATATCACAAAATATATTTAATTTAAAATTAAAATCTAAGTACAATTAAGAAATAAAAATTTAAAATAAACTTTATAAATATTAATTCTGTTAAAAAATTTTAAATCCAAAATAATATTGTAACTAATTATTTTTTAAAAATTTTAAAAATTTAGTATATTAAAAATATAAAGTAAATATGAAATATTAATAATTATAGAATGCCACAATCATATTCGAATAAAATATTTTATGAACGAAATAAAATCCATATATTCATTTAATGATATTCATTTTTTAATAAAGAGATAAATAAAATTCGAAATTCAATAAACTTTAAATTAAATTTAAATAAAGTATGCAAATTCTAAAATATAATATACAAAATTAATGAACATAGTTTCAATCAAATTAGTAAGGTTACGATTATTAGTAATCCCGATAATTTCAAAGCAAGTCCGTCACGTCCAAACTAGGTCGCTGATACGTAAGGGAGTCTATCACACCCGTATGCGAGTGTCGACATGTAAATTGCATTGCATTGCATAGCATGAATAATTTTTAATATTTGTTTGAATTGAATAAAAAATTATAGCATTTCATTTGAAATACTGATTATTATAATTTCTTGCATGAGCACCATTACAATTTGAAAGCGAGTCTGTCATGCCCAAACTAAGCCGCTGATATGTAACGGAGCCTGTCACACCCCTATCTGGGTGCCGACACATAAATAACATTGCATGACACGAGCAATTTTTAATTTATTTGTTTGAATTAAATAAAAAGTTATAACATTTTATTTGAAATATGTACTGATTATTATAATTTCTTGCATGAGCACCATTACAATTTGAAAGCGAGCTTGTCATGCCCAAACTAAGCCGCTGATACATAGGGAGCCTATCATACCCCTATCTGGGTGCCGACACATAAATAGCATTGCATGACATGAGCAATCTTTAATTTATCTGTTTGAACTGAATAAAAGGTTATAACATTTTATTCAAAATATGTACTGATTATTATAATTTCTTGCACGAGCGCCATTACAATTCAGAGCAAGCCTCTCATGCTCGAACTAAGCCGTTGATACGTAAGGGAGCCTGTCACACCCTACCCGGGCGCCGACACGTAAATAGCATTGCATGGCATGATTGGTTTTTTAATTTATTTTTTCTCAATTTGTTATTTTTTGTTAAATAAAAATAAAATAAAAATAAAAATAAATAATTATTTTTTCGAAATTTTTTATTACATGTTCAAAATCCTTTTCTTTATTTGGAAAGATCTCTATTATATCTTCCCCTATCACGTAAGGATTCGACATATTTTCTCTACTACTCAAAAGGGAAGAAATCTCATAAGATACAACTAATCTAATTAAAGGCTAATTATTAAACATTCCAAAATTATATAAAAGGGGTAAATTAGAGAAAAAATATATAAAAAACAGGTAATAAATAAACCGGTTCAACGAAAACCGATTTTTAAATTAAAAGGGTAAAAAAAAACCAATTAAATCTAAGACTTTAAGTCTTAAAATTATTTTCCTAGTGGGAAATAGAGTCTTAATCCTAATTGCAATGGGAAATCTAAAACAAAGTAGAAAATAGATAAGGAAACAAAAATAGTAAGAATCCTGAAGATAAGGAAATTAACTTGTATTGCCTCGTAATGCCTTATCTGCGTTTTCTTTTTCTTTTTTTTTAAAAAGGAAAATTTCGCAATTGTTGCTACTTCCGAAAATTGAAAGAGTTTACATATATTAAAGTCATGAGTCATATTTGATTGACCCGCACTTTTAATTAATACACTGACTTTTTCTATAAGAAAATAAGTTTTCAAATTAATCTCAATAATAACGGAAGGGTGTGTTTACTAAATAGGATATGATTGATTATTCTTATCCTATAATAACTTCAATCTCACATGTGTAGTTCCAAATATGAACAATGATCATGTGCTATGAGATATACTTTAGTTTAATCCTTAAAAGTAAACGCTTAATTAGCCTATATTATTTTTATCTATTCGGCTTATCCTGCTTAGTAAATGCCCCCTAATAAATTTATTACTGTATTTAAATTAGTGACGTAAGAACATTCCCAACACATCACTAAAAATCAATTTTAACTCTAAATTTAGGTTTATCCAACAGATTTCTCAAATTGTATAGCCACAAAAATATTTACACCTCCCTATCATTCTCCTCAAATTTACACATTCCTAAATCTTTTTTAGCTCACAAATTTAATTGAGCCCACAATTTTACAAGATAATTAGTACTCCCTCTGGTTTCAAATATAAGATGTTTTGGCATTTTGCACTACGATTAAGAAACATTAATTAACTCTAAATTTTAATGTAAGAAATTTATTTGGTCAATTGTATTGTTGTCTTTTGGGTTCCTTTTTGAAATTCATGATAATGTGATAGGGTAATATATTGTCGAAGTTAATGAAAGGAACTCCACATACATTGAAAAATGAGCACATAATTAATAATGAGTTGAAAAGTAAATAAAATTGATGGAAGGGAGGGAGAGAACACTCTTGATAACTGAAAACATCTTATAAAAAAAAAGGACTAAAACATCTTATATTTATAACCGGAGGGAGTACAAAATAGGAGATCAAATATTAGAGCATCCACAACATCTCTTAAATTTTTGTTCCTAAAAGTGCTCTCCTAAACCCTTCCCTAAATTTTTTGTAGTCCCTATTTTACAAATAAATACAGCAAATCTCCTATTTTTCATTAATTATCCTATAAAAATTGTGGGCCCTACTAAATTTGTGCGATAGGAGAAAATCTTCTATTTTTTATTGATTATCCTATAAAAATTGTGGGCCCTACTAAATTTGTGCGATAGGAGATATTTAGAAAGGTGTAAATTTGAGGAGAAATATAGGGGTGTAAAAATATTTGTGCGCCCAGCTTAATATAGCAGATGTGTTCGATGCATATTTTATCTCAATATCTATTATTATTGCCTAAATTTAGAGTTGATTTTGAAATATCTATTGTGAAAGTTCTTAGAGGCTACAAATAATATAGGAGAAGCTTTATGAGCTAATTTAAGAGCAAATATTTGAGATTTCCGTTGTGAGTAACAATCTACAAACTTCATACAACTTGCTTATAAAAAACAATATATTTTAGACATGTTTACTTAAATTAAAAAGGCATTGTGTTTTGTATTCATACTCATATCATGATATTTGTGTATGAAAAGCGAACCATTAGCAGAAACCTCAATTATCACTCTGAGGAAAATCAAACTTGGTGAGATGATTGTACTTGTGATGATGGCTGCTATCAGTATCAATTTCGTCTTCTAAATTCGAAAACTGCACATCGACTTGACTTCCTCCTTGATATCAAGATAGCTAGGGCGGCGGCACATCTAGAAAAATGCGACTTCACAAAGTAATCCGTCTCGAGCAAATCAAGCCATGATCTGCAAACACACTTGCTAATTGCAATGGTTTGATTCAATAGGGCGTCTTGATATGTCGACCATGATGCCAATAACATCACATAACATTAGGTTTTAGCCAAAGAAGATATTGGAATTTTGAAATGAACATACTCAAAATGAGATGACATTCTCCATACCCAAACTTAAAAAATTAGTCTACTGAATTGTATGTGTAATTGTAACGAAGACAAAAGCATATGCAAGACAAATACAAAATGAAATGGCAAGTAGAAGTTATACAACATTAAGTTCAATTCATTTGTAAATCTTCTTGATGCAACTCTAATCTAATCACAAGGGCTTCTGCCATCATAGTAAAAAATCAAGAAATCGTCACAATAAGAAAGAAAAAAAAAAAGCAAAACTATTCCGCCCTCTTCATAATATTTCCCAAATGCATGTACTAAAGGAGTATCACATATTCACAATTGATGAGTTGCAAATGATAATCTTAGTTATCATTCGACCATTACAAAAAAACAAGCCTACCATCCAATTTATCAAGGAAATTTGAAAATTTATCATAATAAACATATGGAAATTCTTTACTACTTCATAACAAATGACAACCACCATGCAACACAACATAAAATATATCCTGTCCTAACTAATATATGACCACCATGATGCAACGGAACATAACATAATACTATTAGCTAGGTTTAAACCAAATAGAAGATTGGCATTTTGAAATGCACATAATCAAAACAAGATGACATTCTCCATACCCAAACCTTTGAGCGACTGAAAGCTTGGAGTGAAAAGCATCGAGCTGAGAAATCCAGAGCCACACTCTTCATCAGGGATATTATAATCCCGAAAAGTTTTGGTCTTGTCGAAGTAGTATCTGAGACACATGTCCTCCAATAACATCAACAACACGTCACCATTTTCGAAAACTTTGATAGGGAAAACATCATTGTAGCCACATCCATAATCAACAGCACTTTGGGCGATGACATACTCCTTGCTCCAAGATTTCTCCACCCCATATTCCTTCATCAGCCACACCACAATTCCATCTTTCCATTCACAAAAACACAGGCAATCATTCAAAACAGACAATCCCCCGCGCGAGGCAGGGGCACCGAAGCTGCTAAAGCATTCCGATTCAAGATCAAAACACGTAATCAGTGGTTTGTCCATATTCGACGATTCCATTACCGTCCAATGCAGATTCCCATCAAGAAATGCACCAAAGACGCAATCTTTTAACTTCAACAACAGCAAGGCGCCAGTGGCTTCAACGCGCCGCCACAGTCCTGTTCCGAGAGTGCAAACACGGCAATGAAATTCAGATGCAATCCAGACCACCTTAAACTGCCCACTTATTCTGCTCACTCCAAAACCATATGCCCCTCCACCAAAAGGTGGAGAAATCTGGCAGAAAAATCCTTGTTTAGGGCCGGGGATCTCGACATAGCGACGAGTGATTTGGTTACATATGTAAAGAATGTCCTTACTTGAGCGGACCTTGCTTAGAAGCAGCAAGCCATTAACACCACCCACTATCGTTGCTTTCTCAGGAATATCAAACTTGGTGACTCGACAGTAGCGAAGATCGGGGCTCTCGGCGTCATCGACTTCGTCTTCAAACCAAAGCTTGGCAACAACTGCTGGAGGGATCCTTCAAAGTCATCACAGCGAGTACGGGGACCGATTTAGAGAGATGCAAATTGACGAAATAATGGGTCTCGAGCATCTGGCGCCATGGTTTGCAGACGCACTTGCTACTCGCAATGCTATCAACGGGGAGTCTTAAGAGGATGTTGGAGATGATTTCTTGTGGTAGGTATTTGAAAAATTTCTGCTCCATTTTTTGAGTAGATCTCGAGACTTGTATCGGTTTACTTGAATGGAGGAGATCAATTTGAGGCGAAAAGTAAAATGTAATTTTAGGGTTTAGTGCAGATTGATTGAATTAGAAAAGTGGATGGGCGCGAAATGAAAGGGAGGGGATTTAGGTTTTTCAATTTTCGCAAATTTACTACTCGTTTCTTTTGTGAGTGGAAAATAATAAACCCTACAAACTTTCAATAAAAGTACACCCTCTATCCCATAAACAAGTGACTTATTTTATTTGGGCATAGGTATTAAGTATAAGGATAATAATTCATTAAATGATATGACTCATAACTTTTGAAGGGTTAATTGTTTCCTTATTTGGAAACAATCCACTTGTTATAGTCTATGAGACACCCCAATATGGACAACGAGTCACTTGTTCTGAGACCGAGGGAGTATCAGAATAAACTCACTCCTATAAATTTATCTTTTTTTATAATTACTAGTGTGTGCAAATCGTCAAAAATCGACGTATCATATTATTAGATGCAATTGATTTGATAGTTATAAAAACTTATTTAAAAAGTGAAAATCATTTTTATTCTAATTAAATTCAGCAAGATTAATTCTCAATTCTCTTATCTTCCTCTACTATTTTTTTTATTTTTTTAATTTAATTTAATCCACATATTTTAGAACTTATCCAATAATGTTATCTCCATCATGGGTGGTGGGAATAAATGATATACCAAATTTAAAAAGAAAATTAAAATATCATTCAAAAAAACATTAAAATAAGTCAGCTCCTACGAATTTGTCTTTGAGTATACGGTTACATTACATGGACACATATATTCGGACATAGTGTAATATTTCCTAATGACAAGATAATGTTATTTACTCCCTCCGACCCATTAAAAATTGTTATGTTAGTGTTCGGCACAAAGATTAAGAATAAGAATAAAAAGATAGAATGTGGATAGATTTCATCACTTTTGAAAGATTTTGAAGGGTTAAAACTTTGATTATTTGGAATATGACAACATGAGTAGGACCTAAATAAGAAAATGATGACAATATTATTGGGTTAGAGTGAATACATTCCTAACACTTATTTATTTATTTATTTATTTATTCTTTAATTCATTTACTTTTTTACACTTGAGTATTTAAGAGAAGCCATAATGGGTGTTCCAATTTCTGAGTGTTTTCTGAGAGAGCGAATGCAAGTAGGCGTTCGCCGCCCCAATATTGGGTAATTTTGCCTATATTATAATTGTACAACATTAGTTACAATTCCATTTTAATATTTCTTGCTCCAACTCAAATGTAAATAACGAGGAAAAGGAGATTTTCACTGCTAAACACAAAGAAAATCAAGAAATCATCACAGCAAAGAGAAGAGGCAAGACACAAAATGTCTACTATGTTTCCACCAAAACAAAGAAAATACAATTGTATTATCGACATCTCTTCCAGGTACTTCTGTGAAAACTTTATGCCCATTTTCCCTCACCACATTTACTTCATTTCTACCTAAAATCTTATCTACGTTGTTACTGCAAAAGTTGATGATAAATTGGTATTTTTATGCAGAAACTTAAATTGCGCATTAAAATAGTTTTATTCCCCTGTTTATCTAATCCTGCAGTACATATTTTCAAAATATTTTCAAGTCGAGAGTCGGGACGCGAGGCTGAGAAAGAGGTTGTAGTTGTAGCCATTGTGTGCTTCCGCTATGTTTTTAGATATGCAATTCTGAGTAATGTTCTTGTTATATACTAAGTTTATTTCTATCTTTATTTTCTGGGATGGTCCCTAAGTTTCTTCTTAACTACTTTTGGACACTACCCCACAATAAATTATTATCTCCTACCTAAACTTTATCAACTTATTTACCCGAAATACCATATATGGCCCACCACTATCTCATATAATAATATATCACTATCCTTAATGTGAGACCCTTTCTTCATTCACAACAAATTCAATCACTTTTTCTCTGCTCATAACTAACTCAACAACCTTTTCTTTAATACCCGTGTCACTCCCTCCTAGGAAAAGACTCGGAGACCGGAGGTAGTATATGAAATACTCCATCCGTCCCATTGGTCTATGAAATTTCTTTTGGATATAAAGATAAAATTATTATATCTTTTACGTCTTACATTAAAAGTGAATAAAACATATACCAAAATTCGTAATTTTTCATGCTCTATACATAAAGACTAAATTTGCTATAATTTTACACACATAAAATCTCTTATTTTCTCTATAGAAAAGCTCACAAATCTCGGTTAAACAACTTGATCGATCATATACGGTAAAAATTTGACAATTCGACAATCGTAACTAAAATTCGATAATTGGTCAGGGGCAATCTAATTAATTTGTTACAAAACCAACTAGAAAAGACTCGACTTAATCATGGAAAATGAACAAAACAACAGGTCGTCACAGAAAGTGTAACATAGAATATGTTTCAAGAACAAATTAGCATCCACAACAAAAAACCAGAGAGCTCATCACTTTGACATCAAAAAACATAGCATAATGAAGTTAGCTGAATCAACCAAGAGAAGCAGGGGACGGCCAAACAAAGTCTTCAAGGGATCAGATGAGAGATGCAGGAGTAGCAACTAAAACATAGTACTCCCTCCGTCCCCCATTAGTATGGTGCGGGGGCCGTGCACAAGTTTTAAGAAAAAATAGATAAATATGTGGTAGGGATAGTTTGAGTGGAGGAAGGGGTCCACTTATGATGTGTTGATAATTTTTTAGTGGATGAAAAAATTTTATTAGAGTAAATATATTAAACTTTTAAAGGTAAAAAGGTAAAAGACATGTCTTAAAATAGAAACACCATACTAATCAGAGACGGCTAAAAAGAAAAATAACAATACTAACCTGGGACGGAGGGAGTAGTTGATAGAGTCAAAATGATCTCCTTCAACAGCAAGTTAGCAACGCGGCTCCATGATCTTGTTTGGAGAGTCGTAATTATTTTTTTGTCCTTTTTGTCCTATCTGCATATTTTAATGATTTTTTTGTCCTTTTGTTGTTATCATAACTTTAATCCTTTGTTTTGAATATTGTAATGTGGGTCGTTTTTTAGCTAAGAACTTGTAGTTGTATATACTTTATTAGGGACTGTTTAGTGGTTATATATGTAGGGCTCATAATTTATATTTTATATTTTAGAAGAAAAACAATATTCATTTCAAACACTTCGCAAAATACTACCCATTCCGTCGCACTTTATAATTATTAATTTAAATTTATGTAAAAATTAAAATATAAATGAGTGATAAGGAATGGATGATAAAAGAAAATAATACTCCTATCTACTACTCCCTCCATCCTATTATTCTTGGCATGTTTTCCTTTTTAGGTTGTCCCGTTATTCTTGTCCTGTTTCTTTTTTCTAAAAATAATTAGGAGATAATTAATTTGTTAAGCAATCAACTTTACACCTTTTATCATATTTTTGCACCTAATTTTCTGTGTCATTCACTATTTTCCTTATCTCTCTACTCACTTTATTCCACTTTATTTTACTATTCACTCTCTCTCTACCCACTTAATTTTGCTTTACTACTTTATTTTACTATTCACTCTCTCTTTACCCACTTTATTTTACTTTAAAAACTCCACTAAATATACTTTCTACTCTTAATTGTTTTTTTCCTAAACCTCGTGCCCAAAAGAAACATGCCAAACCTGATGGTGGAACGGAGGGAGTGTTAGTCTATTCGTACACGAAATTAGTACAATAATAATGTACTGAGGTAATATGGAACATTAGATTTTCAATATCCTACTTTGTAACTTGTAACAATGTTGATAATTTTTTAATTTATTTTAACAGTGTTGATATTAATATTGATTATATGGAGCCAATTAGCCTGGCCCAGTGAGGCCCACCAGCATATAGACCCAATTGAGCTTATATAATGCAACTTTAGATTGGGTCCAATTGAAATTCATTGATAAAAATTCTAATATTATTTTTTATTTTTATATTTTTGAAGAGATGAACAAATTTATTGTTGGATGCATAGAGATAGTTATCATCAGATATCATCCTCCTAAACTGTGACACCTGGCATCTATTTATTAGTAGTACATACTTATGATTTATTTAGATAAAGCAAATAGATAAGTGTTTCATTCAATATATATATATATATATATATATATATATAAAATCCTACTTTTCAATTATCTATAAATTGAATCTTAATATTAATATATTATTAGTAGCACAATCATACTCTCTCTTTTCTCATTTTAATTATCTCATTGAAAATTATATCTTAACTATTTCCATTCATTTAAAATTATGAATCCAATTAGACTGAAACATAATTGATAAAAGGTTAATAATTTCGATATCATGAATATCATTTTGGAGAAAAAGTTATACTATCATGGATTATTTGCTTGATGCTTAGTCGCCAGGACAACCTTGGCTTGTGTGTTAGATAACCATGATTTAGCTCAACCACATCATATAAAATCACTTTTGATAATTAGAAACATGAACTCTGGTTTTCTTCAGTTCTTAAAGCATGCAACAACTTAGTCTACTTGCAATGAAAACTAAAGCATGTTCAAAGGAAAATAAAAGAAAAGAAAATGAAATGATGAAATGGTAATATATAGTCCATGCCCATAATCCTTCATCAACCACATAACAATTTCACCTTCCCACAAAAACACAGACAATCCCTCAAACACACATCAATTCCCTATGGGGCTAGGAGCAGAAAAGCTACTAAAACACTATGTTTCAAGATCAAAACAAGAAATTATCATTATACTGTAATATAATAAGTTTGTTACTCTCCTATGGAGATTGCCATTAACAAATGCACCAATGGTACAAACACGGTCTGTAAGCGAGGCGCTAGGTGCTCCAACGCGTCTCCATGAAGGTTTTTCCAAAAGTGTAAACATGACCAATTATGCTGGCCAGTTAATTTTGCTCGCTCTAAATCTATAAGATGCTATAAATACTTTACGGCAGCAAAGCTTGACATAGTAACGACTCACGAGTAATTGTGATAACATAGTATAAAGAATACCATTGTAGGAAGAAGAAGCAAGTCGATAGCAGAAACCTCAGTTAGTTTTGCTCTGTGAGGGAAATCAAACATGGCAAGTTGACTCTTAACATCATCAACCTCGTGTTCTATTATATTTCAGCAATGCATACTCAAGGAGTTTCACAGTCGATGTGTTGCAAATGACAATCTTAATTAAAACAATATGCTAAGCATGCATACATACCATCCAAGTTTCAAGAAAATTTGAAATCTTTACATATGGATTTCTGATTTCTTAACTATTTCCTAATACATGAAGACCACCATGCAACATAACATAATATATTTCATAACATAATGCATGCCGATCACGATGCAAGTGCAACATAACATGATATATTTCCTATCTTAATACATGACAACAATGATGACAACACAACATAATTGGCCTTTGGAAATGGAAACAATCAAAATGAGATGACATTCTCCATACCCAAACCTTCAAGTGACACAAAGCTTGGAGTGAAAGGCATTGTGCTGACAAGATGCTTAAGCCGTGTATCAAAGATACCATAATGCTCAAAAGTTTTGGTCTTGTTGGAGTAGTAGATGAGAAACTGCTCATACCATAACATCAACAAGTCGCCATTTTTGAAAAGTTTGAAAGGGTAAACAAGATTGTACCTGTAGCCAATTGCAACAAAGTCGATCACACACTCCCTGCTCCATGATTTCTCAACCCCATATTCCTTCATCAACCACACAACAATATTTTCATCTTTCCGTTCACAAAAACACAGGCAATCTCTCACAACAGACAATCCCCCGCGAGGGGCAGGAGCGCGAAAGCTGCTGAAACATTCTGTTTCAAGATCAAAACAGGTAATCAATGGCTTGTCCATCGGAGACAATTCCGTCACTGTCCAATGCAGATTTCCATCAAGAAATGCACTAAAGACATAGTCCTCAAACTTCAACATCAACGAGGTGTGAGACACTTCTATGCGCCTCCACAATCCCGTGCCGAGAGTGTAAACACAACACTTGGATTCATGACTAATCCGGACCACCTTATACTAACCAGTTATTTTGCTCACTCCAAATCCAAATGCACCTCCACCTACAGGTGGAGGAAGCGGATAGAAAGATCCGTCTGTAGGGCCGCAGATCTCAACATAGTGACGGGTGATTGGATTACATAAAATAAGAACATTATTGATCTTCTGTAGAAGAAGCAAGCCATTAGCAGCACCCACTATTGTTGAAATCTCATAGAAATCAAACTCGGTGACTTGCCTGAAGCAAAAATCGTCGCTCTCAACCTCATCGAGTTGATCTTCAATTTCCAAAACTAGGCAATGACCCAACGGCCTCTCCGAGGTCATCACAGCCAGAGACAGAAAGGAGACTGAATTAGAAAGATGAGAATTGACGAAAAATTCAGTCTCGATCAAATCGAGCCACTGTTTGCAGACACACTTGCTACTTGCAATAGTATCGACAGGGAGTCTTGAGAGAATGTTGGTGATGATTCCTGGTGGGAGATATTTGAACAAATCTTTCTCCATTTCAGTGTAAATCTCGAGACCTCGATCTTCTTACGTGTCTGTAGATCAATCAGTCAATTGGTCAGCAATGCTTCTCCTGCAATATAATCTATTTCAAATGCCACAATCTTGAAATCAGAAGCAATAGAATACAAAGTATAAAGCAGCAAACTTTATGAGCAAATCAAAAGTAAAGTGGGATTATAAACAAAATTTGATTATAAAAGAAAATTTGTTGATAAATAAACATACCAGCTGCATAGCCTTAGAAGCCTTTTGATTATAAAACTTTTTGATTATCAATCTAAGCATCATGTTCGAACTTTTCTTCCCTAATTTTTACGGATGGTGTATCATTTTACAATCCCTCCCCATTTTCAAGGTTCCTAAAGAGCTGCCTCAAGATTCTACTGAATATTAAAAGGTGATTAGTTAATTAATTACATTACTATATAATTAAATGATTTGATAATTATATATACAGAAAATCAATCAATCTGGTTGATGTAGCCTTTGAAAAAGCATTGTAGGCAGGCAAATTAAATTATACTAATTTCATTAACAGGCTCTGATTTCTTCTACTCTAATTCTCAAAGGCCTGTAACAGAGTAAATAAAATGCACAACTTGGATAAAGAACTGGAAAATGAACAACTTTTCAAGATGGACAGTTCCTTAGCAAAGAAGCATTACTGGGTTGCAGATTTTCTGTAAAAGCTGGAAATTTAAGTTAATAATTAAAAACAAATCGACACCAGAAAAAAGTAAAATTAAATACCTGTATAAAAGAGAAGTTTAAACAAAAATCTTCGTATTCTTTTCAACAGTTTTGGTACGATTCTTGAAACTGTATTTCAGAAGTTGATTTGAAAGGGGGTGGGGGAATTAGGATTCTCAATTTATCCTGCTCATTCATTTATTTGTGCAGTGTTTTAGTCGGTTGGGGAAGGGGTATTTGGATTAATTTTGTGGGTGGAAAATAAATTAAATCCCAAAAGGTTTTGAAAAAAAGAAAATATTCCAAAATTTGTCTTTAAATGTTACTACTACTACTAAGTGTGACACTAGCATAAATATTTTAATAAGAGTTATTATAAAATTCTAGCACTTTTAAAAATAAAAAAATTTAATTATAACAATAATTTTTAAAAGTTATTAGTTATAGCAATTTATGACTTTTTCACGCTTATTCGAATTCTCATTATTTTTCATGTGAATTCTAAATATTTTTTTATGTGAATTCTCATTATTTTTCATGTGAATTCCCATTTTTTTATGTGAATTTTCATTTTTCTGCTTGTGAAATCATTATGATGTGACTTCATATTATTTTCCATGTGAAACCACACAAAATATAATGTGATTTCGCATATTTATTCATGTGATTTCCCATAAATTGGGATCACGACTTTCACAACCTAATTCCAAATCTGTGACTGCAGGTAAAAAATTAGGAGTTGTGGTAGAGCAGGGAGGAGGTGGTCAGCGATGGTTACGAGAAACACGAACTTGCCGAAAATGAAGACGGGTTGGATGGGGAGGTTGCAGGAGAGGAAAGCGGAGCCGGAGCGGGGGAGAAGAAAGGGGCAACCATTTGTAAGAGATGGGATCGGCGGTGGCGTCAAGGAGGATGACCTTGCGAGAGACGAATTGGTTGGACATTGTGGGAGATGAAGGTGGGGTGATGGAAGAAGAGGTGAAAAGGGGGGGAGGGGGGAGGGTGGTGGAAGGAAAGAGGAGCAACCAATTTGGAGAGATGAGATACGGAGGTTAAGGGAGAGAGAGATAGATGATAGGGTTTAAATGAGACTAATGGAGAGAGAGATAGATGATAGGGTTTAAATGAGACTAATGAGTTGGTGGGTGGATTTAAAAAAATGAAAATTTGATAAAAGAAAAAGAAAAAAAAAGATAAATAAGTTTATAATTATTATTATTTAATAATTTTAAAAAATATTAATATAATTAACATTTTAAGTTTTAAAATTGTTATTTCTACATTTTTTCCATAATAAAATGGGTTTAAGATTTAGGTTGAGACAAAAGAACTTAGATACGTAACACATCCCTACCAAAATTGTCCCGAAAAATGATCAATCAAATACCTTGATCAGGATCCAAAAAATACTTTGATACAAGTTACATTTTGAGGATGAGGACAGCAAAGCTGAATAAAGTCATTAGTTATTGGGATGCACGTGTAAAAAAGCAGACTACTCTGATTAGAAAACAAATGCAGATAAGCATTTCCATTACACAAGGCTGAAAATGACGACCATACAAAACAACAGATTCTCATTGGGAAATGCAAATACAAATAATCATATTGAAATAACATTCTCCATTTCAAAACTTTTGCGTGAGTGAAAGCTTGGAGAAAAAAGCACCGAGTAGCTGATACATACATACATATATATATATAGGGAGTGATTCCCATGCAAATTCCCCTTAAAGTAAGAAATAGGAATTAATCTCCACTATTGATCTTATCTACATGAAGGGTCAAGATTTAGCGGGGTCAAACCCGGGTCAATCCGTTGACTTTTTTTTTCGAATTTTTTTTTTTAAAACTGTCATACAACATGCACAAATTCACATATTCAGATGCACAAATTACATATTCGGATGCACAACTAAGTGTATTGAGATGCACAAGATTTTAAGTTTTTTTTTATATTTTTTTTTCGTTTTTTTTTAAGGTTAGGTCATATGCACCACACCATATATTCATATGCACCACACTATATAATGAGATGCACCACTAAGTGCATTAAAATGCACTAGTTTTGTTTTCGTTTTTTTTATTTTCGTAAACCATTGTGCATCTAGTTACACTATGTGGTACATCTAGTTACACTGTGTGGTGCATCTAGTTACGCATTGTGGTGCATCCAATTTTTTTTCAGTTTTTTTTTTTTACAAATTCGGTGCATCTCACTACACATAGTGGTGCATCTCATTATGTATAGTGGTGCATCCGAATATGTGAAATGGTGCATCTTGGGTGACTGTTTTAAAAAAAAAATTGGAAAAAAAAAACTGAAAATCTTGTTCATCTAAATACACTTAGTGGTGCATCTAGTTATATAGAGTGGTACATCTGAATATGTGAAGTTGTGCATCTTGGGTGACAGTTTATTAAAAAAAAAATTGAAAAAAAAAACTTGAAAATCTTGTGCATCTAAATGCACTTAGTGGTGCATCTAGTTTATGTAGAGTGGTGCATCTGAATATGTGAAGTTGTGCATTTTGGGTGACAGTTTAAAAAAAAAAAAAAAAAGTCAACGGGTTGACCCGGGTTTGACCCGCTTTGACTTGGCCAAATCTTGACCCTCCACCACCAATAGATTTATGGTGGAGATCTATTCTCATTTTTTAGGATAATATTTATTCTCATATGATCTATCTCCTATATATATATATATGTGTGTGTGTGTTTGTGTAAAAGTACATAAGGCTCTCTGTAGCGAACGTGCTCGCACCCTTAGCGAGCGTGCTTGCACTGTGCACGCACCACTGCCGAACGCCAAGCTTGCGAGCGCATGTTCGTTCTGCCGATCGCCACTTAACGCGCTCGCTGGTAGTCTCCTTTACACGTGACGATCGTTGCGATCGTCAGGCGATCGTTGGCGATCGCAACGGTTACATTTTTTTTTTTAATTCTAAATTTACCCTATAAATACTCCCTTCCACTCCCTCAAACATCACACCTCTTTCATTCTCCTCTCTTTCAAATTTTCTCTTTCGGTGATCTCCAACGATGCCTCCTCATCCTTACACCGATGGCGAAACCCTAGAATTGCACGGGCGTGGTTGTATGTCCGCAATTGCGGCGGCGGCAACGCCGCCATGTGGACGAGAGTGGCGACTCGCTACAATGCGAATCGCCTACAGTACTCGGCGGAGTGCAACTCGACGCAGTTGCACCACCACTGGTCCCGAGTCAAGACCACTTGCGGGCTCTTCAACGCGATGTACCGTCGAACCCACGCTCAAGCTGCGGCCGGTATCACTGAAGAGATGGTGCTAAACTCGACGCTCAATGAATGGGCGGCCATGCACGCCGAAGCGTTTAGGAATTTGGCAGTTTGACACCTCGTGAAGGATGTGTCCAGTTTTTTTAGTGAGTAGGTTTTTTTTTATTATTATTTCAATGTATTTCGTATTAAGATTTTTTTTATTATGTCATTGTATTTAAGGGGTTTTTTATAATTAATTATGTTTGTTTTAATTTATTTATGCAAGTTATTATAATTTATTGTGCAAAAATAAAATAAATCTAGAAATTAAAAAAAAAAAAACAATATAGCGAGCTCGCCGCTGCAACCCAAGCGAGCGCGCGAGCGAGCTTGCTATGACGTCGCATGTGAGCGAGCACGATCTTGGCGATTGCCGCTGCTCACAGCCTAATAGCGGAAGTATCGCACATGAGTATTTGTCATTGGTAAATATGTACCATATATAAAATATATTTAATTTGTTAAGAAACTACAATAAAACCTTTATTAAGGAATACTTTTGGAATTGCAGAAAAATATGACAAATGGGAGGTTAAACCTAAATAGAGTTCGAAGAAGAATTTTTATTTTATTTTAATGTAAATGAACAATAATTAAATATTATAATTACTAAATACATGTATTGTATATTGTATTATGTGCAAATACATGTATTGATTTATTTCAGCTAAAATATGTAGAGTTTATGACTTCAAAGTATCCATTCAACTTGCTACACAAATTGGAATATTTTGGGTTCAATAAGAAGATGGTTCACAAGTTAACTTGATGTCTTCATGTCGGAGGGGAACTCAAGTGAGCGCAGTTTTTGAATTGGAAGACGAAATCGACGGTGAGAGCAGCCACGACCATCACATAAAGCATCTCACCAAGCTTAATTTCCCTCACGGTTACAATTCAAGGTTCTGCTAATGGGTAAGAAATGACTAGCATTTGTGTAAAGGACCCAATTAAGAGAGATAAATATTGGGATTTAGAACGGTCAAGTCCATGCAAGCTTCAAATTCCTCACTATATATATAAGAATGCAAACCAAATTAGCTGCTGCCCTTATTCGTTTAATTACGTCGTCGATCTTCGATAATAGATACAATGAATCAACAAGCCAACTGATCTCTAAATTGGGAGATTAATTTGTTCAAAAATAGGCAACCTTCTGGATCTAGGAGGCGCCCATTCATTCATGACACCTTCAAGTGCTTCGACAAAATCGTCTTCGGAGCAGAGGCCGGGCATGCTCGACAGCAAGGAGGTGTCGTTAGGCTGCAGGTTGATATTCCGTTCCAACGGCAACTCCTCGGCCCGATTTCTTTATTTAGAGTCATCGGAGCCTGGAAAGCTATTATCTTGAAAGAAAATATGCATATAGTTATTAACATGCGCGAACTTTTGTACAGAAATTGAAGTATAAACAAATCAAAATATGGAAATGGCTTTGTAATTTATAAATGAAAGTTATATTTTTCGTATACGAAAGTAATATCAGAAATGAAAGTAAAAATAGAATTAACCAAAACAATATTTTTCTTCGCACCTTAATTATGAATCATCTAACATGAAAGTTAGGACTCGCCAAGCTCATCAGTGCTGCATTTTTGAAAAATTGGTGAAACGAGAGCTTAACATGAACTTGAAGGGCCACTTCTTCTCCGTATGATTCCTCTTGTTCCTCCACTATTCTTTTAGCAGATTCAACAACTGAATTGCTGCAAAGGTAGACCTCTACTACTTTAAGTGTCGGTATCTCTGCAAAATCTAAAGGGATCTCCTTGAGTTCATCTATGCAATCAAGACAAAGGCGCTCAAGGCATAGAAAGTGAGAGCATTCTGTTGTCCATACATGTGGACCCACACAAGATTTAAGAACCAAGACTTTGAGGCTGTGGAATTGGCCTTCAGTTGTTTCCCACTGGCCTTCTTTGAACGTCCCACCTTGGAGTGTGAGCTTATGAAGAAGAGGCAACGAACCTATTTTATCCAATATGTCTTCCCAAAATAGGTCTCTATCCAAATCAATACGCAACTTTATGAGCAAATCTGGAAACCTAATTAGCCTCTGTAGAGAATCACATCCACAGTGAATCTCGCAGATAAAGGACTCAAGTTTATCTAGGCATACAAGATTGGTGAGACAATACTGGTCATCAAAAAAACTATCATAATGTATTGACAATTTTTTGATATTGGGAATTCTCTTAACTATTTCTTTGCTGCATTTGAAATTCACTAACGTCCCCAACGTTTGCAGATTTCCCAAAACAATATTATCACCTTGCAGTTGGTCGTAATCGAATTCCATGTCATCAGACTCAATATGCCTGATCTGAATCATGTCAAAAATTGTCGGACCTAACTCCGAGAACCAGCAATATAATGTTTGTAGATTCCAAAATCGCACCATTGAATGAGGGCATTCAAAAAAAGAGATTTTGATGTAACGTGAATTAACCAATTGATACACGCTTTGTGCAGAGCAATACCATCTGGTTCCAATATCCTTAGCAACCTAAAATTGAGCAGTGGTAGTTCGTCGTCCTCAAGATTCCATATCAAAGAACGAGCTAGCGGCATAGACGACATGGCGTTTATGGCTTCATCCTTTGATGTGCTTCTAGAAACAACAATGCGACGTTGGGCAGCGTTATTAACTATCTCTCGAGCAGGGCTTCCAACCACAGTATAAAACCTATCCTTTTCAGCTTCCCTCACACACAAATCTCTCAGCAAATCATGCATTTTGCACTTCTTTATTTTTCCTTTACTCCCCAACTTATGAACCAAAATAAGATTTCTACCAATAAGGTCCTCCAAGTATTCTAATGCTACCTCTTCCATGCATTTATTACTCATTAGTTTTAGAAATCCTTAAGCAACCCACAATCTAAAAAGCCTTTTGGTACCAATCTCTTCATCTTCTGGGAAAACTCCCATATAGAGAAAACACAGGCAATTGCTTATAGCTCATGTATAATATCTTGAAGTAACGTTCATCATCCTCTAAATTCACTACTGAATTTATGTTTTCTCTTATGTATTCCCAAAATTTAATTGTTTGTTCGGACTTTGCCAAAAGTCCCCCAACCACAACAATTGACAAAGGAAGCCCTTTGCAGCTTTTCCCTATTTCCTTCCCAATTTCCTCAAATTCACAGTTTTGGAAAGCAGGTCCCAACTATCATCCTCATCTAAAAGATTCATCTTAAGGCTATTAGAGTTGGGTAGGTTTGAAGCCAAAATCGAAAGCCTAGTTGTTACGACTATTCTGCTACCATTTGTGGTATTTGGTAAAAACATCCTAACTCTCTCCGATTGGCCGTGCTTTAGTGATATATTTTAGAGTATTTTTATGGCATTTTGGCTCTTAATATTTACTTAATCATGTTTATAGAGTTAATTGGATATTTCTTGATTTATTGTAGGTGTTGATCTTCGTTTGGATGAATAAACATGATTGTAGAGGACTTTTTGATGTCTTAATGATGTTGAGAGCAAGTGCTGGCAGTAACGAGAGTCAAGCGGTATGGGCATACCGCACAGAATGTACTGAAGCTGAAGTTGAACGTTTGGAGATATTATTGGAAGGTTGATTTGCACGTGATTTTTGGGTTGATGTACGAAAATTCACCTTTTGGCCTTTGGACTATTAGTATTAGATTTGTTATTAATATTAGTAGACTTTATTTAATTAATTTCCTAGTTAGATTAGAATTAGATATTTTATTTCCTTATATTATAAGATTTATTAGGTATTTAAATAAAGACTCCTTCTAGGAGTAGACAGACGGCAGAGATTACAGAATTTAGAGATAGGTTTTACGTTTTCTTCTTTTCTTCTCTCCAGCGAGAGTTTTTAGTTTTCTCCTTCTAGCTTGAATTTGTCTATGAATTCAAGCTAGACACTTTTATTCCGGCGAAGATTGATGAAGCTCTAGCGTGATTTTCTGTGAGATCTAATTTGTTTTCTCCTTTAATTATATGCATGCATTTATGATTCTCTGTGTTTAATGTTGTTAATTATTTCGATTCCGCTAGATAGTTGCAAATATTTAATAGTTCGGAATTAATTAGTAGCCAATTAAATCGGCCATCCGTAATTGTGATTTAGATTTGATTTGTGGTACATTGATTCTTCAGAATCAAGGGAAGAGCAGTCTTAATTCGATAATCTTGTCTCAGAGTTTATTGGTTTTGAATCGGGTCTCTCTAGTTGTTAATGCTGTCGATTCATTAAATCTATAGTGTCTCTTACGGTTGTCAGCCGATTAGGAAAATAACTGGTGAAGTGTCTTCCCAATTATCGAACAATCAAGGAGAGATAAGATCGTGTCAGAAGTGTCTTCGGTGGTTATAACCGATTTGTTTGCAGGAATTAAAGTTATCATTGCATCGAGGATCGAAATAATTAAGCTAGGGTGGAATTAATTGGAAACTGGAGTGCCTTTTATCTTTGTTAAATTCTAACTCCCAAATTTGTCATATAGTTTCGCTTAGTTTAAGTAATTTGCAGATTGAAAATTAGGAGAATTCTCACCGGTCCTTCGGGAGACGATCTTGCTTACCACTATACTGTGCAGTGTGGGCATACTGATTGTCGGATTATTTTTGGTGAAAAACAACGCACCACCCTCCCATGCCCTAATGCTCCACATATCATCTAATACAATCAAGTATGTTCTACCGTACAAGTGTTTGTGCAACATGTCTCCTAATTCATCGTCGCTCAAATCTTGCTTTACGTCTCTATCTAGTAGTTGCTTAACAAGTTGTGCAAGAATTTCTTGAATGTTGTACTCTTGAGAGATGGTAACCCAAGCATGAATATGAAAATGCTCCATAATAAGACGGTCTTGATAAATATTTATAGCAAGAGTAGTCTTACCTAAGCCGCCCATCCCTACAATCGGAATGACTTGTAGAGCAACGCGATCAGATTTGAGCACATCCTTCATTTGAAGCAAGAGTTGATCAGCACCCACCATCTTACTCTCCTGCACTTGCGCAACTGAAGAAGATCTGGAAGAATCCGGAGGCATTGACTTTATGTGCAGCTGATGATGTTGGAGCCCCACAAACACAATCTGTAATTTGATTAACGCGGCCTCTTTCTCGATCAACGCCATTTCTTCAATCACCTTCTCTACAGCTTCGTGGAAGACATCATCAGTCATCTTTTCCCCATCATTTTTTATGTGATCCACAATATGGGATTCGATGACGTCTTCTGCCGCATATGTTGCATCTGCAATGCTAGTCTCCAAAGGGTTTGCTTCTGCGGTGTAGGCAAGATTGGGGTTATAGGCTTCGAGAAATTGAATAGTGTATAGAGTATTGAATAATAAAACTCAATTGTTCAATAAATTCATACTCTAACAACCAAATGGAGTAATACTATTGGAGAATGACAAAATCATGTTTGTTAATAAGTCAAGAAAAGAAGAATAAAAATTGTTTTGTTGATCAATTTGCTAATAAAAATAGTACTAGGATAAGATTGCTGTCAAAGAACTAGTAGGTGGAATATAACCAATTGATTGCATGAGGAAATAGCATCGAACTTACCGCGATTGTCGCTTTGTGATAGTTTACTATATTAATTTGAAAAACTCCACCTACTGCACATACTCTCATTTTTATATTACACACCTACTCCACCTAAAGGAAAACAAAATTAAAACATATTTTTTCAAATAATGATTTTCAGCTATAAATTATTTTTTACTCCCTCTGACCACATAATTATGCATAGTTTTCCTTTTTCATATGTCACCCAAAATTATGCATAGTCCATTTTAGGAAAAGAAGAGAGAGAAATAGTTTACCTTCAGTTGGTTATAAGACAGATACGGAGATCTCTCTTTGGGAACCCTGCAAATCAGAGTATCTCCTCTTTCTCTTCTCAAAGCTTTTCAAATTTGTCTAAATCTTCGGTTACTGAACACAAAACAACAGCAGAGCAGAAATTTAAATGCTCAATCCAATGTTTCTCATTGAATCTTAAGAAACGGATCTGAATGATTGGAAAAAAATAGATTATGAAAGCTAAGGGAGCAGTTACCACACAAGGAAATCCATCAACTTTCTTTATTTTTCCATATGGTTCCGACTGCTACAGCATCAATATATTCACTACTGCCATCAATTCGAAAATAAACAGCATCATTCATTCTGCATTGATTTCTTGGCAGGACCCGGAGATAAAATACAGAGCACTAGAAGGATTATCAATTGCCAAATTGGCCATCAGTGATGTTGAAATGACAACAACCCTCTTCAATTCCCAACATTGCATTGCTAGAGAGAAAGTAACTTGCCTGATTGCCGTGCTTCTGGGAGGTGAACGTTGAAACTCCAACCGTCTGCAGCAACGAAGAAAACTTAGCATTATTCCTAATGCCTTACCACCATAAACCACCTTCTACAATTCCCAACACCAATAAAGGTAGAACCACAAATGGGAGAAGTATCATTATAACTACATATTCCATTATTCCCACAGAATCCATAGACCTGACTTCGTAACACTCACAGCACCCCAACCAGCAGTGAAACTCGCACTCACACTGCCTTGTGCAAAACTGTAAATCCGTAAATTCCCATCATTCTCTAATTTCACAAGTCTGAAAACATTGCTTTCTGCTGCATAATCACTACTAAAAGCCAAATCAAGATCACTCGAGAGTGCGGGATCGGGGTGGGGGTGGGGGTGGGAGAGAGAACTCAAGTTGGTCGGATTTTAGGAAATGGATTTGTTAATATGGAATTCGCGGTTGTATTCAAAACTGAATTGTAGTTGGTTATGTTGTTCCACGAAAGCGTCAAGTTCCCTCAAAACAGGCAAGTCCCAAGATCCATTTGCTTCCTTGAAGAGTACGAGCAAAGAAGTACTAGTTCTGTTTCAACATCAAAGCAAGAAAGCCTCGGATAAATCATATACCAGCAAATGAAGAATTCCATTCACAAACGCACCAGAACTGTATTCGAACAGAGCATCATGTAGGATGAGCATCATTATCTAATTCCCATATCCCTTTGCTATCTGGAAGAGTATGAGCAAAGAGTATACTAAATCATTCCGTTCCAACATCAAAGCAAGAACTGTATCTGAAGGAGCATCATGTAGGATCCTTCCCCATGATTCTGTTCCTAGAGTGTACATCCGAAATTCGGGTTTAGACATTCTTGAGAACAGACACATCTCGGATCACATACCTGACTCCAGAAAAGTTCTGACCCCCTTAAGGTGGTCAAACTTCTACTCTGTTTTCACCAAAACAAAAGAAACCATTCTCTCCTCTTTTCCTACAAGACACTAAATCAACTCACTTAGTCTCAGATTGTAATGAGGAGCTTGCCCGATCGCCGTTCTTCCCCGAGGCGAAGACAAAAATCCAGCCATCTGCAGTGACAATGACGACGTGGAGAGCACCAGCATTGAAGGTGCAAAAGTAGCGAAAGCACTAATGCTAAGCCATTCTTTTCAGTGTATTTTCTATAACCAACACTTGTTTGGAAAAGGGATTCTTGGTTTTACTTAAAAGTGTGTTCAAGGTCTCTTTCTTCAAGAACAGAATATCTCATAGAGGTGCATGCTAAAAGAGTTTCACAATCGATGTATTGCAAATGAAAATCGTAGTTATCAATAGATAGCTTATATTAGAATTAACAACAATCGTAGTTATCAATAGATAGCTTATATTTACATTAACAATATGTTACATCGACCAGGAAAAAAACAAGCCTATCATCCAAGTTTTAAGGAAATTTGACAATTTATCGTCATTTACATATGGAAATTCTTTACTACTTCCTAATACATGACAAACACCATTGAACACATCATAAAATACTTCCTATCCTACCTAATACATAACCACCACGATGCAACATAACATAACATAATATTATGCTTGAGCCAAAGATGAGATTGGCATTTGAAAACACACATAATCAAAATGAGATGACATTCTCCATACCCAAACCTTTAAGCGTCTGAACGCTTGGAGTGAAAAGCATTGAGCTGAAAAAGATCAAGTGACGCTGTTCATCAACGATACCATAATCCTGAAAAGCTTTGGTCTTGTTGGAATAGTATCTGAGACACATATCATCCAATAACATCAACAACAAGTCACCATTTTTGAAAACTTTGATAGGGAAAACATCATTGTAGCCATATCCATCATTAACAGCACTTTGGGCGATGACATAGTCCTTGCTCCAAGATTTCTCCACCCCATATTCCTTCATCAACCACACAACAATTCCATCTTCACATTCACAAAAACACAGACAATTGTTCAAAACATACGATTCCCCATGAAACGCAGGAGCACCAAAGCTGCTAAAACATTCTGTTTCAAGATCAAAACATGTAATCAACGGTTTGTCCAAAAGCCACGGTGTATTTACTGTCTATTCTTTCTTTCTTAGGGTAATTGAACTCAGTGACTTGCCTGTACTGAAAATGATTGGTCTCAACGTCATGGAGTTGCTCGTCTTCAAATTTAAGACTTGGCAAAACTTAAACGGGCCCTTCACGTTCATTATAGCCAGAGAGGGGACTGATTTAGCAAGATGCGAATTGACAAACTCATCAGTCTCGAGCAAATGCAGCCATGGTTTGCAGACACACTTGCTACTTGCAATGGTTCGAACATCGAGTCTCGAGAGAATGTTGGTGACCATTTCTGGTGGAAGAGATATTTGATCGAATTCTGCTCCATTTCTGTATAAATCTCGAGACTTGTATCGGAGATCGAAAGCGAACTGCGAATTGGGGCAGATTGAGATTGGATTAGAAAAGAGGATCGGCGCTGAATGAAGAGGAAGAGGAGGGGGATTTTTTTTTTTTTTTTTTTTGAAGAGGAAGAGGCAGGGGAATTAGGTTTTCTAATTTCCTTCATTTTAAAACTCATCATTTCTTTAGTTGCAGCGGACGAGAAATTCTTGAAATAATTACTCTTCCCATGATAATATTTTATTATTTTTTATATTATTAAATCTCTTAAAAACAATATAAAAATATTATATTACGAGGTGTGAGTGCAGTATACTTAAATGAACCCGCTCATATCTCAAATTTATCAAAGCCAAAGAAGACTCAAATTCAATATGTCAATTTTTTTCCTTGAGGGGTATGATTATTTAATTAGAATTGCCACCTTCTTGAAGAAAAAAAAATTGATATTTTTGCATAAAGATATTCATTATAACTGATAAGAATACTGATAAAATTAGAGTGAGGTGTGTTTTAGTGAGTCGGTTATATAGTATACAATCACTTTTTGTCCTATTATAACACACCATATTTGACTATTCAACACACTATTCGCGCGGGTTTACTGTTCATCGCCACGCGCGGTTACTGTTCATTTTTTTTTTTAATTTCCGGATTTTTTTTCCTTCTTTTCCAAGTTACTGTTTTAGCAGTTCTTTTTTAATTACATATTTTATTTTTTAGTTTTTTTTAATATTTTTCAGTTTTTTGTTTTTATATTCTTAAGTTTTTTTTTTAGATTTTTTTATTTTCAAATTTTTTAGTAAACATTATCATTACGAAACGTAAAGTTTCACAAATATTACATTTCGACACGACAATATCTATTTTTTAAAACGACAAGTTCTATTTTTAGTCAAATGTTAAAGTAATTATTGTCGTTGAAAAAAGTAAATTTTTTCATTAAGAAACGTAATATTTCATAATCATTATATTTCGTCACAACAATGTCCACTTTTTAATACGACAAGTTTTGCTTTTAATCGAACGTTAAAGTAATTATTGTCGTTGGAAAAAGTAAACTTTTTCACTAAGAAACGTAATGTTTCACAATCATTACATTTCGTCACGACAATGTCTACTTTTTAATACGACAGGTTCTACTTTTAGTCAAACATTAAAGTAATTATTGTCGTTGAAAAAAGTAAACTTTTTCACTAAAAAACGTAAAGTTTCACAATTATTACATTTCGTCACAACAATGTTGAAAAAAACGAAGATGAAAAAAAATAAAGAAAATGTGGAAAATAACAAAAAAATAATAATAATAAATTCAGGAAAAAAAAGAAACAAAATCTGGAAAATTAAAAAAAGGGAAAAAAAAGGAAAAAAAAAAGAAAAAAAAAGAAATATGGAAATAAAAAAAAAACAGAAAATAAAAATAAATAAATAAAAAATAGGGAAAATAATGAACAGTAACAGTGAACAGTGTCGCGCGTGGCACGACGAACAGTGTCGCACGCGTGTGATGAACATTACCCGTAGCATGAATAGTGAGTTGAAAAGTCAAATATGGTGTACTATAATAATACAAAAAGTAGTATATAGTATACAACCGGTACACCAAAATAATTATCAATTAGAGTTGGTAAAGAATCCGGTTGGCTCGACCCAATCCAAAATTTTATCCGACCGAAAAAAATAGGCCCAACTAAGTTCTATAGAATATTAGTACAAAATTTAAGATAATTGGACTTATAATCTTTGAAGCCCAACACAATGTAAAATCGGCTTGATTTCTTATGTTTTTCATTCGAATTTGAAATGAAATCATAATTTACTTTTGTAGTGTTTCTAAAGTCTATACAAACTCACAAATAAGATAAATTCCCACGTTTGTGCCTTGCTTACCAACTCATGTTTGAAAGAAAGATTTGATCATAAACTCAACAAATGGAGAAATAAACATGAAGAAAATAGCAGCAAAAAAAAAAAAAAAACATTCACTCCTCTTTTGTATCTTCAGCAAAAAAAAAAAAACATTTCTTTTGTAAGAAAACTCTATTTTGATTTATATGTCGTTCATTTACTCGGTCCGGCACACTTTTAAATATAATTGCTTCAATTTCACCTAAATTCTAGAAAAATGAGGCCCCACTAAATGAATATTCAGGTAGGGGTGGGCCCGATTCGATCCAACATCTTGAACCTATAATCTTTGACGCCTAGCATGGCCTAAAGTTGGGGCCTACCTCTTTATTCGAATTCAAGGTGGAATCATAATTGAAATTTCGATTTTTTCCTATGAACTTTTAATTTTGTTTTCAAATTCATAAATAATTTTGAAATTCCAGTATTTTACGAACTTTTTATATTTGCTACTAAATATATAAACTTTAAAATTTTCCATAATTTAGTATGAAATTGTATTTTGACCAAATGGAGAATGACACGGCCCCGAAATTGATGACATGTATTTATCTTAGATATAGAATGTATTTTAAAATACCTTTTTATAAAACATAGAAGTTTTTCACACTCATTCATAAAAATATAAGTTTTCTATACCAAAATCTGTAAAAAGACTAAATTACCCATAACTAAAGGTATTGACATGTTGACTTTAGTTTTTAGCCTTTTTTTTTTTATCTTTTTCGACTGACTTGTAAATCTTTTTTTTTTCTTTCTTCTTCCTTGAACCCAAAACCCTAAACGAAAAAAGAAAAAAAAAGAAATTCTCACCACCTTGAACACATTAAATTTTGAACTATACTCATTTATGATTTGTAAGAGAGGTTATTTGCTCTCATTAATGTATCACAACTACTATAATTGTGTAGTACAAAATTCTCAAACACACGAAGTTGAAAACTCACGAATAGAGAAGAAGAGAGAAGTAGATCTCCAAGAAAAAAACTCACGATAGTTAAAAAGAAGAAGATAAAGCTCAAACGGAAGGCTTTTGTATTTCTAGGGAAGAAAGAAGGTATGTAACTATATTCACCAAGAAAAATATGATTTTTTCGACGAGTTTTTATACCCACGATGGACCCATTATTGCACACGATGGTAGAAAATTTTCATGTACATGAATTATATGTTGATATTTAGTCATAAGAGAGTATATTTGCATGTTTAGAAACGTTTTTAGAAGTAAAATAGCCGTAAAAATATATTCATTGTCGTGTGTATAAGATTTCTTCATGTTCTGGCCCATTTTTCGCAATCCACGGTGGCAACCCATGATGGGGCAACCCACGATGGGCCATCGTGGGTTGTCCCATCGTGAGTTGCCACCGTGGGTTGCCTAAAAAGGTGTCCACGGTGGCAACCAACGATGGTTACCACCGTGGCAACCAACAATCCTATGTGTATCCATCGTGGGTAGGCAGTAAATGCATTAGAAACGTGTTCGATCAGATTTTTTTATAATGTGTTGGCTATTTTGTATTTTTCAGATGTTGTGGCAACGTGTTTTGATACATCACAGCTGTCGTTGGGATCGATCGAGTTATATAGATGGGGATTTTTTTTTGTCTTCATCGATAGTGCCACAGTGAACCGTGCAAAACCTTGTTGAACTTATTGGAGAAGGGTTGAGAAATATAAATCCGACCGACTACACGTTGTGGTACTTGACATGCATGAGCAACGGAAACAAAGTAAAAGTTTTATTGCGGAGTGATATCGAGTTACTGCGTATGTTAATTGAACAGAAAGACGATCCGGAGGTTTACGTTGATTACGGCGGCTCATCCGCCCCCGGGGTTAACTTTGATGGTAACAGCTCCGAATTTGAGCACCACGACATTGACAACCGCATGCCCTACTCACATGAGCAATATGAAAAAGATGAGGAAGATGAGGATGAAGATGGTGACTACGAAGAAAATGAAGAAGATGAGGCGAGCTCGTCCGAAGACGAAGCAGATGATCGTCGTAAAGAATTGCTCGATTCGCTATTTATTGATTTTATTGCTTGGATGCGACGGCCGACACAAATAGATAGGGTTTTTGGTCATCGGAACTTCACATCGGACCATCAGTCCGAACGCGAGACTGAGCATATGAGCGCAATGCGCAATTGGATCATCTCATTCCCCGATCCTGACTGCACAGGAAGATTAGGTTAGGCCGAGCAACCACCACCAGTGCGTGGGGAACTCGAAGTGGGGGCCTTATTTAGGTCCAAGAAAGACTTGAGGATCACTGTTGGAATGTATCATCTGGAGAACTTTTTGGAATGTAGATTGAAACGTTCGGCTAACAATCATACGACGTTCCTTTGCAAGACTGGCAGAGAGAATTGCAGCTTTAGGATTTGTGCTGTTGAGGGCGGAAAGATTTGGAGAATTACTAAGTTATCCCTGGATCACACCTATCACCACGATTTGAATCGTGCTGCTGCACGGTCGGTATCTTCTGATGTTGCTGCATTTTATTTTGCCAAGAGATTGACCAGCGAGGCGATTACGTTGAAGCCAAAGGAGATGATGGAAGAGATGCATAGAGTGTTTGGTATTAACATTCTATACAGTTTTGCTCTCCGGACGAGAAACATAACCATACAAAATACGTATGGCGATCACATCTCGTCGTATCAGAAGATCCCGTCGTATCTATATTTGTTGAAGCAGCATAACTCGGGACTTATTTATGATTTAGAGATGACCGTCGAGGGCTCGCTATGTCACTTATTTGTGGCGCTCGGACAGAGTATTCGAGCGTTTGATAAGTGTCTACGACCGGTGCTTGTAGTGGACGGGACCCACCTTAAGAGAAAGAACCGAAGAATTTTATTTGTAGCCGTCACGCTAGATGGGAACAACCATGTCTTTCCCCTTGCAATTGTCCTCAATCCCAAGGAGAATGATGAGTCTTGGGTATATTTTCTCTCCAACCTGCGCAGATGCTACAACCCTCCAGATGATTTACTGATTGTGAGTGACCAGCATTTGAGCATTAGGAATGCAGTTCGAGCCGCCTACCTAAATGCATTCCACGGGTTGTGCTATTACCACCTTCAGAAAAATCTCACACCCTACGGAAAGCACGTAGCCACTATCTTCCAAGCTGCAACATATTGTAATTGTCACGAAGAGTTCGACGATTTATTCTCAAAACTGCATCAAGTGAGCCCCAACGGAGCTCACACACGGCTTTCTGACATTGGACCGGAGAGGTGGGCTAAGTATAAGTGTCCGGTCCGACGCTATGACTTCTTGATCTCCAATTATGCTGAATGTTTGAACTCTCGTATGCTATGGGCGAGACGTCTCCCGGTGCACTATATGATTGAGATGTACCGTTTCATTGTAGAGAAATTGACCGATGAGCATCGAGAAGAAGCTGCATCGAGAGATCATGAGTTGACAGAAAACGCATTGGGAAAACTTTCTTTATCTGTGCAATACGGTACCCGCCTTCCAGCTCGAGGTAATATCACCACACATGTTTACAGGGTTGAAGAAATAAATGTTTCTTATCACGTTGATCTAAGAACCTGGACATGTACGTGCCGTGGGATTTAGATTTGATTCCATGTCGCCATGTTGTTGCCGCTATAAGGTAACATGTTCAATTACTAAATATTGTTTGGTTGCACCAACTTTCATTTAGCTTAACCTTTCCATATGGTGAAATTGTCGTCATTTTCTTATTTAGGTGTCCTATTTATATTGCACCAATTTTTGAATTAATGTCAATTTGTTTTGGGTGTTTAACACAATTTTGTTTAATTTTTTAACGGGCGTGCAAGTGACGGTTTGTCTGTGTACGGTTTTGTAAGTCGTTATTTCAAACAGGAGACATTCATAGAGACTTATATGGAGCATATTAACCCAATACCGCATCCAGATGAGTGGATTGTGCCTCCGGAGATCTCCGCAATCGTTTGTCTTCCAATGGATGAGGTACATCAGGCTGGGCGCCCAAAAGATAGTCGTGCATGATCCGCAGTAGAAAATTTGGTGAGACGTCCCCAAGTATACGATAGGTGTCATGGAAGGGGCCACAACAAAAAGACTTGCACAACATCCATCCCGTTCAGTGGTGTTGACTTGAATAACCCCCCTGAAGATACAGAAGAGGCCGAGGGAGAACAGGTAAGGCAAAGGCGTCGGTGGAAGAAAAAGTGTAGCATTTGTCGTCTTGATGATCATGATGCGAGGAAATGTCCCTATCGTAAAACGTAAATATGTTGTTTTTTTGTTGTTTAAGATGAATTTATGATTTTTTTTGGGAGAAAAGGCATAACTAAATTCTCATTTTTGTAAATATTTGAACTTATTTTATATATTATTTGAACTTGTTTTAAGATGTGAGTGAGTATACTTGAATTAGTTGAGAATAGAGGTGAAAAACATCATTCCCTGGAAGCCCACGATGGGCAACCCCACAATGGTGGCCATCGTGGGAACCCCACGATATGCAACCCACGATGGGTGCCCACGATAGGGAGCCTACGATGGGCAGCCCACGATGGGTGCCCACGATGGTGGCCATCGTGGGCACGGTGGTGAGCAGCCACCGTGGGGATAAGAACATGTGTGAATTTCATTTTTTGTTCGATTCCTTCTTCGATTTTGTTGTTTAGTGCTTCTATAATAGCTTATTTTTCAATTTAAAACTATTTAACAACAAAATCCAAACACCCACACGTGACCTTCATCTAATTCATTAGTAAATCAGGTACTTCGTACAAACGCTGAAGTAAGTGATACATAACCATTATCAAGAGATTCGCAACATTGTACGTATTCACAGCGAGGAGGCCCATCGTGGGCTGCCCATCGTGGGAGGCCCATCGTGGGCTGCCCACGATGGTGTCCATCGTAGGTTCCCCATCGTGGGTTGTCCATCGTGGGCTTTCAGGGAGTGATGTTTTTCACCTCTATTTTCAACTCATTCAAGTATACTCACTCACATCTTAAACAAGTTTAAATAACTTATAAAATAAGTTCAAATATTTACAAAAATGAGAATTTAGTTATGCCTTTTCTCCCATAACGAACCCTCTACTCCTAACCAAAATATTCTAGTTGCAACAAATAACCTATACTTCTCAATGTATCTATCATCAATTAACACATTACGATGTGTCGATGTTAAATTGATGAGACGATCAACATACATAAGGGCGTATGGGCCACAATTTGTCCCATCGGTCTGGATGAATTGCTCCTTCTCAAGCATCTTAATCAGGAATGGAGGATTTTATAAATGATAAAATATTATAAAAATAAAGGTAACGCACGTACCTCTCTCTCGAAGAAGGTGCTGAAATCTGCTTTAAGACATCTCATAGTCCACATAAAACATCGAGAAACTCTAACGACAGTTGATCGGGTTCCACAGTTCCGTCCCAACAGTGGAATACACTCGTAAGACCAAATTTGTAAAATCCAAATCGATCCATAAAAGTGATAAGTTCCAATGTCACATTGGTTGAGATTCTTGGCGGTGTTGTTGATGTAGTAAGTCAATGCCTGATATGTGTAATCACCCCACGGAAACTGTTCCCAACTTTTCGGATCCTCAACTAATGCCCATGCCCATTCCTTGACATCCATATTATGGTCTCGACAAAGGAGAAATCGGTAATAAAGTAAGAGCTTAGCTACCTTCACATAGTCTTCGAGGTTGTCTCCCAACTCTAAATCTTTAAACATATTATGCATTTCTATGACTTTAGTTTTGCGGCCTTTGAATACTCTATGAAAAAGACTGTCAGGCCGGAGGAGATATCTCGCATTTGGGTCGAAATTTGTCCTTTCGAAATTCAATCCAGTAATGCACGCATAGTCGAGTGCTGTGAATCGGAGGGTTCGCCCGGAAATTTAGAACCACGTCTCATTCGCGGGGATCTCACTATCACTTAACTGACGGGCCAATAAGTAATGCAGGGCACTGTTTGTACTTCCAAGCCTCTTATGTTTAATGAGACGACCAACAATTCCCACCATAAATTCATCAAGCACTTCTTGATACCGTACTGGATTGCGCGTAAAGTGTCGAAATACCTTCATTATGTCTTTAAATAGGATCTCACGACAATATATATTTATTAATTTGTTATGATGACGCAATTCAGGTCTCATCCAATCACAACCGGGCTGCAATATAAACACACAAACTATAAGGAAAGAAGTTGGATCGCTCAAACCAACAAAATCACAAAATCCAAAGCCTATAAAACAGTGTCCCTGGACACCCACGATGGGGCTGCCCACGATGAGGTAACCCACGACGGGGTGCCCACAATGGGGCTTCCCACGATGGGTGCCATCGTGGGTACATAATCACCCACCGTGGGCAGCCCGTTTTTCACCTTCAAACCCCAATTTTTATCAACAAATCTTAGATATAACACTTCTAATGCTCATAAAATCAAGTACATTGTTCTCATATTCAATAAATCGAACATAAACACATACTTAGAAGTATATATTTTGTGAACACAAAATTCAATTTCGTGTGAAATTTTAGCACTAACCAGTGGTTCGTTGTCGACGAGTCGTACTTTCTCCTCGCTGGAGGTAAATGTCTACTCCCCATGGTGGTCGGATTGGTCACTCATTGCCGGCTTGTGTTTGTGTGGGTGAGTGCCGTCTTGTGTGGGTGTTTGCCGTCGAGGGTTGAGAGGGAGAGAGAGAGAGAGAGAGAGAGAGAGAGAGAGAGAGAGAGAGAGAGAGAGAGAGAGAAAGTGATGTGTGGGGTGTGGGGTAGTGGAGGGGACCGATAGAAAGTGAGAGAGTTTTTTAATTTTTTTTATCTTTTTCTTATTTCTTTATGTAAAATAAGGGTATTTTAGTCTTTTAGGTGATTTTGGTATAGAAAACTTATACTCTTATAAAAGAGTGCAAAAAACTTCTATCTTTTATTAAGAGGTATTTAAAAAGAATTTGGCCTAACATTTACGTGTAATTAAGAGGTTATTCTTTATTAATTTTGAATTTCGGGGGAAATTTTAAAAATTAAAAGTTCATGGATTTGGAAAACAAATTAAAAGCTTGTTGGAAAAACCAGATTTTTTTGTATTCTTTATACATTCTGAAACAAAATTATAAGTTGATGAGAAAAACTGAGAATTTTGAATTAATTTCTTTGTGAATTTTGGAATTCAAATCTTCTTTTTGCTCATTTATCTTGCTTCTCTCTTTAATTACCTCTATCACTTAAATACATACACTTACGGTTATGCATAATCGAGATGAAAAGCATAGCATTAGAGATGTGTTGCTAAATTTTTTTGGGTTATAGACTTATAGCATTCTTGAAGCTTTGTTAATATACAGGATGGGTCGAAAGATTTATGATACTTCGCTTGACTCGGGGAAACTACAAGATATATAAAGAATATACTGGTGGAATAAAGGTCTCTGTTGCTCGGTATTTTTATTTTTAATAAAACGGATCTAGATTTATTAAGTGAAGGTGCGGAAAGAGAGGGATTCGAACCCTCGGTAAACAAAAGCCTACATAGCAGTTCCAATGCTACGCCTTGAACCACTCGGCCATCTCTCCTACATAATGATTATGAATCAAAAACCCAGTGAATAGTGAGTTCTTCATATTCGATTCTAGATTATCGGATGGGTATGACCAATATCTTTCAAAAATTATAATCATTGAGCTTTGGGGTTAACAACATCTTTCAATAATGGAGATTGGCTTACATTACATAAGGGAAGGAATGTGCCACGGTGGCATCATCCATCAGGAAGCACAAGAGAATAAAGAGTAATCATCATGGTACATTTCATAGATTCATCCATTACTGTAAATATTTCTATTATTCAGATACATACTATTTCACTTTTTCATGCATCAAATCAAAAGTTACCTACACGTGAAAGATAAGGGAGATATTGTGAAGGAAAACAAATCTCTAATGTCCCTGCATTCCTCGTGTTGGTACGTGATCCCTCTTGGTGAACCTAAGGGCCATGTTGAACCGATTCTCCGAATTCGAATGCTTCCCTAACTGCTCCTCAGACGCGAAGAGGAAGCTATCCAGAGAATCTTTTTTCATGAACTCGTATACCAACAGTTTATGCCTCCCTTCAGCCTCCCTTCAGAGCAAATCTGACAAATCTCATCAAGAGGTGAGTGATACCTCCATTCTCAATTGTTTCTGGCCTTCACTGCATCCAGCTACAGTCCTGTTAGCAAAACCCAACTGATCCGAGCTTCTCCATGAACACCGTGGTAGCCTTGTGCGCGAAATGCACTGCTTCATCCAATGCACCACCACCACAAACCAGTGACTAATAAACTTGGATTGATGTAGGTCCAATCTAATTATAAGAGCATCCACAGCGGACGTCGAGCACCGGGGTCGACGGCGGTGTTGAGCGCTGCTCGACCCAACCTCGCTCGACTCAGGCGGTGTCAACGCCGCTGTGGTCCTCTCGACATAGGTTGTTCGAAGGCAAGGTTGATGGCGGTGTCGATTTATCGACACCACCATCGACTTCGATGTGGCAGCAACATGGGGACACATAGCGTGTCCTCATTGGTCTGTCTTATTATTTTTTATTTATTTTCTGATTAAAAAAATAAAAAATAAAAAATTCATCGGCTATATCAATCCAACGGCTATATCAACGGCTACATCACACAAATTTACTATATATACCCTTCATCCAATTCAAACACCACACCAAATTCTAATCTTCATCTATTCATTCGTACAAATTACAAGAAAAATTCACTCTTTTTTTCCTACAAAAAATAATGAGTTGGCCGGGTGCGAGCTTCAATGATGAAGAAGAAGAGAAGCGTCGCCGCCAACGTATCGAGGTGGCTCAGCGAGCCATGGAGCTTTACCAACAAGCGGTCGGGTCTGATTCGTCGGATGACGAACTGGATACGAGAACGTACCTGCACCGGAATCGTGAGGAGGCCGAACAACGCCTCCGACGAGATTATTTTGATGATCACCCTATATGGGGTGATGTTGTCTTCCACCGGCGGTTTCGAACGAGCAAGAAGTTGTTCTTGATAATAGCTGAAATTCTTGAGGCTCACGAGCATTATTTTCAGTAACATCCGAATGCCACTGGAAGATTGGAGTATCACGTCTTTGTGAAGTGCACCGTTGCTTTGAGGCCACTCGCCAATGGTGGAGCAGCCGATCACTACGACGAATATTTGTACTATGGCGATACAATGGACAATCAGATTCTCAAGAATTTCTGTCAGGCCATCAGATCTGCTTTCGGTGACTACTATTTGAGGCGGCCAAACGAGGCTGACATTGCCAGAATCACTGCATTGCACGAGAGGACGCACGACTTTCTTGGGATGCTTAGAAACATCGACTGTATGCACTGGGCATGGAAGAATGTCCATCGTCTTGGAGAGGAATGTACACTGGACGACATCGTCATCCAACAATCATCCTTGAAGCTGTCGCCTCCCAAGATTTGTGGATTTGACATGCTTTTTTCGGTGTCGCCGGCTCTCTGAACGACATCAACGTGCTCAATCAGTCCCCCTTCTTCAACGACGTCCTCAATGGGAGAGCACCGTCAACTGAATTCACTGCAAACGGCCGCCCGCACCACATGGGATATTATCTCGCCGACGGCATGTATCTGAAGTGGGCCTTTTTCGTGAAGACGCTCAATGCGCCAATAGATCCGAAGAGAGCCCGATTCGCTCGGATGCAAGAAGCTGCGCATAAAGACGTTGAACGGGCTTTCGGCGTCATCCAAGCTCGTTGGACAATTATAAAGGACCCTGCTCGCTTATGGTTTCGAGAACATTTATGTGACATCATGTATGCTTGCATCATTCTGCATAACATGATCATTAAAGATGAAGGATCTAGAGCAACTAAATTTAATGCTGAATCAAACGAACAAGGCGAACGACAAGTGAGCCGGACACCGGTCAATCAAGGTTTGCCAATGCCACTCCACCAATATATTGAGAGACAAACTCGGATTCATGATGCACGTGCCCACCACCGCCTTATGGAGGATATGATTGAAGAGATTTGGAGACATTTAGGTCTACTCCGCGAGTAGTTGTTGTGCTTATTTTTTTAATTTCTTAATTATTGTATCTTTTTTTCCTATTTGTATTTTTTTTCTTAGTTATTGTATTTTTTAAAAATTCAATAAAATTGTCATTTTGTAATTTTTGAATTTAATTAAGTTTTTGTTTATAATATTTATTACAAATAAAAAAAATAACAAAATAAAATCTATTCAATCATTGCCAATGATTATAGACCTAGATCTTACTCAACCCCATCACTATGGAAAAATAGACCCGGGGTCTAACAAGACTCCCGTTGTGGATGCTCTAAGGATTTCTGTTATCACAGCTAAACAAATTACGATCAAGAAATCATCAAAATACGAAAGAGAGAAACAATAAATATATTCGGCTCTTCAAGAACATAATATTTCCTAGAGGTGCATACTCAAGGAGTTTCATAGTGGATGTGTTGCTAATGACAATATTAGTTATCAACAGATTGCTTACATCGATCACAACAAAGACAAGCATATCATCCAAGTTTCAAGGAAATTTGAAAATGTACATATGGAAAATTCTTAACTATATATTTCTAGAGGACAATGAAGTGATAACATCCTACTAAGAAATGCAACAAGTGATAACAAGAACTCAATCTCAATCTTGATCGGATTACATATATAAACAAGCAAGCTAGAAGCGGCACCCACTACTTCATTGTGACGGAAATCAAACTTTATGAGTGGATTGTAGCGACGATCATGGCTGCTCTTGATATCATCGTCTTCAAATTCGGAAACTTTGAAACAAATATGACCCTGGCCCCAGCATCAACACAGCCAAACAGGCGACTGATTTAGCGAAATGTGAATTGACAAAATCATCAGTCTCAAGCAGATATATCCAGCCATGATTTGCAAACATGCACACCTCCTAAATCACTCCCCAAGAGCATTTCCAAGTTCCAACAACGGTGTATGGACTAAATTCATTGCCCTAAAAATAAACACGAAGTCAAATCATACAAACAAAGGAAAATGTAGTAGTTGCACTAATATAGTAAGCTAGCTCATTCTTTCTCCATGTGTGTGTTTGATGGTGGGGTGGGGGGGGGGGTGTTAATCCGTATGAGACTGTTAAACAAATTGCAAATTGTCTCGCTTGCAAATTTACGCAAACAATACAGCTATCAACATGTAAGAACTTTTGTACAGAACTTGAAGCATAAAAATAAGCTAAATATTAAAAAAAGAAATGTGCTTCAAAACTTATAAATGAAAGCTATTTCTCATTGTATACGAAATTAATATCAGAAATGAAAGTAAAAATAGAATCAACCCAAACCAATTTTTCCTTTGTACCGTAATTATGAATCATGTAACATGAAAGTTGGGACTTGCCAAGCTCTTCAGTGCTGCATTCTCGTCTTGGTCGCTTGAGAGCCTAATATGAACTTGAAGGGCTGCTTCGTCTTCTCCATATAATTCCTCTTGTTCCTCTACTATTTTTTTAGCAGATTCCACAGATGAATCGCTGCAATGGATCACCTCTACTACTTTAAGTGTCGGTATCTCTGCAAAATCTAAAGGGATCTCCTTGAGTTCATCTATCCATTTAAGACGAAGTCGCTCAAGGCATGGAAAGTGAGAGCATTCTGTTGTCCAGACATGTAGACCCAGACATCTGTCAAGAAACAATATTTTGAGGCTGCGGAATTGGCCTTCAGTTGTTTCCCACTGGCCTTCTTTGAAGGTTCCATCTCCGAGTGTGAGCTTCTGAAGAAGAGGCAATGAACCTATCTTATCCAATAAGTCTTCCCAAAATAGGCGTCTATGCAAATAAATATGCAACTTTATGAGTGAATTTGGAAAGCTAATTAGCCTTTGTAGAGAAACACATCCTCTGTCAATGTCGCAGAAAAAGGACTCAAGTTGATCTAGACATATAAGATTTCTGAGACAATACTTGTCATCATCGAAAAATCTATCATACCACATTCTCAATTTTTTGATATTGGGCATTCTCTTAATTATCTCATTGCTGAACTTGAAATTCCATAACGACCGCCCCAACGTTTGTAGATTTCCCAAAACAATATTATCACCTTGCAATTGGTCGTTATCGAATTCCATGCTTAGAAACTCAATATGCCTGATCTGAATCATGTCCAAAAGAAAAGTCCCTGTCGGACCTAAGTCAGAGTTCCTGCAACAAATTGTTTGTAGATTCCAAAATCGCACCATTGAATGAGAGCATTTCAAAGTTGAGATATTGATGTAGCGTAAGTTAACCAATTGATGCACGCTTTCTAAACATGTTTCTGTTGTCCTAGAGCATACATCAGATGATTCCAATATCCTTAGCAACCGCAAATTGAGCGGTGGTAGTTCGTCGGCATCAAGATTCCATATCAAAGAACGAGCTAGCGGCATAAACGACAAGGCCTTTATGGCGTCATCCTTAGACATGCTACTGGAAACTACAATGCGTCGTTGGGCAGCATTGTTTACTATCCCTTGAGGAAGACTTCCAACCACAGTATAAAATCTTTCCTTTTCAACTTCTCTCAGGCACAAATCTCTCAGCAAATCATGAATCTTGCAGTACTTTATTTTTCCTATACTACCCAACTCATGAATCATAATAAGATTTCTACCAATAAGCTCCTCCAAGTACTCTTTTGCTATCTCTTCCATGCTTTTCTTACTTAATGGTTTTAGAAATCCTTCAGCAACCCACAATCTAATGAGCCTTTTGATACGAATCTCTTTATCTTCTGGGAAAAGTCCAATATAGAGAAAACATGGTTTTAGATGAACGGGCAATTGTTTATAACTCATGTATAATATTTTGAAGTAACGTTCATCATCCTCTAAATTCACTACTGAATTTAAGTTCTCTCTTATGTATTCCCAATATTCAATTGTAGGTTCGGACTTGGCCAAAAGTCCCCCAACCACAACAATTGACAAAGGAAGCCCTTTGCAACTTTTCCCTATTTCCTTCCCAATTTCCTCAAATTCGACGGGGCAATCCTTTTCTCCAAACACAATTTTGGAGAGCAGGTCCCAACTTTCATCCTCATCAAGAAGATTCATCTCAAGGCTATTAGAGTTGGGTAGGTGTGAAGCCAAAATTGAAAGCCTAGTTGTTACCACTATTCTGCTACCATTTGTGGTATTTGGTAAAAACATCCTCACTCCTTCCCATGCCTCAATGCTCCACATATCATCTAGCACAATCAAGTATTTTCTACCAAATAAGTGTTGGTACAACATGTCTCCTAATTTACCCTCGCTCAAATCTTGACTTATGTCTCTATCTAGTAGTTGCTTAAGAAGTTGTGCGAGAATATTTTGAATGCTATACTCTTGAGAGATGGTAATCCAAGCACGAATATGAAAATGCTCCATAATAAGACGGTCTTGATAAATATTTATGGCAAGAGTGGTCTTACCTGAGCCGCCCATCCCTACAATCGGAATGACTTGAAGAGCAAGGCGATCAGATGTGAGCATATCCTTCATTTGAAGCAAGAGTTGATTAGCACCCACCATCCTACTCTGTTGCACTTGAGCAACTGAAGAAGATCTGGAAGAATCCGGAGGCGTTGACTTTGTGTACAGCTGATGATGTTGGAGCCCCACAGACACAGTCTGTAATTTGATTAGCATGGCCTCTTTCTCGATCAATGCAATTTCTTCAATCACTATCTCTACAGCTTTGTAAAAGACTTCATCGGAGCTGATCTTTTCCCCATCAGTTGTGATGTGATCCACAATATGGGATTCGATGACGTCTTCGGCCGCATATGCTGCATCTGAAATGCGAGTCTCCAAAGGGTCTGCTTCTGCAGTGTAGGCAAGACTGGGATTATAGGCTTCGAGAAATTTCTGGAGAAAAGCGATCTTTTCAGTGAGGAGATGAACATGGTTTTTGTTGAGAGAGATAGGAGGGCGATTATGATTTTGAAGGCTGTCGATGATATGCATAAGAGAAACGAGAGCTGCGTAAGCTGCCATGACTGTGAAACTATGGAATCTGGTTTAGATGATGAGTTAAGAGCAGAAAATGCAGAATGTAAAAGAATGAGAAGGCTTGGTGGCTCTGAATTCTCAAAAGCTAACATATAATATAAGGGAAGAAGTCTTTTCATGATAGAAATAAGAAATAGCAACAACTCTAATCTCCCCTCCCCCATCTTGTCCTTTGTGTTATTACGAGAATATGTCCATTCATTATCATCTTAAAATAATACTCTACTAAGTTAAATAATGTGTAGTTGATGGCTCTTGTTGGTTCTCAATTCTTAAAAGCAGAACATATAATATAGGGACCGAGTCATCAAATAATTTAAATAATGTGTAGTGGTTGTTGTTTTCAAGATAGAAAAAAGAAATAGCAACTTGCACAGGCGTGTGTCGAGTAAGTTCGATGCTGGATCCACTCACAATGCATATCATCTTCTGCCACGTGTTCATACATAGAATAGAAACTTGACACATGTCCAGAATAAAATAGAGAATCCCACCCCAAAAGCTCTATTCTGCCTCTCCATCTTGGATTCTATATTACTTGAGATTTCAGTTGTGTGTTTTGAATTTCAGTTATTAGTTCATTTTTACAAATTCTAATAGGGTTTATCAAGTCCTAATTAAAAGTTGTAGAGTAAACTGAATAATAGAACTAGTCGAGATTGGAAAGAAAAATTGAAGATAATCTAAAAAACTAATTGTAGTACCTACGATATTCAACTAATAATAAAAATAACATATGTATATTAGCATATTATACTACAACTCCTTAATAGGCAAACTCGGTAATGGTAAAAGATAATATTATATTACTCACTTCGCATCAATTTTAGTGGCACGCGTTTTAATAATTTTGATAATGTTATCAGAGGCGGATTTTCTCAAGGGCTGGGTTGGGCTCTAGTCCAATGTAAGTTCAAAATATATTTATGTACTTTCTTGTCATATGGATATCTGATTTAGTTAGCCTAGTGGTTAGAGATCGATAGATTAGCTTCAGACGCCTGAGTTCAATTCTCAACTGGCGCATTTACTACTGCCATTTCAAGCGCATTGTTGGCATAAATTTATGAGAATCTCATTTTTTCTACTCACTTTTTCTTTACCATATGGGCCAAGTTTATAAAAACCTCAACTTCTCATTAAATAATATTCATTCAATACAAATAGTTGTAAAGTTAAAATAAAAATATTTAATTTCATTTAATCCTAATACTTATATGATATATACTCGATCTTTTTGGAAAACTAAAGGTGCTACTATAAAAAAAAGTTAATATAGGTTATATCTTGATTATTAATTAATTTAATGAAAAAATGCCACGATCCTTGGAAATATAGTATTCGATTTTTTCAAATTATTATGCAATGGTATATAAATTTCAATGCTAAAAATTGATTACATTGGAACTATAAAGGATTACTTTATTTTAAACTCCTAAGCATATAAATTTATGGTCCCAACTTAGAAAGAATCTCTCATTTTTTTACCTCTATTTAGGATTAACCTCTTATTAACGCATAATTTTTTGTGGTCCCAAAGATATTCCTTCATAAATGTTTCAATGTATTTCTCAAATACCATCAACATACTACTGTGCCAAACGATCCCAATTGTAGATCGTTCTCCTAGGGTAAACAAAAATAAGAAATAAACTTAATTTTTTTTTACTTAATATATGTTTCGTCTCAAACTCCATATTATGTAGCATCTGTCCGTTTAAGCTAAAAGTGTTCTATTGTTTTAATGCACCGAATTGTTGCATCTGGAGAAGAAAAGAAAAACGAAGTGTTTATCTATCAGCCCACCCCATGGTCAATTCCTGGATCCGCCACTGAATATTATGTGAGTATAGAAAGAATTCCGCATTATTTGTACTGTGTTATTAGTAATAAGTATAGTGGTGGACTCAATAGTGGCCTTTTGTGTAAATATATATGAGTGTATTGCGAGGTTAAAGATCTTTTTACGTACGGCTTGATGTTCATAAATGAATTAAACATGCATGTTACTAGTATTAAGGACACAAATAGAATTAAATGCATATTCTTCGTGGAATAAAATTAAACGCATATTTTTCATGGAGGGATGGAATATAAGAAATCTATACTTCCTATGAAGCCATTCTCTAAAATATTTTATGTGATTAGAGGGAGAGATTGTGCTTGGGCAATATCTATTTATGATTGTACTATAACTAGCCTATAACCCGTCGAAAATCGACGGAAAATTATAAAAATTAATAAAATTATTAAATAGTACTAATATGTGATAGATTAAAATAAATATTATTTGTTAATTATTTTAGCATTAAATAATTCGATTATGCAATCTACTAAACTCGTTTATAATTTATATCCCTTGAACACATCTAAATTCAATTAAAAAGTAATGTTACCACATGTTTACGTCTCAAACTCATATATTTATGTTTGCTAAAAATTATAACTAATATATTCTCATTACTTTCGATAATTGTTAAAGCTCTATTCTTCTACAAAACTAATGTGGGCAAAAATATATTTCTCTCTCAAAGGAAAGCGACTCTTAAGCTGATTTTTTTAGCTTTTTATTAGGAAAAAAAGGCAAGAGAAGGAGCGGGTAGTGAGAGAGAGAAGAGATATATATAGATATCAAATAATACTATAGATGTTAAGATTGTCTATAAGATGAAAGTGACCCTAAATACTCCACATTATGAATTCAACACAAGATTAAGATAAAAAAAAATAAGTTAAACCACCGCTTCACAATCATCCCGTCTACCCCGACGGTTTCGACCTGGAACCGGCCTATTGACTACAATACTGATTTTAAATTATATAAATAATCATCTTCCAAATATATTCACAAAAAAATTAATGATGACATTTGTTTTCTTTTTACCTGAAATTAATATTTAATTATATACATAACTATATTCTAAAAATATTCACACAATATTTAATAAATAAAAATTTAATTATAAATTGTAGTATTATATTAATAATCATCTTCCAAATATATTCATAGAAAAATAAATGATGATATTCGTTTTCTTTTTTACCAGCTTCGAGAATAACTTTTTTAACTGAGAATAGAACTTCAAGAATTGTTTCACTATGTACTTGGTAGTTTTTCTTTTTTACAAAACTTTATGTGGAATGATTGTGATTCATAAAATTATTTAGTCAATGATATAAGATAATAGTTGACAATGAATATCCTTAAAAAAAAGTTGTCCCGCAAGTACTGAATTGGCCCATCTACGTGCACGATTCTTGATTCTTGATTCTTGGTCGGAATTGAGTCGTTGATAAATCGTTAGTAATTTTTCTGCCAATTTTTCTACATATTCTACGTTTTCACGATTAATAAAACAATTTGAGATGATGTGTTTAGGATTATTCAAACTTGTTTGAAATTTATATACTCGTACTTGTTTAAAATCCGACTAAAAAATTAGTCATTTGTGTTCCTTTCTGGAAAAAAATCCGTATATTAGTCTACCGCCACAATTCTGCATCGGAACTGGCCCGTTGACCACGACTGTGATTTATAACTGCATAATTTATAAAATTTATTTAGATTTTATATAGATCCAAAAATTTAATAAAAATAATGATTGTACTATTCATTAATCGTCCTTAATCGTATAGTAATATTCGTTAATTGAAATTATAAATTATGTAAAGTTGGAAACCCAACTACAAATAACGTAAAAATTATTTCATGGATGACGATTATAGATTTTAGAAAATACATGGGAAAAAAGTAAAAAAATGAAAAATTTCTCGAGTGTCGATTGGAAATTGGCTCGTCTATTGCCACGGTTCCAAGTCAGAATTGACCCGTTGATCATGATTTTGATTTATAAATGCACAATTTATGACGATTCTAGATTTTAGAAAATATATGAAAAAATGAATAAAATGAAAATTTTAAAATTAATAAGAATAAAGAATGAAAATGTGTCACGTGGGATCCCTAATTGAGGTACCCGTCAGTTGGAAATTGGCCCGTCTACCTAATTAATTGGAAAATTAAAAATTACTTATTTTTTTTATCAAATTAAATAAAAAAATATTAGACTATTTCCAAATTTAATTCGGTCAACCAATAAATTATCCAAACTATTTTGGAATCATTTATTATGTCAACTAATAAATTGGTTCCCTGATAAAAATAATTATCTATTCGGCCAATTAATAAATTGACCAAAATAAAATAACTTAAACTATAAAAATATAACAGTTATTTATTCAGCCGATTAATAAATAAATTGGCCAAATAAAACTCTTACAAAAAATAATTATCTATTCGGCCAATTAATAAATTGACCAAATTAAATTAAATTAAACTATAAAATATAGTTATTTATTCGGCTTTTCAATAGGTGAAGTTTCATTGAGAAACCGATGTGGGACACAAGATTTTAGTATAGATATTTAAAATCTATTATTTTAAATTCAAAAATTTGAGAATTTAGATAAATATGAATGGAGGAATATAAGAGATGCCACGTAGGTTTTTTTCAAAGTAAGAATTATTTTCCTTTTAGTAATATAATGATTGTTTTTCCTATAAAGTAAATTTCTCCTATTTAAAAATACATGAACATTGTGTTCTTAATCTTGATCATACCTACAAAGAATCAAAGAATTTGAATTTATAAAGGCTCAAACCCTTGACAACTAGCCCATTACATATTCTTATCAATATTTTATTCTTTTTATAAAATTTTAAAATTTTTTAAAAACTTTATATGGAAATTTAAATACCGTGTGACAGTGGATTCAAACCCGTGATCCTTAGTTTGAACATTAATTACACTGCTACTAGGCTGACCATACACACAAAATTTTATCTTAAGTGGAAGCACTTAAACCGTGCCCACATATAATTAGTTTTTAGAGGTTGCTGACAGATTTCAAATATTAAGAGAATTTGAAAAAATAAATTGATTTGATGTTTGAAGCTTCTTAAACAGTGCCCACATGTAACCGGATGATAGTTAATGAAGGATAGCGACGCGTTGACATGAAGTCTTCTCAAGTAAACTATTCCCTTCGTCCCATTCTACTTGTTCCATTTGAGATTAACACGAAGATTAAGAAAAAGAGTATTAGACGGTAAAAAATGTGTTTGTGTATTTTGTGATAAGTATTTAATTGTTAATAAAATGGGTTGAATGAGAAATCCTTGTTCAATAAAGCATAAAGTGGATTGAGTGGGAAATCAATGTTCAATAAAATGGGTTGAGTGGGCTTACTTATTAGATTAGTGAGCTTAATTATTTCCAAAATAGGAAATGGACAAGTAGAGGACGACATCCAAAATGACAAAATGGATGGAGGGAGTATTATTTAACATAATTTTTCATTTAGATAATATCATGTGATATAGCCATAATGAACATTAAAATATAAATTTTAGCTCACCTTCTTCATAAATATAAATTCTAGCCATTCTTTTGAATTTGGACCTAACTACCCTTAATAACCGAATCCAATTCCAGACCGTGATCATATGCCTTAATGCCGCCCCGTTTCAACTATTCTCAAACCCACCATCTCTCTCTCTAGTTTCTCTCTCTTCTCTGCACACGAGTCACCTTTCACTCTCTCTACTTCTCTCTTTCTTCTCTGATTTTCCTCCTCTTCCCCCACCGCTGCCGCTGCCGCCATGCAGATCCACATTTATACGTCCCAATCCACCTCGTATAACTGATTGAGCAGATCGCTTAGCCCTAGACAACACTCCGAGAAGAACAAGTTCAGCACCGACCGGCACTTATTCGTTGCTGCGATTAGCTCCGGCATGTCTCTTAGTCGCGTCGAGTAGTGGATGTTGTACGCCTCAATCTCTGGGTACTTCTCTTTGAAGTAGGCAGCGTAATAGGGGTTCTCGTCGATGAAGACGGTGCGGACGCCGCCGTTGAGGGCGGTACAAAGGAGGGATTCGTAGGTAGATAAGCATTGTCGGTGGTGTTGGAGGCGGAGGTGGAGGTGCAGTGGGCTAGGGCACGAACGACGGTTTTGGACAGATGTGGAATCGAGACGGTGGCGGAGGAGGAGACGGTAATCGCTATTGCAACATTGACTTTTGTGGTGTGCTTGTCGAATTGAGTTGAGAAATTAATGAAGATGCTTTGATAATCCGCAGTGTATTTAGATTGAGGGGATGATTGTTCAGTGATGAGTTCCTAAATTACTTGTTTTGTTTCCTTTTTTTTCCTTTCTCTTTTCATTATGTAGCATTTCTACAAGCAATTGCATCGCTATCAAACTGATTCAGTTTTTTTTTTTGAATTGTTGGTGTAGTTCGTTTGCCAATTGTACCATAGTGAAACAAATCATAATTTGGAACAATTGGAACAAATTAGAATATTCGTCCTAATAGTACCAAGTCATAACTTGGAACGTCTAGAACTAATTAGACAATTTGTCCCAATTGTTCCAAATCTGGAACAGTTGACACTAATAAGGCTAAATTTGTATCAGATGTACCAGATGCCTGATACCCGGCCCGAACCGACCCGCGCCTGTCCGCGTCAGATCCGACCGGTTCCGTGTTTCATTAAGGGTATTTTTATCCTAAAGTAAAAAAATAGCCAAAATGTATTTTTTAAGAATGTGAGCCAAAATTTATGTTTTAATGACATTTCAAAATTTGACTCTATGTAGTATGTGCATAATATTATTAACAAAGTTTTGTGTGTGATTACATGCAATGGCTTAACTATTTACTAGTAAGTCCATAAAAATGTATATATATGCACATAACGGAAAACAAAATTAAAACATATTAATTTTTCAAATAATGATTTTTAGCTATAAATTATTTATTATTTGTAATGAGTCGTATTTCTTTTTACATAACTTAAGGACATGTAAATTTTAAAGAATGTAAATCAATTCCTCATGCAACAGTATAACATCCTACTATTATCATTTCAAAGTAACACATGGAAATAAATTTATGTTGTAAATCTATATTCAATTTATATTCTAATTAAACATAATTGTAGACTTCTTATATAAGAAGTCTTATCATAATAAAACTCTTTTAATACATTAATTATAGTAGATTAATTATCATAGCTTTGTGATAGTTGACTATATTAATTTCAAAACTCCACCTACTCCTCCTAAACGGAACGTTAACATACTACTCCCTCCACGATAAGTGTAGTCCGAAAGGAGTGACACACGTTGTAAAAAACCAGAGAGCTCATCACTTTGACATCAAAAAACATAGCATAATGAAGTTAGCTGAATCAACCAAAGAGAAGCAGGGGACGGCCAAACAGAGTCTTCAAGGGATCAGATGAGAGACGCAGGAGTAGCAACTAAAACATTGTGCTTCAGCCTAAACAATCCCTTCCCAGCATCTAAACAATCCTCGACGGCAAAATCCAGCTTCCATAGACACAACACAAAGTAAACAAAATCTCAACTACCATCGGTAGTGGGTGGCAATATCAAACAACAGCATTTGTTTTAACACACCACTAGTAGCAAACCCCAATGACTACTATGATCAGCCCAATCAAAACAGAGCAGTAGTAAAAAGGTGGTACGAACTGATACATACCAAATGGAGCCTGCCGAGTTAGTTCAAACCAACAGCACTCGGTCCAAGAGGCAGCAGCAGCAGCAATCAGAAAATCAGTCCTAAAGCCATATCGGTACAGCCCCAACTATAATATGAAAAACTCCCAAGGTCCTTTCAAATATAGAGGGAGGGATAACCTGAAAGCCGAATACTACAGCAAGAATGACATACCTAAGTAAGAGTAAAAAGCATGCTTCCAACTTGCAGAAAATAATGAGATAATAAAACAAGCAGTAACTGACAGCACTAACGAAGATAAAACAACTGTACAGAAATCCTCAGACACATCAAAACAGGCCCAACTTCCCTCACATCCCTCAAGTGCAGTTCTCCAATGAGCAGAATAGCAGTAGTTTGACATGAATAACCCTGGAGGTGACAAAATTTGATAGCCAGTGGTAGTAATACTCACATTACACAGAGTAAGAGAGCAATATTCACAAACCACATATGTATTGGAAAGATTAGCGTGCACCATTCAGACCACAAACACGGCCAATCTGAACAGCGCAATAGGAAATGAAGGAATCAGAGAAACGGCCTTGAAATCAGCTGATTATGGAATGATATTTGTGAAGGGGCAATGGGCTTTTAGGGGGGAAATAGTGTTCAGCAGTGCTAGAGAGATGTCAAAGACAAATCCTAGTGATAGAAACTCAAACTGCTTCATGCTAATATTATTTGATGAGTAGTTTTCATTTTTTCAACATGTCACCACCTTTAAAACTTCAGACTTGGATTTTCTCTTGAATAGGTGCTAACTCTTGATTTTAAGTTTATCCCTAAGGAAAAAGGTAAAAATGAAAACTAAAGCCCGAAAAAGCCAAACCATTGATGCTGCTGCTGCTAAATCAGCCAACGGAGTGCATTCGGTTGGGTTTTAACCTTCTGAAACCAGCAAAGACAGTCCCACACCGAATGGCCTAACTGTGACAAGTTGTCTGTTTCTTAAGAGTGTGCTCAAGGTGTCTCTTTCTCATAGAGGTGCATGCTCAAGGAGTTACACAATTGATGCGTTGCAAATGATAATCTTCGTTATCAATAGTTAGCTTATATTAGCATAGCTCTAGGCTACAAAAACATACATACCATACATGTTTCAATGAAATTTGAAAATTTACCAGAATCTACATATGGAAATTCTTAATCGTTACCTAATAATACATAACAGACATTTACTAAAACTAGCAGAATTCAATACCAGTTATTTTTGTTTTCATTTTCTTCAATACAAGGGAAAAAGATTATAATTTTAAAATATCATCAAAGTAGGGCCCAATTAGTTTTACTAATCAGCCCACTATATACTTTTCAACCTACTTTTCTCCTCATGTTTGTATGGAAGCCTATAATGTGGACTTGGCACAATGCATGAGCCGTTGAGATCGCGACACATCATCACCCTTTGAAAAGTGATAATAATAAAAATAAAGTTTTATTCAAATTTTAAAATAATATTATATTGTAACCATGGCTAAATTGTATGACTTTAGTTTAGTTTGAGTCAAAATTATGTTTGTAGTCAACAAATTAGTGGACCCCACTTCTGACATCATGGCCGGATTATGAACTCCATGCCCATCGACTAGAACTTCGCCGGAATGTGTTCCCACGACAGAAATTCTTTATGGCCTATAGTGGATCGGCAGTAACTCGTAATTGTATGTGTAAAAATGTGCATGGCTAAAATTTTAGTTGCCGAATTACGTAAGGATTGAAGGAAGACGAAATAGTTAATTTTTTGAAATTGTTTAAACTCTAATTTTGTAAACCATTTTCTCCTTTTCCCTGTTCTGTAAAATCCTCCTATGGCGAGATTTTGTGCGACGGCGATTTCCATTGCACGCGTGAATTTTTACGGGATCGTTTATTCTTTGTTACTCTAAATCTTCTTATGCTCATTTTTCTTTTCTCATCTTCGATAGGCCTCATTTGTTTGTTCTTCAATTTTAGGGCCCCTCATTTTTCGTTCTTCAAAGCTGTGGTTGGTTGTTCGGTTCGATTGAGCTTGGATTCCTCCCCCTGATTGTTCGAGCTTGAGCTTGGATTGTTGGATTGGATTCGATCTTTCTTCCTCCATTTCCACCGATTTTGAAGTAGGTTAAAATGTAGCTCAGCCCGAGCTCCATTTTCGCGACGACGAAGGATTTGAAGTAAGTTTACCTGGTGTATTTTATATCAGTTGATTGAACATATTTGTGTCCTTTTTTTGAAGCATTGGGTGGTTAAAGCATACAATTGTTTTGATTGCGTAGTAGGTGTTTGATGAAATGAGTGTGATGTGAAGTGAAGGTTTACTGTTTTATGGTTTTTAGGTTGCAATTTATTTTATTTATGGCCGTTATCAGTTTGCTGTGATCTTTGTAGGGACTAGTTTTGAAGAATAATTGTGAAGGTTAATTGTGCTTCTGTTATTTTTTGCCTTGAACGGCTAAATCTTATCCCGTATGAATTTATTGGAATGTATGCGTTAAATGTATCTGTACCGTTAGTTGTTTACAATTGTGTTAATAATCTGTTATTTTGTGCCCTACATTCGCAGGTGGTTCGAAGAAGATAGTTAATTTGATTTTTTGGAATTGGTTTTGTTGATTTGAATGCGGCATTGTGGATGTTTGAAAATTTTGTGTTAATATGGGAGACGCGGATGAAATTTTGGGAGTTGAGGATGTTGATTTGAAGGTTGCTTTGGGTTTAATACCGGCTCCATCCGATTTTGACTTTAGCAAATTTGAGTCGAAATTTGATGATGATGCTGAGGGATCTGCTAGAGTCGTTAGGCCTAAGTTTATTGGTAATTGGCCGAAGTCTGTTTTGAATCCTACATCAAATGGTGAGGAGGAGAGCGATTGTCATATTGTGGGTGCCACAGGTAGTAAGCATCTTAATGTGGAGATTAATGGTCCATCGAAGAATGGTGGAAACGAAGCACGTGTCGATGATTTAAGTGAGCATCCGCTGCTGAAACAGTCAAAAGCAGAGGAAGGAGGTTTTCGCAAGAGTGAGATTGCTTTGAAGGAGATCAAAATAGAGGAATCAGGAGTTTTTGAGAATGAGAAGAAGGGTAGTCCATTGAGGGGGATAAAACCCGAAGAACATGCTGTTGAGAATGATGAGAAGGACTCTGAAGTTTCAGTAAATGAGGCTAAAAAGGAGGAACCAGTGGTTGATGTGAAAGATGAAGAAACAGAGGGCGATGTTGGAATTAATGGTAGATTGGCTGCGGCAAGAAATTGTTTTGATCTTGAGGAGAAATTAAAGATTGGCACTGAGTTTGCAGATTTGGAGCAAGTTTATCTCCTATACTGTCAGTATGGTCGTTGGAAAGGTTTTAGTGTTCGTAAAGGAGAACAACGCTATTTCGGAAAGACCACCAATATTAGATATAAGGAGTTTACCTGTTCCAGCACCGGGTTTCCTAACTATCAAAGCTATAAGCACAAGCTATGCATGTACAAGAAGCTTGTGGTCCGCACGAACTGTAAAGCCAAAATCAGTGTGTCAAGGGATGATTTGGGTTCATTTGTTGTTGTGACGTTTGACAAGGAGCACAATCACGAGCTCGTAGACTTTGATCAGACATTTATGTTGCGATCCAGTCGTCACATGAGCTATGCCAAGAAATCAGTAATGGAAGCTCTCCATTCGGCTGGTATCGGTGTCACCGCTGCGTTCAATTTCATGGCGAAAGAATCTGGCGGCGTGCAGAATGTTGGATTCACGAAGAGAGATGCATATAATCACATGGACAAGGTTAGGATGGAGACGAAGGTGGAGGATGGAGATGCAAGGTTGTTGTATGATTATTTTAGTGAAAAATCTGTTCGGATCCTTTCTTTTTCTGCAAGTATCAGCTCGACGACAGTGGGCGGCTCATGAATATTTTTTTCAGGGATAATCGCTGTGCTTTGGACTACGATGTCTTTGGCGACGTGCTGTCCGTGGACACCACGTACCGGACAAATAAATACAACATGATATGCATGCCTTTTGTAGGCATTAACCATCACACGCGCAATGTCATGTTCGGCATGGCTATGCTGTCGGACGAGACAACCGGAACATTCAAGTGGCTCTTCGAAACCTTCTTGTAGTCCATGCATGGAAAACAGCCAAAGGTAATCTTCTCTGATCAGTGTAGGGCAATGATGAATGCTATTGATGTTGTGTTCCCCAAGTCGAAACACCGTCTTTGTCAGTGGCATATAATGAAGAATTGTGCATCAAATTTTGGTAAGCTGCATGGGGATTCATCTTTCAAGTCTTTATGGTACAAATGCTTGAACATTGTGGAGAGCCAAAAGGAGTTTGATAGCACATGGCAAGAGATGATGGACAATTATGAAATTCCCAACCGTGGGTGGTTTGATGCAATGCATAGTATGCGAGAACGGTGGGCGTCTTGTTTTTCACGCGGCATTTTTACCGCTGGTCTGCTTGCCACTTCGCGGAGCGAGGTTACGAACAAGGTTTTGAAAGATGTTGTGTGCCACACTGTTGCCTTGATTGATTTTGTTAAACAATATGAAGAGATTTTAAACAAGTGGCGAAGCACGGAGCGTACGGAAGATGCATTTGGGATTTGGCAGCCGGGGCAGGCCATCACTTATTGTGGGCTTCTTAAAAAAGCTGCATCTGTATTCACCCGGACAATTTATAAGCAGTTTGAGCATGACCTTGCCAACTGCATCACCGTGGTGGTTGATGTGACGGCTGTCGTTTCGCTACCCGACAACAACAGGAAGTACACTGCTAGATGCCGAGAAATACCTGATTATGATTGCACGGTGGTGTTCAATTTAGTCACCCACGTAGCTTCGTGTGATTGTGGGAAGTGGGAAACTGAAGGATTGATTTGTCGGCACATCTTGAGGATATTCGTCATTGAAAATGTGAACGACATCCCCGACGCAATGATTTACCACAGATGGACAAAAAGAGCCAAAGATCTCAAAATCCCTTTGCAAGTTAATATTGTTGAGGAGAGTGCAATGATGAGGCACATGACCATTGGTAATGATTTTATGAGACATCTGTATGAGCTGGTCACTACCGGCTTGAAGGTTGACCCTCAAGCTTGTGAGCAATTCATTGAACGAATGAAGGAAGTGACCGAAGAATTTAAAAAAATGCTGTTGAGTAATGGTCAGAATCGTTTTGAGGCTCCGGTGAAGCAACCCCCTGTTACTGTTCCCCTGTTTCGTGATCCGAGAAGGATTTGCCCCCGTGGTTTTGCCAATGTTAGAAAGCCAAATCCTTTCCAGTCAAAGGGCGCGAAGAGGCGTCGAAAATCCACACCAAAAGGCAGACCGGGTATACTTTTTGTTTTAATGCACTTGTGTTGTATTATCTGTTGAGATTTGTCTATAGCTTTCTTATGGTTTTTTTTACTTTGTATTGTAGCAAGGAAAGAAAAGATGGATGAGACCTCACCATTGAAAACTCAAGACTTCATGCCACCAAGCAACACGGACAAAAGTGAAAGGGAGAAGGAGAAGGCCGGTGATTCCAATATTGATGACTATGATAATTATTTCTTTCCATTGTCGCTTTGACGTAGCTATTTGGATGCTTAGAAATTAGTTATCCATAAACGACTATTAGCAAACTTGTATGATTTTCGTTTGGATGATTTTCATATTTTTAATTGTTGGGGAGAGTAATGCACTTTGGAATTGGTATGTATTTTAGGTGAATCGATGTATTAGCTGGAAACAACATACATGCTGATTTTCTTTGTATGATAGTGTACTTTCTGCATGCATGGTGTTTGATAAAATGCCACAACCAGTTGGGTGAAGTGTTCTTTATTTGTTTATGCAGGCATCCTGTTAGATGAAATCGGCCATTTTATTTTATTCTTTGCGTTGGCAGCAAAGAATAAATTGCTGCTGTAGTTATTTGCACCTCAAATGCTCCATAAAATGGCAGAACAATTTTTCAAAGTTAACATCTCAATACTAGGAAAAAAATACATAATATTTAGGCGTAGAAGTCATTCCACGGCACAAAATGAGTCCCGATTTGCTTACGAATACATCATTGCATCTCTTTAATTAACGCTCTCATTAATCAGTGCGAGTAATTCATACCCTCATCGTCGGTATTTGGGCACCCTAAAGCAAATACTTGTGCTTCCATATCTGAATTCGGGGACGGTGTCGGGCTTGGCGGTTTCACCTCGGTGAAAATGCGGCCCAAGTAGATCCAATTCGCCTCTCCTTCATGACGGTAACACAGTAATTGTGGATTTTCCTACACCAAATATTAAACAAATAATTAATAGTAAAAAAATTACAAAATCCTTTAATAAAAAAGGTTAGCATTCTACCCTTGCGATTTGCTTCCATATAGCTTTTGGGGCTTCCACTTTCCAGACCAATCCGTATTGAACTTGGACGACATCCTCCCTGTTCCAAAGAGCGCTGAAATTATTGTAACGTTGTTCTCACTCTTGAAGCTTACGACGCCACCCTCCTATAGAGATCACCCCCCCCCCCCCCCCCGTTCATTTCCATTGATCTTTTCGCTCCAGGCAGCATCTCCTCTCCGGTTAAACCCTGAATCCATTCCAAATGGAGAGCACCTAGAGCCCTCCCCTCCACGCTTCTTGACCACAGACCCGTGTAGAAGACCTCGTCTTGTGATATTGCTCTTATCGGTGCCATTTTCTTTGCAAAAATGCTATGTGACTATTGTAGGACGACATCCATCCATTCTTATAGGTGGACATGTTTTATTTTTTCCTGTAAATGGAAGTTAAAGCAGCATCAATGATGTGACTACTCTTCATTACTATACGTATAACCTTCTCCATTATTTAGGTAAGTTGCAGCAATGCATGTGACTGCCTTCTTTCAACATTATTTTGGTTGTCGCTATGCATGTTTTGTCATTTGAAGGCATCCGACAATGTAGTTTACACGTGTGCGAAATAATGTTATGTACCATTGATAAAGTAATAGTGGCACACATATTAGAAAGAATAAAGTAGAAATTGATACATGGCAAAATAAAACTTCATAATTTAGTACAAAGAGTACAATAACTTCATTCATGGCCAAAGAAAAAGTTTTCACCCTACATAGCAAAAGTACAACTACCCGCCATATGGTCGAAACAGCAACCTCAAATCATCGTAAAATGGCTCTTCCGATTTTTGTAGACAGCGGCCAACGGGCACGCCTAAGATACCAAAAATATGTTAGTGTGTGACATTATTTTCGATTGCCATAGAACATGATATGACAACAATGAAACTTACATTCAATATTCGCTGCCACCCCACTCTAGTTTTCGGTGATACCTTTCCGGTGTTGTCGTCGTAATTGATGTCGTCATGAGCCATCAAATAATTAATTGTACGCCACCTTGCTCTAAACTCCTCAACTTTCCGCCACAGTGACGGAATGGGGAATTCTTGGCCAGTTTCTTGCAGTATAATTTGTTGCACCCTTTGAATTGCGGTCCGGTTATTGTTGCCGCCTTGGATCCATAATCCTTGAAGCTAGTGCTCCTTCAACAATGCAAGGAAATATGCCTCAACTTGCTTCGTCCATAGGCCATTTTCGTCGCCAAAATACTCCCGCCATTGCTTAGAGTAACTCATTAAGTTTTTGGCACCTAGTACTTCTAAGGATATAACTCCGTGTATGAATTTATAAGATAAGCAGCTAAGTCAAGCACTAGTACGAATTGTAATTAGTGGACTGCAAAAGTGAAAATGTTGCATAGCCTTATTGCATGCATGTGATTAATGGGCCCCAAAGAAGCAGATTTTGAAGCATGTTAGATTCTAAACAATTTCCGAGAAGGAATCCCCTTTTCCGTAGGACGTTACATCTAGATTAGGCATATTATTACAAAATCTTCTGAATTTCGATAAAATCATGACAGAAAAACCAATACGCTACATAATCAACATTCCAACACGCTACGGTAGACCGTACACTCCAGCTCCATCAACTACAAAATCTAACGAAAGACTCGGAAGATGTGGTGCAAATACAACTTGCATGCGACGTTGTTTCTCTAGACTTTTTCCATTGCGATCTGCAACATTTTTTTCGACAAAGCTCAGGAACAATCTCGTGTTCACACAATTTGCCCAAGAAATACCCAATGCAGCTTGTACATGTCTTCCGGACGTCATTAACCATTCACCAACGCGGAATACATCTGAATTTGGAATCACGTCCGTTACTTGATTTGTAACAACTACAGCCACACGAAACTTGTATGCAATTTCTCTTAGTTTTCCAGAAATTTTGAAGAATAAATGCATGCGTTCCCTCAACATCTTGGAGTTATTATCGAACACCCCTCTAAATAGCGAAGCAATTGAGTCAATTATTACGAGCCTTATATTTGAATTGGGAATATTACCTTCTAGGCGTGGCAGTATGTCTTCGAGGGTTTCGATACTTGCAACAGATTCAATAAAAATATTATCGAACACCTTCTCGCCGTGATGGCCTCGTCGGAATGCTAATTGGTGCAGACGCCTCATTGGAAATGGCATCTCAGTGTGCAAGTATAGACCCGAACCGTCGAGGCCGCCTTTATTCACCGGAAGTTGCACGTGCAGTAGCAATTGTAGGGCCAATTGAGTCTTCCCGACGCCGCTTTCTCCAACTATTTCTGTTATCATACCGCATGGAATGCCTCCATCAAACCTCGCATCCAGATGGCAGCAGCCCATGCTAAGTTTCGGTGTAGGCGTATGAGAAACGGGGATTAAATGATCACTATTATCAATTAAATCGTGCTCCATAGTTCTATCACCCTACTGTTTTTTTTTTCCTTAATATACAAACTTTCTTACATTGGCTTCATCTATTACATAATACATGAATTAGTAGGCATGGAATCTCCACTATTTGTAGTTTAGTGGCATCATTTCAATCATTCATGTGTGGTGTAGTAGATAACTCAATAAAATAAGTAAAGAGGGATAGTACTCTGAATGAAAAAATGAGTGACAGTTTCACGTGCGAAGGAGAAAATAGACTGCATTCATTTCTTAACAGGAAATTGGGTTCACATGATTCCTACACGAAAATATGCTTCTTGATGTCACAACAAACACTAAACATCCACCATTATCAGTAGAAGGACAAGGCTGAAAGTTCCAAAATACAATGCAAATACAAAATTAAAAAAACGGCGAAGACTCCTTAGATTTTCAACTTAGTTTGTCAGCCACCATTGGTGTTGTGTGTGGCTCGAACCGTGAAAACTCCTGCCTCATCATCTTCATCGTGAGGATGTTCCCCATCCATTCCGACCTACAACAAAATTTGCATCGATTACTGTGGCAAAATTAAGGATGGACTTCTATAAAATGGTTAAAAATGATGGACGGCCGTTTTCACCTTCCACGGCATCTTCTCCCCGTCCAACCTCTTGCCTTCGTAGATAAATGTGTAGTAAAAAAGGGGCTTCTTCTTCAACCTATGATATTCCATAAAGAGCTTCTTGAATTGTGTCGTCAATTTCGGTGCAAAATACCACGGGTCGTCATCCTCCCCCTATGCCGAAAACGAAGCAAAATTATGCACATAATCGTCAATATCGACAAGGGTCGAGTCGCACTACTTGCGTCGCCAAGAAATAATCAATTTCAACGAAAAGAGAATGACATTAAATTGAAAATAAACAAGACTCACCACAGCTACCACCTTGATTTTGATTCTCGCATTCAATTCGATCGGATATCGACCTTCCGGCGCCGCCATCTTTTCTTCTTCCCGACAACGGCGTGTGTAGCCAAATGAGGTATAGGCGGCTGTTTTGGTTGGGAGTGGGGAATAGGTTTTGCCCTAGTTTTATACCCAACAAAGTATAAAAGAGTATTACATTAAATAATTAACATGTGTATTCCCCCAAACATTAAAAGAAACGGTCAAAGGGTGGAATCCCCCATTGACAATCATTGGCCAATTAAAAAAATAACAAATAAAAAAAGGTTTGCTTATTCAGAAAATTCTAGAGAGTGTGTGAACATGGCCTTTCACTTTTGAAGTTGGCCAAGCCAAAAATACGAGTAATATTACACGTAGGTCATGGCCATTGTTAAAAGCGTAAAATTTGAAGATGGCTTTCCACAAAGTCATTCCCACGTTGGGTCATGATGAGCTTCATATATTTACCTGACCCATTGTAAATTAATTTATACTTGACAATTTCATTGACGCCTTACCAGAAGCATCTAAATTTGTCAATGTCATTGTCAATTTTATGAATTGAAAGTACTTATATTTGGCGCCATCAACGGAAAATAATGGCTGCACAGACATCGTAAATTTATTAGCCATTGCGATGTACAACATACTTCAATGTAGCCATGTCAGATCAATTTCACTTGCCAAGAGTACTGATGGCCTTCTAGAATTTTTATGACCTTTTTATGGCATTAAGCATAACGTAAAATTAGACCTTGGAATAAGTGATATCGGTGGGTAGCTGCACAATTCATGGCCACACGAAGCATTTATTGCGCAAACATTCGTCTGCCGATCTCGTAGTTCGTTTTTTCAACCTTTGTATGTGACACATGAATTAAAGTGTGACATCATCGAAATTATTACAATAAAAGTGTCAAAAAAGTTATAGCCAAAATGAGTTGACGTTGAAACATTGATGGCCATCGAAATGTTAACATTTGTGCGTATTTGGCCATGGCCATGTTGATTTCTACAAAATTGTACATGGCGACCTCGAAATTACCTCAGTAAGTCAATATTTATACTTAATATAATCTTCTCTTATCCATCTTTTGGAAAACGTCATACACCATACTCACTATCAAGAGAAGCATGAGTTATCAGTTCAACAATTGAACTGCAACGCTGGAATAAACCCATATGCTCATCATACATGTGTTCAACTATTCCAATCGTGACAAAGTAATAATACAGATTTAATTAAATTGCTTCTTTGACTACTTTCTTGAATTAGCCATCATAAATTAATGAGTACTTACATATCGCCACGACCATGCTTCTTTATAAGGTAGTACTTAAAATGGCTAGTACCAAATCTCACCCAATTGAACATGGCCAACCAAAAAAAGACCTTCTAATAGCTGTAAATTTGGTGATGTAAGATGGTAATATACATTATTGCTACATCAAGGCACCCCGTGCAAACAGTCTGGCCATAAATTATGTCCCAAGTTTCACTAGTATTGATTTTTTTTTCAACCATAGGCGAAAATGAGCGCATCAAGCCCATTTCATTAAAGAATATCTAATTTTTTGTTGGCCATTGCGATCTTCAAAATAAGTACTACCCGCCACTATTGAATATTGTGGATGTGCTTCAATGTAATATGGCTAGGGGATTTCACATACAGGATGACATTGGCCACAACAGTTTGATGTGTATAGTTTCATATTAATGTATAATTCTACATTAGTTTGGAATAACGTAATCTACAGACAACTCTTACCCTGACTATCGAGGTTTCACCAAAAGAAAAAATGGAATTGTCTACTCCATAAGTCATTCATGTTTTGGAATGGTGATGATTGCGTGATCGTTTGCTTTAATTGGGGTGTCTTGCCTTTAAAGAGAATGTAATGACCTTAAAAAATCACATATGGTTTAACACAACTTATTGCCAATGAAGTCAAGATATCAAGTCATTATGGCCAAATCGACTATTCATATTTTAATGGTATGTCGTTGGCTACTGAGAAATTATGTCACGATCTTCATGGCAAGCCAAAATTCAGGGTCTATAATCTAAAATAACAAGGGATCTTACAGCAAATTAGAAGTCCATTACCATCTTATGAACTAAGTGCGCTCATTTCAAACATGGTGGGCATTAACTTCGCATAGCCATGAACTCATAGTGGCCTTGTTATAAATGGTTTAAAAAGCCATCACAAATTGTTTAATTTAGTTAGTGAACATCCTAATAACTTGTCGCCATTATTGAATAAATATGAATTCATAGTGGCCAAAGTATTGTATGCCATCTTTTGCATTGCATCACGTTGGCTTTGCCAGTTAAGACAGCCATCCTCGTTGGCCAAATAAAGAAATAAATGTAGGTAATTGTAAATGACTTTCCATGCTATAAAGTGTAATAAAAATATTACATTACGTATGAAATTGGGAGTACCTATTACACACACACACCATAGCCATACAATTTAAAAAAACATGAAAAAAATGGCGGCAATGGGGAGGCGCCAAATTTAAGAAGATTCATGTTGCAATTTTTCCCTCCAGCATGTATTTGCTATTTATATTCCAGCCATTTAATTCCAACATTTAATTGTTTCAAACTCAAATATGTCATCATCTTCAAGTGCAAGTCGCTATCGCACCACGGGTTCCCCCTCATCGGAACCGACGAGGCAGTGCTTCACCCACGACATCGACCTCAAGGTCGTACCTTCAAAGACTCCGAAAAATCCCTTCCGTCGGTATTTGGCGTGTCCGATTTGTGGATTTAAAACATTTATCGACCCGAAAATGCTTCCGTACCAAAGAAAATGCGTTGCAAATCTTATGGCGGAGCGGAACTACTACGCCATAACGACGAAGCGCTTGAAGGTCTGTGTGCTAGTGCTTTTCGTGCTTCTTGTTTTCTTAACTGCCATTTCGTTCGTGTGGAGAAGAACCCAGCCTTGTGGGTTAAGTGTAAGGGGTGTGGGTAGATTGATGTAGGGGATGACATCTTTATATGCAATTAGATAAGTAATGTATGTATGGATGGTGTTTGTTGAAATGCCTAAATGAGATTTTCTTAAGGTTGTCTGTAAAATGCTTGCAACATGCCGTCTTTCACCATCCCATTTAATTGCGTGGCTTCTTGTTCTGGGTGTGAAAGGGGCTGGTTCAGAAAAGGCCCTGAAATTATTTGTATTTCCGGGTACGCACATTACAAAGTAGTCATGATGTTTGTGAAAAGGCCTAAATGAGATTATCAAACTCATATTAAGCCCATTAAAATGTATGTATGGTGTTTGTGAAAAGGCCTATAGCACAGTTCGCCACTCACTTTAGTATGCAGCACATTTTCAGAAGAATTCGGATTTACATTGATCGAATAATTGTTCATAAATAATAGTACAGTAGACAACTTAGTCCAGAAATCAGTAAAGCTATTTTGTAGTTCATTTAATCATGGGTACAAAACAGTTGAGGCAAATGCCCAAGTTTAATATTTCCTGCCCATTTGTTCCCTAACAAACAAATACATCAACAACTTTAAATACACGCGCGCGCATCCGTTTGCTTACAGCAAAAAATATATCCTAGTTCTTTCATTCTCCCACAAAAAAATTAGTACAACTCTAGCCACATCGACTTCATAACAGTGTACATGTATGCCAAAAGTCATGAGTGTTTGTCAAAAAAAGAGTCCACATAATTCATGGTACATTCAAATTCGGAGCCTCGAGTTAAAGAACTCGGCACAGTAGTAATCCCGGCTTCGACCACTAAAACCGCCACAGGACAAATAAGTGACTGGACGACCCGCGGCCAAACACTCGATGAATTTCATTGCATAAATTCCACAGTCGTGGTAATTTGGCTGCTGCGGAGTGTGTGGATGTTCAATGATATCCCATACATCCTTCGCCGGGCCTTTGAAGTGGGTGGCACCGGCTGACCGACACATCCACTCGAGCCTGAATGACATACGGACAAACTGCTCCTTCACTGACTGCCATCTCCTTCCAGTAGCGCACATCGAATCATAAACCACAATCTCCTGCTCAGGGATCCGAATGACGTACGCAACAAAGTGATTTTCAAAGACCCGGGCAATCCCAAATACCTGATCTACATCTCTCCACGGTTTTCCAAGCCTAGCAGGCCTCCTTCCCTCGAGATATGTCATCAGAAAAGAGCGATATTGTGTAACATCGACTTCAAACATATAGAGCTGCAACAAAATAAGTACAATTTAAACTCAAGCGCTGTGTTTTCAACGATGAATTGAACCAAAAACAATAAGGTTGGAAAGGGAACACTGTACCCAAAACCAACTCTCAACCACGGTCCACCGTTGAGTGAATATGTTCGGTTGAGTTTTTGCTTTGTAAACCAATAGATTCAACAACGCATCACAATTCTGCAGTCATTATATCAATTACATTGTTAAAAAAACAGCCATCCAGATTCTTAAATGGTTCAGGGTAAGCATAGCAGTAGCCAAATTATTGTAAATTACATAATGCATTCATTCTAAACGTACTTAAATACCAATAACTTATAGCCTATTCTCAACTGCCTTTTTCGACACCGCATTAATGTAAAAGGAGATATGACAACTTCATTCGAAACCTCTAGCCTATGATAATTTGAAAACTTAAGCTACAGTACGTAACATAAATATTGAAGTAAAGAACAAAAGGTGCCACGGATATCCTCTACTCATCAAAACAGACATCATTTCAGAAAATTAAAATGGAATAATGGAGAACTTACGGTCGTCGTCAACCATCTATTTTTTTGAGCTGTCAAAGTGTCAAAAAACCATTGCCCAACCTTGAACGGGAAAAAACTACGGAGTTTGAATGCACTGCAACAAATTAATAAAATTTTGGGTAGTATTAGCTCAGTCCATGCATTATAAATGTGGTGGAAGTGCGATTATAACATACGAAATAACAGAATTTAAAAAGAAATATACCTCTCCTGCGGTGGTGGGTGCTCGTACCAAGTAAGAAAGGGCTGCACATATGTGTGGTGGTATGTCTGCAGTGGATCAAACATGTCATTTACCGGGGCAAACCGGGTAGCAACCATTCCTGTCTCGCTACGCTGCGGCCCACGCCACTTATCATTCACCGATGTCGAGCCCTCACTACTGGAGGATATCACCACTACCTTTGACCTAGTGTTGTATCTCCTTTTGTTTTGATCACATGTCTCAGCGGGCCTCACCCCATCACCCACATTCTCCAAAGCCTTTTCCACTAACTGCTCATCCGCCACATGGTCGTCACCCCCGACTACATTGTCAACCCTTTCGGCAGGATCAACGGCCTCCACTAATTTCCCCATGCCTAAGATATCATCAGATATGTCATCCACTAACTTAGCTAGCTTCTCCATATCAACTTCCAGATCTTCTGTTCTATCTTCCTTCTTTTGCAATTCAACATGCAAGTCCTCACCAACTAGACCATCGTCTACATCACCATCCACCCCATTCGAATCATCAGCATGTAACGCATCATTAACATCACCAATTGCCGCATCATCATCATCGCCAACTGGCACATCATCATCATCACCAACTGGCACATCATCATCATCGCTAACTGCATCAATATCATCATCATGGACCATCCTAATTTGACCATTTTCATCCACACAATGATCATCCAAAACATCAATTGTACGCCCAACGAATGCATCGCGCAACTCTACCAAATCACTGGCATGGGTGGACGATAACTCAACAACCGGCACACTCATAAGCTTATCATCTTCAGCAAAGACCTCTACAACACAATCATCCACATCTTTCGGTGGGGAGTCACCTTCTGCACCGTTGTGGCCTTCTTCACAAGGTGAGTCTAAACCACCCTTCAAACCAAGATCCATACCTGTACCCACGTTTGAATTCCCACTCAAATTGCGAACAAGCTCCAATATAATGCCAATATTTTTATTCATCACACCCATCTGATCTTTCATGTCACCCCATTTTTCATTCATGTCCCTACATGATGCTTCCAACTTATCCATCCGAAGAGTCATCGCTTGCATGAATTGCCTTTCCTTAACGTTGAAAAACCAACAAAATTGCAACATTATAAAAAAAACAGAAACCTAGCAATATTATCACCCTGGGCAGATAAGATGAGTTCAACGCACAATCTGACCTTTCTATCCGGTGTGGATACGGACGGGATTGACTGTTCGGAACGCACATCTGCATCTTGACGAGGCTCGTTTTGACTGACGGCACCTGTTGCAGATCGCAAAACGGGACGCCGCTTCATGGAACAATCACCAGCCTCCAAATTCAATTTCTGCTTGACTGCTTTCCTCTCAGTATGATGGCCAGCTGCATGCAGCAAATGCTGCTCGGGACGATCATCCATGCCGGGTTGGGAGTCCTCCTGATCCGCCTCCTCCAACACAAACTCTTCTTCCAAATATGTCTCTTGTGCGGATAACCGCATTTGCTCCTCGTTGGAGGGGATGAGAGGGTGCTGCAAAAAAAAAACTTTACTGTTATAACATTGCAAACACGACGAAGAATCAAAAGTACATAAAAGAAAAGCATGCAGAAAATTTTACCACAATCTTTGCGCCGTCAAAGAGGATGTGAACAGTCTTATATGTCCGTTGACCCAACGTCGTCTTCCACCGGAGAACTCTCGGATATATATCCTCCGAACCCTGGAGAGTATGGGCACAAGAAGCCCCGAGCAAAGGAAATATCTCGTACATCCAATATTGGAAGACGAAGAGGAATCCAAAAACCTCAAAATTCGGTTTCCCGCTGCCCTTTTTCCTCACCAATCTGTTCATCCTATCACAAGCTTTCTCGAACTCTTCCACGAAATATTTGTAGCTCCAAAACCCCCAAGGAAACTGCATTATGGATTTCAAATCATCGCATGCATGCAAGTACTTCAAATCCAACTTCTTCGCCTCTGCATCGCGGGGAAACAAAACCCCGTACATGAATAGCACGTGTGCCAACAAAAGGCAACTCTCTCCACCCCCTGCTCCATCATCCACAGCTTTCTTGAAAGCATCCTTAATATGCTTCATTGTCAGTGTCTGCACACTATTAAAAGTATTTTCCCATAAAGTCGAGGTCGTGGGAAATTCCTCCACTGGACCAAACTTCAACCCGGACAGCAAGTAAAAGTCACGGGGCCCGAAAACCACTTCAGAATTATTGAAATTAAAAACCAAAACACCCTTGCGACGCTTTGAACGATTCAATAATTGCATGGCATGATAGAACAATTGACCCTGATAGTTTTGAGGGGAATGCTGTAAATTCAGTAAATGCCCAAATGGCCCGTTCCTAAATTTCTCAAAATTCTCCACATCTAGACAGTCACTAATCAATTTAATTACAAACTCGGAATGGCATCGGGCCGCAACCACAGCACCTACACAGTTAATAATTCATATAAATACCAACAATCTCCACCATTCACAGGTTACAATAAACTGTAAAATTAACATACCAACAGACCACATTCTTCTACAAAAATCCACACACTGTACCAACAAAACAAAGCAATTCTTTGCACCCACGACACACAAAACTTTATAAAAATTCATCTTTTCCAATTAAAAACCACAACAATTCAGCCTCTAAGTCACTGAAATTTCTGTTTTTCAATAAAAAAAAATGCATCAAACCGTTCAACAATAACAAAATTCGAATTCCAAAACTCAACATATGAACTCAAACCAATCCACGCTATTCACTACTCCAACAAACCCTAAAATCCTAACAGTCATCAATATAACAAAAAACAATGACAAATAACTCAAAAAATATAAACATAAAGATCAAACAACAAGACATGCTCACAAATCATCAATAAATAATAGACAAAAAAATGCAAAGGCTTCGAAAATTACCTTCCGACGGCATAGCGTCAAAACCACGAACAAGAATGCCAAATAAGAATGGGGTGCTTCACGCAACGAAGCCGTCGTCGGGGTCGCCGGCAAACTTCCTCCCCCTCTTCAAAATGTCACCGCCTAGTCTTTCCCCGACCGGTCGCACCCTTCACTCCAAAATAATGGACGGCACACAACTAAGCAAATAGGAAATCAAAGCCTTCTCAAGCAAATCAGTTCAACACCGATGAAAATAAGCTCTTCAGTCAATAGCGATGGGCCACGCGTCGCCGGCAAACATGGCTCCTCCTCGATATTGCCGCCGTCCCTTCAACACCGCCGGTACCACCCGCTCTAAAAAAATCACGGCAAGACGGACAAAACTATATTGTCCACATACTCGCCACCTACACTCCTACACGGTCGTCATCGCCGGCAAGAGGAATGCAAGGAGTCACGCCGCGAAAAGATAGAATCGCCGGTTACGATTTTTCTCTCTCTAAAGGCTTTAATTTCAAATGTAGTGTGTATTGGAAATAATAAATGCGTTGACCCAAAATTTATTAACCCTATTTTTTATTCTAATGTATTGTACCCCAAATAAATTAATGGACCAAAATGAAATAGCATTTAATGCAGTGTACTATCCATCAAAACTAACTAATTATTCAACTAAACTATTAATATTAATTATATAAAAACTTTAATAAACTTAGCCATCGATTTTATTATGTTATTTTTAATGTACTAATTTAATTTAAGTATTGGCCATGAAAAAATTCATTGATTTAATTGGGATAAATGCCAAAGCCATGGTCAGAAAACCATAATTCGTCCAAAAGTATTATTAATGGGAAAAAAATCATTTTACAAGACTACACCACTTAGCAAGTAAAATAACGAAATATAAACAACACATGCAGTTTAAGCCATAAATGTGATTATTGTAATTCACTACTTTTAAATACAAATAATTATGGGCCATAAATAATTTGATTAACTTAAAGAGTTAATTAAATAGCCAACGAATACAGCCATGGTGACAAAAACCCTAAATCCAGCCAAAAATATAACACATAAGAACAGACATTAAATTGAATAATATAACACTAAATTAAGATGTTTAATAATTGACAAGTTTAATAATAAGACTAAACGAAAATATTAAGCTGAAACAAAAAACTATAATTAAGAACTTAAAAAATAAACTCAAAACAATTACCAAAATTTTTTAAAAATAATATACAATATAACATTTTTAATTGGTATAAACGAACTTATTAAACTAAACACATAAAGAATATAACATTAAATAAAGAATTTTTATTAATTAACAAGTTTACTAATAACTGTAAACGAAAAATTTAAGAATCTAAATTCATAAATAATGTCAAGACAATTAAAAAATAAATAATTAAACACAATAAAAGAGAATACAATATTTTATTATGTTGGACACAAACATATGGTGCATATTACCTAGAAAGTAGAGTCCAACCATGGTTGGAATCCCAAATAAAAGAAAAGAAAAAATACATTTTTCAGGATTAAAATTAATTTAAAATTCAATAATAAATGAAATGGCCTTGGATCAATCCTAGCCATTGGCACAATGTCTTTGGCACAAATCGGAAAATTCCATTTTTGTGTCATTCACTATTCACTCTTTCTATCCACTTTATTTTACTATATATACTCACTTTATTTCACTATTCACTCTCTCTTTATCCACTTTATTTCACTTTAATAATTGCACTAAATATACTGTTTCTCCCTAATTGTTTTCTCTTTAATTCTCGTGCCAAAAAAATTAGGACAAGTGTAGTGGGACGGAGAGAGTAATCAACACATAACCATTAAACCTCCAACATGGCCAACAAAAACTATTTAACAAATACACCTGTGTCCAACTTGATTAATTGAAAGCAAGATCCAAACTGTACCAAAAAATAATATAAAAAATTAACGATTTAAAGTAAGGTAAATAATTAAGATTAAGCTAACACATAACGTTTCAATTTTAAAAATAGAATATTCTTCACATTGTCTAATTTCAAAATACGGTCAAATTAATCTCATAAAATGACTAGAAGTTTAAGCTAAATATTCAACAATACGATATAAATTTTGATTTTATATTGCAGTAATGTCTGACGAATTCATTTTTCTTGCTAATGTAAAGTCCACGTAGGCACTGTGCTGAGAAAAATGTGTAATTTGGCCCAATCGGGCTTAATTTTGTCCTTCAATTGCCGAATTTTTTAAATATTGTCCTAAAATTGCAAGCCCGTCAAAATTTGTCCTTTTATTGTAATTTGCCCAAAGTTACAGGCTTAAAATAACTTTATACCCAGCTTATTGGCACTAAATGCCCTTAAACTTCATTGTGTTTATTTTACTTTTGGAAATTCATATTTTTTAACTTTTAAACTCTTTAAATACCTTAATCATACAATTAAGAGTTAGGAAAAAAATATACTTCCTCCGTTCCATAACAAGTGGCTCATTTCATTTGGGCACGAGTATTAAGGTGAAGGGTAAAAATTGGTTAAAATGGTATAGCCCACAACTTTTGAAGGATTAATTTTTTCCTTATTTAGAAACAAGCTACTTGTTATGAGACACCCCAATATGGACAACGAGCCACTTGTTCCGGGACGGAGGGAAACTAAATATAAATTCATTAATTAAGAATAAAGAGATTACCTCGTATTTTAGTTCTTTTTCAATAAATTTTTTAAAAGTTACTTCCTATGCACAAGTCATTCTTTGTGTTATTGCTTACTTAGCAATTTTTAATGGGTCATAAATATCTTAACAATTGTACAAAATACAACATATAATTAATAATTTAACTTGTGTTACTATTTAAAAGAATATTAAAACTAAGTTGCAATGCTTACGATTTGATCATCGGCTGAATCTCGTCACATGCTGATCTAATTTGTAATATGGATCTTGTTTTTCTCATACTTATAGTTTTTTATTATGAATTTTGTTTTATTATCTTTACAAGATTTGATTTGAATTGAGATAGAACAATCCACAATTTTTAATTACTAAATATAGATATTCTATTATTTCAAATTTGAATTGGGTTAGTTCGACCTACAATTTTTTATTATTTAATATAGGTATTTTCTTATTTCAAATTTGAATATTATTAAATATAGGCATGTTAATTAAATTAATTAATTATTTTTGTTCAATTTTTATTTGAATAATCTTAATTTCATAAGCTGACTCAATTATAAAGAATGACCATACTTTTTTTAGAAGAAAAGAATGACCATACTCGAAATAGATCAAAAGCTGACTCAATTATAAAGAGCGGCGCTTTTGAATATTCACAAAATATTCATGAAAAACAATGATATAATTTAATTGTTAGCATGTTAGCATAGATGTAAGAAATTAACAATAAGATCTTGTGATAATACACAGACAATTTCTCACCAATCCGGATTTCTCTTTGATGTGCAGCGCGGGAGAGGCAAAAGATTTGGCCAACTCATGTAAGCCACGTCAAAAAGAAAAGAAAATGTTACATTTATAATGCAAGGAGGATTTATGCACCACAAATATATTGAAATTTTAAGAACATTATATAAGAAGGTTATCTCATATTTCTGTGTCATATAGTGATTTTCTAGATAAGAAGTAAAAATAAAAATATCTAAATTCTATTTTTAGAGGGCTCGAAAATTCAAAGTAAATAAGTGTACGTACTCTATAAGAAAAACTTCAAATTTGTGTTAATATTGAATAATAGTTAATAACAATATTTGTTTATTAATGTGTTTGGCCTAATCAAATTTTTTAATGCTTGAGATATACTCCCTCTGTCTCACGAAATATGTCTCGCTTTTCTTTTTGGGCTGTCTCACGAAAAATTTCTCATTCCTTTTTGAGAAATAATTATTTGCGTTCACACTGCTTTTACATTCTTTATTATTTATTCACACTATTTTTACATTCTTTATTATTTACTCTTAATCTCCGTGCCGAAAACAAATGAGACATTTTTCGTGAGACGGAGAGAGTATATATATCTCATGATCAATGAGATCTAATCTAGAATATATAAAATTATATACAATTATAATATATACCTAATGATATAATATAATATATATATATATATATATTAATTAACAAGGGTATTATAGACAAACTAAAATTCAACAAGACACTTTCTATATAGGTATAGATATAGATTTGCTTATGGAAATTCTAAACTATTTCCTGATGCATGACGACAACATAGTATAATATAATTTCTATCCTAGAGCAGAATATTTCATAGCGGTGCATACTAAAGGAGTTTCACAATCAATGTGTTGCAACTGACAATCTAAGTTATAATATATAGCTTACATTAGCATTAACAACAATCTTAGTCATCAATAGATAGCTTATAGAAGCATATTAACAATATGTTACATTGACCAGGACAAAAACAAGCCTATCATCCAAGTTTCAAGGAAAATTTTGAAATATATCATAATTTACATATGAAAATTCATTACTACTTCCTAATACATGACGACCACAATACAACATAGCATAATATCTTTCCTATCCTAATACATGATGACCACGATGAAACATAACATCACATAATAATAGGTTTTAGTCAAAAAGGAGATTCGCATTTTGAAATGCACATAATCAAAATGAGATGACATTCTCCATACCCAAACCTTGCATCATTTCTGTGTAAATCTCGAGACTTGTATCGGAGATCAATTTGAGGCGAAAGCGAATTGCGAATTGGGCAACTAGGTTTTCTAATTTTCTTCATATTTTTTTTTTTTTTTTGAGGGAATTCATAACTCCATCATTTCTTATTTTACTGATTACCTCAATTTTTTCCTTCAGGGGAAATATCATTATTAATTAGAATTAGAATTAGAATTACACACCTCTCTCATGAAAGAAATTGAAAAAAAAAATGATATTTTCCGCATAAATATATTGCAGCCTCAAAGTAGAATACTGATGATACAACTAAAATCGGTAAAAATCCAGTTGGGTCGATCCAATCCAAAATTTTATTGGACTAATAAAATAGGCCCAATAAGTTTGGTAAAATATTACTACAAATTTAAGATAATTGGACTTAGAATATTGGCTAAATGGCCCGTAAATTCCCCAATTTTTTCTAAATTCTGGTTTGATAAACGTGAGGTCAATTTTTTCAAATTAATTCTTGAACTTTCAATTTCCCTCAAATCTTCTTTTTGCTTATTTATCTTGCTTCTCTCTTCAAATTAATTCTTGAACTTTCAATTTCACTCAAATCTTCTTTTTGTTTATTTATCTTGCTTCTCTCTTTAATTACCTCTATTCACTTAAATACATACACTATTACGGTTATGCATAATCGAGATGAAAAACATAGCATAGAGATGTGTTGCTAATTTTTTTGGGTTATAGACTTATAGCATTCTTGAAGCTTTGTTTTTTATCATTCAAAAATTATAATCATTGAGCTTTGGGGTTAACAACATCTTTCAATAATGGAGATTGGCTTACATTACATAAGGGAAGGAATGTGCCACCGTGGCATCATCTATCAGGAAGCACAAGAGAATAAAGAGTAATCATCATGGTACATTTCATAGATTCATTACTGTAAATATTTCTATTATTCAGATACAGACTATTTCACTTTTTCATCCATCAAATCAAAAGCTACCTACACGTGAAAGAAAAGGGAGATATTGTGAAGGAAAACAAATCTCTAATGTCCCTGCATTCCTCGTGTTGGTAGGTGATCCCTCTTGGTGAACCTAAGGGCTATGTTAAACCGATTCTCCGAATTCGAATGCTTCCCCAAGTGCTCCTCAGACGCGAAGAGGAAGCTATCAAGAGAACCTTTTTTCATGAACTCGTATCCCAACAGTTTATGCCTCCCTTCAGAGCAAATCTGACAAATCTCATTAGACTCAACAAGAGGTGAGTGCCACCTCCATTCTCAACTGTTTCTCGCCTTGCTCAATCACATCCAGCTGCTTCACTACAGCTACAGTCCTGGTCCTGATCCGAGCTTCTCCATGAACACCGTAGTAGCCTCTACGCTCCTTGTACGAGAAATGCACTGCTTCATCTAATGCACCACTACCACAAACCACTAACTATTAAACTTTTATTGATGCAGATCCAATTGAGTTACAAGGATTCCCGTCATCACAGCTAAACAAATTCCGATCAAGATATCATCACAATGAGAAAGCGAAAAACAATAAATATATTTTGCTCTTCAAGAACATAATATTTCCTAGAGGTGCATACATTGAGTTTCATAGTAGAGGTGTTGCAAATGGCAATCTTAGTTATCAATAGATAGCTTACATCGATCATCACAAAAACAAGCATATCATCCAAGTTTCAAGGAAATTTGAAAATGTACATTTATGGAAAATCTTAACTATTCCCAATACATGATGACCACCATGCACCTTGGGAATGCGAGAAATTAACAAATTCTAGAGAGCAATGAAGTGATAACATCCTACTAAGAAATGCAACAAGTGATAACACGAACTCAATCTCAGTCTTGATCGGATTACACATACAAAGACAATGAGGGTAGAAGTAAGAGAGTAGAAGAAACATGCCAGAAGCGGCTCCCGCTATTACTTCATTGTGAGTGAATGTAGCGACGATCATGGCTGCTCTCGATCGAGATCATCGTCTTCAAATTTAAAAACTTTGCAACAATATGACCCCACCCCGGGCATCAACACAGCTAGAGCCAACGAAATGTGTTTTGACGAAATCATCAGTCTCGAGCAGATCCAGCCATGATTTGCAAACACACTTGCTGATTCACTCCCCAAAAGCATTTCCAACTATGGGTATGGATCAAATTCATTGCCCTAATAACAAACATGACGTCAAATCATATAGTAAGCTCATTCTTTCTGTGTGTGTGGGTGGGTGGGGGTGGGGGGGGGGGGGTGGGGTTGATCCGTATGAGACTGTTAGCAAATTGCAAATTATATATCTCACCAAATTTACTCAAATCATATATGTGCATATAGTTATTAACATGCACGAACTTTTGTACAGAAATTGAAGTATAAACAAATCAAAATATAAAAGTAGAAATGGCTTCATAATTGAAAGCTAATTCTTTTTTTATACGGTAAGTAATATCAGAAATGAAATTAGAATCAACCCAAACCATTTTTTTTCTTCGTACCTTAATTATGAATCATATGTAACATGAAAGTTAGGACTAGCCAAGCTCTTCAGTGCTGCATTCTCGTCTTGGTCGCTCGAGAGCGTAACATGAACTTGAAGGGCTGCTTCTTCTTCTCCGTATAATTCCTCTTGCTCCTCTACTATTCTTTTAGCAGATTCCACAGCTGAATCGCTGCAACGGAGCACCTTTACTACTTTAAGTGTCGGTATCTCTGCAAAATCTAAAGGGATCTCCTTGAGTTTATCTATGCTATAAAGAGAAAGGCGCTCAAGGCATGGAAAGTGAGAGCATTCTGTTGTCCAGACATGTAGACCCTTACACCAGCGAAGAACCAAGACTTTGAGGCTGCGGAATTGGCCTTCAGTTGTTTCCCACTGGCCTTCTTTGAAGGTCCCTTTTGTGAGTGTGAGCTTCTGAAGAAGAGGCAATGAACCTATCTTATCCAATATGTCTTCCCAAAATAGGTCTCTATGCAAATCAATACGCAACTTTATGAGCGAATTTGGAAAGCTAATTAGCCTCAGCAGAGAATCACATCCACTGTGAATCTCGCAGAAAAAGGACTCAAGTTTGTCTAGACATATAAGATTGGTGAGACAATACTTGCCATCATCGAAAACACTATCATACCATAATGTCAATTTTTTGATATTGGGAATTCTCTCAACTATTTCTTTGCTGCACTTGAAATTCACTAACGTCCCCAACGTTTGCAGATTACCCAAAACAATATTATCACCTTGCAATTTGTCGTTATCGAATTCGATGGTATCACACTGAATATGCCTGATCTGAATCATGTCAAAAATTGTCGGACCTAACCCCGAGAACCAGCAATATAATGTTTGTAGATTCCAAAATCGCAAGATTGGATGAGAGTATTTAAAATCTGAGATATTGATGTAGCGTGAGTTAACCAATTGATGCACGCTTTCTAAGTATGCATCAGATGATTCAAATATCCTTAGCAACCTCAAATTGAACGGTGGTAGTACGTCATCCTCAATATTCCATATCAAAGAACGAGCTAGCGGCATAGACAACATGGCGTTTCTGGCTTCATCCTTAGATGTGCTCCTAGAAACAACAATGCGGCGTTGGGCAGCATTATTTACTACCCCTCGAGAAGGACTTCCAACCAAAGTATAAAACCTTTGCTTTTCAGCTTCTCTCACGCACAAATCTCTCAGCAAATCATGCATTTTGCACGCTTTTGTTTTTCTTGTACACCCCAACTTATGAATCAAAATAAGATTTCTACCGATAAGCTCCTCCAAGTACTCTTTTGCTACCTCTTCCATGCTTTTCTTACTTATTGGTTTTAGAAATCCTTCAGCAACCCACAATCTAACCAGCCTTGTGGTACGAATCACTTCATCTTCGGGGAAAACTCCCATATAGAGAAAACATGGTTTTAGATGAACGGGCAATTGCTTATAGCTCATGTATAAGATTTTGAAGTAACGTTCATCATCCTCTAAATTCACTACCGAATTTAAGTTTTCTCTTATGTATTCCCAAAATTCAATTGTAGGTTCAGACTTAGCCAAAAGTCCCCCAACCACAACAATTGACAAAGGAAGCCCTTTGCAACTTTTCCCTATTTCCTTCCCAATTTCCTCAAATTCAACTGGGCAATCCTTTTCTCCAAACACAGTTTTGGAGAGCAGGTCCCAACTATCATCCTCATTCAGAAGATTCATCTCAAGGCTACTAGAGTTGGGTAGTTTTGAGGCCAAAACTGAAAGCCTAGTTGTTATGACTATTCTGCTACCATTTGTGGTATTTGGTAAAAACATCCTAACTCCATCCCATGCCTCAATGCTCCACATATCATCTAGTACAATCAAGTATCTTCTGCCATACAAGTGTTTGTGCAACATGTCTCCTAATTCACCTTTGCTCAAATCTTGACTTACGTCTCTATCTAGTAGTTGCTTAAGAAGTTGTGCAAGAATTTCTCGAATGTTATACTCTTGAGAGAAGGTAGCCCAAGCACGAATATGAAAATGCTCCATAATAAGAGGGTCGTGATAAATGTTTCTAGCAAGAGTAGTCTTACCTGATCCGCCCATCCCTACAATGGAAATGATTTGAAGATCAAGGCGATCAGATGTGAGCTTATCTTTCATTTGAAGTAAGAGTTCGTCAGCACCCACCATCCTACTCTGCTGCACTTGCGCAACTGAAGAAGATCTGGAAGAATCCGGAGGCGTCGACTTTGTGTGCAGCTGATGAGGTTGGAGCAGCATGGCCTCTTTCTCGATCAACGCCATTTCTTCAATCACCTTCTCTACAGCTTCGTAAAAGACTTCATCGGAGCTGATCTTTTCCCCATCACTTGTGATCGAATCGACAATATGAGATTCGATGACGTCTTCGGCCACATATGCTGCATCTGCAATGCGAGCCTCCAAAGGGTCTGCTTCAGCGGTGTAGGCAAGATTGGGGTTATAGGCTTCGAGAAATTTCTGGAGAAAAGTGATCTTTTGAGTGAGGAGATGAACTTGGTTTTTGTGGAGAGAGATAGGAGGGCGATTATGATTTTCAAGGGTGTCTATGATATGCATAAGAGAAAGTAGAGCTGCGTACGCTGCCATGGAATCTGGTTTAGAGGATGAGTAGAGCAGAAAATGCAGAGTGTATAAAAATGAGATGGGTTGGTGGTTCTGAATTCTCAAAAGCTTAATACAGATAAGGGATGAATGGATGATGTTAGAAGTCATTAAATAATGTGAAGTTGTGTTTTCAACTTAGAAAAAAGAAATAGCGACTTGACAGGTGACTCATTAATTTCAATAAAGTCATACTCTAACAGGCACAGCCAAATAATATGATTAAAAGATAAAATATTGAATTATAATTCTTTTTTGCAATCTTAATAATTTTATCTATTAAAAATCTCTATATTTAGAAATTTATCAAAAATAAATCTCTATATGATATTGATATTTTTTTTCTGAAGCACCACAATCAAGTATTCTCTACTATTCTCTCAATATTCTCTCATGTGAGTTTTCTTTTACCTATTTTTATCCATTTAAAATTGTGAAACAAAGCAATCCAAATTATTTTCTAAACTTCCAATATAATTCAAGCTTTTCAAACTTAATTGTATTCATCCATTTGCAGCATCACTGTAAATTTGTAACTACATATTCCATTATTCCCACAGAATCCATAAACCTGACATTGATCACTCACACTACCTTGTGCAAAACTATAAATCAGTGAATTAACATCATTATCTAATTTCACAATTCTTTCTTATACATAATCAGGATCCACAAAACACCCAGACAAGTGACAACTAAAATAAATTCTTGAGGACAATGAAGCTGAATAAAGTCAGTAGTGATTTGAATGCACAGATAAAAAGCATTAGGCTGAACATGAGAATGAAACATATAGAAAGAGAGAATCATTACCTTGATTAGAAAATAAATGCAGATTGGCATTTCAAAATAGCTTTACATAATAAGGCTAAACATGAGCACTATACAAAAACCAGACCATAACCTTGATTAGAAAATAAATGCAGGTAGTCATATTGAGATAACATTCTCCATTTTGAAACTTTTGAGTGAGAGAAAACTAGGAGTGAGAAGCATTGAAGTGATATAGGCATCCCCTGCATCAAAGCCAGCAATTTTGTCAGTAGTATTGGTCTTGTTGGAGTAGTAGAAAAACTGCTTATCCCATAACATCAACATGCCACCATCTTTGGAAACTTTGATAGGGTAAACTAGAAATTCCTGGAGAAGCCAACAATCAAGATTTTGGGGGATCGCATACTCCTTGCTCCAAGATTTCACGATTCCACATACCTTCATCAACCAGATATCAATCACATCATAAGGCCTTGTATCACAAAACCACAGGCGATCGTTCAAAACAGACAAGTTCCCCCAAATTACACGGCTTTCTATAAGAGGAGGAGGAGCACAAAAGGTAGTAAAACATTCCGTTTCAAGATCAAAGCAAGAAACACACAGGATGTCACCGTCATCTGATTCTTCCCATGCTATCCAGTGGAGACTGCCATTAACAAATGCACACGAGTCATGACAACTGTACTGCAAGGAGCTGCCAGCTTCAACAGAGCTCCATGATCCTGTTCCAATGGTGTAAACACAACACTCAAGTAGGGCTACCTCTGACTATAGGTCATGGAAAATACGGACTACCTTATGTTCCCCGCTCATTTTGCTCGTCCCAAATCCATAAATACATTACATAGGGTGGTGAATCTCTATAAATTCACGGGTGATTGGATTACATACATAAAAAAACATCATGATTATCGACAAGCTTCCGAAGCAAAAGCAAACCATTTGCAGAACCCTTGATTGTTGCATTATGAGGAAAATCAAAACTCGTGAGTGGAAAATCTAACCCTCGCTCATGGATGATGTTTAGAGCAGCCAATATTCAAGTTCGAAAACAATCAAGCAATGTGATTCCTTCTCCCGCATTAACACAGCCAAAAAGGGGTCTGATTTAGCAAAATAGGACTCGACGACCTCATCAGTCTCGAGCAGATCCAGCCATGATTTGCAAACGCATTTGCTGATTGCTATGGATCGAACAGAAGGCCTTGAGAGAATGTTGATGATGATTTCTGATGGTAGATATTTGAACAGATCTTGCTCCATTTTTTGTGTCAATTTAGAGAGCTTCTTTGGATCTGTAGAAATTTTGTGAAAGAGCGCGCACGAGGAAGTTTTGGGAAGGGGAAGGGAAATTAGGGTTTCTAATTTTCTTTTAGATTAATTTTGAGGGGAAAACAATATTCATTCATTAATCAAATCGCAAAAGCAAAAGTGGAGGAGACGCATTGCCGCATTTGGTTGCTCCCTTAAATTTTGAAGTATTTTTATTACTCCCTCCGTCCACGAATCAAATACCTACTTACCCATATTTTTTTGTCCACAAATCAAATACCTACATACCTTTTTGTATAACCATATCTTCCTACTTTTCCTTAATTTACTATCCTTTGTCATTGATAGTTCCACATTCCAACAACTTTATTCCTACTTTTTTATCATCATAACAACTTTATTCCTACTTTTTGGTCAATACCACCATTTTTTTGTCAATACCACTGTTTTTTTGTCATTATCCTACTACCCCTATATTCTAACTTTTATCCCACTCATAACAATTTTATCAGTTTTCTTAATCTCCGTGCCGGAACCCAAATGAGTATCTGATTTGTGGACGGAGGGAGTAGTAGATAAAATTAGGATTTGTATCAATTTTATTAAAAAGATAAAATATTATTTTTTTCATACATTTTAATACTAATATCAATCTTAATTTTATTTATAAAAAAAAATCTATATATATATATATATATATATATATATATAGAACATATATAGTCTCTCATATTAGAATATTCGGACACTTCTGAAAAAATAATAATATTTCCTAATGACAAATGGGATGGGTATACAATGGTATTAGAACTTGTTTAATTCATTTTGTCACATATCACAACTATATAAAACTATTACCATCATCGGTGTATCTATGAATGTCATTTTGATTCAAAATGAAAAATAAGTAATATACACTCAATGAAGTGTTCTTTTAAAAACGAAACCGCATCGTTTTGATATAGGTTGATTTTTTATTTGTTTTTTCTAATTGCTACGTTTTTTTTAAAATGAACCCCAATAGGTAATTATAAAAAAAAAAAAATGATAGTTCAATGTTTCATAAATAATCTTTTTAGATTAGAAAAGGTTAATTAAGTTAGATATTATGAACATCTTCTTAGGGAAATACTATATCATGAATTGTTTGCTTAATCATACATAATTGCACAACATTAATTACATTTCCTTTTCCCAATATTCTTGATGCCACTCTAATCTATTACAAGGAGTCTTTTTCCCACAGCTAAACACTAGATCAAGAAATCGTTACAATGAGAAAGATAAAGCTTGGATACATATATACTCTGTTTTCAACTCACTCAGTCTCAGAGTCAGTGTAACAACGAGGAACTTGCTTGATCGCCGTTCTTCATGGAGGCGAACGACGGAAATTCCGGCCGTCTGCAGCAACAGCAACAACGTAGAGGGCACCGGCATTGAAGCTGCAAAAGTAGAGACAGGACTAACGCTACTTGCAGTCCCGCCACCTACCGATTCTCCAATTCAACTGCTATCCCGATTGCTCCTCAGTCCTCAGACACGAAGAGGAAGCTATCGAGGGAGCCATTTTTCATGAACTCGTATACCTAACCTCCATCTCCACAAGGTCAAAAACACAAGCAAGAACCAATCTTTTTAACCAATAACAAGATTATAGTAGTAATGGTATGTTAGAGTGATGATTGCAAAGGCATCGAGGGGGCTCCTCGTCGGCTGCCCTTTTTTGCCTGAAATCTACCTCCAGTACTTGCATTCATACTCACGCCACCATGAGCAGTGCTCATTACCTGAAATAGGACGACGAGCATGCCATGTCCTTCAAACTCAGCAGTAGCGCAAGAGCTTCGACTACTTCACTCATCGCGGGCCTAATCTTGGCGTCACGGCTGAGGCAACGAGCAGCCAGGTGCACGGTTTTCTGCTCGCCTTTGATCGAGAGCCGCCCCTCCAGACGAGGATCAACGAGTGAGTAGAAGTGTCTCTCCTCATCTAGGTAGGGACTATGACCATTCCACCAAGTTGTGCTCACTGCTTACATAGGGTCTGCTTTTGTCAATGGATCTTCCCCCGATCCCGTCACCAGCTTGAGTAGGACTACTCCAAAACTATAGACATCGCTCTTTGCAGTGAGATGTCATGTAAGGAAGAGAGGAATGGTGTCTGAGAAAACCATTTCGCACAAACAACTCACACGACACAAGGAAGATTACCTGTCATGACATACTAAGCTGCAGCATAGCTGTATGTTCCCATCACGTGAGTTGAAACATGCGTCCTGTCTCCCTAGGGGCCGTCTTTGGCAAGTCCAACATCAGAAAGCTTTGCATTGTAGTCCTAGATCAACAGTAATGGAGGAAGATTTATTAAGATAAAGAAAGCCGAAAAAGATACCATTTTGTTTCATAGACACAATACAAAGTAAACAAAAGCTCAACTGGCATATAGGGATGGCAATGTTAACTAACAGCATTTGCTTTAACACACCAGTAGCAGCAAGATAGGTCCAATCCACAAGGGAGGTAGCAGCCAAACCCAAATAAAAACAGAGCAGTAGTAAAAAGGTGGGGCGAGCCAATATATACCAAGCGGAGCCTGCCAGAGTTAGTTCAAACCAACATCACACGAGGTCCAACAGGCAGCAGCAGCAACCAGAAAATCAGTCCTAAAGCCAACAATAATCTGAATATAGAGGGATAGCCTAGAGCCGAATTCTACAGCAAAAAATGGCAACCCAATCGTTACAAGCAGATCTCAGTAAGAGGAAAAACGTACTTCCCAACTTGCAGCAAATAATGACATAATAAAACGAGCAGTAACAGAGGGAGATAACTGACAGAACCAACGAAGATGAAACAACTGCAAACAGACATCCTCAGAGAAGTAGGGAATGAATGAATCAGAGAAACAACCTTGAGAATGGCTGATTACGGAATGATACTTGTGAAGGGGAGATGGGCTTAGGGGGGAAATGGTGTTCAGCTGTGCTAGAGAGATGTCATAGACGAATCTTAGTGATAGAAACTCAAAGCACTTTATGCTAATATTATTTGATGAATAGTTTTCATTTTTTCAACATATCACCACACACTTTGGATTGAATCAGTTCTATCCCTTGATTTCAGGTTTATCCATAAGGACAAGGGCAAAAATGAAAACTAAAGCCCGAAAAAGCAAACCATTGATGCTACTGCTGTTAAATCAGCCAATGGACCAGGGCATTCGGTTGGATGGCAAAGACAGCACCATAATGTCCTAGTCCGATCTGCTTTAATTGCACTGACCGACCAACTCAAGGCCTACCGATTAAGCTTAGCTGAAGATGTTAAGGGTTCGGCCTTCCTTTTCTAAAGTCTATGCCTTTCTTTCCTTTGGTTTCATTTGCAGAACACTAAGCCAATTTCTAAAAAGGTCACTTTGTCAGTGTGTTTCTATATTCTACTCTTGTTCAGTAAGGGCATTCTTGGTGTCTCTTTCTTCAACAACATATTATTTCGTAGAGGTGCACTCAAGGACTTTCACAATCGATGTGTTGCAAATGACAATGTTATCAAATGGTTATCTTCTATTAGGATAACAATATGCTACATCAATTAGGACAAAAACATGTAAATCATCCAAGTTCCAAGGAAATTTGAAAATTAACCACAGTTACATATGAAAATTCTTAATAGAAATTTACTAAAATTAACATATGGAAATTCTAAACGATTTCCCCAAGCAGAAAAAAAAAAAAAAAAATCCTGGAAATGAAGAGAAACATGAATGGCCAACCACTGAGTGCTAGTCCAACATGCCGATTCATCCCCAAGAGCATTTCCAACAACGGTGTATGGATCAAATTTATTACCCTAACATGACGTCAAATCATACTTTCAAAGGAAAGTGTAGTAGTTGCAGTAATATAGTAAGCTCATTCTTTCTCTACATGTGGGGGGGGGGGGGGGGGAGGGTTTACATTTGAGACAGTTAAATATATATATGCATATTAACATGCACGAACTTTTGTACAGAAATTGAAGTATATGCAAATGAAAATATAGAAATGGCTTCATAATTAATAAATGAAAGCTATTTCTTTTTTGTATACGAAATTAACATCAGAAATGAAAGTAAAAATAGAATCAAAACTCAAACCAATTTTTTCTTCGAACCTTAATTATGAATCATTTAACACGAAAGTTAGGACTCGCCAAGCTCTTCAGTGCAGCATTCTCGTCTTGGTCGCTCGAGAGTGTCACATGAACTCGAAGGGCTGCTTCTTCTCCGTATAATTCCTCTTGTTCCTCTACTATTCTTTTAGCAGATTCCACAACTGAATCACTGCAATGGAACACATATACTTCTTTAAGTGTCAGTATCTCTGCAAAATCTAAAGGGATCTCCTTGAGTTCATCTATCCCATCAAGACAAAGGCGCTCAAGGCATGGAAAGTGAGTGCATTCTGTTGTCCAGACATGTGGACCCACACAACCACGAAGAGAAAGGCACTTAAGGCTGCGGAATTGGCCTTCAGTTGTTTCCCACTGGCCTTCTTTGAAGGTCCCCCACACGAGTGTGAGCTTCTGAAGAAGAGGCAATGAACCTATCTTATCCAATATGTCTTGCCAAAATAGTTCTGAATCCAAAGAAATACCCAACTTTATGAGCGAGTTTGGAAAGCTGATTAGCCTTTTTAGAGAATCACATCCGCTGTCAATCTCGCAGAAAAAGGACTCAAGTTTATCCAGACATATAAGATTGGTGAGACTATACTTGTCATCCAAAAATTTATCATAACATATTGACAATTTTTTTATATTGGGAATTCTCTTAACTATTCCGTTGCTGCACTTGAAATTCAATAACAGCCCCAACGTTTGCAGATTTTCCAAAACAATATTATCACCTTGCAATTGGTCGTTATCGAATTCTATCATATAAGACCGAATATGCCTGATCAGAATCATGTCCAAAAGAAAAGTCGTTGTTGGACCTAAGTGGGAGAACCTGCAATATAATGTTTGTAGATTCCAAAATCGCACGACTGAATGAGGGCATTCAAAGGATGAGATTTTGATGTAGTGTGAGTTAACCAATTGATGTAAGCATGTTTCTGTTGAGCAATATGAATCAGGTGATTCCAATATCCTTAGCAACCTCAAATTGAGTGGTGGTAGTTCGTCGTCCTTAAGATTCCATATCAAAGTACGAGCTAATGGCATAGACGACATGGCGTTTATGGCTTCATCCTTTGATGTGCTCCTAGAAACAACAATGCGGCGTTGGGCAGCATTATTTACTATCCCTTGAGGAGGACTTCCAACCACAGTATAAAACCTTTCCTTTTCAGCTTCTCTCAAGCACAAATCTCTCAGCAAATCATGCATTTTGCACTTTTTTATTTTTCCTGCATTCCCCAACTTATGAATCAAAATAAGATTTCTACCAACAAGGTCCTCCAAGTACTCTTTCGCTATCTCTTCCATGCTTTTCTTACTTATTGGTTTTAGAAATCCTTCAGCAACCCACAATCTAACGAGCCTTTTGGTACGGATCTCTTCATCTTCTGGGATTACTCCCATATAGAGAAAACATGGTTTTAGATGAACGGGCAATTGCTTATAGCTCATGTATAATATTTTGAAGTAACGTTCATCATCCTCTAAATTCACTACTGAATTTAAGTTTTCTCTTATGTATTCCCAAAATTCAATTGTATGTTCGGACTTGGCCAAAAGTCCCCCAACCACAACAATTGACAAAGGAAGCCCTTTGCAACTTTTCCCTATTTCCTTCCCAATTTCCTCAAATTCGATTGGGCAATCCTTTTCTCCAAACACAGTCTTGGAGAGCAGGTCCCAACTATCATCCTCATCTAGAAGATTCATCAAAAGGCTATTAGAGTTGGGTAGGTTTGAAGCCAAAATCGAAAGCCTAGTTGTTATGACTATTCTGCTACCACTTTTGGTATTTGGTAAAAACATCCTAACTCCATCCCATGCCTCGATGCTCCACATATCATCTAGGACAATCAAGTATTTTCTACCATACAAGTGTTTGTGCAACATTTCTCCTAATTCACCCTTGCTCAAATCTTGACTTACGTCTCTATCAAGTAGTTGCTTAAGAAGTTGTGCAAGAATTTCCCGAATACTATATTCTTGAGAGATGGTAACCCAAGCACAAATATGAAAATGCTCCTTAATAAGACGATCTTGATAAATATTTATAGCAAGAGAAGTCTTACCTGAGCCACCCATTCCTACAATGGAAATGATTTGTAGATCAAGGCGATGAGAAGTGAGCTTATCCTTCATTTGAAGCAAGAGTTGATCAGCACCCACCATCCTTCTCTGCTGCACTTGCGCAACTGAAGAATCCGGAGGCGTTGACTTTGTGTGTAATTTAATTAGCATGGCTTCTTTCTCAATCAACGCCATTTCTTCAAGCACCTTCTCTACAGCTTCGTAAAAGACTTCATCGGAGCTGATCTTTCCCCCATCACTTGTGATCGAATCCACAATATGGGATTCGATGACGTCTTCAGCCGCATATGCTGCATCTGCAATGCGAGTCTCCAAAGGGTCTGCTTCGGCGGTGTAGGCAAGACTGGGGTTGTATGCTTCGAGAAATTTCTGGAGAAAAGTGATCCTTTGAGTGAGGAGATGAACTTGGTTTTTGTTGAGAGAGATAGGAGGGTGATTATGATTTTCAAGGGTGTCTATGATATGCATAAGAGAAAGCAGAGCTGCGTAAGCTGCCATCACTGTTTAATCTGGTTTAGATGAGAGAGAAGAAAATGCAGAATGTATGAAAATGAGAAGGCTTGGTGGTTCTGAATTCTTAAAAGCTGAATAGTAGTAAGATAAGGGATGAATGGATGATGTTAGAAGTCATTAATAATGGTAGTTGTGTTTCAAGATAGAAAAAAGAAGTGACTCATTAATTTCAATAAATTCATACTCTTAACAGGTACAGCCAAATAGAGTAGTACTATCGGAGATGTAATGATAAAATCATGTTTGTTAATAAGTCTGGAAATGAAAAATAAAAATTAATTTGTTGATAAATTTTGCTAATAATAATGCTATTGTGGTAATATTGCTGTCGAAGAAAATGTAGGTTGAAATACAATTAATTGATTGCATGAGTAAGTAGCATTGAACTTACCGTGCTTGTCGCTTTGTAGCATTAATTAGCAAAATTCCACCAACTTTCTTTTTTATGTTACACATTTCCTTGTATCCTTGTTGACTCAATAAATGGAACATTAACTCCACTCACAACAACTTTATCAGCTTTTTTAATCTGTATACCGACACCCAAATGGGACTTTACTTCATGGCCGGAGGGAATAATTATTTGTACTCACTATTCACTCTATCTCTACCCAGTAAATATTTCCAAATCGTGACGTGTTGGACTTTGGTACAGCTGGACTGAATGATCCAATTAGTCCAATTGTTCCAAAATGTGGCGTGGTTGTGCTATAATACAATTGGAAGGAATGAAATTCATTAGTCCCATTCGTACCATATCGCGAACACATTTAGATTTCACTAATTTAGCTAAAAGTGATTGGAAAACATATTTATGAAGATATCAATCGCGGGATAAGGACGATTTGCTAATTCTGCTATACATAATGATATGTAACTGCACAATCAATATTTTGTTAAGACAGAAGTAAAAAGTGGAAAACTGGCATTATTTTTGCTACTCCCGCTATACATGAATGAAATCCCTCATGTGGCTAGACTTTGCAACCCATTGCTAGGTAATGCAGTCTGTAACTGCCTCACGCCGAAATGGTATCCTCAGAGTTGGCATCATTAAACTTGGGATCCCGTCTTCTGAACCGCTGTCTTCTGGACGAATGGCATCCTCGTCGTTTCCAGTTAGACGCTGGTGAGGGCAGACAAGTGGCCTCTTATTCAGGCACTTGTGACACTCAATGCTGATGATGTTTTCCATTCTATCAGCTTTCAGATCCAAAGCATCTCCATGAACCCAAGCTGCAAGTTGGGGAGGGAGCAGTTAGTTTCCAAATAAGCTTAATTTGCTTATAGGGGGAAGTAGATTTAAGTCAAGATTATTACCTCCACATGTTTCACAGGAGACATAATGGAGGTTAGGCGCACGTTCCGGCTCATCACAGAGACTGCAGTTTGGATCTTCATTGATGGGAGCATCCTCTCCAGGAAGCAGTATAAGCATTTTTCTCTGAAGTCGAGACAATCTCTGATCATCTCTTCTTGAAAAATGCACACCTTTCACCCGGTATCTGCTACTTGTCTCTGCTCTCATTTTCTTGGGCACAAACATTGCTACAATGTCCCACAGTCCTTCTCTGGACAGCTTCTTCTTGTTCATCCCTCGTGAAATCTTTGCCTATACTGTTCCAGCAGAGCTTTTCGGGATCAGCAGCACGTCTTGCCCTCCAACGCTTTTGCATTTTTGGAGTTTGCAGAGACAGTGCATTCACCATTCCTATCCAACATTTTATGGCATGCGTGGATAGGCCAAGCAAAAAACCATGCACGACCAGACATGGAAAAAGCCTGCAGATTGATTCAAATAATATAGTTTTAAGATTATGCATTTTTCATATGCATCATTTGATAACAATCATAGATCATACAAAGATCCCAATTAGTTTCTAGTTTTTCAAGGAGGAATAGTTACTATTTGTGCCTGTGTGCGCGTGTTTGTGCAAATATATATCAAACATTGAGAAGGATAGTGCAATTATATAACAAACATAGAGCAGGATAGTGCAATTATATATCAAACATCAAGCAGAATAGTGCAAATATATATCAAACATAGAGCAGAATAGTGCATATATATATCAAACATTGAGCAGGATAGTGCAACTATATATCTAGCAAGAGGAAAGTATGAGAGGGAAAAGTTACATCCTTCGGAATAGGTAAGTAATCAATCTTTAACATCCCACAAAAGAAATGGAAAATATATCTTACAATGAGACGCAGTGCAAAATGGCCATTGTTTAATTGTAGAAAGAACATTATGTATTTATACCTTTGCAGTACTGGCAGGTTACAGCCTCCCCTGCACATCAGCATAAAAAAAAGATGATTAGTACATAGTATTATATTATAATCTAAGAAGAAAAAACTGTAACATACCTGATGATGACAGTGTCAGTGCAGTGTTGGCAGGTGGTTATTCTCTCTAACTCTGCTCTGTCGAAGAGGTATTCAAACCCCTTCTTCCTTTGAGGCAGTTCTACCCTTCCGCTACTGCTCTCATGAAGTTCTGCTGGAGCATCACTATTGGAAGCACGAAGAAGTCGCTTCTCTTGGAATGCTTTGAGAAGATGCAAGAGCACATGCGACTCTTCCAGCCAATACTTTTTTCGGTGACTGGAGCAATCCTCAAAAAGTGATCCGTGTTTGACAACAATGTTGGGGATCAACCTACTTTTCCCGAAATCCAAAAGGTACTTGACCTTTTCTCCCTCCCGTCTTTCCTCTCCCTCCCGTCTTTCCTTACTAATCACTACGTTTTTGAATGACTTGACGGGCTTTCTGGGTTCCTTTTCGGGCAGTAGACTGACATTCCCAATGTCATTCCACTTGATATTTGCTTCTAGCACCCTAACCTGCGCATTTGAGAGTATTCAATCAAGAAATAAGAACAAAATATTTTTTCAATCACTTCTCATTTGTAACATGCATTACATGGACGGTCCAGATCCAAACATTGATGTTCTATAACAGTGGCCAAAGTTTATTTTATCATGACCAATTTTATTTTCTATCGTGATCCATCTTAAAATTGATTGAATTTTAATGGCGGAATGACAACATTTTTTAAATGAAATGAAATCAACAGTAAATCGTTACTTATATATTTATTTATATTATACATAACTGATTTATAAAAGGAAAAAAATTGTTTTCTACATTTGTCTGTGGCTGAATCTGGACCAGTCCATGCTCGACGTGCTAATGTAAGACACAAGATGCACACATGATCGTCCGAACACCGGTGCCATGTAAAATACGAATAGAGCAATAAGAAAATACGTACCAGAAGTGCACGCTGCTACACTATTTTTGCCGTCTCAACAGCAGCTCTCCAAGCAGTAAACTTCATCCTCTTGGCATATTCGCCACTATCAGGGTGGGTAATGAACACCTGCAATCTTTGAACAACCACCTGCTACACGTCAAACTAGAAGTTGTTTGATAAAGGCTCAGTCAATGATCAATAGCTGAAAAGGGGAAAGAGAGGAAGAGAAGCCTGGGACCTTGTCGGGTAACTTCAGAAGAAGAAGCGCGAGGCACAACATTCCAATTGAAGAGCTCGCCTGAAGTCCTTCCACCCCTCCGCCAGGACACTCACCCCAACCGCATCTGTGGCAACTCCCTGCTTTGGAGACTTGCATTTACTGCTGCTGCTCCCAGCTACTAGAAGCACTCGGGTAGACCTTCTCACATTATGAGAAGCAGAACCCATCGACATCGTGACAGCAGCATCCGCATTCTTTGTCCAATCTCCAGAAAGTGCGCGGCGATGCAAATTCAACTCCAGCTGAATTCAAAGTCATAGCAAACTAGACAACCAATACAAAGAACAGATATACACAAACTTAAGAACTTTAAGCATGGAAACAGTCAGAAGAGGAGAATGGTTAAAACAAGAAGGTTATGTAAATTATAAGAATGGTTAAAACAAGATGGTTATGTAAATTATAAGAATGGTTAAAACAAGATGGTTATGTAAATTATACTTATTAATTGATAAATGATGGATAACTATATAACATATATACATAGATATACAGATATAAATCAGTTTATACGTATCAAATAAAGGATGCATGTGTATAGTAATGAGGAGTTTTTTTTTCAAAAAAGATGACAATGTGTTTTGAAAGGAAATGTATTAAATGGAAACAGGTTCGTTTTGGAGAACACATGATATGAAATCAAGGCAAGTTACATTTTTTTCATCTAAAATTTTACACTTAATATATAAAACTTTACGATGTGCATTATTGTACAAATGATTCTCCAACATTGTTCAATTATTGTGCAAATAATTCTCCACATTGTTTAATTATTGTGCAAACTGAGCCCTACAAATTCAGGACACCTCAAAGTAATGCCTACAGTCTCCACCAATCTCCGATAGAAAGCCCCGATGCATGGCAATTTAGCCATTCCATTAATTATGCTTGGAACACCATCAAATCCTATACTATCCTATACCATCAAAAAATTCCTAGCACACTACTAAGAGAAGAGGAAAGGAGAAGAAGTAGTGAGTGTGAGGTTATCCGACTAAGGTGTTGCTTGCAAGAGAGCGTTTCTTAATTGAGGAAGAGAGCTGTGTAAAGCTTCCAAGTGTGCCAAGTTTTCTTTTCAGTTACAAGGTTTAGGTTCAAATTTCCATATTAGGTATAAAATCTAGGTATTAAATTAAGGTCTCATCAATACATCGTGTTACACAAAAAGATTTTTAAAAAATGACAAAACCAAATGGCGTCGTTCTTTTGGCCTTGGGTCTTAAAAGAAATAGAAAGACTCCCTTTTAATGCATAAAAAGATTAAATGTAAGATTAAACAACATCAGGTTTGGCCTAGGATTTTGAAAGGGGGGAAAAAAAGTGAGAGACCACCGAGGGAGCGCATCGCTGTTTTCTGATATAACAAAACAGGAAATAAAAAAATGTGCAAACGACGTCATTTTGGCCTTACATATTTAAGAAAAAAAGAAAAGAAACCGTTGAGGCCACGTGTCGCTGTTGTGATGATATAAACAAAACAGAAAAGAATGGAAGGCGCTAACGACGTCGTTTTGGCCTAAGATTTTGACCAAAAAAATGAAAGACCGCGGAGGCCGCGTGTCGCTGTTTGATGATATAACAAAACATGAAAGAATGGAAAGAGCAGACGACATCGTTTTGGCCTTAGATTTGAACCAAAAAAAAAACAGACAGTCAAGGCCGTGTGCTGTTTTAATAATACAACAAAACAGGAAAGAATGAAAGAATCAAAGAAGCAAATGACATCGTTTTGGCCTAAGGTGTTTTATTAAATAAAAAAGAGACGCCTAGGAAGTGTGTTGCTGTTTTGACTAGGAAGTGTGTTGCTGTTTTGATGATATACCAAAACAGAAGAGCATGAAAGAGCAAACGACGTCGTTTTAGACTTAAGTTCTTTAAACAATAAAAGATCCGGATAGCACCGCAACGCCTTAAGTTCTTTTGACAATAAAAGGTCCAGACAGCACCGCAAGGTGCTATCCGGACCATAAAGTTTGAGTCATAACATTAGGGTTTAGGGCCTAGAGTTATAGCTAAGCACACTAGTTCTATAAATGGCCTCCGCCTAAAAAGCCTGTAACACAGCAATCTTCAACATGTGAGCAAATTTGGTCAAAGTTATCTCTCCAAAAACAGCATGACATTAAATAGCTAATAAAAATATAACAAGTTATTGGGTCAAGATATACACGCAAGTTTTCTGCGACCTTTTATTGACAATTTATACCCACTTTAATGAAATTTACAAAGAAATATAATACTACTATATTTTTTCAAGCAAGGATAACAAACTCATGACTCATGTTTAAAATGCACCAAACTAGCTCATCTATTATATTAAACAATATCGTCTTAGTCAGATTGAGCATGTGAATAGATAATATTTCTGCATACAGTAAATTAAAGCTCTGTAGTTAAAAGAAGTATACCAACCTGAAGGAGCATTTTGTTCAGGTATCCCATATGAGTTGCCTCAAGACCAAATCTTCGGTAAATTCTGGAATGATTCTGATTCAACCAAGACCCTGATAAAAGCCCCTGCAGACGATCCTCGATCCAAATAACATGGCAGATAAGATCAATAAGATGTATGTTGGTCTTCTCTCCTGCCCGAATACCTAAAGTGTGACTCGTAGCTTTGCAGCCGCAGCACCAGCCACACTTCTCTTTCCTCGACTGCAAATTCAGGTTTTGCAAGAAACACAAAGCATTATCTGTTCGATATGATTCTCATCTGCAATACCATGATTTGCTCTGCTGATTTTGTGGCATCTTCAGCAGTCAATTTTGATGCCAACTCTTTCGAGCAGGATGCTGCCGTACGAGCTCGTACAAGTTGGCATAACATGGCTCGCGATCATTTGCAGTCACTTGGTCGTCATCTCCTTGTACAGTTGTGATGATGACTGGTTCTTCTGAACCATCTCCACACGGACGTTGAAATGCCAAATTCCGGCAGTGTTGTGTCTATACCCAGAAAGATAGTTCCCTTAGAAGAATCTAAGACAGATAATCCAATCTTGTCTTCTTCTGAAGAAGGATCAGCCCAAGTCAACTTCAACGTCAGTGGTGCCGGTTGGGGTCGAACGCATTGCAGAAAGAGCCCTCGACTCAGGATAAGTTTCCTGTCCAGAACAGAATAGATGATTCACTGAATTCCAGTGCTTACGAACAGCGGTTGTTATCTTGTCATAGTGACTAGATGAACAAAACTCGAGCACTGCAAGAACGGCTGCTTCATCATCTCCCTTGTACAAGAGAAATGAGTGTTCATCGTTACACAAATCTGACCTGCAAATAACCACGGTAGAGGTGAGTGATGACAATATAGTTCTTTTGAGAAGCTATCACTAAATATTTACAATCTGAAAAAATCATAGATCAATTAGAAATAAGGAAAAATGATCAAAAACATGAAAATTTGCCTAAGAAAGCAGATCGAGTTAGATATTTTTGCTGATTATGTTGTTTCTTAAAAAGTTCATCTTTAATAGGATACAAATACGAAATTTGTAATAAAATTACAACAGATAAAACATAGTCATCAGAGTAGATAAACACCATTTTGACAAACTTGAAGAATATCCCAACAGAAAATACGAAGGTAAAGCATAATCTGCACAAGCATCAATTTTCATATACTAAAAAGCTAAAGCAAGTTCAAACCAGGCAATACTGACAATAAGCAGTGAACAACATCAAAATATTTCGACTCCAATGCCAGCAAATGAGGGTAATTGGGTACTTGGGTACTTTGACTCTTAAAAGATGCCTATATATTAGAAAGTGGAAAGTGGTGGCTATTTGTGCCCCTAACACTTTAAAAAACACACACACACACAAATAAAATAAAAAACAATTTTTCAAAAAAAAAACGGTCAGTGGATTTTTCATTCAAAGTTTGGGAAAAAACTTGGGGGTTAGAGTTAATTAGGAAGTAAATAAAAAGTAATTAGAATTTATTAATCATAATCAAAGCTTATTAATTTTTAATTATGATTTATTAATCTCCAATTAAAATTTATTAAATTCTGATTCGAATTTATAAAATTAAAATTTATTAATTCTTAACTAACTTTATTAATCCCCATTAGGATTTATAAGTTAATCAGAATTAATTAGAAAACAAAAAAAAAACTAAGTAAAAAATTAAATTTAAACATATGTTAATGCCTCATAAGTTTGAGCAGAGCATAAGAATTTTTTGTCAAAACAGGACATTAATTAACACTATTAAGAAAATCTGGGCAAGAGATCTCCATAATTAGTAGTGGGACCATCAAGAAGCCAATGGAGTAAGTCATGCATGAATACGAAGATGAATATGAATAGGAATAGGATTTCAGAAAAAGTGAAAGAACTTACACCAATAGTAGTCAAAGCATGTATAGTAGATTCAGGCATGAGGATCAACTCCGACCAATTCCAACCCTCGAACAGATTTGGTCAGATGGAAAGGCTTGGGCTTGGCCTTATCGAATGTACATTCAGTTCAAAATCAATCCCCCTCTGGCAAAAGGCTGCCGGCGACGCCAACACATTTTTCACTGAACGCCGCAGGGCAGCCATTGCAGCATATCAAGTTACCATGTGTTCTTTCTATAAAGATAGCACTCATTGCCATTGCCATCGTCCACGAAATCGTTCGTGTATTCTTCCGCCATGCAAGAAATGGAAGCTCCATCTCCCTTAGCCGCCTTCATCACTACTTTGCAACTTAAGTACCCTTCTGTTGATCTCTGACCTGCACGCTTCTGATTCAACTACTTCATCGCAGAGATGCTGCAGTATCGCGATTTTTGTGGATGCTGGCATCGCGCAGTAGTCGCTCTGGAAAGGCTCAAAAGCATCTTCTTTACTGAGTTCAGCCAAACCAGGGATGTATTTGGATTTTAGACTGTGGAATGTTAGGTACTTATACAGAAACACAGGCCATGTAAATGAAACGAGGGAATCCCAGTTCAGAGAAATATGAGATCCAAAGAAAGTGCCAACACCAACAAAGTGGCTCTTGTTTCAGTTTTAAAGCTTTTAAGACTTTGGTGGGAATACCATGCCTGTAGCTAACAAAGTGCCTCTTGATTAGAAAACAAATGCAGATAGACATTTCGAAATACAAACACAAATAATCATATTGATATAACATTCTCCATTTCAAAACTTTCAAGTGAGAGAAAGCTAGGAGTGAGAAGCACCGAGTTGATATGGTCAAGGCATGCATCAAAGAGACCAATTCGATGAGTAGTTTTCGTCTTGCTGCAGTAGTTAAACTCCATTATTCCATTATTCCATTATTCCTATAGACCTGACAATTATCACTCACAGCAGCCCAACCAGCAGTTAAACTCCCACTACAAATCTGTAAATTACCATCATCATATAGTTTCGCATTTCTTTCTTAAACATAATCAGGATCCAGAAAACACCTATGAACCTAAGGACTATACAAAAAAACAGATCATAACATTGATCAGAAAACAAATGCAGATAGACATTTTGAAATGCAAATACAAATAATCATATTGAGATAACATTTCTCCATTCTGAAACTTTTGAGTGAGAGAAAGCTAGGAGTGAGAAGCACCTTGGTAGCCTTTCCCAGCTCATTGTATGAGAAATGCACTGGTTCACTCGATTGCATACTCAAGTAGCACGTATTCAGATGATGATGCACCACCACCACAACAAAGTGGGTAACAAAGCTCTCAACCTCCATATATTTTTTCCCCCACCACTAGCTGAAGCAGCCGATCAATTAGGCATCAGGGCAAGCAAACTTTGACATACGAAGACACTCAAGAAACTACTCAACTTTAAGTAACACTGCCCTGATCCATCCGACAAAGAAGTTGAAGCAACAGAATTGCGGTTACAAGGTTAATTCCAGTTTCTCTGTATGATCTAATGGTAACATAGCAACCTGCCCATAGCAATCTTGAAGCTCAACTTTTCTCTTACAACCTTTCCTACTTCGCTTCGAATCAATCAACTCAAGACATTGTGAAGGACAACCAAAAGTGGGAGAAGTATTATTGTAACTACATATTACATTATGACCACAGAACCCATAAACCTGACATTGATCACTCACATCAACCCAACCAGCATTTAAACTCCTACTACCTTGTGCAAAACTAAAAATCCTTAAATTACCATCATTATCTATTTCACAATTCTCTCTTCTGCATAATCAGAATCCAGAAAACACCTTGAGTGACAAGGTGACGATGTGAGAAAACAAATTCTTGAGGAACAAATTCATTAGTGATTGGAATGCAAAGCATTAGGCTGAACATGAGGACTATAAAAAGAAAAAGTAGACCATTACCTTGATTAGAAAAAAAAACGCATATTAGCATTTCGAAATACCTTTACATTAAGCTGAACATGAGGACTATACAAAACAGCACCATAACCTTGATTAGAAAACAAATGCCGATAGAAATAATCATATTGAGATAACATTCTCCATTTCGAAACTTTTGAGCGAGAGAAAGCTAGGAGTGAGAAGCGCCAAGTTGATGTCACAGCCACGACCTGCGCTAAATATACCAGTTCGACGTCTACCAATTCGACAAGTAGTTTTGGTCTTGTTGGAGTACTAAAAGAGAAACTTTCCATCCCATGACAACAAGAAGTCGCCATCTTTGAAAATTTTGATAGGGTAAACTAGATCGCCGCCCATATTCTCGAAATTAGGATTTTGGGGGATCACATGCTCCTTGGTCCAAGATTTCTCGACTTCACATTCATTCATTACCCAGATAACAATCACATCATCAAACTCGTTATCACACAAATACAGGCGACCATTAAAAACAGACAGTACCACAATAATTACACCGCTTTCTATAAGAGGAGGAGGAGCACAAAAGGTAGTAAAACACTCGGTTTCAAGATCAAAGCAAGAATCTGAATCCGATACTATCCAGTAGAGACTGCCATTCACAAATTCACCAACGCTAGAAATGTAATCCAGCTTGGCACCTGCTTCAACAGATCTCCATGATCCTGTTCCAAGAGTCAGGTGGCCCCACCTCTGGCTCTAATTCATGTACAATACGGACCACCTTATGCTCCCCGCCGATTTTGCTCTTCCCAAATCCATAAATAAGAAATTCTGAATCGGAGACGGGTACGTGAGGGTAGTGAACTGAAGCTCGACAAATTTATGAGTGATTGGGTTACATAGATAAACAACATCACGATTTTCGTCATTCTTCTTAAGGAAAAGAAAACCATTTGTTTAATTAAATTTTTACTTTTATTTAATTTCATTATTCATTCTTTATTCATTTTCCTTAAGTGATTGCTTGATGGAAACTGTTCGTATGATTGTTAAATCATGGCTTATATTTATTTGATTAATTTCGTAAATTTCTGTTTTTATTTATATTTATGCTTTATTTAAATTCCTACATTTATTTAAATTTGCTTTGAATTCCTGTTTTCTTTAATTTCTTGCACGATATGATTTCTTTATGTATTGAGTGTGAGTGTGAAATCTGTACAAGCAAACAAGGCATTACAAAATCCGTACAGAAAAATTAAGAGGGAAAGTTAACTTTTCATTGAAAGTTTTGGAGCCAAAGTACTTCCTAAATTCCTTACAAAAAAGGGGGAAAAAATCAAACACCACCTACTCTATAAATACAGTCTTTAAGGCTCTTATTCAATTCATTACAATCACCAAAATTCACTCAATACAACCACCTAAATTCCTTAAAATAGAAGAAAACAGTAAAAATGGTTGATCCACGAGCCAAGCTGAAATTAAGTGACGACGAGGGAAATACCATTACACAGTGGCTGATGGTACATAACATGAATAGAAAGCTCAACTGGGGAGCCAAAAAGGAGGCGTCGGAGCTATTTCATGTGAGTTTAAATACCGTTTTCGCATTTGGAAGATCGCATCATTTCAGCTAGCCCAAGGAATTCTTGTCCATGTTAGAAATAAGAAGAAAGGGTCAGAATGGACAACAAAAAAAAGTATTGATGCAGCCAAGGTAAAATCTATCTCAGTCCTTCAAAGATCATCATTGAGAATCTTGGCAGAGAACATTGGTGTTAGTAAAAGTCTTGTATATGTGTGGGTGAAACAAAAAAAGCTAAAGCCACATACTAATGCATCAAACCATTCCTTACCCCAGAAAACAAGCTGTGTAGACTCGATTGGAGCCTTAGTCAGCTTGCTGGAAAGATTGAGGGTGGCAAGTTAAAGTTTCAGACAATGTACAACACAGTTCATGTTGACGAGAAGTGGTTTTACCTCACCAAAAACAAAGACAGATACTACATGGTGCCAGGGGTGATTCGGTCACGCAGAACATGCAAATCAAAGAGGTTTTTCCCTAAAATCATGTATAATTGTGCAGTTTCAAGACTAGTTATAGATAGAGAGGGCAATGTATTGTTTGATGGAAAGTTTGGCATCTTTCCATTCATCGTAGAAGAGCCGCTCAAAGAAATTCAAAAAATAGAAGCAAAGGCACAATGGAGATTCATCCAATTCCAGCAATCACAAAACCAGTCATGAAAGATCAACTAATCAATGAGGTTAGTTTTATGCATCAATGGGACAGCCTTGATACTCAATCAAGTGTAGTATTTTGTTCTAGGAGTTTAATGCATCAGTTTCATATGCATCAATCCAGTGCAGCATCCAAAGTATACAGTTCAATGCATCAAAGGGACAATTTTTACTCAATCAAGTGTAGTACTTGTTCTAGGAGTTTAATGCATCAATTAACATTGAAATGAGACATCATATGCATTAATCAAGTGCAGCATCCAAAGTATACAGTTCAATGCATCAAAGGGACAGCCTTTGCTCAATCAAGTGTAGTATCTTGTTCTAGGAGTTTAATGCATTAGTTAACATTGAAATGAGACATCATATGCATTAATCAAGTGCAACATCCAAAGTATATAGTTCAATGCATCAAAGGGACATCCTTTACTCTCAAGTGTTATGTATCAGTTAACATTGAAATGAGACATCATATGCATCAATCAAGTTCAACATCCATTTCTTACCGATAAATGCATCAAAGTCACATAATCAGATCTTAAGCAAGTGGTGTAATGCAGATGTTACCTGTTATCAAAGCAAAGTGGCCAAATTTCCTACCCAAAATCATATTCATACAACAAGACAATGCAAAACCACACATTCAAGACAATGATCCAGATTTCATGGCAGTTGCAAGAGCTGATGGATTTCAAATCCATTTAGTCTGCCAACCAGCCAATTCACCAGATACAAATGTGAATGATTTAGGCTTCTTTAGAGCCATTCAATCACTCAAAGATAAGAAACCAACCCTAGTAGGGTTGAAGATTTACTACAAAATGTGAAACAAGCATATGAAGAATACTCCCCAAGTAAGTTAAACAATGTCTTTTTAACTTTGCAAGGCCGTTACACAGAAATCATGAAGGAAAAAGGTGGCAACAACTACAAGATTCCCCATATGGGAAAGGAGAAACTTGCAAGGCTAGGAGAGCTACCACAGTGTCTAAAAGTTGATGAACAACTTGTGCATGATAACTTGGAATACTTAAACCAACATGCAAAGGGTGAGAACAGGTTTTATAATTTGGATAAGCTGATTGAGGAAATGGAACAAGTGGATTTAGAAGATTAGTAGGAGATGGTTGGGCTATGCAGATCAGGATTTACAAGAACAAACTATATGTGACAGTTTTTGTGTAGTTTGGCATGTAAACTGATTTTTCTTTTTTGCAAATGAACATGTAATTAGTCTCAGCAATGCCATTTTGCATCATCGACTTTTCAATTAACACTTTCAGCATTCTAAATCAACCTCCTAAACTAGGAAAACAATCACCTAGTGGTGACATGATAAATAATGCATCAAGTGCAGTATCTTGTTCTTAGAAATAATGCATCAATTAATACATCAGAACATGCAGGGACACAACATGGATATATGCAGGGACATATGCTGAAATTCAGCCAAAAAACACATCATTTCACTCATTTCCTCATTCCATGGCCTAAAAATCATAGATAGAAACAGATTAGTGATCACAGATCACTAAACACTCAAATTCAGCCAACAAAACACATCATTGCATCAATTACTCACAAATCAGTAATCACATATCACAAACCAACGGGCATTGAATCCAGCAAAATGAAAGATGGCATCACCAGCCCCCACCAAGTGACAAATTAGAAGAAAGTCACCTGATTATATGAGTCTAAGCACGCTAGGAAAGAACATTCATAGAAACTGCAGATATCTCACTCGAGCTTCCTCACTCTCCCATATATTTGGGATTAAAGGAAGGGCATCTACAAGATATCAAATTACAAACATTAGTATACAGTTAGAAATGTTACTGGAAATATTTAAAATAACCACAGAATCAACATTAGGGTTGAGATTCACCTAAAACCACAACATATGACAAACAAACTTAAAATCAAAATCACAAGTCAACAAAGAGGGAGATCCTACTTGGCGTGAGTATCCAAGAACTTAGGGTAGAAGTTTACCTCTTCAATTTCAGTCTTCGGCACCGCAGATTCGAAGGGTTGAGATTCAGTCTCCAGCACCATAGATTCATAGGGTTCAGACCATGGAGGTTCATCCACCACCATCGATCCAGCAGTGGCGTAACAGATCTCTGCAGATCCATCCTCCGCCGCCGTCGAGTCAGAGGGCGCCGACACCATCCCTTCCTCGGTTTCCGTCTCCATCGAGTCAGAGGGCACCGACACCATCCCCTCATCCGTTTATGTCGCCGTCGAGTCGAAGGCATAATAGATCTGGACAGATCTAGCCTCCTCCGCCGCCTTGTTGACTGAATCATCAACCAACTTCCAACATTTTTCAGAGACTTGTATGAACGAATACTTAGACATTGGAGAGAATCGAGATGAGCAGCAGATTATGGATTCAGCGTAGAGATGAATTGGGCGAAGAAGAGAGAAAGATGGTGATTAGGGTTCGAGAAATGAGAGATGAACTGAGAGAAAATGAAAGACGATTTGCCTCATTAGGGTTTGAACAACTCAGAAAAGATAGGGGAAATGGGTTGTGTTATTTGGGATGGGAAGGGGGATTTGGGCTGAGTAATTAAGTAGATTAGTGAGGTTAATTAATTAGGATTAATATTATGGGGTGGATCCAATAATGGCATTGAGTGTAATTTTAAGAAAAGTGGGAGGGTATAGTTGTACGGGCTGGGAAGGGGGATTTGGGCTGAGTAAATAAGTAGATTAGTGAGGTTAATTAATTAGGATTAATATTATAGGGTGGATCCAATAATGGCATTGAGTGTAACTTTAAGAAAAGTGGGAGGGTATGGTTGTACAAAAAGGTAAACAGACATTTGATTTGTGGACAAAAAAATATGGGTAAGTAGGCATTTGATTTTTGGACGGAGGGAGTAGTACTCCCTCCGTCATCAAATAAGTGTCCTACTTACCACTTTCTCTTGTCCTCAAATAAGTGTCCTACTTACACTTTTCGTACAAAAGTAACCTCCACCTTTTGCAATATTTACTACCCCTTACCATTCTGGACCTACAATTAAATCACTAGTCTAATTCCCTAATTCTCTAATCTAATTCCCTAATTGGGCAGCCCAAATATAGCCCCCATTTTAATACACAAAATTCCCACTCCATAACAACAGATCTGTATCTCTCTCTTTACAAACCCATAAATTCCTCTTCGCCGTCGTCCTCCTCCCTGATCTCTTTCTCTCTCGACAAACCCTAATTTCCTCCTTCGATCTGCAACTCCAAGAAGCGCAATACAACGTCTGTTTCTCCCTTTATTCTCCCCCATTTTCGCTCCTCTGATTTGCACAGTTCTCATCTCGACATTGAAATTCAACTTGCCTTCGTCAGAGACGCCCGTTTTTTTAGCGGAATCATTGGGAGCAACGTCGGCCGGCAGCGGCGGCAGGATTTCTGGTCCATTTATTCTGCCGGCCTCCGTCGTCAACTCACCGTCAAGAGCCTCTGGCGGAGGAACGTCGATATTCAACAATCCCCTCCTCCCCATTTTCCACACGACCAAACTTTCGCCTTCGAACCCTTCATCTTCGCGGCGGCTGGGCTGCGAGTTCAGCGGCGACGCGACGGTGGATATGCTGGCAAGATTATTTCTGACTGACATTTATGCCTCGGACCGTCCGTGTAAACAGCTGGCGTTGAAATTCTTATCTTCACTCGACGCCATTGACGCCGAATTCATTCTAATTCCAATCAATCTAAAAACGCTAATGAGAGAGAAGAGAGGAGGGATTGAAATCAGAGGGACTGTTGCAGTTATTTTGACAGGCAAGAAAGAGAGAGAGAGAGAGAGAGAGAGAGAGAGAGGGGGGGGGGGGGGGGAGAGGGATGAGAGAGAAGGAGAGGAGAAATGGTGAAATGCCAGAAGAGGAGAAGATCAATAACAACAATATTGATGAAGAAACGAAGACATGGAATTTGAGGCAATAACTAAACAAGATTAGCAATATTAAATAATTTATTAACAATACCCTTATATCCTACTTTTACCCCACTCAAAACACCATTTTCAGCTTTTTTAAATACCGTGCCCAAAGCCAAATGGGACACTTATATGAGGACGGAGGGAGTATTATTTTTTTATGAGTCGGACTCCGTTGCATATGTGTGCACTGTGGAACAGCTACCCGATCCGGAGTCCGATCCGCTTAACCCGTTCATTTGACTTTTTTTCAGTTTTTTTTTAATTTTTAGATTTTTTTTTTTCGGCGAAGCCGGGCCAAAGGTTCTGTCTTCGCTGTGATTACTAATATAGAGATAATCGTAGTGGCAATCATTTGGATTCTTCAACTCACTCCGAGAGGCTTTATGCTCCCTTTCCTCAATCTCTTAACCAAAGAAGATGAGACAAACAAAAAAAATAAGTGGCAAAATAAAAAAAAAGGAATAAATCTGGAAAAAGAAAAAGAAAAAGAAACTTGGGCACGTGAGATACACGCGCTGCCCGTGGCGGCACAACACGTGAATCTCACGCGCCACGCGCGGGTAATGGGCTAGGTCAGGTCGGGTGTTGCACCGTGCAGCTGTTGCACGGGAGACTTTGTCTGTTTTTATTCTCTCGATTCTTTTTTTCTTTCATTGAATTTTCTTTTGCCTTTATTTTATCCATTTAAAATTATTAATACATACAATCCAAAAATTATTTTTCAAACTTCCAATATCATCCAAACTTTCAAACTTAAGTTGACATATTCATCCATTTGCAGGCATGGCTTATTTCTTTTCAATTTTGTATTTTATCTCTTGTAATTTCCATTTGCTATTGAATTCCGTGCTTAATTTATTGTATCATAATCTATAATTGTAGATTTGAAATAGAACAATTGATTATAATTTATATATAATATGTAAATAATAAATAATTGAAACAGACAAATATTTTAGGCCAGTAGGTGCCATTAATATAGCATAAAAATAATCGAATTAGGATGATTTGTAAGCTGTGTATGTGGAAGAGAGGAAAATAAATTTTATTCTTTGTGACGGATTATTAGAAAACTCTTCCCTCTTCAAAGAAAATTTTACTCCATTTATGCCACTGGACATGCACTACTATTAGGCATTAATATTAAGGACAAAGGTAAAAAGATAGAAAATTAATATGTTACCACTTTTGAAGCGTTAATTCTTTCTATTTAGGAATGAAATATATTTAGTGAAACATCCAAAAGAGGAAAGTGAAATATTTTGAGTGGGACGAAGGAAGTATTTCCTAATGACAGATTGTTTAAACTGATTGTTATTATAATTTGTTTAATTCATTTTGTAAAACGTCAGACTACCTGCAGTGATAGTATTTTTAAAGAGTGTCTCTTTAAGTTTTTTGGAGATAGAGATAGTGAGTTGTAGTGGGGCTGTCTCTAAGGGGTGTCTCTATCTAATTTCTGAATTTGTATTTTGCATTAATTTTAATAAGAAAATTTGAAAATTTCATTAATTTAAACAAATAACTAGTACAATACATTAATTGAAATAAAACAAATAAAAACATTACATTAATTGAAATTTAAAAAATAAAAAAACATCCTACTCCTCAACCGGCCCAAATCGGCTCCAAACATGCTCGATCAAATCATTGGTGAGCCGATGGTGCTTCCTTGTATCTCTTAACGCAGCGTCCCATTTGAGATAATTCTTTCAGGAGAGCGGAGTGGGGACTCAGATTACATCACTAGCCGGCGTTGTTTTTGTGTCCTCTGTCAAGTTCTCAGCATCCTCCCCTCTCATCTTAAATGATCATATTGTGCAAAATAATGCACGTAAACATGATGTTGCGGAGGTGCTGTGTGTACCAGTTCCGGGCCGGGTTCCGGATAATTCCCCATCGGGCTTGAAGAACACCAAATGCCCGTTCGATATCCTTCCTCGTCGCTTCCTGCATCTTCTTGAACCGCGCCGCCTTCTCGTCCGTTGCAAGCGGGGGAGCTTTGATCAAAGCTGCCCAATCCGGGTAGATCCCATCGATTAAGTAGTAACCGCCGTCGTAGGACTTTCCGTTCACCAAGAATTGGCACGGCGGAGCCCGTTCTTTAAGCACGTCCTCGAATAAAGGCGACTGATTGAGGATGTCGATATCATTGTTGGAGCCGGCTACTCGGCGTGCCAAATTCATTAATCTTGAGACGTCACGGCCTCAAGAATCAAGAAAAGCACGCCAATATCTCCTCGTGTGTAGGTAGCCGACCACGCCTTCGGGCAGTTCCTTCACGCCCAGTGCATGCACTCCAGACTACCAAGCATCCTTGAAATGTCGTGCCTCTCCTCGTGCATCCGCAACAACCGAGCGGTGTCTTGAGCATTTGGCCTCCTCAAGTACACGTCACCGAATAGCTCGATGACACCTTTGCAGAACTTCCGGAGGTAAAGACGGCCGGTGCTATCTCCGATCTTCAAGTATTCATCGAATGTATCCGGTGCTCCATCGGTGGCTAGTTGGCGAATGGCCATTGTGCATTTTTGCACCGACGTGAGGCCCCATTTGCCGGCTGCATCTTGTTTTTGCTGGAAGTACCGCACATTCTGCTCCAACGCCTCGCAAATCTTCAAGAACAGATGCTTGTGCATCCGAAAAGACGGGCGAAAAAATATTGGGTCGTACATCGGGTTGTCGTTGAAGTAGTCGACCATCAACTGCTGCAGGGCAGCCTCCCAATCGCGGTGTACGACCGTCCTCTTCATCTTTTTTTTTTCTTGGAGGCGAAGAGTCGAGCGACAACAGCTTGGAGGTTTGTCACCATCGACATAATCTCGTCGTCGGTGCCATGAGAAGAGTAGCCGGTTGAGGACTCCGACGAGGAAGACATTTTTTTGTGAAAAAATAGAGAGAAAACTAAAGGAAGAAGATGAATTTGGTGTGGAAAAAAATAGTATGATGAAGTGGGGTATTTATAGGTGTGAATGAATAAAAAAAAAAATCGGCTAAAATAGTCATTTAAAGCCGTTGGAGTCAATATAGTCGCTGCCTATTTTTTTTTTTCGGTCAAGCGCGTGCATTGCATGCGCCTTATTTAAAAAAAAAAAAAGTCCAGCGCGTGCAATGCATGCGCCGGATCGAGACGGTCTCGTCGTAACGGGACGGGCTTGAGACGCGAAGGCCTGCAGCGGGCCGTCTCATCGCCGGCATGTCTCGGGCAATAGAGATGTCCTCTGCGAGCCATCTCACAACTATATCAAACTATTATTATTCTCGGAGTGTATAAATATAAATTTTCAAAAAAAAAAAACGAATGTTGTTTTGATGCCTAAATAAAATAAAATAAAATAAAATAATATGTACACTCGGGATGAAATCCAGTATTCTTTTGGTATCGAAACCACGTCGTTTGATTTAGACTCAATTTTAATTTATTTTGCTAAAATTCATCTCAATTTCAGCAATTCTATGTCGAATTTTTATGGAAGAAAAATCGAATATCAAGATGTAACTATAAAAACTGATAGTTCAAATAATGTATGTTGATATTAGTAACACGGAATATTTGGATCAAGCCCAACCCACATCCGCAAGCAGCACGATACCACGAGGGAGCCTGGAAAGTCACGAACGAATCTTTGAAGAAATTCGCGGTGCGATTTTGATTTTTTTTTCTGAATGTTATTGGGGCTTGAGGAATTGAGCCGATAAGCCCAATAGCGGTGGACCCTTACAAATAGATGAAATTCATCTTGAATTAGTGGTTCATCCTATAGTCGCTTTTTATAACCCCATAATTGTACAACATTAATTAGTAATTAGAAATTTACAATCCTTTTCCAATATTCTTGATGCAACTCTAATCTATTAGTTGTTGTTTTTTCACAGCTAAACATAGAAAATCAAGAAATCGTTACAATGAGAGAGAACAGGCCAAGATACGAATCTGTACTCAGTTTTCAACTCACTTAGTCTCAGAGTGTAATAATGAGGAACTTGCCCAATTTCCGGAGCCGTTCTTCCCGGAGCCGGAGGCGAAAGATGAAACTCTGGCCGTCTGAGAGCACCGGCATTGACAACGACATAAAGGGCACAACACGGATCCTAAGGCGATATCAAACCAATTCTCCCAATTCAAGTGCTTCCCCGACTGGTCCTCAGACGTGAAGAGGAAGCTATCAAGGGATTTTTCATGATCATCAAGAGGAACCTAACCTCCATACCATCCAATGCCAAAAAAGCTCACATTCTTTCTTCCTTTCCTCTTTACTTTAAAATTTAATAAGTTCTCGCAGTCACTACTCAAAGGAAGCTCGACACGTGAAGGATTACATCGGTAACGCTATTGAAAGAATGTAATTTGCTGAGAGAAACTAAAACATATTATCGTTATTTCAGTAAATGAGCTCATGTGACTGCAACGCAAATGCACTTTAAGAAGGGAGAAACACTAATACTTTCACTTCTGGACCGAGACAATTTAAACATATCGACTTTCTCAGTAGCTATAGTCTTGTTGGTATAATAGAAGAGGGACAAAAATTCTCATCCCAACAACATATTTCCATCTTGGAACACTTGATAGGGCAAACAACATAAGATCCATCAAGAAAACCAGCTTGAAGAAATTCACAAGTAAAATTCAAGTTTTTGCTCATGATAAATTCCTTACTCTAAGAATCCCAAGCCCTATATGCCTTCATTGACCAAATAACAACCTAAACATAAATAATCCTCCAAAGCAACCAAGTTCATAGACCTTTCCCCCATAAAATAGTACGAGGAGGAGGCGAAAAGGTGCTAAAACACTACGTATCAAGATCAAAGCAACAAATCCATCATATAGCAAAGATGTCCATTCACAAATGCATCGGTCCAATGAGAACTCTACTCGATAAGAACATCAAGTGAGATGCTTCTCTATGAGCCATTCCAAGAGTGTGCACCCGACACGAGATTAGACTTCCTGAGGAGAACAGACACATCTCCAAATCAAGAATTGGCTCAAAAAAAGTCTTAACCACCTTAAGTTAGCCGGATATTTTACTTGCTCCAAATCCATAAGTGACAACTTGAAAACGCGAGAACAGATATTCTAGAAGACAATGAGGCTGAAAACAGTCATTAGCAATTGGATTGCATATATAAAGAGCATTAGACAGATCAGGAGAAGAATTGCCTTGATTGTAAAACAAATGCGTATTAGCATTTCAAAATAGCTTTACATTAGGTTAAAGTTGAGCACTACACAAATTAGCAGACCATAACCGTGGTTGGAAATCAAATGCATATAGCATTTCGAAAAGGCCTTACATTAGGCTGATCAAGAAGACTACACAAAAAAGCAAATCGTTACACTGATTAGAAAACAAATGCAGATTAGATTAGGATTTCGAAATGAAAAATGTCATAATGAGATCACATTCTCCATTGGGAAACTCTTGAGTGAGAGAAAACTCGGAGTGAGAAGCATTGAAGTGATAAAGTCATCATCCCCTGCATCAAAGACTCCAATTCGTTGAGTAGTTTTTGTCCTGTTGGAGTAGTAGAAAAGGACTCGCCCATTCCATAGCATCAAAACATCCCCATCTTTGAAAACATGAATAGGGTAAACAAATAAGTATCCATCTCTACTAAAATCAGGAGGAGTTAAGTTGATGACATATTCCTTTGTCCAAGATTGATCGTCACCGTATTCTTTCATCAACCAGAGAGCGATCTCATTTTCAGATATGTGATCACACAAACATAAACAATCCCTCAAAGCAGACAAGCCCTCAGGACATCCCAAAGTTAGTTGAAGAGGAGGAACAGCGAACGTGCTAAAACACTCTGTTTCAAGGTCAAAACAACAAGTCCACACGGTGCGGTTTGCATCATCCACCAACCAGTGCAGATTGCCATTAACAAATGCACCAGAAGCAGTAGTGCTATAACAAAATGAGGCGTTTAGTGCTTCAACACGTCTCCACAATCCAGTTCCAAGAGTGTAAACATGACAATGAGACCGAGAAATAATCCGAACCACCTTATATTGCCCAGTTATTTTGCTCAACCCAAATCCATAAATGACTAAAACTCGTGAAACAAAAAAATCTTGAGGGCAATGGAGCTTGATATATTCACGAGTTATCGGATTGCATACATACAGAGCTCCAGCATTTTCACCATATTTGTGTAGGAAAAGCATACCATTAGCGGAACCCTCAATTGTTACCAGGTCGCGATGAGAATTAAAAGAACCCACAATTGTTACCATGTCTGGAAGAAAATTAAACTTGATAGGATGATTGTAGTGATGATCATGGCTGCTGCCAACATCGATTTCAGCTTCCAATTCGAAAACTGTGAACCGACTCGAGTTCTCCATCGTCAGGACTGCTAGGGCGGTGGCGGATCTAGAGAGATGGAACTTGACAAACTCATCAGTCGACAGAAAATCCAGCCACGGTTTGCAGACACACTTGCTACTTGCAATGGATCGAACATGGAGCCTTGAGAGGATGTTGGCGATGATTTCGGGCGGTAGATATTTGATCAAATCCTGCTCCATTTCTGTGTAAATCTCGAGACTCTACTCGTATGAAGATCAATTGGATAATGATATGAACAGAGATTTACGGGGTTAAGGGAAGAAGTTTTAGGGAAGAAGACCGGTTTCTTTCACACTATCGGCTGCGGCGTTGCCGATTACTAATTGAAGAGAAGTTTGGCCGTAGATGATGAATTTTTGGTTCAGTGTGCGCCGTTTTGTTAATGTCTGTTTTAGAAATGAAACCCTATTTTTATTATTTTTATTTCTACTAAAATTTATTTATACTAGGCTTGGGTTTTTATTTATTTCTTCTATTGGGTCGTTTGTTGGCCCATTTCGAGCAATAAATTTTTTTTCAGCTAATATTGTTTACAATAATTCTATTCGGACATACTATGTCTGGACATACGTATTTGAAATAGGAAAAAAAATGTCCGATTGTCTTCAAATTTTCTTTCCTACTTAAATTCCCTTCCGAAGTATCAATTCACGCACATCCGCTTCAAAATTTTACTCTCATCCACACCCAACTCTTAAACTTGTGAATTTAAATTGGGATGAAATTTTATAATTAAAATTAAAAAGTGTATGTTTATTAATAATCAAACTGTCGAAACTATGACATTAAATTATTAGTTAATTTTTTTTGTCAAATCTCTATTTTTATTATTGTATGTCTAAATAGCACTACCCATTTGTTTAATAGCCAATTAATGATACAAAAATATTGTATTTTGAAAATGGAAATATACCCTAATTGAAAAGTATAAACCCTAAGGGAAGGGGAGAAATGTGATTATTTCTATTTTTACAATCAACTTTCCTTTTTTTAACGCGTGTGGCTGACCACCATGCGACCGAATATCATTACTCTATTTCTTTTTACCTCCATCTTCCTCACTACAGCCTCCTTTCTAAAATAATAATACTCCCTCCGTTCAAAAATCATCTTCCTACTTACTCCTTTTTTTGTCCACAAATTATCTTCCTACTTACCTTATCGTACAACCATACCCTCCTACTTTTATTTTATTTACTACCATTTGCCATTGTTGGCCCCACCTTACAACTTTATTCCTACTTTTTAGTCAACACAACAACTTTATTTCTACTTTTTGATCAATATTACCATCTTTTTGCTATTATCACTATTTTTTTGTCATTATCCCACTATCCCTATATTATAACTTTTACCCACTCAAAATAACTTTTCCAGCTTTTCTTAATCCGTGTGCCAGGATCCAAATAGGAATATAATTTTTGGACGGAGGGAGTAATTATTATATTTTATTTAAAAGATTCCTATTGTGTCCTTGTAGCTACAATTAATCTAGCGATTCTATACATCAGCAACAGAAAACAGACACCATAGCCTCCAAAATATTTGAAGAAAAAAACAATATGAACTTAGATCATTTTATCCTCTTGCTCTCTCGTATCTAAAATTACACTAGGAGACAGAGAGATTATATCACGGTTTGCACCCATGATTCCAGCCAGTGCATCAGTCTTCGGTACTTTGAAGATTTTTTATCGCTTTGAAGAATTTGTCAAGGGAATTTTTGACGTAAGAGTTACTGGTGAGAACTTCATTGACATGGTTCGTAAATCGTAATAGAAATGATGACTGTGTAGCAGTTTGACATAGATCTTTTTTTTTTTTGAGAGAAGTTTGACATAGATTTGTTAAAGGCAAAAAAATCATTGTTGTCAACTTGTCAAGAATCCATGGAACAAATATTTCTAATAAATAAATTCAATTCAATTCAATTCCTAGTAATATTTCCATCTTTGAGCACTTGATAGGGCAAACAACATATGATCCATCAAGAAAACAATCTTGAAGAAATTCATGAGTAAAATTCAAGTTTTTGCTCATGATAAATTCCTTAGTCTAAGAATCCTCAACCCTATATGCCTACCAAATAACAACCTAAATGACCTAAGAAATGTAATTGACCAAATAACAACATATATACTGCTAATTAAGTGTTCATTCATCAACCAGATAACAATTTCATAATCATAAATGTTATTACCAAAGAATAGGCAATCCCTGAAAACATCACAGACAAATTCTTACAAAGTAGAGCGTTTTTTTAGGACATTACTTTTTACTGTTTTTCAATTATAGGCCAAAATTTTGCGGCTTTCAATTTTAGGATAATAACTAAAATAGTGATCATATTTAGGACAAATTTGAGCCCGATCGGGCTAAGTCGCACATGAGCTCAAAAATTCAGCCCGGTGCCTACTTGATGTTTTTACAAACACTTGGCGTATAAAAATCTGTAAATCAATTCATTGGAAAAATTCAGAATAAAGTTGTTTGTAAGGAAATGAGACAAGTGCTTAGTCACCAAATGGCATGAATGTGTTGTTGAAACAAGTTTAGAGATTGGAATTGCTTTTTAATGAATTTGGTGGTCTTGCCCTTGAAGAGTTGTTGAGAGAGTAGAACACGTGTGCAACCTTAAACTAATCTAATATTCTTTCAATCCCTCAAAAGATCGTTCGTTCAATATCTGAGGCAATGGTCTGAAATCAATATAAGCTTCGCAGCATCCAATGAAAGAGAAGCGAAGCTATTGTTAGATAATGTCACGAAAATTTTTGAAGCCGAATTTCATATGCACACTCCAGATATGGCTCTAAAATGTTTTTCTTCTTTAGAAGCATCTTACTAATTTTCCTAACTGCATATTATCAACATAGATACGCCCTCCAACAATTGGTGAAACGCCCAAAAGAAAAAAATGAACCTGCAAAAAATTGATTTACAGATTTCTGTACGCCAATTGTTTGTAAAAACGTCAAGCGGGAAACGGGCCGAATTTTTGAGCTCATGTGTGACTTAGCCCGATCGGGCTCAAATTTATCGTGAATATGATTAATTTTTAAGATATTGTCCTAAAATTAAAAGCGCAGAAAATTTTGGTCCATAATTGAAAAACGGTAAAAGTTACGGTCGTAAAAAAAACGCTATACTCAATTCTTACAAGAAGCAAGAGAAGAAAATGTGCTAAAACATTATGTTTCAAGATCAAAATAAGTAATGCATTCTGATACCATCCAAATGCCAACGAGCTCACATTCTTTCTTCCTTTCCTTTGTACTTCAAAGTTTAATAAGTTTTCATAGTCGCTACTCAGAGGAAGCACGACAAGTGAAGGATTACATCGGTAACATTATTGAAAGAACACAATTTGTTGAGAGAAGCTAAAACCTGTTATTGTTATGTCAGTAAATGAGCTCATGTAACTGCAAAGCAAACTGCACTTCAAGAATGGAGAAACACTAATACTTTCAAATTCTGGACCGAGACAATATAAACATACATCGACTTTCTCAGTAGCTATAGTCTTGTTGGAATAGATTCTCATGCCATCAACATATTTTCATTTTTGAACACTTGATAAGGCAAACAACATAAGATCCATCAAAAAAACCAGCTTGAAGAAATTCGAGAGTAAAATCCAGGTTTTTGCTCATGGCAAATTCCTTAGTCTAAGAATCCTCAACCCTAAATGCCTTAATTCGAGAGAACACACAACACTCGAGTGTAGAATTCTTGAGAACAGGCACATCTAAGGATCAAGAATTGGCTCCAAAAAAGTCTTAACCACCTTAAGCTAGCCAGATATTTTACTTGCTTCAAATCCACAAGTGACAACGTGAAAACGCGAGAACAAAATATTCTAGAGGACAATGAGACTGAACAGTCATTAGCAATTGGATTGCATAAATAGAATATTAGCATTTCAAAGTAGCTTTACATTAGGCTGAAGATGAGCACAACACAAAATAGCAGACCATAACCGTGATTGGAAAACAAATGCATATAACACTTACAAAAGGCCTTACAATAGGCTGATCAAGAAGACTACACAAAAAGCAAACCGTTACACTGATTAGAAAACAAATGTTAGCATTTCATTTAGAAATGAAAATAATCATAATGTGATCACATTCTCCATTAGGAAACTCTTGAGCGAGAGAAAACTAGGATTGAGAAGCATTGAAGTGATATATACATTCCCAGAATCAAAGACACCAATTTCTTGAGTAGTTTTTGTCTTGTTGGAGTAGTAGAAAAGGACTCCCCCATTCCATAGCATCAAAACATCCCCATCTTTGAAAGCATAAATAGGGTAAACAAATGCATATCTATCTCTACTAAAATCAGGAGGAGTTAAGTTGATGACATATTCCTTTGTCCAAGATTTATCGTCTCCGTATGCTTTCATCAACCATAGAGCGATCTCATTTTCAGATGTGTGATCGCACACACAGAGGCAATCCCTCAACGTAGACAAGCCCTCCGGACATCCCATAGTTACTTGAACACGAGGAATAGCGAATGTGCTAAAACACTCTGTTTCAAGGTCAAAACAACAAGTCCACATGGTGCCGTTTGAGTCTTTCACTAACCAGTGAAGATTTCCATTAACAAATGCACCAGAAGCAGTAGTGCAATAACTAAAGGAGGAGCTAGGTGCTTCAACGCGTCTCCAAGATCCAGTTCCTAGAGTGTAAACATAACAATGAGACTGAGATATAATCTGAACCACCTTATATTGCCCAGTTATTTTGTTCAACCCAAATCCATAAATGCCTAAAACTCGTGAAACGAAAAAATCTTGAGGGCAATGGAGGTCAATATATTCACGAGTTATCGGATTGCATACATACAGAGCTTCAGCATTTTCACTATATTTATGCAGGAAAAGCATACCATTACTTGAACCCTCAAGTGTTACCCTGGGAGGAAAATTAAACTTGATGACATGATTGTAGTGATGATCATGGCTGCTCTGGACATCGATTTCGTCTTCCAATTCAAAAATTGTGCACCGACTTGAGTTCGCATGCTCCGTCGTCAGGACTGCTAGGGCGGTGGCGGATCTAGAGAGATGGCATTTGACAAACTCATCAGTCGAGAGCAAATCGAGCCATGGTTTGCAAACACACTTGTTAAATGCAATGGTTCGAACATCGAGTCTTGAGAGGATGTTGGTGATGATTTCTGGTGGCAGATATTTGATCAAATCCTGCTCCATTTCTGAGTAAATCTCGAGACTACACTCGTATGAAGATCAATCGGATAATGATATGAAAAGCGATTTACGGGCTAAAAGGGAAGAAGGTTTTGTTGATGTTATCTTCTGTGTTTGAAATGAAACCCTACTTCAATTTATAGTTAGTATGGTCTAATTGTAGAAAGACAAAAAGTTGGGTGCAACTGTTCCACCGTAGAACACCCGCCCATTTGACCCGACCCGCACCTGACCCGCACCTGACCCGACCCGTTTGACCCGGGTTTGACCCGGTCAAACCTTCTTTGACCCGGTCAAACCCCCCCTTTGACCAGTTTTTTTTTTTTTTTTTTTTAATTTCTAGTTTTTTTTTTTTTAAATTTATTTTTGTTTGCCGCTTCTTCTATGGTCAAGACGCGAGCGAGGGGAGCCGAAGGCCTCGGAGCGAGCCGTAAAAGTCCAAAATGTTGCCCGCCGATTATCTTTATTTTAGTAATTGGAGCGAAGGCGGAGCCGTAAAATCGGAGCCGAAGGCTCCAACGGGGACAAAAAATCTGGAAAAAAAAAAAAAACTGGAAATTAAAAAAAAAAAAAAAAAAAAAAAACTGGCGCGTGGGGCCCACGCGCGGGGCGGGTCGGCGCGTGGCGGGGCGGGTCAGGTTTTGTACTGTGCAGACATCTGCACACAAGACTTACTCTTGTACAAAATACTAAAGTTTTGTGGTGATTTTGCAATAAATGAAGAATAGTGATCTGTTTTATAAAAATCGACTGAATCGGGTTTTAATTTACTTTTTCTATTGGGTCGTTTGTTGGCCCATTTTTTAGGGATGTCAATTGGTTTACTCTATTCAGTTTTTGGGCTAACCTTATCAAGTTCAGTTATTTTTGTTTAGAAATTGGATTTTTTTTATTTATTTTTTGAGTTAAACATCTTCAGCCGTAACCTTAAATCTTCGGTTTTCCGGCTAGCCCGTTCGGCCAAAATGTTTATGAGAAAGTTAGCAACCATAAATTTTTATATATTGGTAACATAAAAAATCATTCTCTCATCCAACAAACTCGATATTCTATGCAAAATTGTTTGTCGTCCCAACTCCATTTTATATAACTAATAAATAACTTGTGAGTAGTTAGTTTGACATACATTTTCATTTAAATGGTTATCTATGTATTTTTTAAAAATTTAATGACTATATTTTTGTAACAAAAGTATAAATCATATTTTATAATCCAACAAACTCGATCTTCAATGTAAAAAGGTACGTCGTTTCAACTCCATTTTATACAATAACTAATAAATAACTTGTGAGTAGTTAGTTTGACATACATTTTCATTTAAATGGTTATCTATGTATTTCATTTTTGCATGATATTTTTTATATTTAATGTGAGTAAAAACATAGAGAAGTGAACTTGAAATAAAAAAAAATCAAAATATATTCATAAAAATTCAGTTAGTCGGGCCAACCCACAGATTTTTCGGGCTAGCCCTATCGGGCTTGGGCTATTTTCGATTCGGGTTAATCGTGCTAAAATAATTTCAGGTTCTAACCCATCTTTTTCTTCAGTCTATACGGGTAGGGGTGTCAATGGGTGGGTAAAACCCGGACCAGAACCACTAATTTTTTTCTGGTTCTAAACCCGGACCGGACCGTTACTTATTAGATCCGGACCGGACCCGGACCGTAAAGTGATAAAATGAAATGGTCCCGGTCGGTCAAATACCCATGGGTAATTTCAGAACTTGTAGTTGCCTCTTTCATTAATTTTGTTGTTCAAAATGCAAAATGCATGTTTTACTGTCTTTGTGCGTGTTTGGTGTTTCTGTGTTGCGCGTATGTGTGTTTTTGTGAGTGAGGTGTGTGTTTTTTTGTGTGTGCATTTCTCTCTCTTTTGTGTGTGCGTGTGTGCGCGTCTATGTGTGAGTGTGTGTTTTAGTGTATGTATGTATGTATGCGTGTGTGAAACTGTGTTCATGTGTGTTTTTTGTGTGTGTGAGTGTATGTATGTGCATGTGTGTGCATTTTTGTTTATTGACAATGAGTGTTTGTGTGTTTTATGTGTGTGTGCGTGTTCTCTGTATGAGTGTGTTTTAGTGTGTGCACTGTGTGTGTTTTGTTTATTTGTATATATACGTGTATAGTGTGTGTGTTTTATGTGTGTGTGCGTGCCTTTCTCTATGAGGAGTGTGTTTGTGTGTGTTTTAGTGTGTGCACTGTGCGTGTTTGTTGTATGTGAGTGTGTGTGAGTGTGTGCGTGTGTTGCTGTGTATCAGTTTATGTGTGTGTATTGTTGATTTTTTTTTTATTCATGTTTAGTTGGTGATAGTTTTTTGGTTGTAAACTGAAATAGTACTAGTATTACTAGTATTACAGATATTTTGTATTTTGGTTTATTTGTTGAATATTTTTTTGAATTTGAATGGAAAAAAAAAGAAAAAATCAGATTGGATTTGGATCAGAATCGGATCCAGCGGGTCGATTTGGATTACACTTATCCGATTTCGGGTCTAACCTGTTGGTCCAGTTCCAAGAATAACATATAAAAGAATTGACAAATAAAAAAAAAAACGATCGGTTCTGGACCAGAACCAGATCCAACGGGTCTATTTGGGATACACTTGTCCGATTTCGGGTCCAACCCAGTTCGAAGAATAACATATAAGAATTGACAAACTAGTAAGATTTAAAAAAAAAAAAAAAAAAAAAAACGGGTCTGGTTTGGACCAGAACCGGATCCAGCGGGTCAGTTTGAGTTAGACTTGTTCGATTCCGGGTAGAATTGGTTGGTCCGATTCCAAGAATAATAATAAATATATATATATATATATAAAATAAAATTTAAAAAAAATAAAAAAAGTGGAGCGGTTCTGGAACCGGAACCGGATCTAACGGCCCGGTCCGAATTTACATGGTGCGGTCCGGGTCCTAACGGTTCCAGAACCGAAACCAGAACTAGAACCGAATTTTTATAAGGCAATGGATTGTTACAGGTTTCGGTCCGGTCCGAGTAAAGCCCACCTGTTGACAAGCCTATATACGGGTCGCCCCATCGATTTCGGGCTAGTTGACATCCATACCATTTCTATAAAAATTGAGCAACAGTATTTAATAGCCCATTAATGATACAAAGTGTTGTATTTCTAATACTATGTGTTAGTACACCTTCTCGTGCGATGCACGAGTGTCACCTTAAGAATTCTTGATTTTAACGTCTAATTAATTAGCAAATAAGTTATATATTTTGTTAGTAAATTATAATAGGGCTATATTTAATTTTTTTAAAACATAATATTAGGCACTATTTTTATTTATCTATATTTTTGTGATTTTGAATCTCATGAATAATGAACTAACTATAAAGAAAAATGCCATTTTAGTAGTTAAATTTTGCAAATTTTCTTGTCGTGTTCGAGATAGACAATCTTTCAAATACGTACAATGTTGAAAAAGTTAATTAGTTGACATAATATGAAATAATTTTATCACACATAACAATAAGAGAGCTGCATTATACATTTCCTATTGTAACGACAAAGAAAAGCTGACACAATATAGGTTGAGTGTTGTTTAGAAATCTTCAACTTCTCAGATAATATAGGTTCAGAGCGTCTGATGCATAAGGTCTCTTATATTGGTTCACTTTCGAGCTGGATGAGAAACAATGCGAAGAAGCATTGGCAATATATCTGCATTGTTGATGAAGCATAAGCAATCTGCATCTACAGGATGACATTGTGTATCATGTATTCCTTATCCAACCTAAGTCCCTTAGCATCTCCAAGAAAGGAGTTGGAGCTCAATATATTATATTCTGTACTAAAAAGTAAATAGATCACAGAGAAATAAATTAAAATCAAGCAGCACAAACTCTGAAGGCATAAACATACATGAACATGATCATGACAGGCCATGTGTTGATTAGAGCTAAAATGATGAGAACAAACAAAGAGATGAAGAGTTAAAGAGTTGTCTACTAACACGTATTCAATAACTACATAACCAAGGATCCCTAAATGCTTGATTTAGCAAGATTCCATCATGCATATTCAACTGAAGCATTCAACATGAGAGTTGTTGAAGATGACTGTTTCTTGTAACAATAAAGAATATTAGACGATTTTGGATCACAAGATCAAGGACTTACAGCTTATATATATTCTACTTCCCAGCTCAACCGACGATTGCTAGTTTATAAAAATAAGCATGAAATTTTAAGTGCCATGAGTTTACAAACATAAAATCATACAATGCATTCAAAAGGTTAAGTTGGCCAGATATTTTACTAGCTCCAAATCCGTAAGTGACAACTTGAAAATGCAAGAAAACAAATTCAAGAGGGCAATGAAGCTGAAAACAGTACTCATATATACAGAGCATTAGACAGAATCACGCGGGCAAATTACCTTGATTAGAAAACAAATGCATATTAGCATTTCAAAATAGCTTAACATTAGGCTGTAGATGAGCACTATACAAAATAGCACACCATAACCTTGACTGGAAAACAAATGCATATAGCACTTACAAAAGGCCTTACATCAGGCTGATAAAGAAGACCACAAAAAAAGCAGATTAGATTAGGACTTCGAAATAGAATAATCATAACGAGATCACATTCTCCTTGGGAAACTCTTGAGTGAGAGAAAGCTTGGAGTGATAAGCCCTGAGTTGATATAGCCAGCCCCAAAATCAATAAATAAACCAACTGTTTGGATCGTTTTCATCTTGTTGGAGTAGTAGTAAAGGAGCCGACTCCCCATTTTGATCAAAATATCACCATCACTGAAAACTTTAATCGGGTAAACATAAAGGTAGTCACCACTAATACTAAAATTGTAACTTTTGTAGAAGACATATTCCTTAGTCCAAGATTTGTTTGTCTCCATATTCTTTCATCAACCAAATTACGATCTCAACATCTTTGGTGTCATCACAAAAACATAGGAAATCCCTCAAAGCAGATAACGTAAGAATACTTACCTCATCTTCTGGCAGAGGAGGAATAGAGAATGTGCTAAAACACTCTGTTTCAAGGTCAAAACAACAAACCTGTGGGGTGTCGTTTAAATCTGATACCAACCAGTGGAGATTGCCATTAACAAATGCACCAGTCAGATTATAATTATAATTAAACTTAAACGAGGCGCTCGGTAACTTAATGCGTCTCCACGATCCACTTCCAAGAGTGTAAACTAGACAACCATGGTAACTAATTATCTGCACCACCTTATATTGGCCACTTACTTTGCTCGCCCCAAATCCATAAAATAGTACTCCTAGAAGATGGAACTCTTGAGGGAAATGGAGCTCGATGTATGAAGGGTTGTATACTGAAAGCAAGTCTTTTATGCTTGTATACATTTGATACCTTGTATCCATTGTTATTCTTCTATCTGAAATATTGTTATTGCATGATCATATTATAGTCCAATTATCTCATACCTAGATTATATAGTGTGTGGTTTATCACAGAAGATCTTATAATCGGTAAAGTTGAGATAGAAGTCGTGTTCACAGTTGAGACAACTTCGGACGAGTTGTCGGTTTTAGACTATAGCATAAATAGAAAATAGTTTGTCTTGGCTATTTATTTATGCTAGTACATTTATGTATTGAATGGATCACAGTGAGATGTGTTCTTATATTCTGACTGATTAAGAATCAAGATCTCGGAGACTTAAATGATCTTAACCTTAATTGAATTAATCGGTGTGAATGATTGATTGTCTATTGCTTTGATTTATCATGGTTGAGAGCTCTGTCTAAAGCTCAATATACTCGATATCTTGGGTGATAGCGATTGTTGTTTGGCACGCGATTGAATTGCAATAAGGATCAGGCTGATAATATCCTCTCGAGGAACTTAATAAGTTTATCGTATTAAACCCTACAGGTGGAATTAGTTCCGATACAATAATAAGTTTAAGTGGTAGCACTCGAGATGTCGTTTATTATTAAACGACTGATTAATTAATTAATGGACCGTCAGAGGAATTAATTAATTAATGGATATTGAATATCTTAAACGCGGAGATTAATTAAGTCAAATGCTAGCCCCGACTCACCTAACGGATTTAGTGGTAATTCAGTATTAATTTTCTAGTGGAATAAATTAATACTTGTGTCTCGATTTATATTCTTGGGCTGAATATGGAAATCGAGCACTAGGAGGCCAATACTTTATTCGAGCTAGTAGATCCCCGTTTGGCCCAATTAAGGCCCAACTCTCTATGGGGCCAGCCGTCTATTATTGATTTATTTAAGCCTTTGGGCTTTGTTTGATGGATCTAATTAGTGGGCTTATTATTTAGGTATTTAATTACCTAGTATAAATAATAAGGAGTCCACTAATTCTACTCACTTGTCATTTACGTAAAAACAAAAGAGACAGAAATCTGGAGAGAAGTAGGCGGCGGCTGTCACCCATAGGAAGAGAGAACTCGAAGCTTGTAGCCACCCTACATCGAGTACTGCTGTGGGAAACAAACGGAAGATCAACTCTGGAGTTATTAACCTCTCAGTTTGCAGGTATATCTCGTTTCCTACTTCTTTAGGGGCATGCTTGGGAAGGTTTTTGTATGAACTTGTTAGACATCCGGAATGGATCGTGGGTACACGAGCCGTATTTCAATATACGGTTCCTTCAATTGGTATCAGAGCCACGTTCAGAAATTTCGGCTCTGTCGGATTAACGAGTAGTAGATCCAATTTTATATGCAAGCATGTCGTATTGTATATATCTGTTCGCAACAGGTTATGTATTGGTCGTCTGTCGTGGGTAATTGTTTTACCAGAGGTTTTGCCGATTTGGCTCAAATAAGATGTAATTTTTGTTTCACGAGAAAATCCGTGAAATAGAGTAGGAGTTTTTCCTTTGTATTTTTTCAGTTTGTATTTCTTTTCCTCTGTATTGTTTTGGTTGCTGCGGTACCTACTGTACGAGAACAAAAGAAAAAGGAAAGGAAGGGAGAAAAGGTGAAGGAAAATTTGGTGCGGAAGCACCGAACAGAACCAGCGGCGGCGAGCCGGAAACCATGTTGGACTTGCTGCTGTAATTGATGGCAGATTTGAGGATTAAGGCCCATTTTGTTAAAGAAATGGCCAAGCTCGGCTGTTTTTTGAAGAGGTCCATTAATTTGGACTAGCATAAAGCTACAAGACGGAGAGACTACTGTTACTGTAATAGTTAGGATTTTTTTCCCTTTATTTATTTATTTGTATTTTCTATTTTATTCGATGTAATAAAATAGGCAGGGACGGACAGGTTCCAAGATACCCACGATAGACGACAAACAAATATTTATTTATTTTGTCATAAAAAGCATGTTAGCATGTCGTGGGATTTAATCACCGTTAAGGTGTTTGATCTAAAGCATGTAATTATTTGTGATAATGTGCAAATATGTGCGTTTAGAAGAGCATGCTAGGATTTTATTACGTTTTCTCTAAGCATGTTTTAGAATTCAAGCGAGCATGTTTTATTACGTGAGTTCTAGAACAGCATGTTTAGATATTCCGTGTCAACGTGATAAACATGCACAAACCTTTTGAGGAAGCGGTAATACAATTTTATTTATTAAAATTGATTAGACCTCCACAATTGGTTTAAGACGAAGTAAGTTGTGGATTTGTGTAAACGTCCACACTATCGTGGCTTGCACACGTTCATAATTTGCAGATTTTGTCGGTTAAACTTCTATTAAAATATTTTGATCTCGTGAGTAGTGGGAGTTTTGCGTGTAAACATCCACACGAACGTGGCTTGCACGTATTAATTTCCTGCGGATTATTCTAGGAGAGATTGAAATAAGATAGTCACAGAGTTGGCTAAATTGTGGTCACAGCTTAGGCGTCGACTTTGAGTACAACTCCCCATCGGAGTCCCTTCTCAAGGTTCACGTGGTCTAGATAAGGTCCGTTTATTGATCTCGTTTTGTCATAAGGTTAAGTTGACATGAGAACGGGTCAAAGGCTGGGTGCCTGGTCATGAGATGCGCCGTAAACGTCCACACGAACGTGGCTTACGTGTAATTCGATTGGGCTAACAGAGGTTTCAATAATATTGTTTTATCAAAAGGTTTCAATATTATTTGTTACGAAAAGATCATGCAGTAAAGTGGAACTTATGTGTGTTTTATGTTTGTTTTATTTCAGATATGACTGTTACTCCACTACTGAACGTGCGTACTGCAAAGCCGCTTACCGGTCCAAATTTTTTGGAATGGAAGCGCAACCTGGGATTTGTCCTAGACGCTGAGGAGTATAAGTTTGTGCTTACTACTCCTGCTCCCGCAAACCCAACTGCTCGGTCTTCCGATGAGCAAAGGGAGGTTCACCGGAGGTGGCATAGGGCGAATAATATGGCGAAAGCCTACATGATGACCACTATGACCTCCAACCTTCAGCTGCAGCATCAGTCGATGCAGACTGCGGCCGTTCAGCCCGTTTTGAGCTTATGAGAAAACTCATGGCTTCTAGAATGACGGAGGGTTCGTCTGTGCGCGAGCATGTGCTCAGGATGATTAATCATCTCAATGAGCTAGATCTGCTCGGTGGAGGTATCGAAAATGAGGCTAAGGTCGACATGATACTCCACTCTCTCCCCAAGAGTTATGAGAACTTCCGTCTCAACGCAGTGATGGGCAAGAAGAAGTTCACTTTGAACGAATTTCTCAATGAACTCGTTGCTGCTGAGGGAGTTATGGGGAAGAGTCCACAGGCATTGGCTACTGCCAAAGGCTCTCACTTTGCACCGAAAGGTGGGAAGAAGTGGAAAAAGCCAAGTGGCAAGAAAGGTCAAGGAAAAAGTGGAAGCAAGAATGTAGGCCCGACCGGTGGTGTTAAAAAGCCAAAGCCAAAGGGAAAGGGGAAATGCTACAAGTGTCAGAGAACTGGACATTGGAAGGTTGACTGTCCCTTGATGAAGAATGCTCAAGGTACGTCTCTAGCCTTAGTAACTGAAACGTGTTTAGTTTCGAGTACTGCCCATTCGTGGGTGGTGGACTCGGGTGCAACTGATCATGTATGTTACACCTTGCAGGGGTTCCTGCTGAAAAGGGAGCTGAGTAGAGGCGAGCTGACCGTCTCCATGGGAAACGCAGCAACTGTTGACGTAGCTGCTATTGAAGATGTTCATTTATCTTTTGAGGGTCATGTTTTAGTTTTGAGAGACGTACTATATGTTCCTATTTTTCGTAAAAACTTAATTTCTACCCGCCAGTTATGGAAAGACGGGTATTCTGTTCTTTTGGATGACCGTGTTACATTCATGAAAGACGGAAAGGTTTTGTTTTATAGTACAGCTGATTCTCTTTATACTATTACATGCACGTACGATTATTCTTCATCTGTTAATGCTTTAACTTCAAACCAAAAGAAGAGAAAGGCTTCTTCTCTTGAGAACCAAACTCTTCTTTGGCATCTAAGATTGGGTCACATCAATCTGCGTAGGATCCAAAGACTGATTTCTGATGGAACATTGGAGTCATTCCAAGTTGAGCCAATCTCAGTCTGCGAATCCTGCATAGAAGGCAAGATGACGACTCGGCCTTTCAAGGCCAAGGGGTATAGAGCCAAAGAAGTGTTAGAACTGGTTCATTCTGACTTGTGTGGACTTATGTCCACTCAAGCTCGTGGAGGGTACGAGTATTTTGTCACTTTCATTGACGATTACTCAAGGTACGGATACATTTACTTGTTGCGCTACAAGTCTGAATGCTTTGACAAGTTTCAAACGTTCAAGGCGGAAGTAGAGACGCGACATGGTAAGAGTATCAAGTCATTGCGATCTGACCACAGTGGCGAATACCTCAGCAACGAGTTTAGAGAATACTTGTCAGTATCTGGGATTACATCTCAGTTGACTACACCGGGTACGCCCCAACAGAATGGTGTAGCAGAGAGAAGAAATCGAACACTTTTGGAGATGGTTCGATCCATGATGAGTTATGCTTCTTTACCTATTTCATTCTGGGGATATGCCTTGGAAACAGCTGGTTACATTCTAAACTTAGTTCCTTCTAAGTCGGTGGTAAAGACCCCGTCCGAGCTGTGGTCCGGGCGCAAGCCTAGTCTTTCCCACATCCGGATTTGGGGCAGTCCAGCACATGTGCTGAACAAAGATGCCGATAAGTTGAGTTCTAGAGCTGAAGTAAAGCTGTTTGTAGGATATCCTAGGGGAACGAAAGGTGGTTACTTTTACTGTCCTAAGGATCAGAAAGTCGTTATTAGCACTAACACAAGATTCTTGGAAGAGGACTATGTAAATAACCACAAGCCAAGAAGCGAGATTGTACTCGAGGAAGTTAGAGGTGAGATGACAACAAGTCAACAAACTCAGCCGATTGTGTAAGATGAAGTACCTCTGGTATCATCAGAATCTGCACCGGCTATCGATATTGAATCTTCTATAGTACCTCGTCGCAGTGGGAGGGTAACGCAAGGCAAGTTACCTAGTCGATATGCGTTAGCCAATGAATCTTCGGATTCGGTGGATGACGGGCTTATCGAAGAAGACCTCTGGACCTATTCTGAGGCACTTGAAGATCCTAATGCTCTTGAATGGTATGAGTGTATGGTTTCGGAATTTGATTCCGTTACCACCATGGACGTATACGAGAAATGCGAGCTTCCAGAGGGCTGTGAAGCCATTGGTTGCAAGTGGGTATACAAGAGAAAGAGAGGACCAGACGGGAAGGTTACGGCCTTCAAAGCGAGACTAGTGGCGAAGGGTTACACCCAAAGAAAAGGAATCGATTACGATGAAACTTTTTCGCCAGTAGCCATGCTTAAGTCTATTCGAGCTCTCTTGGCCATGGCTGCTCATATGAATCTAGAGGTATGGCAGATGGATGTCAAAACCGCATTCTTGAATGGGTATCTTGAGGAAGATCGTGACATCTATATGCTGCAGCCTGAGGGATTCATAAAAGAAGGAGAAGAGCATTTGGTATGGAAGCTTAAGAAGTCCATTTATGGACTTAAGCAAGCTTCTAGGTCATGGAACAAGCGTTTTGATGACGTTGTCAAAACCAAGGGTTTTGAGCAATGTGTCAATGACAGTTGTGTGTACCGAGTTTGTATCGATGGGAGTTTGGCATTCCTAATACTCTATGTAGACGATATACTTCTCATTAGAGATAATGTGAATGTATTATCGGGCATTAAGGAGTGGTTATCCCAACAGTTTCAAATGAAGGATTTGGGAGATGCAGCGTATATATTCTCGGAATAAAGGTTGGTCGAGATCGATCTAAGAGAATGTTGAGCTTGTCTCAAACAACCTATATTGATACCGTGTTGTCGCGCTTCAGCATGCAGGATGCCAAGAAATGTTTTCTACCTTTCAGACATGGTGTCCCCCTATCTAAGGCGATGTGTCCTAAGACACCAAAGGAGATAGCAGACATGAAGAAGGTTCCTTATGCTTCGGCTGTAGGTAGTCTCATGTATGCCATGCATTGTACCAGGCCCGATATCTGCTACGCCGTTGGTGTAGCGGCTCGATATCAAGCAAATCCTGGACAAGCTCATTGGACTGCTGTAAAGCACATACTCAAGTACCTTAAACGGACTAGGGAGTATGCGCTAGTTTACCAGTCCGGTGATCTGACTCCGGTAGGTTATGTAGACTCCGATTATCAAGCTGATAAGGACAAACAGAAGTCTACATCGGGCTATGTGTTTATATTTGGAGGTGGAGCCATTGTGTGGAGAAGTGTAAAACAGAAATGCATTTCACTATCCACAATGGAAGCCGAGTATGTGGCTGCTTGTGAAGCTGCCAAAGAGGCTGTGTGGCTCAAGAACTTCCTAGCAGAACTTGATGTGATTCCTGGTTTGCCGAGGTGCATCACCATTTATTGTGATAATAAGGCTGCAGTTTCGAACTGTAAGGAATCACGGTGTCATCAAGCTGCAAAACACATTGATAGTAGATATCACTATATCTGGCAGCTCGTGAAGCATGGAGAAGTGGCAGTAGAACATATTGCGGGAGTTGATAATCTGGCTGATCCATTTACAAAGAGTCTACCTGCCTTGACGTTCAACAAGCATGTTGAAGGAGTTGGGGTACGCAACCTCCCAATACTAAATTAAACTTTAGTATAAGTGGGAGAAAGTGTAATAGATAGATGGATATTATCAGTATTATCTAGTTGAACAGACGCATTGTATACTAAAAGTTTGCTTTAGTATAAGTGGGAGAATTGAAGGGTTGTATACTGAAAGCAAGTCTTTTATGCTTGTATACATTTGATACCTTGTATCCACTGTTATTCTTCTATCTGAAATATTGTTATTGCATGATCATATTATAGTCCAATTATCTCATACCTAGATTATATGGTGTGTGGTTTATCACAGAAGATCTTATAATCGGTAAAGTTGAGATAGAAGTCGTGTTCACAATTGAGACAACTTCGGACGAGTTGTCGGTTTTAGACTGTAGCATAAATGGAAAATAGTTTGTCTTGGCTATTTATTTATGCTAGTACATTTATGTATTGAATGGATCACACTGAGATGTGTTCTTATATTCTGACTGATTAAGAATCAAGATCTCGGAGACTTAAATGATCTTAACCTTAATTGAATTAATCGGTGTGAATGATTGATTGTCTATTGCTTTGATTTATCATGGGTGAGAGCTCTGTCTGAAGCTCAATATACTCGATATCTTGGGTGATAGCGATTGTTGTTTGGCACGCGATTGAATTGCAATAAGGATCCGTGTCCTGCTAATAACAGGCTGATAATATCCTCTCGAGGAACTTAATAAGTTTATCGTATTAAACCTTGCAGGTGGAATTAGTTCCGATACGATAATAAGTTTAAGTGGTAGCACTCGAGATGTCGTTTATTAATTAATTAATGGACCGTCAGAGGAATTAATTAATTAATGGATATTGAATATCTTAAACGCGGAGATTAATTAAGTCAAATGCTAGCCCCGACTCACCTAACGGATTTAGTGGTAATTCATTATTAATTTTCTAGTGGAATAAATTAATACTTGTGTCTCGATTTATATTCTTGGGCTGAATTTGGAAATCGAGCACTGGGAGGCCAATACTTTATTCGAGCTAGTAGATCCCCGTTTGGCCCAATTAAAGCCCAACTCTCTATGGGGCCAGCCGTCTATTATTGATCTATTTAAGCCTTTGGACTTTATTTGATGGATCTAATTAGTGGGCTTATTATTTAGGTATTTAATTACCTAGTATAAATAATAAGGAGTCCACTAATTCTACTCACTTGTCATTTACGTAAAAACAAAAGAGATAGAAATCTGGAGAGAAGTAGGCGGCGGCTGTCACCCATAGGAAGAGAGAACTCGAAGCTTGTAGCCACCCTACATCGAGTACTGCTGTGGGAAACAAACGGAAGATCAACTCTGGAGTTATTAACCTCTCAGTTTGCAGGTATATCTCGTTTCCTACTTCTTTAGGAGCATGCTTGGGAAGGTTTTTGTATGAACTTGTTAGACATTCGGAATGGATCGTGGGTACACGAGCCGTATTTCAATATACGGTTCCTTCAATGTATTCACGAGTTAATGGATTGCATACATACGGACCATCTAAACTGAACTCTGTTCTGCGTAATAAAAGCATACCATTTGCAGAACCTGCAATGCTTACCCTCAGAGGAAAATCAAAGTTGGAGAGATGATTATAGTGATGAACATGGCTGCTCTCAGCATCGATTTCCTCTTCCAATTCGAAAACTGTGCACCGACTTGAGATTCCCTCCGGCGTCAAGACAGCTAGGGCGGCGGCGGATCTAGAAAGATAAGACTTGACAAACTCATCAGTCCCGAGCAAATGGAGCCATGGTTTGTGTCTAAGATAAGACTCGACAAACTCATCAGTCCATGGAAAATGGAGCCATGGTTTGCAGACACACTTGCTAATTCCAATGCTTCGAACAGGGAGTCTTGAGAGGATGTTGTTGATGATTTATGATGGTAGATATTTAAACAGATCTTGCCCCATTTTTGTAGATTGTTTCTTGGAGTATATAGTTGAGATTTCTGGTGAAAGATTCAAACAAATCTACTTGATGGAGTGAGATGATGAATCGGAAATGTAAGATTTGAAGAAATATACTAGAAATGTGGGCGGCAGGAAAGGAATGAAGGGGAATTAAGGCCACTAACATTTCTGACTTTTATGTGGTTCAGAAAAAAAAAATATATATATATTTCTGAGTTTTACTAGTATAATTTTTGATACGGATTTTTAGGTGGTGATTTATATTTAGTCCAACAATTTGTAACTCATTTTCTTCTCGCAGTTTAGGTTGGGATTATAATATTTTTATTTTTAGTCCAACTATTTGTAACTCTTCTCCTCACAGTCACACTTATGAATTTATGTTTCAAATCACATAAATCATTGATAAGTGCAGAGTTTTTATTCGTCTTTCATTACTATTGTCTTTTTTCTTGCATACTATGTTAATCAGTTAATGAGTTTTATGGGATGTTTGATTAAGCTTGTAGTAAGAAATTTATAAGCTTATAAACTTTAAAAATGTTTGACAAAATAACGTCCTAACAACTTATAAGCTCTAAGAATGAGCTCCAGAAAAATAAGTTGATCTACTCCATCTTTTTTTTTTCATCTATAAACTGTTAAATCACACTTATAAATAAAACTTTATTAGCATAAGGAGTCTAAAGCAAACAAGTTTGTAGACCATTCATCATGAACAAGAGATCAAGAGGGGAAAACAAGAGTTAAATCATATAATAGCCAATGAAGAGCTCCATTCACAATTTATCATTAAATCATTAATATAAGTAGAAGGAGTGGGACTTGAGTGCAGACCTATGCACCCAATCTCCACGGAATCCGACCCTCCCGACCCGCCCACGAGCCTCTCCTGACCCGAGCATGGGTCTCACGAGCCCCCATTTTTTTTTTCCTAATTTTCAGATTTTTTTTCCGGCGAAACCTTCGGCACCGCCTTTGCTCCGATTACTAAAATAAGGATAATTGGCAGGTAATAGTTTGGATTTTTTCTGCTCGCTGTGGCCTTCGGCTCCCCTCACTTGAATCTTGACTAAAGAAGAAATGGCAAAAAAATAATAATAATAATAATTGAAAAAAAAAATGGTCAAAGGGGGTTGATCCGGGTCAAAACGAGTCTGGTCGAATCGAGTGGGCGAGTGTTGCACACTGCAAATGTTGCACTCAAGTTTTTGTCAAGTAGAAGATAAGCGCTCTCCGCATGTAACATAAAATAAATTTATATATCTAATCTGAACTGCACTATATCATGAAATAATTTATGGGCCTCAGAAGTCAAAACAACCATACTTCGAAAAGGAATTAAAAAGCTAAAAGAAAACTAACGAGCATAGGTAAAAGAGCATTAGAATGAGATTACATTCTCCATGGGAAATCTTGAGAGAGAGAGAAAGCTAGGAGTGACAAGCACTAAGGTGACAAATAGGAACCCGCTTTATCAAAGACACAATTTTCTCGACCAGTTTTCGTCTGGTTGGAGTAGTAGAAAACGCTACGCTCTTTCAATATCATCAAAATATCACCATCTTCGAAAACTTTAACAGGATAATAGTATTTGTATCCATTAACTCTAAGAAAATAGTTAATTGTCAAAAAAGGACTGTAACTTTGAGTGTTTTTAAAAAGAGGATCATATCTTACAGAATTTGAAAATGAGGACTATATCTTTCGTTTTTTTGTATTTATACTCCTATTTCGGACCCAAAATTAATAATTTGGGCTTTTGGTGACACTTCAAGTCCGTTGATGATGTGTCGGTGATGTGGCGGTGCCATGTCACTTTTTTTTTCTATTATCGATTTTTTTTTCTTTTTTTCTTTTTACAACCTTAATATAAATATAAATGTTGATGATCAATGCCCAAAACCAATTTATTTTCAGCATAAGTATTGTTATATGAAACCAATTAGTTTTTCTTTATCATAATTGGAGCCCGTCGTTTTCCAATCTCATCATAATAAAGAGAAAATCATATATTAATAAAAAGACTTCACATAGCTTCATTGTGCCAAAATATGTTCACATCATTCGAGAAAGACACAACAAACAAATGGCCAAAAGTGCCATTCAAGAAAGGCTTCACACAACCATGAAATTGGGGATCAGAATTGGAGCTCTGAAATTGGGGATCTATAGAAAGTTAAGAGTGAATCGAGTGTGGGGGTTCTTATTTTTATTTTAAGGCTATAAAAAGAAAAAAAGAAAAAAAAACGACAATACAAAAAAAAATGACATGGCACTACCACATCATCAACAGGATTGAGGTGTCACCAAAAGTCTAAATTATTAATTTTGGACCCGAAATAGGAGTATAAATTGAAAAAACAAAAGTAATAGTCTTCATTTTCAAATTCCGTAAGATATGGTCCTCTTTTTGAAAACACTCAAAGTTACGGTCATCTTTTGACAATTAATTCCTAAGAAAATCAAGATCTAAGTTGATGACATATTCCTTTGTCTAAGATTTCTCGTCATATTCTTTCAGCAACTAGAGATTGATCAATACCTTCTCATCATAGAATTTGAAATGGCACACACGTAGGCAATCCCTCAAAGCAGACACTTCTTCCTCAGCACATTCAAGACCTCCCACAACAGAGTATGTGCTAAAACACTATGTTTCAAGATCAAACCCAGAAATCCATCCGGTGTCGACTGAATCTTTTACGAACCAATGGAGATTGCCATTAAGACATCCATCGGGGATCCAAGAATTATACTTAAACTAGGCGCGAGCTGCCTCGACACGTCTCCATGATCCTGTTCCAAGAGTGTAAACATGATGAAAATCAGAGTTATTCGTAATTCGGACCACCTTATGCTGGCTAGTTATTTTTCTTGTGTGGGTATGAAAATCCTTGAGGGTAAAGAGAGCTCAATATATTCACTAGATAACGGATTGCATACATACACAATATCAACTTTCATCACCTCATATCTATCTAGGAGAAACATACCATTAGCAGAACCCTGAATTGATAATGTATGAGGAAAATCAATGTTTGTGTGATGATTGTAGTGATGATCATCAGCATTGATTACATTTTCCAATTCGAAAAAATCAGATCTTTTCGCAGAAAAAAGCGCATCCATAATCACTTTATTATAAATTTTTTAAAAATAAATTCTTCTAATGAATGAATTAACAGGCCAAAGCCCAAGATCCTAAATCCCAAAAAAAAGGGCTAATTTCAGTTCTTAAAAAAATAGTAAATTAATTTTCTTTTCAACTAGACTCTCAAGTAATGTATATAAAAGTAAATTGAATAATTCCCCCTTTTGAAGATTGGCTTCATCCGTATTATGGATGAGTGCCATTAGATGACTCTTCGCGAAAGTCCGCCGTCCTCCTCCACCACCTCTGCTTCTTTCATGGCGTCGCTCTTCAACATTCTCTCTCCACGTTTCACCTCAAACCTCCAAAGATACATTCCCTCGGCAAACTCATCAATTCTTGGGGAAGAGATGGCAATCTCCCCCTTGGTTCTCACCTCCACGCCTACGTCATCAGGAGCCCTCCTTATTTTGATATCGTAGCTCCACTCGCTCGTAGAAATGCCCAGGGGATCAGGATCTACAACTACTTTCTCCATAATCCATATGTACTGCTAATGCGGTCAACTTCGCTAAGCAGTGAACCTGTTCGACGATATGCCGCTTTGAAATACTGTCTCTTGGAACTCACTCATTTCGGGTTTCTTCAAAGTGGGAAAACTGGAAACCGGTTTTGTGTATTTCAAGTTGTTGTAGGCTGTATGGAATATACGTTTGATCACGCGAGTTTAACTTCTGTGATATCGGCTTTTGGTGGAAACGAGGTGCTTGATGTTGTGAAGATGATACACGCGTTGGCGATTTCGAGTGGTTATGAGAAGGATGTAACAGTCGGGAGTGCTTTAACGACGTCGTATTTCAGATGCCGGTCTCTGGAGTTAAGGATTAGTATGTTAGATGAGATGGCAGAGAGGAATGTTGTTACTTGGACGGCTGCTATTTCGGGAATGGCGCAGAATGAGATTTATCTTGGATGCTTGCAGCTTTTTATTGTAACATGTCGTGCTGCGGTGTCCCCGAATGGGTTGACATATTTGGCTGCGCTTACGGCCTGCTCTGGACTGCACGCGCTCAAGGAGGGTGCATGCTCAAGTTCAAGGTGTAGTTTGTAAGTTGGGGTATCAATCAGATTTCTGCATCGAAAGTGCATTGATGGATATGTATTCAAAATGTGGTTGCGTGGAGGAGGCGTGGCAGATATTTGAGTCTGCTATGGTGCCTGACGAAGTGTCTATGACTGTTGTACTCGCTAGTTTTGCACAGAACGGATACGAGAAAGAGGCAATATGGTTGGTTGTTTGTGAAGATGGTGAACGCGGGAGCCTATGTCAATCCCAACATGATTTGTGCCATTATTGGGGTATTTGGCATCAGCACTTCTCAGGTCTTGGCATGCAGATTCATTCTGTGGTGCAAGAAGGGATTTTCTTGCAATGGGTTTATTAGCAATGGTTGATCAACATGTACTCCAAATGTGGGGAGTTGGAGAAGTCGATTAAGGTTTTTGAGGGTACGTCTCAGAAGAATCAAGTTATTTGGAACTCCATTGTAGCTTTTGCTCGTCATGGGGATGGGTTGAGAGCGCTAAAGTTATGTGAAGACATGAAGTCACATGGCGTGGAGCCAATGGATTTTACGTCTCTATCTCTACTTCATGCTTGTAGTTCCGATGCCACTGCACAAGGGCATGGAATTGTTAGAATGTATGGAGAAAACATATGGAGTGAGTCCGAGGATGGAGCATTTTGCGTGCGTAGTAGACATGCTGGGACGAGCAGGGTTACTGAGAGAAGCCAAGAGGTTTATAGAGGGATTACAGGCGACACCTGATAATGTTTGGCAAGCATTGCTCGGTGCTTGTAGTATTTATGGCGATATTGATGTGGGGAAGTATGCAGCTGAGCAGCTAGCTCAGGCGGCGCCTGATAGTCCAGTGCCGTTTGTTTCCATGGCCAACATTTACTCTTCTTGAGGGCGATGGAAAGAATGATCAAGAAAATGAAGGAGAAGGAGTAGCGAAAGAGCCGGGTGTAAGTTGGATCGAGATTGAGAAGAAGATTCACAGTTTTGTTGTTGCTGATCGGACACATGAGAGAGGATGGCAAAGCTCAGGATAGTATTTTAGTCGCCATTAAAAACCTTAATTTCTTCAAACTCCATTGCACCTTTTCAATTTAGATTATTTCATTCTTAGTTGTTTTTCGTTATGCACAGGTCTTATTTTATTTTGTGATAGCTAGCTTCAATAGTAAAACACAATCATGTATTTTTATCACATATTATATCACCCTTCCTAGGTCAAATGCAGCACAAATATTTTGTTTTGCAATAGTTTCAAAATTTTGATTTTCTTAATTTTCTCACACTTTCCAAAGCCATCTCAATTGTTTAAGAGCTAAAAATAGATTCTTTGTCCATTTTAGTCCCTCTCTTTCATAAGATATAGACAATCAAACATTAATATAGGATACAATCCAATAGCAGGAAGAAAAAATATTTTCTTTGACTTGTTTCATATTGCTATGCGTGCTTGCAGATGACTACAAGGAGAATAGGAGTTTCTAGTAGATTAATAAGAGTTGTTGCTACGTTTTGGACCTACTGATAAGATAACCGAGTAGAGCACAAGTGATGAGCTCGCAATCAGAGAAGAGCGGGGATAGCATAACGCGATCTAAACCCAACACAAGCCTTGAGCAAAACTGAAAGAGAAAAGCCACAAAATTTACAGCAACTTTAGCTAGCTCTTCATGTTGTGGAAGAAATAGCTCACATCAACTCAGCAAATGGTTTCATGAAAGATAGTGAAGCTGAATACAGTACTCATTAGCAATTGGATTGCATAAATAAAGAGTATTAGACAGATCATGAGAACAATTGCCTTGATTAGAAAACAAATGCATATTAGCATTTCAAAGTAGCTTTACATTCCTGAGGATGAGCACCATATAAAATACTAGACCATAACCTTGACTGGAGAACAAATCCATATAGCATTTAGGAAAAACCTTACACTGATTAGAAAACAAATGCAGATTAGATTAGGATTTCGAAATGAAAATAATCATAATGAGATCACTTTCTCCATTGGGAAACTCTTGAGCGAGAGAAAACTAGGAGTGAGAAGCATTGAACTGACAAAGTCATTTTCCCCTGCATCAAAGACTCCCATTCGTTTATTGAGTAGATTTTGTCTTGTTAGAGTAGTAGAAAAGGACTCGCCCATTCATAGCATCAAAACATCCCCATTTTTGAAAACATTGAGAGGGTAGAAATAGTGGTAGTTATCTCCACCAAAATCAGGTGTTAAGTTGATGACATATTCGATCGTCCAAGATTTATCGTCTCCGTATTCTTTCATCAACCAGAGAACCAGATCATCTTGGGATGTGTGATAATACACACAGAGGCAATCCCTCAAAACAGACAAACTCATAGTGGAACAGAGAAAGTGGTAAAACACTCTGTTTCAAGGTCAAAACAAGAAGTCAGCAAGCACTCATTTGAATCTAATACTAACCGGTGCAGATTCCCATTAACAAATGCATCACAAGCAAAAGAGGGATAACTAAACCAGGCGGTAGGTGCTTCAATGCGTCTCCACGATCCTGTTCCGAGAGTATAACATTCACAATCAGATTTACTCTGCTTAATCCACACCACCTTATATTGGCCACTTATTTTGCTAGCTCCAAATCCAAAAATACAAAATTCTTGAGGGAAACGGAGCTTGATATATTCACGAGTAATCGGATTGCATACATACATAGCTTTACCATTTGGATCATAAGGGTGTAGGAAAAGCATACCATTAGCAGAACCCTCAATTGCTACTTTGGCAGTAAAATTAAGCTTGATGGGGTGATTGTAGTGATCATCATGGCTACTCTTATCATCGATTTGGAATTCCAATTCAAAAACCGTGCAGCGACTTGTGCCATTATACTTTATCAACCAGACAGCTAAGGCAGCGGCGGATCTAGAAAAATGCAACTTGACAAACTCATCAGTTGAGAGAAAATCGAGCCATGGTTTCCAGACACACTTGCTACTTGCAATGGTTCGAACATCGAGTCTCAAGAGGATGTTGCTGATGATTTCTGGTGGAAGATATTTGATCGAATCCTGCTCCATTTCTGTGTAAATCTCGCGACTTTACTCGTGTGAAGATCAATCGGATAATGACATGAACATAGAATTGCGGCAGCGCCGATTATTAATTAACTGAAGAGAATGAATCAGGATTTGGAGATGGCTGTGTTGAAATGAAACCCTAAGACTGTATGCAATGGCGAGCATTTGAGCTCGCTCGCCCACCACTTCGATCGCCACGTGGCGGCGAGCTCGCTCGCCCATATTTTTTTTTTCTGAAAATTAATATTTTATTCATTTCAATTAAAAACACACATGGACAAAATGCGAAAAATTACATGTTATCTCCGAAGCGATTCCAAATTTCTTCGATCAAATCATCCTCGAGTTTTGCGTGTGCTCTTTGGTCTCGAAGACTTTCTTTCCGCTTCAGGTAGTCTGCGAAGCTATCCGGGTTCCTTGTCTCGTACTCGAACTCGAACTCGGTTGGGCTTGGGAGGTTGTTTCTTCGTCCGGGATCCAATTAGTTACAGAAACACTCTCATCTTCAACAATCATGTTATGCAAAATAATGCAAGCATACATGATGTTGGATAAAGTCTCTCGAAACCAGGATCGCGCTGGCCTACTAATTATTGCCCAACGAGCTTTGAGAACGCCGAAAGCTCTTTCCACGTCCTTGCGTGCGGCTTCTTGTTTTCTCGCAAATAAACATCTCTTCGGCTCGGTCGGGCACGTGAGAGTCTTCACAAAGGTTGGCCAACATGGATAAATGCCGTCAGCTAGATAGTAGCCCATCTTGTGCTGAGTGCCGTTTGCGAAGAAAGTTACCGCAGGGATCTTTCCCTGCAGAAGATTTTGGAACACGTCAGACTGGTTGAGCACATTGATGTCGTTGTTTGAGCCGGCAACTCTGAAAAATGCGTGTCAAATCCATAAATCTTGAGAGGCAACAGCTTCAAGCACGACTGTGGGGTGCCCCTTCTTCTGATTCGTGTACGCCTCTTTCTATCCAGTCGGGCAATTCCTCCACTGTCAATACATGCAGTCGATGCTACCAAGCATGCCCGGGAAGCCGTGCTTCGATTCGTGCATTTGCAAAAGCCGGTTGCAGTCAGCCGTGTTTGGTGCCCGCAAATACTCGCCGCCGAATGCAGATATGATCGCTCGACAAAAATAATCAAGCGATTGCCGACCAGTGCTGTCTCCCATCCGTAGATACTCGTCGTATTGATCCGCGCATCTGCCATTTGCGAGTTGCCGCAACGCCATAGTGCATTTCTGGAGTGACGTGAACCCTAGTTTCCCCGTTGCATCGGGCCGCTGCTGAAAATAAGGCTCTCGAGCCTTAACCGCTCTGAAGATTGTGTTGAACAATTTTTTGCTCATACGAAATCGGTGCCGGAACACGTCATCGCCCCACGTTGGATACTCAGAGAAGTAATCCGCATTAAGACGGATCTCGGCATCAAGGCCGTCACGAGGCACCACCGTCCTTTTCCTCTTTGAACTTTGGGCGGCAGTCGCGGCGGCCGCCGCCTCCTCTTCCTCTTCTTCGGCGATTGCTTCGGCAGCCTTCGCCATGAGATTGCTGAACATGAGTGGAATTTGGGCACCAAATTGTTGGAATTCTTCCATTATAGCGTTGAAATAATCGTCGTCGCCCGACATAATTTTTTAAATGAATGAAATAAACAAAAATATGAAAGTGTTGAGGAGATTTGAGAGAGAATTGAAGAGATTGGTGTATGAATTAGGGGAGAAAAATGATGTATTTATAGGGATTTTTGAGCTCGCTGGTGACTGTTGGCGATCGCAACGGCTAGCGATCGCGCCAACCAGCGATCGCCAAGTGTCCATCCACGTCAGCAAGCTCACCAGCCCTTGCGCTCGGCTTAGAAAGCACGCGCGCACGCGCGCCGCGCTCGCCAACGGGGTGCGAGCTTCCTATTGAAGCTCGCTGAAGGAGCGAGCGCGCCGCTGCCCACAATCTAAGAACTGTTATTTCTTTATTTATGCTAGGGTCTAATTTTATTTAATAGGCTTGGGTTTTTATTTATTTTTTCGATTGGGTCGTTGATTTGTTGGCCCATTTCTACAAAAATCGAGTAATCGAGTAATATTATGTAATAGCCCATTAGTGATTTCTACTTTCTACAAAGTGTCACCACCAAAAAATCCATAATTTTAACGCCGAATAGTAATTATTTAGCAAATAATTTGTATATTTTGTTAGTAAGATATATATAAATAGGGTTATATTTAATTAAAAAAAATAATACTATTATGCATTATATTTTTGTGATTTTGAATCTCTTATGAATATGAACTGACCATTTAAGAAAGGGTAAGAGACCTCTAAATTTCCAACTTCCTAGAAAAAAAAATTACGTTTTCCAATAGAGAGAAGACATGATTTAGCCTATAGCACCCATAAAAATACAAATTTTGCCATGCAACTTAATTTGGTCAAATTCTACCCAAACTTTGCATATTAGGACGAAAATACCCTTAGTAAGAGGTGAAAGTTAATATTACTCCCAATTACATTTCCCACAACATTTTGAATCACTATTTTCTCTCTCTACTCTCTTTCTCTCCATCGACAAACCCAAAAAAAATTGCCCCACCGCTTCTCCAAACTCTGTCACCCATCCCCACCGCTCCTCCCATCTCCGCCGCTCATTTCCACCGCGCCTCCCATCTCAGCCGCCCATCCCCACCGCTGCTCCTCCCATCTCTGCCACCCCTCCCCACCGCGCCTCCCATCTCCGCTACCCATCTCCACGGCGCCTTCTATCTCCGCCACCTGGCCCACCTCTCTCTCTCTTTCTCTCTCTAGAAAAACCTAAATCTTGTCGGAATTAATGGTTTTTTCGTATATGTTTTTATAGATTTATTTGTTTTCATATGATTTCTGGTGATTTTTGGTGTATTTATGGCGATTTCCGAACGATTTGGATGAATTGGTATTTTAGATCTAGTTTTCGCATATTTGCAGACGTGGTTACGAATTTACAGTGGTTACGATTTATTCATTTCGTACAACGTTAGTGATGAATCCACATTGCTATGCATATTGAGATACGGTAACCCAGGTATGAAATGGTTATTTCGTACTGAGTTACCGTGAAGTGATGTGGTAACCCACTACGAAATAACCATTTCGTAACTGAGTTACCATGTTGAGATGTGGTAACTCAATACAAAATAAACATTTCGTAACTGAATTATCATATTTTTTTGGGTTGATTTCTAGGCGATTTAGATGTATTGGTGTTCTACATGCATTTCATATGTTGTTACGAATTTATAGTCGTTACGATTTATTCATTTCGTACATTTTAGTACTAATATTGGTGATTAACACACATTGGTACGTGAGTAGCATGTTGTCATGCAGTAACACATGCAGTAACTCGTTAATAAATGTTTATTTCGTAACTGGTTTAATGTATTTTTAGTGCTTGAATCTAGTTATCAGTTATGAATTGAATAAATAGTAACAGGGTGCCATGTTGATTGGTATAAATTTGTTTGGAATTGGTAACTTGTTACGAAATGTTTATTTCGTAACTGGTTTAATGTATTGTTAATGCTAATATTTGTTTATCAGTTACAAATTGAACAAATAGTAACAGTGTGCCAGAATGATCGATTTAGAAATTGTTTGAATTTGGTAACTCGTTAAGAAATATTTATTTCGTAACTGGTTTAACGTATTGTTAATGTTTGGATATGCTAATTATCAGTTACGAATTGAATAAATAGTAACATCATGCCATGTAGATCTAAAAATTTTTAGTTTTTGGTTTCAAAATTTCAAATTTCTGAAATTCGTGGGCTTGGTACGATTTGTTTTATTGTTTGTTTGTTCGATGATTTGAAATAATATCTATTTTGTCATCATTTTTGTACAATATATATCTATTTTGCTAATTTAAAAATAGTTTTCAATATGATGTATTTTTTGGTTTAGATATTTGCAATTGCTAAATGTATGCAACTGTTTTAGGTTACGAGGGTAAGAATGACAAATTTCATAACAGATTTACCACGTACTAGATCCTTATTTTTTCGTATGAAATGTTTAATTCGTAACCGTTATACCAATTTCTTTAAAGTAGTGTCCGATAAGAAATAATATTTTAGTAATAGTGGTACCGTATCACAACATCGTATATCAGTTACGAAATGATTAATTCGTACTATGTTACTACATCATAATATAGTAACCCATGTACGAAATGATCATTAAATGTAAATTCGTATCCACTAATATAAACATGCGAAAAAGTAGATCAAAATGTTATCTACGACAACAAGACCATCACCCACATAATTACAAAGGTACATAGTTACGAAATGTTTATTTCGTACAGTTGTACCATATCAAAACATCATATACCAGTTACGAAATGGTAAATTTGTACTAGATTACAACATCATAATATCGTAACCCCCGCACGAAATAATTAAAGAGTACTACTGTAACTTCGTAACCATTAATATTAACATGCAACAATTTCGTATCGATGTTACCAATTTTGTAATATCGTAAATAGTTACGAAGTCATTAATTCGTACTATATTACTACATCATAATATAGTAACTCATGTACGAAATGATTATTGAATATAAATTCGTAATCACTAATATAAATTACGAAATGTAAATAGTTACGAAATGTTTATTTCGTATATAAGTTACGAAATGATTAATTCGTACTATGTTACTATATCATAATATAGTAACCCATGTACGAAATGATCATTGAATGTAAACTCGTATCCACTAATATAAATTACAAAATGATCATTGAATGTAAATTCGTATTCACTAATAGTAGTACATAACCTAAAAACATTATCAACCAAACCTATTTTATTTACAACATAATTCAAATACAAGTTGTACAAATGCTCTTATCCTTCTTGAGTCGCACCTTAAACTCACTAAATAACTCTTCAAATGCTATAACGATCGACGATATAGGAATGCACTCTTTGGCTAAATTTCATACGACCTATCATAAAACAAACAATGAAATAAATCAGTACGCTGATAGAAAATGCAAAATAAAACATACAATGGTAACTCTGGTACGAAATAACTATAACTGAGTTACGAAATATTTATTTCGTATTGAGTTACCACATCTCAACATGGTAACTCAGTTACGAAATGGTTATTTCGTAGTGGGTTACCACATCACTACATGGTAACTCGATACGAAATAATCATTTCGTACCTGGGTTACCGTATCTCAATATGCCTAGAAATCAACCTAAAAAAATACATAAAAAATCACAAGAAATCATATGAAAAATCGATATATCATTAAACAAATATGCCATTAATTTCGTCGAGATTTAGGATTTAGGATTTTATTGACAAGACAACATGATAACCCGGTTACGAAATGTTTATTTCGTACTGAGTTACCACATCTTAACATGGTAACTCAGTTACGAAATGATTATTTCGTAGTGGGTTACCACATCACAACATGGTAACATAAGTTATGAAAAGATAATTGAAGGTAAATTCATAACCATTAGTATCAATTATGAAATGTAACAAGTTACGAAATGATTAATTCGTACTGTGATACTACATCATTTTGAATATAAGTTACGAAATTATTAATTCTTACTGTGATACCACATCATTCTGAATATAAGTTACGAAATTATTATTTTTTACTGTGATACCACATCATTCTGAATATAAGTTACGAAATGATTAATTCGTACTGTAGTAGTACATCATAACATAAGTTACGAAAAGATAATTGAAGCTAAATTCGTAACCACTAATATCAATTACGAAATGTTTATCGTAACACCTGCATGAAATAATTAAAGAGTAACTACTGTAATTTCGTAACCATTACTATATCCACAACAAAACAAATCATTACGTAAATAGATCTGAAAGTATGGAAGAAACTTCAAAAAATATCTCAGTACCTCCATTTAGAACAAATACAAGCAACAAAACCAGAAAAAAAAAAAAGTATGCCACCGCCCAGTAGAAGAGAATAAGAGAAGCGAAGAAAAAAAAAGAAACTTGCTTGAGGAAGTAGAAAAAAGAGAGAGAAAGGAGAAGAAAGAGAAAAAGAAGATAAGAAAGAGAGAAAGAGAAGTAGGTTGCGTGAGGGTGAGAGGAATAGAGGAGAAGAAAAGAGAAAAGAGAAGAAAGAGAAAAAGAAGAAAAGAAAGAGAAAGAAAGAGAGTAAGTGGGTTAGTAAGGGTAAAAGGGTCCAAAAACACAAAAAATTGGTAAAATTTGTACAAATTAAATCCTTGGCAATATTTATATTGTTAAGGTAGAAGGTAGGTATATGAGTGTATTTCCTCTTTCGAATACTTGCATTCAATTTACCGTACACCTCATCCAAAAATTTGTAACCCATTTTCTCCTCACAGTTACGGATTCAAGTTTCAAATCAAAGAAATCATTGATATATGCAGAGTTTTTATTTGTGAATGCATAACTATTGACTTTTTTCTTGCACGGTTAAGGGATGTTTGGCAAAGTTCGTTAGATAATTTATAAGCTTATAGACTATTGAAAAATGTTAAACAAAATAAGATCCTAAACAAATTATAAGCTCAAATATAAGCTCCAGAAAAATAAATTTATCTACTCCATCTCATCTTTTTCATCTTATACAACAAGATTTCTTTTTTCGGAGGGGGTACAACTTATAAGATGTTGAACTTATAATATAGAAGCTCTTTAAAATAAGCTTAGCCAAACACTCTATAGTTAGAGCTTATAAACTGAATAACCTGCATTTAATTTCTTTTGCATATTCAGCTTCCACGGCTCAAGAGTCAAGATCAATTGGAAATCAAATTGATGTAAAAGGTTAGTAATTGAAAAACATAACCAAAAAAGAAAATAATTGTTCGGTATCTAGAGCTTGATTCTCAAGTACGAATTGCAAGTCAAGATTTCAAGTATCCACTCGTAAAAATTAAAAGTTCGTAATCTAAAGCATAGTTGTTAAGAAGTACACACGAGATAAAATCGTGCTGAAAATAAATTTTGATTGCATATGCAAAAGTCTCATAAACATAAACAAGAGGACTGAAAAAGCTTCAAGGAACTAACGATCACCCTTTTACCCGACGCCGAAAGTATGCCCGTATCGATTTCTGCCAACGACCACCCTTTGCCCGATACTATTTTGCAATCTGTTCGACACCATAACAATGAAGAATATAGTCACTTCAAAATGAAAGCTCGGGTTTAGTCTCAAAACCACATATCGGCTCCTGATGCAACGATCATAATGAGATAACATTCTCCATTCCGGAATTCTTGGGTGACAGAAAGCTAGGAGTGAAAAGCATCGAGCTTAAAAAGAGACGGCTTCATCAAACTCACCAATTTCTTTAGTAGTTTTCGTCTTGTTGGAGTAGCAGGTTACGAACCGATCATTCCATACAATCAAAATGTCACCATCTCTGAATACTTTCATAGGGAAAATAGATCTATATCCCAAATTAGCAAAATCAGGATTGTAATTGATGACACATTCCTTTGACCAAGATTTGTCATCTCTATAATCTTTCATCAGCCAAATATCGAAACGCTCTTCAGATATGACAATATCACACAAACATAAACAATCCCTCAAAGCAGACAAGTTGCAGATATGATCACCTAGAAGAGGAGGAATAGAGAATGTGCTAAAACACTCTGTTTCAAGGTCAAACCAAAAAATCGAATACAATGTGCCCGACTTTGGTAGTCGTGGCCAATGGAGATTGCCATTAACAAATGCACCACTGATATAAGAATCAACCAAGGGGCGAGCTTCTTCAACGCGTCTCCACAATCCTGTTCCCAGAGTATAAACATGACAATCACAATTACTCTTAATACACACCACCTTATGTTGGCCACTTATTTTGCTTGCCCCAAATCCATAAGAACCACAATAAATAGCTCCTCGTTCAATGAAAAATCCTTGAGAAATTTGGAGCTCGATAAATTCATGATATATTGGATTGCATACATACACAATGTCAAATTGATTTTTTTTATCGCGTAAGAGAATCAAACCATTAGCAGAACCCTCAATTTGTACCCGGTGAGGAAAATCAAACTTGGTGAGTGGATTGTAGCGACGATCATGGCTGCTCTCAGCATCGATTTTGTCTTCCAATTCCAAAAAAGGGCACCGACTTGAGTTCCCGTCCGGCACTGAGACAGCTAGGGCGGCGGCGGATCTAGAAAGATGGGACTTCACAAACTCATCACTCTCGAGTAAACCCAGCCATGATTTGCAAACACACTTGCTAATTGCAATGGCTCGAACACTAAGTTTTAAGAGGATGTTGGTGATGATTTCTGAAGATAGAAATTCGAAGAAATCTTGCTCCATGTTTGTATAAATAGCGACAGAAAGGATTAATCGGATAATAATATGAAGCCAATATTTAACCACTCGGAATCTGAAGAGATCAGAGCAATATTGATCTGGATAGAATTTAATTATCATATCTTATTTTTAATTTGTACACGTTTCATAAATTTTGTTATAGTTTGCTTTTTCACATTTTATTCCCTCCATCCCACAATAAGGTAGTGTTTCTTATTTTTTTTGCAGGTATCTAGGAGAAAGATTATCAAAGGTAGGAAAAAAAGTGATAAAAGTCCATATCTTTTTGTGAAAGAAATGAAGTTTCATATTGACAAGTATTTTTTGCTCTCTCCGAAAACATTAGTCGGGGCCAATCGATGGTATGAAGAGCTAGAATCTTGGGTAGAGAAGCAAAGCTCGACATAGTGACAAGTGATCAGACTTTAGTCATCACAACAAGAACGAGAAAAGAAAGATCATCAAGGAATTTACTTACATTTGTTATCTGGTTCATGAACGAGTATGGAGACGAGAAATCTTGGACTGAGGAATTTATCATCAAGGAGGAAGATGTTTTTCTTTTTGGTAATGGTGAATTAAAATTATATGGATTGCTTTTCCCCATCAAAGTGTTCATAAATGATGACATTTTGATTGCAAGTGAACACATCAGCGAAATATTTTGCTACTCGAAGACGAATAATGCTATTCATAACACCGGCATTCACAAACGTGATCCATCGACATCGGATTTCTTGGTTGCTATGAGCGCAATCATTTACACCCCAACCTTCTTCCTCTGAGAACTTTGCTCACGGTGACTGAGAATGTTTACTCATTTTTATGTTTATCTACAAAGAAAAGCAAACATTAACCTTGATTAAGAAACCAATGCAGATTAGCATTTCAAAACAAAAGTAATCATAATGAGATCACATTCTCCATCCCAAAACTTGAGAGAGAGAAAGGTAGGAGTGAGAAGCACCGAGATTAAATAGAAACTGGCATTATCAAAAACACCGATTTCTCGACTAGTTTTTGTCTTGTTGGAGTAGTAGAAACGGAGTAGCTGATCCCAAATCATCAAAATGTCACCACTTCAAACACTTTAATAGGGTAAACAAATTCGTATCCAATTATATCAAAATCAGGATTTAAGTTGATGACAAATTCCCTTGCCCAAGATTTCTCGTCTCCTTATTCTTTCATCAACCAGATAACAATCTCCATCTCATCTTCGATCACACAAACAAAGGCAACTTCTCAAAGCAGACAATTCCTCAGTACATTCAATATCTTATGGAATAGAGAATATGCTAAAACACTCCGTTTCCAAATCAAAGCAAGAAATTCACGCGGTTTCGTTTGAATCTGTATACTAACCAGTTGAGATTGCCATTAACATATGCACCGGATTTAGTAGAGCCATAACCAAACAAGGCGTTTGGTGCTTCAAAGCATCTCCATGATCTCCTTCCAAGAGTGTAAACTAGACAACAATAGTAACTAATAATCCCCACCACCTTATATTGGCACTTATTTTGCTAACCCCAAATCCATAAATGACTACTCCTTGTTGAATAAAAATTTCATCGGGGTAACGGAGCTCGATATATTCCTGAGATATTGGATTGCATATAAACAAATCATCAAAACGGAACCCTCTTTTGCGTAGGAGAAGCATACCATTAGCAGAACCCTTAATTGCTACTTCATGAGGAAAATTAAAGTTGGTGAGATGGTTGTAATGATGATCATGGCTGCTCTTCACATTGATTTCGTCTTCAAACTCGAAAATTGTGCAACGACTTGAGTACCTTTTCGGCATCATGACAGCAAGGACAGCAGAGGTCTCAAAAATGAAACTTGACAAACTCATCCATCTCGAGCAAATCGAGCCATGGTTTGGAGACACACTTGCTACATGCAATGGTCCGAAGAGGGAGTCTTAAGAGGATGTTGGTGATGATTTCCGATGGTAGATATTTGAACAAATCTTTCTCCATTTTTGTATAAACGAAGAGAAAGAATTAATCTGATTATATGTTGAAGTAAATGCAGAAGCAAATATTGGAAGAGGCGCTAGAAATGAGGTGGGGAATAGGCTTTCTAATTTTCTGGTTATAAACAAGAGTTTTGTGTGTGGGAACGATGTATGCGTGTTTTGTTTGTTAGAAGAAAAAATAACATCAAAATAAATAAATAAAATATACACACTTTTACGAGAATGTCTTATTATGATATCTTACACTTACACAAACTTGCAGTTTGAAGAAGATAAATATTTAAAAAATATCTTAGTGTTCGACAAGATCACCACTAAAGAGTCCCCTGATAATTTCAAACACTTAACTTTAGTTTCCTTCAATTCTTAGAGTTTCTCCTACTGGATTGTATGTGTAATTATAACCAATACAAAAGCATATTCACAAATATATAAACTGAAATGGTATTATATTGTAGCATAACAATAACTACAATAATTACTTTTCAATTACTTCACGCAGCAGCCCACAAAAAAGATCAAGCAATCATCAATGAGAACCAGAGAAGGCTAGGCACAAATCTGACTCTGTTTTCACCTAAACAACTGAAATCATTCTACCTTGTTCTCATAGTGGATGCAAATGACAATCTTAATTATCATTACGTAGTTTGCCCTAGCATAACAATGGTTGGTTGAATGATTGTATCTAATTTTTGGCAGCATTTCCTATGTGAGTTGTACTGAACTAAGAGACGAAACCAACATTTCGTGATGCAGCTCTTATATAATACATGAAGTTTTACGATTTTGTCACAGCTAAACACATAGAAATCAAGAAATCCATCAAGAAATGAAGAAATTGACTCTGTTTTTACAAAAACAAAGCACGTCATTCTCTCCTCTTCTCCTAAAGGCAATCAATCAATCTAAAAGGTACTTAAAACTTGTTCCATGTCAATCTATGGGCAATCAATTGACGAGTCTTTTGTCTATGAGACTACAACCGCCTCAAGACTGACCTTTTCAAACTCTTCATAAGCCCATAAAGTGCACAATCTCGACTAAGACCATTCCATAGTTGTACAGGTAGCAAGCCATTCTGGAAATAAGTAGCCTCTTGTTCCTCTCACACTAGTTAGAGTTCTATACTATACTGATGATCTTTAGGGTTAAACGAGCTTTGCAAGGCAAAAATCACAAGCTACCATACTATAGTTCTCATGTAGTAGAATGTTCTTTACTTTGATATCACAATTTCTATACAAAAGAAATATTTTGCTCTTCAACGACATAATATGGTGTCAAATAACAATCTTTATCAACAGATAGTTTATTTTATTTTACTTAGTTATAACATTTCCCAACACAAGATACACTAATTAGAAAGAAACAAGACAACACCATTAACTATTGTTTAGTTGTAGATAGTAAAGAATGGCAATGTGTGAATGAAATTTGAAGATATTGCAAAATGCTTCAATATAGGTTGTAACTTGAGGGGAAAAAAAGAACAACAACAATGCAGATTGGCATTTCGACATATAAATAATCAAAATGAGATTACGTTCTCCATACCCAAACCTTCGAGTGAAAGAAAGCTCGGAGTAAGAGGCATGAAGTTGGAACAGTCATGCTTTGAATCAAACATACCATTATCAACAATTTCTCGAACACTTTTCTTCTCATTCGAGTAGTAGAAGAGAAACTCCCCATCCCAAACCATCAACATGTCACCATTTTCGAAAACTTTGATAGGGTAAACACAATTGTTGTAATATCCATCACAATAAAGACCTTGGCTGATCACAAATGTCTTCCTCCACGATTTCTCTCCACATTGTCATCAACCAAATAACAATCTTATCTTCCCATTCACAAAAACACAGGCAATCCCCCAAATCAGACAACCCCCCCGCAAGGCCGGAGCACACAAGCTGCTTAAACTTTCTGTTTCGAGATCAAAACAGGTAATCAATGTGGATGATTCCGACACTTCCCAATAGAGATGTCCATCAACGCATATACTGAAGATAAAATCCTCATATTTCAACAACAACGAGGCGCGAGCTGCTTCAACACCGAGGCATCGCCATGATCCTGTCCCGAGAGTGTAAACATGGCATTCGGATTTCGGATTAATCCGAACTACCTTAAGCTGGTTGCTTATTTTGCTCGCTCCGAATAAAAAAGCCGCTTGAGATTCAGCAGAAGAGACGAAATCTTCGGGGCAGGAGAGCTCGACGTAGTGTCGAGTAATTGGATTGCATATGTAAAGAATATCATCATAGGAGCTGAGCTGGTATAGAAGAAGCAGGCCATTGGCAGAGCCCTCGATAGTTGCAGTGTGAGGGAAATCAAACTTTGTGAGTGGTCTGTAGCGACGATCATGGCTGCTCTCAACGACATCGACTTCGTCTCTGTCTTGGAATTCGAAAATTGTGAACCGATACGAGTCTCCATCAGGCAACAACACAGCCAGCGTGGGGACTGATTTAGAGAGATGAGCACTGATGAAATCATCGGATTCGAGCAGATCGAGCCATGATTTGCACTTGCTGATTGCAATGGTTTGAAGGGGAAGGCTTGAGAGGATTTCGGTGATGATTTGGGATGGTAGATATTTGAAGAAATCTTGCTTCATTTTTGTATGAATTTGGAGATTACATCAACAAATCAACTTGCATCAGTGTATGAGGAGAGAAGGGATCAGAAAGATGGACGGAGGCGGGGAAAGGAAAGAAGGGGATTAGGGTTTCTATAATTTTCAGAAAAAATCTCTCTTTGGTAATGAAGGGACGGGGAGTTTTTGGAGGGAAAATGATAGTATTATTTTCGTTTTCTTAAGGAAATTATATTCCCATTTTTAAATATCGCATTAAAATGGTATTTTCGATCCCCCGCTTATTTAACTCCTTTGTATGATTCAAATCCCATTATTTCCATTCCTCCAATTAAAAAATAATTCAGGCACAATAATCACTAGGAAACTTGTATTGATAGAAATAGAAAAAACAACGACAACAAGCCACGAAGAAAAAACCCGACTTGACACAAGATTACCAAAAAAAATGCTAATTTCAGCTCCAAAACGGTGCAAGTTGTTTTGTGTGTTTTGACACAAGATCAAAAGACTACCAAAAAACCCAACTCTGTGTGTGTGTGTGGGGTGGGATCCTATAATGTGAAGTTGGCACAATGTAAGAGCCGTTAGATTTGCGACACCTCATCACCCTTCCAAAAGTTATCTTTTTAAAAATAAAGTTTTATTCATAATTTAAATTAATATTATAATCTAACCATAGGTTTAGTGGTTAACTTAGGTTATGTTGAGTAAAAAAAAACTGTTTTAGTCAACAGATTTGTGGGCCCCACGTTTGACATCATGGCCAAAATTTGAACTCCATGGCCACCGACGTTGAAGGTGGCCGGAATGTGTTCCGATGATGAAATTTTTTTATGGCCTAGAGTGGATCGTTAATAACTCGTGATTCTATCTCTAAATATTTCCATGGCTAAAACTTAAGTTTCCGATTGACGTAAGGATGGAAGAAAGAAAAGATAGTTAAATAGTTTAATTTAGGAAAATGTAACAAAACACCCATTTTTGGTGCTTCCCTCATTCTAAACTCCTCTATCCCTTCGACGCCGAGCGATTGAACGCCGGATTCTGTTGGTGAGATTGACCGGCGACCATTGTAAGTAGTCAAAATCTTTGTGTTCAAGTATCCCTCTTTGAAAGTTCGTTTTTCTGTTGCCCGATAAAATTGGTTCGATTTGTAGTCGTATTTTTTTCGTTCGTAATTTTTAATTTCGTCGATTATTGCGTTCGATTGAGCTTGGATTGCGGTTCGATTCGTAGGCGTCATTCTTCGAATTTGACCTCGGATTGACGTTGCCTCTTATACGGCGTATTTGAGCCTTGACATATGACTTGGATTGCTTTTTTCTCCATGCCATTTCCATCGATGTCGAAATTTTTTATTGATCCATTGCCTTGACGAGGACGACGTAGAATTAGAAATAAGTTTTGTTCATATATTTTAGCTTAGTTGCTTGAACATTTTTTCAATGATTATTTGCAGCTATAGGCTTTTAAATGATAGAAATGATTTGTTTCCCTAGTATGTGTTTGATTAAATGCGTGTGCTTTGGGTTTATGGGTTGCCTTGTTTCGAAATTTTTGCAGTTATTTGTTTGTTGTGATAGTCATTGTCACCACTTAATTGCATAGCTGCATTGTGTTTTTGTTATTTATTTTTGGATTGATGGTGTAAATTTTTTCCCATAATTGAATTGAATTGAATTGATGTCGAGATGTCTGTACCATTATTGAAGATGGGGAAGAAGTTGATGTGTCTAAAATTGTGTTAGTAATCCGATTTTATGTGACTTACATTTGCAGATGGTTGGAATTTTGCGTTAAGTCGATATGTTGGTTTTCGTTATGTTGATTTGAATGTGGAATTGCTGATGTTGGTGAAGGTTTCAGGGTTAATATGGGAGATGGGGATGAAAATTTGGGAGTTGGGGATGAAAATTTGGGAGTTGGGGATATTGATTTGAAGGTGGCTTTGGGTTTAATACCGCCTCTACCGGGTTTTGACTTTAGCAAGTTTTAGTCGAAATTTGATGTTGATGATGACGAATCTGCCCGAGTCGTTAGGCCTAAGTTTATTGGTAATTGGCCTAAGTCTGTTTTTAATCCTCCATGGAATGGTGAGGAGGACAGAGATTGCTATATTGTGGGTGGCACATCTAGTAAGCTTTTTAGTGTGGAGATTAATGGGCCATTGAAGAATACTGTAAATGAACCTCGGGTCGTTGATTTAAGTGAGAATCCGGTGGTGAAGGAGTCAAAAGCAGAAGAAGGAGGTGTTGGAACGAGTGAGATTCCATTGAAGGAGATCAAAAGAGAAGAAGAAGGCGATTTTGAGAATGATAAGCATGGCAGTCCATGGAGGGAGATAAAAACAGAAGCACATAATGTTGAGCATGTTGAGAAGAAGTGTGAAGTTCCAGTAAATGAGGCGAAGAAAGATGAACCTGATGCTGATGAAAAAGATGAAGAAACAGAGCGTGATGTTGGAATGAATGGTAGATTAGCGGCGGCACGAAATTGTTTTGATGTTGAGAAGAAATTAAAGATTGGCACTGAGTTTCAAGATTTAGAGCAAGTTTATCTCCTATACTGTCAAGTATGGTCGGTGGAAAGGTTTTAGTGTTCGTAAAGGAGAACAACGCTATTTCGGGAAGACCACCAATATTAGATATAAGGAGTTTACCTGTTCAAGTACCGGGTTTCCTAATTATCGAAGCTAGATACACAAGCTATGCATGTACAAGAAGCTTGTGGTCCGCACGAACTGTAAAGCAAGAATCTCTGTGTCAAGGGATGATTTAGGTTCATTTTTTGTTGTCATCTTTGAGAAGGAGCACAATCACAAGCTCGTAGACTTTGATCAGACATTTCTGCTGCGATCCAGTCGTTACATGAGCTATGCCAAGAAATCCGTAATGGAAGCTCTCCATTCGTCTGGTATCGGTGTTACCGCTGCGTTCAATTTCATGGCGAAGGAATGTGGCAGCGTGCAGAATGTTGGATTCACAAGGAGAGATGCATATAATCACATGGAGAAGGTCAGGTTGGAGACGAAGGTGGATGATGGAGATGCAAGGCTGTTGTATGATTATTTCAGTGAAAAATCCTGTTCGGATCCTTTCTTTTTCTGCAAGTATCAGCTCGACGACAGTGGATGGCTCATGAATATTTTTTTTCAGGGATAATCGATGTGCTTTGGACTACGATGTCTTTGGCGACGTCCTGTCCGTCGACACCACATACCGGACAAATAAATACAACATGATATGCATGCCTTTTGTAGGCATTAACCATCACACGCGCAATGTCATGTTCGGCATGGCTATGCTGTCGGACGAGACAACCGGAACATTCAAGTGGTTGTTCGAAACGTTCTTGCAGTCCATGCATGGAAAACAACCAAAGGTAATCCTCTCTGATCAGTGTAGGGCCATGATGAATGCTATGATGTTGTGTTCCCCAAGTCCAAACACCGTCTTTGTCAGTGGCATATAATGAAGAATTGCGCATCAAATTTTGGTAAGCTACATGGGGATTCATCCTTCAAGTCTTTATGGTACAAATGCATGAACATTGTGGAGAGCATGGAGGATTTTGACAGTACGTGGCAAGTGATGATGGAGAATTACCAAATTCCCAACCGTGGGTGGTTTGATGGAATGCATAGTATGCGGGAACAGTGGGCGTCTTGTTTTTCACGCGGCATTTTTACCGCTGGTCTCCTTGCCACTTCGCGGAGCGAGTCAACGAACAGGGTTTTGAAAGATGTTGTGTGCCACACGTTGCCTTGATTGATTTTGTTAAACAATATGAAGAAATTTTAAACAAGTGGCGAAGCACGGAGCGAACGGAAGATGCATTTGGGATTTGGGAGCCGGGGCAGGCCATCACTCATTGTGGCCTTCTTAGAAAAGCTGCTGCCGTATTCACCCGTACAATTTATAAGCAGTTTGAGCATGACCTTGCGAACTGCATCACCGTGGTTGTTGATGTGAAGGCTGTCGTTTCGCTACCCGACAACAACAGCAAGTACACTGCTAGATGCCGAGAAATACCTGATTATGATCGCATGGTGGTGTTCAATTCAGTCACCCACATAGCCACGTGTGATTGTGGGAAGTGGGAAACTGAAGGATTGATTTGTCGGCACATTTTGAGGATATATGTCATTGAAAATGTGAACGACATACCTGGTGCTATGATTTACCACAGGTGGACAAAAAGAGCCAAAGATCTCAACATCCATTTGCAAGATAATACTGTTGAGGAGAGTGCAACGATGAGGCACATGACCATTGGTAACGAGTTTATGAGATATCTGTCTGAGCTCGTTTCTACCGGCTTGAAGGTCAACCCTCAAGCTTGTGAGAAATTCCTTGAACGAATGAAGGATGTGACTGAAGAATTTAAAAAAGTGTTGTTGACTAATGGTCAGGATCGTTTTGATACTCCGGTGAAGCAGGCCCCGGTTACCGTTCCCCTGTTTCGCGATCCGAGAAGGATTTTCCCCCGTGGTTTTGCCAATGTTAGAAAGCCAAATCCTTTCCAGTCAAAGGGCGTGAAGAGGCGTCGAAAATCCACACCCAAAGGCAGACCGGGTATACTTATTTGTTTTAATGCACTTGTGTTGTATTCTGTTTTGAGATTTGTGTAAGTCTTTTTGTGGTGTTTTTATTTTGTATTGCATCAAGCAAAGCAAAGGTGCATGAGACGTCAGCACTGAAAACCCAAGACTTCATGCCACCAAGCAACGCGGACAAAACTGAGAGGGAGAAGGAGAAGGCCGGTGATTCCAACATTGATGACTATGATAATTATTTCTTTCCATTATCGCTTTGACGTAGCTATTTCGATGCTTAGAAATTATGTATCCATAATCTGGTTTTAGACAACTTTCACGATTTTCATTTTTGTAATTGTTGGGGGGAGTAATGCACTATGGATTTAGTATGTATTGTAGGTGTAAGATCGAATTTCTGGGAGCAACATACATGGAGAATTCGTTTGTATTTTTTTATTGTTTCTGCATGCATTGTGTTTGATAAAATGCCACAAGCACTTTTGTTTTATGTTCTTTATTTCTTTAAGCACGCATCGTGTTCGATGAAATGCCTCATTTTTTTTTCTTCTTTGCAGTTACAGCAACCTTAATTTGCTATTGCACTTAATTGCACATGAAATGCTCGATAAAATGACTGAACCTTTTTCAAAGTTCACTACTTAATAGTAGGTAAGAAATACATAATATTTAGGCGTAGAATGCATTCCATGGCACAATTTGAGTGCGGAGATGCATACGAAGACATCATTACATCTCTTAAATATCGTTCGCATTAATCAATTCGAGTAATTCATGCCGTCATCGTCGGTGCCTGGGCACCCGAAAGCAAATACTTGTGCTTCGATATCTGAATCCGGCGACGGTGTCGGGCTTGGTGGTTTGAACTCGGTGAAGATGCGGCCCAAGTAGATCCAATTCGCCTCTCCTTCATGACGGTAACACATTAATTGTGGATTTTCCTACACCAAATATTAAAGAAATAATTAATAGTAGAAAAAATATGATCATCCTTTCATTAAAAAGGTTAACATTGTACCATTGCGATTTTCTTCCATATAGCTTTTGACGCTTCCACTTTCCACACCAATCCGTATTGAACTTGGACGACATCCTCCCTGTTCCAAAGAGCGTTGAAATTATTGTAACGTTGTTCTCACTCGCCAAGCTTACGACGCCACCCTCCTATGGAGATCACTAGTCCACCGTTCATTTCCATTGATCTTTTTGCTCCATGCATCATCTCTTCTCCGGTTAAACCTTGAATCCATTCCAAATGAAGAGCACGTAGAGCCCTCGCCTCCACGCTTCTTGACCACAGACCCGTGTAGAAGACTTCGTCTTGTGAGATGGCTCTTATGGGTGCCATTTTTTGTGCTATGGTAAGTGCATATTATTGGCATACATCCATCCATTCTTATAGATGAACATGTTAGTTTTTGTTTTTTTAAAAAAAAAGTGTAAGTTACAGCAATGATGCGACTACTCCCCACTACTAGACATATGACTTACCAGTATTTAGGTGTTGAAAATGCATGTGACTGTTTTCTTTTACCATTATTTACGTTGTCACTATGCATGTTTTGTCATGTGAAGTCATTTTACAGTTTACTGTTGACGTTTGTGAAACTATATTTTTTATCATGGCTAAAGTAATGATGACACGGATTACAAGCAATAAACTAGAAATTCATCCATGGCCAAATACAAGATCATATGACGTTGCAAACAATACAATAACTTCATCCATGGCCAAAGAAAAATTTTACACCCGCATAGCAAAAGCACAACTATCCGCCATATGGTCGAAACAGCAACCTCAAATCATCGTAAAATGGCTCCTTCCGATTTTTGTAGACCGCGGCTAATGGGCACACCTAAAATACAACAAATATGTTAGTATCTGAGTTAATTTTCGATTGCAATAGAACATGATGAATACGAAACTTACATTCAATATTCGCTGCCACCCCACTTTAGTTTTCGGTGATACTTTCCCAGTGTTGTCGTCGTAGTTGACGTCCTCATGAGCCATCAAATAATTAATTGTACGCCATCTTACTCTAAACTCCTTAACTTTCGCCACAATGCAGGAATGGGGAACTCTTGGCCAGTTTCTCGCAGTATAATTTGTTGTACCCTTTGAATTGCGGTGCGGTTATTGTTGCCGCTTTGGAGCCATAACCCTTGAAGCCACTGCTCCTTCAACAACGCAAGGAAATAAGCCTCACCTTGCTTAGTCCATAAGCTATTTTCGTCACCGAAATACTCGCGCCATTGCTTAGAGTAATTCATTATTTTTGTGGACTCTCGTATAGCTACGGATATCACTCCTTGTATGAATTTATAATGTAAGTAGTAGATGGAATTCTATATCATTCCAGTGTAAAAGCAAAAAAATTGTATACCTTTATTACATTCACGTGCTTATTGGGCCCCAAACATGCAGATTTAATAGCATTTTAGAATCTTTACATTTCCAAGACAGAATCCTTTTTTTGTTAGTACATTTAATATAGTTGAGCCAGATTCTTACTCCATCTTCTTCATTTCACAATATAATAACAGAAAAATATTTACCGGTTCTACATTAGCAATACATAATCAATAGTCCAATACACTACGGTACACCGTATACTCCGGCTCCATTAATTACAAAATCTAAGGAAAGACTTGGAAGATGTGGTGCAAAAACAACTTGGATGCGACGAGACATCTTTTTTTCTACATTTTTGCCATTGCGATCTGCTATATTTTTTTCAACAAAGCTCATAAACAACCTCGTGTTCACACAATTTGCCCAAGAAATACCCAATGCAGCTTGTACATGTCTTCCCGACGTCATTAATCATTCACCAACGCGGAATACATCTGAATTTGGAATCACGTCCGTCACTTGATTTGTAACAACTACAGCCACATGAAACTTGTATGCCATTTCTCTTAGTTTACCAGAAATTTTGAAGAATAAATGCATTCTTTCCCTCAACATCTTCGAGTTATTTTTGAACACTCCTCTAAATAACGAAGCAATTGAGTCAATTATTATGAGCCTTATTGCCAATGACGACAAGATATAAAGTCATTATGGCCAAATCGACTATTTAAATTTTAATGATATGTCGTTGGCTACTGAGAAATTATGTTGAGATTTTCATGGCGAGTCAAAATTGGGTAATTTAATATTAAAATAACAAGGGATCTTATAGGAAATTGGAAGTCCAGAACTTTCTTATGAACTAATTGAGCTCATTTAAAATTTGGGACACATTAACCACAGATTGCCTTGTAATCATAGTGGCCTTTTTAAAAAAAGTTTTAAAAGTAATCATTAATTGTTTAATTTAGTAAGTCAACATCTTAAAAATTTGTCGCCATTATAAAATAAATATGAATTCATAGTGGCCAAATTATCTTATTCCATCTTTTCCATAACATCACTATGGCTTTCACAGTTAACAGAGGCATTCTCGTTGGCCAAATAAAAATAAAAATGTACGTACTTTAAATTGAGTTTACATGCTTAAAAATATAATATAAATTTAACGTGAGGTATGAATTTGGGATTAACTATTACACAAATACTTATCAACAAAACTTTAAATCTTAGTGAAAAAAATGGCGGCAATGGTGTGCGCCAAAATTGAAAAGCTTGACTTTGCGATTTATATTCCAGCATCTCTTTGCTATTTATATTTCTTCGAAATAACTTCAACTTTCAATTGTTTGAAACTCAAATATGTCGTCATCTTCCAGTGCGAGTAGCTATCGGACCACGGGTTTCCCTTAAACGGAACCACCGAGGCGGTGCTTCACCCACGACATCGACCTCATGATCGTACCTTTGAAGACTCCGAAAAATCCCTTCCGTCGCTATTTGGCATGTCCGATCTGTGGATTTAAAACATTTATCGACCCGGAAATGCTTCCGTACCAAAGAAAATGCGTTGCGAATCTCATGGCGGAGTGGAACTACTACGCCAACATGACGAAACGCTTGAAGGTCTGTATGTTTGTGCTTTTGGTGCTTCTTGTTTTGTTAACTGCCATTTCCTTCGAATGGACAAAAACCCAGCTTTGTGGATTAAGTGGTAGGGGAATGGCTAGATTGATGTAGGGGTTGACATCTATATATCATCTTACATAAGTAGTAATGTATGTATGGTGTTTGTGAAAATGCTCAAATCAGATTTTGCAAGGGTTCAGTGTAAATGGTGTTTGTTGAATGCCGTTTGTCAAATTTTCCATTTTTTTTAGTAATCATTACAATGTTGCTATGGTGTTTGTGAAATTGCCTAAATGACATTTTGAAACTCATTGATATATGTTGTAAGCAAATTGAAATATATGTATGCTGTTTGTCAAAAGGACTAAATGATATTTCGCAACACGTTTATAAATATGCAGCATTTTTATACACGGTCGGATTTACGTTGATCGAATAATTCTCCGGAAATAATAGTAGAGTTCATAACCTAGTCCAAAAATCATTAAATAAATAGTATAGATCATAAATGTATGGGTACCAACAGTTGAGGCAAACTCTCAGTTTTAATATTTCCGAACCATTTCTTCCCTAACTGCACAATCTAAAAGTAGCATGAGTAAATACATCACTTGTGGCCTGCCAGTTTCAGACAAAAGCGCCAAATACACGCGCAAGTATGCAATTGTTTACAGCAAAAATTAGATTCTAATTGCTTCCCACAAAAAATTAGTACAAGTCTAGCCACATCGACTTCATAACAGTGTATATGTATACCATAAGGCATGAGCCTTTGTCAAAAGATGATTCCGCATAATTCATGCTACGTTCAAATCCGCAGCCTCGAGTTAAAGAACTCGGCACAGTAGTAATCCCTGCTTCGTGCACTAAAACCACCACCAGACAAATAAGTGACTGGACGACCCGCAGCCAGACACTCGATGAATTTCATTGCATAAATTCCACAGCCGTGGTAATTTGGTTGTTGCGGCGTGTGTGGATGTTCAATGATATCCCATACATCCTTGGTCGGGCCTTTGAAGTGGGTGGCACCGGCTGACTGACACATCCAATCGAGCCTGAATGACATACGCAGAAACTGCTCCTTCACTGACTGCCATCTCCTTCGAGTAGCGCACATCGAATCATAATAATTTCCGGCTCAAGGATCCGAATGACGTACGCAACGAAGTGATTTCAAAGACCCGTGCAATCCCAAATACATGATCTACCTCTCTCCACGGTTTCCCAAGGCTAGCGGGCCTCCTTCCATCGACATATGTCATCAGAAAATAGCGATATTGTGTTACATCGACTTCAAACATATAGAGCTGCAAGAAAAAAAATACAATTTACACTCAACCGCTGTGTTTTCAACAATGAATTCAAACAACAAAAGTAAGGTTGGAAAGGGGAAACTGTACCCAAAACCAACTCTCAACCACGGTCCACCGTTGAGTGAATATGTTCGGTTGGGTTTTTGCTTTGTAAAGCAGTAGATTCAACAACGCATCACAATTCTGCAGTTATTATATCAATGAGATTGTTAGAAAAACAAACATCCAGGTTCTTAACTAGTGCAAATTGTAATGCATAGCAGTTAACAAATTGAAGTAAATTACATAATCTATTCATTCTAAACGTACTTACATACCACTAACCTATAACCTAGTCTTAACACTCCTCATTTCAGAAATTATAATGGAATTATGGACAACTTACAGTCGTCGTCAACCATCTACATTTTTTGGCTGTCAAAGTGTCAAAAAACCATTGCCCAACCTTGAACGGGCAAATACTACAGAGTTTGAATGCACTGCAACAATTAATAAAAAAATTTGTAGTACTAGGTCAGTCCATGCATGATGAATGCGGTGGAAGTGAGATTATAAAATACGAAATAATAGAATTTAAAAAGAAATATACCTCTTCTGCGGGGGTGGGTTCTCGTACCAAGTAAGAAACGACTGCACATATGTCTGGTGGTATGTCTGCAGTGGATCAAACATGTCATTTACCGGGGCAAACCTGGTAGCAACCATTCCTGTCTTACTACGCTGCGGTCCACGCCGCTTATCATTCACCGACGTCGAGCCTTCACTGCTGGAGGATAACACCATTGGGTTTGACCTAGTGTTGTATCTCCTTTGGTTTTGATCACAGGTCTCACCCGGGATCACCCCATCACGCCCGACTACATTGTCAACCCTTTTGGCAGGATCAACGGCCTCCACTACTTTCCCCGTGCCTAAGATATCATCGGATAGGTGATCCACTAACTTACCCAGCTTCTCCATATCAACTTCCACATCTTCTGTTCTATCTTCTTTCTTTTGCAATTCAACATGCGAGTCATCACCACCTACACCATTGCCATCTAAAGCATCTACCTCATTTGCTGCATCATCACAATGTACTCCATCATCTTCATCACCATCCACCCCATTCGAATCATCACCATATAACACATCATCAACATCACCGACTGTCGTATCATCATCATCGCGGACTGCATCAATATCATCATCATGGACCATCCTTATTTGACCATTTTCATCCACACAATGATCATCCAAAACATCAATTGTACGCCCAACAAATGCATCGCGCAACTCTACCAAATCACTGGCATGGCTGGACGACAACTCAACAACCGGCACGCTCATAAGCTTATCATCTTCAACAAAGAGCTCTTCAACACATTCATCCACACATATTTCCGTGGAGAGTCACCTGCACCATTCTGCACTTCTTCACAAGGTGAATCTAAACCACCCTTCAAACCAATATCCAGACTTCTACCTATGTTTGAATTCCCACTCAAATTGCGAACAAGCTCCAATATCATGCCAATATTTTTATTCATCACACCCATCTGATCATTCATGTCACCCCATTTTTCATTCATGTCCCTACATGATGCTTCCAATTTATCCACCGTAAGAGTCATTGCATGCATGAATTGCCTTTCCTAAAAGTTGAGAAACCCAAAGAAGAGTTAAACAGAAAATTACAAAAAACACAGAAACTTAGCAATAATATGACCCTTGGCATATAAGAAAAGTTAAACAGAAAATCTGACCTTGCCATCCGGTGTGGAAACGGACAAGGCTCTTTCTGACCGACGGCAGCTGTGGCAGATCGCAACGCGGGACGCCGCTTCATGGAACAGTCACCATGCTCCAAATTCAGCTTCCGCTTAACTGATTTCCTCTCCGTATGATGGGCAGCCTCATGCAGCAAATGCTGCTCGTGCCGATCATCCATCACGGGTTGGGAGTCCTCCAGATCCACCTCCTCCAACACAAACTCTTCTTCCAAATATGCTTCATGGGCGGATAAGCGCATTTGCTCTTCGTTGAAGGGAATGAGAGGGTGCTGCAAAAAAAAAATATTACTGTTAGAACATTGGAAACATGACAGAGAATCAAAAGTAAATAAAATACATGCATGCAGAAAATTTTACCACTATCTTTGCGCCGTCAAGGAGGAGGTGAACAGTCTTATATGTCCGTTGACCCAATGCCGTCTTCCACCGGAGCACTCGCGGATATATATCCTCCGAACCCTGGAGAGTATGAGCACACGAAGCCCCGAACGAAGGAAATATCTCGTACATCCAACATTGGAAGATGAACAGGAATCCAAAAACCTCAAAATTCGGTTTCCCACTGCCCTTTTTCTTCACTAATCTGTTCATCCTAGCAGAAGCTTTGTCAAACTCTTCGACGAAATATTTGTAGCTCCAAAACCCCCAAGAAAACTGATTTATGGATTTCAAATCATCACATGCATGCAAGTACTTCAAATCCAACTTCTTCGCCTCTAAATCGCGGGGAAACAAAACTCCGTACATGAATAACACGTGGGCCAACAAAAGGCAACTCTCCCCACCCCCTGCTCCACCTTCACTATCATCCACAGCTTTCTTGAAAGCATCCTTAACATGTTTCATGGTGAGTGTCTGAACACTATTGAAACTATTTTCCCATAATGTCGAGGTCGTGGGAAATTCCTCCACTGGACCAAACTTCAATCCGGAAAGCAAGTAAAAGTCACGGGGTCCAAAAACAACCTCCGAATTATTGAAATTAAAAACCAACACTCCCTTGCGGCGCTTTAATCGGTTCAATAATTTCATGGCATGATAGAACAACTGACCCTGATAGTTTTGAGGGGAATGCTGTAAATTCAGTAACTGCCCAAATGGCCCATTCCTAAATTTCTCAAAATTCTCCACATCTAGGCAGTCACTGATCAATTTAATTACAAACTCGGAATGGCATCGGGCCGCAACAACAGCACCTATACAGTTAATAATTCATATCAATACTAAGATTCTCCACCATTCACAGGTTAAAATTAAATGTAAAATTAACATACCAACAAACCAAATTAATCTACAAAAATACAAAGCACCATGCACATACTGTTCCAACAAAATAAACCAATTCTTCAAAGCCACGACAACAGAATCTTTAAGATAAATCATCTTTTCCAATTCAAAAGCACAAGAATTCAGCATCTACGTCACTGAAAATGCAGTTTCTCGATACAAAAGGCACCAAACACTTCAACAATAACAAAATTTAAATTCCAAATATCAACATACGTAGTCAAACCACGCTATTCACCACTCAACCAAACCCTAACAACCTAAAACTCATCGATATAAGAGAAAACAAGTAACAAATAACTCCTAAAATATAAACATAATCATCAAACATTACCAACTTCTCATAAATCATAAAAAAAAGAAAAATAAAAACTGCAAAGGCTTCGAAAACTTACCATCTGAAGGCATAGTTTCAAAACCAAGAGCACTAAAACGACAAATTAATTCAATATGGGATGCTTCAATCAACCACGCCGTCGTCGGCATCGCCCGAAGACTTGTTCTCCTCCTCCAAATCGTCGCCGCCTTGCCTTTCCAACAACGGTGTCGCCCTTCTCTCTAAAATAGTCAACGACAATGAAAATGAAAAATGAGAAACCACATAATTTTCAACCCATCGGTTCTAAAACGGGAAAAAATCTTCACCAATCAACCGCGTCGTCGTAGCCCTCGCCGGAAAACAAAAAACCTCCTCGAAATCGCCGCCTAGCCTTCTACACCGCCGATCTCACCCTTCTATCCACACCAAATGTCGAAACACCAACAGTCTCCACCGTGCCGCCTATACTTCTACAGAAGCTTCGTCGTCGTCGACAGAAAAAGAAACGAGGACTCGCGACTTCTACAAGTTGCGCTTCTACACCTTCTCTCGCCACCTTCTCTCTCCACCTTCTCTCTAAAAACAGTCGAAGCGAAATGGGAAACAAGAAGATTTGACACCGTGGTCAGCTAAACTTCTACACCAACGCCATCGACGGAAAAAATGACGTAGTCGGAACTTTTCGCCTCTCCACCTTCTCTCTACAACTTCTCTCCACAAATTAATTGCAAATGTATTATGAGAGAAGACGAAAGAATTGAGTTGACCCAAATCTTATTACTCCCTTATTTTATTCAGAAGTATTGTACCTTAATTAAATTATTAGACCAAATTCAATTTGCATTTAATGTATTGTACTTTCAACATTATTTAGGTAAAAAATTAATAATAATTATATAAAAATATAATAAACTTAGCCTTATATTTTATAATGTTAATTGGTAGGTACTAATTTTAATTACGTATTGGCCATGAAAAAATTCGTTATATTATTTGGGATAAATGACTAATAATAATGAAAGTCATGGTCACAAAACCCTAATTCATCCAAAATTATTATTACTTGGGAAAAATATACATTTTAGTTGACAAATCCACTTAAGAAGTAAAATTAATAAATTTAAAGGGAATACAAATTAAGCCTTACACGTTTTTAGCATAATTAAATAATTTTAAATACAAATCAATATGAGCCATAAATAATTACATTTATTTTATGTGTAAATTAACTAGCCAAAGCAGACAACCATGATGACAAAATCTTACAAAATTGCAAACAAAAAAATTACAATGAAAGGACTCAATACACAATTGAAGATATAATTAACATAATTAAAATTTACTAATTTAAATAGCAAGACCGATTTTAATATTTTGTTAATAAAAATAATTACGATGTTACATGTTCCTACATTAATAAACTGTAATTAACGAATTCTTTAACCTACAAAACATAAAAAACAAACTATAATAATAATTAAACATCATAACTATGTTAACGATGTTAACAAGACATGATAATATTAATCACAATAATATTAAACATAATATTAACGATAATATTAAACATAATAATATTAACAGTCGTTCATAATATTAAACATAATAATATTAACTACATTAACGAATACACTAATTAAATTAAAAGGATATTAAACAAAGTAAGCATCATAACTATAAGTAATGAATTTAATAACAAAGTCAAAACAATAAAAAAGGAAAAAGTACAACAAACAAAAATAAAGTACAAGATTTTTTAATTGTTGGTGGAAGACATGTAGGACAAATAGCATTGAAAAAGGTGTCTAACCATGGTTGGAAAAACAATTAAAATAAAAGACAAAAAGGTTTTTTCAACAATTAAAATAATTCAAAAATCATTACAAAAATTAAAAGCCTTGGATTCATCTACACCGTTGGCACAATACATTTGGCACAAATAGGAATTTCCCTGTGTGGGGTGGGGATATCACACAGCTCTATCTCGCTCAATCGCCATGAAGCTGCAATGTTAATCCGATTCTCGAGCAATCTCGAGCAATCGCCATCTAAGTTTTTTTAATTTTTTAATTTTTTAATTTTTTGTTTTCTTTGACAAATATTTTCTATCAAGAAAGTAAAATTGAATTTATTAATTAATCCTTGAATGTACTAATTACTCATTGGTACTTAGAATACAGTCAAAATAAGAGGGTTAATTAGAAAAACTTAAATTACACAATGAATCATTGAATTGTACCAAAAAACTATAGTACTATATTTTTGATAGCACTATTGGGCCAAGCATTAATTAAAAGGCCCATAGGCCCATTACAATCTTCACTCTCTTACAGTTTTGGATAAACTAAAACCCCTTCTTCAACCTTCATTCTAGGCTTGGATCGGTACGGTATACCGAAAATTTTCGGTCATACCGTATGCCGTACAGAAAGTTTCGGTATGCAAAAATCCATACGGTTATCATACCGTTCCTTTCGGTATACCGCTTTTCGGTATGAAAAAAATCATACCGTTACCATACCGTTTGTCGTTATTTACCGTATCCTAGTTCAGTATACCGAAATTACCGATATACCGAAAATTACCTATATACCGAAAATCACCTATATACCGAAAATCACCTATTACCGAAAATCAAATAATTAACATAAATAAAACATTCATAGGTAATTAGGTATTAATTTAGTAATTTTATTTATAAATTATAAATTATAATATTTGCGGTATTTCAGTATATACCGTAAATTTACGGTATATATTGTATCGGTATATACCGGTATTTCGATATATACCGACTTTTCAGTATATACCGAACCTTCGGTATGGTACGGTATACCGCCGGTATACGAAAATTTGTATTGTTATTGTACCAAAAATGTTCGGTACCGTACCGAAAATTTCGGTATATTGAAAATTTCGGTATTTTCGGTATGGTACGATACAATAACTTCGGTTTACGGCAGATTCGGTATTTCTGTCCACCCCTACTTCATTCCGTTAATCGTTAATGGCTGCCATTGCTTCCTCAATTCCTCCTAATTTCAAGTGAATTCCTCGGCTATAACATTTCATGCATATTGAGATATTATCACATTATTTATATGATATAATCATATTGAGATTACATTCTCCATGTGATATTACATTTATCTTCAGTATATGCGTTGAGATTACATTCTCCATTTTCTATTGAGATATTTTCACATTATTTATATGCTATAATCATATTGAGATTACATTCTCCATTTCGACACTTTTGAGTGAGAGAAAGCTAGGAGAGAAAATTTTGGCTGGCGGAAGCTCAGTTTTTAGTCTTGCAAAAGTTCCATTAGTAGGCTCGAATCATACTATTTGTGGCTCACAAGCATGTTTGCAACAACCACGATTTAATACGAGCCGAGCATTTCCCTACCCTATAAAGTCGAGCAACACAATGCTTGAGAGCAGCTCCGTAAACGTATCGAGCTCATTTTTTAGCCGAGCATTTCCCTACCCTATAAAGTCGAGCAACACAATGCTTGAGAGCAGCTCCGTAAACGTATCGAGCTCATTTTTTAACCGACTTCTAAAAGAACTTTTTCCAAACCTATGACTGAGTAGCTCACGAGTAGTCATGTATTCTTTTACAGCATGCTTTAAATCTCTAAAGTCTACCGAATGCATAAATCAATAGCCTTATATCATTATAACAATGACAACCAGATTTGTAGGCTCAGTATTGAAAGAAACCTATAATTTTTTTATCTTCTTAAAGGGAAGAAAGCTACACTTATATAATCAGAAATGAAAGAAAGGGAAATGCTGAACAAAAGGGACACAGAAATTACATTTCACAATAATACTTGGTTTTCTTTTTATGTTCCTCGTCAATGCATTTCATCATCAGATGTACGGTCACAAAATCAAAATGAGATTACATTCTTCGTCGCGAAAGCCTAAGGGAAGCAAGCTACACATAATCAGAAATGAAAGCAAGGTAAATGCAGACATTGTCTTGGCAAAAGGAGTAGAGAAATTACATTTCCTGACATTACTTGGTCTTCTCTAGTGTTCCTGATAATATTAGTTTCATATCAGGTAATGTCAAATCAGAACGAGCTTACATTCTCCATCGCAAAAGCCTTGAGAGGAATAAAGCTTGGGGTGTAAATGGTTGTACTTCTGAGAACATTGCTACCCAATCCGCACAGATCAACTTCTCGAATAGTCTTTGTCTTGCTGGAATAGTAGAGCAGTTTGGCCCCAACCAATTCCATCAGAATATCGCCATCTTTGAACACTTTGATGGGGCAGAGAAATCCCAAGAAGACAACTTTATAAACTTTGAGGATGACAAATTCCTTTGTCCAAGATCTCACACCTCCACGTTCCTTCATCAACCATATATCAATCTCATAACTAGATGTCATCTCATCAGCTGAATTATCGCATACACAAAGGCAATCCCTCAAAATAGACAGGTACCTAGCTTTATGAGAATCATGCGAAGGAGCAGAAAAGGTGCTGAAAAGTTCGGTTTCCAGATCAAGGCATGAAATCCAGTAAGAAGAGCGTTTAGTTGCCAAGAAATGAAGATTTCCATTCAGAGATACGCCTCCACATTCGACATACGTGAGCCGCTTACCACAAGCAATTCCTCTCCATGATGCAGTTCCAATAGTGTATACTTGACACTTAAATTTATCACATTTGCACTGCGGACGTAGGGGTTGTTTTTCATCAAGGAACATCCTAACGACCTTATATTGGCCAGTGATTTTGCTCACTCCAAATCCAAAAGTATCCAGCTGAAACATAGGTTGAGGGTAATGCTGTCGAGGAGAAGGAAGCTTGATATATTCACGGGTGATAGGACTGCATAGGAATAGATCACCACGTTGACAGAAGCCTCCTTTGCAAAGAAAGAGCAAACCATTAGTTGAACTATGCAGTGGCTGCTCATCAAAAGGGGCATCCATCTTGAAGACTATATTCCAACGAAGCTTAGGACAGTTAAGGTCAATCTCGTCTAGAAACTCAACGATTTTCAATGGCTTTGACTGCATTCCCCCCATATAGACAGCGAGGCCAGGGACAGATTTAGAAAGATGACACTTTACAAACTCTGGAGTCGTGAGAAGATCGAGCCATGGCTTACAAACACACTTGCAGCTCATTGTGGTTTGCACGGGGAGTCTGGAGAGGATATTAAGTGTGATATTTGATGGTAGCTCTTTGAAGAAATCTCTATTCATAGTTGGGATAATGGGCAGCTTTGCTCTGTTGTCTTGGTTTTCCAACTTCCTAATCAAAGAAAACAAATAGCAGTACCAAAATCTTAATCTATGAGATTTAACATTGGACACTATGATAATTTATCAGATTGTAAACATAAAACAATAACATCAAATGCATCCCAAAAACAAAAAATATACAACAGAAATGTAGGATATTCTATAAGGAGTGGCAAACGCTACATCCATTTTTGGCCAAACCTAACACATTCGGAAAATATATTTGGTATGTCTAATGACAACTTCTGCAGGAAGCAAACACACAAAATATTCCAAATATTATCCAAATTTATGTTCAACAACTCCAACAACAGTTTATACCCTAAATAAATTCCGAATAATCCGTAGAAAAATATCATAGATCAAGTGGAAATGATGGCTCTCCTTAATGTGCTTGAAATCGATGCTCAAAATCGGAAGGAAAAAAAAAGTAAAAATTAAGAGGTGTTGAGAGAGAGAGATAGAGTGTCAGATCCAAACTTATCTAAGAAATGAGTAAAAACTCAGGCAATAATTTAAAAGAATATCCGAAGAAAAAAAGCATACTGACTTAGAAAAAGCTAAAAACAAAGGGATAAAAAATTGTCGAATCTAAAAATAGAAACTGATGGTTCACCTTCTAGAGAGTGCGGCGGAGGTGGGCGGATCTAGACGGCGGCGCCACTGGGAAATGGCAGCAGTGCTTTAGGGCAGGAGACGGAGGAGAGAGGAGAGCTCAAATGGGCGGAAACGAAATGAGTGTAATACGAAAACGTCTAAATATTAAGTAAATAAATACATTCCAAACATTAATGGAAATGAAATTCAAAAATTTTACCCTTTTACCGGAAAAAACAGTCAAAAGCAAGTCAACAAAATTTCTTTTAAATGATTTTTACCTAATTAAAACTCTAATAAACAAATTTTACCTGATTTGCGGTTGACTGTAATATATGCAACCTTTCGAATTTGGAAAATTATTTTAGCTGTGCTTGCGCCAAATTAACATAATTTAGTTAAAATAGTAAAATTATGAACATTGTTACAGATGTTGGTCAAATTTAATTGAACATGCACAAAGTCGCAATTTTAATTACACATCTCATAGGCAATTTTTCTTATTGATGATGTGCATATGAAATTGAGTCAGTTTTAGCCAATTTTTTGACCAAATTTTCACGTTGGCTACTTTTACTAAATCAATTGAAGTGTGATTAAAATGATAAAATCAAAATACTCAGCAAAACTGGAAAAATAAGTTGAAAAGAACTGATCCCTAGAGGATAAGACCAAGAAAATTAATGGAAATGAAGTTAAAAAAATTCACCCTTTTACCAAAGAACAGCAAGTGAACAAAATTTCTTTTAAATAAATAGATTTACCTAATTAAACTCTAAGCATCTAAATATTAAATAAATACATTCCAACAATAAAATGAAATTAAAAAATCTCACTTCCTTCCCAACAGACACTTTATATTTATTTTATTTTTCTTAATTAATTCCTAAAATTTTGTTTTGATGAAATGATTAGTTGAGGCGGACTAATTAAGTTTTTCTTTTTCCTTCACTATTTGAAGGTTTGTGCATTATAGCGCATTCAAAATGTTCAATCAATGCATTATGATTGCATCTGCATTGTCTAATTTTGCATATTTGGAGTTTTATATACAACTAGAAAGAAGTGCATAACTAATGCATTAAAAATTTAAAACGATAATTGATGTGTATAACTTATATTCATCACACATGCATATATTTACATATTTATCACCGATAAGTGCATTGTAATATAATAACGTCAGATGCCATTACAAACGACTAAAAAACATTGTGAAATATTCGGTATATATTTATTTTAATTTTAAAAAGTTTTATTTGGATTTTTTGTATCATAATTTGCGGATGAATTCATTATTTTTTGGATGTGTTGTTTACTTTAATTAATCCATATCTTTTAAATTTTGCACGATTTGGGTGGTTTCATCCGATATTCCATGATTCTAGCTAATATATGATATTGAGTGGGACAAATATACCCTTACAATATAAATAAGTCATTATATTCATTAGAAGATTGAATTCATCTTGACTGTAGAATTTAAATGATCAAGGGGTTAGGATACGGCCTACTTTTTACACTAACTTACAAACTTTATATGAGAGCTCAATCCTATAGTAATATAGAGCTTTGATATCTGGGTGCTTAAAATGAGCGACAAAGTGAGTGTTCCTTCCACATCACTGATTTAGTGGAAGGGGTGTTTACGTTGTCGCTCATTTTGAGCTCTCAGACTATCAAAACTCTATAGGAAATAGATTATATATCTAAATTCATTTTTCCGTAAGAAATGAGAAACGATCTGGATCATTGATTTTTGAATTTTTACAGTTCTAATTGATTAATGCATTACAATTTTATATGAAATTCATTATCATAACAATACATCGTAGGCTTTGTAGCAATCCAAGAACATTATTATGATGATACATTGTAATAATACGTACATTATTTTAATACATAAAATGCATTACTTTTATTTTTTACGCAAAAATTGTTTTGTATATCAACCAACCCATATATATATTGATGATATATATATATATATATATATATATATATATATATATGAATTTGGTCGATTTTGGACAGCACGCACATTTCAAAAAGGATAAAACAAGGTTGATTTTCTGCATTTATCATAATAAATAGGCGGATAATATGCATGATACATCCCTGTATTTTGTAAAACCTTGCCATATTTGCAACCGGTTCATCTTTATGATTTTCAGAGGTGCTAAAAATAAAAAAATACTCCAAAAATCTATATCTATACTAATATAAAAAGAGCCTTGTTTTACAAAAACTGAATCGCCTAAAATATCCTTATTATTCATCAAAATTAAGGGCATTCTTGTAATATAATATAAATATATTATTAGCTACAATAAAAATATACATATACAAAAATTGAATCGCCTAAAATATTCTTATTATTTATCAAAATTAAGGGCATTCTTGTAATATAATATAAATATATTATTAGCTACAATAAAAATATACATATACTACAATTTACGTTAGCCACAAAACTTACCTAATTGATAAATAAATTATTTAAAGGAATTAATTTACTGAAAAACAAATTTACCTTATAGCATTCTAGGTTTTTGAACGACAGATTCTTGCTGTTTTTCTTTTTCTGCTGCCTTCAAATCGGAGGGTTTCTTTTTCTTTTTGAGCAACAATCGGAGAGTTTCTTCCTTTGTTGTTCCTTGTGTTTCAACAGCGTAGCAAGAGACTTCAGTAACTGATGCAATGGGTAGCTACTAAAAGAAAGCTACAATGGAAAATCTTTTTATTGCGCGCCTCTTTGAGTATGCCAAGGTACATGTAATTAGATAATTATATGTTATATTTTCTATTATAATTTTAATTGTTTTTTAGAATGATCATGTACCTCTGATTGTGGTTGGAACAATTCCATAATGTAACATATAGGAGGTAGCAGAAAGCATCACGTGTCTCAACTACATACTACAAAGATTAAGGTCTGTTTTCCAATTTGGCTGTCATTATTTTTTTGATACATTATTATGTTCTTTATTTCGATCCAATTTGACAGGTGGATGAAGTTGTAAGCAATTGGAGTTCATCGATTTCAGGTACATGAATCTCTCATGCATCTCTCGAAATAGTATGTTCAGTCATCACCCGTTAATTCTCTCATAAGTTTACGCCTATGAAATTTCATAGCTCCCTATGGAATATATGGAGTTATAGGACATAACATATGGACGTAATCCTAAGAGATGCAAGGACCGATTATAAGAAGTTCATCCTTTGTGAAGGATTATATCTCTAGCGAGCTATGAAATTGTCAAAGACATACTAATCCTTGTAAGATACATCTTATTCAACTAGGTACTTCTATAAGTTTTTTGTGTATGATTTCGTTTTTTTACTTTAGTACTATTTAATACAGTTATACTATTTATAATCCTTTCATCTTTTAGGTACTAATGGAGGTTGTGTTATGATTTTTGTAGTAAAATGTAAGAAATTTCATCACAGTGAGTAGTTAAGAATATTATTACTACAAGTTTAAATAATAACATTAGCCTTCAAATATATAATCTATACTAATATAAAAAGAGCCTTGTTTTACGTTTTACAAAATTTGCATTGCCTATTATACCCCTATTATATAATTAAATATAAAGGAATTATTGTAATATAATACGTTCTATTAACCTCCGCCTCTTATTTCTCTCTGTTTTCTAGAGCGTTTTGGTATGGCGAACGTGATGGAAAAAGGAAGAATCGTGAAATCAAGACAATCTGGTCGCTATTTTATGTAGAGAATTTTATTTTGTTGTGATTCCTCCTGTCTTCTCAAATAATCATAATCACGTAAAGAACAATATTTTTAAGTAGTTGCTTCTAGGGTTTGGGGCACTCACTAATTAATCTGTTATTTCTCTCTGTTTTCTACAGCGTTTTGGTATGGCGAACGTGATGGAAAAAGGAAGAATCGTGAGATCAAGACAATCCGGTCACTATTTTACGTAGAGAATTTTATTTTGTTGCGATTCCTCCTGTCTTCTCAATAATCATAATCACGTGAAGAACAATATTTTTAAGTAGTTGCTTCTAGGGTTTGGGGCACTCACTAATTAATCTGTTATTTCTCTCTGTTTTCCACAGCCTTTTGGTATGGCGAACGTGATGGAAACAGGAAGTATGTGTTTTCTACAGCGTTTTGGTATGGCGAACGTGATGGAAAAAGGAAGTATCGTGAATTCAAGACAATCTGGCCAACTGCTGTAATTCAGTCCTCCGTTTCAAGTGACTTTTTTTTATGAAGAAGTTTATGTTATTGTAATGTGAAATAGTCTTACTTTGATTTTCAATTATTAATTGAAAGATTTTTTTCCGCCAATCGATGTCAGTAGTAGCAACGGCAGAGTTTCTACTTCTCAGGATGCTTCCGCCACTATCCAGTGGTATGTAATTTTAATTTTCAGTCTTATAGTTTTCGGAATGATTTTTGTGGTATATTTTTGCAAACATGAACAAAGAGAATGCATGCTTTGTTTTCTGCTCAGTGAAATAATATTATGTTATATATATGCTGGTGCATGTTATGTATATCTATATCTGCATGTGTGTGTGAGAGAGAGAGAGAGAGAGAGAGAGAGAGAGGGAGAGAGAGAGAGATATTCCGGTAAGCTCTTCACTTATATAACTTTTTTGATGTAGCATACTTGTAAGTTGCAACCCCTCTGTTATTGCTCTTTGTCTATATATTATGATTCCTGTATCTTTTTCAATTGATTGATTGAATGATCTATATATCTAACCAAGAAAATGATTATGTCATCTGTTTCCCTTCACTCTCCCTGCCTAATCGTGTTATCCATGCAACCTTATAGATGCAGCAAACACTGAATAGTATACAAAAGCATTTTCACATATTCTTCGATGCTTAATTATCTGTTAGATAACCTTATATATATGATGCATCATGGATTAAGTAAACATATCTAAGTCGAATTACTATTGGAATATACGTTTTCTATAATTCCTTGTATATAACACGAGTTATTTGAGCATATTTCTCCAGCTACTTCTGAAATTATTTACTTATTGTAATGTTTTTTATATAAATTTTTTATGACATGATATATTGGTGTGAATATATAATCTTAATACCCCTATTCTGTCTAAAAAGAATGCCAAAAAATAGAACTATGTATCCCCTACTCTTGACACATATAACTTACATATAGCTTAATTTGTACTCTTCTTGCAGATGTCAAGTGATTCAACAGAGTTGTTGGTGAAAGATTTACAGATAAATCAATGATCGTTTACTATACGATTAAAGATTCCACGAACCGGTTATGAAATTATTTGTGGCAAAAAATTAAGCACAAGAGTTCGTAAAGTAATAATGATGGACAACGAGGTATGGAACAAATCAATTTAATATTTCTATATTTTATTTTAGATTATATATTTCGATATAACTTATACTATTTGTTGGGTGTCCAAATTAGAGCTACGATCTTCAATGATAATGAAGATAATAGTTATTTCATTGAAGTATTCAAGCTAACAATACCTATTCAATAACAAATGGGAATGTTATAAAAGTTAATATGCAATGTCCTAGCTCCCATCAGGAATTAACACTCAAAAAGTATAGTGTTGTAAAGGAAGATTCATCGAACAATATTTAAGGTGATACACATACAAGTTTGTACCTTGTGGAGTACAAAAATGTGGAATCAAAGTTTGACAAAAATGAGGAGTTTGGTAAGTGCACCTTATTTCAATTAGTCTACATAGTTGATTGAATAATCATAATCAATCTCTTGAATGACTTTATATAATTTTTAGGTGGAATAATTCTCAATCTATTACTGTAGCTAATTAAAAGCATATATGATAAATAATGTTGTACAGATATTAGGGGAGCTTTGGTCCAAGTAGAAGAAAGCTAAGTGATTGTTGCCAAATAAACAGGAACATTGAGGACTTTGAGAAATCTATATATCATGTAAAAGTAAGTAACCTATTTTTTATTTATGTAGTATGCTCTTAAACAATTCAACAAAAATTATATTCAATATTTTATAAAATAATTGATAGAAACTTAATTTCTATTTTTAAAGTTCAGGACATGGGAAGATTTGGCGAAAAATGAGGGAAAATAGTTACAACAAGTAATGCAACAAAAGTCAAGTATTGCCATCACATATGTCTACGTAAAAAAGCAATTGGGTAGAACACACATATATATAGTCCTTCATTTATTATATGAAATCGTACATTGTATTATTTTTCTAATTGTTTTTTTAGGTGATCTTGAATTACATAGCACAATGAGATATCATACCAAATGCGTAGAACTTGATCCAACATTTCTTGTGATACTAATGATCCATTGGGGATGATCCGTTGGGAATCAGTAAGTTGACAATGATCCAACGAATGACATGCGCAAAAGAATTGGCTCTCAAATATATTAAAGGAAATCAACATATATTATATGAGGTACTATCTTTATCTCAATTTTTTTGTCCCTATTTTATTGCTAATTGGTGTATATAATTTCTCTTAGTTTTAAAAAAAATAATATGATACATTTTCCTTGAAATAGAAATTGTAATGTGTATCGAAATTAGGGTGGTCTATATTGTTCTGCATTGATTTTGGTTGAATGTCCAACAACTTTAAATTGAGAGTATTTCTATATACTGTGTTTTGAAGACAAATTAGCAAATTAATCTTTTTCATGAGTTCGAAGTTTAAAGGGTAGACAACATTGGGTTGGTACCATGCATGTAGATTATGATCTTTTTTAGGTGTATGAAGGAGTTTGGTGGAGAAACTTACTCTGTATTTCTGCAACTAAGAGAATGTTATGGTTGTAACTTGGATTAGTTTTTCTTCGTGGTTGAAACTTTCTTTTACTTTTGATAAAATTATATTAATGTTCTATTTTTTTTTCATATATGATTTATTTTTACAAGAAAGTGTTTCAATTATTAAAATTATATAAATGCCAAATATTATAGATCTTAGTGATAGAAAGCTAATCACTAATTAGTTTATGTAGAATTTTTGAACAATTTGCTAAAAACTCTCCAACAGTTCTTGTGATAGTGATGATCCATTGGGGATGATCCGTTGGGAATCACTAAGTTGACAATGATCCAAAGAATGACACGCGCAAAAGAAGTGACTCTCAAATATCTTTAAGGAAATCAACATATATTATATGAGGTACTATCTTTATCTCAGTTTTTTCCCTATTTTATAGCTAATTGGTGTATATAATTGCTCTTAGTTTTAGATAAAATAATATGATACATTTTCCTTGAAATAGAAATTGTTATGTGTATCGAAATTAGGGTGGTGTATATATGTTCTGCATTGATTTTGGTTGAATGTCCGACAACTTTAAATTGAGGGTATTTTTATATACTGTGTTGTGAAAGACAAATTAGCAAATTAATCTTTTTCAGGAGTTCAAAGTTTAAAGGGTAGACAACATTGGGTTGGTACGATGCATGTAGATTATGATCTTTTTTAGGTGTATGAAGGAGTTTCGTGGAGAAACTTACTCTGTATTTCTGCAACTAAGAGAATGTTATGGTTGTAACTTGGATTTGTAGAGTTTCTTCGTGGTTGAAACTTTCTTTTACTTTTGATAAAATTATATTAATGTTCTATTTTTTTTCATATATAATTTATTTTTACAAGAAAGAGTTTCAATTATTAAAATTATATAAATGCCAGATATTATAGATCTTAGTTATAGAAAGCTAATCACTAATTAGTTTATGTAGAATATTTAAACAATTTGCTAAAAACTCTACATGCTTTGTTTTATTTTTGTAGTTGTACCATTAAATATTAAAATTTCATTACGATGGACTTGCTCTTGAAACCTTTGGCATCATGCATTAACTACTCTATGGCTAGGGCAACACACACGTGCATTCTTTGTTTTTATTGTCTGCTATTGGTCATGAGAGAATATTTCATTAGATTAGATGATCACTTTGTATATGGAACATGCACAAAATTACTCTCTTTTATCTTCATATATGAGAAAAATAGGATGGCCACAAAAACAATTATAAGTCTATTGATATAGCATATCACTATGACATAACTTGAGGAAACATACTCCTTAAACAAAAATAGTTTCGTCTTATTTAATCTATTGGTTGAGAGAGTAACTAACCTATATTTCTAATCTTCATGGTTATATTATGTTACTTAAGTGCCTTGACCGGGGAGTTGTATGCTTAATCTTTTTTTTTCTTTTTTCTTTTCTTTTCTTAATATGTTGTTGGGTCTGTAATAGTTATATGGTTTATCAACAATTAAGAAAGTGGTTTAAAACAAGTTTATAATGATTTATGAATTTGAATCACAATTTACATTTTAAATTTCAGACTTGAAAGATAAAAGAACTCTGGTTTATATTGTGATTGTTCGCAAATAGTTTCTTTACAATATTATGCTACAAAATTGTAATTTATAATATACTAATTTTAAAATTATTTGTGGGGGCATTGAACTGATTTTCTATTAGAACAAAATATTAAAGGTTTTGTGTACTTTTTATTTTTCCATTTAATGTAGATGAATTGACTATGAATTTGGACTTTAATATTTGTTGTTTCCTGTTCGACCATTCTAAGAATAGGTATTATTTTTTGTACAATGGTCAATCTCTATTCAAAACGGATATTTTAATGCTGAGCAAATACTTAAAAGGTGCAAAAGGCTTGTCCCATAGCGGAATGAGCGACCTTTCAAAAAATCTTCATTATTTTTTAATCATAAATATGTTGCTTAATGTTTATTTATCGTATTTGAATTGTGGAAAACAATATTTTATTTATCTCATGCCAGCAAATTACTTGTTAATACATGAGTAATTAATTAGTTACATCCAATATTGTGATTATGTATAACGTGACACAAACAAGCATTGTCAATCATAAAAAATTAGAAGGATTAAAGTTTAATTATTTATTCTTCAAGATTTTACTTTTTTTTATGTCGTGGGAACCCGCAGCTGTTAGCTTCGGTGTGCATTGGGTCAACCCCCGTATGTTGTGCAGTACAAGTGTGGCAGGCTCAACCTATAGAGACTCTTCATGAGGTTCGAAGCTCACACGCTCACTTTTACTACTATGTCAACCCCAATAGGACATAACAATATCTATACCTATACAAATTCAAAAGTATGTTATTCACAAGACCTATTTGATTTCCAAATATGCGGAAACAATGGTTTGTTTTAAACATTTTAAGATTTCTATGCACTCATTATATGTACATGTTCAATGATTGGTATCTCATAAGAACAAAATTAGCTAAAACGTGCAACGCACGTTGCTTTTGCTAGTTCTATAAAATAACAGCTTTTTCATGCTTATTTATATACTTGAAAAATAGTTCAAGATATGTTTTATTTAATTGGAATTCTTTTATAGCATTCATTGAATATTATGTCGTTCTTTTTTCAGTACTACTTATCAAAATCAAAACACCAAAAATAAAAAGAAAACATTGATATGTCACTTCGAAGACAAAACACACACAAATGTACTTATAATTGAATAATATTTTTTCACTTGAACTTTTCAGAAACAAATTATTTGTATATCATCTACTCTACGGATGAAATTTGTCAAGTTTCTATACCCTAGTTAAAGAATTGCATTTCTTGGATAAATGAATTTGTGTGATGCTAGTCGACAAAAGAACCATCATTCGAAAATTATCCCAGAAAGTCAAACTCTAATTTTATTAATCCTAAAAGGGGATCGAACAGTTGTTGCTAAAACCTAACAAATAATGAACACAAATACAGTAAAGAAAGAAATAAAGCAAACCTGCCACCAAGCGAACTGCAAACTTCACATAAACAGAGGGGGTGTTGAAGATCTTACATCTATTTGTATCTATTTTTTGATGTGGTTCTTGAGGTAGAAAAACATTAATCATAAGAGAAGGGTAAAAGAAAGCAAGAAAAGTGAGAGATTGAAAAGATGAAGATAAAATAGAACGAGGGTGTTTCGTGTAGGCTTTTTAAAACACAAGGGTGTATCATGCATGCATTTCTGCCAATAGTAGCACAAGCACAACATAATTCATATGGATATAACTCAAAAATGAACATCATACATAGTAACAGCATAATAATATAGTATATGAAAATATTCTTACTTCAAATTTGATGTTAGTTCAGACTTAGGCCTCATGTCAGTGTCGAAAAGTAAAATGATCACAATTTCTATAATATATCTGCTCCTATAAAAGAAGACAATGCACACTCAAGAATCGATGTGCAAATGTCATTGTATCTCATTTTGGCATAGCATTTCCTAACACAAGTTACATTGATTAGGAAAAGAAAACATCCAGATCATCTCAAGTGGATGCATATCAAATATCAAGGAAAATTTACTAAAATTAATAATTTACCAAAAAACAAGGAAAATGACATTCAGAAATGCAAATAATCAAAACGAGATTACATTCCCAATCCCCAAATCTTTGAGTGAGAAAAAGCTTGGAGTGCGATGCATCAAGTAGATAAAGTCATGCGGTGCATCAAACATACCGTTATCAACAATTTCTCGAATAGTTTTCGTCTTGTTGGAGTAGTAGATCCCATAACATCAACATATCATCACTGTAGTAATATCCATCACAAACAGGACCTTGGCTGATCACATACTCTTTCCTCCATGATTTCTCGTCTCCACATTCCGTCATCAACCACATAACAATCTCGTCTTCACATTCACAGAAACACAGGCAATCCCTCAAAACACACAATCTCCCACGCGTGGCTGGGCACGAAAGCTGCTCAAACATTCCGTTTCAAGATCAAAACACGCAATCAACGGGGCCGAAGATTCCAAAACTTTCCAATAGAGACGCCCATCAACAAATCTACTAAAGATAAAATTATCGTACTTCAACGAGGCGCGAGCTCCTTGGACGGGGAGGCGTCGCCATGATGATCCTGACTCAATAACTTTATTTATTTACCTTTTCCTTTTCTTGAAATTACGATCCCAAAAATCAGTTGCTACAAAATTCTAGCATCGTCGCCGCCGACTCGGTGCCACTCAATACGGCTGCACTTGCAATCATGAATATTTTTTGATGTGCTTGCAACCATGAATATTGATATATTATAATTAGAACTGGCAAAAAAAAAAAAAAAAAAAGACTACTGGCACAAACCGAGTTAAGTCGATCCGGTCCAAAATCTTATTGGACTTCAAAAATTGAGGTCCAACTTAGCCTGATAGAACATTATAACTACAAAAAATTCGGACAGGGGCGGTTCCAAATCCAATCTGATTCAAAACAAACTCAAATAAAATGATTTGATGCCTTGTTTGAAACTCATATTTGAATGAAATTCCATCATGTAAAGTAGACAAATTGTGTGAGTTTTTAAAATAAACATACGAAAAATGGCAAAAAGAAAGCATTCACTCCTCTTTTGTATCTTCATTAGTAATTCTTATTTTATTTAATTTTTTGAAAGAAATTCTATTTTGATAGATTTCTCGTTCATTTACTCCATCGAGCTCATTTTGCCACCTCTAAATACAAGTTCTTCAGATTTACCTAAATTCTAATCTAACTTGTTATTGCAATAATTGTTCAATTGGTATTTGTTGTAAATGTACCATTAAAGCGGTTTTTTATACCCCTGTTTCTCTAATCTTGCAGCATGCATTTATGTTTGTTTGTGTAAGATTAAGGTATTAAAAGAGAGAGCTTGTCTTAGTATTTAGAAAAACAAAGGCAGATTATAAAAGAGAGAATCTGTCTCATGACAAGTATAGCATTTCCTGACATAAGTTGCATGCATTGATCAAGAAAAAGCATGCAGAAGATCATCTCTTGTGGATGGATATCAAGTATCAAGGAAATCTACTACTAAAATTTACTTCATCATTACCAAGAAGAAGGGGATAGACATTTGGAAATGAATGATGACAACCATCCAACAGAACATTACATATTTTCTATCCTAATACATGGCGGCCACAATCCACAATGCAACATTACATCACATAATACTCGGGTTTGAGCCAAAAAAGAGATTAGCATATTTGAGAATGCATCCTAATACATGACGACCACAATGCAACATTACATCACATAATACTCGGGTTTGAGCCAAAAAGGGGACTAGCATTCGGGAATGCATATATACTAATACATGACGACCACGATGCAACATTACATCACATAATACTCGGGTTTGAGCCAAAAAGGAGATTAGCATTTGAGTTTGAGCCAAAAAGGAGATTAGCATTTGAGAATGCATCCTAATACATTGCCTAAAAAGAGATTAGCATTTGAGAATGCATCCTAATACATGACGACCGCAATGCAACATTACATCACATAAAACTAGGTTTGAGCCAAAAAGGAGATTTCCACTTGGGAATGCAAAGAATCAAAATGAGATTACATTCTCCATTCCCAAACCTTTAAGCGAGAGAAAGCTGAGAGTGAATGCCCTGTGCTCAATTGAGTTCTCCATTGAGTCATCCGGTGCAGGGATACCAAAACTTTCATGAATAGCTTTAATCTTCTTGGAGTCGTAGAATAGAAGAAACTGATCATAATCCCATAACATCAACATGTCACCATTTTTGAAAACATTGATAGGGCAAGCATCATTTCCATCACAAATCGGTTTTTTGAACACATGCTCTTTGCTCCACGATATTTCAACCCCATTATTCTGCATCACCCACAAAACAATTTCGTCTCCACATTCACAATAACACAGGCGATCCCTAACAACAGACAATTCCCCGTCCTCGGCAGGAGCATCAAAGCTGCTCAAACATTCTGTTTCGAGATCAAAACATCCAATCAATGATGATTCCGCTACTGTCACCATCCAATAGAGACGCCCATAAACAAATACACTATAACAAAAATCTAAGTCGTACAACAACGAGCGGGGAACTGCTTCAACACCAACGCGCCTCCATGATCCTGTTCCGAGAGTGTGAACATAGCACTCGGATTTATCATTAATCCGGACCACCTTATACTGCCCGCTTATTCTGCTGGCTCCAAATCCATATGCCCCCGTCCTAAAGAGATCTTCTTTAGGGCCGGTGAGCTCGACATACTCACGGGTTAGTGGGTTACATATAAAAACATCATTATCAGTGCGGGACCCAATCTTTTCTAACAGAAGAAAGCCATTAGCAGCACCGGCTAACGTTGCAGGGAAATCAAACTTGGTGACTTGATTGGAGCGAAAATCATGGCTCTCAATGTCATCGACTTCGCCTTCGAATTCAAAAACTTGGTAAGCATACGGTGCACTTTCAGAGATCGAGATAGCCAAAGAGGGGACTGATTTAGAAAGATGGGAATTGACGAAATCATCTGACGAAAGCAAATGGAGCCATGGTTTGGAAACACACTTGCTAATTGCAATGGTTCGAGCAGGAAGCCTTGAGAGGATGTTGATGCTGATTTCTGATGGAATATATTTGAACAAATCTTTCTTCATTTCTTCAAAGGGAAAGAGCAAAGGAGGAGCAGATTGGAATTAGAAATAAGGACAGCAGTGCGGAATGAAGGGAAGGAAATAGGTTTTCTAGCTGTCATACTCTTTTCTTGGGGTGGTGGGGTAAATGAATCGTCCACAAAATTAAAAGGAATGATTAATATTCCTTCTATTTATTTATTTTTTATTTTTATATTTTGAAGTGTCTTACTAATAAAAAGTACACATACCAAGGAAGTATGAAATTTTACATTTGTGCCATATTTATTATTTTGAAAGGTTAATAAATTCATTCTTGATCTATTACCTTTGTGAGTATCTAACTATTCCATTAATTATATTTTCTACTCACCTTCTATGATAATATACAAACCTGCCAATGTCCCTGTTCCACAAAACTCTTCAAGTTCTCTGCGCGCGGTTTTACTAAAAAATTTATTTTCTAAGATAGTTTCACAAAAACTAATTACTATGCATGAAGAATTTGGAATGCTCTTGCACGAAAATAATTGCCAACTAATGAATGACAGTATTAAAGAAAAGAGGTAAAGTACGAACTTTATCATTATATTCGTATTAAATTCTGAAATAGAACACCTTTTTACAATTTTTTCCTTAATAGGTCACTTAAAAAAAAAAAAAAGGGAAGTATAAAGCAACTCCTATAGATTTCTTTGGGTATTATGATTACATGTTTAATTTATTATAAATAAAATACTATTTGATGACAATTTATTAATTTCTTTGATGTGTTATATTTTAATTTATTCGTTTAGTCAAAATTTAACAAAATGGCGTTGTTTTACATATTCCGGCATCCAACATGTCGTTTTCAGCCTCCACATTGGATTCTATTTGGGGAAAATCGATGATCGAGAGCAAAATCACAAGAAATCAAAGGTTATGTTAGCTGAAAAAAAAAAGAAAATAAAAAGCTAAGGTATTATTCTAGAATTTGAAAAAAGGTTTTGGATTCATAGTAAACAATTAACTCTAATGGTAAATTGATATTTTTTGTGCATAAAGTAACTTAAATGTGGCATTAAAATGACTTTTTGTTCCCTTGTTTAATCTTGCAGAATGTATACTGTCTACAACGACAACCACCACTGGGATAATCGTTGCTGTTGCGATCACAAAATGAAGATTGCTACTATTGTAGAGCGAGATCGCAGTGAAAATATCGCATTTGTGATCTCCGCATAGAGGTGATCGCTGTGTTATGGAAAACACTTTTGGCCGCGTGGCGAGCTACCATTTGATTTAATTTTATTCCTTTTTTTTTAATTTTCCCCTGTAAATAAATATACACACAAACAACACATTTTTATACCATTTACATGTACACATAGTTATTCAATTAAATTTAATAAATTAAATTTTTACTTTAAAGATTATTGTTATTCAAATTATTATATCAAAATAATTGTAAAATGAAGAGATCATCATGCACACACTTTTTTTTTATTAAATATGTAATGAGGATTCTTTTAATTAATACTATAATATTTTTTATTTGAAATAAATAAAATTTACATTTTAACAATAATTGTTAATATGAATTTAATGTGATATTTTTTTAGTTAAATTTAATAAATTAAGTTTGTACTTGAAAGATTATTAAATAATTAAATTAAAATAATTGTAAAATGATGATATAAAATGAAGAGATCATCATGGGCGCACTTTTTTTTTATTAATTATGTAATGAGTTGTTTTTAGTTAATGTAATATTTTTTATTTGAAATTAATAAAATTTACATTTTAAAAAATAATTGTTAAATATATGATGAAAAGAAAAAATAAATAATTGTTATCACTCAACATCGCCTTAACACTTGTTTCGCTTTGTGTTGTTTCGTGATCTAGCATATATCGGGCTGAAATTTGTATTATGCTAAGGTCAGACTATAACTTAATCATTGTGAATTCTTGTACTGTGGTGGCTAGATCTACTAATCAACTTGGATCTTCTACTCGCTAAGCAGTCGTCAGATTTTTGACATTTGGATATTTGAAAATAGAGTTAAGTAGTAAAGAGGATCCTTTAGAGTTAAGGGGTATAATTTTGTACCCCAACTTAATTTTCAATAAAAGAGGTCAACTTTGATATAATGAGACGAAAATATCCTTAATAGGGTAAATGGTGGTTATTTTGAATTTTTACTTCCATATATATAGGATAATTACCACTTTCCCCCACTACTTTATCTCTCTACATTTCTCTCTCTAAAACTCTCTCTCTCTCTCTCTCTCGTCTGCATCCTTTCATCTTCCTCCACCCACTCGCTGCCGCCACCCACTTTTCCGCCACCACACACCGACTCGCCGCCGCCACCCACAACGCCACAATCGTCTTCTCCACCTCCACACCCCCACCACTACTGTCTTCTCCACGTTCCTCTCTCTCTCTAGCAACCACAACCACCAACCGCCACAAACCGCCGTGCGAGTTGAATAACACCGCCGCCACCAACTCCAAGTCGTAGAAGAAGAACACGCGACGCGTGAAAACGATGCCACGACTCAAGAAGCCGACGAAGCGCCCAAAAACCGGCTCCGGCAACAAACAAAGAGAACCCCCGCCGTCGACGAAGATGCTCAACAGGAGATGAGCGACGACCCTTTCGGCGATATGCTGGTAATTTCACATCCATTCACATAAATTTTGCAGATCTGTGAATTTTTGAATTTTGAATTTCGCGGGACTGGTACGGTTTGTTTCTCGAAAAATATCATGAAAATCATACATGAAATCTCGTTTGGTGCTTGTATTGTAGTTGATCTGTAAAATTTGAAACGATTTCTTGTATAATCACTCATTTTTGTTACGATATTCATCGGCATAGTACGATATCCATTTTTATTGTTACGATATTGCGAATATCGTACTTATTTTTATTGTTTGAGATTTGTTTCTTGCATCATTGAGGATGATTTATTTGATATTTGAGGGATGCCTTGTTTGAAAAATAATGTTTATGTAGATACGATATTGTTAATATCGTACTTAAGGATGAATAATTGGTGCCATAAAATATGGATGCATGATTGTATCGTACGTGAAAATGACTGAATAGTTTGCTACGAGTTGCATATATACTGTACGATATTCCCAATATCGTACTTAGTATATTATGATTTTATAATCTCGTACATGAGCACAACCGATTTATGGCACGAAATAAAAATGCATGTGAGTAATATGTTGCGATTTATGTGAGAAGAAGATTGCATCTGCCAAATTTGTTACGATATACCGAATATCGTACTTTGTGTGTTACGATATTACCTATATCGTACTTAGTGTGATACGATTTTATAAACTCGTACATGTGTGCAACTGATTCATGTGAGTAATATGTTACGATTTATTTGAAAAGATGATTGGATGTGAGAAATTTGTTACGATATTACCCAATATCGTACTTTTGTTTGTTATGATATTGTCCAATCTCGTACATGATTTCGTGTTTGACCACTTTCTGTCTACATGTTTTCAGGTTTCGTGGAAATATGTCCGACTGGAATTGATGAAACCACCTCACCACAGGATGCAATGTTATGGCTATGAGGGTCTGATTGAAGATATACGCAAGGTCCTCGAGTCCTATGGAGAAGAAGTAAAATCTGAAGTGAAGCATTCTGCTCTACGAGTCTTTATGCGATTGGATGACTCCAACTCCCGATTAGGCCTAGCGCTCAACTACATGCTGTCTCGTCAAGTGAGGCCAAGCGAGAAAACGGTCCAAAATGTTGACACCACAGCCCTATGGTTCAAGGTGGAGGGCAAGATATTACGCTTCTCCCGAGTGGAGTATGCTTTGGTGAGCAGACTCAAATTCGGACCAGCTTCTTTTAATCCATATGGCAGGCTTGTTCTCCCCAATGATTCGATCTACGAGAGGCTATTCGACACCACCAAGGTAATTAGTGGAATCGATGTCCATACTATTTTTAATGCCAAAAACTATGGAGGTGCCGAAGATGCCATCAAACTGGCAAAGATGCTATTAGCCACCCACTACGTGATGGGCTTTGAACAAGCACGCAACAAGATCCCATTGTGGATGTGGGTGCTCGTGGAGGACAGGCAAGCTTGGGAGGAATTTCCATGGGGAAGTATATCATATCAAGCTCTGATGGACAGCATAAACAAGGTGACAAAAAAGAGAGCCGCCAGATCATCGCCTGGATATCATCTCAAAGGCAACACATTCGCTTTCTTGGTAAGTTTACTGCTACTCATACTACGATTTACATGAAAATCGTACACTCGTGTAACCGAAAATCGTATACAGGCATGATTTTTTGCTCACTACCAGCTGTCGGGAAAACTATCGACATGAAGAATGAACAGAATAAGAAGAAGATACCTCGATTCCTGAGGTACACTTATATCAAGAACAACAACATGCCAGAAGATCTTCAAGCCAAGGTAAAAATTTACTAAGTTGTACGATATTAAATTTTGACTGAGTTGTTGAGTTTTTGTGTGTACGATATTCATAATATCGTACTCTATTTGATTCAATTTCCTAATTAATGTTAACAGTTTAATGAATTTTTTTGCTTGCATGCTACAATATTCAATTTGTTAGCCGCTTGCATGTTACGATATTGGTAATATTCTACTCTATTTGCTACGAGATTCTTATTTATGCTACGAGATTCTAATTCATGCTACGAGATTCTAATTCATGCTATGATATTGTAATTCATGCTACGATATTCACAATATCGTACTTTATTTGCTACGAGATTCTAATTCATGCTATGATATTGTAAGTCATGCTACGAGATTCGGAATATCGTACTTTATTTGAAGCAAAATTTTTATGCTTATCTGGAAGTGTGTACGATGTTACGATATTTGAAATATCGTACATAATGCACCATATGATTTAGTTTTATGCTTGCCTCAATGTACGATATTGGTCATATTGTACATTGACTAAGTGCCGGTATAGTACGATTTATTTAATTCGTATCAGTTTTATGCACAACTAACTTATCTAATTTCTCATGTAGGACCTTAAAGCCGTGCTGGAACCAGGTAGGACCGAGTCGAGGTCTCCCTACTGGATATCGCTTCAGCAAGATCCTGAAGGAAAGCAATTTGCCTTCACGTACGATGCTAATGACGCGAAGAAGAAGAGGCCTCGCGAAGATGGTGATGATGATGAGGAAGGTCCGAGTGATGCTGCTAGGCCTGCGGCTCCCCATTCAACTTAAACACATCAAGTACGATGTTATGAATATCGTATCAACTTAAATACATACAAAATATAATTGTTTGTACGATTTTACTAATATCGTAACAAACTACATACAACGATCCTAAAAAAATAAGTACGAACATGATTATTCAAACCTATTTGGAACCTTGCAGTTTGTAAAAAATACCTGGTAGTATGATATATCCTGCATTTTTGTAAGTATGATTGCTACGACTTTTCTTTAAATCATCAGTAATTTTTGCTACGACTTGTACGATATTACATAATCTCGTATACAATTGTTCAATACGTAACGAATCATGTGCGATTTTAAGAATATCGTAACAAGATACACATGTAGAATTCAATCAAAATGAGTACGATTCTGCAATCATGTACGATTTAACCAAAATCAAAACACATCAAGTACGATGTTATGAATATCGTATCAACCTAAGCACATACAAAATATAATTGTTTATACGAGTTTAAGAATATCGTAACAAACTAGATACACCAATAAGTGCGAACATCATCATTCAAACCTATTTGGATCCTTGCATGTTGCACGAGTGTGGCCAGGTACACCACAAATGCCGCATTTCTTCTCTTTCCGAGGTTTCTTCGCACTTGTTTTGCTGCTATTCACTTCTTCTTCTACAATGCTTTCCAAAACAATTTTGCACGTATTCATGTAGTGACCCTTCTAATGACATCTCGAACACACCCTTTTTCCTGTTTTGCTAGCTCCTGACGGTATTCTTCTAGTACGTGGACGTGCAGCTTGCCTTGGATTTCCCGGCGTTAAGATTACCCTTTTTTCGACCTCAGACGAGACTTGCCAATCTTCATTATCAGGAACATGCATCACCTCACCCGCATACACATCTCACCACGTCTGAGTGATATACATGTGGTCCACGTAAGACAAAGATGATTGCCTCTTATAACTACAAAATGATCAAAATAAGCAAACGCATCAAAGCAAACATGCTACGATATTCACATATATCGTAACATGCGATGGAAAGACGTGCAAATCTAGTAAAACAAAATTCTACCAACATGTTACGAGATATATATATCGTATAATACATAATTACTTATGAAAAAATTGTAGCCACGCAATTGCTACAAGATTTTATATATCGTAACATACGATGCTAAACGTGCTAATCTCGTAAAGCAAAATAGTGCCATCATGTTACGATATATAAAAGAGTTGCATGTTACTCGCATTAGTAACAATCACATTGCTACGAGATACCCATATATCGTAACATACATATTCACTTCAACAACGAGTTTAATTATTATTATATAAAAATCCACCTTATAGCTGCTAACGCATATGAGCATGGGATTATGTCGAACTGAAACACGAGACAAGAGCATTCCTTGGCAGTAACATCAACAACGTAACTCTTCTGTCCAGAAAAAACCTTAAACAACGCAGAAGTAATTGGTTCAACCCTCATTGATCGGCCAACTTCAATTGCCTTACTCAATCTCATAGCAGCCCACGTAAAACCACTTTTGGAGCAACGTACGAACACTCTCCATAAGAGGACAAACAAGCAATTTTCTAGCTCATCGCAATTGAGCATTCAACACCTCGCATTCATTAGAAGTTCCGTATTCATATCATCGCACCGGACATTTCGAATGAGCCCGTCTACAAGGATCCAAGTTCAATAGTTTTTTATAAGCACGAGATTCCATGACCTTCAAATTCTTCATATGCTCCTCAAAATCAATAATCTTGTAGCTACTAGCAGCGAGCCTGAACAAATCAGTAACGTCAGTACCTCAAATCCTTAAATTTTGCTGAATATGAAACGTACAAAGACCATGATGTGCCCCTGGAAAGATGGAAGACACAACATTCTTGATACTAAGGTGCTGATCGGACACAATCAATAAGTTCTTCGGAGATCCAAATGATAGTTTAACACGCCTAAGGAACCAAGTCCATGAGGAATCGTTCTCTTTGTCCCCGATTCCAAAAGCTAAAGGAATTATGTGTTCATTACCGTTCTTTGTCGCTGCAACAAACAACACGCCTTTGTATTTCCCCTTCAAATGAGTCGCATCAATGACAATTACAGGACGACATGAACGAAATGCTCTGATACATGCAGATAGAGCAAAAAAACAATATTCAAAGCAACCATCCGCACACGTCTGTAACTCGACCACAGAGCCACGATTTGCACGCTCTAGCATATTAAAATACTTCCCCAGCATCTGCATTGACACAGATGATGTTACGATATATGGAATATCGTACTAAAATATATACGAGCTAATTAAGCACTACTCCATGAGATAAGTAACATTGACACAGACGATGGTACAATATACGTAATATCGTACTACGTTATATACGAGCTAATTAAGCACTATTCCATGAGATAAGTAACATTGAAACAGACGATGTTACGATATACGAAATATCGTACTAAGATATATATGAGCTAATTAAGCACTACTCCATGAGATAAGTAACATCTTTACATGATGTTACGATTTATATAAATCGTAACATATAATACGCATTTTCATAGTACGATATTCCATATTGTGAACGTGGATAAAGTTTTATAAAAATTATATTCGTACTTCATAAGATAATACAACTTGTTTCTATTTTGATTATGACTGCACAATGTTACGATTTACAGAAATTCGTACTACAATACATATGAGTTAATTAAACTCGTACATGAGAGAAACAATTAGATCCTATCCGTCTTTGCACGATGTTACGAGATTTATAACTCGTAACAACATGTAAGGAAAAAATAGGGCCAAAAAAACTATCAAGCAATTAAAAAAAAATTACCTGAAACGACTCGTCTGCATCACCATATGTCGAGTTAACTGCCTAGTTCCTCCCGGACAAAGCTGCATGATACTTCACATGAACACCATGTTTCCTCAGCAACTGTCCTTGAATTTCTCTAGGTCTAAGCTCAACTAGATCATCCAACTTTGGACTAAAGTATGAAGCTATGACTTTAGCAGACACTCTTGATGGAGGGTGATACCTCAAATCAGTCTCACATGTATGAAGTGACCATTTGTAGATTCTCTAAGCTTGCCCAATTGCTTTTGCTCGCATAATAAAATCACATCTGTCTTCATATTTACATTGAACATGATACTTCCGCTTATTTGACTTCTTTGTAACATACTCCAAATTATTTTTCAAATGAAAGATGCCAATAACTTCCTTCATACGCCGCTTATTCAAAAAGAAGCCACCCACAACAAGTTCTTCACGAGCCAAATCAGTTACGACATACCAAACTCGTACAACGAAACATAATATACATAATCACTTATGAAATAATTGTAGCCACGCTATTACTACGATATTCATATATCGTAACATCCTACGATAAAACTTGCTAATCTCGTAAAGAAAATGGTGATAACATGTTACGACATATATATATATATATATATATATATATATATATATATATATATATATATATATCGTATCAAACGCAATCACTTATGAAATAATTGTAGCCACGCTATTCCTAGGACATTCCAATACATCGTAACATCAGAAGCTAAAACGTGCTAACCTAGTAAAGAAAATGGTGATAACATGTTACGATATACATATATCGTACCATACATAATCACTTATGAAATCATTGTAGCCACGCTATTCATAGGAGATTCCTATATATCGTAACATCAGACGCTAAAACGTGCTAACCTCGTAAAGAAATTGTTCACAACATGTTACGATATACATATATCTTATCATACATAATCCCTTATGAAATAATAGTAGCCACGATATTCCTAAGATATTCCTATATATCGTAACATGTAATCAAAAAACATGCTAATCTCGCAAAAGAAAATGGTGCTATCATGTTACGATATATATATATATATATATATATATATATATATATATATCGTATCATGCATAGACTCCTGCATGAGCACAACAAATATTTGCTACGACTGTACGACTTAAACAAAAATCAGATTAGACATGACTCTAAATAGTACAACTGCGACAAACAACAATTTTTACGATCTAAAACATCATATCTAAGCAAAATTCACCATCAAATAACAAAAAAAAAAAAAAAAAAACAGGAAGAGTATTTAGTACCTCCATCGTCATCTCCACCGGATAAAAAAGTGATACAGCCGGCGACGGCGAAAATCGAATAAAAGAGAGAAAAATCAACGGCTAAGGAAAAAAAAACTAGAAAAGAAGAGAGAGAAAACAGAGAGAAGAAGCACCGTTTAAGGTTCATAAGAAAACGACGAATGAAATGCAGAAGAAAAATGCAGCAAGAATTTAAACGAGATTAAAAAAAAACGCAGCAACAACAATGGAGGAGCTGAAAAAAAAAAAAAAACCAGCAGCAACAATGGAAAAGAAAGAGAAAAAAACGAGAGAAGAAGAGAAAGAAAAAGAGTTGTAGGTTTATGAGAGAGAAAATACATAAGAGAGAGAAATAAAGTAGGAGAGAGAAAAGTGGGTAGTTGGTGATAATTAAGGGTATTTTTGTCTCATCATGTGAAAGTTAGCCTCTTTTATTGTAAATAAAGTTGGAATACAACTTGATTATTTTTATTTCTAAAAGGTCCATAAACATTAATAACTCTTGAAAATAATTATATATCCTATCTGGGTAAAATAACCTTAGTCAATGTCATATGTCGTTCAACCAATGAAATGAATAGAAAAGGAAACACAAATTGAGAGTTGGAAAATCCGAATTGTCCATCCATATACCTAATATAGTTGATTCATACAATAAGACTATGTGCAGTAGCTGTTTCCATGGGTGTCTCGAGACATTCAATCCATGGAGACAGTCCAGTGCAGCACCCACTGTCTCGAGACAGTCTCGATCCTTTTCTTCTTCTTTTTTTTTTCTTCATTTTTTCCATATTTTTCTTCTTCTTTTTTTTCTTTTTTGATTTTTCTTCTTCATCAGTTTTTTTTCTTTTCTTTTTTCATTTTTTAGTTTTCATTTTTAATATGTTTCTTAATAAAAAAACAATACTCCCTCCGTCTCATCGAATACAGCCTGCTTTTCATTTTGGGACATCCCACTATACTTGGCCTGTTTTCTTTAAAGGAAATAATTAGTTTATATACATGGTCCACCATCCCATCTAAACCCCACTAACCTACTACCACTACACACTCAACCATCCCATTTATAACTTTATTAGACTATCTGCAACCGGTCTCGAGCAAGGGTGCTCGAGCCGGCATCGAGCAGGGGGGGCTTGAGACGATTGCGTGGCGGAGGGGAAAAGCTCGAGCATGGCGCGTGTGTCCACGCGTTGGACAAATTTAAAAAATTAAAAAAACGTTCGGCGTGTGTGATACACGCGCCAACGTTAAAATTTTTAAATGCAACGGGCATTTTTCGCCGGCAACGGTAATTTTGCTATTTTTTTTACCTATAAATACCCACTTCATCTCCCTCATTTTCACACCTCTCATTCCTTCATCTCTCAATTTTTTGTCATCTCCTTCATTTCTCCAACAAATTCATCCCAAAAAAAAATTATGGATCCCAACAATCCATACAACTAGTTCGACGACAATGCCGACGACATGAACTATTTCACGGGGGCGGGGCTTGATTCAATCAACCTCAATACTCCGGCCTCCGCCGAATCCTACCCGTCGTTCTTCCCGACGCCGACAGTCCGGCGACAAACACAGAGGATTGCCTCATTGTGGTACCGCCGCCGTCCCAGCCCGCTGCCGGAGAAAGAAAAAAGAAGGGGAAGGGCAAAGCCATCGCCACCTCTGCCGCCGCGGCTGACGAAGATGACTTGGAACCCGTCCGGGCGAAGCGGCACAACTACACCGACGAACAAGCCAGCTACATGGCACAGATTTAGGTCGAGGAGACCTGCAACTCCATCGTCGGATGCGACCAGTCCGGCGAGAGATATTGGGGCGCTATCCAAGAGCGCTTCAATAAGAAGTTCAACTTGGAGCTCAACAAGAAAGCCGTTAGGAGCTTCTTCGGCCGCATTCAGACTGCCGTTAAAGCCTGGATTAGCGCTTTCCAGAAAGCCCAATCTCGCCGGCCAAGCGGCGCCGATGACGGGTATGTGATTGCCCAAGCCCAAGCCATCTACCAGTCAAATACTCAGGGACCTGCTTTCCGCTGTTTCACAACCTGGGACATTCTCAAAGACAACCCCAAGTTCGTCATCGCCAATTTCCCAGACGTACCGTCCATGAAGAGGACGAAGACTACGGCGGAGGGCAACTACACTTCTTCTCAGTCCCAGCCGTCTGCGGATGAGGCCCAGTCCACCGAAGGAGAAAGCGCGCCTCCCCGACCGGAAGGTCGAGATGCGGCAAGGGCCAGGGCAAGGTCCAAAGGAAAGAAGCCGGTAGAGGGCTCGTCCTAGTTCGAATCCGTCATGGGTCGATATGGCGACCGACTTACCCAGTTCGCCGAGGCCAAGCATGAGATCACGGTGGCGTTGCGTGAATCAGCTCGAGCGAAGCTGGAAAATGCACGCATCCGGGCCGAATATGTTCAGCAGAGACGTGATGCCACCGACTTGGAAGTTGTCTCCAGGGACACGAGATTTATGACGCCCGAGCAACAGGAAGTTCACAGGAAGATGGTGGAGGAGGTGAAGCAACGTCGGGGGTGGGCTTAGTTTTTTTAGTTTTATTCGTCGGATGTAGTGTTTTTTTTATTAATTACTTTATTTTAATTTATTTAAAATTTTCCAATTTTCAAATATTAATGAAAAATTCGTATTATTTATTAATTAGTGTATTTTAATTTATTTACAAATAGATGAATTAATTGAATAAATGAAAATGAAGAATTGTTTAATATTAAAGATAGAACACCCTTAGTGCACCATTGGGATGCAGGGGTAGAGTGCTCTAAGGGTGCTCTAGTGCTAGATAGTCTTAGTATCATAAAATATTGCATTCACACTACACTAAATACTTTCTTTATACCCAATATCCTTTTTCTAAGTCTCTGTGCCCATATGAACTAGGCCGTGTTCGGCGGGATGGAGGGAGTAGTTTTTTTTTTTCGAATTAATACAATTTTTTATTTGTATTTTAATTAATAAAAAATTTGAATTTTATGATAAAAATTAATGCAAATTAATATTCAAAATTAATAAACTAGTTAGATAGAGACACCTCATAAAGACAGTCCTACTGCAGCTGACTGCTGACTGTCTCTATCTTCATCACACCGCATAGAGACACCTCATAAAAACACTACCACTGCTAATAGTCTAATACGACTGAAGATAGAGTACACAGATTTACTTAATAAATATATTACACTTAAATCGTTTGCTATGTTTTTTATAAAACCAAATCGTTTGTTAGTAAAAATTAGATTTCTATTTATTAATTAATTTATTTATTCTATTAGTTTAAAATAAGTTTCCTAGGAGCCAAGTTTTATCAACATGTACGTGAATACTTTTTCCCTCCTAGGGCTTTACTTTTCCGACGACAGGTCACCACGTCTTCGTCAAGGCGTCACCGCCGTCAAACTCCAGCAGAATAAGCTTTGATCCATCATATTTAATTTTTTCAAGTAAGATCCGATATTAGTTTGCTCTTATTTTTTGCCATAGAAAAAGGCCTCAAAATCGGAGGGTGGCATCAGGTTCTATCAATCTTCCTTGTCAACCACAACTTTGGAGGTTTTAACGAAAACGAACTCAAGAATTCAAAAACAATTTTATTGATTGATTTATTTGGGGGGGGGGGGGGGGGGGGGGTGCTGTGGGTGCGTATTACCATACTATATATATTTTGTACTTTTTTTTTTTTATAGGTTTCAATTATGAACACTAATTAAGACTAATGAACATTATTCTCCCCCAATTATTTCCTAATCTTTGATTAAGAATCAATTAGGGTCTGACATTGTCTATTGGTGCTTGTTAGATTTTTGTGTGTGTTGACGTCTTTGATTTCTTTGATTAGGGAGGTGAAGAACCAATTTAGTCTAGATCCAAGAAGACTCATGAGAAATTTCCAATGGCGTAATTGGTTCAATTCATACATCAAAATGAAGGAAAACTTGTTTAGAAATCTACCAACAGAAATGGTCATTGAAATCCTCTCAAGACTACCAATTCGAAGCATTATCATGTGCAAGATTGTGTGCAAGTCATGGTGCGATTTGATTAAGACTCATGAGTTTGCCAAGTCTCATCTTTGTAAAGTAGTCCCACACCTTGTCGCCTTTTTAGGCTGGGGAAGATCTATTCCATTCAAATTGGTTGAGTTTGTAGACGAACATCACTCCGCTCATCGTTGCAATATAGCCTCCAACTTGACTCTCCCTCATGATGTAGCAATACTTGGTTCGGCTAACGGCCTCCTCTTTTGGTGCTACATAGAGCAGTGGTGCTGTGATATTTTCGTATGCAATCCAATAACTTGTGAATACAAGCAGCTTCCTCCTCCTCCACGGTTTCAATTTGACTTCTCAACTGCTGGAGTTGGAGTGAGCAAAATGAGTGGGCAGTATAAGATTGTCAGGATTTTACAAGTTTATGAAAATTCTCAACTTGCTCAATGCGAGTATCAGCTACTGACACTTGGAACTGGATCGTGGAGAAGTATTTCAGCTGGCACCCAGTTTGAGTATAGCACTGCGGCGTTAGGTGCATTTTTGAATGGAAATCTTCACTGGTTGGCATATGATGCAAGGCGGATTTCATGTTTTGATCTTGAAACGGAACTTTTTACCTCATTTTCTTCTCCTCCGGGGCCTCAAGGTCGCTTGTACAAAACCCTGTCTGTTGTGGGGGATTGCCTATGCTTGTGCGATAATAGTAGGACGTACGCAACTGTTATCTGGTTCATGAGCGAATATGGAGACGAGAAATCTTGGGCTAAGAAATTTATCATCATGGAAGATTTTCCTGCTCGACATCGTGTGTTACATGGATTGCTTTTCCCCATCAAAGTGTTTGTAAACGGTGACATGTTGATTGCAAGGGAATCCAACGGCGAAATATTTTGCTACTCGAAGATGACTGATGCTATTCATAACACTGGGATTCACAACGACAGTGATCCATTGACAACAGATGCCTTGTCTACTACAAGCGCAATCATTCATACCCCAACCTTTCTTCCTCTGAGAACCTTGCTGATGGTGACGGAGAATATATACTCATTTTGATGGTTATAGTAATCGTTTTGGACTTTTGTTATGTAATTGATCAAGTTTCTGTTTATTCCAAATTGCAATCTGGAATATTAAAAGGTGTTTAATGCATGAAATTTAGCAATACAATCGACCTTCATGCGAAACGGGCTGAGGTACAATGAATGAGCAAATCATTTTATTTAATAATCTTTATTGGTAGTTTCTTTTAATGGAACTTTTTTATTTGTCTTCTTTTTTCCTAATAAACTTTATTTTCATTTTCCATTTTCATCATTTATCCGGAGATAGAATCAAATATTGCTACTGATTCGAGACTGAACGATGAATACTACCAATTTATGACTTGAATGATGATAAATAACCACATCATCTAAACAAACAATTTATTCTTAATTTAATTAAAAGGACTAAAAATGCACAATCATGCATCTATCTTAACAAATCGACCATTTTCTTCACACTTCTGCCATTTCTTTTTTCACCGGGATGATGATATCACAACTCTCTCTCTCTCTCTCTCATTTTGAGTTTTTTTTTTTCCTTCGTATTTATATATGGAGAAAAATTAAAATATAAGAGATCAATATAATATGCAATATATGAAAATTAACACTTAATACTAACCTGTGGAGGCACCTTATAAGCTTTTCCATGTAAATTTTCACAATCATCATCAAAGCAAATCCCATAGGGTTGTGTTAATAATCGGTTTAACCTTTTCATCTTTGTTTTATTATGTATCTTTTTTTTTCTTAAATAATTTGTTCATCATTTTGCAATTCTTATTGCTCTTTCTCTATTGCATGAATTGTTAGTTTGGAAGTCTAATATTCATCACCTTCAAACAAGATGCATAATTTGACCTTTGAAAATGATAAATTACTTCTTAAACTTAAAAATAATTTTGTATCTTGAGTGCGGATTGTTTGAAATTTTCTAGTTTCAAACGATAACAAGTTGGCCCATAAGCTGCTTGTGAAAATGACACTTGTTAATGAAGATATATTGCAAGGTTTTCATATAGTGTGTATATATTAATTTGAAGTGTAATCAAGTTTGACATATAAAAACACCAAATATCAACTATAACAGTCTCTTTTACCTAAGTTTTTATTTCAACAGTATAAGATAGGCATTATTCATGGACAGGCATTATTCAATGGTAATTGCATGCTTTGACGCCTTGGATTGATTTCTCTTGCGACTTTTGCTTTGATCTTCTTTAGAGTCGCTGCTGCTTCTGTCATTCTGATTCTTTCATCCGCCGAAATGGCCAAACATTTCATTGCGAAATCAAAAACAGATGCCACACACTCCTCCTTCACAACGAAGTGACGTTGATCTCCTTCTGAGAGCAAAGCAGGGGCCAACACTTGATTCATTGCATTTGCTTCTAATGCTTCACTCACCCAATCCTTCAAGCTCATTTCCTCTTCGAACATATCATCCGTCGGCCTCTTTCTCGTAAACATCTCCAACAACATTATCCCAAAACTGACACATCCGCACTAGTCGATACCGTCCCTTCTGATCCGTACTCTGATTGTAATCAATGTTCAAAATTATCAAACAAACAATTCCTATTAGCATACACATAGGCAATAACGAAACTAAAATTTTAAAAAGCATAAAAAAAAAAAAAAAAACATCACCTGGTGCTGCATAACCAATAGTAGCCAAGGTTGTAGTATGAACCATAGCCTCTCCTTCCTTAAACAGCTTTGCAATACCAAAATCAGCAACCTGAGCAGTCATATCTTCATCGAGCAACACATTGCTTGGCTTTATATCGCAATGCACAACAGGAGATGTATTGCCATGGTGAAGATATTCCAAAGCTAATCCAACATCTATTGAGATATTCAACAGCTGTAGAATATCTAAGCAATAGTTGCCGGAATATAACCATTTCTCCAAGCTACCATTTGGCATGAATTGAAGGATCAAGGCTTTGAATTCCAAATTGGTACAGCAACCAATTATTCCAACCAAGTTCCTGTGTCGAATAGTGCTCAAAATTCTACTTTCCGTTTCAAAACTCTTGTTAGCGCCTTCTAACTCTAAATTGAACACCTTCACTGCAATATTCAGACCATCGGAAAGAGTTCCTTTGAACACCGAACCGAAGCTCCCTCTTCCAAGCAGATTCATCTCACTAAAAGAATTTGTGGCTCGCGAAAGTTCAATGTACGAAGTAACTCTCCAAGTAGTACCTAAAGAAGTACCAACTGGAATCGATACTTTTAGATGCTTCCGCTGTCTAATGAGAAAAACGACAATGATCACTACCACTATCGATGAAACAAGAGGGGGCAGGACATATTTCATTAATCTACCAATGTTCTTCGATCTCGATCCTCCACCAGCATTTGAGCAAGGTCCCACTTCAAATCTTGGTGCACCACACAGAGCAGAGTTGTTAAGGAATGATTGAGCAGTAAAGTTAGCAAAAGCACCTCCACTTGGAATTTCCCCTTCCAATCTGTTGTACGACACATTGAAATACTCCAAGCCTGTGAGTCCTTGTAAGGATTTTGGTATCAATCCAGACAGACTGTTATTGTATAAATCCAAAGCGGTCAATCCTCTCATGTTTCCAATCGATTGAGGGATGGATCCCCCGAACTTATTGTTGGACAAAGTTAGGTTTTCCAAGGATTGACAGCCGTCGATTGAGCTCGGAATATCGCCAGATAATAGATTGTAGGAGAAATCTATTTGGCTGATCCTCTTCAAGTTTCCGATTTGAGGTGAGATATGACCAGTGAAATAGTTTGAGGACAAGTTGAGAAGGATGAGGTCTTTGAGATTCCAGAAGTTGGAAGGAATGGTGGAATTCAACTTGTTTGAGTTAAAGAAGATCTTTTGCAGGAATTGCATTTCACCCAAACATTCAGGCATGGGGCCCTCGAACACATTGTTACTCAAGTACAACTCCACCAAATTACTCATCTGGCATAGATCGATAGGAATCGGTCCTTGTAACTGATTATCACGAAGGGCTAATCTGCCGAGTTTCTTCAACTTTCCTATTGTAGTTGGAATTGTACCGCTCAATTGATTATCGTATAAAACTAAATCCATCAAATTGGTTAAGTTTCCAATCTCAGAAGGAATGACACCTCTGATACTTGTTTCAGAAGCGAAGAAAGACTTAAGGGATTGGGATAAATTCCCGATTGAAGTAGGGAGAGCGCCATTGAGTGGATTCCCCGATACGTCAATAAATTTGAGATTCTGAGAATTAGTTAATGAAGAAAGAAATTCCATATCTTTTGTTGCGCTCAAATTATTATCATGGAGGATCAATGCATTTAACTGCCTTAAACTAGGAAGATTGGGGATGGAGCGACTGAAAGAATTATTTGTCATGTCCAAGTTAATAAGCTGAGAAGCATTGTTGATAGAGCTCGGTATTGGGCCGCTGAGTCTGTTACAATGCAAATTAAGCATTTGAAGATTGGAAAGTGAAAGCCTTATGTCCGAAGGAAGACTGCCGGAAAACTCATTGCTTGAGAGGAATCGTCTTTGCAAGGTTGATATGTTGAAGAGGAGAGGTGGGATAGCGCCGGATAAAGAATTCCCTCCCAAGCCGAGTTCAACCAGGGATGCCAAATTGGATAGCTCTTTGGGTAATTCGCCTGTATGTCATGCATATACCACAGAGTTGGAATGATGGTGTTTTTTGCATGTTTTGGTGCAAAGTTTATTAGAACTGATGGATGTTTTATGTTATTTAGAATAACTTGTATGGATAATGCATTATGGTATGGATCATTAATTTCGTATATTGATTATTGAAATGCATCAAATGCATTTGACATCATCGATCCTTCAAATGTTGAAAAGTACCTGTGAAGTCATTAGATCCAAGATGTAGCACTTGCAGAGAAGTGAGGTTGCCAATTGGCTTCGGTATGCTACCTGAATCGTCAAACTAATTATCAAAGGGATTTGATACACATATAGAGGGAAACATTCCTCCTTAAGCTTAATGTATATGTCACTCAACAATTAAGAAACAATTATTGTTAATTACTCACAAGCATGCAATGGATATTGATTTTCAATTTGGAAACATACCTATCAAGTTATTAGATCCAAGGTGTAGCTCTCGCAGAGAAGTGAGGTTGCCAATATCCTTTGGTATGCTACCTCATGAATCATCATAGTAACAAAAGATGTTTACACACAATATCAAATAGAAACCAAATTCTAAAAATCAATAGTGGGTGTTGTTGGAAAATTGGTTTTGAATAACCATTTTGTGATAATAATTATTTTGTTAAAATATTATTGAAAGTTAATCTACGTCGTGAGTAGATGAACGAAGTAAACTCATGTTCTCAAAACCGATTTTCGGTGAGTGAGAAATGAAAGATCAAAGATGGGTGTGGTGTAGACATGGCGTCGACGATGCCGACTTGGCAATTGTTATTTGGTCTTGACCTAATAAAAATAAGTTGGGGCTAAATCCGTTTGGCCCAAGTGTAACACCCGGGTTTGAATGTGTGGTTAATGACATTTTATGTTACAATCTATGTAACATCCATTTTGGCTAGTTATTACACTTTATTGTGTATTAATCCCTCCATGTTGATCTACCCTATAAATAGCATATCATTTGCATTGTTTTGATATGGAAAAATATTGCATATCTTCCTACATGAAATTTGCATAACATAGTGGTCTAGCTCAGTTCTCGATTCTCATTCAGTTCGTCGGAGCTCGTCGGATTTATGGTGCTACATCCGTCGAGACGAAGTCGTTTTACCTTTAGGGAAGGACTGCCAAACCGAGAGCACTACCAAGGCGTTTTCCTTCTTGCGGGCAGAAATTCTATCTCGACTCACCTATCATATAGAGTTTGATTACTATTTGTTTTGTTCAATATTATTATCATTTCTTGTAATTTCTAATTTCTCTATTCTCTAGTTCAACTTTTGTTTTGTTGTAAAGTTTGTGAACGAGTACGCCGACTCTAACACGTGTGTGCCCGAAGCTAAAGGTTTTGGGTTCAATACCTCTTTAAAAAAACAAATCAACAGGCTACTTACTAGTTCCAATATACTCCTTCCGTCCCATTCATAATGCAACGTTTTTTTTCGGCACGGGTATTAAGAAAAAAAGTATTAAGAGTAAAGATGGTTATTAGTGTATTAATTAAGTGATATAAAATATTTTTAAAGTAAATAAAGTGTTGTTGATGTGATATAAAGTGGTTTTAAAGTGAATAAAGTGTTACTAATGTGATATAAAGTGGTTTTAAAGTGAATAAAGTAGTTAAAGTAATTTTCTAATTATTTCTATAAAAGGAAACATTGCAAGATGAATGGGACACTCCAAAAAAGAATATGTTGCATTATGAATGGGATAGAGGGAGTATAATATAATGAACCATTCCATTTTTTTTGGGACACGTATTTTCTACAAATTAACATCAAATGAACCATTCCTTCTTTTGTGGATTTTTTTTTTTTAGGGATTCTTTTGTGGATTGTTAGTTAGTAACTGTCTTCGACTTTTATTTTTCAATATAATAATCTATTTTTATTTTAAATAAATTTAAAATAAAATATATTAAAAGAGAAAAATGAATGAATATCTTTTCTACAAATAAATAAGAATTATTAAAAAAAAATGTATTCTCCGCCACTTTAGGTGTATTTATTGTTAAGTACTCCCTGTGGCCCATTCAAATTGTCATGTCACTTACGAGAATTAAATTAAATAAGAATGGAGAAACGTGGGCGCGATACGTACTGCGAACGTAAACCTCGCTATTATATATATATACTATAGATAAATAGATAAATGGTTAGGATTTATTTTTAGTTAACACATATGATTATACCGAAGAAATATTTTCTATACAATCCTTCCACTATCAATCTCTAATTTCTCCTTCGTTGATACTAGTGCTGTTAAATATGAATTTTCTCATCTTTATAAACATAATTGATTTCAGTTTGTACTAGAAAATCATGTTTGGAATGAGTTTGTGCTTAAGTAATAAGTATTGTTAATTTGTGAAATATATTGTTCGTTGTCGTTTGTTTGATTTTGCAGAAAAATGGAGTAAATTTTGAGTAAAATGAGTACGAAGGATGAAAGTACAACTCGATAGGAGTTCGTGGGCAAAAACAAATTCAAATTCAGTGTTAAACTATGGAGAAAGAGCCGATTGAAAAATTGTTTCGCGCAGTTACAGTGGTATGCAGCCAGCCATGCGACTGCATACGAGACCACATACAACTTCTAAGTCTACGGGATTTTCATGCGGCCGCATAGCCAGATGGAATTTTACGCTGGCCCTAACTCTTTTCTAATTCTATCCCATTCGAATTTTGCTTGTTCCCCAAGTATAAATAGACTCTAGGGCTTAGAAGAGACCACCTTTTCACTCTTCACTACTTTTTGTTTTGGAGACTTGACCATTTCACCTTTTCCCTATTCTTGTGTTTTTTCATGCTTAATTGTTTGATCGTCAATCGTGCATTCTAATTGTATAAATTTGACATCGAAAAGATAATTAATATTTAAAATAAGAATAAGGAACATCCTCTTCAATAAAGTTGAAAGACATTGAGACTTGGGTGATGATAAATGATTTAAGGAGCATTTAGGAGTTATAAATTAGAATTGATTGGACACAATAGTTTCTAACTCATAATCCACAGTTTATTTGCCGCGACAGCAGGCTTAAACTAATTAATTGATTGTGTTAGGGAGAATTGAGTTCTTTAATTGATTGATTGATTAAAATGAGTTTGAGTTAAAGTATCCATTGAAATCTAAGTAATAAGGTAATTTTCTCCTTTATTTGATTCCAAATTTTCTCTTTATTTTGTTAATTACGTTAATTTCATTTTCTTTGTTATAACTAGTTAGGAACAAAAAACCTTTAATCAATAGTCTAAATAGTGGATATTAGTTGAAATCAGTACCAATCTCTGTGGAATACGACAGTACTTTCTTATACACAATTGCACCCGTACACTTGTAGCGTGTTAATAAAATAGCGAACAAGTGGACGCAATGCAAATAATTTATGTAGCTTAAGGGTGTGTTCACTTGAAAGTATAAATTTATACCTCTAAATGACGGGATAATATTATGAGGTATAAATTTATACTTCATTGTGGGGACCACAAGTTTTATATCTTGTTTGGTTGGAGGGATAATATTCTTATTTATACTCTCAAGGGGGGAGGGGCACAATGCTTATATGTAGTTCACTTGGGATGAAATTGATGGATAAAGGAGGAAATATCTAAAACACATGGGAGGTATAATATTATATCTCCATTTTGGAGATATAAATTTATACTCCGGGCAAGGTAAAAGAGGCTGCCCGAAAATTTATACCTTCTACCTTGATTTTTCTTAAATCGCAACCAAACAAGATATAAGATAGTAAGTAATATTATACCTCCTTTTACCTCATTTTACCTCCGAGTGAACACATCCTAACGGAATATACACATGCATTTGAGAGAGGAATATAATCTGATGTATATATATGACATTCACCGGCAATTATGATGCATTGGATGCTGTTTTTCAATTTAGAAACATACCTGTCAGGTTATTATATCCAAGGCGTAGCACTTTCAGAGAAGTGAGGTTCCCAATTTGCTTTGGTATGCTACCTAAATCATCAAATTACCAAAGAGTTTTATATATAATACATTTTTAAATTTTAAATTCGTGATATATCATATATTTAATATTAAATTACTCTGTTGTAATAATATATGTATACATTAGGACAAACTCCATTTTGTAAGGATAGTCTTAAAAAAAAATTATAGGAACTCTTTTATAATAGTAATAGTGTACTTCAAAACAAAAACAAAAAGTAATAGATTTATGGGTAGTGCTATTTGGACATATTATGTCCAGACATACGTAAAAATAGAGATTTTACGGAATTTTTTTAACTAATAATTTAAGTTTATAGTTTCGACAGTTTGATTATTAATAAACATACACTTTTTAAATTTTAATTATAAAATTTCATCCCAATTTAAATTTACAAGTTTAGGAGTTGGGTGTGGATGAGAGTAGAATTTAGGAGCAAATATGCATGAGATCGATATTTCGGAAGGGAGTCTAAGTAGAAAATAAATTTTGAAGGCATTCGGATAATTTTTTAACTATTTGAAACACGTATGTTCAGACATTATATATCCGAATAGAATTATTGTTGATTTATATACATCTTAGAGAGGGAATTGTTAACAAATCTATTTATATATATTATTAATACCGCCTCCCTTAATTTTAGGTCCTACATGGTGCTCTCTCTATTTATTAATCCTCTTTTTATGCACTTTTTATTCATAAATTCATAAATTGTTAACAAATCTATTTGATTCTCTGTTCATATTATATTCCTATTGCTATTAAGTATTTATATATTTCGGTTCTTAATTGTATGGTAAGAAATCATATATTTGAAACTTTATTCATATTATATTCTATTATTATATGTATAAATAAATTTTGTTATCTTAAATACTCATTTTGTAATTTTTATAATATATAAAAATTCTAAATTAAGGAAGCACAGATCAATTAACAATATTTAGGGATACTTATACTCTATATAAGGCGGCTAACTATGAATAAAAAAAAAACTCATAAATATAGGCGGCTAACTATAAATAAAAGAAAACAATCATCATAAAAGTAAAATTTATTAATATATAATAATATACTTAATATAAAATTTTCTATCTCACGTCGTTTTTTAATATAACTCTAGTCTTGAAGAACTTATATAAATAATCAAAATTAATATGTATTTTTCATCTCACAATTGTTTTGCACAACAAATTTAATTTGACCAACTAATTAGTTGGTCAAATTAATAATTTACTTTTATTGAAAAAATTAAATTGATCAAATACAAAATTGCATAGAGTATTGAGATTTCACTTAATTCTTTTCCATAAAATAATACTTTAATAGCTTATAAATCACGGCAAAAATTTGTACGAGAGTGTCTCATCCATTAATTATGTAAGATGAGATCAACATCTTGCAGTTTTATGTTTGACTGAAAACTGAAAGTTCAGACCTGAAAGAAACATACAAATCTTAACATCTTAATTTTGAAAAAATTTAGTCAACATATTAAATGTTGCCCCTTGATTATATTTCTTATATTATTATTAAGGAATTCTTAGGCCCTATATTTATGAGATCCCATTATGGAATTGTTGGTAAATTTCGAAAACTAATAAGGAAAAGAGAACGACAATCATATACTTATTCATGTTATATATGTTTATTTAAGCTTTTATTTATATTTGTATTACATTTAATATAAAATTTTATGTTCCACATAGTTTTTCTATAAAGCTCAACTCTTGTAGATATTATTTTGTGACGAGATGATGAAATGTACACAACAATTAACATCTTATACAATAAAATCTTTGATAGATTGGTAGGTATGTTTAATTTGTACAAAAAAAAAAAATAGTTTGATTTCTTGTAGAATAAAATCAAACAAACACTCTTTTTGATCAATTGTCAAAATTTTATTACTTCAAAATAATATTAAATAAATTTTGATGTTCATACTTATATCCCCTTAGGATTTAGATTCTCCAATTAGGCTCTTTTTGGATATACTATGGCTAGTCACACTAGCTAAAAAAGTAATATGAATTTTGAAAAGAAAAATATATACCGTGATTGGGGAATTTAAATTCAAAGGAAAAATTTGATTATTTCTATTTTTATAATTAACTGTCCTATTTTTATATATATGGCTGGCCATAGTGTGACTGGATAGAATTATTGTTTAGTAAAAATAAAATATTTGTTAAAGAAAGGGCAATAAAATCAAAGCCTACTAAAATAAACATCATGACACATAGGACTACAATAGAAATAATATTAATCTCATATAGATAATAATGTATTATTCTTATAGTAACATACTTATAAATTATAACATAATGTAATTTCCCGTCCATTTTTGCCGAGTTGCACACTATAGTTGATATAAATGCAGTGGACATTGATTTTCAAATTGGAAACATACCTATCAAGTTATTTCGTTTGAGGTTTAACTCTTGAAGAGAAGTGAGTTTGCCAATATGCTCTGGTATGCTACCTGGTGAATCATCGAATTATACCAAAAGATTGACAGTTAATATGGGATTTTATCAAGTCAACTAATCAAGATAATATTGTCGATAAATAGATAACATATATTCTATTTTGCACACAAAATACAAAGTTGGAAAAGATGATCTATACCTTTGAATGGGTTTTGCCATAGATGTAAATAGACAAGCTTGCTCAAACTTCCAATTTCAATTGGGATATTGCCGTTGAAATCATTGACTTGCAACCGCATGAACTGAATCTCTCTGCATCTGCTTATATTTCTTGGAATGTCCCCGTACAGCTCATTATAATGCACACCGAACTTTCTTAGTCTTGGAGTATTACTGCACATATTGTTTGGGAGCTTTCCTGATAGCCTATTACGTCCCAGATCGATTTCCATCAACGATGAAACGTTGAAGATAGTATCTGGTATGGACCCACTTAACTGATTTCCAGCAAAACTAACTATTTCCAGTGAATGACAACTACCAATCTCCCTTGGGATATTCCCTTCCAGAATATTGAAGCTCATATACAAATCCTGAAGCCTCGAGATATTGAATAGAGAAGTTGGGATTCTGCCCGAGAAACTGTTGTTACAGAGATACATGTGTCGAAGCTCAGATAAGGCTACGAACCACGACGGTATCTCTCCGCTGAAGTTGTTAGCTGTGATGTTTATATATTCTAAGCGGCGCAACTTCGACAGCTCAGAGGGTAAGGAACCCGTGAAATTGTTGGAGCTAATGTCTAAGAATTGAAGGAACGTTAAGTTTCCAAGATGTGGAGAGATGGTTCCTTCAAGCGCATAGCCCGAGACATTTAGGGCAGTGACCCTCCGTTTTTTTCGCCGCAAGAGACACCAATCCATCCACAAATGGGGGTGTGAATAGACCAGTTTTTGAGCAAGATACTAGAACTAGGGTTTGAAGTAATGATGGAGTTTTTGAAGGCAATGAGAGCGTATTCATCGGTAGTGAGATTAAAGAGTGATTTGGATGAGGTGAGGAGAAAACAATTGGATATCAACACATAAAAAGAATAAGAGATGAAGGAAGACTTCATTGTGTTTGTGCAATTGTTCTATTTTGGTGTATACATATATATATAGACCGAATACATAGATAGACCAAATAGAAAGTATGCATATAGAGTCAACTATATAATATATATATACAAGTGTTTAATTTTTCAGGACAGTAGCTTTGGGGCGGTGGCCCAAAAAGAGAACACATTTGAATTAGCCTTCCAATTATATAAGAGTAAGTCTCCTTTTGGAACCACTTGCACAGCGTGAGACGCGCGCTTCTCACGCGCGACAAGTGTTATGTATACACCCGATTTTTTTTCGATTTTTTATTTTTTAATTTTACGGTCAGCTTATATGCACTACAACGTGTATTTATATACACTATACTGTATAATAAGATATACAAATAAGAGTATTGAGATGCACTAATTTTTTTTTTCTAATTTCCAGATTTTTTTTTTGCTCCGCCTTCGACTCCGATTACTAATATAAAGATAATCTTAGTGGCAATAATTTGGATCCTTCGGCTCCCCTCGCTCGACTCTTGACAAAAGAAGAAGAGGCAAAAACAAAAAAAAAACTATGATTGTGCATCTCATTATACATGGTGGTGCATATGGATACACTATGTGGTGCATTTCAATACACTTAGTAGTGCATCTCATTATACGGTGTAGTGCATATAGGTATACTTTGTGGTGCATATGGTCTAACCCAAAAAAAAATCGGAAATAAAAGAAAAAAGTCAACATTTGACCGGGTCAACCCGGATCCGACCCTAATCCGAACGGGATCGACCCGGTCTCACAATGTGAGACGCTCTGCAGGCAAGTATTTGCCATTATAATACCTCGTAAACGAATTTAATTCTTAATTTGTCAATTTGGATGTCCACGGATTTAATTTCTAATTGAATTTTATAGACGTAAGTTCAACACATTCTCTTACCATTTTAAACTACATTTACTACCCTTTAAGTGGAACCCATATTTCACTTAAATACCTTTAAATTACATTTATCATATTTAAACTATCAATAAATAAGACCCATATTTCACTCAAATACATTATATTAACCAAGTCGAATACACCCATATTTGAGTGCCTCGGTCAAATTAGGATGAAAATTGTGAATAGAAGAAGTACTAATTTTAATTAGGTTACGCCTGTAATGCCCAAAATCGGGTTGTTTTGCACGAACTTAATTAGCACGCGACTTGTTCTGTGGAATCCAAATCCTACATGGCTCACCACACACCTTAAGTCAACTTATGAATTACTTTTCCCCCAAACTGAAACGTAAGACCTTGGGCCAAAACTATTAATTATTTTTCATTAAGTTTCCACGAATGTGGCCAAAACAAAAGAAAATTGACTGTCAAAGTCTATTTTCGTAGAATACTCTCAATCGAAGAAAATTGAGTGGCCTACATAAAAATTAAAGGTAAATTGGTCATATTATTCATTTATGAAGTTAGAGGAAAAAGAACAAATCGAGATTTGTATGCATATGTATTTTGTAAATTAAGGATTTCAATATTAATTTCTAGGAGACAGTGAGATGGACTAAAATGGTGTATCAAAATGTGGCAACCCCCAAGTGTGTGTTCATCACGTGGCTGGCCATTATGGGCAGATTAGCTACTTGTGATCGGCTCAGAATTGAAAGTTTGGCATAGAATGTGAACTAAGGTGCTGTTTGTGTTTGAGAGATGAGGAAAGTTTGAACCACCTATTCTTTGAATGCTCCTTCTCAAAGCAAGTGTGGAGAGTTGTAGCTGACTGGAGTGGAGTACATGCAAGAAGCATGGAGTGGAATGCTGAGAAAAGAATCATGTTGCAGCATTGCGGATCAAAGACATGAAGACAGCTGACCTACAGATTGGTCGTAGCAACGTTGGTGTATTTTATATGGAAAGAACGAAATTGCAGGAGGTTTCAAAGTAAGTCTCACAGTGTAGAGGAAGTGATTAAAGCTTGTCAAACTCACATAGCGATTCGAGGAGGAAAGGATCAGAGAATAGCTAGATGTTTGAAGAACTAGTGAGTTGGGGTTTATGTGTTTGTAAAGTTTCTGTTCTTTCATGATCTACTTTGGTAATAAAATACTAATTTACCAAAAAAAAAATACTCCCTCCGTCCACGAAATGATTACCACATTGTGGACGATACGGATTTTAAGAAAATGCTAGGTAGTAATGAGTATTGTTGTGAGTGGAGTAAGGATCCTACAATAAATATGAGTGAAGTAATGCGAATATAAAGTTAAATATAATATATTATGTGAGTCCTGCTACTATAAATGGAAGTGGCAATTATTTGGTGAACGAACTTAAATGACAAAAGTGATAACCATTTCGTGGACGGAGGGAGTATGACAATAAAAATAATTAAAAAAAATATTGCTAATGTTGACAAACAGTGAGCGTCGTGCTCATGGAAAGGTGAGTGGCATATCATTCCTCTTGGTTGCTTTTTCTTTGATTGTAAATTTATCATTGAAAAATGATTCAAAAGAAAATTATCACATGGCCTCACCTATTCCCCATTTTGATGTTTTTTGTCAATTAAAAAATATTTTCATACCATAACCAAAGACAATATTATTTAACATTAGATTGAAAAAGAGTTTAAAGGACTGCCTAAGAAAAATTTCCACCCTGCCCAAAGAAAATATTGTTTCAAAGTAAAAATGTGAAAATGTAGAAAATTGGGTGAAAATATAAGTATTTCATTATTTTCCACAAAGTAAACGCACCCTATGTATATAGAAGAAAATATATATTCTAGATTTATACTCTATATGCCCTGCTTAGAATGTCCTTCAAACCTTTGGCACGAAAATTAAAAAATATTACATACTTATAAATTATAATATAAAATCATTCCTCATCAATTTTTGACAAGTTACACACTAGTTACTATCTTAAACGAATTAATGTTGTTGACCAATAGCTGAAGGATAAATGACGGTGGGACCATAAGTTTTATTTATTTTCCAATCTCATATTTATTTTCTTCTTGACCCTTGTTTTCTCCACGTTATCTTTTCTCCTAGCTTCTTTTTCTTGTTTCCTTTTCCATTTCCATTCTTTCTTCTTGGCAGCAAGACCATAATTTTCGAACAATTTTCTAATTTCTTTTCCTTTTTCTTCTTTGCGATTCTTCTCTTTCTTGTTTTTCCTTCTCCCATTTTTACTTAGTCAAATTAAGTGGTAGAGCTTTTTCCATTAAAATGTTTCCATAGAAATGATTTACTTTGAACTAACACACTTTTTTCAGCAGCATCTTAATTAAACCATGAATTCAAACTACCTAACTTTTCTTTTCAATGACGAAATAGAAGCTTTCACCAAGTCTTCTCATGAGTCGTGACATAAGTCTATCCACCCACATAAAGTAGTGAATGTATGGAAAAAAAAAAAACAATTGGTATTATTTTTAAGTCTATGACTTTTGAGGCCCATATGCTTTTAAGTTTTTTGCATGATGATGGAATTGATAATTATAGGCACTATAAAAGACTATGACTCAAAAAATGCTTCCACTTTAAATAAAGTAAAATAAAATAAAGGGTAATGGTATTCGGCCACTCTGTGGTCAGCCACGTGCGTAAAAAAATGAAAGTTGACTGTAAAAATGGAAATAATCACATTTCCCCTTAAGGTTTGTGCTTTTCAATTAGGGTATATTTTCATTTTTAAAACTTATATTACCATTTTTAGCTTGTGTGGTCGACCAGTGTGGCCGAATATCATTATAAATTCGCTTTAGAGAAAAGTTAATAAAATTCTACCATGTGAATAAAATACGATTAAAATTATAGTGGGGTAGTAGTTGTCCAAATTTTGGACCTTTGAAGGCATTTACATGTCCAAATACTTTGTGGCTATGAATAAGATAAGATTCGTGACCCAATATTGGGCCTACGAATAACAACTAGATCTATTTTGTCGGAAAATCCGGGTTATGACAATAAATCCAATTTACGGATTGTGAAACGATTAATTACTCGAATGTACCAACAGAATCATTTTATTATTTTTTCTAATGATTTTAACAAAAATCTATTTTTGGCGCGCCACAAGAACTTGTATTCTAAAATTATATTTCTTCAAAATGCTTCTCATACTTGGTGTATTTATAAGAACAAAATTTACATTTCCTTTAACAGAATTAGGGACTACGTACTAAGATATTTTACTTTGCCAACAACAAACTCCTGGAATTAGTTTGGCATCTTTACTATTCTAGGGTTGGGGAAAACTGCCGAATACTGTTATACCATATTTATCGTACGAAAAGTACTTAAAATATCGAAATTTTGGTATACCGTAATTTATAGCAAGGTATGATACCGTACTGATAACTTTCGGTGCGGTAACGATATTGATTTTCAGATACCGAAGGTATACTATGCCATACTAAAAATTTGGAATATACTCTAATACCGATATATACCATAATACCATACCGTATTAAATTAATAATTAATCACTAATTATTACTTAATAGTTATAATTAATGAATAATATATAAGATATAATATAATGAAAAAAGGAAATATGTTACACCTATGGATGCAACATTTCGTTCCCATTTTTATTTTTTCAGCTAGTTCTAACCCTCATTCAACTCTATTTCCCGTCGTCACTCTCTATCTCACGTATATCGTGAAATTTCAACATATAGCGACATTTTTTGGTATACCGAAAATGCGTTATATGGTAAAGGTATGTGATTTGCTCCATACTGAAATTTTGTTATACCGAGGAAGGGTATAGCGAAAGGTTTGGTAAGGTAAAGGTATGAAATTTCTCATACCGTTACTTTCGGTAAGGTATAACTAAGGTATGACAAAAAAATTAGGAGATGATTGGTATGATGGAATGGAATGAGGTAGGAATGAAATGGACTAAGAATGGAATGAAGCTATGAATGGAATGAAATGGGTAAGTTGATTCATATGCTTGGTATGCACAAGTAATAAGTAAAGGAATGAAATCGAAATTTTTTTATGCATTGTGTGTAAATATATATGTGTGTGTGTGCGCAGTGTGTATATATATGTGTGTGTGCACTGTGTGTATGTGTGTAGTGTGTGTGCGCGCACGCGCAGTGTGTGTATATAAGTTAGAATTGATGAAAATATTTCCTTGATTTTTTTGGAGTAAAATTGACAAAATTGTAAACTATATGAGGGTAAAATAGTCAAATATAAAAATAGAAGTATTAGAAATGGCTAATACCATAGTTTGACTAATAGCTAAACCTTTGTGGAATGGAATGACCATTTAGGATGGAATGATAATTTCTGCTCGTAAAACATACCAAGCAAATGAATGAAATGGAGAAAAGAATGAGCATTCTGTTTCACCCTCCATTTCATCTAACAATCACTACCTTAGGGTACATACAACGTACCGCCCACTCCGCGGTAATTCTGCATCTTGCATTACTTGACTTAGGCCTTCTTCATCCATTTGGTCAGCTGTTTCTAAAGGGTAATTCTAAACATAGCCCCATAATTATTCTTCATATCCCCTTATTTATTTAAAAATAAAAATATTACTCCCTCCGTCCAAAAATAATGTTCTCATTTAGGTCCTGGCACGCGGATTAAGAAAAGTTAAAAAAGTTGTTTTGAGTGGGTAAAAATTATAATGTAGGGGTAGTGGGATAATGACAAAAAAATAGTGGTAATAGCAAAAAGATGGTGGTGTTAACCAAAAAGTAGGAATAAAGTTGTTGTATTGACTAAAAAGTAGGAATAAAGTTGTTGTAAGGTGGGGCCACCAATGGCAAAGGGTAGTAAATAAAAGAAAAGTTGGAGGGTATGGTTGTATGAAAAGGTAAGTAGGAAGATGATTTGTGGACAAAAATAAAGGGGTAAGTAGGAAGATGATTTTTGGACGGAGGGAGTAATAATTTTCCTTTTGTATCCCTCAGCTACAACCCCAATTAATTTTTTTTATAAATAATATTATCACTAGTATTTTGTGAATTGGGAACAATTCTTCTTCGTATCTATTAGGGTTCCTCAGTTCGGAATGAATAGATCATATTAGCAGCAAATAATAAAATTGGAACGTGACTTTGTATTAGTGATAAACATTTTGATTGTTGGTCAATTTGTGCCATGAAATAATAACTAAAGGAAAATCAAGATAGAGGGCATCCCGACGTTGATGAGGACCTTCTGCAAGCCGGCGGTGACGGCTGGACGAACTCCATTACTCATGGTTTGATTCTGCATATTCCAGATATAAATTTTGATTTAATTGCTTAAATATTTGGCTCTATATTTTAAGGATTGACACATAATAGATTAATTTTATTCAATTTTTCATCAATGTTCAAATCAAAGCTTTATGTGAGAAACTTCGAATAACGCAAAAATTAGTAAAATTATCTAGGGGATACACGAACTTGAACTAAATTTTTCAGAAAAAAAAAAAAAACAAGAAGAAAGAAACCCAACTTGAACTGGTTAAATATCGCTCAGTTAGCATACACGAACTCAAATTGGAATATCAATGGTGAAACTCTCTCTCTCTATGCACAATGTATTATCTCTTTTTTAAATTTTCGGAGGCTTTAATTACTGCTTTTGTTATAGTAATATACTAATATTTAGATTGGGGGCTATAAGGACAAATGAGTAAATTTAATAATATTTTTATTTTTTGGTTAATTATGGGCTATAAAGAATAAAACGGGGGCTGCATTTAGAATTATCCGTTCCTAAAATATTAGGCCCAAGAAAAGATTATGCTGGCCCAAGTGTTACAGTTTCACTAGTTTGTAAAGGCCCTCTCCCTTCTGATGGGAATTCAACCTATGCATTTTGTATCTTGAGTGCAGTGCAGATGGTTCGAAATTTTCTAGTTTCATACGATAACAAGTTCGCCCATAGCCTGCTTTGTGAAGAAGATGACCCTTTTGAATTTTGATACGGATATTAATTGCAAGGTTTTCATACAGTGTGTATATATATTAATTTGAAGTGCAACCAAGTTTGACACATAAAAACACCAAGTATCAACTATATCAGTATCTTTTACCTAAACTTTTATTTGTACAGTAAGGCAATTTTTTATTCTTGGATAAACTTTAGAAACCTTCATCTCAAGCAATGGTAATTGCATGCTGTTGACGCCTTCTTGTGACACCTGTTGAAAATGTTAGTACTTATATGAATAAATACTCTCTCCGTCCCATCATTAATATTTACATATAAAATAAATAAAAAATGAATCTTCAAACAGCTTCTCTATTTTGTAGGCATTTCTTTTAATTCTCCTGTCCAATAACGAGCCATTAATAACGGGACAATTGGGGATGGACCCAATTTCAAGGCTTAAAAAAAACTGAATTCACCGATTCCATATTTAAAAAATAAATAAATAAATAAATAAAACCATTAAAAGAACACAATTCTCCAAAACAACAGTTTATTCTTTTGACGCCTTGGAGTGATTTCTCTTCCAACTTTTGCTGTGATCTTCTTCAGAGTTGCTGCTGCTTCTGTCATGTTGATTCTTTCATCCGCCAAAATGGTCAAACACTTCATTGCCAAATAGAACACTGATGCCACACACTCCTCCTTCGCAGTAAAATGAAGTCGATCTCCTTCTGAGAGCAACGCAGGGGCCAACACTTGATTCATCGCATTCACTTGTAATGCTTCACTCACCCAATCCTTCAAGCTCATTTCCTCATCGAACATATCATCCGTCGGCCTCTTTCTCGTAAACATCTCCAACAACATTATCCCAACACTGTACACATCCGCACTAGTTGATACCTTCCCTTCCGATCCGTACTCTGATTGTAATCAAACAATCAATTCATATAAGCAATAGTAGCCAATGTTGTAGTATGAAAACATCACCTGGTGCTGCATAACCCTAAACCCTAAAACCCTAAAGTTGATTCATAGTAGCCAATGTTGATTCATAAAAATTTAAAAAAAAAAAAAAAAAAAAAAAGAATCACCTGGTGCTGCATAACCAATAGTAGCCAATGTTGTAGTATGAACCATAGCCTCTCCTTCCTCAAAAAGCTTTGCAATACCAAAATCAGCAACACGAGCAGTCATATCTTCATCGAGCAACACATTACTTGGCTTTATATCGCAATGCACTACGGGGAATGTATTGCCATGGTGAAGATATTCCAAAGCTAATCCAACATCTATTGAGATATTCAACAGTTGTAGAATATCTAAGCAATAGTTGTCGGAATATAACCATTCCTCCAAGCTTCCATTAGGCATGAATTCAAGAATCAAGGCCTTGAATTCCAAATTGGTACATCAACCAATTATTCCAACCAAGTTCCTGTGTCGAATAGTGCTCAAAATCCTACTTTCCATTTGGAAGCTCTTGTTACCTTCTTCTAACTCTAAATTGAACACTTTCACTGCAATATTCAGACCATCAGAAAAAGTTCCTCCGAACACCGAACCAAAGCTTCCTCTTCCAAGTAGATTCGTCTCACTAAAAGAATCTGTTGCTCGTGAAAGTTCAATGTATGAAGTAACTCTCCAAGCAGTACCTAAGGAAGTACCAACCGGAATTGATACTTTTTTATGCTTCCGCTGTCTAATGAGAAAAACGACAATGATCACTACTACCATCGATGAAACAAGAGGGGGCAGGACATATTTCATTAATCTACGAATGTTCTTCGATCTCAATCCTCCACCAGCATTTGAGCAAGGTCCCACTTCAAATCTTGGTGCACCACATAGAGCAGAGTTGTTAAGGAATGATTGCAGTGAAGTTAGCAAAAGCACCTCCACTTGGAATTTCCCCTTCCAATCTGTTGTACGACACATTGAAATACTCAATCGATTGGGATAAATTCCCGATTGAAGTAGGGAGAACACCATTGAGTGGATTCTCCGATACTATAAGATGGTGGAGATAGTGAGAACTAGTTAATGAAGAAGGAAATTCCATTTCTTTGGGTGCGCTCAAATTATTAACATTGAGGTATAATGTTTCTAACTGCCTTTAACTAGCAAGGTTGGGGATGGAGCCCAGTGAATGAATTATCTGCCATGTCCAAGTGAATACATACTTATACATGTAAGTTCTTAACAATTTTGTTATGTTTATAAATGCAACAAATTTAAGATATTACACCCTTAAATTTAATTGGGATTGTTACGTTAATGATTTCAATATCCAACTTCGTCATATATTGGCATTAATATTTATTCTTAATTAATTTTGGTTGAAGTTAATAATCTAATTTAATGAAGAAGAAGAAGCTCCCAATGAGTAGGGTCCAAGTCATTTCGTGGACACAAGTCTCCCACTTGATCGATGTAGTGGAAATTGCGTTGACTTGGGCCTATATATGCTTTCACTAGCTAAGTAAATTATTATTATTATTATTATTATTATTATTATTATTATTATTATTATTATTATTATTAGTTTGAGGAAAATTATTACTACTCTATAATTTTGACAATGTTTAGAGAAAATGGATAATTTTACTCTTTTTATTCCTAATTATTGAATGATAAACCCAATAATTAGCAATATGTATCATGTCTCTAAAAAAAGAATGGGAAGTTCAATATTATTTATCATTCAAAACATGACATTTATTCAGATACAAATTTTATTTCAAAAGAAAATATATATGCAGGAGCAATATTTTACAATTAGAAGAGAAATACATCTCAATTAAACTGATTAAAATTCAATGCCTATCTTTTCTCATAAATGCGAAAAAGAAGCTTCGACGAGTCTATAAAGTCCAAGTCTTCTGGTGACAAAAGTCTATCCACCCACATCAAATATTAAATGGTATTGGAAAATTTTGGTATTATTTATTGAAAGTCTATGTTTGAGGCCCATGCTTCAATTTTTTTCATGATCATGGCATTGATATGAAGCACTATAAAATGCTTCCACTATGAAAAAAAAAATTCCAATAAAAATAAATAAATTCCACAGAGTATAAAAAATATGATAGGGATTTGTAGTGGTATTAATATCGTTCAGTTGTTGGGCCTTTAAAGGCATTAATAAGTCCAAATACTTTTGGGCTATATTGATAAGATTTGCAATTCAATGTCGGGGCCTACAAATATATATCACCTAAGCCCACTATATCGCTATTCTGTTAATCTCGTATTGAGGTATTTTCATTTTTTATTTTCTTCAACAGTTTTTGTCGCATAAATTTGGAAATAGTTGATTGAAATCTCTGTTAATCTTAATTTTGCCGTGACCATGAACAGTTTTTAATACTATTATAGTAAATAACGCGTGACAACAAATTCTCCAATGTTGTCAAGAGGGCACTTTTTCTAAACCTAGGGCTCGGGAAATAACCATGTGAAATTGGTTAAATCGATGGTTAACCATTAAACATCGTAAACGGTTATTGAGTTTCTATTATTTGATGCATTCTGAATTCAGCATTGTATATAGTTGTCAAAGATTTCTGACTTCCCTAAAAAAAAGGACCTCCGGCTTGATGCAAGAACTTGTACTATTAAACTTTACTGTTTGCTTTTGTATTTGAGATTATACATCTAATGAAGGCTCCATCTGAAATCGCCCTTCTCATTCTTGTAATTAAGTTTATTTTTTTCAAAAAATAATTGTTTTATTTATATCTATAAGACTGGTATATTATCTAAAAGATAATTTAACGCACTAGGTGTTTATAGTTGAAAACAGTTAAACACCACAAAATGTTGCTAGGAATTTTCTTGTCCCTTTTGTGTGGAATGAACCTTCAAATGTTGCGGTGGACTTTCCTACTTATTCTTGTACTTGTTCTTTAGTGGAATACCACAGTACTTTTCAAAAAAAAAAATCAACAAATAGGATTTCGGTCGTAGTGAGAAATGCAGTGGATCTTAAAACAATCTTCATGTGTATATTTGGAAACCACTATAATGTAAACAACTATCACATTCACATCTATACTCTCTGTAATAGTTAAATGCTTGGTTAAATTATAGTTTTATCATTTTCCCTCCAAAGAACTTTTCCAGTTGTCCAATAAAATTTTCAATATTGTTCAACAGATTTTTCCAAGACTTAATAGCTTATGCCAAAAGTTGGTTGCAATAAAATATTTTACTTTATTGTCATTATGTTATAAGTTCACTTTAGTTCTTTTTCTTTTTGTTTCTGTGAAAAAGGAATACAGGCCATCAAGTAGCATTTACGTGCTATTCTTTTCTATTTTCGTGTATCTTTTCTTCCTTGTATAGATAGCTTTCATTATTGAACCTGGCCCTCGAAAAAAAAAAAAAAAAAAAAAAAAAATTATTGAACCTGCACATCAGTTGATCAATGTTAGTTTCAAAACTTTTTCTGTGAGCAAGATTTCAAGGCTGTTAATTTATATATCAATTAGAATTCTTGATATTTAAGGCACACACACTGATGAACAAAATGAAGATAAAAACGAAGAATACATGCAAAGAGTGTAGACGAAGTAGAACATATTGTTGAATCCTCGCGAATTCTTGAATAATACATGGATTTCATTTCCGTGTCCTAAACTTTTTGTTATAAGTAATAGTTTTGTTTTTAATCTGTGTATCTTTTCTTATCTTAGTATTCATTTGTAATCTGTGTATCTTTTCTTATCTTAGTAGTATTCATTTGTTAAAATCCAATTTATTTTTTAGGCACACTCCTGTGCGATCAGTCGCATCATGCACCCATTGATTTTATTTAAAAAATATTTTTTTATTTAATAAATGTAAATTACAATTGGAGATTAATTAACCTTGACTCCTAGTTGAAGAAATAAAGAAGAAACGAAAATAAAAAGAGAATTAATACTATAAAAAAAAGAGGCCCATTTACTTATTAATATTATAGTAGTAAAAAAACTAATATTCTTAGTTTCTTTTCTCGGATTTATTACACTGATTATGTGCTTTTGTGGTAGTGTATGGTCATGTCTTTCCAATTGGCATTAACAGTGATTAATTATGTATTTATTTGTGATGATTTGGAGTAGGCAACTACTACTCTTAGGGGGGTGTATTGGATAGAGAGTTAATAGGAGTTTAAAACATATTTCAACTCTTGGGGTATTGGATACAGATTTTAAATCATTAGTAAAAGTCTGGGGGTATTGGATGTAGAGTTGAAAATAAGAATTGAAATCATGCTGTATTGGATACGGATTTGTTTTCATCTACTTCAACTCAATAATCCTAATAGGGGTGTATTTGAACGATTTTTTTGGCAAAATTGCACACCCTGAACTCCGGCTGCTCCCCTCGCGATTTCAATGCAACGCAGTAATCGAGCGCCGGCTTGTTTTCAAACGACCACTGGACATATCGAGCGGTCGTTCGACAGTGAGCGATCGCTGGAATATGAGAAGTCACTATTCAGCTATATGAACTTCACCATATCTCATTTTTCCATTTTCATCGCTTGACTGTTTGCTTCGAGAGTCTTCTTCCTTCTGCCTGGGAAAGTTCATATCATCCATCTTTCATCACTCTCCAACAAAGGTACTCCTCTTCTCTTTACTGTGCCATTGGAAAAACATGTCTTTTTTCTTGTGCAGAAGATTTTGCTTTACTGGATTTTTTGTAATGCAAATTGTTGTAGCTACTGTGTTTCTGTGTTCTTGTGAGAATATTTTGTATCTACTGTTTCTTGGTTTTTTTCTCCTTTGCATTGTTTCTGGGTTGTTTCTTCTTGATAAAGCTTGTTTTTTTCTCCTTTGCGCATTGTTTCTTGTTTCACGGTGGATTTTATTTAATTTCTTCTTACATATATAATATTTGATGATATAAGCATGGGAGATTCACAAGATACAAAAAAGAAATCATCTTATGAATCATGGACTAGGGAAGAAAGTGACCTACTGTTAACACTAATGGCCGAAGGTGCAATTAAAGGATGGCGTGATAATAGTGGTATTTTTAGTAAACAAACGGTTGAAGAAAAAATACTTCCTGTTCTTAATGAAAAATTGAGGTGTAATCGGACATATGTTCATTACCAAAGCCGTCTCAAGTGGTATAAACAATATTGGCAATCTTATTCAAACATTAAGAAGTTCAGCTCTGGTTTTGGGTACGATTCAACTACTAAAAGATTCACAGCCCCTGATGAAGTATGGGATTCATATTTAGCGGTAAGCTTTTAATTAAAATATTTTTATAATATGATATTTTAATAGCTAATAATTAATGTTCTTTATTTATATGTTTAGGCTCACCCAGAGGATGATAAAAAGTTGCGCACTGAGGACGGTCCTGATTATAATGCCTTGGAACTTGCTATAGGAAATGGCGTTGCTATAGGGAAACACTCTATTGGGTTGGGTAGTGGCACTACTGATGCAAGGACATCATTAGAAGATGTTGAAAATGAAGAGGCAACTAGAGAGCCACGCATAGAAGATTTGAGCTATGATGTTGAAAGTGATATGTTTGTAGGATTGTCTCAAAATGATCCAATGAATTTCCCTGATGTGTCTGATGTAGCCACCCAAAAAAAAAAACCAATCCAAAAAGAGAAGTAGATCTCAATATGAAGGCAACTTTAGCTCTAGTGACCACAATAATGACTTTATGGAATCCGTCAAAAAAAATAACAAGCACCTTTGAACGAGTCCAAAGCATCTTAGAGAAGAGAGAGAGTGAGAAATCCATTACCGCATGGGATGCTATCAAAGAGGTCCCAAATTTGTGTGATGACATTCGCTTGAAGGCACTTGACTTGCTCGATACGAGGTCAAAAAGGGATAGATTTTTGGCCATGACTCTTGAGGAACGAGCGAAGTGGATTAACTACAAGACCGGCCCTAATAAGTGATTGTTTCGTGTATTTTGTTGTTTTTGAACTTGTGATTTCAGAACTCTTTGATGTTGGATTTGTCTTATTTTTCTTTTTTTGTATTTGGAAACCTTTGATTTTGTACTTTTTATTACGTTGCTATTGATGAACGCTACTACATTTTGCATTTCATATTTTGTACTTTATATTAAGTTGCTTTTTTTCGGAATTTTTCAGTATGGACAATAGCGAAATATTACACGAAGAAATTGAAGCGGAAGAAATTGAGGAGGAATTGGAGGATGAAATGGAGTATGACGAGGTTAGATTGTTAATGTTGGCAATGCAGGCATTCATTGTTTTATTAGGATATCTTGCTACAATGCCTCGACGTATTGAACGTCCGGTGCGACGATCAATTACTAGAGCCGGTACTCGATTTGTAAGAAATATGCTTGATGGATATCTTGAACAACTGTAAATACGTGCTTGTGGTCCTAATTTTTTTTGTTATCCTGTTGTATTATTTTTTCATATGGCAATTAAGCAAGTAAATTAAACACACAATCGAAAATCACAGGTTCTACATAGCTCAAACACACAATTGAATTAAAAACATAGATAGTCAGTTCAAACACAAGAAAATTAAAAAAATAAAAATAAGACCAATCGTCCAGCGGTCGATTGAGCGTGAGCGCCGGCTTGACATTCAATACAGCTCCTGCATACATGCAAACCAAAACATAAAACATAAACAATAATCAATATGTATCAGTCAAATAAGAAACATAAAACACCAATACATGAAAAATAACATACAACAAAAGTGAAACCAATCAGTGCTGATCGAAATGGTGCTCATCGGGATGCGGTGGTGGCACTGCTGACCACTGATTCTGCAAAGCCGCGATCTGCTCATTCTACGCATCAAACCTCGAAAGCATATCCTGCCTGAAGACCGAAAAAACTTGAGTATGCGCATCAAACCTCGAGTTCACATCTTCCCTAAGCGATACAAATTCTTGGCGCACATCCTGCGTAAATGTGGAGAAGGAAGTGTCGAAATAGGTCCGAAAGGACTGAAAATCAATCACTTCAGGTTGTTGAGGTTGGAGAGGTTGTTGTGGTTCTTGAGGTTGTTCATCTGGGGTGACAGGTTCTTCCTTTCCATCTCCTTCCATCTCCTCATTTGCATCTTCATTTTCATCTTCATTACGAGCTTCAGTAGCATCATATCTTGGAAGTTCAGGAATTACAGGCTGTGGGTTCTCGGCGGCAATCTGTTTGCCTACATACTTTATGACACACTGCCTTTTTGCCGGAGGGTTAAAAGTGTTTCGATCGGCAATAATATAAGAACAAAATAACTCACTAAAATCTATATCACAGGCCGAGTATTCCTCATAACCATCTAGGGGGCCAGCTGTAGCTTCAAGAACTCCAACCTTACAAGCCAAACCCGTAATGATAGGACCGAAAGACACATAAGAACCATTACGAGTCTGACTCTGAATCATAGCGTTCCAAATCCAGCTTGAAATACACACCTTTGTTTTGTTAACAGCACAAGTCACGAGATACACCTCACTTTGATTCACTTTGTTTCCCTGCTCCTTCCCAAAAACATTATAAGAAAGGAACTTGTGAACGATAGCCAATGCCGGGTCAACAATGAATCCATTCGAGACCCCACCCATATGCCAATTATGAAAGCCAGACAAATTATACCAATCTTCTTCAGGATTATACCTATCTGGTCTATCCGTTACTCCGCCGGTAGTAAAACCAAAAAGAGATTTCATTCTCTGTAGGCTTATGGGGTACTTCGTACCATTCATTCTAGCATAAATCTTACTCCCAGCTTTATACATGGTAGACAAAAATTCATAGGATAAATCATCATAAGCAGAATAACATATATTTCTAGCAAAATATTCCAATCCCAAAACCTGCAAATACTCTGTGACCCGAGCTTCAATACCTAGATCCCTAAACAAGCCCCAATCAAGACAACGAGGTCGTAACACCCTCTTTTCTTTTAATTTTGTAAAATTTATACCCTCCCGTCCGCACTCAACAAAAAATGGAGCTTCAAATTGAGTAGTAAAATTAGGGCCGTCACCTTGAGGGGGAAGATTCTTCGTGCGGACCATCTTTGAACTTGGAGCCGTAGTTCCGTGCGCTTGATCTTGAGCGAGCGCTGAGGAGGGCGAGCTTGCCAATTCAGACAGAGGCGAGTGATGCTGGAGGATGGAAGAGAGGCGGGTGGAGGATGGAGGCGACGCGGAGGAGAGGCGGGTTGAGGATGGAGGCGACGCGGAGACGGGAGGAGGAAGAGGTGGGGAGGCGGCGGAGGTGGAGGGGCGAGGGAGATGGGTGGCGATGGGGAGACTGTGAGTGTGAGCGGCCGCGAGCGAAGAAAAATAAAAAGGGAGATGGGAGAAATTAATTTAGGGCTGGGTTGGGATTTATTTGACCTTAAATTACATGCCAAGCGATCGCTTGAAGGTAAGCCGCCGCTCACATAGGCCGAGCGATTGCTCGAATTGAAGCCGGCGCTCAAAATTTTAAGTTCAACTCCGTCGCTCTCCTTAAAAATCACTCCGCACACTCTTACAAACTCACTTAAAATTTCAACTCCACGGACATAAACTCTATATTTTAAACTCCACCAAACTCCCTATCCAATACACCCCCTTAGTGTGCAAGGGAAAAATTTTGATAATGTAAATTATATATATAGCTGCAACCTGAGTGTGTGTGACAAACCTTATTTAGAAAAATTGCTCGTGCGCACTGACTAAATTTTGCTCTACGAACTTCTGCAAACTGTAGAGAAGAGAGGTGTGACTGACTCAACAATACATATTATTTTATACACTCCAATAACACTAAAACTATTCGACTGAGTTAATCTGTCTAGAGGGATCGCAATATTTTTAGTTGTACGACTGTCACGCCAAACTTTTCTCTCTCATGAATTTTGTGATGGGGAGTGTAATCTCATTTTGATTTGTGACAATAGCTTTATGCGTTTATTTCGATGGAAAAGGGTGAAAAAGAAATATTTTCACACCATTACTATGTTCGTTAATTTTTCTCGGACAAATTGAATAACCTTTTCGCGCAACTCCTTTTCCATCATTTTCTCTACAATTATGGAAAATATTAACATGATCTGATAATATTTTTCAATGGATAAAATGCATAAAAATGGAAAAGGTGTGGGGGACCATGTGATAATTTTCTTTTCCATCCTAGTAAACATGTGATAACTAATGATGGAAATGTTAATATTTTCTCATCTTTTCTTGTCCATTATTTTCCAATGGAAATATTTCCATCAAAGTAAACACACCCCTAGATTAAATGCAAAATGTTTGATGTTATCTTCCAATCTGTATTCAGTAGAATTCTTCTTTTTGACACTCTCTTAAATCGTTGATTATATAATGGCATAATTCCCATATTGCTTTATGTAGTTATCCACACATTTTTAGAAGAATATGTACAAGGGGTTCCTGTGCATTTTGTCTTCATAGAAATCTAGAAAAATGGACTCACGAGGTCCATTTTAGATTAGAAACCCATCAAAATAAATAAGTTTAAGGATCTATTCAAGCATAAACATTTTTTTATAAGTGTTCTATTAAGAAAAAAAAAAACCAAAAAAGCATGAAATATTACCTTTGTGCCCATATTTATTATTTTCAAAGTAATAAATTTAATCTTCAATTAAGTGAGCATTTGACTAATTTATGAGCTGCTCACAGGTTTTGTAATTTTGAAGCAAGTTTTGGGATAATTTCTTGGTTAATTAGTACCGTACGTATTCACTGGTTTAGTATACTAGAGCTGGCTAGAGTGAAAGCAATCTTTGCAACTAGTTATTTTAATAGGGCTGATTATTTTGATTTTATCAATATAATAATAATTCAATTAAATTACTAAAATTATAGCGAACTTGAAATCTTGTTACAAATTGCTAACCTGTGAATACATGAAGTCATTAGAAATAAAATGGTCTTAAACTTTTAATATGAATGATGCAATATGAGATTGTCACAGTACGTCCATCATGTCAATTAATTTGGCAAAACAACTAAAAAAAACTGTCACTTCGTTTACTTTTTTTTTTTTGGCGCCAAATCTTGGTTAGTTTTACTATTATCTTTTTTTTCAAAATAAATGAATTTGTTGGATTTATTATACTAAGGTTGTACAAAATTAAATTTAATCATTTAAAAATCTAATAAAATTAAAAAATTATCGAGGGACACGATGAAAAAGTGAGAAGGCTTTGAGATCAATGAGATGCGCTCTCTCTCCTTTTACGTTGGAATTCGTTCATTTGATAACGTTTTTATTTAATTGTTTTAGGAGAGAACGATTTCATTTTTTTTTTCTCGCTTCTTTATTTAGCCTTTTTCTACTTTCCTGCTTCTAAAGCACATTACCGCCGATTCCGAGGCGCCAACCACCATTTCCGAGCGCCGCCGCCGTCTTGATCATACCATCTCCGCCGCATTCTCTAGTAGGTAAACCATGAGCTTCTATTTTTACACTCGACAATTTTTATCCCTTCGATTTCAAGTCAGTATGCTTTTTTTTCTTTGGAATTTCTTTAAATTCGTGCTTGTTACTTATTTCTTCGAGTTGCTGTAGGAAAGATAAGTTTGGATCTCTCTCTCTCTCTTTCTCTCTCTCTCTCTCTCAAGCTATGCCTTCGCTTTTTCTTCCGATTTTTAGCATCGTTTTATCCTTGAGCTATGGACATGTATTTTAACATTCGGCAATTTAGATGCCCCTGTTTTGTGCTTTTTTCTTAGTCAACATGATATTTTATGGAATATTAGGAATTTTTATAAATAGTTTGAAATTTTGAACACCGTTATTGGGGTTGTTGTAAGATAAATTTAGATAATATGAAACATATTATGTATTTTTGCATCCTGCAGAAGTTAATTGTTATTAGACATACCAAATTGGTCACTAATTTGTTGATTATTTTTATTAAAGGTCAGAGTTTTGGCCTGTAATTGATGTAGTATTTGCTACTCGCTGACATAGTATCCTACATTTGCACTGTATTTTCACTATTTTTGGGAACAAATTTGATTTCACTTTTTTATGCTAACAATCTGATAAAATATCAAATTGTACAATGTTGATTCTCTCAGATTAAGAAGTGGTACTGCTATTTTATTTTCTTTGATCAGGGAGTCGGAAAATCAAGGATACAGAGGAAAGCTAGTTGCCTATTATCCCAGAATGAGTCAAGATTTCTTCAATGATCTACCATCAGAAATCACAGTAAATATCCTCTCAAGACTTCCCGCGAAAACCGCTATGAGGTGCAAGTGCGTTTGTAAACCATGGCTCGATCTTCTCACCACTGAAGAGTTTGTGAAGTCTCATATTTCTAGATCAGTCCTAGGCCTTGCTGTTTTTAAGGGTGGAATGGAGTCAAAGCCATTGAAAATCGTTGAATTTGTGGACGAGCTTGGTCTTAACTGTCATGAGCGTCATTGGGATATAGTCTTCAAGATGGACTTCCCTTTTCATGAGCCGCTGCATAGCTCAACAAATGGTTTGGTCTTTCTGTGCAAAGGAGGCTTATGTGGTCATCTATTCCTGTGCAATCCAATCACACATGAATATATCAACCTTCCTTCTCCTCGACAACATTACTCTGAACCTATGTTTCAGATGGAAACTTTTGGATTTGGAGTGAGCAGAATCACTGGCCAATATAAGGTGGTTAGGATGTTCCTTGATGAAAAACTACCACTGTCTAGGCTGTGCAAACTTGATCGGTTTGAGTGCCAAGTGTACACTGTTGGAAGTGGATCGTGGAGAAGAATTGCCTCTGCTAAGCAGCTCTTTTATGCAAATTGTGGAGGTGTATTTCTGAATGGAAATCTTCATTTTAGGGCACTTCATGTCTTTGATTTGTGCCAGATTTCTTGCTTTGATCTTGAAACTGAACTTTTTAGCACCTTTTCTCCTCCACCTCTTACTGATGATCCTAATAGACATAGGAACCTATCTGTTTTAAAGGATTGCCTTTGTGTATGCGATAATTCAGGTGATGAGGCAACATCTGATTATGAGATTGATATCTGGCTGATGAAGGAATACGGAGATGAGAAATCATGGACAAAGGCATTTGTGATCCGCAAAGTCAATCGGGAGGATTTTTTAGGAAACATCTGCCCGATCAAAGTTTTCAAAGACGGCAGCATCCTGATGGAATTGGAAAGCAACACACTATTATACCACTCAAGCAAGACCAAAGCTATTCGACATGTTAATCTGTCTGGATTGCGTGGCAGTATTATTGGCAGCAGTACAGCCATTTATGCACCAAGCTTTCTTCCTCTCAAGTCTTTTGTAATGGAGAACGTAAGCTCGTTCTGATTCAAGACTATTTTGCTTGAAATTCGAGACTCTATTAGCATTTCAGAGCTTTCTTCAGTTAATCAGTGTTATATGCTTCAGTTTGTGACCAACTAGATACCATATCGTGTTGAACATGTCATTAATTTGAAGACTTGATGTTTTTCTGCTCCAAAATTGGATTTAATATATGGTCATGTCTCTTGATACTTAGATGAACATGGGAACTCGGAGCCCCTACTTTGATACGTGATGTATAAATTTGCACTCATGTGCGTGAGAGGTAAAACTAAAGAATCGACCCGTGACCAATTTTCATGATCATTGTGTGGGAACTTGAGGCTCCTACTTCGATATGTACCGGATAAATTCGCGCTATGTTACTAACAGACTATTGTTAAATATTTTATTCTAGGTTAAATGAGAATTTGAGAACGTTTTCATAATTCATTAGCCCATTAATAATATACACTAAATTATTAGGTTGATAAGATCATTGATCTTGGGTAGAAGATTCAATTTTAGGTTAAATAACTACAACGCTTTCATTAGCCCAGAACTGTAAAAAGAGAGGGAAAAAAAGTGGGAAACGGAGGCCTATGCAGCTCGATCTTGTTTCTGTTATGGAAATTATAGATCAAATTCAGCATCATCCTCGGCCTCCTAGCTATTTTCTTCCCACATTCGTTTTCCCCATTTTTTGTTCTAAGAGAGGGCATACAATATGCATCTAAGTTATATATATATATATGTTTGCGTCATGTTAATTTGTGTTTTAAATTTATAATATTATTCCAAGATTTTTATTATTAAGTATTTTCTGGCTGGTCCTTAATTAATTAATCAGTCTTACATGACTAAAGCTAGAGTTGTTTTCTTAAGTGTAGAAGAGAATTGGTATATTTGAGTAAAACTAGAGATGATCTAAACCTGCACATCTTTTTATTTTTTTTATTTTTGGCTTTGGAACTTAAAACTAGATGTTCATAAAAATCATGCCAAACTTATAAATTTCTGAATTTTGTTTGGACAATTATCACTTAATAACTGGTCATTCAAAACACTCCAAACAATTAACCAAGTGACATATAAGTAGCGAAACCACAAATGACCAAAATAGCTAAACAAAAAAACTTCAATGAAAGATTATGAAAAAAGTAAAGTAGTGCAACACCTCAACTTGTAGGCATTCCAACCAGCCATCACTCATCAGTTTCTTACCAAAAACTTGTGTAAATAAAAATCCAAATTCAATCAACACACTAACATGTATTCCGTCGGTCCGTTAAAAACATGCCTAAACTTTCTTTTAGGTTCGTCCCTTGAAAACATGCATTTCCTTTTGTGGATACTTTCTCCGCTCACTAAATGTGGGACTCTTTCTCCACTCACGATACAGTTTATTTCGATTTCTTGAAATCCGTGCCACTCTAGAGATGGAACAATTTACGAGGGGCAGAGGGAGTATTTGAGTAAGGCATGTCGACTGAATATGGAAAAATTGTATGAGCCCAACTAAAGTGACCAATCCCTTTGAAGCCGCAGTTTGCGAGAGGATTATAAATGAAGTTCTTATATCTAACATCTTGGAATTTTGTAACCCTAGCCCCTAAAACAACATCATCTTTATTGGTCAAGCATACCGGAATCACATCCCATATACATGTCTCCTCTCTCTCCATGCTACACTTGTCGAAGCTTCCATTCTCTTCCGACGCTGCCTCTAGTTCAACCCTAGCTATGCATTCTACCCCCTTGGGCAGTGGGAACTTGTGCAGTTTCCCATCTCTTGCATCAAAAGATATAGCTTCAGTATCGCCGTAGCACATACCATAGAGACTTTCTTTCCAATCTAGCTAGTTCAGTGAAATCTTTGATCCCTCCCCAACATCCATTTTTGCAAGAATAGACCGTGTAGCATCCTAGTTCGTAATGAAACACATGTACAATCTTGTAATCATCAGTTGTTGAGTCGTGGTAGAGATGGAAAGTCCGAGGATGGGGATAGGGATGAGTTTTTGGGGGAATCCAATATCTAAAGGCTTTACGATGGGTGCTTGGATTAAAGGTGGGGATGGTGTGATATGTTTTCGGGTGAGTGGGTTCCACAACATGTATTCCTCGCCGTCTGCGCGCAAGAGGATTAGGCCATTGCAACAGCACAATAGTTCGAAGAAGGATATTCCAACTCTACTCATTCTGAATTTGTTCGAAAATTTTCATCTTCTTCCAATCTGATCAGATATAATTAAGCTCTGCGTCACCCCCGCGAGAATGAACTTGTTCTGATTCTCCGGCATTTTGGATCTTTGGATACCATAAATTCTGGAAAAACGGGAATCGGAGATGATGGATTTAAACCTAACGACGGACTCAACGGAACATTTTAATAGGATTAGTTCGATTATTTGGTTTGGAAGAATAGAATAGAAAATTAACACCGTGGTCCATGTTAATATTGTACGTACCTCCAAAGTGAAAGTGCTTATTAATATTGTAGCTTAATTATAATATTCAAGTCAACCTAAGATTGAATTTTCATTAATTGCTCTACTTCCACCATTGGATCTAGGTGAAAGAATCATATCAATTTGACATCTTCATTTTCAAATTGCGACCACTTCTGTGGACGCTTATATCAGTTGTTACAAAACTATTATTAATATTCTATTTTATACTTAGTGAATTAAGATACAGAGACCACAAAAATATTTCTCTGCACATCTATTGTATTAATCTCAATCAGTCAGCCATCTTGGTCTGAATATGAAGATGTAGCAAATTAAATTTGTGAATAGTCTATCTTTTTTTTTTTTAATTTGTGGGAACCCGCAACTGCTACCTTTGGTGCGCACTGGGTAAACCTCCGTCCTTGTGCAGTAACCTGTAAACCACACAAGGCAAATAAACCACACCTTCCAAATATAGGTGTAACAGGCTCGACCTATAGAGGCGTTAGTGGGGATTGAACCTGAGATTTCTCAATTCCAAACAATCCACTACTCTACCACTAGGTCATCCTCAAAAGGACCTTAAAAACGATTAGTCTACTCTGTACCATGAAATACCTGACAGAGATGGTTTTTACCGATAATAATTAATAATATCACCGTTGCATTTCCGGTGTCCAAACAAATCAAAAGTTTCAGACGAAAGAGGTATTGTATTGCAATTTGGGTGTCTTAATGGCAATTAATGCAGAATAAAATAAGATTGCACGCAACATGAAAATTACAAAAAAGCACTGACGTTGTAATTCAGAATCATAAAAATCGTGTCAAAATTTAAAATACGGATAAATTACCCTCAAAATAACTCACTAAATGTTTGCAGATCTGAAATTATGAAAAGAAGCTCAAATTCTATTGATCCTTTACTGCCTCTTTTATAGAGCTGTTTACAAGAGAGAATTCTATAGAGTTCGTTCCACTACACTCATTTAACTTACTAACTAATATATATATATACACTATGCTAACACAATCAGCATATTTTCATAACTAACTTTGGACTAACTATTGACTTCTATTCAATACTAAACAACAAAAACAATTGAACAAACAATAACATGTTGCTAAAAGTGAAACCGTAACATATATAATTTCATGAAAAGACTTAACATATATTTGAAGACGATACGTAGAGATTCTCAAAAAAAAAAAAAAAAAAATAGATAAGTCCAAGGAAAGTCATCTCTAAAATTTCTTTCATCTACCATATTTGCTATAAATTTATTTTAGTAATATTTTCTCTCACAAATTGTTTTGAGATAGAAAATATATAATGATATAAAATGGTTAAAATAAATGGTTAACAATTCTAATCCTATTCCTTTCTCATACCAATTATAAGAATCAACGAAAGTTTGTCATTTCATTCCTACATCATGTCTCCATATATTCAATTCTTACCTCATTCCATTTCATCATATCAATCACATCTAGAATATATGCTTGTTTTGAATGTAATTTCTATACCCCTCCATTTGCCATGACATGCAATATCAGCATTTACATAGCTTTCCTTTCATATTACAGTAGAGTTGATTATGAAATCCGAGCTTAAATGATTTTTGGTCATCTAGATAAATGCAGAAAATCGACCTTGTTTTGTTCCTTTTTTTATGTGCGTGCAGCATGCTGTCCAAAATCAACCAAATTCAGACTTCTATGTTTTCTTTCAGTTTATTAATTACTTTCATGCAAAATCAACCAAATTCGCTTTGTTTGAAAACATTGTTTCTAACTAAGAAAAAGAAACCATAAGTTCAGTAGTTCAGTGAACCAATAGATTCTCTAATTGAATGGGAGGAAATTCACAAACATAGTTATTGAGTTGAAATTAATGGATGATTGAAATTCATACTCCGGTCTATCACCCTCATACAAGGAAGGCATACCAACTATGATTCATGCTAGCCACATTAGATTGTTTAGACACATAAAAAAAAAAAAAAAAAAAAAAAAAAAAAAAAAAAAAAAAAAAACCCTCCTCATACAAGGAAGGGTTCACTTGGGAGTATAAATATATTGTTAGAAACAGGCGTACTCGTTCACAAACTTTACAACAAAACATAAGTTGAACTACAGAATAGAGAAATAAGAAATTACAAGGAATGATAATAATATAGAATAAAACAAATAATCAAACTCTATATGATAGTCGAATCGAGATAAAATCTCTGCCCGCAAGAAGGAAAACGCCCCGGTAATGCTCTCGGTCTGACGGTCCTTCCCCAAAGATAAAACAGCTTCGTCTCGACGGATGTAGCACCACAAGTCCGACGAGCTCCGACGAACTGAACGAGAATTGAGAACTCATGAGCTAGACTACTATGTTATGCAAATTTCATGTAGAAAGATATGCAATATTTTTCCCATATCAAAACAATGCAAATGTTATGTTATTTATACGCTAGATCAACATGGAGGGATTAATACACAATAAAGTGTAATAGCTAGCCAAAATGAATGTTACATAGGTTATAACATAAAATGTCATTAACCACACATTCAAATACGGGTGTTACACCTTGACCACTATCAAGGCTCATCAATTTCGTTACTTTCGTTTTTGAAACTTAATTGTGGCTGTTACAGACAAATTGAACCATCTGTTTGACCAAACGGGCCACTTAGCCGAGATGCACACCACCTGCTGAGCCAAACAAATTTAGCCCCAACTTATTTTTTATTAGGCCAAGACCAAACAATAATTGCCAAGTCGGCATCTTCGGTGCCATCTCTACACCACACCCATATTTGATCTTTCATTTCTCACTCACCGAAAATCAGTTTTGAGAACATGAGTTTAGTCATTCATCTACTCATGACGTAGGTTAACATCCAATAATTATTTTACAAAATAATTATTATCACAAAATGGTTATTCAAAACTAATTTTTCAACAATCCCCCACATGAGTGAGAAAGCCATATGCAAATGTATGCAGACACTTAGCTCAGTCCTCCTAAGAGACCATATTGCATTTGAAAAGGTGGCTTGTGGCCTTGAACCTACCATAGTCAATATCATTGAGTATACCGACGGCCTAGTGGACTTATTACACCTTGAACTAGTCATCCTTGGTGTATACTGAGACAACAATATTGACACAATAATTGTCTCAACCCTCATTCGTTCTCACATTTTTGTCCATTACAGACCTTGGAACATCCTTTGGATTTATAAGTGCATCATTGAAGCAGCCACACTTCACACTTATATAAGTGATTCTTATTCCCAAGTATCCTGCTATACTTGACCTCCTCGAGGTATTAAAAAATCATTAAAAGTCAAAGACTTAACCTTACCACGTGCAGGTTAAACACTCAATGGTTTCCAGGAAATATGTGAAGATATATAGAATCTTCCGAGTGTTTTACACGGACTCTTATAGTTTAGTTGTCCCATTGAACCAAGTTCTTGGGATCCTCCAGTCATCATGGTTGGGTTACCACTATAATCAAACTTAATTCGTGGATTTTAAAATCCCATTCCCCTAGCAACTTTGACCATTTGATCTCGATTTAACCACTTGGTTAGCGGATCCGCTAGATTATCTATTGACCTTACACACTCAATAGCAATAACCTCACTAATAGATCAAATGTCTTGAGAAAGATGTCAACCCCCTTTCTTTTTGAGGTATACAACATCATGTCCAACAATTTGTACAATTTTGTTAACATCATGTGCAACAATTTGTTCATTAAGTGTATTTTGACAAATACTCCCTCAACCAAGTTATCACCATCTCAAAATGAATATTCATTGACATGTTACACACCATGAAAAACTCAGCTTGGTCATATTCAATCTTGCACATCGACAAATCATTTTCTTGTGGAATCATGTTCCAACAAGTTACAATAATTTGCACACTTGAGGAATCACGTTCCAACAAGTTATACTTGGCTGCAATTTCAACCTTTGGTCTAGAATTAGCCCTCTTTGTTGTCTTTCTCAAAATTAAGCTTGACAAGGAAACCTCAAGATTCATCACATTTAGCCTACGCAAAATGTGACTCTTGAATCCCTTCCAATAAGGAAGTACCTTCTCAATCACCATTTTAATAGCGAAAGAGGTTAAACGAATAATCTCTTTAGTATGAACTACGTATACGAGTATAAGCTCATATATTTGTTCCATCACTAAACAAGTTTTTCACCATTTTCCAACTTCATCCACAACGAACTTAACTACATTTGGATGTACAAGTCAGTCTGTTAGCCTAAACGGAGCCATCACAAACTGGGAGATGTCCGTTTGTTTGTCCAAACGGATGAACATCAGAGGCAACACTGGAGGCAGCAATGAGGTCACCTGTTTGCCCAAACATATGTGAGACAACGAAACAATTAGTGCTTAACTCGTTGGCCGGAATGGCGGACGGCATTTCTCTAAAACAAAGGAGTTAGATTCGAAAGTTTTAAGTCCGATTAAAGATCCAAAAATCTGATCTCCTTCTCTATCATGAACGAGTAACGTTGGCTAAGTTTTTCCTTCTTGTGATTGTTAGACACCAGCGTACTCGTTCACAAATTTTACAACAAAACATAAGTTGAACTAGAGAATAGAGAAATCATAAATTACAAGGAATGATAATAATATAGAATAAAATAAATAATCAAACTCTATATAATAGCCGAGTCGAGATAAAATCTCTGTCTGCAAGAAGGAAAATGCCCCGGTAGTGCTCTCGGTCTGGCGGTCCTTCCCCAAAGATAAAACGGCTTCATCTCGACGGATATAGCACCACAAGTCCTACGAGCTCCGACGAATTGAACGAGAATTGATAACTGAGCTAGACCACTATGTTATGCAAATTTCATGTAGAAAGATATGCAATATTTTTTCCATGTTAAAACAATGCAAATGATAGGTTATTTATAAGCTAAATCAACATGGAGGGATTAATACACAATAAAGTGTAATAGCTAACCAAAATGGATGTTACATAGGTTATAACATAAAATGCCATTAACCACACATTGAAATCCGGGTGTTACACCTTGACCACTATCAAGGCTCATCAATTTCGTCACTTTCGTTTTTGAAACTTAATTGTGGTTGTTACAGACAAATTGAACCATCTGTTTGGCCAAATGGACCACTTAGCCGAGATGCACAACACCTGCCGAGCCAAACAAATTTAGCCCCAACTTATTTTTATTAGGCTAAAACCAAACAACAATTGCCAAGTCGGCAACTTCGGTGCCATCTCTACACCACACCCATATTTGATCTTTCATTTCTCACTCACCGAAAATCGGTTTTGAGAACATGAGTTTAGTCATTCATCTACTCATGACGTAGGTTAACATCCAATAATTATTTTACAAAATAATTATTATCACAAAATGGTTATTCAAAACCAATTTTTCAACAATCCCCCACATGAGTGAGAAAGCCATATGCAAATGTATGCAGACACTTAGCTCAGTCCTCCTAAGAGACCATATTGCATTTGAAAAGGTGGCTTGTGGCCTTGAACCTACCATAGTAAATATCATCGAGTATACCGACGACCTAGTGGACTTATTACACCTTGAACTAGTCATCCTTGGTGTATACTGAGACAACAATATTGACACAATAATCGTCTCAACCCTCATTCGTTCTCACGTTTTTGTCCATTACAGGCCTTGGAACATCCTTTGGATTTATAAGTGCATCATTGAAGCGGCCACACTTCACACTTATATAAGTGATTCTTTTTCCCAAGTATCCTGCTATACTTGACCTCCTCGAGGTATTCAAAAATCATTAAAAGTCAAAGACTTAACCTCACCACGTGCAGGTTAAACGCTCAACAGTTTCCAGGGAATATGTGAAGATATATAGAATCTTCCGAGTGTTTTACACGGACTCTTATAGTTTAGTTGTCCCATTGAACCAAGTTCTTGGGATCCTCCAGTCATCATGGTTGGGTTACCACTATAATCAAACTTAATTCGTGGATTTTAAAATCCCATTCCCCTAGCAACTTTGACCATTTGATATCGATTTAACCATTTTGTTAGCGGATCCGCTAGATTATCTATTGAACTTACACACTCAATAGCAATAACCTCACTAATAGATCAAATGTCTTGAGAAAGATGTCAACGCCCCACCTTTTGAGGTATACAACATCATGTCCAACAATTTGTACAATTTTGTTAACATCATGTGCAACAATTTGTTCATTAAGAAGTGTATTTTGACAAATACCCCCTCAACCAAGTTATCACCATCTCAAAATGAATATTCATTGACATGTTACACACCATGAAAAACTCAGCTTGATCATATTCAATCTTGCACATCGACAAATCATTTTCTTGTGGAATCATGTTCCAACAAGTTACAATAATTTGCACACTTGAGGAATCATGTTCCAACAAGTTATACTTGGCTGCAATTTCAACCTTTGGTCTAGAATTAGCCCTCTTTGTTGTCTTTCTCAAAATTAAGCTTGACAAGAAAACCTCAAGATTCATCACATTTAGCCTACGCAAAATGTGACTCTTGAATCCCTTCCAATAAGAAAGTACCTTCTCAATCACCATTTTCATAGCGAAAGAGGTTAAACGAATAATCTCTTTAGTATGAACTACGTATACGAGTATAAGCTCATATATTTGTTCCATCACTAAACAAGTTTTTCACCATTTTCCAACTTCATCCACAACGAACTTAACTACATTTGGATGTACAGGTCAGTCCGTTAACCCAAACGGAGCCATCACAAACTGGGAGATATCCGTTTGTTTGACCAAACGGATGAACATTAGAGGCAACACTGGAGGCAGCGACGAGGTCACGTGTTTGCCCAAACATATGTGAGACAACGAAACCATTAGTGCTTAACTCGTTGGCCGAAATGGCGGACGACATTTCTCTAAAGCAAAGGAATTAGTTTCGAAAGTTTTAATTCCGATTAAAGATCCAAAAATCTGATCTGCTTCTCTATCATGAACGAGTAACGTTGGCTAAGTTTTTCTTTCTTGCGATTGTTAGACACCGGCGTACTCGTTCACAAACTTTACAACAAAACATAAGTTGAACTAGAGAATAGAGAAATCATAAATTACAAGGAATGATAATAATATAGAATAAAACAAATAATCAAACTGTATATGATAGCCGAGTCGAGATAAAATCTCTGTCCGCAAGAAGGAAAACGCCCCGGTAGTGCTCTCGGTCTGGCGGTCCTTTCCCAAAGATAAAACGCCTTCATCTCGACGGATGTAGCACCACAAGTCCAACGAGCTCCGGCGAACTGAACAAGAATTGAGAACTGAGCTAGACTACTATGTTATGCAAATTTCATGTAGAAAGATATGCAATATTTTTCCAATGTCATAATAATGCAAATGATATGTTATTTATAAGCTAGATCAACCTGGAGGGATTAATACACAATAAAGTGTAATAGCTAGCCAAAATGGATGTTACATAGGTTATAACATCAAATGTTATTAACAACACATCCAAATCCGGGTGTTACACCTTGACCACTATCAAGGCTCATCAATTTCGTCAGTTTCGTTTTTGAAACTTAATTGCGGCTGTTACAGACAAACTGAACCATCTGTTTTGCCAAACGGGCCACTTAACCGAGATGCACACCACCTGCTGGGCCAAACGAATTTAGCCCCAACTTATTTTTATTGGGCCAAGACCAAACAACAATTGCCTAGTCCGCATCTCCGGTGCCATCTCTACACCACACCCATCTTTGATCTTTCATTTCTTACTCACCGAAAATCGGTTTTGAGAACATGAGTTTAGTCATTTATCTACTTACGACGTAGATTAACATCCAATAATTATTTTACAAAATAATTATTATCACAAAATGGTTATTCAAAACCAATTTTCCAAAATATATTTCTTTTAAATAGAGGTATAATATAATGAAGTATAAATTTGTATTTAATAGTGGAGACCACAAGTTTTATAGTATCTCATTTTCGTTAGGATAAGGGAAAAGGGGTTGTCTGAACTTTTATACTCCTACCTGCTAACGAGAAATGTATTAATTGAATAATTTTACCATTTTAACGACTAAATTATGGTTAATTTGGCCCAAGCATAGCTAAAATAATCATTATATTACTAAAAGGAAAACGATTCTTATTTTGAAAAAATCTTACGTGGCAATTCTTATATTCCTCCATTCATATTTATCTAAAATTCTCAAATTTTTGAATTTTTAAATGTAAAATAATAGATTTTAAATACTATACTAAAATCTTGTGAACCACATCGGTTTCTCAATGAAACTTCACCTATTGAAAAACCTATAAATACCTAAAATCAATGTATATTTTTTCATCTTTTGCTCCACCAGTTTTATTTGACCAATTTATTTATTAATAATCGGCCGAATAAATAACTATATTTTATAGTTTAATTAATTTAATTTAATTTGGTCAATTTATTAATTGGTCGAATATATAAATATTTTTTGTAGGAGTTTTATTTGGCCAATTTATTTATTAATCGGCTAAATAAATAATTACTATATTTTTATAGTTTAATTTAATTTAATTTGGTCAATTTATTAATTGACCGAATAGATAATTTTTTTTATTAGGGAACCAATTTATTAGTTGACAGATCGAATAAATGGTTCCAAAATAGTTTGGAAAATTTATTGGTTGACCGAATTAAATTTGAAAATAGTTTAATATTTTTTTATTTAATTTGATAAAAAAATAAGTAATTTCTAATTTGTCAATTAATTAGGTAGACGGGCCAATTCCCAACTAACGGGTACCTCAACTCGGGATCCACGTGACACATTTTCATTCTTTATTCTTATTAATTTTAAAATTTTCATTTTATTCATTATTTTCATGTATTTTCTAAAATCTAGAATTGTCATCTACGAATTGATTTTTACGTTATTTGTAGTTGGGTTTCCAACTTTCCATAATTTATAATTGTAATTAGTAAATACTACTAATATACAGTTAAGATGAGAATGAATAGTACAATCAATTTTTTTAATGTTTTGAGTCTATACAAATTCTAAATGAGTTTTATAAATTATGCATTTATAAATCAAAATCGGGGTCAACGAGCCAATTCTGACCCCGAACCGTGGCGGTAGACGAACCAATTCCCAACCAACTGTTACCTCAACTCGAGAAATTTTTCGTTTTATGCTTTTTTTCATGTATTTTCTAAAATCTATAATCATCATCCATGAAATAATGTTCACGTTATTTGTAGTTGGGTTTACAACTTTGCGTAATATATAATTTTAATTAACGAATAGTATATTCATTATTTTTATTAAATTTTTGGATCTATATAAATTCTAAACAAATTTTATAAATTACGCACTTATAAATCAGAGTTGTGGTCAACGGGTCAGTTTCGACGCAGAACTGTGGCGATAGACTAATATACAGATTTTTTTCAGAAAGGAACACAAATGACTAATTTTTGAATCGGATTTTAAACAAGTACGAGTATATAAATTTCAAACAAGTTTAAATAATCCTAAACACATCATCTCAAATTGTTTGATTAATCGTCTCCGTTGGAAAACGTAGAATATGTAGGAAAATTGGTAGAAAAATTACTAGCGATTTATCAACGAGCCAATTTCGACCAAGAATCGTGCTCGTAGAGGGGCCAATTCAGTACTTGCGGGACAATTTTTTTTTAAATATATTAAAACGTAGAATATGTAGGAAAATTGACAGAAAAATTAATAACGATTTATCAACGAGCCAATTCCGACCAAGAATTATGCGCGTAGAGGGGTCAATTCAGTACTTGCGGGATTTTTTTTAATATATTATATAATTTTGAACTCATAAAATTAAGGATATTTATGGTCAACTTTTATCTTATATCATTGACTAAATAATTTTATGAATCACAATTATTCCACATAAAGTTTTGTAAAAAGGAAAAACTACCAAGTACATAGTGAAACAATTCTTGAAGTTCTATTCTCAGTTAAAAAAATTATTATCGAAGCTGGTATAAAAGAAAACGAATGTTATCATTTATTTCTCTATGAATATATTTGGAAGATGATTATTTATATAATACTACAATTTATAATTAAATTTTTATTTATTAAATATTGTGTGAATATTTTTGGAATATAGTTATGTATATAATTAAATACTAATTTCAGGTAAAAAGAAAATAAATGTCATCATTATTTTTTTTGTGAATATATTTGGAAGATGATTATTTATATAATTTAAAATCAGTATTGTAGTCAATAGGCCAGTTCTAGGTCGGAACCGTCGGGGTAGACGAGATGATTGTGAAGTGGTGGTTTAACTTATTTTTTTCTTAATCTTGTGTTGAATTCATAATGTGGGGTATTTAGGGTCACTTTCATCTTATAGACAATCTTAACATTTATAATATTATTCGTTGTCTATATATCTCTTCTCTCTCTCTCTCTCAGTACCCGCTCCTTCTCTTGCCTCTTTTTCTTCATAAAAAGCTAAAAGATTCAGCTTAAGAGTCGCTTTCCCTTTGAGAGAGAAATATATTTTTGCCCACATCGATTTTGTAGAAGAATAGAGTTTTAACAATTATCGAAAGTAATGAGAATATATTAGTTATAATTTTTAACAAACATAGCTATATAGGTTTGAGACGTAAACATATAGTAAAATTACTTTTTAATTGAATTTGAGATGTGTTCAAGGGATATAAATTCCAAGCGAGTTTAGTAGATTGCATAATCGAATTATTTAACGCTAAAATAATTAACAAATAATATTTTTAAAATGTATTACATATTAGTACTATTTAATAATTTTATTAATTTTTATAATTTCCCGTCGATTTTCGACGGGTTATACGCTAGTTTTCCAAATTCGAAAGATTGCATAATATATTTCAGTCAACAGCAAATCAGGTAAAATTTGTTTGTTAGAGTTTTAATTAGGGGAATCTATTTATTTAAAAGAAATTTTATTGAGTGTTGAAATTTTATTTAAAAAAAAAAAAAAGATTAGTTGACTTGCTTTTAACTGTTCTTTGGCAAAAGGGTGAAATTTTTGAATTTCATTTCCATTAATATTTGGAATTTACTTATTTAATATTTAGACGTTTTCGTATTAGGCTATCTACATTCCTTGGAGACCACTAGTGTCTCCAGCACTACAAATCCCTTAGAGACTCATACTCCTGCATCCCAACGGTCTTCAAGGGGTCTTTATTTTTAATATTAAACAATTCCCCATTTTAATTTATTAAATTAATTCATATATTCGTAAATAAATTAAAATACACTAATTAATAAATAATACGAATTTTCCATTAATATTTTAAAATTGAAAAATTACATGCCGCACACAATAAAAAAAATACTACATAATTAAAAATAAACTTACATAATAACTAAAAATTACGAAAAAAAAGCTACGCCCATCCCCGACGAAAATGGGTTGTTGGGATCCATATTTTTTTTTGATGAATTTGTTGGAGAAATGAAGGAGAATAAAATAATTTGAGAGATCAAAGAGATAAAGTGGTGTGAAAATGAAAGAGATGGAAATAGATATTTATAGGCAAAATTAATGAATTAAAAAAAAAGAAAAATCGGCATTTTACCGTTTTTCTAGCCGTTTTCTTGCCCGTTGGATTTAATTTTTTTTAAATTGCACGCGCTCAACATTTTTATTTATTTTTTTAAAATTCAGCTCTGCGCGTGCGTTACATGCGCTGCTCGAGCCGATCTCGAGCCGCGGAGCCTCGCAACTCGTTCGCCTCGAGCTGAGGGGGTCTCGAGCACCCCTCGAGATGCGATGCGTATAGCCTTACACTCATTTCAGTTCCGCCCATTTGAGTGAGCTCTCCTCTCCGTCTCTTGCCCTAAAGCGACTGCTGCCACTTCCTAGCGGCGCCGCCGTCTAGATCTGCCCACCTCCGCCGCACTCTCTAGAAGGTGAACCATCAGTTTCTATTTTTACATTCGACAACTTTTATCCCTTTGTTTTAGCTTTTTCTAAGTCAGTATGCTTTTTTTCTTCGGAAATTCTTTTAAATTATTGCCTGAGTTTTTACTCATTTTTTAGATAAGTTTGGATCTGACTCACTATCTCTCTCTCAACACCTCTTAGTTTTTACTTTTATTTTTCTTCCGATTTTGAGCATCGATTTCAAGCACATTAAGGAGAGCCATCATTTCCACTTGATCTATGAGCTTGTATTTTAATATTTGGAAATCTCGTATCTCTTTGTTTTGTGCTTAAATCATAGTCAACATGATATTTTTTGTACGGATTATTCGGGATTTCTTTAGGGTATAAACTGTTGTTGGAGTTGTTGAACATAAATTTGGATAATATGTAGAATATTTTGTGTGTTTGCTACCTGCAGAAGTTGTCATTAGATATACCAAATATATTTTCCGAATGTGTTAGGCTTGGCCAAAAAAGGATGTACTGTTTGCCACTCCTGATAGAGTATCCTACATATCTGTTGTATATTTTTTGTTTTTGGGATGCATTTGATGTTATTGTTTTATGTTTACAATCTGATAAATTATCATAGTATCCAATGTTAAATCTCTTAGATTAAGATTTTTTGGTACTGCTATTTATTTTCTTTGATTAGGGAGTTGGAAAATCAAGACAACAGAGGAAAGCTGCCCATTATCCCAACTATGAATCGAGATTTCTTCAAAGAGCTACCATCAAATATCACACTTAATATCCTCTCCAGACTCCCCGTGCAAACCACAATGAGCTGCAAGTGTGTTTGTAAGCCATGGCTCGATCTTCTCACGACTCCGGAGTTTGTAAATTGTCATCTTTCTAAATCTGTCCCTGGCCTCGCTGTCTATAAGGGGGGAATGCAGTCAAAGCCATTGAAAATCGTTGAGTTTGTAGATGAGATTGACCTTAACTGTCCTAAGCTTCGTTGGAATATAGTCTTCAAGATGGATGTCCCTTTTGATGAGCAGCCACTGCATAGTTCAACTAATGGTTTGCTCTTTCTGTGCAAAGGAGGCTTCTGTCAACGTGGTGATCTATTCCTTTGCAATCCTATCACCCATGAATATATCAAGCTTCCTTCTCCGCGACAGCATTACTCTCAACCTATGTTTCAGCTGGATACTTTTGGATTTGGAGTGAGCAAAATCACTGGCCAATATAAGGTTGTTAGGATGTTCCTTGATGAAAAACAACTGCTATGTCCGCAGTGCAAATGTGATAAATTTAAGTGCCAAGTATACACTGTTGGAACTTGGAACTGGATCATGGAGAGGAATTGCCTGTGGTAAGCGGCTCACGTATGTTGAATGTGGAGGCGTATCTCTGAATGGAAATCTTCAATTCTTGGCAACTAAACGCTCTTCTTACTGGATTTCATGCCTTGATCTGGAAACCGAACTTTTCAGCACCTTTTCTGCTCCTTTGCATGATTCTCATAAAGCTAGGTACCTGTCTTTTTTGAGGGATTGCGTTTGTGTATGCGATAATTCAGCTGATGAGATGACATCTAGTTATGAGATTAATATATGGTTGATGAAGGAACGTGGAGGTGTGAGATCTTGGACAAAGGAATTTGTCATCCGCAAAGTTTATAAAGATGTCTTCTTGGGATTTCTCTGCCCTCTGATGGAATTGGTTGGGGCCAAACTGCTCTACTACTCCAGCAAGACAAAGACTATTCGAGAAGTTGATCTGTGCGGATTGGGTAGCAATGTTCTCAGAAGTACAACCATTTACACCCCAAGCTTTCTTCCTCTCAAGGCTTTTGCGATGGAGAATGTAAGCTCGTTCTGATTCGAGATTATGGATGATATGATGGAGTGCTGCATATGTTATCAGGAAACACTAGAGATGATCAAGTAATATCTTGAAATGTGATTTTTGTACCCCTTTTGCCAAGACAATGTCAGCATTGCTGTGTTTTCATTTCTCACTATGCTTATTTTTCTTCTTTTGAGACTTTTGTGATGAAGAATGTCATCGTTATTGTGCTTTCATTCCTGATTACGCGAATCGTTCTTCCTTGAGATTTTGTGATAAAGAATGTTGCTCATTTTGTTTTGTGACCATAGATTTTATGGTGAAATGCATATAAGAGGAAACTGACTTATGTCATGAAATGTAATGTTTGTACCCCCTTTGCCAGACAATATCAGTTGCATTTACCTTGCTTTTATGAAAAGCAAAAGAATTCATTGTTTGGGTGTTTAGTGCTTTTTCATGTTCTCTGTTTCTCAGCAGGATTTCAAGATTTTTGAATTTTTGAGATGAAAAGGAAAACCATAACCATCGTTATACATATTGTACCGCATTATGAACATTTCAGTTCATATCCAATTTTTGGTTTTCAAAATTATAGTTCTTGGATTAATAACACTTTTACTTGGTTCACATACAAGTTAGATCTATATATTTATTTGCAGAGAAATTCTATTTCTATAAATTTTGTATTTTAGTTGTAAAAATTCAAATTTATGGTTGATACGCAACATTTATTAATAAAACTGGTAACGTTTTGTAATTCTTTTTATGTATTTGTAATTAGATAATCTTTTTAGCTGAATTGTTTACTGTTTTTTAGTTGAATCTTTTTCTGTTTGATATCCAATATAATGTTTTCAAATTTGTAGTACTGGATTAAATCTGAGTCTAAAAATAAAGCTATTTATTTATTTCAGCATTTGCATTTCCTTTCATCTCTCATTTTGTGTAAGCATTTTATATGTTCCGTAGAATTAATAATCAATTTATGTGTTCGTACTCTCTCTCTCAACCTTGGCCGGCTGCTTTTTTTTTTTCCCATTATTAGCATTGTTTTCACACATTCGAGCACATTAATGAGAACCACCATTTCCAATTTAGCTATGAATGTGTCGAAGTTATGCCGAAATCGGAGTTACCAAAAGGTGTTATTGTTTTTTAGTAAACATGATAATTTTGGACGGATTATTAGAATTTCTCTAACTCTTAGATATTAATAATTGTAGCAATTTGAATACTGTTGATGGAGTTGTTTTAACTTTTAAGAAGATAACTTGTAGCATATTATGTATAGAATAAAGATATCCGGCCACACTGTGGCCAGCCACACGCGTAAAAAAAGGAAAGTTGACTATAAAAATGGAAATAATCACATTTCCCCTTTAGGGTTTGTGCTTCCCAATTAGGGTATATTTCCATTTTAAAAACCTATATTACCATTTTTAGCTCGTGTGGCCGGCCACAGTGTGGCCGAATATCATTACCCTTATGTATATTTGCTTCCAAATTTGCCCAAAGAATCTACCCATAATTTTCGAATGAAATAAGGATTAGTCCTAAAATTGATGTAGTTTTTGCCACTTGCTGGTAGATTCAGTGACAGAGCTAGAAATGTTAATGTGGGGGTCCCAAAATTAATTACAAATTTAAATATTATAGGTAAATTTGAAAAAAATAATAAGAACATTTAGTATGATTAAAATATCTTAATATCATGTAGCGTTCTTTAAAAAATCAATAATTTAACATGATTATCTCAAATTTTTTTTCTATTATTTTTAAATTATCTTTCTATTATCATAGTGAGAAATAAATAAATCAAATAGAGTTACATTAATGCCAAGCAATAAATTTCGTACATTAATTTTCAATTTATAGGAACTTTTATATTTATAAGAATAATATTATAAATAAAAATGAAAAATACTTAAAATTTAACACACTATATAATTTTTATAATAACGTAATTAAAAATATAAAAATACAAACATATACTATATGGTGGTGGGGCTTGGGGGTGGGGGGTCCAAGGCCCCCATGCCCCAACGTAGCTCCACTGGGTAGATTACAATCCTTCATTTAATGTTTCAAGAAGGCATGTTTGGATCAAAATTAGCATATTTTGTGCTTCGCGCGTCTTACAAAATTTGTTAGTAGCCATACTAAATCTGGAAAAAAATAGTTTTGTCGATAATTCAAATTTGTTAGTAGCCATACTAAATCTGGAAAAAAATAGTTTTGTCGATAATTCTTCTAACGGGTTTTAGGCTTAAAATTATTGAATGGCCGTTAGAATATCTGCATTTGATTTTTTTATTATGACGCTTTATAATTCACACTTGAATACTGCTACCTGTTTTGTTTGATCAGATGCAGAGAGAAGCTGCCAAAAATCCCAAAATGGACAAAGATTTGTTCGAGTATATACCATCAGAAATCATAATCAATATTCTCTCGAGACTCCCCGTTGGAACTATTATGAGCTGCAAGTGTGTTGGTAAGCCATGGCTCAATCTTCTCACGACTCCTGAGTTTGTCAAATCTCATATTTCAAAGTCAGTCCCGAGCCTCATTATCCTTTTCGAGGGAAATTTCCCAAAGCCATACAAAATCAATAGTCTGTCGATGAGGTTGATTGTAACTATCTTGGGCATCGTTGGAATATAGTCTTTGACTTTGACATCCCTTTTGACGAGGCGGCATTGCATAGTTCTGCTAATGGTTTGCTCTTTCTGTGCAATGGTGGTTCTGTTCATGGTGATCTAGTCCTGTGCAATCCAGTCACCCGTGACTACATCATGTTTCCTTCTCCTCAAGAATCTTCCTTAATTTGGGGAGATTTATGGATTTGGAGTGAGCAGATTGATTGGCCAATATAAGCTGGTTAGGATGTTCAATGAAAGACCATTTATAATTTTATATTACCTCTGCAGTTCAAATGCAATTTGAGTGCCAAGTTTACACTGTTGGATCTGCATCTTAGAGAAAAATTGCCTTTGATAGGCCACTTGAGCATGAAGACGTTATGAGAGCGGCATTTCTGAATGGTAAGCGATGACATTTTATGTTAGAAATTTTGGACAAAGGAATTTTTCATCTACATACACTATAGGGACAATTATTTACCATTCGCTTGCCCCAACAAAGTATTCAAAAATGGTGACATTCTGATTGAATTGGATGCTGAAAAACTAGTCTACAGCTCAATCAAGCTTAAAAACTATTGGTAAAGCTCGCGTGTTTGAACTGGAAAGCTCGTATAGTTTCATAAGTACCTCCATTTTCGCCCCGAGATTTCTTTCCCTCAATACTTTCACAATGGAGAATGTAATCTCATTCTGATTCCGTACTATTTTGATTGAAATTGTGCTAAACTCTATTAATTTAATACCCCTTTTTCCATGAAACTTTCATTATTATTTCGTGTAGTTTTCTGCCCTTAGATTAACTGCAAACAATTCAAAAGATCTAACAAGACATCTTATCTCGTACATGTATCATGAAAAACAATGCATATTTGTCTCTCAAATAGATTATCCCACGTCAATTTTATATGAAAATTGAGATGGATCATTTTTATTGCAAATACTCCTTCTCCCACATTGATTTAGAAAAGGAAAATAATTTTAAAGGTTGTTTATAAGATGAAAGTGACCTAAATACCCTACATTATGAGTTCAAAACAGTGACTGATCCATCATAGAATAAGGGGGTGCACCCAAAGAAAAATATTTTTACTAGTATAATATATATTTATGTTTAAGCTGTGATTGGAAAAATAAATAAATAAATGTACCCACGTACGTTTCTTGATTTCTATGAGTCCATTTATGATTTTAAGTGAATTCTAATTCTTTAATGAGAATAGTAATTGAGAATTATGGAAGAATGAGATTGAAAGAAGAGGAAAAAGTGAATAGAATAGAGGAGAAGAAATAATTGTTCATGCAATTTTGAGAACGTTGCCTAATTGTACAATTATATATATGATTATTCGAATTTTACTAGTTTAAAAGCAATAGAATTATTTACTCAGTTTGTTACAATGTGTAACTACGATGTCAAACCAGAGTTTTTTATACCATGTATTTTTCGGATACAATTACACTGGAAGAATAACTATATACACAACAATTAATTAAGCCATAATCTTAGTCACACTAGGAAATATGTCTGGGCCTAAAAAACGACAGCGCAAAAAAATTGACTCAAGGCTTCGCTCCAAAACCCCCGAGCATGAGTCTCTAGCCCCCCTGCAACCCCTCATCCATTTTTTTTAGATTTCATACTCTTAGCATTTCGCACTATCAAAATTAAAATCCTGAATACGCTACTGGTTCAAAATAAGATAGAAAAAAAAAGGTTGAATCAACGCTTCACAATGGCTATGCATTAGTGAATTCTCCTAAACTAAATCGACTAATGTTGCAACTTGTAACATCTCTAACGTGATTAATAATATTTCATTCATATGCGATTACGAAATTAATAAGACAAAAAAAGGGATGAGTGTAAATACATAGAAATTTTACGAAAGCTGAAGTCCAGGACAACATAGAACCTTTGGCTTTAAGGCACAAGACGATCCACATGCAACTTTGTTGGCAATTCCTCGAAAATGTGTTGTGCACTAATAGCTCTTGAATTCATTCCTATTTCCTAGCTCAAACACCTGCTGTGCACTTTTTGGGTTCTTTTTTTTTTTTTTTTTTTTTAATTGAGATGATTATTTTATATTTTGGTTATACCAACTAGATTATTTTGTTGATCGGAGAGTTGAAGAATTAAAAGTAAACGCACCAAGATAAAAAAAAAGGAGATTTTAAAAAAAACAATAGATATAATACACCTCTAGGAAGTTGTATTTTAAATTCTAAAATTATGGTAAAAGTTATTTTGCAATATTTTTCAATGTTTATGATGAGTTATGTAGGCATTCAATGTGCTAAATTTGTAGAATATTGATAGATTCTAATTAAAATTATAAATCCTAGTTGAAATTAATAAATATTAATTGAAGATTTCTCATACATTTATAATTAAAAATTATAAATTATAATAGGAGGTTATGTAGTAAAATGGGACCTAATGTTTGAAATTTTTCATACTAAATAGGCCTATGCATCTTTTTGAAAGATATTATGTAGTCTTGGACATTTTTGTGTAGTTCAAATTATTGACATTGTAGGTGAATATATCTCTCCAGAATTTTCCTCAAAAAAAAAAATCTCTCCAGAATTTTAGAGAAGTGGTGGCCGCCAAATTTTATCGTTACCTCCCATCCCTCTCTCTCTCTCTCACACACAGAGCGTTCGTTTCCTCCCTCTCTCTCACACACATGCACAGCGCGTCGCCAAATCCAACCAATAAAATCAATTAAATAATCACTTCATTTATTAAGTATCCTCCACGCTATCAAATCCAACCCATAAAAGGAATCCTAATTACTTATTTATCTGATTTGATCAAATTAATCTCGTCCGTCGATTCTGCCAGAAAATCCCTATATATACACCGCACCCCACATCTCTAGGCTTGATTTCCAATGCGGTGCTTGCTTATCTTTTCTCTCTTCCATGCTTGCTTGAGTTGAGTTATTTAGGTCTTCTGGTGCGATTTTGGTTGGTGCGTCAGAGTTTGGTGATCAGAGTTTGTGTTTCCGATGGATTTCTGTTTTGTGTTGCCGATTCCTATTTTCTGTGGTGCGATTGGTTCTCTCAGAGTCTTTGATTGTGATGTCGATTGGTTATTGATGAATTTGACCCTGCGACGGTCGATGATTTTGCGAGGTTTTGGATGCTAATAACGAGTTGTGATTATTTAGGTCGTTATTGCGAGTTTTCTGCTGCTTCTGTTCTGAAGGTTATTCGATTATTTGGCAACGATTGATGATTTAAGGGCGATTACAATTAGAGGTTTTTGTCTCTTTCAGATCATTCTTCTACAGTTTTGGTTGTTGCGCTTACTTCCGTTCGTATCTGAATAGGGTTAATATATGTCCTTCCGCTGAAGCTTTGGTGAATTCACTTCTTCTGTGCTCATCTTGTCGTGATGGCAATCGCTGGATGTTCTCGTTTGTTTTTGTTACGCTGACGAGCAGTTTCAAGATATTTGTTCATGAATTTTCGTTTGTAGATTTCTTTCGTGATGTTTTCATCCGACGGTCTCTGGTATGACTGAAAGTGCTGTATCTATGACTTTGATGTAGGACTTGTAATTTGTAAGAGATTTTGGAGTATAATTTGAGTGTGCATATCGAGGACATGCTTTGCCAGAGTTTGATTATGCGCTTAAGATTCTTAAACATGCTAAATATGGAAGTTGTTTATTTCTCCTTTTGAAGGAAAAAATCTGCACGGTTTGCAAGAAAAAATAAGACTTCATTTCAACAGTCGGCATTGCGGTTAATCCAAATGAAAACATATTGGTTAAGCTAAAATCGGCATAATTTTCTAATTGCAGATTTCCTGCCAGTGATCAATCTGTCCAGGGTGTCAGCTTTAATCAAATTAACCTTAAAGCTAACTAATTTCCTCGAAGCTAACTACTTTAATTTGTTAAAATCTGATAATGCTGTGCTAGAGTCTTCCCTGATGCATATGAACTTAGTATGTATCGAGTTTATGACCGAATATAATGATATTCATAAATCTATGATACTCATATATGTTCCACCTACTGTGATTTTTGGTTTTTGTTGGTTTTGATTCCATAGGTCGTGTGCTTCCTTGTTCATCACTTCATCTAGAATTGTATGTCCATGGGATTCTATAAGCACCAGTGTTCACGGCTTACAATTGGTCAAATTATTTTTTCCTTATTTTTAATTAATAGTGCCTTACGTTTGGGATCAATGCTTAGAGAATATATTCATGAACTTGCAGTCCGTCTAATTCTGAAATTTGTTCAAGGTGCAGCTATCTTGGTTTGGTTGGTGAAACATGGATTGACTGTTCAATGCGCGCTGTTATGGTGTTCTTGGAAGGAGTAAAATAGTAGCCTGTTATCTGTTCTCTCATTTTTTGCCTTTCTTTTCTTTTGCTTATAATTGTTCCTCTGTTTACAGAGATTATGGTGACAATGGAGAGTTCTGGTTTGACGAGCTTGTCCCCTTTTAACTTGCTGATAAATTCATTTTTAGATGAATATATTTGTCATATGTGATGTCTGTAACATTTTTGGTTTCCTTTCATTCAACTCAGGGTTCAGCATCTCTGTTGGGGTGTCTAATAATGTTGTTATGGGAGGTGCTCTATTTGTTGAAGTTGTTTGCTGTGGTGTCCACCTTGTTTGATTGGTGTGCTTGGATGTCTGCTGAAAGTGAAAATCTAATATGAATTATTGACTTTACAGATTAGCAAAGGGCGATTAGTACTTTATCTACTCTATTTATATTGTTCCTAGACCTTTCCTCTTGCTTGCTATATCTCTTCAATTTCCAGATGTCTGATCTTTGGAAGGTTGGTCCCCTAACAGTTTCTATTGGAAGGCAGTTCTGTTTCATAAGCTTTTTGTTTGTGACATAGATGTATTGTTTTCTGCCTCACCCTATCACAGGAGATCTTAAGAAGTTAAGTCTGTATCTGAGTTGATGAAAAGTTCAGTAGGCCTCTGAGACTTTTTCCATGACTATCCATTCAGGCGCTTCTTCCATATTGTAGTGTATCTTTGTTATTTCCGGTTTTATTAGTTGGTATAACTTAGCTGTGCTAGGTTATTGTTTCCATTTATTTTGTGTGCACCTTAAATTACATGGTGTTTTCTGGACATGATGTGGTCATGGTTAAGGTTAGTTTGGATTAATTAGGATGTAATTGCTTTCGCCTGTCGGTCACTAATCTGATTATGCCTTGTATTCTCTTTGGAGTTGATTGGAGTTCTGATGAAGGTATTTGGTCTGATGTCCACCTTGTCTAATGGGTGTGCTTGGCTTTCTCTGCTGGAATGGAAGATCTGCAATGGAGGCTTAATTTACAGTGTTCGCAGAGGGAGTGTTGAATTTTTTGTGTCCCCTGTTTATCTTCTACCTAGACCTTTCCCTTGCTTATATATGCTCTTTCAATTTTCAGAGGTCTGATTTTCGAGTAGCTTTCTACCAGTTTTTGTTGGAAGGAAGTCTGGTTTGGTGCTCGGTACCCTTTCCTCATCATCTGCTTTTCATTGCTATATAGATGTGGATATTGTTTTCTGCCTGACTCTGTGACAGGAGATTCTACGTAGTAGTATTGGTTCTGATGTCAACATTATCTAATGGGTAACCGTGGTTTTCTCTGCTGGAATAAAAGATCGGCAATAGAGGCTTGATTTAGAGTGTTGGCAGAGGGAGTGTTGAATTAGGGTTTTGTATCTCTTTAGATGATGCTCCTGCCGTGCTGGTTCTTGCGCTTACTTGTGGTTGTATCTGTGTATAGGGTTAATATTTTACTCCAATGGCCATGGATGTCAATCGCTGGATGTTCTCGTTTCTCGGGTTATGCTGATGAGCAGTTTCAAAATATTTGTTCATGTGTATTCATTTGTTGATTTCTTCAGTTATTCCTTTGCAGTTTCAAGATATTCGGTTTCTGGTATGCCTAAAGTGCTGTTTCCCTGACTTTTGTTTCCCTGCCTCCATAATTTGCTAGTGATTTTGGATTATAGTCTAAATGTGCATTTCGACCGTCGCTTGCTTTCCCAGAGTTTGATTCTTTTGGCTTTTCATGCTTAAGAATTTTAAACATGCTTAATCTGGAAGTTGTTCTTCACTAAACTGTGCATCCGTTGCATGTCTGCATGCTATTCCTGCTTTTTTGAAGGAAAACATCTGAACGGTTGGTCAGAAAAATTAAGACATCCTTTCAATAGTTGGCGTGGAGGTCTATCCTGCTTAAATAGTTAAATGATATTCAGCCTACAGGCTTATAACTGTTTCTCCATATATTGGTTAAAATAAATTATGTAGTACCAATTGTATTTGCCTTCTACAATTTGAATTGCATATACTTTCTAACTGCAGAATTCCTGCAAGGAGTGATCAGTGTAAGGTGTCAGCTTTAATCAAATCTTCAAGCTTAATTTTATGGAAGTTTAAGGAAACCACTTTATTTAAGAGTCTTTTCTTATTCATGGAAACTTAATGTCTCAAGTTTATGACTGTATAGTTATGTATGCATCTATTACATGCTACTTGAAATTTTCAGGTATTGTGTGGTCATGATATGATGTGTTTTTCGTCCTCTTTCCCTATCTGTTTTCCTAATTTTGTTGAATGTTAAAAGGCATGTGCTCCACCAATTGTGATCTTTGGTTTTTGTTGGCTTTGATTCCATAGGTAGAGCTTCCTGGTTCATCACTTCATCTAGAATTCTATGTCCATGGGATTCTAGAAGCACCAGTTATCAGATAAAAGGCTTACAATTGGTCAAGTTTTTGTTTGTAGTAGTCTCATACATTTGCAATTAATACTTAGAGAATACATTCAGCAACTTGTAGTTGGTCTCATTCTGAAATATGTTCAAGGTGCAGCAGCTATCTTGGTGTTGTTGGGGAACACGGATTGACTGTTCAATGCACATTGATATGGTGTTCTTGGAGGGAGTAAAATAGTGATCTCTTGTCTGCTCTATCATATTTTGCCTTTCTTTTCCTTTGCTTATATTTGTTCCTCTATTTTCAGACGTTAGATTTTTGGTGGTTGGTGGCAATGGAGACTGGTTTGACGAGTTTATTACCTTTTTAACTCGCTGATAAATTCTTTATCCAATGTATTTATTTGTCATATCTGATGTCTGTAAATCTCAATTTGTGGGTTTCCTTTCTTTTGATTCAGGGTTCAGCATCTCTGTGGGGTTGTTCTTTAAGTTTCTACCACGGTGAATTTTAGTATTTATGTCTTCATATTATCTTGTTGGTTAGAGCTTTGTGGTAGTACTTTGTAATCGGGTTTTTGATGGTAGATATATTTTCAGTTGTTAGAGCTTGTGGTAGTGCTGCTATGTCTCTTGTGCGTTGTAGGCATTTTTCAGTGTTAGATTTGTTGTAGAAGTTTGTTGTGGTGTCCACCTTGCACCTTGTCTAATCGGTGTGCTTGGATGTCTGCTGAACGTGAAATCTGTAAAGAATTCTTCTCTTTCAGTGTTGCAGAGGGGGGGGGGGGGGATTAGTAGCTTTTCTACTCCATTTATCTTCTTCCTAGACCTTTCCACTTGCTTATAGATACTCTTCAATTTCCAGGTGACTGATCTTTGGAGGGTCACCTATCAGTTTCCAATGGAAGACAGTTCTGGTTTTGATGCTTGTTTTCTTTTTCCCTTTTTTTCTTTGCTCTGTTTAATAAGCTTTTGTTTATGACATAGCTGTCAATATTGTTTTCAGCCTCACCCTGTCACAGGAGATCTTAAGAAGTTAAGTTTCTATCTGAGTTTATTTTAAAGTTCAGTAGGCTGCCGATATTAATTCCATGACCATCCATTTAGGTGCTTTTACCAATTTGTGGTGTATTATTTATTGTTCTTTTCGGTTTGATTTGGTTTCATTTTACGTTAGCTGTGTTTAAGTATATTGTAATGTTCGTTTTATTTATATGCAGCTCAGATCATATGGTGTTGGTTTTGGAATTGATTGGTTCTTGGGTAAGGTTCGTCTGGGTTAATAAGCATGTATTGTCATTGGAATTGATTGGAGTTTCATTGAAGTTGTTTGCTTTGATATCCACCATGTCTAATGGTTTCTTTTGGCTTTCTCTGATGAGATGGAATATCATGGCAGTGAGAGGCTGGGACGGCGGCGGATGGATTGTTGAATTTTGGGACATTCAATATCTTGTGAATTTACAGTTATCTTCAGATGTATTCCCAAGATTCACAAGATTCACACAGAGGCTTAATTTACTGTGTTGGCAGAGGAAGTGTTGAATTTGTAGTCCCCAATTTATCTTCTCCTAGACCTTTCCTTTGCTTATTTGTTATGCTCTTTCTATTTGCAGAGGTCTGATCTTCAGGTAGCTTTCTAGCAGTTCTGGTTTGGTACTTGGTACCCTATACTCCATTTCATCTGCGTATCATATGTTATGTAGATGTGCATATTGTTTTCTGCCTCACACTGTGACAGGGGATCTATGAAGTAGTTTTGGTTTTGATATCTGCCTCATTTAATGGTTGAGCTTGATTTTCTCTGCTGGAATGGATGAGCTGGAATTTGATTTATAGTATCGGTAGAGGGAGTGTTGAATTTTTTTTACTCCAATTTTTCTTCTACCTAAGCTCTCCCCCTTCTTATAGTTGTGCTCTTTCATTTTCCAGCTTTCTATTCGTTTTTGTTGGAAGGCAGTTCTGGTTTGGTGCTTGGTACTCTTTGCTCCATTTCATCCACTTTTCATTTGTTAAGTAGATGTGAATATTGTTTTCTGTCTCACCCTGTGAGATGAGATTCTAAGTATTTGATTTGGTTCCGAGTCCACCTTGTCTAATGGTAGAGCTTGGCTTTCTCTACTGGAATTGAAGCTTGATTTATAGCGTCGACAAAGGGAGTGTTGAATTTTTTGTACTCCAATATCTCTTCTACCTAGACTCTCCCCTTTCTTATAGTTGTGCTCATTCAATTTCAGGAGATCCATGGGGTGGCTTTCTATTGGTTTTTGTTCAAAGGCAATTCTGGTTTGTTCTGTGAGACCCTTTGCTTCATTTCATCCGCTTTTCATTTGTTATGTACATGTGGATCTTGTTTTCTGCCTCACACTGTGACAGGAGATTATAAGAAGTGGTTTTGAATCTATAAAAGACAAGTAGATGAAAAGTTTGGTTGGCCCCGGAGGCTTATTGCACGAATTTCTGTGAAAGTGCTTCTAGCAATGGAGGTTTTATGTGTCTTTTCTGCGCTCTTATTTGTCTATGGTTATATTGTGAAATGGTGGGGTAATCTTCAGCTTCTGGCTTTGGACTGTTTGTTTGTCTCCATTTATTTGATACACAGCTTATATAGTAAGGCTCTTGTGAGATATTAGATGTCATTTATGTTTCCATCTTGGTGACTTTCAGTTGGAGCATAGAGGTTCATTCAATTTTGGCTGTCCTATTTTGATGTTGATATTTGAATGCAGGGGTCATATGAGGTTGGAAGGAATTTCGGGAGTTCAGAAAAATGGTTTCTTTTTATTACTGTCTTTGCTCTTATATTTTTCTATGGTATATTGGGGGCAATGGTGGTCTTATCTACAGTGGAATGCTGGTTATTACAGTTGTGGATTTCTTCGATATATAAAATATTGAGCTTGGATGCGCAACTTATGTCTGGTTTCCCTTGCACGGTTGCCTAAGGTAGAATGTGTTTTGGACTTGCCTGCTAACAGAACCTGCTGGATGAGACTTGGGGTGTAGCTTCCTTTGAACTAGTGTCATAAGGCATGTATTTGGTTATGATTGAGTCTTCTACATTTCAGGAAGCTTCTGAACTGGTATGCTGCTTATAGAATTTGATTAGAAGGGGTTTTCCTTTTCCTATGCCTAAGATGATGGTTGTGAATGTGTGGCTTGAATTTCCTCACTTGACTGTTCGTGGTGGATATGCTTGTTCTGCTTCCTTGTTTGTTTTTATGTTTTGAATTCAGAGGTATTTTCAGAATTCTTGTGGACAGCATTCTGTCTTTGTACTTTCTTCATCATTTGCTGCAAACTGATTTTGATTTGTGTATATTGCTATGTTGAGGATTTTTGTACGGTTTTGTTTGTAATCCATCCCTTGATTGCATTTTTTCACATGTCATACACAAATATAAATGGTATCGCACCCAATAAATTAGTGTTATGTATTCATATATTTGAACTTTTGTTATACAGGCAGGTGTTTTTATTTAAAAATCTGTACTTTTTGTGTCTTGTTTCCAAATTACTAATGGTAGTCTGCTATGCTTTTGAGGTAATGAGAACTTGTTATAAAGTATAACTCTTATGATTTTCTTTTTCTTGGTATAAGTGAGCTGGTGAGCTTTTTATGCTGGATAACTGCAATATGTTAGTCCGTCCTTAGTGACAAAGCTCATAATATTTTAAATGAAATAAGACATTTGATGATTTTAAATACTTTTGAGCCTTCTGGTGTTAATATAATATCCTGTTTTAGCAACTTACGTTTCTAACTTTAGTAGATTTTTAATATGAAATATTTTGAAGGAGTAATGAACTAATTGAAAATATGGAGCACTCATGACCATGAATCTAGTACTCTAATCAATTTACCTTAAAATTGCTCTGTTGCCTGTGATCCTTCTTTTTTCGATTTTATGAGTTTTAGAACTGACAAGTGAATCTGACATAACCTCCTTGACTGTTCAATTTTTCTTAAATGTCGCTTATAAACTAATTGTTTGATTATTTTTTTTGTACGGTCTCTCTCATTTCTGAAAGGTGCTTGGAATCTTTTCATTGCTGAGTGTTCCATTTTCTTTTGTTCTTTACTTGCCCCATTTATCACAGTCGACTGCGGTTTATTTTTTGTTTTAGGGTGAGTTTACTTTGGTAGTATGGAAAATGAAGGAAAAGAAAAGGTAGGAATTTTTCACCTCTCCTGCATGTTAATATTTTCCACAATTGGAGTGAAAAGGATGGAAAATGAGAAAATTAACAATTCTAGTAAACATGTAAAAATGATGAAAAAAAAGTGTTAAAAATAATTGTTTTCCACCATTTCCATCAAAGTAAACATGCCCTTAGTCATGTACTCCCATTGTTTGTGCTTTTAGGTTCTTTCTCATTGCATTATTGTAATGAATAGGTAGACTTGTGTAACTCTGCCTGTGTTTGGGTTTCCCCTACACAGCCGGTCCCAAGCCCGGGGTAAAGAGGAGGGACGAGGATATGACCTTGCCTTATTATGAGTAGTAAGTAACTTGTTTCTTATGCTAGTCTTGGATGCTTCTTTTCTTCCTCTGTGTGTGCATGTGGTGATCTTGTACTGCGACAATCCCATACATGAATCTAGTAAATCCTGATTAACACTCTATGTGGGTTAAGGCACAAATTTGGACGGGCAAGTGAGATTACAATCATGTATGTGAAAGTGAGGGAAAAAATTACATTAATTTAGCCTAAATATAATTATATTGGCATTTAGAGCCTTCTTTGAATCAGGCGAACATTGTCATATTGCATGTTCAGTGTTATTCTTCTGCTTTTCACTAACAAAATGTCTTTATCTCGTTGAATACATATTGGATGTTCTTACATTAATTCAACTGTATCCGAACTAATTAAGTTCTACATCTCCAAAAAAAAAAAAAAAAAAAAAAAACTAATTAAGTTCTAAATGAGTCGACTGAATGCATAAAGTTATGATATAAAACACAAGACAAATGGAAATTTTATAAACTTCGAATTGAATAAGTTATTTAAATGAAGTAGAATAGATTAATTGTAAATTCTTCTTAAGATCTTGCAATTGCCAGTACAAGTGCGGCTTAGGTTATGATCTAAAAATTGCATATTTACAATAAAATATTGGAGTTTGTGATGGCTAAAATTTCATAAGTATTAATGTATATTTAAAAATATTTGATCTCACCAACATTTATAAGTAGTCTGTCTCACTTGATTTTTCCAGTATGATTTATCTCTCTGAGATTCTTTTTAATTGACTAGCTCTTAAGGCTGTGAGCAGCGGTGATCGCTAAGATCGTGCTCGCTCATATGCCACGTCATAGCGAGCTCGCGCGTTCGCTTGGGTTGCAACGGCGAGCTCGCTATATTGTTTTGTTTTTTTTCTTTTTTTTTGCACAATAAATTATAATATAATAACTTACATAAATAAATTAAAACAAACATAACTAATTATAAAAAACTCCTAAAATACAATGACATAATAAAAAAAAAACCTAATACGAAATACATTGAAATAATTAAAAAAAAAATCCTACTCATTAAAAAAACCGAGCACATCCTTCACGAGACGTCAAACCGCCAAATGCCTAAACGCCTCGGCGTGCATGGCCGCCCATTCATTGAGCGTCGAGTTTAGCACCATTTCTTCAGTGATGCCGGCCGCAGCTTGAGCGCGAGTTCGACGCTACATCGCGTTGAAGAGCCCACAAGTGGTCTTGACTCAGGACTAGTGGTGGCGCAACTGCATCGAGTTGCGCTTCGCCGAGTATTGTGGGCGATTCGCGTTGTAGCGAGTCGCCACTCTCGTCCACATGGCGGCGTTGCCAACGCCGCCATTGCGGACGTACAACCACGCCCGTTCCAATTCTAGGGTTTCATCATCGGTGTAGGGATGAGGAGGCATCGTCGGATGATCGCCGGAGATTGCCGAAAGAGAAAATTTGTAAGAGGAGAATGAGAGAGGGGTGATGTTTGAGGGAGTGGAAGGGGGTATTTATAAGGTAAAATGTAGAGTTAAAAAAATTAAAAATGTAACCGTTGTGATCGCCAACGGTCGCCTGGCGATCATTGTGCGGTCGCCACGTGTAAAGGAGACTGCCAGCGAGCGCGTTAAGTGGCGATCGGCAGAGCGAGCATGCGCTCGCGAGCTCGACGCTCGGCAGTGGTGCGTGCGCGGTGCGAGCACGCTCGCTAAGGGTGTGAGCGCGCTTGCGCGCGCCTCTACAGAGAGCCTAAACGTGTCTATTACTTTTTCCGGTCCTTTTATATTGTCTTGTTACAGTTTAGAGAGAGCATTAATATCTAGTATTAGGAAAGCTTAAGGGAATGCTTTTCCACACTCGCAATAATTAACAATAGTAGTAGCAAGAACTTTATTTCTTCACTCCAATTTATATAACTTTTGTGATGTTGCATCAGGATTAGGGATGATAATGGGTCGGGTACCCACCCATTAAGCATTTCCCAAATCCAAACCCATGAAAATTTTCAATACCCAAACCCGTCTCAAACCCGATTGAAATTTAATTTTAAAATCCATACCCGATCCGAACCCGTTGGGTAATTCCCGTTTATTACCCACTAAAAACCCGAATACTAAAAAGTAAACATCAAATAACAAAATATTATAAATATGATTAGAACATAAATATCACCAGAAAATTTCACTAAAATTAATCTCAAAGCAAAGTACTACGAACTTACAAAATCTTAAAACATAACTAGAAGTATGGATTATTGATGTTACGTTGTTGTTGTGTCGTCATATTTCAAAAGTAGAGGAGAAACATTAAAGACTTGACTCTTACGGATTGTGTGTGGGTTAAGAAAATCAGATAAAACCCTAAATCTACTAATATTTATAATTATATAATATATTATACATATAATAATATCTTTTATCTGATATATATAAATGGGTTTGGGTAGCGGGTACCCGGAGGTAATTGCCCAAACCCGACCCAAACCCGTGACGGGTTTGCATGTTTCGACCCAAACCCGTCCCAAAACCATTTAATATTTCTCAAACTCGTCCCATCAGGGTTTGGGAAGTGCAGGTACACACGAAAACCCGACCCACTGTCATCCCTAATCAGGATGGACCTACAGCTACTCGTCCCCTCCCCCCTTTATTTTTTTTGAGGAAATATTGTAAACTAACCGTTTTCCTAAACAAAAATCTTAAAATGTAACCTCCACAATTTAAATTTCTAAATAACACTTTAAGTTGTTAAAAGTCTAATATAGCCCTAATGCGTATGCAAGAAGGTTAACTTTAATTTGAATCATACACGAAGACTAATTTCATGTATGAATTTCCGGCGAAAATTTTCGGCGAAAAATTTCCGACCAAAAATTCCGGCGAAAATTTGAATCATACACGGACCTAACTTCATGTATGCATCATATATGCACTATACACGAAGACTAACATTCATGTATATGTATCATACACAAAAAATTCTGGCGAAAATTTGAATCATACATAAAACCTAACTTCATGTATGCATCATACACGAAGACTAACATTCATGTAAGCATCATACACGAAGACCTTTACCACCAAAAATTTCAAATTTGTATCAAACATGAAGATTAGTTTTCATGTATGATGCATACATGAAGTTAGACTTCTTGTATGATTCAAATTTCACCCGGAAAATTTTCGTCGCCGATCGCACCACCGCGCCATAGTCAGCGTCGAAATATAGTATATATATATATATATATATATATGAAGATACACACTAGTTTTACCAATAAAGCTTTGTAGATGGTCATTTTTGTGCCTAAACAAATCCGCCAGGGTAGGTATTTTTCTAGCGCTGTCAACGGGGAGTGGTGGGTATTTGCACCCTTCCCCATATCTATATGAATGAATCTTCTGATTATGTTAATATTTACCACATTGATTACTTTTGTTCGTTTAACTTTTGTTCGTTTTATTGTTAGTATGACCAATTTATATGCATCATTTAACATTTTTACATGGTCCGACAAAAAATATATTTATATATTTTTCTTGAATAATGATATCTATTCATTTATTTCTACATTAATTTTATTCATATAAATTTTGTAATTTAGTTGTATAATTCAAATTTATGGTTCAAATATATCTTGCAACATTTTTCTATTTGATATCCAATATCTAATTTTAAAATAATCTATTTATTAATCCGCAAAGATTATTTCAGCATTTTATTTTTTATTTTTTTAAAGTACTTTATTTTATTTTTGATGGGGCAAAGGAATATTTATACTACAACAAATTTAAGGATCAAATTAAAATCCCACCAATTTAAGGATCAAATTAGTTACTTCATCCGTTCACGAAATGATGTCCTGTCTCATCTCTTACTTGTGTTCACCAAATGATGTCATGTTTAGTTATTTTTACCATATACCCTCGTTATATTATTAAAATCAATATCCCTTGTCATTGATTATCCCACCTCACATCAACTATATTTTTACTTTTTTGTCATCACAACAATTTATTCCTACTTTTTGGTCAATACTATCTCTTTTTTGTCATTACCACTGTTTTTTTGTCATTATCGCACTACCCCTATTTTATAAGTAACTTTTACCCACTCAAAACAACTTTATCAATTTTCTTATATGTCGGATACCAAATGGGACAATATTTCGTGAACGAAGGGAGTACTATTTTCATATTAAAATACTTATGTACCCTTTACACAGGAATTTAAGCAAGAATACAACTGTCATCCATCTATAAATCTTGGTCATTTATTTACGTAATGACGTCTAAAATTTATTTGTATCTAATACTAATAATTTCATTTCTATTTAATCTCTTCCCAATTTCCCGACCATTTATTTATACAAAAATTCACTAACCCACTTTCCCGCAATAAAATGGTTTTTTTTTTCTTTTTTTCAGTAACTAGATTTACCACGCGCATTGCGCTTGCCCACACCGTTGTATTTCAATTTTTACATTTTTAAATGTCAATAGAGCATCATTAGTTAAGTGTTATCAACTCTATATTATAATTAAATAAAATAGTTTTATTTGCACACATTATGATCAACTACACTAGCTAAAAAAGTAATATAGATTCTGGAAAAATGAAATGTATCCTAATTAATTGAAGAATTTAAACCCTAAGGGTGTGTTTGGTAGCTCACACTAGATTAGCTAAGATTAATAAATGCTGGATTAATAATGTGGAGAGGTCGGGCAAACTCAGTGTAGGAGTTCCGTTTGGTAGCCTAGAAAAAACTGCGACTTATCAATGCCGAGCGTTTGGTAGGATCAATTAAAAACCGGATTAACTTACAATTTTCCAATTTTGACCTTACAAATGCTAGCAAAATTGTTGGCAAAAAAGTTTCTGAAATAAAAAAAAAAATGCAGAAGTAAAACGGATGGGCAAGTAGAAAAACCAAAATTCAAGATTTCCTCCAATTCAAATTCCTCCAAAATACAGAAGTAAAACTAAATTCTTGGCAAGATTAAAGAATTTCTGGGCAGAACCCACATAAACCACATAAACAAAATTCAAGAATTCCTCCAATTCAAGATTAAAACCATGAAGGTTTTGTTCCCTGTTCTGCTGAAATACATCGGCCTCGGCGGCGAGGAGCTTCACCGCCGCCTAGCGGCGGAGATCAGGGTGGCCGTGGCGGAGGAAGGAGGCGTGACGGCGGCGGCACTGGAGAAGAGATCAGGGTGGCCTCAGCGGTGAGGAGCATCACCGCCGCCTAGCGACGGAGATCAGGGTGGTCGTGGCGGAGGAAGGAGGCGTGACGGTGGCGACACTAGAGAAGAGATCAGGGTGGCCTCGGCGGCGAGGAGCTTCACTGTCGCCTAGCGGCGGAGATCAGGGTGGCCGTGGCGGAGGAAGAAGGCGTGACGGCGGTGCGGCTAAGGGAGAAGAGATTATCGACGGCGGTGCGGCTGAGGGAGAAGAGATCGCCGACTGCTGGTGGTGTGGCAATGTAGAAGAAGACGAGAGGGTAAAGTTGATAAAGTGAAAATAATGGGGGTTTACTGTTGAGGACCAGATTAATAATTGGGGGGGGGGGGGGGAGGTGGTATTATATTTCTTGGACTTGGAGGTTATTTCTATCGGGCCAGGCAATTATATCGGGCTGGACATATAAATTTTTTACTCTACCAAACACAAGATTGGATGAGAATAACAATTTAGTAGTGCTTAATAATGCCTACCAAACACCCCCTAAGGGGAAATGTGATTATTTCTATTATTATAATAAACTTCCCTTTTTTTACGCGTGTGACTGGCCATAGTATCTCCTGATAGTATTATTGAATTAAATATTTCAAACTGATAAAAATTATCTTTTTGAATCTTCTTACATAATTTAGCAAACACGAAAAATTAATTAATGTGATAAATAATACTAAAATATGTTAGTATAATATTGTAGCATACACATAATTACATCGTGAACAATATTTGTTAAGCTTCAAAGCTTAATACTCCTCCGTTCACGAAATGATGCCCTATTTCATCCCTTAATTGTGTTCACTAAATGATGCCCTGTTTCGTTATTTTTACCAGCATAGCCTCGTTATTTTATTAAAATCACTACTCCTTGTCATTGATGATCCCACCTCACATCAACTTTATTTCTACTTTTTTATCATCTCAATAATTTTATTCTTACTTTTTGGTCAATATTACCCCTTTTTGTCATTACTACTGTTTTTTTGTCATTATCTCACTACCCATATTTTCTAACTTTTACCCATTCAAAATAACTTTATCGGTCTTCTTAATCTCCGTATCGGACACGAAATGAGGCATCATTTCGTGACGGAGGGAGTATTTGAATTTGAAATGACATGGGAAAGTGTAAGATCATGGAAAAATACAATTATTTACATGTGACATAAAAAATGAGAAGAAAAATGCATTGCAAATTATTTTTGTTTTAATATAGTAGTAATAATAATAGATTTGTAAAGACGCGTCAAATTTACATGAGTAATAGATTTGTAATATGACATTTCTTCGTGGGCTTTAATATTAATTATCTGGGCACTGCACATGAAAAGTGGGCTTATTTCTTTAGCATATTGGTGTACTGGCACTAACTTTTACCCATGATTTCAATTGAAGTTCGATTTTAAATGTGGTGCTCTGAATCCAACAAATTTCCTATATACTGTCCCATTACTATCTCTATCAAAAATGTTTTAACTTTGCTTTTTGTTCATTTCATTGGTAAAAATCATGTCATAATCGAGCCAAGGTAATTTCAAAATTCACTTTACAATCTAGAATCTCGATTATGCCATGTAGTTGAAGAACATTTAAAATGTAAATTTGTTGAGCTAGAGGCTTTTTAAGGACTGTAACTTTTGGGTATTCGACGATTAAGGATACTTATTTCCGGGCCCTCTGTTTGAGGACATTTGTTAAGCAAATTAATACTCCGTAAGAAATTTCTGGCTCGATCGGGCTCAATTGCAATTTCTGAGCCCGAACGCTTAGGTGGCATGCCAAATCATCTCCACGTCATCCATTTCCGAGAAGTATTTCGTCGAACAGTTGAAGTGCAACATGGAGTAAGCTGTTGGAGGTCTGCTGCCGAGCCACCGGAGGTCACGATACCGTCGTCGTCACCCTTAACTATGAACGATGTTGTGATGGTAAGAATCGAACATCTGCAATAACAAACACCATTCTTTTTGCTGTCGAACAAAAATTAAATATATAAATCCAGCATGATTCTCAACATTGCTCAAACAAATTTTTCAATCAAAGCACAAACAACTCAACCTATTTGAAAAACCCAGCAATTGCAATTAGATTACCGATAGCTAATTAAGCTGTTTGCAAGAGTTATAATTTTAAGAAGGTGCAAGAAAATTTGGTAGAGAAAACATGTTCATCCATCAGTAAATATGAATTCCACAATCTTAACTACGATATGCGGCTACTTTTACTCCCAAAATTAACATTTCTCCCAAAGCAACGAACTTAACACTGGCTTATTTATTTTTGGAGAACCAATAAAAACAAGACAAAATAAGCTAAGACAATCATACACCTTTATTGATCAGATCCCGCCACGCGAGAAAGCGCACCAGCGGCGGCGTTACGGCTAACGTGATCGGAACCCTAACCGGAAATAGCGCCTTATTCAGCAGAATTGCCATTGCGAGAGCGCCGCCGCTCGACGCCGCCAGCTCCGTCGTTCATTGTTCATCGTTCATAAGCTTACTCCATATTGCACTTCAACTGTTCGACGAAATGCTTCACAGAAATGGCCGACGTGGAGATGATTTGGCATGCCACCTAGGCGTTCGGGCTCAGAAATTGCAATTGAGACCGATCGGGCCGGAAATTGTCCTACGGAGTATTAATTTGCTTAACAAATGTCCTCAAACAAAGGGCCCGCAAATAAGTGTCCTTAATCGTCGAATACCCAAAAGTTACAGTACTTAAAAAGCCTCTAGCTCAAATTTGTTTGTCGAGCCAAGGTTTCAAATTGCAGATAAATGTGTTGTTTTATCTCATTCTTTAATTCTTTTTATTTACTGCATTAACCATTATTAATATGGATGTTGTTTGTTTGTCAGCATGCTAACATCTCAGTTGTGGTGTTCAAGAATTTGCAGAATGACACAACTCTGATAGCGTTGTTTCGCTTCACAAGAGATCCTCATCCTTCCAAAGCTATGAAGCTTCATTTGGTCCTGTAAAAATAACCCGGGTGCTCGTTCAAACTTTTACAATAGAAAAAATAGAAGAAACTGGACTAGAAATAAAATAATGACCAACAAAACAGTAAATCGAAATTACACGAAACAAGAAACAAACTCAAAGATTTGTAGCCAAGTCGAGATAGAATCTCTGCCCGCAAGAAGAAATTCACCCCGGTAGTGCTCTCGGTTTGGCGATCCTTCCCCAAAGGTAAAACGGCTTCGTCTCGACGGATGTAGCACCATAAGTCCGGCGAACGGAATGAAGATCAAGAACTTGAGCTTAGACAAAATGAAATGCTATGAATTTTTGTGAGGGATAGAGTGCAGAATTTTTTTTCATGCAAAAAACCATGCTTCATGTATAGGCTATTTATAGGCTACTCACATGTGGGAGGATTAATGCTACAATAACAGTAGCCGTAGCAGTTTCAATTGTACTCATTCAAGTGTCATCAAAATGGCTGTTACACAAATTGAACGAAATTAATTTGATTAAATAGCCTGGGCGGTTTCATGGCTGAAAGCACATTCTGGAAACGGCAATACTACTGCTTGTATTTCCATATAGTATTAAACAAACTTTTGTTTAATTAGTTAATGGGCCGAGCCCAATTGCAAAGGATTAAAGCTTGACAAAGCTTAACCAAAGTCACGTGTATAACTTAACAATTGGACCAAAAAATTAATATAAACAATTCTAATGTTTAATTAATTTGCTAATACAAACAAATGGGTCGTACCCAATTGTTAATAATTTGATTAATTAGCTTTTATATCAAGCTCAATTTAATCAAATTTAAAACCCTAAAACGACACTAATGTCCACGAATTTATCTCGATAACAAACTCGTCTCCAACACACAACTCCAATATATCACTTCTTACTCACCATAATAATGGTTTTGAGAACATGAATATATTCCGATTATTTACTCTACAAGTAACATAATCCTTCATTATTTAATTCTCAATAATTAAATAATAAACCGCCATAAATAATGATTTACAAACCATTATTTCCAACAATCCCCCACATGAGTAAAAAAGCCATATGCAAATGTATGTAGACACTTAGCTCAGTCCTTCTAAGAAACACTATTGCATTTTGGAAAGGTGGCTTGTGGCCTTGAACCTACCATAGTTGATGGTCCCGAAACGAGTTACTGGTGTATGGGGGGGGGGGGGGGGAATACACCAGTTAGGATTTAAAAACTTAAACCTTAAAAATCACTTCAACTGAGCAAAAAGGACTCAGTTGGAATCTCATAGCTGAGTAAGCGACCTCAGCTGGAAGAGTGAGGCTGTGCGGAATGTGGTGGATAATAAACTCGTTAAAAACAACTTATGCAAAACTACTCGGTTGGTCAAGAACCAAAACAGCTCGGTTGAAAATGTGCAAATGAGGTTTGTATGTCAGTTAGATTGATCAGATAAAAATGCAGATGCAACTGAATAAAAATAAATACAGACACACAGGATTTAACGTGGTTCGGAGATAATCCTCCTACGTCCACGGGGAGATGTGAATCCTCACACCTCAGTCCAAGTTCTTCTGGACAGAACCACTCAGCTTACGCGGGTTGAGCAACCGTTAAGGATAAGTTTGCGAGTACTTATCGACCTTACAGTTTAGTTTCCGGGCACTAAACAGCCTATGTCAAGTTTGCGGGTACTTGACGACCTGACTACTCAATTACAGGAAGAGTAAGGTCCTAGCACACTTTTTAGGGTGTGAGAAAGGGTGGGATTTCCAACTACAACTCGATCACGAATGAGAGCTGGATCTAAGGCTTGAACGAATAAACACTCAAACTAAGATCAAAGACAGATTTTCACTCTATGAACCCTCAGCTACTAATGTTTCTATCACACTTGAACTCTCAGCTGCTGATGTTCTTAGAATAGGATTTTAGCAGATTTTTCTTTCACTTGATTCTCTTGCACTTTTCTCTCTTGCTTCAGTCTGTCTCGTGTGTGTATCTCTCGAATGAGAGAATGCCTCTATTTATAGGCGGAGAGAATCAACTAGCCGTTGGAGGAGCAGTTGATCTCTGATCGGTTGATAGCGATGGCTTGTCTCTCATCTCTGCAGACTTTCCCGATATGGCATCTGTGCTCTTCTGCATTCCATCTGAGTCAGCCTTGTGTTGGGTCAGATGGGGTAATGACTGAACGGTCAAACCCTCATGTGACTTCCTTTTGAAATTCAAATCTTAACCTTTCTGAAAGTCAACCTCAGTTCGTCGGTTGAAAGTCTTGATCTTCATCTGAGTGGTCTTCAGCTGATGTTCTGAACTGTTGGACTCTCAGCTGACTTTGAACTTCAAGCAGTTAATCTTCTTGTTCGAGTTCTACAACTGAGGTTCTGAAACTGAACACTCAGTTGTCTTCCTTGTATTTACTCAGTTAGGTTTGAACCCTCAGATGACTTTCCTTTTCATCTGATGTTCTCTTCCTTTCTACTGTTTCTCATCTGATGAACGCTCAGTTGGTTTCCTTCACAACTGATGTTCTGAAGACTTCCCCTTGTTTGCATCTGAACATATGAACTCTCAGTTGTTCTTAATCATAACTGATGTTCTGTCTGAGTGATGCCTTGTTGCCATCTTTTAGCTGGAGACCTGTAAAGATAAAATCTCAACTTTGCTCAAACAGCGAGCCTAATTTCTAACATTAGGTTCTGGCAACATCTACTCGGTTGGGGTCAGTCGGTTTTGGAATTTATCAAAACTCATACTAATAAATTTCCCAACAATTTCCCCCTTTTTGATTATGCCAAAACCACTTACAACTTGAAACCACTACTAATCTAAACCTCACTAACTTATCTAAAATCTTAGCTGAAATTCTAGACAATCTATAAGATAAAACATCAAAAGGGTTAGCACAGTTATAACATGGTATTGACTTTGCTATTCAGAACTTGGACAATGAGGGATTGTTCATCAAGGTGAATCTTATAACTGAATAGTTTTCATTACAACTGATTGTTACAAAAGATAGGCTCAAAAACCGAAAAATTACAACAGTTGCTAGAAAACTAACTGAGCTAGTATTGTAGCCCATACTTGCCAAAAATCCTTACAAAAATTTCCCTCTTAGCAGGTGACTCCTTGGAAATGTCCACTCCATGCTCCTTGCAGACCTGCCTCACCTCAGATGCAATCTTCGTACGGTTCGGGTTGCTGGAATCCGGGAGAAGAGGTGGCCGATAAGTAACCCTCTTGGGAACTGGAACAGTGTTCAAGTCCAGGTTGGCGTCAATCATGGCCCTCCTGAATTGACTGAACATGCCCGGGTCACCTGAGTGCAACTCGGTCAGCGCCTCCTTGAAGGCTCTCCTTGGGTCGTCAGTTGCGTAAGCCTTCCTGTAATAGAAGTCGTTCACGAACTCCTGCTTGAACAGCTCCCACTCCTCATTCCACTCGGTCGGCATCCACTTGTCGGTATGCCTGAACCGACTCTCAACCTTGGACTTTAGAGGCAACCTTTGTTGCTTCAACCGAGCCTCCGCCTTTGATTGAATTTTATTGATGCGGCGTCGGCTGCGGGAGGCAACGTTGCGGTCCAGGTTCTGAGAAACCTTCTTCAGCTCAACCTCGAACTGGTTCACCCTCCTCGCCTGGCTGGCGGCAAACTTTCTGATCCAGCTCGGGTTCATGTAGTCCTTCTCCTCTACATCCATAGTCTTGGCCGCTGCAATGCACTCTTCGGTTGTTATCCCGTCGAGTTCAGAATCCAGCTCGGCTGCGATCTCGGCTATGGAGCTGTAAGAAACTCCAATCTTCTTTGCCTGCTCCAAGTCCTTAGTCATTTCGGCTCCACCGACTTTGGTTGACTTGGCAGCAGCAGACTTCCTTCTCCTCAGCTGAGATTTGGATGGTTGAGCAGCTGGCACTCCTTCTTCCTGGGTCTCTTCTTCTTCCTGTGCTTCACCCTCCGTCTCCTTCTCTTCCCCCTTTTTGGCATCAGCAACAAGGCTTGCTACTGAACCGTCCAGAGAGTTGAGTTTGGCCTCGGTGGATTGAACACGGTTGAAGAGTTCATCGACCGCACACTCCAGCTCGATGTTCTTCGCCAGTTCGGAGTCCTGGCGCTCTTGTTCTGCCTTCTTCAAGACAGAGAGGTTGTCGTTGACCTCTGTCTGAAAGGCAACGAACTCAGCCCAACGCGACTCCAACCGGGACTCCCATTCAGCATCCTGCGTCTGTTGGGACTTGGCCAGATTTGAGTCAGCCAAGGACTTGAAGACATTCACTTCCGACTTCAAGCCCAACAGAGTGGATTTCAGCTCCGACACGTCCTGACTGGTGGAGGAGGAGAGATCATTCGGCTTTGTCTTCAGCTCGGCATTTTCCGCCACCAGTTGTTGGTACTTCACTTCTTGAGCTGCCAACTCCCTCAGCTGGTCATCTTGTTGGTGCTTGAGGTTGGCGAGCAGCTCGGTCCTCAACTGGTTGACCCTCTCAGCCACTAGCTCGCAGATTTGTTCTGTTGAAGGAGCGAGCTGGGCAGCTGGAAGGGCTTGAGTAGATTGAGCTAGAGGCTCAGCTGTGACCATAGCTTGACGGTTTGCCAGGTACAGCTTCAGGTTTTCCTCCTCTTCTTTTGCGGCGGCAGCTGCTGCATCGACATCTTCAAGGAAGTCAGCTGATTTCACCAACATGCTGTCAAGGAAGTCGACACACTCCTTTCCAGCTGCCTCCCTTGTGTCCTTCTCTTCAGCCAGACTCTGGTCCATCCGTCTAGTGAGCAGCGCGATCCGGTTGTTGTACGCCACCTCCAAGTTGGAATAGTTGAAGTAGGCTCGGATGCGGGACTCATCAGACTTCAGCCTGTCCCAGCTCAGTACCCTGATCGTGTCCTCCTTGACATACCACTGGCTAAAGATCAGGTGGAACTGGTACAGTAGCTCGGTTCCCAGTGTGGCGAAGATGGGCATGTCGCGAGCCGCAGGGAACAGACCCTGAACCCAACAGCTTTTGAAAGCAGTAGGCCACCCTGCCTTCGTGCTCGTCAGCAACAGCCTACAGGTCCTCCGCTTCGTTGATCGGGGAGGGGGTGAGATTGTATGGTTCGGGTTCAAGAGGTTCATCGATGTTGGCCAAAGAGTCGGTCACAACATCGGCATCGAGCTGAGAGCTCAGAATTTGGGATTCAATTGGGGAAGAGGGTGCAATGGTTTCCTCAACATCGGCCGAAGGAGCGGTCACGATGTTGGCATCGAGCTGAGAGCTCAGAGTTTCTGGCTCGGTTTGGGTAGAGAGAGCAAGAGGCTCTGGGGGCGGTACAGCATTCACTCCAGCTGTGGGGGAGGTGGTAACATCTTCGAGGTCCTCAGATGAGGAGGATGCATCCGACGTCTCCATGCCCTCAACCTCATCAGCTCCGGGGGCTCGAGGGACAATCTCGAGCGATGCGGCCTCAGCTGAGCGACTGGATTCGGAGCGTTCCTCAGTAGGTGTGGACTCGACCTGCGCTCCCTCCTCGTCTGGAGCTTGTTCCTCAGCTGGAACCTCAACTGGCTCATCAGCTGACTCATCAGCTGGAACATCAGTTGGCTCATCAGCTGGCACCTCAGCTGCCTTCTTGATTGCCTTCTTGAACCTCACCCTTAACTTTTTCTGGGCAGGTTCGTCAGTCGACTCCTTCTCAGCGTCAACTCGGCGACGTGAGGCTTTGGATTTTATGGGGCGAGCAGCAGCTTGTTCCCCCTCAGCTGTTGACTCAGCTGGCTTTCCCGACTCCCTTTTGTCCTTAGGAGTGTAGACACTCCTCAGCACCTCCTGTGCTTTCTTGGCTGTCGGGAACAGCAACAGCTTCTTCAGTGGCGTCTCCTCGCAGTCAGCCCAAACCATGTTGCGGTCCTTTGTTGTGAGGAGGATGAGGGCGGAGATTTTGCAGCCGAAATTGAGCGTGCCCTTCACACTCAGCAGCTTCTCTCTAGACTCGGTTGTAGTCTCAGAGATCTTCGACTTTTCCACCATCAACTGGTTCAGAAAATATTGGAACCAGTTGATTTGATGTTGGTGCTCTAGGGCCACCAGCTGCTTCAATTTAGGTCGGCTGATGTCGCCGAACGCACCACTATATCCGAACACTACCTTCGACACGGCGTCGAACAGCAGGCGGTGTTCCGGCTTCAGCTTTGTTCGTTGCATGTTGCTCCTCAACCGCTCCGGCTCGATCAAAGCATCCTGAAGGTATTCATCTGCTTGTTCGTCGATAATATTCTCCAGGAACTCAGTGGCTGTGTGGTTGATTGGTATGATGTACCGGAGGACATCGGACACGTCGATGGGGAAGGAGACACGACGTATCGTCCTTGCTGGAACATCCCTTTGTCGGCACGACACCACCGTGGAAACTCCCTCTGAACTGTCAAGGGGGCGAACGAGATTGACGTAGAATTCTCTGACTTGGCGCCTGAGCAAGTGGGAGGGGCAGAGCTTGGCCCATTCCAGAAGTCCGTTCTCACGGAGAGTGTTGGCGAGAGGGGCTAGGACCGGCGACTCTAGATCCTCGTCGGAGAGGATCTGCTCGAAGTGAATCTTTGATACTAACATATCGAAAGACTCTTCATACATAGTAGGCACGAGGGAAGGTCCGGATGATGCCATTCTCTTGCTTTTGGGTGCCATTAAATCACTGCAAAGGTAATATATATATAGGAGATGAAAGAAATCTATTTGCAGAAACGGGTTAGGCAGAAAACTGGAAGACGATGAATAGATATAATTGATAAGCACGAATGAGGAAAGTAGGAGATATCTTCCTGATTTTTCGCCTTATATAGGTCTTTGACTCGGATGAGATCAACGGCTGGGGTTAAATGGCGCGAATCCATCAACGGCTGGGATTTCGCGACTGTTGACTATCTTTGACTTGACGTTTTGATCCGAGTTCCAACCAGCGCGTGAGAAGGTGTACAGTTTCATGTCAGCCCAGTCGCACTATAAAGTAGGCTATGGATGCTCAGCCGTACTTTACATTTAATGCGACATGATGACTATTTTAATGTAACTGACTAGCTCAGGTATGTTTGAATTTATTTCAAACATTCTCATTTAAGAACATAACACCTTCAGTTATAAATGATACCTGGCAGCTGATGTCGATATCAGCTGTATACCTCAGTTGTGCTCCTCAGTTGCCGCATACCATCAGCTGACTCGAGTTTGTCTGTTCAGCTGACGTTTGATGTCGTCAGTTGGTAATTCGCATCTGAGATTCCCCCTTTATCTGAGCTTCCCTTTTCATCTGAGCTTCCCCCTTAAATAGATATCCGATTCTTCAGCTCGGATGGATCCTTATCAGCTCGGATGACTCTTCATCTCGGATGACTCTTCTGCTCGGATGAGTTTTTAGCTTGGATCCAAGAGTCCTAGAAGATCACATAGCATCTTGAACCGGGCTTCAGGAAGAGGTTTGGTGAATATGTCAGCTCTCTGAATCTCAGTTGGGATCTTCTCCATGGACACATCCTTCTTCTCAATATGATCTCGGATGAAATGATGACGAATATCGATATGCTTAGTCCGAGAGTGGTGAACAGGGTACAGAGAGATAGCTATAGCACTCGAGCTATCACAATGAATGAGAACCTGTCCAGTTGAGACTTCATAATCTCTCAGCTGTTGTTTTAGCCACAATACTTGCTTGCAACAGCTTCCGGCAGCCATATACTCTGACTCGATTGTCGAAGTAGCAACACACGCTTGTTTCTTGGAGAACCATGAAACCAGCTTGCTTCCCATAAACTGACAGTGTCCAGACGTAGACTTCCTGTCCAACCGATCTCCTGCTAGGTCGGCATCTGAGTATCCAGTCAGCTGGATATTGTCATCAGTTGGGTACCACAACCCAACATTGACAGTTCCCTTCAGATACTTAATGATGTTCTTTGCTGCCAACATGTGTGCTTCTCTTGGTTGGACTTGAAAACGAGCACACACTCCAACTGCGTATGAAATGTCTGGTCGGTTGGCAGTTAGATAGAGCAGCGAACCGATGATCCCTCTATACTGGCTGGCATCAACGAGCTTTCCCTCAGCTCCTGGTTCGATCTTCCAGTTCGTATTCATAGGGATCTTGGTTGTCTTACTTGTCTGCAAACCGAACTTGATGATGAGCTCCTTTGTGTACTTGCACTGGTTGATGAAAATCTCTTCAGGTGACTACTTCACTTGTAACCCAAGGAAATAATTCATCTCGCCCATCATTGACATCTCGAACTTCTCCTTCATGAGATCGGAGAATTTCTTGCACAGCTCCTCCGACTTGGAGCCGAAAATGATGTCATCGACATAAATTTGCACAACAAGTATTTCTTCTCCAACTTTGATGGTGAACAGAGTTTTATCAACTGAACCTCGTTTGAACCCCGAGTTCAGAAGAAATCCACAAAGAGTGTCATACCATGCCCGTGGCGCTTGCTTTAGACCATAGATAGCTTTCTTCAGCTTGTACACTCTTCCATCTCCAGTTTCAAAACCAGGAGGCTGTTCGACATATACATCTTCTTTGATATCTCCATTGAGGAATGCACACTTCACATCCATCTGATATACTTTGAACTTGTGATGCGCGGCATAAGCTAGAAAGATCCGGATGGCTTCTAGCCTTACAACTGGTGCGAAGGAATCTTCAAAGTCAATTCCTTCTTGTTGGCAGTATCCTTGAGCTACCAACCTTGCTTTATTCCTCACAATGAATCCAATGGCGTCTCTCTTGTTTTTGAAAATCCACTTCAATCCAATCACCTTGACACCATTTGGTCTTTCTACCAACTCCCATACACAGTTGCGTAGAAACTCATTCAGTTCTTCTTGCATTGCTGTTGTCCAGTGGACACAGTTGAGAGCTTCCCCAACATTCTTCGGTTCTGGAACATCAGCTACAAAGCAAGAAATCATGGCAACATCTCCAGCTTGCTCGAACTCCTCTAGAACTGCCATTCCTCAGCATATTGGGCATAAGAGTTGGAATCTTCATCGGTTGATTCGTGATTTGCAACCCTGCTCCGTGTGCGCACACCCTCGGTTGGATCTCCGATGATGTCGTCGGTGGAATGAACTTCATACCATCTTCGGTTGCGTCTTCCTTCTTCTTCCAACTGTGGTTGTTCAATATTCTGAGTTGGAGTCTTCAGAGCTGGTGATTGATCAGCTGTTGAGTCTGGATCCTCAACATTTACAAAAGTTTGAACTGAGCTCGGTTGGGCATCGGATGCTGATGCAGTTGGAGGAGCATCAGCTGAAGTTCCCCTTTGAGATGAGCTGAGGTCTTCGCATTCATCTTCAGAGGAGTATGGATCCTCATCCTCAGTTGCCCATATCAGAGGTTCAGCTCGGTTCTTTTCCCGAAGTGCTTGCGATCTGGTGAGAACTGGTAGAACAGCTGGATCCGCGTGTAGTTCCTTTACCTGTTCCCTGCACTCAAAGGTAGATTCATCAAAACTAACATGAGGTGTTATTTCCACAACACGAGAGCTGTTGTTGAAAACTCTATATGCCTTGATCCGAGCTGCATATCCAAGAAATATGCCCTTCGAAGCTTTGGCATCAAAGGTTTTCAACTGAGTCTTCCCATTGTTGTGAATATAACACTTAGATCCAAAAACACGAAAATAAGAGATATCTGGCTTTCTGCGTCTCCACAACTCGTAGGGCGTCTTTCCCAACCGCTTGGTGAGAAGAGATCGATTCTGAGTGTAGCATGCTGTGTTGATCGCTTCAGCCCAAAATCTCTTTGGCAGTGCTGAGCTCGCTAACATGGATGTGGCTGCATCCTTCAGAGTTCTATTTCTTCGCTCAGCTACGCCATTCTGTTGTGGAGTATGCGCGGCTGATGTCTGATGGATTATGCCATTCTTTTCGCAATACTCAATAATGGTTTCATTTAGAAACTCCGTTCCATGATCTGATCGGATAGATATGATCTTCATCTCTTGTTGGTTCGATATCCGATCTATCAGCTTGGGCAGCTTATCTCGGGTTTCACTCTTGTGGCGCATGAAGATGGTACACGTATATCTTGAGTAGTCATCAGTTACAACCAAAGTATATTCGTTTCCATTAATGCTTTTTGGTGTAACTGGCTCGAAGAGATCCATATGGATGAGCTGCAACACTCGGTCGGTTGAGGAAGTTGACTTCAATCGGAAGGAGGTTCTAGCGAGCTTTCCCAGCTGGCACGCACTGCAGATGTGTGTTGTTGAAAACACTCAAATAGGTATGCCTCTTGCATGTTCTTGTCTGGCAAGTCGGTTCATCGTCTTGAAGTTCAGATGGTTGAGCCTTTTGTACCACAGCCAGCTCACATCCGAACTGCTCTTTGATAACAGGCAAGTGTCAGGGAGGCTGCTGTTCCAGTCAGCGTAGTATACATTCCCTATTGGAGATCGATTTCCCAACAATATCACCTGCTTTGATCCGACATCTTTAACTCTGCAACCCTGTGCATCAAACTTGACAGAGAAACCATTATCACAGAATTGGCTGATGGAGAGCAGGTTATGCTTCAATCCATCAACATAAGAGACATTAGAAATTGAAACATGATTGGTTTCAAGGGTACCGTAACCTCTGGTATAACCTTTTGAGTTATCACCAAAAGTAACTGATGGACCTTCTTTTTCCACGAAACTTACAAGCAAATCCTTTAGATTCGTCATGTGTTTCGAGCATCCACTATCCATCACCCACATTGTTGCAGACGCCTTCTTCTTCCTCAGCTGTTTCTCCTGTACCTGCAAAGAGAAACTTGCATAGGTCCCTAATTTCAGTTGGGTCCTGGAGGGTTAGAACCAGTTCCCGCTGGAACTGTGCATCGCTTTTCCCTGTAAACTCGGATGGATTTATCATTCCAAATTACTTTTCCTTCATCATCAACTATAACAACACATCGGTTATCCTTAGGCTTGTTGTTAGTAGTGATGTTCTGTTTCTTGGGAGGAGTTGGATTTCTCCTAAGTTGAGCTTTAGGAGGTGAGGCTTTCCCCTTGTTTTGATGGCGATTCTTATCCTATTGAGTTTGTCTGTGAGGTCGGACGCCCTATTGGAATCTTTGTGGCTGATTATGATTCCAACTTCCTGAGGGTTGTCTGTAGCTGTTCATGCCCTGGTGATGATTAATATTATGGCATGAATATCTCCAGTTGTTTGACCAGTTCCTCATTGGTTGACTATGTTGGAACCTTTGGTCGAACTGATGTTGGAACCGCTGCTGATTCAGATGATTGAGCCCTTGCTTGTTCTGAGGTCGGTTTCATTCCTTCTGACGTTGACTTTGAGGTTGATGCAGAGGTCGGTTCTGGTTCTGAGATCGGTTGCGGTTGTGCTTTCGACGCCTCTGATTCCTCTTCTGACTTTTGGAACATTCTCCCTCGATTGATACCTCACCCGATGGAATATTCTGTCCTACATCAGCTACTCCTTTTCCCTTCTCAGTTGTAATTTCATTGATCGTTTGAGCTTATTGAGAGGTGAAAGTTGAATTAGCTTCTGGAGACTCAGCTGTGTCTGGCTCTACAGCTATAACTTCTACTGGTTTGATGAAAGTTGCTGGTGGAATCCCAGTATCCTTGACAACATCATAACCGAGTCCTGACACGTCATCCATCTGTCTGGTGTAACTTAAAAGGTTTTCGATGATCTTGGATGACTGATACAACTTGATTAGATTGTCCTTCTCAGTTTGCAACTCCTTGATGAGTACAGCTATCTGCTCGGTTTGTCCATCTGACTTCTTTATCAGCTGTTCGATCTGAGCATCTTGATTTTTCAACTGATCTTGCTGTTCTTTGTTTTGCTTTGTCAACTCCTCATCAGCTGGAGCCTTAGCCTCGATCAGTTGACTCTTGAGATTCTCAATCTCCTGAGTTTGGCTCGTAATCAGATCCTCCTTTTCGGTTAAGGAATCTTCAAGCTTGGCGAACTGAGCTTGAAGACTCTTAAACTCAACCGACTGCTGATGCAGTTCCTCACTGAGTTCTTGAAAATCATTCTAGGATGGTTCCAACTCATCGCTCAGAGATTCCTGCAGGTTAGAAGAATTGATAGAATTTAAGCAAGCAGGATTAGATTGTACCTCAATATCATCTTGGTCGGTTCCAAGTGTCATGAGGCATTGATCCGGACTGATGACTTTGTTGGTAGAGGTCGGTTCATCCTCATCTTCAGTGTCTGTGAAGATGTCCATATCGTCACCTGCCTCTTCAGCTACCATAGCCTTGTTCTTTGCAGTTTGCTTGGCCCTCAGTGCTTCTCTTTCCTTCTTTGAGAGGTCTGGGCAGTCAGCTTTGAAGTGTCCTTCCTTGCCGCATTCGAAGCAACCATTGGTGACTGGCTTCGAACTGTCTCGAGTTAGGTTTGATTTATAGAAACGTTTATATTTGCCGAACCGAGTATCCATATCGGCTAGCTTCTTTGACAACGCTGCAATGTTCTTTTGCAGTTCCTCTCTGCTCGGCTCCTTTGCAGTCGTGTCAGCCGATCTGGTTGGCCTTGACGATCTCGACTTTGAGTAGTCAGCTCAGAGGGCAACTGACTTTGATGCTGAGCCAACATCCTCAGTTCTATTTGTCTGACTTGAGGGCTACGATCTCCTTCTGTTGACCTTATACTCATTTCCTTTCAAGATTGAGAACAATCTTTCAGTTCCCATTTCACCAAGGTCAGCTCGGCTCTCGTGGATATTTGTAAAAGTATCCCACTCAGCCGGTAGAGCTTGCAACACTTTGAGATTTATTTCTCTTAGAGTGTATTTTCCTTTCCGGATGGACTGGATTCTTCTGATGATGTCCATAAACCGGAGCTCTAGCTAATCGATGGTCTCATCAGGTCGCAGACTGAAATTGTCAAAATCTTGACATGCATGCGAGAACTTGTTTTCCTTCGTCTCGTCGCTTCCTTCACTTAGCGAAGCCAGGATGTCCCACATCTCTTTTGCGGTCTCACACTCCTCTATCTAGGGCAGATAATCTTGTCCAACCGTGGACATTATTGTGCTCTGAGCCCAGATATCCAGCTGGCTCACCTTGGCCTCTTCCGGAGTGTAGTCTTCTGGCTGTTTCTCCACATACTCCACCACTGCATCTCCATCGTTGGGATTTGTGGGAGTGCGAAGTATTCTGTCTTGTATGACGATTGGTCCAGAAGTGAGAACTTGTTGCATCCTATGATGCTTTGACAGAAGGATCTTCTTCATTCGAGTTCTCCATGATGTATAATTGAGTACAGAGAACATGACTACGATCTTGTCCTTCACGTCCATCTGCACAAACACAAACAGGACAAAAATGCGAGCAAGAATGCACTAGCGTGAAAAGATCTGTTCAGTTGACCACTGAAGAAAATTCTCGAATTCACACCTCGTGAAACAGAGTCAGCAGTCTTTTGAACCACTGCTCTGATACCACTTGATGGTCCCGAAACGAGTTACTGGTGTATGGGGGGGGGGGGGGGGGGGGAATACACCAGTTAGGATTTAAAAACTTAAACCTTAAAAATCACTTCAACTGAGCAAAAAGGACTCAGTTGGAATCTCACAGCTGAGTAAGCGACCTCAGCTGGAAGAGTGAGGCTGTGCGGAATGTGGTGGATAATAAACTCGTTAAAAACAACTTACGCAAAACTACTCGGTTGGTCAAGAACCAAAACAGCTCAGTTGAAAATGTGCAAATGAAGTTTGTATGTCAGTTAGATTGATCAGATAAAAATGCAGATGCAACTGAATAAAAACAAACACAGACACACAGGATTTAACGTGGTTCGAAGATAATCCTCCTACGTCCATGGGGAGATATGAATCCTCACACCTCAGTCCAAGTTCTTCTGGACAGAACCACTCAGCTTACGCGGGCTGAGCAACCATTAAGGATAAGTTTGCGGGTACTTATCGACCTTACAGTTTAGTTTCCGGGCACTAAGCAGCCTATGTCAAGTTTGCGGGTACTTGACGACCTGACTACTCAATTACAGGAAGAGTAAGGTCCTAGCACACTTTTTAGGGTGTGAGAAAGGGTGGGATTTCCAACTACAGCTCGATCACGAATGAGAGCTGGATCTAAGGCTTGAACGAATAAACACTCAAACTAAGATCAAAGACAGATTTTCACTCTATGAACCCTCAGCTACTAATGTTCTATCACACTTGAACTCTCAGCTGCTGATGTTCTTAGAATAGGATTTTAGCAGATTTTTCTTTCACTTGATTCTCTTGCACTTTTCTCTCTTGCTTCAGTCTGTCTCGTGTGTGTATCTCTCGAATGAGAGAATGCCTCTATTTATAGGCGGAGAGAATCAACTAGCCGTTGGAGGAGCAGTTGATCTCTGATCGGTTGATAGCGATGGCTTGTCTCTCATCTCTGCAGACTTTCCCGATATGGCATCTGTGCTCTTCTGCATTCCATCTGAGACAGCCTTGTGTTGGGCCAGATGGGGTAATGACTGAACGGTCAAACCCTCATGTGACTTCCTTTTGAAATTCAAATCTTAACCTTTCTGAAAGTCAACCTCAGTTCGTCGGTTGAAAGTCTTGATCTTCATCTGAGTGGTCTTCAGCTGATGTTCTGAACTGTTAGACTCTCAGCTGACTTTGAACTTCAAGCAGTTAATCTTCTTGTTCGAGTTCTACAACTGAGGTTCTGAAACTGAACACTCAGTTGTCTTCCTTGTATTTACTCAGTTGGGTTTGAACCCTCAGATGACTTTCCTTTTCATCTGATGTTCTCTTCCTTTCTACTGTTTCTCATCTGATGAACGCTCAGTTGGTTTCCTTCACAACTGATGTTCTGAAGACTTCCCCTTGTTTGCATCTGAACATATGAACTCTCAGTTGTTCTTAATCATAACTGATGTTCTGTCTGAGTGATGCCTTGTTGCCATCTTTTAGCTGGAGACCTGTAAAGATAAAATCTCAACTTTGCTCAAATAGCGAGCCTAATTTCTAACATTAGGTTCTGGCAACATTTACTCGGTTGGGGTCAGTCGGTTTTGGAATTCATCAAAACTCATACTAATAAATTTCCCAACAATAGTCAATATCATCGAGTATACTGGTTGCCTAGTGGACTTATTATACCTTGAACTAGCCCTCCTTAGTGTATACTGAGACAACAATATTGACACAATATTGTCTCAACCCTCCTTCGTTCTCACGTTTGTGTCCATTACCGGCCCTGGAACACCCTTTGGATTCATAAGTGCATCTTTTGAAGCGGCCACACTTCACACTTACATAGGTGATTCTTATTCTCAAGTATCCTGCTATACTTATCCTCTTCGAGGTATCCAAGAATCATTAAAAGTCAAAGACTTAACCTCACCACGTGCAGATTTTCAAACACTCACTGTTCTACAGAGAATAGGTAAGTTCGAGTGTTTACCTCTCGGACTCTTATAGCTTAGTTTTCCCATTGAACCAAGTTCTTGGGATCCTCCAGTCATCATGGTTGGGTTACCACTATAATCATCCTTAAGTCGTGGATTTTAAACCCATTCCCTCTAACACTTTATACATTTGATCTCGATTAATACTCTTAGTCAGTGGATCTGCTAAATTATCTATTGACTTTACATAGTCAACTGAGATAACTCCACTAGTAATCAAATGTCTCACGGTATTGTGTCGTCGACGAATATGTCGAGATTTACCGTTATACACATGATTTTGTGCTCGTCCGATAGCTGACTGACTATCGCAGTGTATTAATACTGAAGATACAGGTTTCGTCCAACAAGGAATATCCTCGAGGAAATTTTTAAGCCACTCGGCTTCTTCACCAGCTTTATCCAAAGCTATGAACTCAGATTCCATTGTGGACCTAGCAATACAACTTTGTTTCTTGGATTTCCAAGATACAGCACCACCCTCCACAGTGAATACATAACCACTCGTTGAAAACGAGTCTTTTGATTCAGATATCCAATTTGCATCACAGTACCCTTCAAGTACAGGGGGTTCTCTAGTATAGTGGATTGCAAAATTCTGAGTATATTTTAAATATCTCAGAACTCGTTCAAGGGCTTTCCAATGTTCCACACTTGGATTAGTCGTAAAGCTACTCAATTTATTCACCGAGCATGCTATATCAGGACGGGTACAGTTTGTTAAATACATCAAACTTCCAATGATCTTAGCATATTCTGTTGCATCAACAGGCTCTCCCTTATGTACACTCAAGTGTACACCGAGTTCCCAAGGCGTCTTAGCTATTGGTTTGTCATACGCGTTAAATTTCTTTAACACTTTCTCTACATAGTGAGATTGCGTTATAGAAATTCAATTAGGTGTTCTTAGAATCTTAATTCCAAGAATCACATCAGCTAAGCCCATATCTTTCATGCTAAAGTTTCTATTTAGCATCTTTTTCGTTTCTTGAATCACACAAGAATTACTCTCCATGATCAACATGTCATCTACATAAAGACACACTATAACATAATCGTTATCAGACTTCTTAATGTAGACACATTTGTCACACTCATTGATTCTAAAATCATTTGACAACATTACTTCGTCAAATTTCAAATGCCATTGAAGCAACCTAATGGATGTAAGCCTAGTCACTGGTGAGTAGGTGTCGAAGTAATCATATCCTTCTCTTTGTCTAAAACCTTGAACTACAAGTCGGGCTTTATATTTGTCAATAGTGCCGTCAGACTTGTATTTCTTCTTTAGGATCCACTTACATCCTAAAGCTTTGCACCCAGGTGGAAGATCTACTAACACCCAAGTGTGCATCTTCATAATAGAATCAATCTCAATATCAATTGCTTCTTTTCAAAGAGCCGCATCCGAACCAGATAAGGTTTCTTTGATCGTCATCGTTTTTCCGTCTAACATTAAGACAACGTAATCCGGTCCATAGATTTTAACTTTTCTAACTCGGTTTTCAGGTCTTGATTCTACATCCACAGGTTTAGACCTTGGTCTTTTCCTATTCGGTGGTCCATAAAACACCGGATTAGAACTCGTGATTTCATCTACAACTCTAGAACTTGTAGCTTCATCTACAGGTTTAGAACTCGTAGATTCGTCTTCAACTCTTTTACTAGAGTTAGACACAACCTTATCCTTATTAGGATAGATATTCTCAAAGAATATAGCATTCCTAGACTCAATCGTTGTTCCCACATGTACATCGGGTATTTCTGATTTGTGCACTAGAAAACGATATGCACTGCTATTAAGCGCATAACCAACAAAGATACAATCTACCGTTTTAGGTCCAATCGTAAGTTGTTTTGGTAAAGGCACTTCAACCTTAGCTAAACACCCCCACACTTTGAGGTATTTATACGAAGGTTTCCTTCCTTTCCATAGCTCATAGGGATCACATCTTTCTCTTTGAGTGAAATTTTGTTCAAGATATAGTTAGCTGTTAAAACAGCTTCCCCCCACATGTTTTGGGCTAATCCCGAACTAATCAACAAGGCATTCATCATCTCCTTAAGTGTTCGATTTTTCCTTTCGGCAACGCCGTTTGATTGTGGTGAATAAGGAGCCGTCGTTTGATGAATTATACCACTTTCGTTGCATAATTTGGCAAACGGAGCTACATATTCTCCACCTCTATCACTTCGAACAATCTTAATTCGACAATCAAGTTGATTCTCGGCTTCATTCTTGAAGTTTCTAAAAGCTTCAATAGCCTCGTCTTTACTTCTCAACAAGTAAAGATAACAATATCTTGTGCAGTCATCAATAAAAGTAATAAAATACTTTTTACCACCTCTAGTTTGCACAAATTTTAAGTCACATAAATCGGTGTGAATTAACTCTAGAGGTGTAGTGTTCCGTTCTACCGACTTAAACGGTAACTTAGTCATTTTATCTTCAACACAAACTTCACACTTATCTTGTGAATTGTATTCACTAATGTTTAGTAAATTCATATTTACTAATCTTTTTATAGCATTTAGATTCACATATCCAAGTCTACAATGCCATAAATCAGAGCACTCAAGCAAGTAAGCAGAAGTAGAAACATTTTTATTAGCAACTACCTTAGGAGGCTTACAAGCTCTAACACTAAGTTTGAAAAGATCATCACAGGCATAACCCATGCCGAGAGTCTTTCCCCACTTACGAATTACAACATGATCACCATGAAAGTTCAAAACAAAATCTTTTCTAGTCAACCTAATGCCAGAAATTAGATTCTTTCGGACTGTTAGGACATGCAACACATCCTTCAAAGTAATCTCCACGCTTGAGGTTAGTTGGAGAACCACAACGCCCATTCCAACAACTTGAGAAGTTCGGCCACTAGCCTCGGTGATTGATTTGTCATCAACCTCTTTGTAAGCGTTACACAAGTTTTGGTCGACACAGATGTGCACAGTAGCACCAGTGTCCACGAACCAAGCTTTCGGGGTAGCCACATGATTCACTTCGGTGATCATAGCCACGAAGTCCTCCTTGTCCCACTTGTCGAAGTCCTTCTCGATGTTGTTGACATTGCTCTTAGCCCTCTTCCTTTCCGGCTTCTTACAATTCTTAGCCATGTGGCCAGGTTTGTCACAGTTGTAGCAATTGCCATTGAACTTTGACGGCTGAACAACTTGTTTACCCTTGCCCTTGTAATTAGCATTTGGGCGAGGGCGCTTGTGAGACTGACCACCACCTTGTTCGGTCAAATTGGCCTTCCCCTCCATAGAAGCTTTCGCCTTTTGATCACGACTCCTCATAAGAGCCTCCACTTGAAGCTTTGACACCAAGGTCTCCACGGACATTTTTGAGCGCTTGTGCTTCAAGTGACTTTGAAAATCCCTCTAACTTGGAGGCAACTTCTCAATCATTACCGCAACGGAGAGCGCATCGGCCAAGGGCATCCCTTCGGCTTGAACATCGTGTGCAAGAGCTTGAAACTCTTCCACTTGCTCCATCACAGGTCGAGAATCGACCATCTTGTAGTCCAACCATTTGGCTACGACGAACTTTTTAGTGCTCGCCTCATCAACTTGGTACTTCTTACCAAGAGCCTCCCACAACTCTTTAGAAGTTGTGTGAATTCGGAACACCTTGTAGAGACCACCATTCAAGTACGTTAGGACAGTGTAATGACAAAGGTAATCTCCAATTATCAAAGCCGGAACGAACTTCAAAGATCGTCTCCTCTTCACTTGGTGTCACCGGCTTATCTTGAGTCAAGAAGCCAGCAAACCCCACCGTGGTGAGGTAGAACAACATCTTCTCTTGCCAATACTTGAAGCCTTTGCCCGAGAAGATAGGAGGTTTCTCGGCTAGCCCCAATGTCCTCGACATTTGCAGCGGGGCCATGGTAGAGGACTGACCGCCTGTTTGCCCAAATAGATGGGCAGATGAGGACCCAATCGTGGCAGAGGTGGTAGAGCCAATGGTGGCTGAAGCGGTGGAGCCAACGGTGGCGGAAGCTGTGGAGCCAATGGTGGCGGAAGCGGTGGATCCGTTGGTGCTAGACATCCTCACAACAAAGGTATTAGTTTCGATAGTTTTTTAAGTCAATATTAAAAGTCCAGAAATTGATCTCCAAGCTCGAACGGGCAGCAACGGAAATTTCTTCTTGCGATTGTAAAAAATAACCCGGGTGCTCGTTCAAACTTTTACAATGGAAAAAATAGAAGAAACTGGACTAGAAATAAAATAATTAGACCAACAAAACAGTAAATCGAAATTACACGAAACAAGAAACAAACTCAAAGATTTGTAGCCGAGTCGAGATAGAATCTCTGCCTGCAAGAAGAAATTCGCCCCGGTAGTGCTCTCGGTTTGGCGATCCTTCCCCAAAGGTAAAACGGCTTCGTCTCGACGGATGTAGCACCACAAGTCTGGCGAGCTCCGGCGAACGGAATGAAGATCAAGAACTTGAGCTTAGACAAATGAAATGCTATGAATTTTTGTGAGGGATAGAATGCAGATTTTTTTATATGCAAAAAACCATGCTTCATGTATAGGCTATTTATAGGCTACTCACATGTGGGAGGATTAATGCTACAATAACAGTAGCCGTAGCAGTTTCAATTGTACTCAAGTGTCATCAAAATGGCTGTTACACAAATTGAACGAAATCAATTTGATTAAATTCCCTGGGCGGTTTCATGGCTGAAAGCACATTCTGGAAACGGCAATACCACTGCTTGTATTTCCATATAGTATTAAACAAACTTTTGTTTAATTAGTTAATGGGCCGAGCCCAATTGCAAAGGATTAAAGCTTGACAAAGCTTAACCAAAGTCACGTGTATAACTTAACAATTGGACCAAAAAATTAATATAAACAATTCTAATGTTTAATTAATTTGCTAATACAAACAAATGGGTCGTACCCAATTGTTAATAATTTGATTAATTAGCTTTTATCTATCAAGCTCAATTTAATCAAATTTAAAACCCCAAAACGACACTAATGTCCACGAATTTGTCTCGATAACAAACTCGTCTCCAACACACAACTCCAATATATCACTTCTTACTCACCATAATAATGGTTTTGAGAACATGAATATATTCCGATTATTTACTCTACAAGTAACACAATCCTTCATTATTTAATTCTCAATAATTAAATAATAAATCGCCATAAATAATGATTTACAAACCATTATTTCCAACAGGTCCTACATAAGTAGAACTATTAATTACTTGCAATTATTCACAGCAAGATATACAAATGAACATGAAAGATAATTTACAACACACATAAGTTTCAGCTTTCAAATTCCTCAATGTGTTGAAATAACACATTCAATATTTTACACATCTCTCTCGCTAACCAGGTCCAAGAAAATCGTAAACTGAGTGGATTTTGATTCCAAAGTATATATTTATGACTTAATTCATGAATACATATTATACAAAAAATTAAAAAAAAAATCTGATTGTTTATAATACAAATATTGGGATATTGATAATTCACAACGAAAATCGACCGAAACAACCATCTTATAAGATCTCCACTTGCGAAATTTTTCTTATTCTTTAACCAAAACGAGTAATCTTTGCCTTGTCTCCCATAACCAGAGACATCTTTTTGTATGACATATTTGAAGAAGATCTCCCCACTGCTCGACTCTTTGTCTCTTCTTCTAAGCATGCAGCTACCTCCATACGTGATGTCATTGCTAAAGTTTGTGGACGCTTCCCCTTTTGTTTTCCACAACACTACAAAAGAATAGGAAAATCAACAAGCAAGCAAATAGACCAATTAATCGATTGTCGAACTGTTTAAAATGTTCCATCATGAATGACAAGCACTTCTGCTCATCTATAAACTTAAGTGCTTGAGAGATTGCTGTTATTATTTCCATTAAACAATGTTGTCAAAGAATCAACAATAAGATGAGATGGCCGCAATAATTACAAGGGTTCAAGAACTGAACTACCTCGTGTAGATGTCACTAAAGCTTCTGCTTGCCACCGTATCTACATTAAAGAGCATAAGGTTCAATTTACCATAAAATATAATATCAGAGCAAGCTTCCAGAAACATATAACTGCTGTAAAAATTTGCAAAATGTGATTTTAACACAACTATTAAAACAAGTGACCTCGACAAATCATGCTAATGCATATGAGAAACATCAAATATGTTGTTGTATGCATACTATTTAACTTCTATCACTTGTTATCCGATGAGAAATGTTTTCTGTTGCTAAAGAATTAGTGGCAGAAAAAATAAAGTCAAAGATTAGATGGTAAAAATACAATTTAGCCATTGAATATAGTCTATTTATATAATTTTATTCTCAGTTGCAACACACCAACCCATCTTCACATTAATCCACGTGAAAATTTTCACAAGAAATGCTCAAACAAATAAATAATAAACTCTAATCACACGTTGAGTATGAAGCAGACAAAACAAACACTACAAGAAAAATGGTAATAAACTATGCATTAGACGACGGGAAATTTACTCGCGTTGTCTATAAGAAAATAGACGACGGGAGATGCATGTGACGTCCTATAAGCAATTAAATAGACGACGGGACAGATTTCCCGTTGTCTATTACCACCTTCATATGGTTATAGACGACGGGACAGATTTTCCGTCGTCTTTGATTATAATAGACGACGGTACATGTCCCGTTGTGTACTTCACCTTGGTTATAGACGACGTGCTTTCGAATCCCGTCGTCTATTACCGCATTTTAAAATATATATATATATATATATATATATATCGTAACACGTCGTTTAACCTTTGGCAATTCTTTTTTTTCTCATTTTTTTTTAAATTAAAAAAGTTGAAAAACAAAAATTCCCTAATTGAACTCCCGCTCGTCTTCTCCCGCTCGCCTCTTCTTCAACTCCCGCTCTTCTTCCTCAGGCAGCCTGCCTCCCGCCACCACCGCTGTCTCAGGAAATGGAATCACTCCCCTCCTCCGCCGCGCACCCCCCCCCCTCAGCCGCGCACCCTCTAACCTCTAATCCTTATAATTTTCTTTATATTTTATTGACTTTTACAAATCTTGTTGGAACCAAAATCCACAAATTTCTCACTCCTACTTCTCGACACGCCCCCCCACCGCCTCTCCTCCGCCACCGCCTCTTCTCCGCCACCGAATTCCCTCGCTGCTCAGCTCCATCTTGCTCCGGCTGCTCAGCGGCAGCAAAGACAAGACCGTCGACTTCCTCACTACTCAGTGGCGGCGGCGAAGACAAGACCCTCGCTGCTCAGCTCCATCTCGCCCTCGACATCCTACCCAAGTTTAGGGTTTCTCTATCTATTTCAATTTTGTTTAATTGAAAACTGTAATAGAATGTGGAACTCCATTAATTAATTTTAAGGACTTCAATTTGGAGTTTCTGTGTTCTTCAATTTGATGCAAATTCCAAGGACTTCAATAAAATAGTTGTTTATTGAGATTTCGATATCTCTGATGCTGTTGCTGTTTTACTTTATTTGTTTTTTCAATTTCTTCTACTCTGTATAATATATATACATAGTAGATGTTGGTGGCCCAGCCAGAATTAAAGTGCGTTTTTGTGACTATTAAGCTTAGAGAAAATAGCAATAGGTAATAATCATATTAAGCAAATTATATGGAAAATTCTGGTGACCTTTTTTTTAAAAAAAATTTGGACAGAGCTGGTTCATGCCCAGGAACAATGATCTTGGTACCCTGAAGAAGTGCTTCATTTCCTCCATATTCTGCTTCGTTTGCAACGAGTGTTTTCTTGCTAATGACATGATAAATCTTAGTCACGGCAGTTATGAAAGCTGGTTCAACATTTGTTGCCTCAAGTGCTGATGTTTCCATAAAGCATAGAGTCTCCCTCTGGGCGAACTCTTTAGCATCTTCAGTTGATACAACTCGTTGTGTTTCCAGGTCAGATTTGTTGCCTACGAGCATAATGACTATATTCTTGTCAGCATGGCCACGCAATTCCTCCAACCACCTAGCTATATGATCAAATGATTGACGTTTAGTGATATCATAATTGAGCATTGCTCCCACTGCACCTATGTAATATGCACTCGTCACCGCCCTATATCTGAAGTCAATTGAGTTTTGAAATCCAAGTGAAAGAATCAGCAAAATGGAATCTATAAAACAGGCTTTTCCTCTCTTGAATGGATAGTAAAAAGGAAACAGAAAGTGAAAGCAGGATAAAAGGCATTGGAATGTAATGCTGATTTTTTCTGTAGTTATTTGCTGATTTTCTCATGCTTGTATGGTTATTGCAGCCTGCAAGGCTAGAGGATCCGATCTCATAGTTCATTTCAAGGTAAAAATCTATCTATTTTTTCACTTTTGGTGTTCCCTTCAGCTCGATTTTTCAACTATTTTCAAGCTTAGACAATTTTTTGTTTTAATTGGTTGTTCTTGCTCCTTATTTTGCTCGATAGATTTCTTAGCGCACAGTTATCTTACGAGTCGTATGTTGATGTCGATTAAGTTTATTGTCTTTGAGATGTAAATATGCAGTTTTCATGAGCATGATGTTCTTTTTTTTAATTCTAACCATGGTTGTTTGTTGCTTCTTGCTTTGTGAGATTTGTTTGATTTGATTCTTGCAATTTTTGGTAATATTTATTATTCTTCAATAAATAATTTTAAATCACTATATAGAGTTTCTACTTGATTTGTGAATTGAAAACGAGCAACAGTTGTCTTTAGAGCTATTGAAAGAGCAGAATAACTTATGTGATTTTCATGGTGTGGAGGAATGGTTTGAGGATCGAAAAAGAGAGTTCCTTGAATTAAAGGGAGAGTTTTTGGCTTGGAAGGGAATGGGCTGTTGATGTGTTTATGATGTTTCTTGGTTGTTTTGAATGATGCCATGACCCATGATTGGAATATTTTTCTCTTTACATCATAGGCCTAAGTAGTAGTAGTACTGGTTATCAGTTTCTACCGTCTTTATCTAGATTCTACTGTCTGAAAATTCTGAGGTGAAATTTTCTTTGGTGTGGACGAATTAAATGGGAAGAGGATTCTATGTTTTGAGATCATTTGATGTGCGGAATCTGCAGATTGTGTTAGACGATGATGAAACTAAGAAATATCATCATTAATTGCATTTTTTTGACTTTCTCTCAAGTTTATTGACTCTTGAATCTTGTATTGTATGTACAGTATATTCTTGTTTCATTTACTATTATTTTATTTTCTTTTATTTATGAACATAATAAAAGGCCACTCACTATTATGATTTATGTACTCCTTCCATCAAGAAGTGGGAATATTGTACTTGTTCCTTTTATCTTTACAATTTTCATTATTTCACAAAGATACGTGTGTTTTTAATTGTGGGATGGGGACAGATGAATTTGGAGAGGATATTTTCCTTTTCGGCTTACGTTGAAATTGATGAAGTGCGTATGGAGTGGACTGATTTTGTTGACGAATTTACTGAGTGATGATGGTGAGTTTTCTTAGCCTTTTACCCTTTTAATTATTTTAATTTTTTATGAAATTTAAGATATGAAAATGAAGTAGTGGTTTTCATTTAGATCAATATGAGTATCGGCGAAGGTTGATTCCCTTGTGGGAAGTTATCGAGGTATGAAACTCTTAATTAATTCCCTTCGGGTTCAATTGACATCCCTACTATGTAATACGCTACATGAAAGATATCATTGAAAATGAAGGATCTAACTCCCCCATCCCAATGTCTTTATTTGTAAGTTTATTTTACTTTCAAGGTTCATTTTTATTTATGATCTAATTTTATTTTTATTTTTATTTTTATTTATTTCTAGTTTAACAAAGGATATTATTCAAGAAATGAAATTGATGAAGTGCGTATGGGGTGAGTGGGCTGATTTTGTTGACGAATTTACCGAATGCTATGGTAAGTTTCTTAGCTTTTTACCTTTTTAATCATTTTTATCTTTTATGAAATTTTGAGATATGAAAATGAAGTAGTGGTTTTTATTTAGATCATGTAGATGGAAGTCACTTGGATGCATGAATGGATGGATGGCTTGGTTGAGTTTATAACGGAATTTTTGGAGACATTGTTATTGTTTTGGAGAGTAAGACAATATAAATACTTATTTTTGTATTTAAGATTATTTGAAGACATTATTATTGTTTTAAGGCTAGTTGTATAATAAAAGTAATTGTATGACTTTTAGTTTATAACAATATATTTGATTTTATGATCTGCGATATTTATGATATTATCATTTGATTGGAAAAAATCAATATTAATGTATTTAAATAGACAACAGAACCTGGTAATATAATAGACAACAGAAAAAACCGATGTCTAATAATCCTCAAGACGACGGTCTATAATAAAAATACTGTAGTCTATATTATAAAAAGACAACGGGGATTTACCGTTGTCTATAACGTATATAGACGACGAGAATTTACCGTCGTCTATATAGCAGATTTACCGTCGTCTATAAGGCATATAGACGACGCGAATTTCCCGTCGTCTATAACCACGCCCAATAGACTACGAGGCTATAGACGACGGGAGTTTGTTATAGATGACGCGAATTTCCCGTCGTCTATAGCCTTTTTTCTTGTAGTGATAAATACTAAACTAAAGATATTAAACAAGACTCTCCCATGAACTGTATAGAAAGACGGAAGTAGTATTAGTTGTCGTATGAACAGCAAATGAACAGTAATTAAAAGAAGAGAAGAATAATAGTACTATAGTTTCGAATTTACCTATTTCCAATGCCGTCCATACCAAATGCTTCCACCGTTCCACGTTGGAAGAGGAGATGTTGTAGTGTGACATGTTTTAAACACAAGTTTTGCAGAGACTTTGAATATTTATACATGTTGTACATATATGATTTCGATCTGTTAATCTTGCTGAGAGTAAATTATGTTTCACCGGCGGTGAAAAGGTGGAATAAACGGAATGGGATGGAGCGGTTTGGCAGCAGAGCGACGGTGGAGAAGGCGGCGGTTGATCGGAAAACCAAAGCAACGGTGGGTTAGAGAAGGGCGGCAGAGTATTTTAGGTTTTTTTTTTTTTTTTGAGCAAGAGTGTTTTAGGGTTTCATAATATTTCGATCGATGGATTCAATATTTATATGCGGTAAATAATACTCCTCCCATCTTAATTATTTGATGTTATGATGTTTTTGACTATTTTATGTATTATTATAAATAAATGACGTTTGTAACTGTGCCTTATGTTACTCTCATTAACTCATAATTTATGTATATTGAAGTTTCCTCTATTTTCTTACGTTCAAAAGAATGGATGCAAATAGATAATTATTTAAGTAAGGACAGTTTGCGTACAAATTTAGTTTATTAATATTTCTTGCAGAACCTCAAAACGTTATATAATAATTAAAATGGGAGGGAGTATATCTTTTAATTTTTTAGGGGGTAATGATGTATGATGGAATCATCTGAGTATGGAATGACCATACCATTCATATAGTAATTTTCAATTTCATGACTGGTACCATATTATCGTAACTTGCAAGGAATGGTCATTTTTGTAGGAATGATTAATCCCATAAATATGGATTTGAGTCATTCCTCCACTCCTCTTTGTATGAATTATCCTCTTTTCAAGAATTATTATTATTATTATTATTATTATTATTATTATTATTATTATTATTATTATTATTATTTATTAAAAATTATAATCAAAATAATAATAGTAAAGTAAAACTAAAGATAATTATTAATTATTAGTTCAATATTATAAATATTATTCCTAATTATAATAAAAAACATTAATATGAAATAATAATAAATTATACAATCATAGTAATTGTTAATTAAGATCAGCGGCAAAACTTCACTCTACTCACACAATCAACTGAGAATTCTTCAACCGCAACTACAGACTCTCAAGAATTGAAGAATCTCTTAATTGAATTGTAGTGCAGAGAATCAAATAATATGAAAATAAAACGATGGAGACAGAGAATTACGTGGTTCGATCTTACAATCTACGTCCACGGGTGGAACACCGAAACCTTCAGTAGTCAATCAAGGGAGAGAACTAATTACAACCACGAGAACGAAGAAGAAATATATATGCACTGCAACTCACATTCCTCACTCTTCTCTACGTTGCTATTCAGCTACAATGTAAAGTAGCTAAAAACAAGTAAATAAACTGCTCCAACTAGATCTGATCCAAGCCGTTGAAGATGGATGGTAGAGATCACCATTCACCTCTTAGCTCAACTGCCTAACCGACTTGAGCTCCACACTTTTGAATTTTGCAGTCCAAGCCAAACTCATTTGCTAACAAATCCTTGAAGCTTTGATTATTACTTATTTTTTTAAAACCATTCTTTCTGTTACAAGATTAAAATGAGGGATGACATGATGAAGTCATAACTCAAACATAATTAGACTTAATGTGTACCAACATTATGCAGTAGTTAATTATGTTTTATGCACGCTCTGAATCTTTTTATACTCCATTGTGAGTTGTTGTGTGCATGCATGTGTATTTAATCTTACATTCCTTTTTATGCATTTTCCAACGTAGATGTGTTTGGCCTGATATATATTCAGATAGACTAGAAATTTTCGATGGGTCGGCTGTGGCTTTTGTCGTTTTAAGGATGTCATGTCTTTTCTGATTAGTGTCAGAAAGTTGTCAAGATCTTCTACAGTCGTTTATTATGCAACGGTACACATTGGCGGAACTACAGCCAAGCAAGGGGTTGCTCAGACACCCTCCAAAATTTACTTTTTTTTATCGTTAATACTTGTGATTGTCATAAATTTTATACTATCGGCCCCATTGTGTTTAGAGTGTGGATAAGTATTTTAAGGGATAAGGACTCCATTTCTTAAGGAATATATACAAAAGAATTAATCAAGTTCGAGCCAACATGATCTACGAAAGAAATAAACTTCATGCTGCATATAATAGTAAAGCTTCCCCGAAGGAAAATTTCTGGTTCCGCCCCTGACGGTACATATTAATAGTTTGGCTTTGAATGTTAAATTTTAAATGTTAGATTTTATGTATTAACTATATCAAGTAAAGTGTGTGGTTATATAGCTTATATTATTTGCAACGGTTTTCATATTATTATGCCAACTCTATCTTAAATGTTAGATTTTATGTATTAAATATCTCTCCACTATCTGTCATCACCGGCGTCGGGGCAGATGATGAAGTACTGTGTACTCGGCTCATCACATTTATTCTTTCAACCTTTTTCTCATTACGACTTGTTTAATTTCACACAAACTCTTGAGTTTCCTACGTTTGCTTTTCCATTTTAAGAAGTAGCGCATGTCAAGGTTAGGTTGAGGTCGTCACTGGTCGGATTATGTCTTCGACAGTTACATATTTTGTCTAGACGTGGATGATGTATTGAAGTCGGACGTGATCGATCTACTTTGTGATGCCACCATAATTGTCCATTCAACGACTTCAGTTTGCAGAAATATTCTTGTTTTGCCTTTTCCTTTGAAGACTGGAAATGAAAAGTGTCACGGCAGCATTGCCTTCGCCAACCTGAAAATAAGAAAATTACCATATTTCTTGACATAACAAGTTGAAGATAAAACGTATAAGGAGAGATGGGTCGCAGGCTAACCAATCTAACAGGCAGCAGCATATATCTTGGATTTTCTTGCGAGACGGGGTGGATCTGGATAATTGTCACTCTCCTCTGCAGACCACCCTTTTGAAGAAGTTGTTTTCCAGTATTTTCAGCAGCTACCTGAACAAAATCTCAACAAAACAACTAAAAGACTTGAGATCAAATTAGACAAATTAAAGTACCACATGTCAAAAAGGCAATAGCTAACCTCTAAGGCTACCACTGCAGAGCTATCCTTCACTTTAATAAGTTTTGCAACCATGCATTTCACCCTAGACTTATCAAAATTCTTTTCTGAGTCGCGATAGTTGAATTGGACATTGCCCAATCTTGAAGAAAGTTCACGTGCTCTCTTGTCGAGTTTTGCACCATCTCTGACTCAGTCGTCCAATCCTAGGAGCATTCAGAAACCAAAATGAGGCAAAGATTCATATACCTTTTAATGAATTATTATATCATGTGATTCAATAGAAGGTATGATTCCATAAGTGTCTCATCATAGGAAAGAGATTCCAGTTCCTTTTTAACTTGTACCGATTTCTTTCCTCTTGGCATTTAGCTCATTTTCTATAGCAGCAGCTTTTTCAGAAGTTGACAATAATTGAGCTTTTTTCTCCTTCATATTCCTCTCAATCTGTACATAACAGAAGAACAAATCAGCTGCAAATGAAATACAAACTAACTACTTAACGTGGTAAATGATCAATAAATTTTAGGAGTCTATCAAGAGAATAGATATTACAAACTAATTCCCGATACCTTGGCTACGCTATCTTTCTCAGTTTTAAGATTGTCTTCTTGACTTTGGAGCGCCGAATACTCTTTCACCACATCATGTGAAAGTGCATCAACTTTATCTGACAATAACTTTAGCTCCCCACCCATATGCTTGCTTCTTTTTCTGCAGTCAGTTCAGATATTTGTGTCTCCATTTCCTGTGTTTCCTCAGTCATTTTTCCAACAGTAGAATCCATCTCTAACATCTCATTCTTTATGGTTTGAACGCCTTGAATAGTGCTATCCCGATGCTTTCCTGCTTGAACATATTCATAAGCAACACAATCAAAATCACTCGGCATTTCCATTGGCCCATTGCATGTACTGCATCCTCTCCTTTCTCAACTTCTCCTGAGCAGGGAGTATTTCCTGGTCCAGAACTCATCAACCTTGCTGTGCTTCTTCTCAAGGGTTTTAAGGGCTCATACATTCTTGTCCCAGCAGCTTCTTCCAGCATTGACAACGTTTCCGGAGGTTTCATATTCAAGACTTTAGTAATGCGCCCTTGCATTATAAGAAAGTGTGGATTATTTACATTTAGCTGAACTGAGTGGAAAACATTCTGAACTCGATTAGGCTGTGCCAAATGTCCATTGATCAAAGACTTGTTCCTTCCACCAACAACAATCTGCACAAAGCATTGAGGTTTTCACTACATAAAGTTTTAATGATGTAAAATCCCAAAGAATGCTTTTCATGAAAAACTCATTCCAAAGAAGGCTTTTCATGGACCAAAAACACTGTTCAGTGCTTAAAAACACATCTCCACAAGTAGTGTTTTCGAACTGGAACACTTTGCGCACAACACAGTTCGAGATAAAAAAAAACACATCAGAGAGAGCGCTTTTCATGCACCAAAAACGCTTTTCATTTGAAGTAGTGAACCGGAGTCCAATTTAATTATAAGTTAATGGGCTGAAGCCCAGTTTCTCGTTGGGCTTATCCTTTGAAATAATGGGAAAGCCTCTTTCCTCACGCAAGCCCGGCCCTCCATATTATGTACAGTAGCTCTGTCCCTTGTCTCTCCTCTGTCCATATTATCTGCAACTCCCGTCGCCTGTCTCTCCTCTCGGACCCCCTCGCCTCCGCCAGCCGTCGGTCTTAATATGGACGCTACCTACCAAGAAGAGTAATTCATTTCTTCTCACGCTACGCTTCTTATACTTCTTCCTTCTTCATGAACAAATTTTACGGAAAGCATGCCTCTGAATTCATTTTGCCTTTCTCTCAATTACTTTTTGTCTTGAATTGTTTGGGTCGATTTGGAGAATATTAATATAATTCAGGTCAATTAATGCGCATATGTTTACAACTTATTATCTTTCGAAACTGGAGGGGGGTTAATAGTGCATACTAACATACATGAAATTTAATTAATTTCTGCTGAATTGGTGTTATAGCGATATGCTTTTTTTCCCTTTTGGAATTTCTGCTGCTTTTGGTTCCGTGTTCTTTGTTGTTTGCTGCCTTGCGCCTTGAATTTATCTAGGGATTTTCATACAACAATTTTGGAGAGTGAGCTGATGCACGTCGTTGTATAAGAATCAACTAGTTAAGAAGTGGTATTTGGCGTCAAGTTGAATTGGCAATGAAACTCTCTCTTTTTTACCTTTAATGTTTTTACGAAAACTACTACAGAATTCTTAATCGTCTCATTCTCTTAAGTTTTAGCACGGCTAATTTTGAGGCTACCTCTTAACATTTGTACTAGAATGTGATTCGAATATGTCACAGTGTCTTCATTTTGTGTCCCAACCTCTCTTTCACTTGGAGTTTCAACCAATCTAAGACAACAATTAAGCAGAGTGAGTTAATGTTAAACAATATATAGTTGAGTTGCATTGCATTCTTGTTTAGCAGAAATGAATGAATCCATGTATCTAAGCTAAGAGAATTTCCAAGCTGTAAGAGATTGAATTGGTGTTCCTTTCCATCCCACAATCAAAGCCTTCCCATCAAACTGTTCCAACACCAAACTTGCTTGATACTTTGCTGACTCACTCAGCTCCTTTTCCATCATCCCAAACCTCCTCAAATACTTCCTCCACACTCTCACCTTCACGTTCCTCATCATGTAAATATATGTAACTTGACTCTTGAAATTCAAATTCAGTTTATAATTTAGCCAACACGAAAGGCATCAGAATTAATAATCACTCTTCTCTAATATCTCAATGGTCTATCTCCAACATTTTCGTCGCTTTGCTATGCCAACCTGCAACTATAGCTAAGGTAGTTTCAACCCGTAGACAAATATGGCTATGGACTAGAGATATGGATAGGGCTGTAGGGAAGATAAGTTCGGATCCAACTCTCTCTCTCTCAATATATATACATATATATATACTTTTAGCATCGCTTTGTCCAATACAGTTGATCATGTAATTTAACATTCAGCAGTTTTATCTACCTCTGTTTAGTGCTTTTTTCGTATTCAACATGATATTTTATCTAGGGGTTTTTGGTAATTTCTGTAAGATGTCAAAATTCTTGATTTCAGATTTGTGGAAAGGCGAATGCAGATATAATTTAAACAGGCTAGCCAAAATTTATGAGGGGAAAAAATAAAAAATTTCCCAAGGAGAAAAAAGACATCTATCAATTTTCTTCAAATTAATTGGAACCCTAACCAAGAAGAAGCACAGCCTGGGGTATTTTGAACAAGTGGTGAGTTTGTATGATGGCAAGAAACAAGCGTTCTTTATTAAAGATCGTCATCTCAAGTTTTGCGCTAAGGAAATCGCATACCTCACTGGATTGCCCTACAAAGGACAAGTTGTTGAGAAAAAATCTTCATCCTTACCAACTTACTTTCTGAAACTCTGTGAAAGGTATGGTAAAGCTCCTTCCCAAGGGTCCATTTCTGATTTGCTTGAAATAATGACGATCGAAACTGAGAAGGACGAGGATGATTTCAAAAGACTACTTAACACCATGGTCTTTTTTGTCATTTCTGTTAAGTCCCAAGGGAAGGTGCGAAGGTGGTGCATGTTATTTTGTGACTTTCAAGAAGTTCAACATTAATTGGCCACAAGTAATTTGTGAACGCATACATACTATCTGAAAAAAGAAAGGATGGCTTGCGGAAGAAAAGCATAACGTGCATGGTTCAAGTTTTAGAGGCTTGGTTCAACATGCGAACAGTAAAGATGGAGATAAGTTAGCTCCTATATTAACCTACCTAGATCAAAAACTCACGAAGATTGATGCTGGAAATTATTTTCAACAAATAAATCCCGACAATATCTCTAAGTGTAGAGATCCAAAGTGTCATTCTCAAGAGAGGATCTTGGGCAATGAAGATGTGAAAAGGTTCTGTTACAAACGCAACAAGGACTGGGTCAGCAAGTGTTTTATATAAGCACCTGAAATACAAAGAATCTTAATTAATAATAAGAAAACTTTGCTACAAAATGTCCTTGCTTATTATTAATTAAGATTCCTTGTATTTTAGGTGCTTATATAAAACACTTGCTGACCCAGTCCTTGCTGCATCTGTAAGAGAACCTTTCCACATCTTCATTGTCCAAGATCCTCTCTTGAGAATGACACTTTGGATCTCTACACTTAGGGATATTGTCGGGATTTATTTGTTGAAAATAATTTCCAGTATCAAAATCAAACATCTTTTTTCGACTCACTAACTTAAAGGAAATTAATAACAGAAAAGTGTGAATTCTATTAAATTGGGAACCTACAACCCATGAAACAAATGGAATAATTATGAACAGTACCAAAATCCAAATTTGAGAATCTATATAATCTATCTATCTAATTCATTATAGCAATGTTTATTAGAGCAATTACAATCATTCTCTTTCCTAAGTGGATTTTTAAGGATTTTTGCTTGTTAATTATCTAAAAATCTCAACTTTTAGTTTAATTTTGGTATGTCTCAATTATCCATTAATTTATTATACAATTAATACAAAATATGTTACAAATCAGAATTGATAAAACATGAATAAACGTTACTTAATATGCATTTTCTCTTTATATACATTAACCTATCTCAATTATAGGGTCAGAGCTGATAATCCTAGCCCCAACTAATAATAATAATAGCCAATAGTATAACATACATTTCCACTTTCAATATATGGTATTTTATTAAGCAAATTAATTACGAATTAATAGTTTTCAATCAAACCATTAAATTCAACCGTTACAAATGCAATAATCATGCCAATCAAGTAATGAATTTCTCATTTTTAGACTTCTATGTGCTTATAAATTCTGTAATTTCACCACCAAAAACTCAAACACTCAAGTTCCACAGAAAATTATTGCATATGCAGTATGATTATTGTAGATGCATAATTTCATATCTCCATCATATTTTCAACGGAAGTTGAAGATTAACTACATGCACACAATGTTAGGAGTTGAATGGCTCGAACTCGAAATTGGTCAACAATGTTTGGCGCATAAAGATGAACATCAAGATGGAGATCAAGTATTTACTTATTAGAAAAAAAGAGTACAAGATTCTTGAACCCAGAGTCTATGTTGTTGTACTTATGTAGTCTATACTGAATTGAATAATTATGAGCTCTCCATTCATGTTATATTGGAGACCTACATATTTTGTAATGGATTATATTATTATTTATTGTGTAGGATATACTCTTTGTTCATGTCGTGAAAATTGTTTTATTTTTTCTATTGTATGCACTTCTCACAACTATGTGTGTATTGTATAACGCTAATTTATTAATTTATGAAATAAATATAAACTAATTATGAAAAAAAATAAAATTGATTCCAGTAGAAAATTGTCAAGCTATCATTGTATTCACTACCCTATGCAGGGGCGTTTCTTTAAAGTATGATAGGGCGTTTCTTCTTTAGTTTATAATTAAGTTGTGTTTTAAAATTCCATATTTTTATATAAATCCGGATCCGGTGCTACTAATACTAATCAATAACTTATAGTATCAATTAATTAATTTTGGCCGTTACAAAAGTATAGTCAAAATATTAATTGTAATAATAATTTTTCCATATTTATACTATTATTCTATATATAAATTCCAGAATTTTTAACTATGTTCTTTTCAATTATACTATTATTCAATTTTCAACTGGGAGTAGTAGCATCAATATTAGTTTGAAACATATCTTTCATTTGCGCTGGAAAAACTGGATTCGGGGAAATTGTATGTAAATCCAATAATCTACTCGAAATACGGAGAGAAAGCTTTCATGACTTGCTCATAAAATAAAGACAAAAACTTGGGTGCAACTGTTCCACCGTAGAACACCCGCCCATTTGATCCTACCCGCCCCTGACCCGACCCGTTTGACCCGGTCAAACTTCCTTTGACCCGGTCAAACCCCCCTTTGACCAGTTTTTTTTTTTAATTTCCAGTTTTTTTTTTAATTTATTTTTATTTGCCGCTTCTTCTATGGTCAAGACGCGAGCGAGGGGAGCCGAAGGCTTCGGAGCGAGCCGTAAAAGTCCAAAATGTTGTCCGCCGATTATCCTTATTTTAGTAATCGGAGCGAAGGCGGAGCCATAAAATCGGAGCCTTCGGCTCCGACGGGGACAAAAAATCTGGAAATTAAAAAAAAAAAAAAAAAAAAAAAAAAAAAAAAGAAACTGGCGCGTGGGGCCCATGCGCGGGGCGGGTCGGCGAATGTCTGGTCGGGTCGGGCCATGTGGTTATTTCCACGGTACATAGGTATGTATCGGAGTCCAACTCTAAAATAAATTCTAGAATTTTAATTGGAGTTTAAGAGCAAGAAATCTTCATGACTTGGTATTGATGAGAATTACTACACAGTGCGAGACTCATAATAAATAATCATTTTGTAATATATTTTTGTTTTTTTCCCCAATTGCTGCCGGTGGTTGATTTTCTTACATTATCAATTTACTATGATTTGAATATCGTAGAAATATGTGAAAAAAAGGAAATACGATTAAAATAATAAGAAATATGATGGTTTCACAATATTAGCGATAAGTATATAAGTATATGTACACACATTCAATATATGGAATTTTTTAAGCCAATGTTACCCAAGTATAAGCTGAGAGTCAGTTAATAATTTTTTCTTTTCTAATTTTACAGTGGGGTCCTTCTCGTTCCCCTCCTTCAAACTCCGATTCGTATTTTCATTGAGAAATCTGATCAGAAATAGAATAAGGATATTTCACTATAAATTTAGAAACTTATAATCAAAGTCACTTGCACAATTACTTGCATCTCTAAGCTTTAAAAGTCTCAGATATTAGGAATAGACACAAAAAATAATTACAAGCAGCGGCCAAAAGACAAATTTTTCTTGGCCAAAGACAAAGTTCTTTGACATAGAAAAAAAAACTTTAGAACTAGCGCATGAAGACAAGCAACAATATGTATTGGTTACCAAATCTTTTTCAGCTAGATTAGACTTACCTAATCTTCTATTTCAATAAAATGTAAAGTTATTGTACTAAATAGTTGAAATTTTATATTACTAATTGTTGTTCTCTTATTTTGTTGTCATGCTTCAAAAAATGAATGTATTTATTTGATAAATACTAATATATCCTTAGTAATCATGATTTCCAGTAACAAATTTTATCATTTGATTTTATATAAACAAAAATAATACTCCCTTCGTCTCGATAAGTGTGACCCGACGGGAGTGACATATGTTTTAAGAAATAAAGAAGAGTGGGAAAGGTAAGTGATTTAATTTTAGTAGAATGAATGAGACTGAGTGAGAGTGAGAAAATAAAAAGGTAACATATTAAGCGAGGTCATTTCCATTTATAAAAAAGTCACTCTTATTGTGAACAGTCAAGAAAGAAGAAAATAAGAATATACTTATCGTGTACGGAGTATTTTTTATATATATATAGTAGTTATACTACCCCTCCTATTAAAATACCCACAACACGAAATTCTGTTAAAATCATGCATGTAAAGTGTGTGTGAAATTGTGAGTGGCTAAAAAGTCTTACATTGAGTGGAGAAAGTGAAAAACAAAATACATGTTTTTGTGGGATGGTTAAAAAAATTGTGCATATTTTTATAGTGGAGAGAGTATAATATAGAATAACAAATTATTGAAGCAAAATATTTTAATAATATCAAATTTTCCTGCATATAGATGTCGGGAAATATCAAAGAAATTTCTTTTACCAATTTTATTACTTTTAATTATCTTCCATGCATCACTTTTTTAATGGATTAATTAGTAAATTAGTTAATTATTAATTTATTTTTAAACTCATGACAGACAATTTTTCATCTATTCTTTTCAACAATAACAATACTTTATGTTAAATTTTTCTAATCCAAACAATAGGGCGTTGATGATGTTTATGTTATTATTAATTTTCAAAAATACTACTTAGATATCAATGCCCTTTAAAAAAAATTATAAAAAAATTATATATTTGGATCTTAGCTGTTAAATTTGCACATCTTATTAGTATAATAATATCAAATTTTGCACATATATTTGATTCTATGACGTGTGCTTTCGGATTGTGAACTCGTCAATCTGCACAGGGATAACATAGTTTAAGATTGTGGAAAGCCCCGTGATAGAAAATAAAAGCCATGAGTTTTGGGTGTATTTTTTTTATTTTATTTTTTGTAATACATTTATATATTGAATCTTAATAACAAAATTTGCTCACATTTTAGCTAATTGATATCACTCAGTACTCAAGAAGATATGAAAGTTAAGATGATTCCATTGTTGTGTAAAAATAGTAAAGTCTTTGTTTTAATTGGATTTGAGATGAGTACAGATAAAGAAATTTTCATTTATGATAACAAATATTAAATGGAGCGCACCCGTCCCATCCCATTATAATTCCTAAATGAGCCCCAATAGATATGAACGTGAGTTTAGCCATGAAACTGACGGGTCGTTCCAAATTGATCGATAAAAAAGTATGGTTAGAACAAAAAAATTCTAATTCCAAAAAAATAGAATTGGTAATTAGCATATATTATCCAACAAGTTTGAGATGAGCACACACGGCAAAGTTTAATTCTAAATTAGAATTAAGATATAAACATGTAAGAAAATTTTGATTCGTGTTGAAAAATTATTTAATGGGTGGGTACCCGATCCATTGATATTCATTATTGAGCCCGTTAGGTAGAATAACAATTTAGTCATTATTGACAAGCCACTCTAAATAGACCGAAAAAGATGGTCAGGACCGAAAACTAAATTTACCTAATTTGATATTATTATCTTCTTAATTATTTTAAAAAATCAACATTAAGTATACTGGAAATTATTATTATTATTATTATTAATATAATGTTCGGCTTTTAATGAGACAGATAATCATATATCAATTATTGTAATAACTTACATTTAATTATTTAATTTTTTTAATAATTTTTTATAATAAACGAGTATTTCTATACGAGTTTGGATGGGCGAGTGATGAAATTCTATTTTAGCAGAGGAGACGACGAGGACTGCTACGAGAGTGAAAACTAAGAGAATGAGCGAGAGCCGTGTTTCTTCAACATCATGATAAAATTGCAGTGCGGCAAGGGACTGAGTTAGTTAGCAAGGACGATGATTTTTTTATTTTATTTTTCTGGGTTTAGGGAACCATTTCGAAATAGACAATAACTATTCAAAATGTGAGCAACGAAAATTCTAAGTCGAAGGATTTGAAATATTTATTTAAGTTTATGAGTAGTTCGATTTCTTTTATAGATGAGTATGAATAAAGAAAATCGAAACGGGTTCAAGTTTGAGACATGTTTGATGGGTGGATCCCAACCCGCCTATTGATATTCCTATATTTGGGATGGGTACCGATATAAAAATTGTGATTTAAGTTTGGTATAAATTTGGTGATTTTAGTAGGAAAAAAAGGTACAATCAATCGAGTAATTTGATTAGTCGTGTAACACTATTTAATGAATTGTCGCAATACTGTCACTTCAATATAAAATTATTTATTAAAATTTATACTTCTAAAATTATAATGAAAAGTGATTCTCTATTGATGCTCGACGGGTCGCACACTATCAAGTGTGCAGGGTTGCCCAATCACAAAATAAAATTGAAGAAGGGATGTATCATCATCCTTATTAGAAATATCGGTCCGTCGAATGAGCTTGCAATGGCACCAGAATGATAGTAAACTTGGGGACCACGTAATTCAAGCCAAATTAATTTCAGGAAAGGATGCGAACAAAAAGTTTTCAAAGTTTCCAATAGAAAGAATGATCATGACCCCCTCGAATTTTACTCACAGTCAATCTCTTTCCAACGTGGAACTAACTGTACTTGTTGAAACTAGTGTTTTGTTATGGTTAGTTGTACGTTGCTATCTCATGATTCAATAGCAAAAAAGGCTCTTAAAATTTTTTTATTTGTGATGACGACAGTAAGACATATGACACAACAACTAATGTGGTTTACGATTAAATTTTCGATTGATTGTAAGGTATTTACAATATTAATTATTTTAAAAAGTGATTATTATTTTTTTATGCATGAGTTTACTTTGATTTCTTTTGGTTTCCTTGCAGCTGAAAAAAGTTGAGAGAAATTGAGTATACCTCTTCTTTTCAGTTGAATTTTTATCATGGTATGTAATATAACAATTATCTTAGTGATTTGTCGTTGTACTACGACTTCAAACAAATTATTTAGTTGTATTTTGAAAATAAATATTATAATATTAAGTGATCCCGTCGAATTTCGACGGGTTACACACTAGTTATATGATATATTGATATTGGAATCGAACCCTTCAAATTAGATACCTTCATTGCTGCGACCACGAGATTTGAATGGAGAATAAGTCCAGCCGATTGTTTTTCAGAATCGTTTTTCTAACTTTTTTTTCATCCAAATTTCAGTAAGTTTTGGATATAGGAAAAAGAAATAATGAGAAACTGGCATTTTAGATTATAACAAGGTTGGATTTCGTTGAGAAGAAAATTTGGAAGGTGGGAGGAAGAGTGGCGCTAATTTAATTTTTTTCAAAAGCGAACAAAATTTTTGTTAGCGTAGGTGAACGAAAATTTTATCTCTATTTAAGAAGATAAATATTATTTGTCATTCCAGTCTATTTCCACTTTTACTCACACATTTTTCACATTTATGATTAAGTGTAGGTAATAATTATAAAAAAAAATATGGAGGTTACCAAACGTAAAAAAGTTAAATGACCGTTAAATACTAAAAAAATTGACTTTACTTCATTACCCACACTTATTCTAACATGTGTGGTTAAAATACCTACATATTTTTATGCGTGGTTGTTTATGTGTGGGCAAAATTCTAATTTTTTGTGTGATACCGGTGATGGATCTAGGGTTTGTAGAGATAGCAGAAAATAATAATAATGCGACAACACAAAGATTTACGTGGTTCGATCAAGGTGATCTACGTCCACGGGAGAGAATATAGAGAGCTTTTATTATGCTTGAGAGTACAATGAGTATTTGAACGTATTTACACCTCTAATCTAGCATCTATATATAGGCCTTAAATTGAGCCCTAAACCTTCTAGGATTCGGATTCCTTATACATATCTTGTTTCCCGGTACGTGCATATCCAATTCCCTTCCATAATAGGATTCGATCTTCTTCCAAAGTAGGGCTTCGTTAATGACTTTACTTGGGCCGAACTCTATGGGTCGAGCTTTGATATATAGGCCCAATCAGATTGGGTCTTAGATCAGGCCCAAGAAGAGGCCGGTACTATCAACCGGCGTTGTCGATACTGACGTGGCCGGCGCCGTAGACTTCAGAAGAGGCAAAGTTGATGGTATTGATGCTGGCGTTGCATTCTTAAGGGAGAACGTTGTCGCCGAAGGATGGATACGATGGCGGTGGCAAGAAGTGATCGACGGCGGAGGATGAATATGACGGATGCAAGAAGTGATCGACGGTGGAGGATGGAGACGAAGGCGGCGGTGGCAGGAAGAGGTCGACTGATGGATTCGGTGTGTACAACAGCGGATTAAATTCGTCGAAGGATGAATATGGCAAGTACGACGCCGGCGCGGGGAAGAATGTGGAGGAGGAAACGCCATTGCTTGAGATGATGAGGTGAATTATTGATCGATTGGGCTATTTGTGTTGTGTTGTATATATAGTTTTTTTTTTTTTTGCTAGTTTATTACTTGTATATAGTTAGTGGAAAGGATTTTGAGTCCCGTTTTGATAAGGAATGGGAAAATAACTGTTTAGTTATTGCGGCACAAGAAAGAGAAAAAGGCGCGCAGATATTTCGAGCTTCGACAACTGACGTGTATTGATGGACGGCTGAGATCAGATCACCTTTTCTCTTAGAAGTCAGTTATGTTGAGTTCAATAGTCGGTGGCGGCGAGCGCTTTCTTAGAAACTTCTTTCCCCTTTCTATTACAAAACCGGCTGAAAATCTCCCTCCTTTTCTCTCTGCGAAATCATTTGAATATTTTTTCAACAAAACCAAACCCTAGAGAGAGAGAGAAAGTAAAGATGAGTATTTATATTCCACTAGGTTTCCGATTCAATCCCACCGACGAGGAGCTGCTTAGGTGTTTCCTGTATCAAAGGATAGTGGATCTGTCTCGGCTGTCTTGGGACGTGTTAAACTATAAGAAAGAGAGAGTAACTGCATATCTGAAATTATGAAAAGAAGCTCAAATTCTATTGATCTTTTACTGCCCCTTTTATAGAGCTGTTTACAAGAGAGAATTCTAGAGAGTTCGTTCCGCTACACTCATTTAACTTACTAACTACTATGCTAACAGAATCAGCATATTTTCATAACTAACTTTGGACTAAGTATTGACTTCTATTCAATACAACCCCTACTGAAATGGAACTAGCCTTTTTCTAGAGGAAACTTGTTTACAAAATGTTGAAAACGTACAACAGAAATGGGCTTTGTAAAAATATCAGCAACTTGCTCTTCACTAGGAACATATCGAACATCAAGTTCCTTATTGAGGACTTTATCACGGACAAAATGGGTGTCGATCTCAATATGCTTGGTGCGAGAATGCATTACTGGATTCGCAACAATGGCTGCAGTACTCTTGTTATGACACCAGATAATGGGGGGATGAGGTAGAGTAATCCCAAGCTCATGAAGTAGTGATTTTATCCAAATTACTTCAACAGATGAGTCAGCTAAAGCTCGATATTCGGATTCAGTAGAACTCCGAGATACTACATTTTGTTTTTTGGAACTCCATGATAGAAGATTTGATCCAAGAAAAACACAGTAGCCGCCCGTAGATTTCCTATCATCTACAGATCCTGCCCAGTCAGCATCTGAAAAAACTTTAAGGTGAAGATAAGGAGACGAGTGAAAGACTAGACTGTGATTTATGGTCCCTTTGAGATAACGAAGCAAGCGTTTGCATGCTTTCCAATGAAATTCAGTGGGAGCTTGGAGGAATTGGCTGAGTTTATTAACCATGAAAGCGATGTCTGGACGGGTAAGTGTGAGATACTGAAGAGCTCCTACTGTGCTCCGAAATAATGTAGGATCAGAAAAAGGAGGGCTGTCAGATTTTGAGAGTTTGGAACCAGCGTCATATGGAGATGGTTGTGGCTTATTATTTGAAAGATTTGTTTTGGCTAAGAGATCACAAATATATTTGGATTGGTTTAAGTGATATGTGGTGGATGAAGTTTTGAGAACATGTATGCCAAGGAAGAAGCTGACACTCCCAAGATTTTTAAGAGCAAACTCTGTGGAGAGATTTTCAATTATCTGAGATATAAGAGTAGAGTCTTCTCCAGTTATGAGAATATCATCTACATAAACTAGGAGTAAGATGAGTTTACCATTCTGCCTCATATGGAAAAAGGAATGATCAGAGGTGGAGAAAGCAAAACCACAACTCATGAGATAGCTCTTGAGTCTGTCATACCAGGCTCGGGGGTCCTGCTTGAGACCATAGAGTGATTTTTTGAGTTTGCAAACATGATTTGGATATTGAGGATTCACAAATCCTTCAGGTTGCTGCATGTACACGGGATTATCTAGAGTGCCATTTAGAAAAGCATTGTTAATATCCAGATGCTGAATATCCCATTTGAAAGTAGCAGCAAGAGAGAAAAGTAATCTTACTGAGACTGGTTTGACAACAGGGTTGAAAGTTTCCATGAAGTCAATACCTGTTCGTTGTTGGAAGCCTTTGGCTACGAGCCTTGCTTTAAGCCTGTCAATAGAGCCATCAGAGTTTTGCTTGATTCTAAACACCCATTTGCATTGAATCAAGTTCATATCTGGTGAATATGGAACAAGTTCCCATGTAGTTTTTTCATCAATAGCATGTATCTCCTTCTCCATGGCTTTATACCAGCCAGATTTGGTAAGAGCATCAGAAGTAGAAGCAGGTAAAATGGCAGTAATAACAGTAATACCAGATTTGTTAGTGTGTGCAGTAAAAACTTTTGGTTTATCGATTCCACATTTTGATCTTGTGCGCATATGATGTTGATTTACTGGTGGAGGGGCAAGATTTTGAGATGCAGTAGATGAGTGAGATGGTTGGGAAGAAGAAGGTGGAGCATGTGAATTATGAGGAGATGTATGCTGGGAAGAAGGTGGAGTGGGTTGAGAATTATAAGTAGAGGCATGCTGGGAGTTTTGTGATGATGGAGGATCAGGAGGAGGTGGATGTGGTGGTGATGGGGCTGAGATGAGAGGAGGAATGGATGGGAGAGGCATGGGAGGCAGAGTAGAGACTTGAGAGTGAGAGTTAGGTAATGATGTAAAAAGTTGAGGATAAGGAAAATCTGTTTCATTGAAGATTACTGTCCGGGCTATGTATACTCTTCCTGATGGATGTAAGCACTTGTAACCTTTATGAGTGGGACTGTATCCAAGGAACAGGCATTTGGAAGATCTGAACTGTAGCTTAGAGGAATTATATGGTCTGAGAAAAGGAAAACAGCTACAACCAAAAGTTCTGAGCATGTGATAGTCAGGTGGGATGTTGAAGAGTTTTTGATATGGTGAGATGTTGTTTAGGGAGGGAGATGGAAGTCTGTTTATGAGGTGAACTGCTGTAGAGAAAGCATCCCACCAGAATTTCTGAGGGAGAGAGGCAGAAGCAAGGAGAGTAAGTCCTAACTCTGTGATATGTCTATGTTTTCTCTCAGCTCTACCATTTTGTTGGTGGGTGTGTGGACAAGGGTGCCTAAAAACAATACCTAGGCTTTCTAATAAAGGTTTTAAAGTGCGGTATTCACCTCCCCAATCAGATTGTATAGCCTTAATTTTTGTTTGAAATTGCCTCTCAACAAATGAATTGAAGTTTTGGAAGATATTGTAAACTTCAGATTTGAGAGTAACAGGAAAAATCCAAGTGAAACGAGTGAAATCATCTATAAAATGTATATAATGTTTAAAGCCATCAGAAGAAAGAGTTGAGCTTGGTCCCCAAAGATCAGTATGTATTAATTGAAAAGGAGCTGTAGTTTTAACAGGGATAGAAGGAAAGCTCATACAATGAATTTTGCCTACAGTACATGCCTCGCAGAAACTGGAATTTGAAGAAGATACATTGAGATTCAAAGATTTCAAGGCATTGCTAAGAACACTACCACAAGGATGTCCTAGTCTAGCATGCCAGAGTTTTACAATATCATGCTTAGTAGCAAGAAGACATCTGGTTGCAGACTTGAACTTATTGTTGGTGGAAGCAAGAAAACCTGATTTTGGAGATTGAGTGAGTGGAGACAGATTCAGATGCTAGAGCCCTTCCTTAAGAGTGCCCTCCAGTAGGATTTGATTGGTAGTTTTGTCCTTAACAAAACAAGAAGAAGGGTGAAATTCAAGAAAAACACCATTATCTGCAGTGAACTTGGATATACTAAGTAAACTTTTAGTAATATGCGGAACAAAAAGAATATTACTGAGAAGAAGAGATTTATTAGAGTTTGATGCAGGAAGATGAGCAGAACCTATGTGAGTAATTGGAAGTTGTGAGCCATTACCTACAGTGAGGGTGTCTGGACCATGGTAAGGAGCCTGGATTTGAAGATTTGCAAAGTCTGATGTTACATGAGCGGAGGCTCCAGAATCCAAATACCACTCAGATCCTGTGGAAGTATGAGATGCAGGAGAGATTGTGTAGGCAGTGGGCTAGGAGTTTGATGATGATGTAGGTGGATGAGAGTTGTGATTTGGTGTGGAGTATGCAGGTGTGTGATAGGTAGATGAGTGTGTGTGATCAGTATGGGTGAAATGAGCTTGAGGTGATGTGGTTTGAGTGTTGTCAACGGGAGGACCAGTAAAACTGACATCAAAACGACGGTAACATTTAAGCGCAACATGGTTTTTCCCACCGCACAACTGACAAATAGGCTTATTGTTATTATTTCCATTATACCTGCCACCGCCTCTGCCGCGATTTCCTGATCCACGACCACCATAGCGGCCACCGCGACCTCGATTTCCAGAATTCTGATTATAGGCGACATTTGCTTGAGGCAGTTGAGCAGACGAAGATCCAACATAGAAAGCAGTTGCAGTTGTTGAGGAAGCCTGGGCTTGATTTTGAATCCTGATCTCATGAGTCTGTAAGGCAAACTGCACTTCATCGACAATAAGTTCTTCGCAGCGTGATTGAAGGAACACGCTAATACTCTCAAATTCAGGACCTAATCCAGCAAGGATGTAGTTGACTAGATCAGATTGAGAGATCAATTGGCCAATGCTGAAGAGTTGATCTGAAATTCCTCTGAATTTGAGTATATACTCTTCAATAGATGAATCGCCTTTCTTTAAAGTCTGAAGTTGAAACCGGAGTTGAGCAGATCTGGCTTTGGAGTGAGATTGAAAAAGCGTTTCAAATGTGTGCCATATCTGTGCAGAACTGATGCACCGACCTACATAGCCAATCATCGATGGCGACAATGAAGCCAGGATCCAGCTGAAGATGAACTGATCTCGTCGCAACCACACAAGATATTCAGGATTTTGACGGCGATCTGCAGAATCAGAGGTTGACTCAAGGAATTGAGGCGGAGCTGAGTCTTGACGAAGAACATCATCAAATCCATAAGCACTCGTTGCAGCTTGAATTTGAGTTCTCCAGAACATATAATTTGTGCGATCTAATTTCAAACTGATAGGATGAATAGATGGTAGATTTGGAGTTGTAGCGGAAGAATCCATTGATAAAAGGAGCAGATCTATGAAAAAAAAATGCGGAAGAAAAAGATGGATCTGGGCGTGATTTTCACGCAGAAAAATGACTCGATACCATGTTAAACTATAAGAAAGAGAGAGTAACTGCAGATCTGAAATTATGAAAAGAAGCTCAAATTCTATTGATCTTTTACTGCCCCTTTTATAGAGCTGTTTACAAGAGAGAATTCTAGAGAGTTCGTTCCGTTACACTCATTTAACTTACTAACTACTATGCTAACAGAATCAGCATATTTTCATAACTAACTTTGGACTAAGTATTGACTTCTATTCAATAGGACGGCATCTCCGACAGGATGGTTTACGGCGAGATGCAGAGCCATGGAATGTCTTCCCCGACGCCGACGACCATGAATCGGCCTAGTGGCAGAGCAAGGTGGAAGGCGGATACCTAAAGAGGAGCATCTACGTCTTCACAAATCTTATCTTCAACAACCCTACCAACAAGAAGAGGAAGGCGTCGAAAGAGAGGGCTTCGAGAGTAGCCGGTTGCAGCACGTGGCACGGCCAAACGGGCTGCAAGGACATCATCCAATCCGATACGGGCGAAGTGATCGGATCGTGGAAGATGTTGGCCTTCCGGTGTTCCAACTACGACGAGAATGGAGTCGGGCACCGGATCGTGCACGAGTACTCTCTCAACGATGCTACGCTCAAAGAAGTATGGAATCGAAAGCAGCAACGATCTCGTGTTGTGCAAGATCAACAGCAACAAGGCGAAGGCCTGCGCAGGCAGTTCAAAATTATCATTTCAACATTAATCAGACGCCGATCAATTATGTCAACATCAACAGCAACAACATGGCGATGCCGGAGCAATTAATAGATTTGGACAACTTTGACGCAGAGAACATGATCTTAAATTTTGATTCCTGATATTTCTTCAAAACGTTTTATTCTTTCTCACCACTTTTCTCATTTGTTAATTAGTTAGAGATGATCGAGTTTGTTGTATTGTTGTATAATTCAATTTAATAAGACTATTTATTACTTAATTGTACAGTATATTAGTAACTAATAATAATTAATTAGTTGATTCATCTATCTAATCTGATGATGCATTTTTTAGCCCTAATTCTGCACCTACCTTTTCTTTATTCTTCTTGTTATGTATGTATCCTTAATTTTGACACTTGATGAATGATATATAACATATAGCATATATATATACGATGCATGTGGTGATAATGAATGGGTTAGAAAGTTAGAGAGCTTACAAGGAGAGAGTTAGAGAGATCGAGAAGAATTGTAGTGAGAGAATGGAATTTAATTTCTTGATTTTTGATGTATATTGTGTTTTTCTAAGTACTTTGTTATGTTCTTTGTATGATGAGGGTGAGGCCTTCCAAAAAACTTGTAGAAAGAGTGCATCTAAAATTTGCTATGATTCAATTTTGAGGCCAATTAAGGCATATTGATTAATTTATGAGAAACACTCATATACTCCTGTACACACATCATCTGTACAGTGGAAATGGACCCCGCCCCGACCCGACCCGCCCACGCACCCCGCCTGACCCGCGCGTGATGTCCACGATTACTAAAATAAGGATAATCATCGACAATAATTTGGATTTTTTCGGCTCGATCCGAGGCCCTTCGGCTCCCCTCACTCGAATCTTGACCAAAGAAGAAGTGGCAAACAAAAAAAGAAGTGGCAAACAAAAAAAGAAGGAAAAAAAACAAAAATTAAAAATAAAAAAACTCGGTCAAAGGACGTTGACCTGGGTCGGGTCGGGCGCGTCGGGCAACATTTGCACCGTGCAGAATCTTCATAGAAGTTTTTGTCTTAATTTATTTAGGTTTGGACTGTGTTTGTATGTACGTGTGTGAACATACGGCTATGATTTCTTCATGATTTTTACTTGGATCTGCAGTTTAATTTCCGGCCCTAATTTTGCAGCTAGCACTAACTTCATATTTGATGACATGTTCGAACCTTGCACATGAACAAGGTTTATAGAGTGGTGCAATTTGGATTGCAGCTGTGAGTTGTTATCATCTTAAAGAAGAAAATTGCACTAAAATTGTTGAATCGAAAATATTTGCAAGTATAACTTAATTATCATCATAAGCTGAGTTGTTGACACAAAAGAAGATTGCGGCACAAGAAATAGAAAAGGGCGCGCAGATATTTGGAGCTTTGACTGCTGACGTGTAATGATGGACGGCTGAGATCAGGTCACCTTCTCATTTAGAAGTCAGTTATGCTGAGTTCAATAGTCGGTGGCGGCGAGCGGTTTCTAGAAACTTCTTTCCCCTTTCTATATAATTACGAAACCAGCTGAAAATCTCCCTCCTTTTCTCTCTGCGCAATCATTTGAATAATTTCTTAGATTTTCACCATTGATGATTGAAGTTCATCTTGGTTCCTTCCACCGTGTTTAATTCAGATCAACATTCGTAAATTTCGTCCGAAAAAATGGCGGAAAATCAAAATGTGCTGGCCGTGGTGATCGTGCCATTTCCGACGCAAGGGCATCTGACGCCGCTCCTCCGCCTCTCCCGCGGCATCGCCGCCTTCAATTTTCCGGTTCATTACGTCGGTTCCGAGACTACCATCAACCAGGCTGCGGCCAGATCTGACATTTGGAAAACCGGCGATGCCAACACCTAATTTCTTTTCCGCACCTTCCCCACACCTCCGTTTGAGAATGTTTCCCCCAATTCAGAATCTAGGTTTCCGACGCATCTATGGCCGATGATTTCCGCCACATTATCCGGATTTCGCGAGCCGCTTTCAATTCTGGTAAACAATCTCTCGTCGAATTATACTAGAGTGGTGGTAATTTTGGATGCGTTGATGGCTTCTACTGTTAAATCCGTTGATGCTATTTCTCTCCCAAATGTTGAATCCTACGTTTTCGAAACTGCTTCTGCTTTCACGATTTACTCTGTGTATTGGGAGAGATTTGGAAAACCGGAGATTCCGCCGGAAGCAGCTGAGGTGATGAGTGAGATTCCATCGCTCGAGGATTGCTTCACCCCAGATTTCAAAGAGTTTGTTAATTCGCAGTATGAAGCTCGAGATTTCCACTCCGGAACTATTGGCAGATCGATAGAAGAATCATATCTTGATTTACTGGCAAATCATCCACAATTTGGGGACGAATTCTGGGCAATTGGCCCCTTGAACCCGGTTCATCTGGTGGAAGGGCCGTATTCAGTAGGCCATTCAGAATCCGAATGCTTGAAGTGGATCCGCAATCAGCCTTTGGAGTCTGTGCTGCTTGTTTCGCTTGGGACGACAGTTTCTTTATCTGATGAGCAGATTAAAGAGCTTGCTTTGGGGTTGGAAAGAAGTGGGGTGAGATTTGTGTGGTTGTTGGGGGATGCAGACTGGGGAAATATCTTTGCAGATGGAGCTAGGGAAATCTTGGAGATGACTAATATTGGTGGATTCTTGAGCCATTGTGGGTGGAACTCATGCTTGGAGAGCATATCAGCAGGGGTGCCTATAGCAGCGTGGCCGATGCATTCGGATCAGCCTAGGAACGCTGTGCTGGTGACGAAGGTGCTCAAGATAGGCGTGGAGGTCAGGGAATGGCAATTTAGAAACAGATTAGTGCATTCGCTTGATATAGTTAGAGCTATACAAAGACTGATGAATTCTGCCGAGGGGTCTGAGATGAGACAAAGAGTGGAACAACTTGAGGTATTGGTGGAACGTTCTTGGGATCAATATAATGCTAGTAGGGTGGAGATGGATTCTTTCATTGAGCACATTAGTCATGATCAGATATCTCTCTCTTGATGAAATTTGAATGGGTTTCTTTCTTCTGTTGACTTGATTTCTGTTGTTTCTTAGTATTCTAGCCTTGTTTCTCATTCAACATTGACTGCACTTGAGGCTTGTCGGTTTGATAAGGTACAGAATATTGTGTTCGAAACCATTGACCTGTCTCTGTAGGTGATCTGATTTATGGGGCCATTTAGTGCTCAACACACTAATTGATTTCTGACTGCCAACTCTATCTTTTTATCTGCTAGCGTTTGCTCGTGGAACTAAAAAAACATGTCATTCACATGTTTCGCTGCTTCCAAAATTGTCTGAATGATTTATGTAGTTGACTGCTAAATAAATCAAGATTGAACGACTACAATTAGTCTCCTAAGGCAAGCAGTATTGTTTGCTCACTTAGTCTTGATTCTCATGTCTGAATCATTTCAAGTGCTAAGTTGTACTCATAGATTTCTGGTGCACTTAATCGTTCTGGTATCTCATGTCTCAGCCATTAGTAAATGTATGTCAAAGACCTAAGCAAGTTAATAATTTTGGAAATGTGTGACTTGTAATCCACACTATATCCTCTCTTCATGATAATTAGTGGACATTGTGAATGAACATAGAGTTGCTTGTATGGTAATCTATTCATCTGAAAATGATGTGAATGTATCTCAGATAAAACCTGTTAGAGAGAGTATGAACGAGGCCTTGCAGCTATGGAAGAAAGTTGCAGGAAAAGGAGATGGATCTTCTCGTGGTAGGCATTCGATTGGTTTGGTTATAGATTCAATCCCCAGTCAGTAACAATTTCTGTTTCTTCACACGGTTCATGTTCTAATGCTCTGCATTTCAGAATGCTATTCCTCCAAAATTGCTGATCAATCGGATAAGAAGGATCTTGCCAACCTTGGTGAAAGAGAAAGTGCAAAATCACCAAAGGATGCCTCCTCCGGATCATCTCTGGCTGATCCTAATCTGAAAGGCAAGGGAAACAACATTCTCGACAAGGCTGTTGGAATATTAAAGAAGGCTTTGACATTAAGAGCGTGTTCACTTGGGAGTATAAATTTATACCTCTAAATGGAGGAATAATATTATGAGGTATAAATTTATACTTCATTGTGAGGACTACAAGTTTTATATGTTTGGTTGGAGGGATAATATAATTATTTATACTCTCTAAGGAGACCACAATGTTTATATCTTGTTCACTTGGGATGAAATTGATGGATAAAAGAGAAAATATTTAACACATGGAAGGTATAATATTATACCTTCATTTTGGAGGTATAAATTTATACTCCGAGCAAGGTGCCCGAAAATTTATACCTCCTGCCCCGGTGTTTCTTAAATCGCAACCAAACAAGATATAAGGGAGTAAAATAATATTATACCTCGTTTTACTTTCAAGTGAATACCCCCTAAATGAGAAGGAATTAATTCCTCAGGTCTTCCAGAAACTAGAAACAAGAGATTCAGATGATTTGCCTGTTGAGGTGATTCTTCCTGGTCAATGCACCAACCCTTCAAATTTGCAAAATGAGGAAGAGATAGAATCAAGTACAGACCAAAACGGGAGGACAAGTCTTGACTACCAGGCTGGTGATGCAACCTTTAAAGCTAATTATGAAATCACTGAGAGTGGAACTGTTAGTGGTCAGCGCGACTACAATCAAATAGAATCCTCTGGTGCTTATTCAGATATTTCCAGATCTGCAGGTCAATCTGAGGGATTTATGAATAACAAAGGAAATTGGCTGGCTATTCAAAGACAATTGTTACTGCTTGAGAGGCAACAGGCTCATCTCATGAATATGTTGCAGGTACACTTGCTATCTCTAAGGGCTTCATTCATAGATATGTATTCCTTATTATTTTTCCATCATTTTCATATTTTCCATTTTGTTCTAGGATTTTATGGGCGGGTCTCATGACAGTATGGTGACTCTAGAAAACCGAGTACGGGGGCTTGAGAGAGTTGTAGAAGACATGGGCACGAGATTTAACAATATGAAGGATTTCTTTATTCACGCATGCAAAATTACGTAGTCACTTGAATATCTCGTTATGCAATGCTTATGTTCGGATGTGTCTTATAAGCAAGAATCCATATATATGCATGATTAGGTATATCATCAAGGACCATCGGTTTTGTGTTTTTTACTTCTTGATTTTTGATGTACTTTTCTACAGTGAACGGATAACTATGAGAAAACTGGGATTATTTGACCATACAAGAAATTAGAGTTGGAGGCAATTTCTGGGCCATAATTTTTCTATTTTTGAGAAAACAGAATTTTTGTATAGATTGGCAATAAGTGGTCCGTAACTTCTATTTATAGCATTTCTATTTCTATTTCTATAAGCCAATTTTTGGCCTAAATTCAATATATTGGGCCTTTTTACACGCTTTAACTCCACATATTCAGACGAGGCACAATGCATCACATAACTTTTTATTTCTGGAGCGTTTTATAAAGTCTATTGAACTGTGGATTTTTTTTCAAGGACGAATACACCAGGCTAACTATGTCTAGAGATATTATAAAAGAGTTGTTCAACTCAAAAAAATAAAAATAAAAAATTCAACGCTCCATGACACAACGCTCCTCTTCTCCATTCCATCAAACATCACCCTTGCCAACTCCAAGCTCCCACATTTTGCATTCATATCAATCAAGGATCACATTGTCGAAAACCCCATCGTCTTCACGTAATCGCCCACGATCCTCGCCTTATGCATAGAACCTAGCTTCACTGGAGCATCCACAACATTAACCATTGCAATCATATCCGGCACGATTCCTCGCTCCCACATCCGATCAAACAGCTTCACCGCTGTCTCCGCATTCCCACATTTCGTATACGCACTGATCATCACAGTCCTAGTAACAAGGTCTCTTTGGGTCATTTTATCAAACAGCTTTCTTGCGAGCCATGAAGCCACAAAAGTATAAGAATAAAACCCAGATTTATACACCAAACAAATGCAACACTCTTCCATATGCAAGTCCATCAAATTCCTAAAGCTTTATAACCACCACAAAACCCAAAACATTGAATTTGGGCCGAAAATTAGCATAGGGAATGCAAGAAAAAAAGTTATGGTCCGGCCTGTACAAAAAAAAAGTCCTTTTAATCAAAACTAGAAAAGTTACGGTCCAGATATTGCCTACAGCTCCAAGAAATTCCGATCCCTCGCGTGTTATGTTTCTTTGTTTTGACGATTCTCCAGGCCGTTTCCCCATATTAATTTCCATTTTTGCCTCAATTTTAGTGGTAGCAATGGTTTTAAAATGCACTCTCTAATGCTTTTGGATGTTATCCTTTGAGGCTATATTGAGTAAAATTATATTGCATATTTTTTAGTGGATTTAATATTTATGGTTTATAAATACCCTGAAATTTTTCATATTCCAACATTAGATTGTAGTAATCCAGCTAGGGGTGAGCATTCGGATTACGGATCGGATTTTTGCTTGGTCCGATCCGAATTCGAAATCCAAATTTCTGAAAAAAATGAATCCAGAAAAAATCCGAAATCCGAACACAGATCCGATCCAATCCGAAACTCCGAAATTCTAATGAAAAAATATTAAACAATTCAAAAATTTAAAATATATTAAATTTAAAATAATTAATAACAAATTGAACAAACATATTAAATTATTAATAATTCATAATAAAAAATTAACAATAAATTGAATAGATATATTAAATTATTAATTATTAATAATAAAAAATAATAATATACTACATATGTCCCACATTACTTGTCTCACTTTCTATTTTGGGTGTTCCACTCTACTTGTCTCACTTTCCATTTAAAGAAATAATTAAGAAATCACTTTATTCACTTTATATCACTTCAGCATCACTTTATATCACTTTATGTCACATCAGCACCACTTTATATCACTTTATCAATTAAAAAATACTTTCTATCACTTTATTAATTATATTAACCATACCTTTTATATCTAATCTCTTTTTTCTTAATCTTCGTGCCCGGAGGAAATGAGCCAAGTAATGTAGGATGGAGGGAGTATTATATATATAAGTCGGATTTTGGATTTGTTCTTTTAAAGCACAGATTCAATCCGAATCCGAAATCCGAATTTCTCAAATATTTGGATCCGATTCGATCTGAAATTCGAAAAAATCCGAACCAAATTTCAAATTTCGGTTTGGTTCGGTTTAAATTTTCGGATTTTGATTTTTTTGCTCACCCCTAAATCCAGCCTCTAATACTGCACCTCAATCATAAAGATTGCAATTTTATTCGAATGAAAACAATAAAATATGTTTTTTTTGCTCCAGTATTCTGAAAAACATTGGTTTCTTTTTGGAAAGGGATGCAAAGGATCGTTATTTCTCAAAACTAAAAAAGTTATGAACCACTTATTGCTAACATGTAAAAAATCGTTTTCTCAAAAATTAAAATTAAAGTTATGGTCCGAAAATTGCCTCCAACTCCAAGAAATTGCGCTCCCTCACCTGTTATGTTTCTTTACTAGACGATTCTCCAAGCTGTTACTCCATATTAATTTTCTCGTTTGAGGCTATATTGAGTAAATTATATTAATGCATATTTTTTCTAGTGGATTTAATATTTATTTATGGTTTATAAATATGTAATGCCCAAATTTTCGTAAATAAAAGAGAAACGTTATTCTTCTTACATTAACGACAAAATAATCATTACCTTCCAACGGAAAACTGAAATAAATATAGCAATTATTGAAAATAAAACATATCGACTCTTTCGACAATCATCACTCGCTCCGCTGCAGATCGGTCGAGTCTTAACCTGAAAAGATAAATAACTTTGGAGTGAGTGTTAATGACTAAGTGGGGTGCACTTATCCTATTTATAATAATCACAACAAATATAAGTGCAATAAAATTGTGTGTTCTTTCATATTGCCCAAAGGCTTAATCCCGAAGGCTAACTTTCTGTCTCTTAGCCTGAGGGCCCGTAGCCTATAACTTTTTTGTCTCATAGCCCGAAGGCTTCAACTTTCTATCTTATAACCCAAAGGCTTCAATTTTCTACCCACCCGTAGGTTTTAACTGCATCTCAGACATATAATTTGAGTAAAACGTATAGTACGGATAAATGTAAAATACAACGTCAAAAAATCCACCTTAACTTTCCTTCACTTGAAACAACTCAAGAGCTGCAATTAAATTATTAAGTCTTGCGCGTCAATCCTATAAATGGTGAAAAACATGACCTTGATTACCATCTTCTTATAAGTATAAGCATAATTGCATATGATTATTTTTACATAATAGAATAAAAATAGCTTGTCATTAGTGAAAATATATATTCCTATCCACTTAACACGATAGTTCTAAATTTGATGAAATGAGTGACAATGGTTTTATAAAGATGTATAAACTTTTACGTGGGTGATAAAATAAAGGAAATGAATAAAGGTTAATGAATAAAGAAGAGTTGTATATGTGCATGTATTTATCAATGGTTTTAAAAGAAGAGAACATAGCCCACATTTGATTAAGGTTAATGAATAAAGAAGAGTAATAGAAGTTCAAGTACAACACCATTAATACTAACTAACGTCGACCAAAACTAGCAGAAGAAGACTAGCAATAGCAGAAACAAAATAAGTGAAAACGAAGAGAAGGGGAATTTGGACTCAAGCAACCAACGCCACAACCCCACATCTTTTAGAGGAGGCGTCGAGGGCACGACACAGAGATCGATCGGCTGCTGTATTGAAGAAACGAGCAGCCGTTACTCAAAAAAGAGAAGACAAAGCTTGAAATAAAAGAAAGGATGTTAATACCTTCTCCAATAGATAATTCGAACTCGATTTGAGTTTGAAGAGAAAGAGATAAAAGACTCTATTTATAAGAGGAGGATTCTCTACTGTGGGGCTTTCCACAGCAGGTCCTGTTGTGCCCCAGACGGCGGCGTTTTGTGTAACTTGTACACAAATTATTTGGTATTCCTTTTTCCTTATTTTTATGCAAATAATTTTTTCACTCTCCCATTTACTCTCACTCTTTCCATTCCCCCTTTATTTTTTTTAATGGTTACTATCTCTCAATTTTTTTAATTTATCCCTCTCTCTATTTCTATTTTATTTATTTGCCATATTCCACTGTTTTTATATATGATTTGAGTAAATGTTAAAGAAATTATAAAGAATTTATATGTGTTTGCCTTTCAATTTGATCTTTTATGTTAGGCTATCCACATCCCTTAGAGCACCCTAAGGGTACTCTAAGGGGTGCTCTAGCACTCGAGCACCCTTAGAGCACTCTACCCCTGCAACGCAAGGGTGCTCTAAGGGTGCTCTATCTTTAATATTAAAAAATTCCCCATTTTCATTTATTAAATTAATTCATAAAATTTCATTAATAAAAATAACATTAAACATTACATTAATTAAAAAAAAACTAACATATTACAATAATTAAAACAAAAAAACATTACATTAATTAAAAATGCTAGACTACTCCCGTAGAGGTCCAAATTTCCGGTAGAGGTGCTCGGCGAGATCATTGGTAAGCCGATGGTGCTTTTTTTTATCTCTCAAGTCGGCATTCCGTTGCATAAATTGCCGAAAGCAGATCGGAGTTGTCCGCAAGTGTACCCCGCTACTGGATGGAGAGTCGAAGTCCTCTCTCCAATTCTCCACATCTTCCCGCTCGTCTTCGATGATCATGTTGTGCAAAATAATGCACGCGAACATGATGTCTCGGAGATGCTTCTTGTACCAGCACCGACCCGGAGCTCGGATTATTCCCCATCGGGCTTGAAGCACTCCAAAGGCTCGCTCTATGTCCTTTCTGGCAGACTCCTGCATCTTCTTGAACCTCGCCATCTTTAGGTCGGTTTCAACCCTCGGCGATTTGATCAAGGTAGGCCAACAAGGGTAGATCCCGTCGGTCAAGTAGTACCCCTTGTCATAGCGGTGTCCGTTGACGGTGAAGGTGCACGGTGGAGCTCTATCCTCAAGTACGTCGGTGAACAAGGGCGACTAATTGAGGACGTTGAGGTCGTTGTTGGAGCCGGCAACCCCAAAAAAGGCATGCCAGATCCACAAATCCTGCGACGCCACCGCCTCCAAGATTAAGGTAGGCACGCCGTGATCGCCGCGAGTGTGGACACCCGCCCACCCTTTTGGGCAGTTCCTCCATTCCCAGTGCATGCAATCCAGGCTTCCGAGCATCCCTGGAAACCCATGCCTCAACTCGTGCATTTGGAGCAGACGCGCAGTGTCGGCAACGTTGGGCTTCCTCAAGTACCGCTCGCCGAAGAGGTCGATGATTGCACGGCAAAATTTTTTGAGGCAAAGCCGGCCCGTGCTATCTCCGATCTTCAGATACTCGTCGAACGAGTCGGCAGCACCACCTGTCGCCAGTTGTCGCACTGCCATCGTGCATTTTTGCACCGCTGTTAGCCCCCATCGCCCGAGTGCATCTTGTCGATGCGTGAAGAAGTGGACGTATTCCTCCAACGTTGTGCAGATGCGCAAGAACAGATGCTTGTGCATCCGAAAACGGCGTCGGAAAAACTGCTCGCCGTAGGTGGGGTGGTCGGCGAAGTAGTCGGCGTGGAGGATCGCACACGCCGCTTCTCGGTCGCGGTCGACGAAGTCTCGCGCCCTCTTCTTCTTCTTCTTTTTATGCTCCGCTTGGTGTGCACGCATGTAACGATCCACGTCCGCCATCATCTCCAGCACCTCGTTGTCGGTGCCGCCCTCAACATATTCCTCCGACGAATCGGAAAAAATAAGTTCCTCCGATGAAGACATTTTTTTAGGTTGAATTTGAGAGAGAAAAAGGATGATAAAATGGTGTGAGATATAAGTGAGAGTGTGGTGGTATTTATAGGTGAAGAAAATAAAAATAAAAATAAAAAAAATAAAAAAATTAAACGGCATAGCCGTTGCCGCAACGGGCATAATTTTTTCGAATATATACGTTAGGCGCGTGCAATGCACGCGCCGTAATTTTTTTTTTTTTTTTTTTCCAAAACTGCTCGCGCGTGCCGAGCACGCACCGGACTCGAGCTCGTCTCGAGCGCTCGGGCACGCCTCGAGCTCGTGCCGTCTGCCACGCGGGGTGCTCGAGCCACCCGTGCTCGATGTGGTCTCGAGCACCCACGCTCGAATAGCGTTGCAGACAGCCTTACATGCAAAAAAATAGCTCGATTTTTGTTAATATAGTGGATTATAATATAGATTTTGAAATCAATCCAATAATTGACATACAATATTGAATAAATATGTTAGAACGTAAGTAGGAGTTGAGATCATAAAATTGACAGAGATATTTTGCATCTATGATTAAAAAAATTGAAAAAAAGAACACGCGTAAATACCAGAGTTCTTTTATATTCATACAAAAGATAAAGAATAAAAACACAGTCCCAAAATCCGAAAAATAAAAGAAAAGTCTAAAAATCTGAAAAATATAGAATAGAAGAAACGAGAAAAGAAAAGAAAAAAAAAGGTTGTCTTGTATTCAGTAAAAAGAAAGAGGAAATACAATCTGTAAACATCTAAGAAAAGAAACGATAAAATAGAGAAGTAACAGAATCTGGAAATTGTTGTTCCTCAAAAAAAAAAAAAAAAACCTGGAAATTGGGCTCAAATGCATGAGTGAATATAATTGATTAATAAAGAGTTTGGGCTTAGAAAATTGATGTCTGGCCCGAAATGAATTGGGCTAAAATAAAGGTATTAATTGACAAGGAGTTTAGGCTTTATGAGAAAAGAGTTGGACCTTATTTTTTATTTTTTGGAATTATCATTATATTACTAAAAATAAAATAATTTTTACTTTGAAAAAATTATATTTGGCATCCTTCTTAATTCTTCATTCTCATTTATTTAAATTCTCAAATTTTTAAAATTTTAAATGTAAAATAATAGATTTTAAATATATACTAAAATTTTGTGTCCCACATCGGTTATTCAATAAAATCTCACCTATTGAAAAGCCTATAAATACATAGAATTAATGTGTATTTTCTCATCTTTTACTCCACCAGTTTTATTTGACTAATTTATTTATTAATCGGCAGAATAAATAACTATATTTTTATAGTTTAGTTTAATTTAATTTAATTTAATTTAATTTGGTCAAATTATTAATTGACCAATAGAAAATTATTTTTCGTAGGGAACCAATTTATTACTAAAATCTTGTGTCCCACATCGGTTATTCAATGAAATTTTACCTATTGGAAAGCCTATAAATACATAGAATTAATGTGTATTTTCTCATCTTTTGCTCCACCAGTTTTATTTGGCCAATTTATTTATTAATCGGCCGAATAAAAAACTATATTTTTATAGTTTAGTTTAATTTAATTTAATTTGGTCAATTTATTAATTGGCCAATAGAAAATTATTTTTCGTAGGGAACCAATTTATTAGTTGAAAGAATAAATGGTTCCAAAAAATAATTGGTTAATGTGGCTAATGTATTGGTTGGTCGAATTAAATTTTGAAATAGTCTAATAATTTTTATTTAATTTGATAAAAAATATTTAATTTATAATTTATCAATTATTTAGGTAGACGTGTCAATTCCCAACTGACAGACAACTCAACTCGAGGTCTCACGTGACACATTTCCATTTTTTATTCTTATTTATTTTAAATTTTATTTTATTCATTTTTTCCATTATTTTTCTAAAATCTAATATTGTCGTCTATGAATTAATCTGTATGTGATTTGTAGGTGAGTTTCCAGCTTTGCATGACTTATAATTGTAATTAGTGAATATTACTATACAATTTTTTTTTAGTTGACAAAATAAATGGTTCCAAAATAATTGGCTAATGTATTGGTTGGTCGAATTAAATTTTTAAATAGTCTAATAATTTTTATTTAATTTGATAAAAAATAATTAATTTTTAATTTATCAATTATTTAGGTAGACATGTCAATTCCCAACTGACAGGTACCTCAACTTGAGATCCCACGTGACAAATTTCCATTATTTATTCTTATTTATTTTAAATATTATTCTATTCATTTTTTTCATATATTTTTCTAAAATCTAAAATCGACATCTATGAATTGATTTTTAAGTGATTTGTAGTTGAGTTTCCAGCTTTGCATAACTTATAATTGTAATTAGTGAATATTACTATACAATTTTTTTTATTAAATTTTGGCTGTATATAAATTCTAAACAAGTTTTATAAATTACGCACTTATAGATCAGAGTCGTGGTTAATGGGCCGGTTCCGATGCAATCCCATGTGGCACATTTCCATTCTTTATTCATAGTATTTATTTTAAATTTTAAATTTTGTTCATTTTTTTCATGTATTTTTCTAAAATTTAAAAACGTCATCTATGAATTGATTTTTACGTTATTTGTAGTGGAGTTTCCAACTTTGCATTATTTATAATCGTAATTAGTAAAATATTACTATACAATTAAAATGAGAACAAATAGTACAATTAATTTTTTATTAATTTTTGGGTCTATATAAAATTTAAACGAGTTTTATAAATTATGCACTTATAAATAAAAAATGTGGTCAATGGGCCAATTCCGACCCGGAACCATAGCGGTAAATGGGTCAATTCCCAACTGACAGGTACCTGAACTCGGGAAATTTTTCTTCATTTTATGCATTTTTTTTCATGTACATTCCAAAATCTAAAATAGTCATCCATGAATTAATTTTCACGTTATTTGTAGTTGAGTTTCCAACTTTGCATAATCTATAATTGTGATTAGCAACATTATTATATGGTTAAGGACGTGAAGGAATAGTACAATTAATTTTTTTTATCAAATTTTGGGTTTATATGTATTCTAAATGAGTTTTATAAATTACACATTTATAACTCAGAGTGGTCTACGGGTCGATTCCGATGCGAAACTGTGGCAGTAGATAGGGCAATTTTCAATCGACGGTTATTGGTGTACGGATTTTTTTTAGAAATCGAAAGAAATGAGAATATATTAGATTATAATTTTTAACAAACATAACTATATGGTTTGAGTCGTAAACATGTAATAAAATTACTTTTTAATTGAATTTGATATGTGTTTAAGGGCATATAAATTCTAAGCGAGTTTAGTAAATTGCATAATCGAATTATTTAATCCTAAATAATTAAAAAATAATATTTTTCTTAATATATCACTATTAATACTATCTAATAATTTTATTATTATTAAATATTAATATAATTTTTCATCGATCTTCGACAGGATATATGCTATTTATTATATAAACGAAAACGACTCTACGTAAAAAATATCCTATGTGGCACCCCTCATATTCCTCCATTCTTATTTATCTAAATTCTCAATTTTACTGAATTTAAATTAATGTTTATGATATTATATATATTATATATGACATGAAAACAAAATCTTAACAAAATCAAATCTTCAAAATCTATATCTATATATGGGCGCACAAATTGAAATGAGAGAGTTTGACGTACAGTACACAAAGAAATGAAAATAGAAAAATCATTGGTTAAAGAAGTTATAAAAAAAACAAAAAAAAAAACAAAAGGAAGAAGTGAAATTTTATTAGGTAAGCATACATACATGATTACATACCGTATACATCCTCTCAAAGATAAAATATTATTATTATTATTAAAGAAGTTATAAAAAAAAGGGAGAAGAGAAATTTTATTAGGTAAACATACGTACATGATTACATACAGTACACATCCTCTCAAAGATAAAATAATAATAATAATAATAATAATAATAATAATAATAATAATAATAATAATAATAATAATAATAATAATAATAATAATAATAATAATATCTACTCCGTTCAAGAAATAATGCCTCATTTGGTGTCCGGCACAGGACAAAGAAATATTTGCTATCTAAATGATTCATCACAATTCTCATATAAAATCGACGTGGGGTTATTTCTTTAAGAGCCAAATATATTTTTGTCCTACATCGAAAGTAAGAAAACTTTAAAAAATTATCTATAAAAATGGGGTCCGAGTAATCATTTGATCAAATAGATAGTTTAATTGTTATTAAAAATTTAATATGACCACTTATTAAGTCCTATTATACAAACTATTTATTTTCGTGCACTTTTGATTCATTTATTTATTGTCCACACAAATTAAGATCATGGTCAACGATCTGATTGGAACGGTGGGGGTAGGCGAGCCGATTCAGTTACGGCAGTTTAACATAACAGGAGAATTCTAACTCGGAACCGTGAGGGCAGACAGTCGATTCCAAACCGACGGTTCAACGTTTTCATAATCGTGGTTGACAGGAGGATGCCGACCTTAAACCATGGGGGTAGACAGATCGTTTTAATTACGGAAGTTCAACTTAACGGGAGGATTCTGACTTAGAACCATGAGGGTAGACGGGTAGTTTCAAACCGGCGGTTCCAACTTTTTCAGACTTGTAGTCGACGGGAGGATTCCGACCTTGAACCATGGAGGTAGACGAGCCGATTTCAAACACGCCCACAAAACTCACACAACGCGTAAAACTTAAAAATAATTAATGGATAATATTTTTATTATAATTTTACTAAATAATAATTTCCCGTAAAAGGACTAATCAAAAACTTTAAATTTCAACTCATGCTATAATTAGGAAATAAATGTATAGAAAATATATCATGCTCGTATGATGTTTTAGGCACGACTTATAAGACTTAACATTAATTGCTAAAAAATAATATAAATAAATATTTTATGAATGTAACAAAATTTTCTGGGTCGTTACATAATACGAGCTAGGAAGTCCTGAAATTTTCCATATTCCAACATTAATTTGTAGTAATTCAGCCCTCAAATACTGCATCACAATCATAATGATTGCAATTTTATTCGGAAGAAAAACAATAAAATACAGAATTCTGAAAAAAGATTGTGGTTTCTTGTTGGAAAGGGATGCAAAAGCGTTGTTATTTCTCATGAACCGTCAACAGCCATTACTTAAAAAATTAGTAACAAAATCATGCAGGATTTATGTGATAGCGAGAGAGAAGATCTTGAGAAGCAAAAGCTCTTTCAAAGTTTTCATATACATACTTATAATTTGAAGGGAAAAAAATCACCTCGGTTGTGTTGCTTTGGCTTTAGCTGCAGATTCCTCTTTGTTTCTTATTATGAGTCGATTTCTCAACTTCCTTCTTCTTTTTGTCATTTTTTGGTCGGGGCTGTTCTATGTTGTAATTAATTTTACAATAATTTCTAAAGTGCAAACCATTTTTAAGTTGTTTGGTTTTAAGTCTAAGCAATATGGTGTTGCTTTGATATAGGAATAAAAATCTCTCTCTTGATGTTATTCACTTGTGTTGGAAATAATGGTTTGAAAATCATTATTTATGGTGGCTAATTATTTAATTTTAAGAATTAAATAATGGAGGATTATTTTACTTGACGAGTAAATAATCGGAATATATTCATGTTCTCAAATCATTATTTGATGATTGAGAAATGGTATATTTGGGTTGTGTGTTGATGATGAATTTATTGTAGACAAATTCGTACGTTGAAAGAACGAGCTCAAACTCGAACTCGGATCATGGGCGTTGGGCTTGAATTTGTCATTTGACTTTAGGCCTCAACTTAAATTAATTTTTTGAAAAGAATTAATTTAGCCCATATGTATAGAAATTGGGCTAGGATTAATTATCATCTAATTAAACATCACATGTTTAATTATTTGAAATTGGCCCTTTTTTTTTGTACATCGCACGTATCAAATAGAAATTAAACACATGAATGTTTAATTTGTTGCTCTCATAAAGTCGGCTATGAGAAACCGCTACCATTATTTGAATTCAAATAAATTGATTCTGAATTGAATTTGGATAACTCACGTAACAGCCATTTGGCTTATTAAGGCCTTAATGGGCTTTAATTCCCTACATGATTGAGGTTGCCTATAAATACTTCGCATTTGCATGGTTTTTCGTACAGAAGATCAGCTATTCTTTATATCATTTTCATCTTAAGTTTTCTCTCCAAGATAGCATTTTAGTTATAGTATAGCTCAGTTCTCCTCCTCGTTCAGTTCGCCAGAGCCCGTAGATTTGTGGTGCTACTATCTACGAGACGTGAAGTCGTTTACTTTTGGGGACGAACCGTCAATCCGAGAGCACTACCGGGGCGTTTCTCGTCTTGCGGGCAGAAGGCATCTTCGGGTGACTTCTACAAAATCTGGTTTTATTTAGTTTTTTGTCGTTTCGATATTTCCTTGTATTTCTAATTATTGTTCTTGTTAGTTCAGATTATATCTTATTATCAACATGTCATCTACATAAAGACAAACGATAACATAATCGTTACCCATTTTCTTAATATAGACACATTTGTCGCTCTCGTTGATCTTAAAACTATTTGACAACATAACTTCGTCAAATTTCAAGTGCCATTGCAGAGGCGCTTGTTTCAATCCATATAAAGACCGTTGAAGTTTGCATACCTTGTGCTCTTGCCCAGGTACTACAAACCCTTCCGGTTGTTTCATATAGATTTCATCATCTCGCTCACCATACAAGAATGTTGTCTTAATATCCATTTGATGAATCTCAAGATTGCGCAAAGCAGCAATAGCGAGAAGCGTCCTAATGGAAGTAAGCCTTGTCACAGGTGAGTAGGTATCGAAGAAATCATATCCTTCTTTTTGTCTAAAACCTTGAACTACAAGTTGGGCTTTGTATTTATCAATAGTCCAGTCAGACTTGTATTTCTTTTTTAGGATCCACTTACATCCTAAAGCTTTACTACCAGGTGGTAGATCAACTAACACCCAAGTGTGATTTTGCATAATAGACTCAATCTCGATGTTTGTTGCTTCTTTCCACAAAGCCGCATCCGAACCAGATAAGGCTTCTCTTACAGTCACCGGTTCACCGTTTAGCATTAAAACGACGTAGTCCGGTCCATAAATCTTTACTTTTCGAACTCTAGTACCACATCTAGGTTCTACATTTACAGGAGTAGACCTGGATCGTTTTCTATTATGTGGTCCATAGAACACCGTTTTAGAACTAGTGGCCTCATCTCCATCTACGGGTTTAGAACTCGTAGGCTCATCTACAAGTTTGGAACTTGTAGCTTCATCCTCAACTCTCTTGCTAGAGTTAGGATCAACCTTATCCTTATTAGGATAGATATTCTCAAAGAACACAGCATTCCTTGATTTAATCGTTGTACCCACATGAACATCGGGTATCTCCGATTTGTGTACTACAAATCGATAAGCGTTGCTGCTAAGTGCATAACCAATAAAGATACAATCTACCGTTTTAGGTCCAATTGTAACTTGTTTTGGTAAAGGCACTTCTACCTTAGCTAAACACCCCCACACTTTAAGGTATTTATACGAAAGTTTTCTTCCTTTCCAAAGCTCATAGGGAGTCACGTCCTTCCCTTTGAGTGGAATCTTGTTCAAGATATAATTGGCTGTTAGAACAGCTTCCCCCCACATGTTCTGGGGTAATCCCGAACTAATCAACAAAGCGTTCATCATCTCTTTAAGAGTTCGATTTTTACGTTCAACAACGCCATTTGATTGTGGTGAATAAGGAACAGTAATTTGATGAATTATACCACTTTCGTTGCATAACTCAGCAAACAGAGCAACATATTTTCCACCTCTATCACTCCGAACCATCTTGATTCGACAACCAAGTTGATTTTCAGCTTCATTCTTGAAGTTTCTAAATGCTTCAATAGCCTCATCTTTACTTCTCAACAAGTAAAGATAACAGTATCAATCATCAATAAAAGTAATAAAATACTTTTTACCACCTCTAGTTTGCACAAACTTTAAATCACAAACATCAGTGTGAATTAGTTCTAGAGGTTTAGTGCTCCTTTCAACCGATTTAAACGGTAACTTAGCCATTTTAGCTTCCACACAGACTTCACATTTGTCTTGTGTATTAAATTCATTTATCTTTAGTAAATCCATTTTTACTAATCTTTTTATAGCATTTAAATTTACGTGACCAAGTCTACAATGGCATAAATCAGAGCACTCAAGCAAGTAAGCAGAAGTAGAAGCATTTTTATTAGCAACTGCCATAGGAGGCTTACAAGCTCTAACACTAAGTTTGAAAAGATCCTCACAGACATAACCCCTGCCGAGAGTCTTTCCCCACTTATGAATTACAACATGATCACCATGAAAGTTCAAAACAAAATCTTTCCTAGTCAATTTGATGCCAGAAATTAGATTCTTTTGGACTGTTGGGACATGCAACACATCCTTCAAGGTTATCTCCACGCCCGAGGTTAGTTGAAGAACCACAGTGCTCATTCCAACAACTTGAGAAGTTCGACCACTAGCCTCGGTGATTGATTTGTTATCAACCTCTTTATAAGTGTAGAACAAGTCTCAGTTGACACAGATGTGCACAGTAGCACCGGTGTCCACGAACCAAGCTTTCGGGGTAGCCACGTAATTCACTTCGGTGATCACAGCCACGAAGTCTTCCTTGTCCCACTTGTCGAAGTCCTTCTCGACGTTGTTGACATTGCTCTAAGCCCTCTTCCTCTTCGGCTTCTTACAATCCTTAGCCATGTGGCCAGGTTTGTCACAGTTGAAGCAATTGTCATTGAACTTCGATGGTTGAGCAACTTGCTTTCCCTTGCCCTTGTAATTAGCATTTGGGCGAGGGCGCTTGTGAGACTGACCACCACCTTGTTCAGTCAAATTGGCCTTCCCCTCCATAGGAGCTTTAGTCAATTGATCACGACTCCTCACAAGAGCCTCAACTTGAAGCTTTGAAACCAAGGTCTCCACGGACATTTCCGAGCGTTTGTGCTTCAAGTGACTTTGAAAGTCCTTCCAACTTGGAGGCAACTTCTCAATCATAACTGCCACGGATAGGGCATCGGTTAAGGGCATCCCTTCGGCTTGAACATCGTGTGCAAGAGTTTGAAACTCTTCCACTTGTTCCATCACAGGTCGAGAATCGACCATCTTGTAGTCCAACCATTTGGCTACGACGAACTTTTTGGTGCTCGCCTCATCAACTTGATACTTATTTCCGAGAGCCTCCCACAACTCTTTAGAAGTCGTATGAATTCGGAACACCTTGTAGAGACCACCATCCAAGTACGTTAGGACAGTGTTACGACAAAGGTAATCTCCTTGGCACCAATTATCAAAGTCGGAACGAACTTCAAAGTTCGTCTCCTCCTCGCTTAGTGTCGCCGGCTTATCTTGAGTCAAGAAGCTAGCAAACCCCACCGTGGTGAGGTAGAACATCATCTTCTCTTGCCAATACTTGAAGCCTTTGCCCGAGAAGATAGGAGGTTTCTCGGCAAGCCCCAATGTCCTCGACATTTGCAGTGGGGCCATGGTGGAGGACTGACCACCCGTTTGTCCAAACAGATGGGCAGATGAGGACCCAATCGTGGAAGAGGTGGTTGAGCCAATGGTTGTTGAAGCAGTGGAGCCGATGGTGGCGGAAGCCAGTGGTGTTGGAGCCGGTGGAAGGATCGGTTGACATCTCCAAGCAAAAGAATTAAGTTTCGATATGCTTAATTTCAAATTATAAGTCCAGATTTCTTCTCCACGAACACACGAGCAAGTAACGTGCAGGTTTTTTCGTCTTGCGATTGTTAAAACCGAGTTACAAGACTCGTGCAGATTACAAAGAAATGAAGATATAATTTGAACTAACAAGAACAATAATTAGAAATACAAGGAAATATCGAAACGACAAAAAACTAAATAAAACCAGATTTTGTAGAAGTCGCCCGAAGATGCCTTCTGCGAACGTGTTCTGAGATATTTGAAATATACTCAGAATTTTGCGATTCATTATTCAAGAGAGCCTGCTGTACTTGAAGGGTATAGTGATGGTAATTGGATATCTGAATCGAAAGATTCATTTTCGACGAGTGGATATGTATTCATGATCGGGGGTGGTGTTGTATCTTGGAAGTCCAAGAAACAGACTTGTATAGCAAGGTCCACCATGGAATCTGAGTTCATAGCTTTGGATAAAGCTGGTGAAGAAGCTAAATGGCTTAAGAATTTCCTCGAGGATATTCCATGTTGGCCGAGGCCTGTGTCCTCAGTGTTAATTCACTGCGATAGCCAATCTGCAATTGGACGGGCACAAAATATATTTTATAACGGTAAATCTCGACATATTCGTCGACGACACAATACCGTGAGACATTTGATCACGAGTGGGGTTATCTCGATTGACTATATGAGGTCAATAGATAATCTGGCGGATCCGCTAACGAAAAGTATAAGTCGAGATCAAATGTATAAGTTGTTAGAGGGAATGGGTGTAAAATCAACATCTTAAGGATGATTATAGTGAAAACTCAACCATGATGATTGGAGGATCCCAAGAACTTGGTTCAAAGGGATAACGAAGCTATAAGAATCTGGGTGATAAACGCTCAAACTTACCTATTCTCTAAGAACAATGAGTGTTTGAAACCTGCATGTGGTGAGGTTAAGTTTTATAACTTTTAATGATTCTTGGATACCTCAGGAAGGTCAAGTATAGCAGGATACTTGGGTAAAAGAATCACCTATGTAAGTGTGAAGTGTGGCCGCTTCGAATGAAGCACTTATGAATCCAAAGGGTGTTCCAAGGCCGTAATGGACACAAACGTGAGAACGAATAAGGATTGAGACAATATTGTGTCAGTGTTATTGACTCAGTATACACCAAGGAGGACTAGTTCAAGGCATCACGTCCACTAGGCCGTCGATATATTCGATGATGTTGACTATGAAAAGGTTCAAGGCCACAAGCCACCTAACCAAATGTAATAGAGTCTCTTGAGGACTGAGCTAAGTGTCTGCATACATTTGCATACGGCTTTCTCACTCATGTGAAGGATTGTTGGAAATAATGGTTTGAAAATCATTATTTATGGTGGCTAATTATTTAATTTTAAGAATTAAATAATGGAGAATTATTTTACTCGACGAGTAAATAATCGGAATATATTCATGTTCTCAAACCATTATTTGGTGATTGAGAAATGGTATATTTGGGTTGTGAGTTGATGATGAATTTGTTGTAGACAAATTCGTACGTTGAAAGAACGAACTCAAACTCGAACTCAGATCATGGGCGTTGGGCTTGAATTTGTCATTTGACTTTAGGGCTCAACTTAAATTAATTTTTTGAAAAGAATTAATTTGGCCCATATGTATAGAAATTGGGCTAGGATTAATTGTCATATAATTAAACATCACATGTTTAATTATTTGAAATTGGCCCTTTTTTTTGTACATCACACGTATCAGATAGAAATTAAACACATGAATGTTTAATTTGTTGCTCTCATAAAGTCGGCTATGAGAAACCGCTACCATTATTTGAATTCAAACAAATTGATTCTGAATTGAATTTGGATAACTCACGTAACAGCCATTTGGCTTATTAAGGCCTTAATGGGCTTTAATTCCCTACATGATTGAGGTTGCCTATAAATACTTCGCATTTGCATGGTTTTTCGTACAGAATATCAACTATTCTTTATATCATTTTCATCTTAAGTTTTCTCTCCAAGATAGCATTTTAGTTATAGTATAGCTCAGTTTTCCTCCTCGTTCAGTTCGTCGAAGCTCGTAGATTTGTGGTGCTTATCTACGAGACGTGAAGTCGTTTACCTTTGGGGACGAACCGCCAATCCGAGAGCACTACCGGGGCGTTTCTCGTCTTGCGGGCAGAAGGCGTCTTCGGGCGACTTCTACAAAATCTGGTTTTATTTAGTTTTTTGTCGTTTCGATATTTCCTTGTATTTCTAATTATTGTTCTTGTTAGTTCAGATTATATCTTCATTTCTTTGTAATCTGCACGAGTCTTGTAACTCAGTTTTAACAACTTGTAGTAGGTACAGTAGTAAATCTCTCGCAACTATCCGTGCAAAACAAATATACTTGATGGAGAAATACATGGATGTGGCGAATTGTTATTGATGCAATCTTTGGTATTGGCGTTGCCGAAATGAGGAGTATACACGTGAGGCTCCATTACGTCATCACTAAGAGCAACTATCGCCACCCACTCCCTCCTCGAAGCAACTCATGTCTTCCCTGAATCACGTTGATACGAATTCAGTTATCCAAAGGTTCTCTCTTGATTCCATTGAGTGAGTGTGAATTTAACACTTTCCATTTTTCTATAAGATTGCATTTACTTTGATAGAATTATTTTTCCATTGAAAAATTATGGATAAGAAAAGATAAGAAAATATTAACATTTTCATCCTTTTCTTATTACATGTTTACTAGGTTCGAAAAGAAAACTATCATATGGTCCCCCCACTCCTTCCCGTTTTTATGTCTTTTATTCATTGGAAATATTTTCACACCACTAACTAAAGAAAATATTATCCAACATTGGAGAGAAAATAATGGAAAAGGAGTTGTCCGAAAAGTTATCCACTCTGCCCGGAGAAAATTTTCTATCAAAGTAAACATGTAAAAAAGATAGAAAATGAGAGAAAATATTATTTTCCCACCCTTTTTCCATCAAAGTAAACACACCCTAAGTTTCTCATAAGAGATTTGATGAATTGTTGTTGTTTTTCTCGTAAATTCTCTAGAAAAAACATCAAATTTTGATATGTTTTGCATGATCATTTTCTAGGCGATTATAATTAACTATGGAAAAAGCAAAAGAAATTCCTAAGTTTTAGGGAGTTTAATGAAGATTAGTGTTCAATACACTTATTTGAAGGAGCTTATAAGTTTCTTGTGTTTTTATATGCATCTATATATCTTTATAAAATCTTTAAACGTTGATTTTAAGATATAAGAAGTTGTATCTTCAATATAAGATATAAGTTGTTGATTGTGTTTCTTGCCTTTGTGGTGGTTTTGCACATAACCAGAAGCAAATTGGGTACGACTAATTTTATGGCGACGACATTGAATGAAGACAACGTGTAGATAAAGAATCTGATGCTCGTAGTTACCCAATTAAAAAAATGTTTATTATTTTGCCTTTTCTATCAAATTATTTTATTAGTTTCCATATTACTACTTTTTCATTTAAAAGATTATTGTTATTAGTCATAATTATATTCTATATCTTGTCCGTGCAGCGAATATTAATTTTTGTATACTACATTAAATTTGCAATTTCGCTAAGAGCTCATGAATCTTTTACATATTCTAAACATTAGATGAATTTTTACAACAGATCATATCTTAAGCTATAATTTACCCAATGTAATTCATGTCTTTTGATTATAATTTGCATCATAAAATGTGAATTAGCATAATATGTGAGATAAGCAATTTTGTCCGAAAAGATAGTCTTTAGTATGATTAATTGGCAAAACTTAGGAAAATATTAGAAAATTTCAATTTCCGAGAGGCGAACAATATACTCAAAATTAAGTGATTTTGTAATGAATTTTCATTGTTTAGGATGAGTCAACTAGTCGGCATTCAACGTATTAAGTTTAAACATAGATCTAAGCAAGCAAAATGCAAAAACTCTATGCAAGAATATTGTGAAATTGGATTGTAGGAAAAATGTATATATCTCTAGAAATTCCTAGAAAGCAAGTGGCCACCATTTTTTTGACTTTTTCCTCTCAGTCAAAAGATGGGCTCTCTCTCACACACACTACCACGCAGCGCGTCGTCGCCGACCGCGTTAAATCTAACCGACTTTCTCTCAAAAATAAAAATAAAAAAATAAATCCAACCGACTTCGAATATATTGATTTATTTTACCTGCTTTGATCAAATTAATCTCGTCCGTCCATTCTGACCCAATATCGCTATAAATACCATAGCTCCCTTAATGATTTATTTCATTATGGGTGGTGTGTTTGCATTATTTTCTATCTTTTCATGATTGCTCGACTTTGTTTTGCTTTTCTCCTGCGATTTCGGTTGGCGCTTCAGAGTTTGTTAATCAGATTGTGATTCCGATGGATTTCTATTTTGTGTTGCCGATTACTGTTGTCTGTGGTGCGATTGAATCTCTCCGAGTCTTTTGATTGGTGATGTCGATTGCATATTACGAATTTGATCCGGTGATAGTCGATGATTTAGCGAGGTTTTGGGTTCTAATAACCTTTTGTGATTACTTAGGTCGTTATTGTGAATCTTCTGCTGGTTTTCATCTGAAGGTTATTCGATTATTCGCAACGATTGATGATTTAAGGGCGGTTAGAATTAGGGTTTTTTGTCTCTTCAAATCATGCTTCTACCGTTTTGGTTGTTGTGACGCTTACTTCCGTTTGCATCTGAATAGGGTTAATATTTGCCCTTCTACCGGTGATGCTCTGGTGAATTCGTTTCTTCATTACTCCTCTGGCCATGGATGTGAATAGCTGGATGTTATCGTTTCTCGGGGTTTGCTGATGAGCAGTTTCAATATATTTGTTTATGAATTTCAGTTGATATATTTCTTCTGCGATTTTGTCACCGGATAGTCTCTGTATATGCCTAAAGGTGCTGTCTCCCTGGCTTTGGTGCAGGACTCTTGTTTCACTCACTGCCTCCATAATTTGCAAGAGATTTTGGAATATTGTCTTAAATGTGCATTTCGACCTGACTCGTGCTCCGCCAGAGTTCGATTCTTTTGATTTTTCGCACTCAAGATTTTTAAACATGCCTAAATCTAGAAATTGTGCCTTCACTTGCTGTCCAACCTTTCTATGTATGTGTGCTATTGCTGCTATCGAAGGACATCTGAATGGTTTGCCCGGAAAATTAAGATATCCTTTCAATAGTTGGCATGGCGGTCTATCATCAGCCCACAGGCTTATTACTGTTTCTCCTCCATATATTGGTTAAGCTAAATTCTTTAATACCTATTGTATCTGCGGTCCTACATTTTTTAATTGCATATATCGTCTAATTGCAGAAATCCTGTAAGGATTCCCCGGGCACCTTGGGTTTTATTTTTCGCCATGCCGGGAGTGATCAGTCTGTCTAGGGTGTGAGCTTTGTTCAAATCAACCTTCAAGCTAACTAATTTTATGGAAGTTCCCACTTTTAAGAAAACTACAGAAAAAGAGTTACCTTTTCTTGTTTTTGTTCTTGTGTGTGTGTGTGTTTTTTTTTTTTTTTTTTTGGTTAATCTGATAATACTGTGCTAGTCTTTCTTATGCATTGAATCTTGCAGTGTCTCAAGTTTATGACTGAATAGCGATTTACTCAAAAGTTTCAGGTCTTATGGGCATTGGATAATGAAGTTTGTACAAGTCTGCAGTTATGATGTGTTTTCTCTCTTTTCGCTCTTATGTGGCTTCCTCAATATTGTTAAATGTTATGTGCTCAATCAATTGTGATCTTTGGTTTTTGTTGGTTTTGATTCCATAGGTAGATCTTCCTTGTTCGTCACTTGAATTTTATGTCCTTGAGATTCTAGACGCACTAGCTGAGTAGCGACTATATTAGAGGCTTACAATTGGTCAAGTTTTTATTTATTAATAGTCGCGTACATTTAGGATCAATGCTTAGAGAATATTTTCAGCAATTGCAGAATCAGTCTAATTCTGAGATCTTTTCAAGTTGCAGCTATCTTGGTTTGGTTGGTGAAAAAGGATTGACTATTCAATGCTCGTTGATATGATGCTCTTGGAGGGAGTAAATTAGTGTTCTCTTGTCTTTTATATCAGTTTTTGCTGTTCTATTCCTTTGCTTTTGTGTTCCTCTATTTTCAGAAATTTGATTTTTGGTGGTTTTGGTTGATGACAAGAGTTTTGGTTTGATTAGCTTATCCCCTTTTAACTTGCTGATAAATTCTTTATCAAATGTATTTATTTTCCATCTCTGATGTCTATGAATCTCAACATTTATAGGTTCCCTTTCATTCAATTCAGGGTTCAGCAGACAAGGTGTTTTATTTGTTCCAAGTTGTTTTCTGTGGACTCCACGTTGGTGTCCTTGGACATCTGCTGAACGAGAAGTCTGAAATGAATTCTTGACTTACTCTGTGGCAGAGGGGGATTCGAACCTTTTCTACTCCATTTTATCTTCTTCCTAGACCTTTCCCCTTGCTTATAGATACTCTCCAATTTTCAGATGACTGATCTTTGGGTGGTTCTCTATCAGTTTCCATTGGAAGACTTCTGGTTTGAAGCTTGGTTCCTTTGCTGAGCGTTTTGCTTTCCGATATTGTTTTCTGCCTAACCCTGTCACAGGAAATTTTAAGAAGTTTCTGTCTGAATTGATGAAAAGTTCAGTAGACCGATGAGATTCACCTTTGACGATTCATTAAGGTTCTTCTACCAAATTGTGGTCTATTTTTGTTTTTACCGATTTGATTGGTTTGTAAGAACCTAGCTGTGCTAGGTTATTGTTTGTCTCTAATTACTTCATGTGCAGATCAGAGTACATGGTATTGGTTTTGGAATTGATTGGTTGTTGGGTTACTTGGGTAAGAGGTGTGTGGGTTAATCAGCATGTAATTGCTGTTTGTCTTTATTTTGATTATGCCTTGTATTTTGTTTGGAATTGAATGGAGTTTTGTTGAAGTTGTTTGCTCTTTGTTATCTATCTTCTTTTTATTATGCCTTGTATTTTGTTCGGAATTGATTGGAGTTTTGTTGAAGTTGTTTGCTGTGATGTCCACCATGTCTATTGGGTGTGCTTGGCTTTTTCTGCTGGATGGCTGAGGCTTGATTTATTGCGTCGGCAGGGAGTGTTGGGCTTTTTGTACGCCCCAGTTTATCTTGACACCTTTCCCTTGCTTTATGCTCTTTCTATTTCCAGGGGTTTGATCTGCGGGTAGCTTTCTATCAGTTTTCGTTGAAGGCAGTTCTGGTTCGATGCTTGTTACCCTTTACTCCATTTCATTCGCCTTTTCATTTGTTTAGATCTGGTATTGTTTTCTGCCTCACCCTGTGACAGGAGCTTCTAAGATGGTAGTTTTGGTTCTGCTGTCCAACTTGTCTCATGGGTGAGCTTGGTTCTCTCTGTTGGAATGGAATATCTGCAATGGAGGCTTGATTTACAGTGTTGGCAGAGGGAGTGTAACTTTTTGTTATCCCACCATTTTTGTTCTTCCTAGACCCCCCCCCCCCCCCCTTGCTTATAGTTATGCTCTTCCTATTTCCGGAGGTCTGATCTTCGGGTAGCTTTCGATCAGGTTTTGTTGGAAGGCAGTTCTGGTTTGGTGCTTGGTACTCTGCTCCATTTCATCCGCTTTTCATTAGTTATATGTAGATGTGGGTATTGTTTTCTTCCTCACCCAGTGACAGGAGATTCTAAGAAGTAGGTCTGGTTCTTATGTCCCGCCTTATCTAATGATTGAGCTTGGTTTTCCCTGCTGGAATGGAAGATCTGCAATGGAGGCTTGATTTACAGTTTCGGCAGAGGGAGTGTTGATTTTTTTTTCTCCATCGTTTCTTCTACCCAGACTCTCCCCTTTCTTATAGTTTTTCTCTTTCAATTTCCAGAGGTGCATTTCTTGTTTAGGGTTGGATCTCTTTGCTCCTTTTCTTTGCTTTCATTTGTTATGTAGATGTGGATATTGTTTTTTGCCTTACCCTATGACAGGAGGTTCTAAGTAGTAGTTTTGGTTCCGAGTCCACCTTGTCTAATGGTTGAGCTCGGTTTCCTATGCTGGAATAGTAGATCTGCAATGGAAATCTACAGTGTCAGCAGAGGGAGTGTTGAACCTTTTGTACTCCAATTTATCATCTACCTGGACTCTCCCATTTCTTATTGTTATGTTCTTTCAATTTCCAGAGGTCTTATCTATGGGTGGCTGTCAGTTTTTGTTGGGAAGAAGATCTGGTTTGGTGATACCCTTTGCTCCATTTCATCCGCTTTTCATTTGTTATATGTGGATATTGTTTTCTACCTCACACTGTGACAGGAGATTCTAAGAATGAGTTTTGGTTCGATATTGACGAAGTAGATGAAAAGTTTGGTTGGCCGTGGAGAGGTTTATTGCACGACTTCTGTTAAGGTGCTTCTATCAATTTGTGGTGTGTTCATGTTCACTTCTGTTTTTGATTTGTTTGTGGTAACTAGTCTTGCTTGGTTATTGTTTGTCTCCATTTGTTTGATGTGCAGCTCAGGTAATACATGATAGGGTCAGTTGAAATTAATTGGAGTTCTAGGAGATTATGCTACTTGTGTGGGTTAAGTAGCCTGTAATTGCTGTTGGTTTCTGTTTATATTAATATATTTCAGTTATAGCTAACTGCTACATGCAATTTTGGATGTACCTATAGAGTGGTATTGGATATATGAATGCAGAGAATCATAAGGTTGCAGAATGGATTTCTGAAGCTTCACAAGGGAGGTTTTACGAGTGTCTTTTGCTCTCTTATTTGTCTATGGTTATATTGTGAAATGGTGGAGTTGTTATATCTTCAGCATTTCAGGCCTTGTACTTTTTGTTCGTCTCCATTCTGATGTGCAGCAGCTTATATTAGGCACAATTTGGGCTTTGGAATTGATTGGAGTTTGAAGGGATTATTTATATATACTTTCTTTGTCAGTAAGGCTGTTGATAGATAACTGGGATCATCTCATCTTGGTGGCTTTTAGTTGGAGCTCTTAGAGGTTCATTCCATTTTGGTATTTGTTTGAAATGCAGGGGTCCTTTGAGGTTGGAAGGATTTCAGGAGTAAGCAGAAAAATGGTCTTCTTTTTGCTCTTATTTTTCTATGGTTATATTGTTAAATGGCTGTCTTATCTACTGTGGTGAAAGATGTGTTTAGTCTTCTGAACTCATGGTTGTGGATTTCTTTGCTTTACAAACTCTTCAGCTTGGATGTGCAACTTATGTCTGTTTCCGTGGTAACATACACACACTTACCCTAAGGTAGAATGCGTGTTGGACTTGCCTGCTAATGGAACCTGCTGGATGGAACTTGGGTGTAGCTTCCTGTGAACTAGTGTCATACGGCTTTTACTTTGTTATGGTTGGGTCATCTACATTTCGGGAAGCTCCTGAACTGTATGCTACTTATAGAATTTTGATTGGAGGGGTTTCCTTTTCCTGTGCCTAAGATGATAGGTGTGAATGTCTGACTTGAAGTTCCTCACTCGACTGTTCGTGGCTGATGTGCTTGTTCTGCTTCCATGTTTGTTTTTATGTTTTGATTTAGAGGTATGTTCAGAATTCTTGTAGACGGCATTGGTATAGAGGATGGTTGTATGGTTTTGTTTGTAATCTACCTCTTGATTGCAGTCTTGCACATGATATGCACAAATTTAAATGGTATCACTCCAATGATTATTATTGTATGTGTTCATGTATATGAAATTATGAACTTTTGTTACAGGTATTTTTATTTAAGAATCTGTAATTTTTGTGTCTTGTTTCTAAATTAGTAATGGTAGTTGCTATCTTGGTGTGATCCTTTTGAGCAAATGATAACTTGTTTTAAAAGATTAAACCTATGTGATTCATTTAATTTCTTAATTCACGTCTAACAAACAGTCTTGACTTAAATGACAATGCTGATAAATATTAAATGAAGTTATGGCGGGTGATGGTTTTAGAACTTTTATGCTTCTGGTTGCTTTTCTTTGGCTGATTTTTTACAAATCTGACATGGAAAAGCTCATAATTGGTCAATGATAACTTGTTTTAAAAGATAAAACCTATGTGATTCATTTAATTTCTTAATTCACGTCTAACAAACAGTCTTGACTTAAATGACAATGCTGATAAATATTTAATGAAGTTATGGCGGGTGTGATGGTTTTAGAACTTTTATGCTTCTGGTTGCTTTTCTTTGGCTGATTTTTTACAAATCTGACATGGAAAAGCTTATAATTGGTCTGACATAATCCTCAGAATTTTGCGAATCTGACATGGAAAACCTCATAAATTATCTGACAATCATCTTGACTGTTAAATTTTCAGTAAATGTGGCTAATAAACAAATTGTGTTGGTTCTTCAGGGATAGCTCACTAATTCATTATCTAAGAATTTCCAATTTTTTACTTGAAGTGGGAGTAGATGATTACAGCTATTTCATGTACGAAATAATATATTGGTGCTTCAGTACATAATACATTAGCCCCAAGGATGAGCATTTTGAGGTATATAGGAGATTGTGTTGTCTCTTCTCTCTTACTTGAATACATGTGCCTGTCTTGTTTTTAAGTTTTGTATTAGTATGAGCTAGATCTCTTTACTTGAATATATATGCCGGTCTCTTTTCTAACTTTAATGTTTCTTTTAGGTCTATGTTGAAATCTGAAAATTTTTCTGTTCTTTGTTATGGTTTAGTTATTGCTATGGTTTTAGTGTCTTCCATTTGTAACTTGAGTAGATTTTTGTTTATGAAATATTTTGAATGTAGTACTAATTGAAAATGACCGTGAACCTAGTAATCTAATTAGTCTTCCTTACTAAGCTTCGTAGATGTAATGTGATATTTTTTTAATTTTTGCTGAACTGATAAATTAACTTGTGGTTTCACATTTTCACTGACCTGACCCCCCTAATCATTCATTTTCCATATGCGCAACTTTTTAATAAAAACTTGAGTGCTTACAATTTATGTGTTAATAGATGACTGTAGCTATTTCATATAAGCCACTAGGGAAGTGCAGGAATTGTTGCACTACTAAAAATTAAGATGGGTGTTCTTTTCCTACTTTATCCTTTTCCTTTTTCTTTTTTTTTTAGTTTTGGAATTCTCATTATCCCATGGTGGTATACTGGTATTGGTGGGAAGAATTGTCTTTCCTCTTTTGCCTGCAAATATTCGATAGATCAATGAAGCCATCTTGAGAAAGAAATAAGCCAGGTCAAGTATAAGTTGCATAATTTGGTAATAACTGGGCTAGTTGCAATTAGTAGTGTTGTTGCTTATGTGTTATTTTCATTACGAGTCTTCATTTTCTAATTTTCTGCTTGTTGCATTTATGGCCCACTATTGTTTTGACTTACTAACACTAGCGGCTATGTCTTGAAAAGAATCTCACTCGAGGCAAACTTATTATAATTATGTTTCTTTTACGTATATCTTGAAAACAATTACCTAATTTGTTTGCTACTTTGTAGATTTTCATTCTGAACTGATTGAGAATGCACAACTCTGATAATTCACTGATTAGTCTACCTTTAAGACGGTTATGCTGCCTGGATATGAGATGTTACTTTTTCTTAGCGTGATATTAGCATAACTTAATCTCCTTCTCTGTTCAATTTTTCTTAAATGTAGCTTATAAACAATCTTTGTCTGATATTAGCATAACATTCCTTGACTGTTCAATTTTTCTTAAATGTAGCGTATAAACAAATTGTTTGGTTATTGTTTTATATATAGCTTATTAATAAAATTTATGAGAATTTGAAATCTCCTATATGTTGGATGACTACAGCTATTTCATGTAAGAAATAATATAATAGTGCACTACATTAGCCCCCCCCCCCCCCCCCCCCAACCCGCCTGAACGAAGAAGAGCATTAGGAAATAGATAGGAGATTGGGTTGTTTTCTAATGTTGCTTTGAAGAAATGATTTTTGTCCATCTTACTTGAATCCATATGCCTTTAGTGTTATATATCCATCAACTATGAATTCCCTAATAATCTTGAACGGATAAATTGAAAAAGTGATCTTGTGCTTGGGATTGTTTCTTCTGTATAGGGACTCTCATTTCTGAAAGGTGCTTGTAATCTTTTCATTGCTGAGTGTTTCGTTTTCTTTTGCTGTCCCTTTTACTACAGTCCGCTTTTGTTTATTTGTCTTGGTCATCTACTCAATTTTGCTTCTCCGTTGTGTAAAAGATCACATTTATTTCATGTCATTAATATTGTTACTGGTCCAGTATATCATGCTCTGCACCCCATTGTTTGTGCTTTTAGTGCTTTCTCATTGCATTATAGTGGATAGGTAGACTCGTGTAACTCTGCCTGTGTCTGGTTTCCCTGACACTGCCGGTCTCAAGCCCGGGAAAAAGAGGAGGGGCGAGAAAATAATTGCCTTGCCTTTATGAGTGATCTCCATAATAATTTGCGATCATTATCTCTTACAGCCTCATAGGAAACCTGGTTAGTAACTTGTTTCTTATTCAATAATCCTTCCTTAGTTCCTGTGTTTGTGTGTGTGTGTGAGATCTACTGGTGAGCTTTAATAAATAGCCCATTTCTCTCATATTTATGCTGTAATGAGCTTCCTGGCGAGGTGAAGAAGTTTAGTTGAGGAGAAGCTGTTGGTGAACATAATGGAACATCATTTTAAGTTGTTTTGCAGCTTGGGTGCATGATTGCTCGATTTGATCAGTGAAGTATAACGCACTGCTTCTAAACAAACCTGTTAGCATGTCTTTTCAAGAAATTTGGTTTATGTTGAACTTGTTCTAACCTTAATTTGAGCCTTCTTTTCCGTCGTCTCCAAATTTGAAGCACACTAACGACAACGATCAGTTCCACTGCCGCGGAGCCGCACTTACTTCCACCCATCTCCACCTCATTTTCTAAAAGGTGAAGTATGAGCCTAGCGTTGCATCTCGGCTATTTTCTTTTCCTCAGTTTTGGGAATCAAAATGAGTTTTTTTCATTCGGATTATCGCAATTTCTAGAGGTTATTGCTCTCTTGAACATTGTTGTTGGAGTTGTTGCAAGAGTATTCTATTTTTGCTTCCTGCAATTATACATACAGAATTTTCCCAAAATCATTTCTGTTATGGATTATGGTTTAGGCCTAAAATCGATGAATTTTTGGCCACTCGCTAATAATGTTTCTTATATTTGATGTTTATTTTTGGGAACATTTGATGTCATATTTTATGGTTACTATGTGATAAAATTGTATATAAAAAAGAACTCTTCAGATTTTGGTACTGCTATTTGTTTCCTTTGATCAGGGAGTTGGAAAATCAGGAAGGCAGGAAAGTTGCTTATTATCCCAAATGGGCCAAGATTTCTTCATAAATCTACCATCAGATATAATAGTAAATATCTTCTTAAGACTCCCTACTCCAACCACTATGATCTGCAAGTGTGTTTGTAAGCTGTGGCTCAATCTTCTCACGACCCCGGAGTTTGTCAAATCCATCTTTCTAAATCAGTTCTGGCCCTGGCTGTGTTTCGGGTAGGAGAAAACTCAAAACCATACAAAATCGTTGAATTTGAAGATGAGCATCCTTGGACTAGTCTTCAATTTGTTCAGCTAATGGCTTGCTCTCCACGAACCTATGCTTTGGATGGAGACTCATGGATTTGGAGTATAAGGTGGTTGGAAATTTCATGGCAAGACATAAAATCATATCTTGCTGAGTTTGGGTGCCAAGTATACATTATTGGAACTGGATCTTGGAGAATGATTGCCCCCAGTAAACGGTAGGGGCATTTCTGAATGAAAATCTTCATTGGTTGGCATTTAATGGCTCCTCTGAATAAATTTCTTGCCTTGATCTTGAAACATAACTATTTAGCACCTTTTCACCTCCTCCTCTTCCTCTTGATGATATCAAAACATCTAGTACTAGTTTGTTTTGTGTGATTGCCTATGTGTAGGCAATAGTAGGGGTTCTAATGATAAGATTGATATTTGGTTGAAGAAGGAATATGGAGATTAGAATTATTGGTCAAAACAAATTAGCATCCGCAATGTCGATATGAGTAATTTTTAGAATGTGTTTGCCCTATCAAAGTTTTCAAAGAGGGCGACATTTTGATGGAATTAATGTTGGGACTGGAATTCAAGAAACTACGGTACTACACCACCAAGACCAAAACTATTCAAGATGCCAATGATGTGTTTGGATTCGGAGGCAATGTTGTTAGCAACACAACCTTCACCCCGAGCTTTCTTTCCCTCAAAGCTTTCGTCATGGAGATTGTAACCTCATTGTGATTCCAGGCTATTTTAATTGAAATTCGACACAATTTGCATCTATCGAGCTTATAATTCTAGTTTCCTTAGATTAAGTTCAAACATTGTCTCAAAAATAAATAAATATATAAAAAGGTTAAAACATTCTTGTTGTATGATGCAATGTTGTTGAATGTATATTCAGAAGCATCCTTCTGTTTTTGGCGGACAAACTTTTGAAATTAATTTACCTTTGTTTAGTTAGTTTTCAAGTACTACTAGAATCTTTGTATTAAATTATTAATTCACTACAATTGGTGTAGATTGGAGTGTCTTGGAATGAACCAATTAATTTATGCTAGTAATGAGAATCCTTACTGATTTTTTAGGTTTTGTGAGATTGAGGAAATTGTGGTTGGATTGTTTGATTATTAATAAGTTTTTGTGATAACTTCACTCCAACTGAAGTTCGGGTGTGTGATATAGGCCTCTTTTAGTTTAGAAAAAAACTTGGGTGCAACTATTCCACCGTAGAACACCTGCCCATTTGACCCGACCCGATCCGCCCCGATCCGTTTGACCCAGTCAAACTCCCCTTTGACCAATTTTTTTTTTCAATTTTTTTTATTGTTTGCCGCTTCTTCTATGGTCAAGATTAGAGCGAGGGGAGCCGAAGACCTCGGAGTGAGCCGAAAAAGTCCAAATTATTGTCCGCCGATTATCCTTATTTTAGTGATCGGAGCGAAGGCGGAGCCGTAAAATCGGAGTCAAAGGCTCCGTCGGGACAAAAAATCTGGAAATTAGAAAAAAATATAGTGGGGCGCGTGGACCACGCACGGGTCGGTTGGGCGCATGGGCCGGATTGGGGCGGGTTGCGGCCCATTTGCACGGTACATAAGTCTGTACCGGAGACTTACTCTTGGGTTTAAATTATGTGATTGATAAAATAGGTTAGGATATATGATATGATTGCATTATTTTGATAAATTTAATATTACGTTTGGATTCATTGATTCATAATCAACCCAAATTTAAAAGAATAAATTAATATGATTTAATAGATGGATAGGATGATGATGGTATGAGTTATCTAGGTCAAATCATTCAAATCAATTATTAAATTAAATTATTTTATTAATTAAACCTTATCAATTAAGTCTAATGCCATCATAATATGTGTCATTACACTTGATGATTAATAAAATTATGTTCTTTGAAGGAAAAAAAAACATTATTTTCTTAAAATGGTTATGGCCAGATTTGGCCGTAAAATTTGGTAATGACCATTCGAAATATTGGTAATAGACGTTCGTCACGAGCTTTCGGGATCATTGAAATAATCACACTAAATTTGAGATGAGAGATTAAGAGAAGAATTTTGTTGCGATAGATGAGAGTTCGGGAAAAGGGAGATAAGAGAAGAGAAGAGAAATTCGATTGATTAGGGTTTAGAAGAGAGAGTTCGTGATTATTGTTAAGTAATAAAAAGAAGTAAATTTTTTTGTAACCGTGAGGCCGGGGTGGGTGGAGAATATTAAGGGAATATTGGACAAAAAACACAAAATAAGACCTGCAAGATTCTCGCTTCCATTTTCGAGGGGGGAGGGGGGAAGGTTGAAATTCTACTAATAGTAAAAATTGGAGGGGTCACAAATTATTTTTCTATAAATTAATATACTTATATAATTAATTAATTGTTTTATACTAAAGTAAGACGTAAAATATGTGGTTGCAAGAGATTTTTTGAAAGAGAGCATAAATTTATGCACAAAAAATTATAGAACACTGAGAGATAGAGTTTAGAAATTTCAAGTTGTCTGACCAACTCTTTTACTACAACACCATTTCCGAATTGTCAAGATTCAGGGAATCGGGTTCATATGTTAAAGCTGCATTTCTATTAGCTCCTTCAAGTATGGATAGGGAGAAAGGAGAGGGGACTTACATGTATGTGGATTTTTTTTTCCTTTTGTCTTTTTCATAATTGCATTCAATTATCTTTGGCAAAAATTTGGGTACAAATTCTGTATCGTGCAGATTTGCACCCGACCCGACCCACGCGCCCCGCCTAACTCGCGCGTGGATCTCACCCACCTATGTTTTTTTTTCAGTTTTTTTTTTTTTTTTTTATAGAAATTTTCCCCCTTTTTTTGGTGTTTGCCTCTTCATTTTTTGTTTGTCGCTTATTCTTTGATCAAGATTTGAGCGAGGGAGCCGAAGGACTCGTAGCGAGCCGAAAAAATACTAATTATTGTCGGACGGTTATTCTTATATTAATAATTTGAGCGAAGGCAGAGATAAAGGGTTCGTTGAAAAAAAAATCTAAAAATTAAAAAAAGATATTGAAAAGTCAACGTCGGGTGTTGATCGGGTCGGACCCGGGGCGAATCGGGGCGGGTTGGACCAATCTGCATGGTGCAGATGTCTCCACAGGAGATCGACCCATTATCTTTATATACCTGTGGAAAAGGTAATTTTTATATAACTACTAGTTTTGCCCCTGTGCTTTGCAGGTGTGCAATTTTTCCCACAAAGCCATGTTTAATAGAAGTAACTTCTAATTAATGAGTAAATCTGTTTAGAAAAAATTTCATCTTCCTCAACACGAACTTTTGTTTCCCTAATGATAATTGCTTTATATTTGTGAGGCATGGTTCTGTATTTTATGTTGTGTGTGACGATGACATTTTACAAACCATAGAGCCATGTCCCTCTTTAAACAAATTTTTGAAATTTTTGATTATTCCTTGCGGTACAGTGAAATGCATCTGAACCCCTGCATAAATAAAATATCATCTAAATTATTGTTTATGTAAATGACATTTATAGGTTCTAAAGAACAACACTCTGAAAATATTATTTTGGAAATATATCTATGCTAAATTTATCTCTAATTAACCAAAATTTCTGTTTTTTCCAATATGATGTGTATGATATATAAGAGATGGGAAAATAAAGTAAAATGCATGCTAGCCTTTTAAGTATAACTGAAATTGATGGTTTCAAAGTAGACTACCATAGATAAATGTATGATATGTTTTAACTTTTTTCTAAATTCGGTGATGCTTATACCTCTTCGTCATGGAATATCAACTCCAAACTCCTTGGATCATTTGTGTTTGAAGGAACTTCATAGCATCTCACACATCTTCCTTTGGTTGTATGAAATGGAGTGAGAGGAGTGAGATCTTTAAAGACAGACCATTTTCTCATGGTTCTCGAAATCTGGAATTTAAGAGAAATAGCAAGTGATGGTGTGTATATGCAAAAGTAGAAATGCAATGTCGTTCTTCAAAATGTAAATTTCATATGGGTAACAGAAAAAGTCCAAAAAAGTGCCCCAAGAAAATAATATTTATTTGCAATAAAACTGAAATTTATGCAGGAGAATGAACATAGCAACATGAAAAAATTATAATCTCATTTGAGTCGTATGAGTGAACTTGAAATCGCATATATGAGATGTGGAAGGTGTATAGAAGATTTTTACCCTGATTTTTTTGGAAGCTAAAATCTGAAAAATGGTTTGGTATAAAATGAATGTATATTACAATGAAAAAGTGCTATATTTGAAAAAAATTGAAAGTTAAAATTTCCCCAATTGTAAATTCCCGCTCACAGAACTTGTAAGGAAAAATATGGTAATTTTTTTTATTATTGGGCTAGTGAAATAGTGATTGGCAGGAAAGTATATGGAATACTGTAGGATACACGATTCCGTTTTAGTATATTTATATTGAAAAATGAGCTAAATACATATTCATGTAGAACTCCGATTATCGATTATCCCATTATATTTGTTATGCCAATTTTCTTGCACATGATCATATTTGCAACTTCACAAAAATATCATAATATATTTACATACTCCAAGTATCATGACTTTTGCAACTCAACTGAGAGGTCACATCAAAATTCATAAACTGCTACTCCCTCCGTCCCGCTGAATACGGCCTAGTTTATATGGGCACGGAGACTAAGAAAAAAGGTACTGGGTATAAAGAAAGTATTTAGTGTAGTGTGAATATAATATTTTATAATGCTAATAAAGTTATAGATGAGATGGTTGAGTGTGTAGTGAGAGTAGGTTAGTGGAATTTAGATGGGATGGTGGGCCATGTATATAAACTAATTGTTTCCTTTAAAGGAAACAAGCCAAATATAGTGGGACGTAAAAAATGGAAAATAGGCCGTATTCGGTGGGACGGAGGGAGTATAGTTTACCCAATGTAATACATGTCTTTTTTATTAGAAATTGCTTCATAAAATGTGAATCAGGCATAAAATGTGAGATAAACAATTTTGTTAGAAAAATATTACTATAGTCTATAGTATGATTAACTGGAAAAACTTAGGAAAATGCACGTTCAGGAAACTATGCTCAAAATTAAAATTTTATTTTCAATGTTTCGGTTCAACTAGACAGACATTCAACGTACACAATTTGAAATATAGATATTCAGCGTGCTAATTTTGAAATATAAATTATTAAGCAAGCAAAATGCAATTCTATACAAAGAATATCGTGTATTAAATTGTTCCTGCCAAAAAAAAAAGAAAAGAAAAAAAAAAAGAAGAGGAATTTTGTATATATCTCTAGAATTTCCTAGAATGTAAGTGGGCACCAATTTTTGACCGTTTCGTTCAAGGTGGGCTCCACATACACGCGTCGCCGAATGTAAATAAATATAATTTAATAGTTACTTTATATACCACTTTATCAAATCCAACCGACAAAAGGAATCCAATATTGATTTATTTATCGGCTTTGATCGAATTAATCTCGTCCGTCCATTCTGCCCCAAAATCCCTATATATAGCACAGCCCCTCGTTCAGAGTTTCCGTGTGGTGTTCGCTTAGCTTTTCTATCTTTTCATGCTTGCTTGATTTATTTTGGTTTTCTGGTGCGATTTCGCTCGGTGCTTCAGATTTTGGTGATCAGAGTTTGTGTGTTTGCGATGAATGTCTGTTATGCGTTGCCGATTACTGTTTTCTGTGGTGCGATTGGATCTCTCCGAGTCTTATGATTGTGATGCCGATTATATTTGATGAATTTGATCCGGCGATGGTCGATGATTTAGCGAGGGTTTAGGTTTGTAGTGATTTTTTGGGTTGTTATTGTGAGTTTTCTGCTGCTTTTGTTCGGAAGGATATTCGATGATTTGCAACGATTGATAATACTAGGGGCGGTCAGAATTAGGGGTTTTTTTTTTGGTCTCTGTAAATAATGGCTTCTACTGTTTTGGTTCTGATCGTTTGAATTAAGGCTTACTTCCGATATCTGTATAGGGTTTATATGTTTCCTCTTGGTAGTTGTAACCCGTGATGCTTTGGTGAATTCACTTCTTCTTACTCCTCTGGCGATGGATGTGAGACGCTGGATGTTCTCGTTTCTCGGGTTATGCTGATGAGCACTTTCATCTTAGTTCCTGTTTGTTCGTTGTGATTTTTTCAAACGGTCTCTGTATGGCTGAAGGTGCTGTTCCCTGACTTTGGTGCAGGACTGGCCCAGCCTATATAATTTGCAAGAGATTTTGGAGTATAGTGCATTTCCAGTTTTCAACTGTCGCTTGCTTTGCCAGAGTTTGATTTTTTTTGTTTTTTCACTCTTTAAGATTCTTGAACATGCTAAATCTGGATGTTGTTTCTTACTTACTGTCCCAATATTTTCAAGTCAGCATCTATTCCTGCTTTTGAATGAAAACTTCTGAACGGTTTGCAGGAAAGCATAAGACATCCTTTCAACGTTATTGTAGCGGTCTATCCAAATGAAAATATATTCAACCCACAGGCTTATTACTGTTCCTCCTCCATTTACTAATTAAGCTAAATTCTTTAGTAGCATATCTACCTTCCTGCCTTTTTAAAATGCTTATATTTTCTAATTGCAGAATGCCTGTAGGGATTCATCGGGTACCTTGGAGTCGGCCTTGTTCAAATCAACTTTCAAGCTAATTTATTTCATGGAAGTTCCCACTTTTAAGATAACTAGTTTACATAAAGTTTCTTTTTCCAGTTTGTGTGTGCTTATGTGTTAATCTGATAATGCTATGCTAGTCTTTCCTTATGCATAGAAACTTACAGTGTCTTTCCTTACTCAGGTCTTGTGGGCATTGGATAATGAAATTTGTACAAGTCATGTGGTTATGATGTGTTTTCCTTCTTCTTCTTCCTATCTGGTTTCCTCTATATTGTATAAAGTTAATATGCATATGTGCTCTACCAATGCGTTCTTTGGTTTTTGTTGGTTTTGAATCTATAGGTGGAGCTTCTTTGTTCACTTCATCTAGGATTTTATGTCAATGGGATTATAGAAGCTCCGGTGACCAGATAAAGAGGCTTACAATTTTTCAAGTGTTTGTTTATTAATGGTCTCGTACATTTGTGATTAAGGTGCAGCTATCTTGCTTTGGCTGGTCATTGGTGAAAAAGGATAGACTATTTGATGCACATTGATATGGTGTTAATGGAGAGAGTAAAGTAGTGGTGTCTCGTTGGTTCTATCATTTTTTGGCTATCTTGTTCTCTGCTTATATTTGTTCCTCTATTTTCAGAGACTAGATTTCGGGTCGTTCTGGTTGGTGGGATGGAGAGTTCTGGTTTGATGAGCTTATCCCTTTTAACTTGCTGTTAAATTCTTTATCAAATTTATATATTTGTTGCATCTGGCGTGTGGATCTCAACAGGGTTAAGCATCTTTGTGGGGGTGTCTAGAAATGTTGTTGTGGCCTTGTGGGAGGCGTTCTATTCGTTCCAGTTGTTTGCTGAATGTGAAATCTCAAATCAATTCTTGATTTAGCAGTGTGGCAGAGGGGGATTAGTACCTTTTCTACTTCATTTTATCTTCTTCCTAGGTCTTTTCCCTTGCTTATAGATATTATTCAATTTTCAGATGTCTGATCATTGGGTGGTTCCCTGTCAGTTTCCATTGGAAGGCAGTTCTGGTTTGATGCTTGGTTCCTTTGCTCTGTTTCATAAGCTTTTTGTGTGTGACATAGATGTATCGTATTCTGCCTGACCCTGTAACAAGAGAACTTAAGAAGTTAAGTCTATGTTAGTTGATGAAAAGTATCAGTAGGCTGCTGAGATTTATTCCACGACTCCATTAAGGTGCCTCTGGTGTATCTTTATTTTTTGTCTTTTTTTGTTTAATTGGTTTGTAACAACCTAGCACAAGCTGTGCTAGATTATAGTTTGTCTTTGTTATTTCATGTGCAGCTCAGTTCACATGGTGTTTGTTTTGGAATTGATTGGTTCTTGGTAAGGTTTGTGTTGGTTAATTAATCTGTAATTGCTGTCTTTTCACTATTTTGATTATGCCTTGTATTGTCTTCGGAATTGATTGGAGTTTCCTTGAAGTTGTTTACTCTGATATCACCTTGTCTAATGGGCGTGCTTAGCTTACTTTGCTGGAATGGAATATCTGCAACGGAGGCTTGATTTACAGTGTTGGCTGAGGGAGTGTTGAATTTTTTTGTACTCCCTAATTAATCTTCTACCTAGACCTTTCCCTTGCTTATAGTTATGCTCTTTTTCCAGAGGTCTGATCTTTGGGTAGCTTTCAATCAGTTTCTTTGAAGGCTGTTCTGGTTTGGTGCTTGGTACCCTTTACTACATTGCATCCACTTTCCATTTGATATGTAGATGTGGATATTGTTTTCTGCCTCACCCTGTGGCAGGAGATTCTGAGGAGTAGTTTTGGTCCTGATGTTCACCTTGTCTAGTGGGGGAGCTTGGTTTTCTCTGCTGGAAAGATCTGCAATGGTGGCTTGATTTACAGTGTCGGCAGAGGGAGTGTTCAATTTTTTGTACCCCCCAGTTTATCTTTTACCTAGACCTTTCCCTTGCTTATAGTTATGCTCTTTTTGTTTCCAGAGGTCTGATCTTCGGGTAGCTTTCTATCAGCTTTTGTTGGGAGGCTGTTCTGGTTTGGTGCTTGGTACCCTTTGCTCCATTTTATCCGATTTTCAGTTGTTAAGTAGAGGATATTGTTTTCCCCCTCACCCTGTGACAGGACATTCTAAGCAGTAGGTCTGGTTCTCAAGTCTGCTTTATTTAATGGTTGAGCTTGGTTTACTCTGCTGGAATGGAAGATCTGCAATGGAAGCTTGATTACAGTGTCGGCAGAGGGAGTGTTGAATATATTGTACTCCAATTTTTCTTTTACCTAGACTCTCCCCTGTCTTATAGTTACACTCTTTCAATTTTCAGAGTCCGATCTTCGGGTGGCTTTCTATCAGTTTTTTTTCGAAGGCAGTTCTGGTTGGTGCTTGGTACTCTTTGTTCCAATATTTTTGCTTTTCATTTATGTAGTGGATGTGGATATTGTTTTCTTCCTCATGTTGTGACAGGAGATTATAAGTAGTAGTTTTGGTTATAAGTCCTCCTTGTCCAATAGTTGAGCTTGGTTTTCTTTCTTGGAATGGAAGATCTGCAATGGAAGCTTGGTTTACAGTGTCGACAGAGGGAGTGTTGAATTTTTTGTACTCCAATTTCTCTTGTTCCTATACTTTCCCCTTTCTTATAGTTATGCTCTTTCAATTCCCAGAGGTCTGATCTTTTGGTGGCTCTCTATCGATTTTTCTTTGAAGGCAGTTCTGGTTTGGTGCTTGGGTACACTTTGCTCCATTTCATCCTCGTTTATTGTTATGAAGATGTGGATATTGTTCTCTCTCACACTGTGACAGGAGATTCTGTGAAGAAGTTTTGGTTCCATAAAAGACAAAAGTAGATGACAGTTTCAGCTTTTCTTCATTTATTTGATGTGCAGCTCAGATTATATATGGTAATGTCGTTGATCGAAGATTATGATAGTTGTGTGGGTTAATTAGGCTATAATTGCTGTTGGTTTTACTTTATATTGCATTTATACCTATTGTGGTATTGGATATGCACAGGGAATCATGAGGTTGGAGAGGGGATTTCAGAAGTTTCACAAGGGAGGTTTTACGAGTCCTTTCTGCTCTCTTATTATCCGAGTCTTTTCTGCTCTCTTATTGTCCATGGTTATATTGCTCAATGGTGGGGTTATCTCCAGCATTTTAGGCTTTGAGCTCTTTGTTCGTCTCCATTATTTGATATGCATCTTATGTTACACACAATATGGTCTTTGGAATTGATTAGAGTTTGAGGGGATTATGCCTACTTCCTTTTTTCGGTAAGGCTCTTGTGTTATAAGGATGTAATTTTCATTCAGTTGCAGCTTAGAGGTTCATTCATTTTTGGCCTGTTTTTATTGTGTTGTTATTTGAATGCAGGGGTCTTATATGAGGTTGGAAGGGATTTCAGGATTTCACTGCAAGGGTGGTTTTCTTTTTACAACTATTCTTTGCTGTTATATTTTTCTATGGTTATATCATGAAATGATGGTCTTATCTACAGTGGTGAAAGATGTATCTAGTTTATCTTCTGAAACTCGTGCTGGGTTATTATGGTTGTGGAGGAGTTCTCCTTATAAACCATTCGGCTTGGATGTGCATCTTATGTCTGGTTTCTGTGGTAACATATTCACGTTTACCTAAGTTACAATTTGTGTTGGACTTGCCTGCTAAGTGCTAACTGAGCCTGCTGGATGGGTCTTGGGTATAGCTTCCGTTGAACTAGTGTCATAAAGCTTGTATTTGGTTTTGGTTGGGTTTTCTACATTCAGATTGCTTCTGAAAATGTATGCTAGGATTTGATTGGAAGAGGGTTCCTGCCCAAGATTATTGGTTAGAATGTATGACTTGAAGCTCGTCACTTGATTATTCGTGGTAGATGTGCTTGTTCTGCTTCCTTGTTCTGAATTCAGTGGTATGTTTGGAATTCTTGTAGGCAACATTGGATCTCTGTACTGTCTTCATCCTTTGCTGCGAGTGATTTTGATTGGTGTATATTGTTATATTAAGGATGGTTGTACGGTTTTGTTTGTAGTAAGTCTCTTGATTGCAGTGTTGCACATGATATACACAAATATAAATGGTGCCGCACCCAATGAAAAAATTACTATGATATGTTTCATATATATATATATGAACACGTTTAAGGAAACTGTAGTCTTAAATGACAAAGCTGTTAAAAATTTAATGAAGTTTTGGCAGGTATGATAATTTTATATACTTTTTGCCTTCTGGTATTAATATATTTACCCCACCTATATAACATTTAATTTTTCTTTTGAGGTACAAATTGGAAGTCTCGGAAATTTTGTTCTGTTTCAGTGTTTTTCTGCTCTACTAAAAATTTAAGGTGGATGTATCTGTTATAAATTCGCTGATCAGTCTACCGTAATATTGTTGTGCCGCTTAGATGTAATGTGTTGCTTTTCTTTGGCTGATTGTGCTAATCTGACATGACAAACTCATAACTGATCTAACATAATCTGCTGATGTCTGCAAATCTGACAGGGAAGACCTCACAACTGATCTAAACATAATCCTGCTGATTTTTAATTGGTCCGACATAATCTTCTTGACTGTTCATATTTTCCTTTAATGCGGCTATAAACAAGTTGTCGATTTTTCATGTATAGCTTACTACTACATTATTCAAGAATTTCCGTTTTCCTACTTGAAGTGAGTAGATATGATCACAGCTATTTCATGTAAGAAATAATGTGGTAGTTCATTAGTTAAGTACATTAGCCACAAGGAAGAGCATTAGGAGGTAGGTTTGAGATTGGGTTGTCTTTGAATGTTGCTTAGAAGAAATTATTCTCGTCTCTTTTACTTGATTTTATATGCCTGTCTTATTTTCTAAGTTCTGTATTTAGTATGAGCTAGAACCAACTTTTTATGCATCAACTATAGATTTCTTGATCTTGAAAGAAAATGTGATCTTGTGCTCGGACATGATAAAAGATGACTCAAGTTCTAAGTTCTGTATTTGTAATTGTATATGGTCTCTCTCATTCCTTGGAAGGTTCTTGAAATATTTTCGTTGAGCATCATTTTCTTTTGTTCTCTACTCATTCCATTTACTACAGTTCACAGTGGTCTTCTTAGTCATCTGCTCCTTAATTTTGCCTCTTGTCATTGTGAAAATCACTCATTTCATCTTACATTGTTGGTTGTAACATGTTCCACACGTGCTTTTAGATGCTTTCTCATATTCTGTAATAATTTTGAATAGGTAGAGCATTTTCTTTTGTTCTCTACTCGTCCCATTTACTACAGACCATAGTCATCTGCTCCTTAATTTTGCTTGTCATTCTGAAAATCACTCATTTCATTGTTGGTAGTAATATGTTCTACACCTGTGCTTTTGATGCCTTCTCATTGTGTTATAGTTTTGAATAGGTAGAGTCGTGTAACTCTGCCTGTGTCTGGGGTTTTCCTCGACACAGCCGGTCCCAAGCCCGGGAAAAAGGAGGAGGGGCGAGAAAATAATTGCCTCGTCTTTGTCAGTGTCTTGTTTCTGTACTTGTTTGTGATCATTCTCTCTTTCAGCCACATAGGAGAAATCATGTTAGTAACTAGTTTCTTAGGCTATTATTGGATCCTTCCTTTTTTTTTTTTTTTTTTTTTTTTTTTTTTTTTCCTGTGCATGTGTTTTATGCGTGTGCGTGATCTTCTACAGGTGAGAGCTTTATTTTTGGTCCATTTCTCATGTCTATGCTGTAATAAGCTTTCTGGGCGAGGGGAAGATTAGTTGAGGAGGTGCTCAGGGTGAATGAATATAAGGAAACATCATTTTAAGTTGTTTTGCTGCTTCGGGCAAGAGCGGTCCATTCGATCAGTGATATTGCACTCTTTCAAATGTTACTTCCATGTATACTACAAAGTACTTTCACTTTATACTTTATAGCATCTTTTGTCATTTGTATACAACTCATTCATAAGAGCACCCACTACAAGGGTCGAGTGCAGGTATCGATGCCGGTGTCGATCGGCCACTCGACCCGGCGAGGTCGAAGCCGTAGTGGGTGTGGCAATACCGGTGGGTCGAGCCGGTGGTGTTGACACCACCATCGACTTCATTGTGACAACAGTATGGGGATGGCACATTTTTCTCTATCTAAATAAAATATATAAATAAAATAATATATGTAAGTTCACATTTTTCTCTATCTAAAATTTAAGTATTTAAAAAAAAGTAGTAATATAATTAAAACATATAATAGAGAACTAATTAAAAAAAAAGTTTTCAAAAATAACCACATATGCACCATCCACGAATCAAATTCTAGTCTTTCACGCACCAAATTCGAGTATCTGATTTTTTTTTAAAATTTCGCCACATGGCAAAGTACGTGCGAATTCGACGTGAATGGCACCCGCACCTTGCACATATGCAGTATGTTAAAATTTTGGAGAATTGGTACATCATAGGTTACATCCCAAAGATTGCATCCAATAGTCGTTGCAATCTTGTAATTTCTTCACAAAATGTCGACGCAACGTAGCTCTTTGAGACACTAGGGCATTGAGTTGGGTGCTTGTAGGTATACAATGGAGCAATCAAATCTATTTGTCTAGCTAGGTCACACCAATTAGCAGTATGAAGAGGGCTTAAATAGGATAAATAAAGCCTTGAGGCAAGAGAAGCAGAAATAGGTCCGTTGGTGAAATAGAATAAAGTAGGCGCATTCGTTTCACCACAAGTGGAAGGTGAAATACCACTCTAAAGAAGAGGAATGGAAGAAACCAAGAAAAAGTATTCCAACTTCACCCGAAAGAAGGCAGGTTCGGGTTCGGGTTCACCTTTTTGGTGGGATTTCTCGCTCATCCTGCACATATCTATAGTATTTAGTTATTTCCACAGCTAAATCCAGTTCATCAATTGCAATTTGCAAACTCATGGGCAACAGGTCCCAAGTCGGCTGCTAAAACTAAAAGGCTCCATTTTGCCTCTTTTGAGTTCCCCTTTGGGAAGACCCCATTCACCAAACACCCATCCACACCATCTGCAGTGTCGTCTATAGGCTACCCATAAATTGTCAATCACTTGCTAGATATATTGTGCATAAGGCTCTCCGCAACACGGCTCGAGCGGGGGTGCTCGAGCGCGGATCGAGCAGGGGGTGGCTTGAGCACCCCGCGTGGCAGGCAACGCCAGCTCGAGCCGTGCCCGAGCGCTGCTCGAGTCCGGCGCGTGGCGACGATGCGCGGCCAAAGCGAATAAAATATATATATATATATAGCGCATGCATCCCACGCGCCTAATGTAAAATTTTTTAAAAATTCGACCGTTCAACGGCTAATGGCCGTTTAAAATTATTTTTAATTTTTTTTTATTTTCCTCTACTATAAATATATCATCAATCCTCATTCTTCTCACACCATTTTATCATCCTCTTTCTCTCTCAAATTCAACTACAAAAAAATGTCTTCATTTTCGTTGAGTTTTTCATCTTCGTCGGTGGAATATGTCGAGGACGGCACCGACGACGAGGTAATGGAGATGTTGGCGGACGCGGATCGCTACACGATGGCGGTGCGTCAACTGGCCACCGGTGGTGCTGCGGACGCCTTCGACGAGTACCTGAAGATTGGCGATAGCACAGGCCGTGTTTGCCTCAAAAAAATTTGCCGGACAATTATCGACCTCTTCGGCGAGCGGTACTTGAGGAAGCCCACGCTGCCGACACTGCACGTCTGCTCCAAATGCACGAGGAGCGGCATGGGTTTCGGGGATGCTTGGGAGCCTGGATTGCATGCACTAGGCTTGGAGGAACTGCCCAAAAGGGTGGGCGGGTGTCCACACTCGCGGCGATCAAGGCGTGCCTACCTTGATCTTGGAGGCGGTGGCGTCGCAGGATTTGTGGATCTGGCATGCCTTTTTTTGGTGTGCCGGCTCCAACAACGACATCAACGTCTTCAATCAATCGCCCTTATTCACCGACGTGCTTGAGGATAGAGCTCCGCCATGCAAGTTCACCGTCAACGAAAACCGCTACGACAAGGGGTATTACTTGACCGACGGGATCTACCCTTCTTGGGCAATACTGATCAAAGCGCTGAGGGTTGAATCTGACGAAAACACAGCGAGGTTCAAGAGGATGCAGGAAGCGGCGAGAAAAGGACATAGAGCGGGCCTTCGGAGTGCTCCAAGTCCGATGGAGAATAATACGCGCTCCGGGTCGGTGCTGGTACAAGAAGCATCACCGAGACATTATGTTCGCGTGCATTATTTTGCACAACATGATTATCGAAGACGAGCAGTAAGATGTGGAGAATTAGAGAGACGACTCCGAATCTCCGTCCACTAGCGGGATATCCCGGAGGCACTGTCTGATCGCCTTTAGGACCTATCTCACTCGGGAAGCCGACTTGAGAGATCAACGAAAGCACACCCGACTTACCAATGATCTCATCGAGCACGTTTACCAGAAATTTGGACCTCTACGGGAGTAGTCGAGTATTTTTAATTAGTGTAATTTTTTTTAAGTAATGTAATTTTTTTTATTTTATTTAATGTAAAATTTTATTTTATTTGAATTAATGTAATGTTTAATGTTATTTTCTCATAAATGGAATTTTATGTTAATTTAATAAATGAGGAATTATTTAATATTAAAGATAGAGCACCTTTAGAGCACCCTTGGAATACAGGAGTAAAGGTCTCTAAGGATGCTCTAGTGCTAGAGATAGCCTAAGCATTCATTAACTAACTTAAAAAATGCCTAAAATGGTTTGAACTTCAGCTATTGTTCAATTTGTGACATGGGAGCAAATACCAAGTGAACAGAATATGACTAAAGTGAACTTATGCAATCACAAATAAATCCACATCAATTTTTCGTCATCGAAAATCTGCTCACGCATAAAATGAACGACTCAAAGTTCATGTAAATTTAGTTTATTTTTGTAGTCAAGACCTTAAAGTGCCAAATTTATAGTTAACTCATAAATATTTCAACCCGGTCTTCTATATTTTTTTCCAACTTATCATGCTTACCAGAAACAACATATTTTTCTCTCAAAAAAAAAAGAAAAGAAACAACATATTTGAAGTTTGACTTCTGCCCACCATTTATATTCGAAACAAATGTACAAACTTTCACTAAAGTAGTGAAATGGTTCTGCTATAAAAGGTAAAATGCAAGAAAAAAAAGGAAGCTTCCCCTTTAAAGATAAAGAAATTGCATTAAAATAAGTTTGTATATAAACCATTTAGATTTTGTTAGTTTGAGCATTTGGACCTTTATTTAGTCTCATATGAACTCTTTCAAATTTTAATACTAGCTTTTTAGCATGTTTAACTGTTAATAAAATGTGCAAAGATTTTTTAAACCAAGTGCAAAAAGATTTGGTAGAATACAACACAATAATTGGAGGATTCATTGCAATTCAATAAAAGTACTGAACTTATTAAATAAACTTTATTATTGAACAAGATATGTTATTTTCCAATAATAATTATCTAAATAATTATCTTCCGGTCTTAATAAATGAATTTCTAATGTTTTGCAGGGGGGACCCCCCATCTCCTCTGTCTCTCTCTCTCTCACACACACACACACATGTCTCTCTCTCTAATTTATTTTGAATTACTGTACTTCGTCCACATTTATTCATTGGCTCTCAAATTCACTCACCAGTCACCACTCTCCCCCACCTATATATATGCGAAAAAAATAAACATAAATAATTGAAAAAAAAACCCATTTTTATTCTGGGTTGAATAATTTTCTCGCTCTAGATTTCCTGATAATTTTCCTTCTTGTATTAATCCGCCGGAAAATCTGTTCGCAATTGCTGATACAGATTTTTGCCCGGTGAATCTCCCCCCCCCCCCCCCCCCAAAGATCGATTCAGATCTGTATGTATGTCATCTCTGCCTACAAATCTGTATCTATATATTTTCGTGCGTAATATATATGGCGGCTGGGACTGTTTAGCTGTAGTAAATGCTTATGCTTCTGTTGATTGGCTTAGCTATGTAGTAGATGCGGGATCTTTGACCTTTTAGTTGACTGCTGTGTGGATAATTGTTATTGACTTTCTTGGTTTAAAGTGTGAATAGTGTGAATTTATTCGTTGTTTATTTCGTTTGTCATGGTTTTGTGAGGTAATTCAGCTTTAGTATGAGATGATTGGTGATAATGAAAATCTTAGTTTCTCTCTTTCGCTGTTGAATCTTTCAATTATTTATGCCTTCTTCTCTTGTCGCTTTGTGTGCGAGTTTCTTTCTTGGTGTAAGTTGGCTGCGAAGGAATTGATTTTTCTGAATTATTTTTTATTCTGCAGTTTTTTTCATTGGAAAATAATGTGAGTTTGAACTGAAACTTTTATTTTTTTTGCATTTATTTTGTGTTGGTTTAAGATGTTAGAGGGGAAATTTGGATTCTTATGAAAAAAATTGAGGGCGAAGTGAAGCAATGTAGTATGTGATATCTATCAATATTATGCCTTTTCTCTTTGTTGTACAAGTTTCTTTCTTTGTACGATTCTTTCAGTTTGCCGTGTTGTCAACTGAGTAGGAATCGATTTCTCTGAAGTCTGAGTTATTTTTATTCTGCAGCTTTTTTCATAGAAAATAATGTGAGTTTGAAACTGTGTTGTTTGTGTTAGAGGGAAAATTTGGATGCTTATGATTAGAAATGAGGGTGAAGTGAAATGGAGTATGTGATATTAATCAGATATGAACTACTGTTGCAGGTGAATTTATGGTCTAGAAAAAGTCGGGACGAAGCGATTGGGTGGTGGTCAGATCAGATGAGAAGAACTGATGCTTTTAGCAGTAGAAGGAGGGGGTTTTTTCTCATCTTCAGCTTCTGGATATAGTAAGGGGCTGACTCTTCTTCTATTGGGCCAGAAAAACGAGGAGGAACCCATGAGAGTAACACCGTGGAGCCAGTACCAGTTGGTGGACCAAGACACTGATCCTTATCCTGATCTCCAGCTGGCTCCTGGGAAGAATCGGCTAGTCCGCGGGTGCGCCTCCTTTGTGTGCTTTGGTCGCGCTGCCGCTGGACATGACAACGCTTCTCCACTGAAAGTCGGACCCACTCAAAACCAAGAAATTTTGCCGGAACCTGTAGATATTGACGAGAGTAAAGATCAAGTGGATTCCGTTGATCCTGTTGATTATGATGAGAGTATTAGGACGATAGTTAGTCTTAAAAGTAGCTTGAAGAAATCAGCAAATGTCCCTGCAGTTGTTCGTGCTGTTGATAGTGGAAACTCCAACAAGCATGATGAGGATAGAGGTGTTGGTGGTCAATTGGAAAGGAGGAGAGTGCAGTGGACGGATACAACTGGGGGAGAGCTTTTCGAGATACGAGAATTTGAGATGAGGTAACGAGAGCTTCTTGTGCATAATTTAAACTAAAACATGAATGATTACTGTAATTAGTATGTCTTTTAAAAAAAATCCAGATTTTTTAACTGCTTACATTTTTGTTATATATAGAGCAGTGTAATGTAAAAGCCAACTCTTGTTTGCTGGCTGTTGTCTTTGTGTGTCGATTCTTATTGAATTTTGCTCCAATCATGTTATTATAGAATGTAAAAATTGCTTCTACCAGTAAGTGTTTTCTTCGTTGCTTCCCATCTCTGTTCCAACCGTATTGTTGTGGGAACTAAACTCGTTAGTATCAATTTCACTAATTTAGTTGCTAAAGTTGATTTTTAGTGAGGGGGCTTGTTAAGGTGCTGGCTGCAAGCATGCTTCTACAACACCAAAATTTTGCCTCGTATAGTATCATCAGTTGTTTTATTTGGTACCTTATGCAAACTCAGTTAGTTATGATTTGTTTTGTCGTAGTTGTAGAAAAGCAAGGTTGCACAGCGTATGTTGTGGTATCTGCTTTTGAGTAAGGTATTGTTTTTGAGCTCATCTTTTTCAATAAGTCGAACTTCATACAATAATATAGACCCTATAACCAAATAAGCATAGGCCCATTACTCCTACTGTCCTACATATTCAATATTACGTATTTTGATACAGAGCATGTCGATTCAACTCTAGTGCATCATATGATTGAAGTGGGTTGTATTAGGATAACTATATAGAAAAAGAGAAAAGTCTTGACAAAGATTTTAGAGAACTACTGTGCCATGCATAAAAGACTCGACTTTATTATAGAAAATCTAATTGCACATGGCCATGTGCACATCAAATGAAGACAGCGGTTTCAAAACAACATTCTTTACTTTATTTCAATATATGGCATGTTGTTTGGCTGCTAATATGAAATATAATTGGATTGTCCTTGTGTAACGATGTAGTTTGACATGGTTTAGAATGTTGATCTTGTAGCCAACTTTAGTGCTCATATGCTAATTTTAATATCCAACTGTCAAATTTTTTTCCCTGTATGCACAATAAATACTACACATAACTTATCTGTATAAAGATGCGCTTATCTGCTCGTGTTTTTTTCTTCATCTTTCTAATTTAGCATTTCATGTGATCTCAGCGAAGATGGATCGGATGATGAATTTGATCACGGGAATACAAAGAGTTGCTCGTGCAGAATAATGTAATCTGGCATCTTTCTTGGGTGCCTATGGGCTCAATTTGTCCTATGATTAGCCTTTGATGCGTTACTTGGAGTCCGAGTAATCAAAACATTGGTTTGATCATCCCCAAGCTCTGTCATCGAATGACAGGAAAAGGAAACTACGAGGCAATGCAAGACGCCATGGCTAGTTACTGGTGTGTTCTGATCTTTGCTTGCATTCGAATTCTGGTGCAATGGGGTTTTTTGTTTCCCTTCTTGATACTCATGTTTGTGAGGGGCGCCATACTGTGTTTTGGTGTTCCAAGATTGTTATTTTGATGTAGAGAGGCCTCCTGTCATATTCAGGTGAGCCGAGAGGATGGATGAGGGATATAGTCGTCTCGTCTAGTCTTGTTCTCCTCTGCCTCTTCTGTTGAGGACATGGATGATGAGTTATTATTTGTATTTTTTAGTTGTCAATATGAAGTAGAATTTCATGTGAAAGCTTTGTAAATTTTACTTTGATTGATGATGCTATGGAGGATGTGTGTACTTCTAGGAGTGGCCTATATATTTTCTATCATTCTTTTAAAAAAAGCTTTTACTCTCTTTCAATCCTAGCTTGGCTGTGAATGGTTACATTTGTAGCTTAGGGTTAATCATTTTATTTTTATTTTTTTGAGATAGGGTTACTTAATTTTTTTGATATAAGTGGACAAGTTTCTCTTTGGAATTAGAATTTTTTCAATGTTTCATGGGGTTTCCTGGTGATAGTGATAAAGTCTATCATGATGCTTTGCTAGAGCTGTTTATCGAGGCAGATTGAGTTAGTTTATTGATAGTTGGAAATGGTTGGCCGGGTCCGAACGTAGTTCCGACCACTTTGACGACTCAATATTATTTTAAAGCCAACATGAATATTGTCATACATAGAATAATCATACAGAGTTCCTCTTAAGAATGTCCTAGTGATAAAAGTAAACGTCTGAGATTGAGAGGTTTTGGATTCGAATCTTATAAAGCGCCTTTATAGGTCGAGCATGTACTTGGAAAATATAGTTTATGTGCCCTGTGTGCTACTGGACTGGGGGTTTACCCAGTGCATACTGAAGGACCGCACGCCATAAAAAGAAAAAAAAAGAATAATCATATAGACAAGCAACCTGGTTTACCTGCCGTGTGTACTACTGGATCGGGGAGTTTACCCAATGCATACCAAAAGTAGCCGCAACGAGTTTCCACGACATTAAAAGAAAAAGAATAATCATATAGACAAGCAACCAAATTCAAGTGGCAAAAATTCAATCTTATGTATCTGATTTTGACTGTAATTAACTATTTAAATTCATACCATTTTACTAGTTTAATAAACTAGATAATGAAAATAAATTCATGAATCCGAACATAATTAAAGTAGAATACTATTAAACCAATACATAGTTTCCTGTATTTACTAATGCAACTGGGGTTGTCAAATTAGGCCCAAAAAGGCCCGGCCCGATGGGCTAGCCCGATCCACCCATTGTTTTGGTTAGGCTATCTGCATTCTTCGAAGATCACTAGTGGTCTCCAAAAGTGTCTCCAGCACTAGAGACTCCTTAGAAATTCCTACCCCTGCATTCCAACGCTCTCCAAGGGATCTCCAGTACTATATTAAATTATTCCCAATTTTCATTAAATTAATTCATAAAATTTCATTAATAAAAATAACATAAAAGTATTTCATTAATTCAAATAAAAAAATTACATTAATTGAAATTAAAAAAACATTACATTAATTGAAATAAAAAAAAAACTCTACATTAATTAAAATTTGGACTATTCCGATAGAGGTCCAAATTTGCGCCAAAGGTGCTCGGATAGATGCTTATGCATCCGGAAACTACGTCGGAAAAAGTACTCGCCGTAGGTAGGGTTGTCGGCGAAGTAGACGGCGTGTAAAAGCGCACACGCCGCTTCTCGGTCGCGGTCAACGAACCCCCGCGCCCTCTTCTTCTTCTTTTTCTGCGCCGCTAAGTGTGCACGGATGTGTCGATCCACGTCCGCCATCATCTCCATTACCTCATCGTCGGTGCCGCCCTCCACATATTCCACCGACGAAGATGAAAAACTCGACGAATACATTTTTTTTTAGTTGAATTTGAGAGAGAAAGAGATTGTATATTTGGTGTAGGATGAATGAAAGTTGTGAGGTTGTATTTATAGTGGACGAAATGGAAAAAAAAATAATAATAATAATTAAATCGGCATTTAGCCGTTTGAAAGCCAACAAAGTTTGAATTTCAATTTTTTTATACGTTAGGCGCGTGTAAACACGCGCCATATATATATATATATATATTATTTCATAAATGTAGCGCGTGCAAGTTACGCGCCGGCTTCGAGCCGGTCTCGTGTGTTCGAGCTGGTCTCGAGCCGCGGTGGCTTGCCACGCGGGGGCCTCGAGCTCCCCCCGTCTCGAGCCACCCTCGAGACCCCCCCTTGGAGGCGCGATGCATGCAGCCTTAGCTGGTCCAAGATTTTAAAGGCCTGAAAAATATCGAGCCTACATAGCCCGACCCATTTGGCCCGTCAGGTTGCGAGCCTAAAAGCCCGATGGGCTTTGGGCCAAAAAAGGCCGTATGTTGATTTAGCATTTATTCTAAATGTAGCCCCCAATTAAATAACAATAATTATAATCTTTATAAGTTTACTATTTTATCTTATAACCTTTGAAAAGGAAAATCTGTCAAATCTAGGTTTACCAATATCATTTATCGAGTATATTAAAGAGAGAGTTCCAATTGATCATAAGGTTGGAAGTGGAAATCTGCATTCGACTCGAATTGGAGGAAATCGAAGGGATTGGGCTAAATAGTTTTTTATTTGAGGTGTTTATTAGAGAGGATCGATGAATTTTCTTCTTTGTACCCATTGTTTTTCTTGCTACTTTGATCTCTCTTGTCGCCTCCTTTATCTTTTTATTTGTGCGAAATTAATTTAGTTTATTGACTCTTATTGGTGGTGGAGGGGACTAATTTGTGTTTTGAATAGTTTCGTGAAGATTTGTGGGTTATTTGAATCCGATGTCTGCATATATCTTGTTTCATGATTTAAGATTGAAATTCAATTTTGCAGCAAAATTATGTACAAAAATTCTACGTAATTTCCCAATCTTATTGCTCAATTTAGATGTTCTTGATGAGGGTTAAAATTTCGTATGTATCTGTCGAAGTGATGAAGTTATTAAAATAATATATTAATTTAAGTTGGGGCTATAGCATAAGATAGTAAATTGATAAATATTCTTAATAATTTTTTCATTTAGAGGCTATGAAGAGAGAAAAGGGATTGTGTTTAAATTACCCTATTTCTACAGTATATTTCTATGTTTTTAATAGAACTTTAAGTTATTGGCCCAATTGTTTATGGCCCAATTTCAGTTTCTTTACTATTTTTCTTTTCAAGTAGTTAGTTTAAAGTTAATTAACCTATCAAATTCATGGCCATTTATCCCACGCTAACAACCACTCATTTCCATAGCTGCTGCCACCAATGCCAATTTCTGGCCAGCGCTCGCCACCACTCACAGCCACCATCGTATACACCAGTGCAGCAGCCACCGTCGGTCACCCCTCTATACAACAAGTTCTCTCTCTCTTTTTCTTTTGAAAATTTGTTTGAAATTTGAGGTTATTAGATTTTACGCTATGCAGAGAGCTCGTTTTGTTTCTCCTCAAGGCTCATAAAATTTGTTTGAAATTAATGTTGGCAAAATCACTGATTGGATCCAAAACTTAACCCAATTATTTTTAAAAATCTTGCGATATAAAATGGGATTTGCTATTAATTATGCTTATTATTTTTCTGATTTTGATTTCAATTTTTGTATCCAGCTTCGGGCCGTTTTGACCTGACCCACCCGGTGGCTCACGTAGGGCTGGGCTGGGCATCGTTCTCAGCAGCCTGTATGAATTTCGGGTTGGCCCGACCCGTATATGCGCTTGTGGCCAATGAACAGGGCCGGGCTGGCCCGGCCTGAACGTTTTGACAACCCTAAATGCAGCATCAGATTGAACACATGGGCTCATTAGGCCATTCATAACACAGTTGGGCCGATTTTGGGCCATCTCCCATGCGTATCAAAGACAATGATCAATGGATTATCAACCACATTGGAACTAAGACTCAATCAGGCATCAAATTCTATTCGATTATTGATAGAATGAGTAGATCTCCATTTCTTCAAATCTCTCAATTGTAATTATAATTCATTTGATAACTTTATGTCAATAAAGTCGAAAATAGATTTTCGGCTAGGCCTCAAAAGTTATGCGACTCATTCCCATATTGATGATAATGTTTTATACTCCCCCATCCATCCATAAGGGTGTAATGAAAATAAATTGGTTTTGGTACATCCACAAAGCGTGTATTTTTCATTTTAGTATTTAACAATAACACTTTCTTATATTTCAAACCTAATACAAATTTAAATTAATGTGTCTCTTTATCCACTCAAATAGTCCATCATATAATAAGTATCTAATTTAAATTATAACACGAATATTAAGGAGAAGTGTGATTTAAAGGATAACTAGATGTTATAATCTACAATCTCAAGTTTTTCAGCAAGTACATAGTCCACATCCTTTAAGTATTGATCGACGGCAAAACGAACCTCCGTTATGTTGTACCGCGCCTCGTAATGCAACACTTTCCTTTAAATTGAGTTCAAGCTCCAAAAAAAACTTCACAATTTTTTTTTTTGTAATCAATGAACTAATGTTGTCGCTCTTAGACTTGGTAACTAAAACATAGTCATAAATACATGTGTTTTAACCAAACCAAGGGTTACACAATAACAAATTAATCATATCTAGTCTGTCCAAGTGCACTTTGTTGAAAAGGTGCAGAACCATCTTGAAATACTTGTTCATGGGGCAGCTTGAAACGCTACCTTCTCCCACTACCTTTGCCAAAAGGCCAAGTGGGTAGCTCCTTTCTTCAAGCTTGGCCAATTCGCCATAGCTTCTACATGAGTTCTTCTTCCAGCTCGGTCTTAATTTTGTACCGATTCAAATTTCTCTCTACATTTCTTTTAATATATTTATTTATATTATTTTCAAGCAATTAAATATTAAATTTTATAATTCAAACCTAGAATTATTGCAACATGTATTTTCTTATGGTCCATATTCGTCATTTATTATTTTATTTTGAATATATTTTCATTTAAGTATTTTGGACTTTAATAAGTATAATTTCAATTCATAGAGCAAGCCCAACGACATTTAATTTATAGTTATTGTTTTAGCCAATTAAATGAGCCTGATTCTCGGTTCCAGAGGCAAACCTATGCTACTCCGGTTTCAAATATAATGACAGGGAAAGAAAGATTGATTTTAAAATTTTACTCCTACCATGTTTAAAGACATATAATGATAGGTAAAGAAAAATTGATTCTAAACTTTTACTCCTACCATGTTTAAAGACATTGTGAAATGACGTCCAACATCTATTTATAATTAAAAACTACTTAACATCCTTCAAAAATATTTGATCCAATAGCAACGATTAGCTAACCATAAAATTTCATACATATATTATTTAAATATTCTAGATATATATGTATAGAAATTTTCATAAGAGTGATTCTATATTTAGTTTCTAAACTTAACTTGTTTGGATAACTCAATTCCAAGGTCAAGTTTACAGATTTTCACAAATTATTATTTTCAAATTTAAATTTTTAAATCTAATTTTTTTTGTAAGTTCTTGTCGTTAAATGTGGAAGCTCAGGAATGATATTAAAATAAATAGAAGTATTGTAGATTTAGATTGTAGATTTAAATTAAAAGAAAAGAGAGCGAAACGGAAAGGGGAAAGCAATACCTTAGGCTGTGAGCAGCGGCGATCGCGAAGATCGTGCGCGCTCACATGTCACGTCAGTGCGAGCTCGCCTGCTCGCTACGGTTGCAGCGGCGAGCTCGCCATAATATATTTCTTTTTAATTTCTAAATTTATTTTATATTTGCAGATTAAATTATAATAACTTACATAAATAAATTAAAACAAACATAATTAATTATAAAAAAACACTAAAATACAATGATATAATTTAAAAAATAAACGCTAATACAATGACATAATTAAAAAAATGCTAATACGAAATACATTTAAATAATTAAAAAAAACACCCTACTCACTAAAAAAATCGGGTACATCCTTCACGAGTTGCCACACCGCCAAATGCCTAAACGCCTCAGCGTGCATGGCCGTCCATTCATTGAGCGTCGAGTTTAGCAGCATCTCTTCAGTGATGTCGGCCGGAGCTTGAGCGCGGGTTCGACGGTACATCGCGTTGAAGAGCCCGCAATTGGTCTTCACTCGGGACCAGTGGTGGCGCAATTGCGTCGAGTTGCGCGCCGCCGAGTATTGTGGGCGATTCTCGCTGTAGTGAGTCTCGATTATAATCCACATGGCGGCGTTACCGCCGCCGCCATTGCGGACGTACAACCACGCCCGTGCCAATTCCAGGATTTCGCCATCGGTATAGGGATGAGGAACCATCGTCGGATAATCGCCAGAGATCACCGAAAGAGAAAATTTGAAAGAGAGGAGAATGAGAGAGGTGTGATGTTTGAGGTAGTGGAAGGGGGTATTTATAGGGTGAAATGTAGAATTAAAAAATAAATAAATAAATTAAATTTGTGTCGTTGTGCGATCGCCACGTGTAAAGAAGACTGTCAGCGAGCGTGTTAAGTCGCGATCGGCAGAGCGAGCGAACGCTCGTGAGCTCGGCGCTCGGCAGTGGTGCGTGCGCGGTGCGAGCACGCTCGCTAGGGGTGCGAGCGCGCTCGCGCGCGCGTCGCTGCAAAGAGCCTTAGGGCTGCGAATTTTGGGACCAAAATGTGAGGAGCTTAGATTCAAATCTCACCTTTCTATGTTTCTGTGTTTTCTTAATAAAACCCCTTTATGAATTGATTTTGTATTCTGAAAATTTATTTTATCTATTTTTGTTCTCCATAGTATATATTCCCTCCGTCCTATTGAATACGGTCTGTTTTCTATTTTGGAGCGTTCCACTATACTTGGTCTGTTTCCATTAAAAGAAACAATTAGTGTATATTTAGCATTATAAAATGTTGCATTCACACTACATGTAGCCTACCATCCCATTTAAATCCTACTAACCTACTCTCATTACACACTATCCACCATCTCATCTATAACTTTATTAGCATTATAATATTGCATTCACACTACACTAAACACTATCTTATATCCAATACTTTTTTTCTTAGTCTCCGTGCCGATATAAATTAGACCGTATTCGGCGGGGCGAAGGAAGTAATTATTTTTGTAAGGTTGGGGATACACAGTGTTCGATTTCCCAAAATTCAATATTGTTTTGTATATTTAAGTACACGCATTCTTCTTACAAAAAAGTTATTTTTTATATGTCACTACTAATCAATAATACACAATAAATATTATTTTTGCTTTGTATATTTAAATCCGTGGATTCTTCTTAAAAATAAAAGTCCATCGATTCTAAAATTTTTAGATAACCACTTTAGAATTTAGATAATGGAAAATAATAGTTGTCTAAAACTTATAGATTATTTATGGCTGCATGCTGAATGCTTCTGTTTAATCTCCATATGGCAAGTCCGTTGTGGTACATTTTCTGTAAATGATTGGGATTAGTTTTCGAATTTTGGACTTCTATATATTGTGTGGAACTCGTACCAAAAGCCAGATCAAAATTATAGTCAAGTTTCTCCGGTCCATTGTTAAGCTTTTCAAATCATTGATGCATTTCTCCATGAATTCGTATACGTTGCTCTTCAGAAGTAGGCAACCCAAGTTCAAACATTACATACACTCATGCCATAATTTCAGTTATAAATTTTGTCTCTCGATAACATTTGCTAGATTTATAGAAATTAAGTGAATGAAAGGGCATCATAATTTTAGCCACATTTTTTTGTGCACATGTGTTGATTCTCGGAAATTATTATATATATAGTTAATGAAATGGATATAAATAATTTACAACTAAATTATAAATTACAAATATCTAATCAAAGAAAATTGAACTAACTAATAATAGGATTATTCTCCTCCAAATACACGAATTTTGTCACCTTTCTGATTTTACATGGGCCTTCAATTTGGTCTGAAATTACATATCTTTTTGTATTTTCTTAATTTTGACCCGACCTCGATCTCTCCTAAAATTGCATGTCGTGTCCCCATTGGTTCGAAGTAATTTTTTTCTGATTAAAAAATAAATAAATTTAAATCCCAACAACAACATCACACAAAATTCACTATAAATACACCTTTATCCCATTCATTCTCCACACCAAAATCAAAACTTCATCCCAATCTCTTTCTTCTTCAATTTCAATCTTCAAATCTATTTTTTTTGTGCAAAAAAAAATGAGTGAAAACGAGTTCAATTCGTAGTACCAACAATGGGTCGGTTCAAATCCACTGAATCCAAACTCCCAATTTCCTCTTCTCCCGGTTTCACCCAATGCTCCCCGATTGCCGGGTTTGCACCTTTTTAGCAGTCGTCGGGGTTCTCCCAATTCCCCCCGTCGACGGAGTTCTCGCAGTCTCCGGGGTTCTCCCAATTCCCCCCATCGACTGGGTTCTCGCAGTCTTCGGGGTACTCACAACTCCCTCCGTTTTACTGCTACTCGCAGTCTCCGGGATTCTCTCCATTCCCCCCAACATCCTATTTCTCCCAATTCTTCACTTTACTCAGTGGATATCGTGCATTCGACACACCGCCATCGAAAACAGCTCGAATCAGACGTATCAACCTCAACGACGAGTAAAAGGAAGAGGAGTACGAAGATCCCCAACAAAAGGAATCGGAGGAATGCGAGCCAACACCACCGCTACATCGCAAGGGAAAAGCTCTCGCCACATCAAGCACGACCACTTCTCCGGCGAAGGGGAAGGCGTGCCGCAAGGGCAAATAGCCCACCGCATCGAGCACAGCATCGAAGTCACTGCGAGATCCTAACTACACACCTGACGATATAGAGTTCCTCGCACGGTGCTACATTGATTTCAGGTTGGACGCGGTGACCAGCAACTACCAAACCCAGAATCATTTCTGGATGAAATTATGTTCCCGCTTTAATGAGCACATAGCTCCTGCCACGCCGCGCGAGAAGGGTCTGATGAAGTGCGCGTGGGGCCACGCCAAGAAACAGATCTAAAACTTTGCCGCCATCTACATCAAACTTGAAGACGAACTCGGAAGCGGGCGGAACGACCTCGATTTGTACACGATGGCCGAAGATAGTTACTCTGCCCAGTACAAGAGAGGCTTCCCCTATAGTGCAGCGCGGGATCTCTTGAAGAATATCCCAAATTTTTTCAACCCGGCGACGGCAATAGCTCCAAAGCGGATGAGGATAAATGAAGCCCGCGACTATACTTCATCTGCTAGCAGCAACACATCCACGACATCCGCGAGCGATGCAAATACGATGCAAATTCGTCCCGAATGAGTGAAATCTGTCAAAAAGGGGAGGAAGGGCAAGGCGGCGGCGAGGGCAGAGTTAGCATCCGTAGCCGAAAACTTGAAGTGGGAGAGAGCTGAAGCCAGGGAGCGGTGGGCCTACAATATTTTTTATTGGAGACACGACGAATTTTACTCCCGGTCAATTGGCGGCGCACCAAAAAGTCTGCGCCAAATTTGCAAAAGAAATTGGGTGGGAGTAATTGTCCTAATTTTTTTTCTTAATTATTGTAATTTTATTTTCTTAATTATTGTATTTTTATTTTATTAATTAGTGTATGTTTTATTTTTTTTAATTGAATAAAATTGCCATTTCTTAATTTTTGAATTTAATTAAGTATTTTTTTATGTTATTTATTATAAATAAAAAAATAAAATCTATTCAATCATTGTCAATGATTATAGACCCGGGGTCTTACTTAACTTCACCATAGTGAAAAATTTTACCGGGGTCTTACTAAACACCACCAATTATTGAAATTACGCTTCGCGACGATAGATCTGGGGTCTAACTCAACACTTGTAGTGGATGCTCTAAGGATTTTTACAAAATTTAGTTGTAGATCACTTCGATAATGTCTCTATATGCTTAATTTGTTAGTTGGTTTCATATGCTTTCACAATTTAATTTAAAATTATTTACTACATCCGTTCGCAAAAAATTGAACCGTTTCATCCCTTTTTTTGTTCGCGAAAAATTGAACCGTTCTGTTTCTTTTACCATCGTACCCTCATTACTTTTGTGAAATTACTATCCTTTATCATTATGGACCCACCATCTCACAAATTAAACCCACTAATTACTCCAACTAATTATTGTCTTATATACCCAACTAATTAAAATTTTTAAATAACCCACTAACAGTATTGGGTTGGCACCTTAATCCAATTCTAAGTCCATTATCTCCATCTATCCAAATCCTCTGGTCATGAATTCTTTCTCCATCTCCATCGTTGTTCCCTCTTCATCTCTCTATTTCATCTCTTTATTTCATCTTTCCGGTCATGAATTCCTCTCATCTCTCTGAAATTTCACCCCCACTGCTCAAATCTATCTTCAACCCGTCGATTCCCTCCTCTGACTCGATTCCACCATCTCTGCCGAGTTCCGATTTGGTGCTGACTGCGGTCGATTCGGAGACGGTGGTGGTTGAAACTCGCTTCACAACAGTCGAATCGTGAAATCGTCGAATCGTTGAGCCCTCTACAGCGCCTGCTCACTCGCGTCGCTCCTCGCCACACACCAGTTGTTCGCCACCACCGAGTAGGTGGCGCCGCTGCATACCAAGAACAGAAGGTCCACCACTCGGTACACCGCTTCTGCTGCCATGGCTTGACTGCTACTTTTCCTTATCCGATATGGTAAAGCTAGAAAGAGAGTGTGTATGAGAGAGTGTGAGGGGATGGGGATGGGGGAGTCAAGAGTGGAGTGGGTTATTCCGTTTGTTTTCCTTTTTTCTCTTTATTATTGGGTTTGATGTCTTTGTTTTTCTTTTGCATTTTGCTCCCATCGATCCCTTTCTTTTCTCTTCTCTTCTCCTATTCCGAATTTACGTTTGAATGTAATGTTAGAATTAATGTTTTCTGCACTTTTTTGTCTGAAGCTATTGGTCGCGCAACCATCGATTGATTATATGTGAACTGCTAAGAATATTGCAATGATCTCTCTCAATTCTTTATTGCAATGACAAATTAATCTCTCTCTCTCTCTCTCTCTCTGGATCTTTGTTTCTCTCGCACAGGGTAATAAAATATAAATTAAGCTCCATAAATTCCTACTCGACAGAAAAATGAATGAACATTTTAATGTATAAACAGAAAAATGAAGTGTTATGAAAATTAAGGCTTTATTGAAAAAAGAATAAAAGAAGAGAGAGAAAAAGGAAACAAATTAAGAAACTAAGCAAATAATTAACAATATCCATATTATCACAACTATTTTATCAACTTTCTTAATCTCCGTGTCGAACTTCAAATGATTCAATTTTTTCGCGAGGGTGTAGATGTTATTTGATTCACAAAGTTTAGTTCAAATTATATTCTTTTGTCTTTTAAGGTAGAACTTGTGTTTACTATTTACGGTTATAGTTTTTATACTTTTGATGTAAATATATTGTCATCAAATTTTTAAAATCTGAAAAACTCGGTTTCTTGTAAAAACTATTTTTGGGATATTATTAAATGAATTCGGTATCACTTGTAAATTTGTAAATTGAAAGAATCGAAAAAGAAAAGTGATCAATCAAAGATGAAATTAATGGATTATTAGTAGTGCTTTACTCAACAGTTTCCTAATAAAATGGGAGTCATGGGACGTGTTAAGTATTCGATAATAAATAAATGAAAGTATAGTTTGAATCAATTTTGTTCACTGTTCACATTACTTGCTTATATCATTATTTCTAAATTAATAGTTTATTACCAAATTGCCACCAAAATTGATTTTCCATTGATTGAGAATTGAAAACTCCCTCTTGAATAGATAAATAGATGAGATCGAATGTGATGGAACTTACATTTCTTGAGTATTTAAAAATGACAGTTATCTGGAACAATTCAAGTAGAAAAAAATGTAACACTTATTGTGAGATTGAAGTAATACTAATATTTATTTAACTTTCAATAAAACACGCGTTACTGAAAATATGCCACACTCTTAATGGATGGAAAAGAATAATATTTGATTTCGTCTATTGATATATGAATATTTTTATGATGCCATTAATATAGTAGTAATATGCTATGTGAAAATTAATTGTCTCTAAATACACACACTTTTAATTTCGATTTTAATCCGAATAAATTTTTTTTGAATAAAATCCCTTCACTTTCCTCCTCCCTAGTGGAAGCCCCCACAAATTTGACTAAACTGAGTTAAGCCACCAGAATATTCACAAACTTGGCCACATCTTATCCACAAATTCCATCACTGATTCACAATCTTCTTCCTCCTCCCCTCCACACAATTCCATTATCACACCAAAATCAAATCAAACTGCACTGCTGCAACAATCACAAAAAGCAAAAATGTCAGTTGCTTCATCACCTTCTTTTCCATGCATCAAACTCCGCTCCCCATCATCATCGTCTCCACCTTCCTCTTCATCCTCTTCTTCTTCCTCAGTTCCCTTCAGATTTACCGTAAGGAGCTCTCAAGCTGACGGCCCTTTCAGAAGACCCGTCGCTCCCTCCCCCGTAAAGCCCGTGCAGCCGTCGCAGTCGCCGCCGCCCGCCCCTCCCAAGCCGGCCCCCGCGGCGGAGGCGGCGGTGCAGGACAAGAATGTGATTACTTTGGAGTTTCAGAGGCAGAAGGCTAAGGAGCTGCAGGAATATTTCAAGAAGAAGAAGCTTGAGGTAGTTGATCAAGGTCCCTTTTTTGGCTTCATTGGGAAAAATGAGATCTCCAATGGCAGGTAATTTTTTTTTTCTTTTATTAACTTTTATTTGGGTTAATTTTTTTTTTTTTTTTGGATTTTATTTAGTTGATAGGATTCGTGATGTTTGAGAAATTTGTAGGAGAATTTAGGATGTGGAGAATGTTACGCAGATGCAGTTAGTGTAAAATAATTGCAATGAGTTAATTAATTCGAAGATATTTATTGGATAGTATGATGAAATTCTATCCATATAGTGATCTGATTCTTTCATGATATCTTAAAATTAAATTTATTGCATTGATTAATGCGAATTAATTCAACTTAATTTGAGTCTACATACTTACATAATCCCTCACAATGGCCTAGAACTAGGATGTAGGATGCATTGCTTGATAGTATTTTTTAGAAATTATTAATTCTAATTTGATAATTCAAAGATGTTGATTAATTATGTTAATTCAAGCAGATTTCTAGTCTATAAATAGCCTAAGCCTTTTTCTTTTTCTCTGTTCTATCTTTGTTTAGTTAATCTCAATAGGTGTATTTGTTCTTGCTGTATGAAGAAGTTAAAATGTCAAACATTTTGAATCAAATTTTGCATACCAAATGTACATAATCTAGTAGTTCTAGGGTTCTATATAAGTATGAGAAGGTTGAGTTGGGCTATTCCTAATTAATTTAATGGTTTTTTGTCCGAGCTGGCTAGCCGCGTATGAATCAGGCCTTGCACATTATCTTTTAGGTTCCCGGAAATGGGTTTGGAGTTAGATTTGATACAAATCACAAAGATGATATTTTGAAAAGGTTAAGACGAATTTGATATTAGTTCAAAGGTCGGCTTAGAAACTGATATCTGCCCTATAGTTATCGAAATGATTGAGGAAGGGGGCTATTCTTATTTAGATGTTGAAATCATTTAAATGTCTAGTAAGTCTGAATTTGGTGATGGCTACCATTTACTATGTTATAACCGTGGTGGAGCAGATGGGCAATGTTTGGTTTCGCTGTGGGAATGCTGACGGAGTATGCGACGGGGTCGGACTTTGTGGATCAAGTGAAAATCCTCCTCTCCAATTTCGGAATTCTTGATCTTGATTGATACTTTTCTTCATTGTAACTGTGAGTTCGTCTCTCTTTCTTGGCTCGTTTGTGAAAGTTTCTTTGTGGTTGAATCATTTGTATGAAATGAGAGTTTGGTGTATTGAATTCTCCATAGTACAGAAACATTTTTCACGTATACAAAGTAAACCTCTCTGTATATTTTGGAAAATGTCTTATTATACTCGTTTTACATTGCATGTACAAATTTGCACTTATTAATTCCCTTGTCCTTTCCATCTCAACCATTTGAGTCGTCTACTGCATTTCCTTGTCTTGTATTCACAACGGCTATGTACCCGAGGTTCGTGTGCACTGGATAAACCTCACTCACGCTTTCAAGATAGGTTTTAGGTTCCCCGACGTCCATGCTAGTGCTGGAAGTATGTATCATTGCATATCACGTGGCGTGATCAACTAATGTCGCTCATGTCCGATGACCTTGGTGATTAGGTAAGGAGCGCACGTGAGAGAACCATCTTTTTGCGGTTTACCTCTCAATCTCTCAGATACATTTTCTGTATTAGGAATGATACATTTTCTGTATCATTCTCAGATACGTTTTCTGTAAATTTAAAATAAATTCATGAATTCATGTGAATTCACGAGTTCACGAATTCTAATATGTGAATTCACGAATTCTAATTTGTGAATTAACGAGTTTTAAATGTGATTTCACGCATCAGAAAGAAGGTTTTTGGAAATGACACGCCGTCAAAAAATTGCCACACGAAATAATGAAGAATAAGAGGTCCAGTAACCGTCTTTGTCAGACAACAAGAAATAAGTTAAGAGTTTTAATTATCCAAAATTAAAGAGAATTAGGGGCAAATTGAATGATGTGGAAAAAGTATTTTAGTTAGTAAAGACTGCAAAGGTAAAAATGTATAAAAGTGCAATTATTTGTGTTTTTTTTAATAAGTAGTAATTGCTTTCAAAAAAAAAAAAAAAGTAGTGTTATAATTATTGATTTTTTCGTGGTAGATTAATTGTTTGAAAAGGATACATACTTACTTACTAGAAAAAAAGGAACCCTAATTAATTCCCCTTCCCCTCCCTCCCCTGCCTCCACTCTCCTTTGTACTTGAATCCTTTATTCGCTTTTCTCTACACCAATAAAACTATCTAAATTGATACAAAAATGAAGCAAGATCCAATCAAATATCTACCGTCAGAAATCATCATCAACATCCTCACGAGGCTCGATATTCAAACCATTGTAAAGAACAAGTGTGTTTGCAAATCATGGTTGGATCTGATCAAGAGTGACGATTTCGTCAATTCATATTTTGGTAATTCAGCCCCCTGTATGGCTCTGTTGAGGAATAGTGACTCAAATTTGTGTAAAGCTTTTCGAAATCGAAGACGATGATGTTGATCGGTGCGATGATCGTCACTACAATCTAAGTTTCGGAGTGGAGGATGTGATTTCATTCTGATTGTTTGCATTTAAATGTCTATCTGATTTTGTTTTTTTTTTTTTAATCTAGTTAATGTTTTACTTGTTTGTATAGTCTCGTGTTTTTGTTCAGGCTAATGTAAAGCCTAATGCTTTTCTCATATGCAATCCAATCAATTACTAATGACCATATCCAGCAATTTGTTTTCTCAAGTTGTAACTTATATGTTTGGTGCATGCAAAATATCTGGCCATATTTAAGTTGGTTAGGACTCTTCACCATGAATATACTATTATTCCAAACTGACCTCATTTGATCGTTACAAACTATATATATCTTCCATTTTCTTGCCTTCTTCCTTGTTCTTGTTCGATGCTGTTCTTTATTAATTTAATACATAAAAAAATTAAGTATACCATTGTCTGATATGATATGTTATGATTCAAGAATCAAGAAAACTCACCAAAATAATGCATGTAGCAGTAATACTTTCGTAGAGATTAAGGTTGTTGTAGAAACATATATATGGGGTGTGGTCTAAGTAGTAGACGTTCCATGAACTCTCCTTTCTGGCTGCACAAGATGAAGCTGCAAAACGTCTATGTCGAAGCAAGGAGGTCGACAGGTACGAGGCACATTAGACAAATGGAGATGATTTCCGGAGGCAACGAGGAAGGTGGTGGAGGAGAGAGGAAGAGCATCAACAATGGTGGAGGAGAGAGAAACGGCAAAGTTCTTGAAACTAAGACTGATGAAGTTGTTGATGGATGGCCCAAGTGGCTAACTGATAACATTCCAACAGAAGTTTTGAAGGATATAGTGCCCAAGAGTTCTGATTCTTACATCAAGATAGACAAGGTTGTTCTCAATCTTCTGTCTTGCTAGTACTCCCTCTGTCTCCGAATAAGTATCGTATTTTGAAAATAAACTTGTTTGAATTAATTTCCTACATTGTCTATTAAAGTGTGTGTATTAGGAATGAGAAATGTTGTTATTGCAGATAGGTCAGGGAACTTACAGCAATGTGTATAAAGCTAGAGATAGGGAGAGTGGAGAGATCGTTGCCTTGAAGAAAGTTCGATTTGACACTTCAGAAGCAGAGAGTGTCAAGTTCATGGCACGCGAGATCATGGCCTTACAAAGATTGGATCATCCCAATATCATAAAACTTAGAGGATTAGCCACCTCAAGAATGCAGTTCAGTATCTACTTGGTTTTCGATTACATGCAATCCGATCTATCAAGAATCCTGTCTCGCCCTGATGAGAGGCTGACAGAGCCACAGGTTGATAGAATGATGATATTGAGTTTTGATCTTATTTATTATGGTTGACTTTATGCAGTATTATGATTGTGTGCAGATCAAATGCTACATGCATCAACTGCTTTCCGGTCTTCACCACTGCCACGAGCATGGTATTTTGCACAGAGATATCAAGGCATCCAATCTACTCATGGACAAGAATGGGATGCTCAAAATTGCAGATTTTGGACTTGCAACTATCTTGGATCCGGAGAGGAGGCCTCTAACTAGTCGAGTTGTCACCCTTTGGTACAGAGCTCCGGAGCTGCTTCTAGGCTCGACAGATTATGGAATAGGTATTGATCTTTGGAGTGCCGGTTGCCTCATGGCGGAGATGTTTGCCGGTAGACCTCTTCTTCCCGGTAGAACCGAAGTAATGCATCTTATTGTCTTCTGCTTTTGACACCAATTTTTGGCCTACTTTATTTTTTAATACACTTGTGATTATGCATTCTTTCAGATTGAGCAGATCCACATGATTTTTAAGCTCTGTGGCACTCCTTCAGATGAATTTTACAAAATAATGAAGCTCTCCACATCTCTCAAACCTTCACAAACCTACAAGGCCAGCCTCGGTGAAAAATGCAGGAACTTCCCTTCTTCTTCAGTGGGGCTTCTTACCAACCTGCTTGCTCTCGATCCGTCCCTTCGTGGCTCAGCTAGTTTTGCTCTCGACAGTGAGGTTAGTTCAAATTTAAGGACGGGTAATGGCGTTAGGAATAAAACGGAAAAATATTGAAAGCACGAAACAGACACATAAAATTGGTTAACAATGTTCTTGTTATTTGAAACTTTGAACTCATTTATGATTTGTGCTGCAGTTTTTTCATACTAGCCCTCTAGCATGCAGCCTCTCTGGTTTGCCTGTAATCCAAGTTGAGGAGAACGACGAAGTTCCAATAATCGAGAGGCGAAAGTAAGTTACTTGGAACAGGATTGAGCTCAATACATTAATTTTGTTCAATTTTTTTTTTCAAACTATAGTGGCTTTAAATGACAGGCATAGGAGTAATAGAGTAAGGCGGCGTGCTCGAGCACAGACGGAGAAGACGAAGACGAAGGTTGGATCGGACAAGGCAAAGGGGGAAGGTAAGGAGGTGCGGAGGAGTAGACAGACATCCCCTCTCATTCCTAGTGATGACATGGCTTCAAGAACAGAAGCTCATCCTAATGCTGCTAAAAACATCATCAACAACTATGAATTAGACCTCGACCTCCCACGAAGATCTGCATCCTCCATAGAATTCAGAAAGTTATTCTCTTGATGATTAGGAGATGAGGCCTGCTGAAATTTGGTGGATGATTAATTTTCAGTTCTTCATTACTTTTTTTTTAATGATTTATTCTTTATAAATTATTTATAGTGGTTTGCATACACGTGTTGTTGACTGATGTAATAAAATACGAGACTGGGTGTAAGTTCGTGTTGTTGACTGATGTAATAAAATACGAGACTGGGTGCAAGTTCCCAATAAACTCACTAACGCTTATGTACGTCAAGTTTTTTTTTTTTTTTCTTTTTCTTTTTCTACACATTATTAGACAATCAACCACCATATACCCTTCACGATAAGTATGAAACACACAATACTCCATGAAATTCAAAATTGGACGTCACAGCTTATTATCACATCACATCATGTCCAAATAAAAGTTGCATACATAAAAGGCCTTAAAAATCGGACAATGCCCCCTTCTTCCCTTCTCCAACTGCAGACACCAACACACTCTCTGAATTCCGAACCGAACAGTTGGCGCGAATCTCGCCCTGCGTCCCCGTCAGCACGCTCAGCTGCGACATCTTGATCATGGCGGTGACGAACTCGTCGAAGAACAGCGTCTGATTCACGGCGAAGGCGGTGACGGTGGCGCGAGTTCGGCTATCCGTGTAGAGGTCTTGGTCGGAGGTGAAGAGGCCCTGCCGGTTCATGAGGTTCACGTAGTACTTGTTATCGAATATGTTGGGAGAGCGGAGGTCGAGCACGGTGGTGTTGGTGGTGTTGGCGGCGGGGCAGGTGGTTCTGAGGTTGTTGGCGAATGTTTGGTCCATGGAGGGGTCCTGAGTGGGGTAGAGGCGGGCGGTGAAGGAGCTGCATTGGCTGAGGCCGATTGTGTGGCCGCCGGACAGCGCCACCACGTCCGTGGCGGTGAAGTTTTTGGTGGCGAGGGATGTGAGGAGGGCGGAGGTGTTGCTTGACGACGGCGGGATGTTGGCCAGCGTTGTGTTGACGGTGGCGGAGTTGAGGGAGTCGCGCCTCCGACCGGGACAACGTAGTTGGGGCCGCCAGACTGAGTTGGCGTGATTTTAAAATCATTACATTTCATGTTGATATCATACTCCCATAAAATCATTACATGTCATCTTTTATTAATACAAAAGATGATGAACATAGAGAGACAATAAAAGATCGAATCTTAATTTAAGTACTTGTGTTATGTTAGGAGACTATGAGATAAATGAAACATACTCTATTTCTTCCCTTATTATTGGCATGAATTATTTTTTGGATTATTCCGCTATTTTTGTCATATTTTCTTTTGGGTCTTTTTTTTTTGTTAATTATAACCGATTTTACATCTTTCATCCTATTTTTTCACCTCATTTTCTGTGTTATTCACTATTTTTCCTCTCTCTACCCATTTTATTCCACTTTATTTCAATATTCACTCTCTATATTCACTTTATTTCACTTTAAAAACTTCACTAAACATATATTTTCCTCTTACTTGTTTTTTCCTTAAATCTTGTGCAAAAAAAAAAAAAAAAAAAAACAGGTCAAACTCGGTGAGACAGAGGGAGTAGTTTGTAACCTAGTTACTATATCACATCACATTTTCCATCATACCTCTAGAATTATTTCATTTTGTTTAAATGAACAATTTTTTTTTATCTAATACACTCTCTGTCCACCACATCTATTTGATTGCTTTTGATCGACACGAGTTTTAATAATTTGATTGACATGATTTGTAAATGTATTCATAGGAGGTCCCACTTTTGATGTATTGTGTGATTGAAAATAAGTGCATTTGTACTAAAAATAAAAACAAACAAATACTCTTTCAGTTCAAAAATCAAATGCCTACTTATGTATATTTTTTTTTCACAAATCAAATGTCTATTTACCTTTTTGTATAATCATAGTCTACTATTTTTTCCTTATTTACTACCCTTTGCTATTGATGGTCCTACCTCACAACAACATTATTCATACTTTTTAGTCAACACATTAACTTTATTCTTACTTTTTGATCAATACCACCATTTTTTTGTCATTACCCCAATTTTTTTGTCATTATTTCACTATGTCTATATTGTATACTTTTACCACTCAAAATAACTTTATCAACTTCTCTTAATCTACGTGCTATAACCCAAATGAGCATTTTATTTTTGCCAATTAGAAATTCAAGCAAATATTTTGTAGACGTAGGGAATATCATCATAAATTGATTTAATGTTGCAGTACAAAACGTACATTAGATGAGAAGATAGTTTGGCGGCCCAATGTTTTCAAAACTGGACCGGTCATCGAACCGGTCACTTTATCGGATCACTGGGTCACCGGTTTGACCAGTTAAACCATTTCAAAAAATCGGACGATCCGTTTATTTCTATTTTTTCATATATATTATATGTATAAGTTAAAATATAAATAATAAAAATAAATCAAATTATATCAATTAAAAGAAAATAAAATTGTTCATCAATTTTCGTTCAACACATAAATAAATCAAAGTATATGATTGATAAATTTATGTAGTTAATGATTTCATGATATATATAATAATACCATATTTCTATTGTATGAACAGTTAGTAAATATTTTCATCCTAAGATAATGTAGTTAATTCAAATAAATTTGGTGACGTTAATTTAAAAATAGAGCACAAAATAATTACTACTATAATTCTATGATCATGTTTCACTACCAAGTTAAATTGATAAATTGTAAGTATGTCAACAAATAACTCTTGTTGGTAGGATGGTTTGTGCAATAGCTTAACAACAAGGAGGTCTTCGGTTCAAATCTTCGACATTTCTTTTTGATAAAAAAAATAAAATTTGAATTTCAAAAATACGAACCTGTTCAGTGGGTCGCTCGGGTCACCGGTTTTTACCGGATTTAACCGGTTCGCTTCGGGACAATTGAAGAACCTGAATTGAATGAAACCGGACCGGATATGAATTCCAATCAATATTTATACCATTATGTTTCAACCGGTTCGCTTTTATTTTATATTTTTAATATTTATTTTTAATTAATATTGATTGGAATTCAAACAATTAATCATAAATGAATTAAAATTAATAATGGGCGTATCTTAGTTTTTGCCAATTATGCTGCCGACACGAAAGTAAGCAGTAAAGAGATAGATGTATGTTACCAGAAAAACAGCGTCCCGTGCAGCAAGGGTGAGAATATCCGAACAAGACACAACTCTGCCGCACTCGTCATCAACCCTTTGCCGGAGATGGTTTATAATTTCAAACGCCTCCGCCCGAAGGCTTAGATTGGGCGGCGCCGTCTGCTCCCCTACCTCGCTCGCCGTCCCATCTAGCAGCACCGAACCATCACACCCCTGGAAACATATGTATAATCAAATTAAAGCATGCATCCCTATATCAATCTCTCTTCCAAAAAGAAAAACTATTGCAACTAACTTCATGAGTGACAGACGCAGAAAAAATATTACTCCCTCCGTCTCGTTAATAATGTAACATTTCTTTTCAACACGGGTATTAAAAAGAAGAGTATTAAGAGTAAATGTGATGATTAGTGTAGTAATAAAGTGATACTATAAAATGTTTTTAAATTAAATAAAGTGTTGTTGATGTGATATAAAGTGGTTTTAAGGTGAATAAAGTAGACAAAGTGATTTTCTAATTATTTATTTTAAAAGAAAATGTTACAAGATGAACGAGGCACAAAAAAAAAATGTTACAAGATAAACGGAACAGATGGAGTATTATCTAAATTTGCACGCATTTAATTGAACATATATTAAAAATAATACTTCCTATGGAGAATTAATTAGAACATTAAACACTTAGGTTCACGAGCATAAAGTTGTCTAAGGTCTTAGCATTCTAGGTCAAACTTATTCCCGAGTTATAACATGTATGTCATGCATGTTATGTCATATGAGTCACTTAGATGTCTTATGCATACGATATGTTTTACATCGTATCCTACCATATGCGTGTATTCTTAAGTAATCACATATCTCATGTCATAAGATTATACTTTAAGACATGTAATACATCCATACTTGACTATTGAATATATAACAATTATTTAATTGAATTAGATCATTTTAATTAATTATTAAGAATCAATTAATTACTTAAGGACATATAATTAATTAATAAAGAATTAATTAATTATTAAAGACATATAATTAATTAATAAAGAATTAATTAATTAAAAAAAGGATATAATTAATTAAATAATAATTAATTATTAGAGACATATGATTAATAAATAAATAAATAATTAATTAAGGCATTAATTAATTAATAATTAATTAATTATGAAAGAATTTTAATTAACTAATTAAGTTTTAATTAATAAATTATTAAAGAATTAATTATTTAATTAATTATTAATAATAAATAATGAACAATTAATCATAAATGATGGTCCCGAAACGAGTTACTGGTGTATGGGGGGGGGGGGAGAATACACCAGTTAGGATTTAAAAACTTAACCTGAAAAAACACTTCAACTGAGTGAAAGAGGACTCAGTTGGAATCTCACAGCTGAGTAAGCGACCTCAGCTGGAAGAGTGAGGCTGTGCGGAAAGTGGTGGAAAATTATACTCGTTAAAAACAACTCACGCAAAACAGCTCGGTTGGTCAAGAAACAAAAATAGCTCGGTTGAAAATGTGCAAAAGAGGTTTGTATGTTAGTTAGATTGATCAGATAAAAATGCAGATGCAACTGAATAAAAACAAACACGAACACACAGGATTTAACGTGGTTCGGAGATAACCCTCCTACGTCCACGGGGAGATGTGAATCTTCACACTTCAGTCCAAGTTCTTCTGGACAGAACCACTCAGCTTACGCGGGCTGAGCAACCGTTAAGGATAAGTTTGCGGGTACTTATCGACCTTACAGTTTAGTTTCCGGGCACTAAACAGCCTATGTCAAGTTTGCGAGTACTTGACGACCTGACTACTCAATTACAGGAAGAGTAAGGTCCTAGCACACTTTTTAGGGTGTGAGATAGGGTGGGATTTCCAACTACAGCTCGATCACGAATGAGAGCTGGATCTAAGGCTTGAACGAATAAACACTCAAACTAAGATCTAAGACAGATTTTCACTCTATGAACCCTCAGCTACTAATGTTCTATCACTCTTGAACTCTCAGTTGCTGATGTTCTTAGAATAGGAGTTTAGCAGATTTTTCTTTCGCTTGTGATTGAACTTTTCTCTCTTGCTTCAGTCTGTCTCGTGTGTCTTCTGTCTCTCGAATGAGAGAATGCCTCTATTTATAAGCGGAGAGAATCAACTAGCCGTTGGAGGAGCAGTTGATCTCTGATCGGTTGATAGCGATGGCTTGTCTCTCATCTCTGCAGACTTTCTCGATATGGCATCTGTGCTCTTCTGCTTTCCATCTGAGACAGCCTTGTGTTGGGCCAGATGGGGTAATGACTGACAGAACGGTCAAACCCTCATGTGACTTCCTTTTGAAATTCAAATCTTAACCTTTCTGACAGTCAACCTTGGTTCGTCGGTTGAAAGTCTTGATCTTCATCTGAGTGGTCTTCAGCTGATGTTCTGAACTGTTAAACTCTCAGCTGACTTTGAACTTCAAGCAGTTGATCTTCTTGTTCGAGTTCTACAACTGAGGTTCTGAAACTGAACACTCAATTGTCTTCCTTGTATTTACTCAGTTGGGTTTGAACCCTCAGATGACTTTCCATTTCATCTGATGTTCTCTTCCTTTCAACTGTTTCTTATTTGATGAACGCTCAGTTGGTTTCCTTCACAACTGATGTTCTGAAGACTTCCCCTTGTTTCCATCTGATCATATGAACTCTCAGTTGTCCTTCTTCACAACTGCTGTTCTGTTTGAGTGACGACTTGTTGCCTTCTTCAGCTGGAGACCTGTAAAGATAAAATCTTAACTTTGCTCAAACAGCGAGCCTAAATTAACATTAGGTTCTGGCAACATCTACTCGGTTGGGGTCAGTCGGTTTTGGAATTCATCAAAACTTATACTAATAAATTTCCCAACAATAAAATAATAATAAATATTAATCATATAATAATACAATTATCAACCATATAATATAAATTGGACTTAACATTAAATCCCAAATAGATATGGACTAAAGGTCCATATCACACATAAATAAGTCATATTGGACTATTATGATTAATTAATCCAATACAAAATTAAGTCCAATCACATAAGCCCAAACATTTTATTATCATACAAGTATAATAAATAAATGAACGAGTCCAACCTATCAATTATTAGGCCCACTCGGATTTAAATTACAAGTCCAAATCTTTTTTATTTCAAGCCCAACTGAAATTAATTAAGTGTCCATACCAAAGCCCAAATTCGAAATTTCTGTCCTTAACAGTAGTGTACCCATACACGATTTTATTAAACTAGTTAGACACTTGCTATGGACTTGAAATTTTAACTGAACAAAATTAACATCTTAAACTTCATTTTAAAAATACTAACATCGAACTATCACACACATAAGCTTCCCAACTTAATCCATACTTTATGACAAAATCTGGAGTTCTTAAATTTGGACTGCACAAGGGCCTATAAGATTAATTCACCTAGGCTTGAGTTCTTAATAAAATTATGATTTTCTTATCATTCCAGAAACCTCAATAAGTCTATTTTCATATAAAAAAAGCTATTCATCCAAATTCTTTATATTAAAGATTTCACAACCGATTTCCCAACATCTATACAAAAGCTGAGATTTGTCACTCAATTTTCTTATAAAATCTTTTGAGGGTTCTTATCTTCATAAGAAAATTATGATATTAAAATCATAAATACTAGAGGACTTCTAGATTCATAATCCATTAGCAAGACACTGATTTCATATCTTCAAATATCCTAAATAAATCGGTTCTTACAAGGTGGCAGATTAACTAATGAAGTTTTTCAAGCATACTCCTAACATCTCTATCTTTAAATTATTATGAGTACTTTTAGCACATTTAAAAGCTCATAAAATTCTCATCAAGATCATAACTACACATAGCCTATCATTTACACACATGCAACACACCAAAAAGAATCTCAAACCTTAAGCACAAACATCACACCTTTCATACTCATTATCATACTTTAAGAACTTGACAGCACATAGTGATTTATTGTAAAATCCATATAAAATAGAGTTTTCATCCTATAATAATGAGTCTTTTCATTCTAAAATCTACAAGAAGCCTAGAATACAATACAACAAACCATGTTATCAATTTTATTAGTCTTTTTCAAGATATTAACAAGTCTTTCACACTTGGTCAGTTTTTTGACAGATTCGAGCAAGTTACAAACTCAAATGTTTTGACACCTTTATACTTGAAATCAAGGGCTAATTTTCACATAAATTGTAGCCAACATACCAGGCTTTCATTTTAAAGTGATTTCACACAATTTCATGAAGTAGATTGAGAGTTATGGGTCGTTTGTTAACACATATGTGCAGCCATACGAACTGCCAAACATCTTCTTCATGCATACACATTCATAACTTAGATTCTAACACATAGAACACCCTCATATCCCATATAAACGTGATTAGCATCATTTTAACTAGATTTACAGCCCTTATAACTTGTTCATTACTAACCTAACATGTTCATAAAAGAAAGAAAAGCATAAGAACTAGATGAAGATTTATACCTAGCTTCCTTCTCCTCATTCTCTCTCACGTTTCCTCCTCTCCCAACCTACTTCTCAACTCTTGGCCCTCTTCCTCACTAGATTTCGGTCACCTCCTCTCCTCCGGTGGTGGCCGGCGGCAGTGGTTATGGGTGGTGGTAGATGAATATGGGGTTAGGATTTGAGGAGAGATGATTTGCAGATGATGAAGAATTGATTTCATCTGCAGACTTAACGTGAATGAGGGGGAGGGAATCTGTAGGCAAGTAGGGATATTATTACTCATAATGTAATTTGATTGGGAATTACGGGAGGTGATCTGGGAGAATGAAAAAGGGATAATAATTGTGTTAGAGATAAAAATCTAAGCAAAATCTATTTCTTTCTCTCTCCCCACATCCGTTTCTTTTCTTTTCTTTTTTTTTAGTGCTAGTTACTAATCATTCTCTTAATTAAAAATAAAAATAAAAATAAAAACTCTAATTAAACACACGCACACACACCTACACGGCACACACACGCATCCTTACATATATAATATACATTATTATATTATATAATTTCATTTTATATAGTATTTCAATTTTTATTCCGTAATATGATATTTATTAATCGGATCAAAGTTTTGATCGAGCATACGAATAGAATTAATTATTTCGGTCTTAACGAGATCAATATCCATATTATTCTATAAATTAATTCTCTTACAAAATCAAATAAACAAACGCTTCATAATTATATTATATATATATATATAATTTATCTTTTGATTAATTATTTCTAATTAATCACATTATTGCATAGGCAATAATAATATCGACATATTTCAATCGAATAATAAAATATGAATGCTCGTGCTATGCAATGCATATGACGTCTAAATTTTTTTATGATTTAGGCGTATAAAATTTGTCGGGAATAAGTGATCGTTCTATTATCCAATTAATTCTAATTAAATTTTTATATACTTAAAACAAAATTTTTAGGCTCGAATTTTCGGGTTTCTACATCCCATTGGGTAGAGCAATTTTTTTTTTCAGAATTAAAAAAAAATACCCCAACGGCTACATCACTCCTTCCACTATAAATACACCTTCATTCCATTCATTTTACACACCAACATCCAATCTTCATCCCAATTTTTTTCTTCTTCTATTTCAATCTTCAAATCTTTTTTCTTTTTTGTGCAGAAAAAATGAGTTAAAACGAGTTCAATTCATCGTTCCAAGACTATTACGGTTCAAATCCCCGCCGAACCCTCAAACTCCCAATCCACCGAATCCAAACTTTCAATTCTCCCCTTCTTCCGATTTAACCCAATACTATTTGACTGTCGGGTTTGCACCTTTCTCCCAATCACCGGGGTTCTCCCAATTTCCCCCGTCGATGGGGTTCTCGCAGTCGCCGAGGTTCTTCCAATTTCCCTCGTCGACGGGGTTCTTGCAGTCTCCGGGATTCTCCCAGTTCCCAACATCTTACGGCTATTCGTAGTCGTCAGTGTTCTCTCAATTCCCCCTGACATCCGATTTTTTCCAATTCTCCATTCCACCTGGTGGATATCGTGCATTCGACACGCCGCCATCGGCTGCTGCTCAAATCAGATGTATCAACCTCAACGACGATGTTGAGGTGGAGGATAGCGAAGAGGAAGAGGAATAAGCGTACCAAGATTCCCAACTAGGTGAGTCGGAGGAACGAGAGCCAACACCACCACCGCCGCCACGCCGCAAGGGGAAAGCTCCCACCACATCAAGCACGATCACTTCTCCGGCCAAGGGGAAGGGAAAGGCGAGACACAAGGGCAAACAGCCGGCCACATCAAGCACTGGATCGAGGCACGTGCGAGGTGCTAACTACACACCTGAAGATATAGAGTTCCTCGCACGGTGCTACATTGATTTTGGGCTGGACACGATGACCAGCAAATACCAGAACATATTGACAAAATAGTCGCCCGCTTCAACGAGCACATATACCCTACCGCGCCGCGCGAGAAACAGCCGATGAAGTGCGCGTGGAGCTACACGCAGGCCAAAGATCATTACTTCACCGAGTTGCGGCACAACTTCCCCTATAGGGCAGCGTGGGAGCTCTTGAAGAATATACCGAGTTTTGCCAGTCTGGACACGCCAACAGCTCCAAAGCGGACGAGGATAAATGAAGTCGGTGACTATACTTCGTCTGCTAGCGACAACACATCCAAGATATCCCCGAGCGATGCAAATATGATGCAAGTTTGACCCGAAGGAGTGAAAGCTGTGAAGAAGGGGAGGAAGGGCAAGGCGGTGGCAAAGGAGGCGGCGAGAAAAGAGTTGGCATTTGTAGCCGAAAACATAGCAGCGGAGACCCAGTCAGCGAGGGAGAGGTGGGCGTACAACGTCTATATATTACAGACACGTCGAAGTTTACTCCCGCTCAATTAGCGTCGCACCAAAAAGTTTGCGCCAAACTTGTAAAAGAATTTGGGTGGGAGTAGTTTTTCTTTTTTTTTTCTTAATTATTGTAATTTATTTTCTTAATTATTGTATTTTTATTTTATTAATTAGTGTTTTATTTTTTTAATTGAAAAAAAATTGTCGTTTCTTTATTTTTGAATTTAATTATTAAATTTTTTTAATGTTATTTATTACAAATAAAATAAAATAACAAAATAAAATTTACTCATTGTCAATGATTATAGATACCAGTATCTATATCAATACCCATAGTAGAAATCTGCACCAGTATTTATATCAATACCACCAATCATTGAAATTACACTTTCCGACGATAGATTCAGTATCTATATCATTACCCATTGTGGATGCTCTTAGGCTTGTTAAGATGCAAGGGGGGCCAGCGCAAATGTGTTTGATTGTGGTACCTTCATGACTTAGCTTGTGATACCTAACCCTCGTGTTAATTAACTCTTTTAAGTTGACCTTGTTGTTGAACGGCAAATAGGATGTTGAATCCACATAGCGTGCATCCACCCATCTCTAATCCACCAGCACATGTCCCCAAACAGTAATTATAATAAATTAATTTTATATTAAAAATATTGAACTATGGTTTGGCATCAGTTTTGAGTTTTTTTTCCACCAAGAGCCTCATCGGCTACAGTAATTGTAATAGATATGTGAGGATTAAATATTTCCCATATGCGTTACTATTTATTTATTGTCAGTATTTTATGCATTTTTTTTATTTATCTATAATACAGTAAAACTTCTATAAATTAATAATCTTGGGATCATAATTTTTTATTAATTTAAAGAGATATTAATATATCGATAAATTAATAACTTATTAATTAAAAGAGTGATTTTTCAATTTCAATAATTTTTTTTCAAAGGTCACGAGTAAAAATAAATTGTACATAATTCTTCCAATGCATTCAAAATAAAAGGCTTGTTTAGTAGAGTTTGCAATCCTAGACTATAATAGTCAAAAGATCGAGAAAGTTTTACCTAAGGCAGGCAAAGCAGAGTTATGGCATACACAAACCTACTAAGTAGTTACTCCATTTAGCAATATCATCTATTTCAAATCCAAAAATTAAATATGAATTTTAGTTTATAGCAGCAGCAAATCAGTTTCCTAATGTATGCATGTATTAACAAAAAAGGAAAATGTGGGAGTTACAGGTTCTCAGCCGTGAGCAAAATTACAATTCTAGTGTTGTATTGAAAATTACAAGTATATCCAAAAGTGTAGGATTTTTTTACAATCTACTGTACAATTCAATTTCCGGTGCTAACTTAACTGATCATGTTGAAAATTCTTGTATAATTTCAAGGCTAAGTCGGTTGTCAACCGCCAGATAACTAATTTATAGGGTAGCTAGACTTGACAAAAAAAAAAGTATATATATATATAAGTTAGATTAGTATTATAATCTCCTATGTTAACTTATATTTCAGAAAAAAAAAAGAATATATATATATATAAACAAACTTATATCACCCACGAAGATCTGCATCCTCCATAGAATTTAGAAAGTTGAAAAGTAGTAACCTTCTTCAGCTGCATTCTCTTGATGATTAGGAGAGGATGCCTGCTGAAATTTGGTGGATGATTAATTTTCAGTGCATCATTACTTTTTTTATTATTATTATTGAATGATTTATTATTTATAAATTAGTTATAGTGGTTTGCATACACATGTTGTTGACTGATGTAATAAAATACGAGATTGAGTGTAATTTCGCAATAAACTTATTATGATATGAAGATGTTTGAGAGAGAAGGATTCATGCATCACTGCATGCACGTTTATCTTTCTTTCCTTCTTTCTTGTTTTTAGCTAATAGTCGTGTTTTACTCTTTTACGTTTTTGTTAAGTTGCTCCTTAGCTTAGTTAGTCCAGGCTGTCATCCAGCTGGCTATATATAGGGTATTATGTACTCTCTTTCTTCTTCACGTGAATAGTGAGTAAAGTTGATAATGTTTACCAAACTCTTAGCTCGATACTTTTCATGGTATCAGAGCAGAAATCCGCTGTGTTAATCTGAGTTTTTTCGTTTTAGTTTTACCTCTTCTTCTATGGCTGCTAATCGCCGTAATGGTGGTCCTCGTGGGGATGGTCCTCCTGTCAGTGAAGACACGTCGAGTCCGTACTACTTGCCGGTGAGCGATAATCCCGGCGTCGTTCTGGTCACTCAACCTCTTAATGGTCCAAACTACAACACTTGGCATCGATCGATGCTTACTGCACTAATCGCGAAAAACAAGGTAGCTTTTATCGATGGTTCTCTGCCTAAACCTGAAATGGATGATTTGTTATATGCTCAGTGGGTGCGATGTAATAGCATGGTTGTTTCCTGGTTGCGTAATTCTGTTGTGCCTCAAATCAGTTCTAGTTTGATGTATCTTGATTCAGCTGCTCAGATCTGGGTAGATCTTCGTGATAGGTTTTCTCATGGTGACTTAGCTCGCATTTATCAATTGCGTCAACAATTACTTGGCCTTGTGCAAGGATCTAGTGATGTCAGTACATATTACACTAATCTTCGTGTGTTATGGGATGAATATAAAGATTTTCGACCTGTAAAATGGTGTACATGTTCTACTTGTCGATGTAACAGTGCTAAGAAGTGGTGTGAATATCAAGAGCAAGAGTGCTCTCTACAGTTTCTCCAGGGCTTGAACAGCTCTTTTGCTCAGTTGAGGTCTCATATCCTGTCTGTTAGTCCTACTCTTTCTTTGTCAAAAGTTTTTGCCCTTGCTATTCAAGAGGAGAGACAGAGGTCTATTGATGGTGGTATGAATGTTCATTTTGCTCCATTTGTTCAAAATTCTAGTGAACAACCTGGTATGTTTGCTAATGCTGCTGGATATGGTCGTGGTAGAGGTCGTGATGGTATTGTTTGTGGTCACTGTGGCAAGCCAAATCACACCATTGACAGGTGTTTTGATTTACATGGTTATCCCCCTGGTTTTGTTTGGGGAAGGGGGAGAGGATATGGTAGATCTTCTACTCAAAATAGATCTGTAAATCAAGTTGAAGACAGTTTTGTACCTCCTACAAACGTTGGAAATAATGTTGGTAATCAAGTTGATGGCAATCATACTGTGGCTGTCAGTTATGCTAATCCTAATCCTACCTTGAGCAATGAGCAGTGCATACAACTTTTTCAATTTCTTCAGTCTCAACTTCAGCCTAATCAGTCTGTTCCTCCTTCCACACAACCTACTAGTTCATCTTCCCAAAACTCATCATCTTCTCCTGCTTTCACTGGTACAGTTTCTTTTCCTCCTTTTGTTGGTGCAGTTACTAAATCTTCTTCTCTTTGGTTGCTTGATACTGGAGCTACTCATCATGTATGTTGTGATTTGAGTATGTTTAGTAATTCTTATGATGTTGAGAACTCTTCTGTGAATTTACCTAATGGAAGTTCTGTCCAAGTTCCTAGAGTTGGAACAGTTGTTTTGACTCCTTCTATTCATCTTGATCATGTCCTGTTTGTTCCCTCCTTCAGCTATAATTTGATCTCAGTCAGTTCCCTCACTTATAACTCTCACTGTAATGTCACATTCACTCCTTTTATATGTATTGTTCAGGAAGCTTCACAGGGGAACCAGATTGGGAAGGGTAGAAGAGTTGGAAACCTGTACATGTTGGATACAAGTCTTTCAGTTTCAGTCAACACCACTATAAGCCTTGCTGCTGTTGTGTCTGCCGATGTTTGGCATTCTAGATTAGGGCATTTATCTTTCCATAAACTTCAGCTTATGTCAAAAGCTTTGAATCTTGAGTCTTGTAAACACTCTCTTTGTGAGGTTTGTCCTATTGCTAAACAGAAGAGATTACCTTTTCCTGATTCTATTCATAATGCTCAGTCTATCTTTGATCTTATTCATTGTGATGTGTGGGGACCTTTCCAAACACCAACTCCTGATGGATACACCTATTTTCTAACTATTGTTGATGATTACTCTAGATTTGTGTGGACTTTTTTATTAAAAGCCAAATCTGATGTCAAGAGTGTTCTCACTTAGTTTTTCCATACCATTCAAACTCAATTTAATAAGAAAATCAGGTGTGTTAGAAGTGACAATGCACCAGAATTCAATATGACTTCCCTTTACTCTCAATTTGGAACTATGGTTCAACATTCATGTGTCTCAACCCCTCAACAAAATGCTCGAGTTGAAAGAAAACATCAACACTTGTTGAATGTGGCTAGAAGTCTTTTATTTCAATCTCATCTTCCTGTCCAATATTGGGGTGAATGCATTCTCACAGCTTCCTATCTCATAAATAGAATTCTTTCCTCTGTCTTACCTTCTCATATCTCACCTTATGAGTTGTTGTTTCAGAAAATTCCATCTTACTCTCATTTGAAAGTCTTTGGTTGTTTATGTTTTGTTTCTACTCTTGACAGAGATAGAAATAAATTTTCACCTAGAGCAACAAAAGGTGTTTTTCTTGGATATCCTTCTAAATATAAAGGGTATAAAATTCTTCTTTTGGATTCACTCTCTGTCATCATTAGCAGAGATGTAATCTTTCATGAAAATGTTTTTCCCTTGTCTTATTTGTCACCATCCTCTTTTCCTTTTGAGCCTACACCTCCAGTTATTCCTTCTGAGCCTTCTGAGCCTTCACCTCCTGTTATTCCTTCTTTTTTGTCTACATCTTCAGCCACTCCAGATATAACTACCCCAGATGCTAATTCAATTCCAGCAACCACATCTGACCCCTCTATCCTCTATTCCTATTACCACTAAGTCAGGAAGAGTGAGAAAATCTCCTACTCATCTTTCTGATTTTGTGTGTAATTCCATTAATTTTTCTTCTTCTCTTTACCCTCTTAATCAATATCTCTCATATTCCAAACTCACCATAGCTTATTTGTTCTTCATTTGTTGTATCACTGCTATCCCTGAACCTTCATGTTATGCTCAAGCTGCAAAATACCCTGAGTGGTTAAAAGCTATCAAATTGGAACTTGATGCATTGATTAGAAATGGGACATGGATTATCACTCAGCTTCCTATTGGCAAAGTAGCAATTGGTTGCAGGTGGCTTTTTAAGATCAAACTGTTGGCAGATGGATCATTGGATAGATATAAAGCCAGATTAGTGGCAAAGGGCTATACACAGATTGCTGGCATCAATTATGTTGACACATTCTCTCCAGTAGCTAAGCTGATCACTGTTAAAGTAATGTTGGCATTATCTGCAATCAATGGATGGATTCTTTGTCATATTGACATTAATAATGCATTTCTTTATGGTGACCTGGAAGAAGATATCTATATGGAAATTCCAGAAGGGTTGCTCACTCCTGAGGGGGAGCCATATCCAAAAGGATCAGTGTGCAAACTCAAGAGATCCTTGTATGGTCTCAAACAAGCATCTAGGCAGTGGTATCTCAAATTTTCAGAGGTTCTTGCTAAGTTTGGACTTCATCAGTCTCCTTCAGATCATTCTTTCTTTTACAATAAACAAGGAAGTAGTTTCTTGAGCTTGGTGGTTTATGTTGATGATATTATGTTGGCCAGTAATGATGCATCACTTGTAAGTGAGTTCAAGAAATTTATGGGAATTCATTTCAAGTATAAGGATCTTGGAACACCTAAATACTTCCTTGGAGTAGAATTGGCAAGAAACTCTACAGGAATCTATATCTGCCAAAGAAAATATGCAATGGACTTGATCACTGATGCAGGACTTATTGGATGCAAGCCTGCATCAACTCCTATGGATTCTGGAAAAACATTGAGTTTACATGAGGGAGAGTATCTTTCTGATGCTAAAGAGTATAGAAGATTGATTGGTCGATTGCTATATTTGTGCATTACCAGGCCTGACATCACCTTTGTTGTGCACAAACTCAGCCAATTCTTGGCTAAACCATGCAGAGGACATATGGATGCAGCTGAGAGGGTTCTTAGATATTTGAAAGGAACTATTGGACATGGACTTTTCTATTCCAGTAAGTCATCTCTTGATCTGAGCTTCTTTGCAAATGCTGATTGGGTAGCTTGTCCAGATACTAGAAAGTCTATAACAGGATATTGCTCTTTCATTGGGACTTCTTTGATTTCTTGGAGAAGCAAGAAACAAGATACCATATCAAGATCATCGGCCGAAGCTGAATATAGGTCCATGGCACAAGCTTGTTGTGAAGCAGTTTGGATGAAAAATATACTTGAAGATTTTGGAGTAATTCAATCTAAGCCAATACCACTCTTCTGTGATAACAAGGCGGCAGTGTACATTACCTCCAATTCAGCTTTCCATGAACGCACCAAACACATAGAGATAGACTGCCACACTATCAGAAATCATCACATTGCAGGAGTGATCAAACCTCTTCACATCAAGAATGTTCATCAACTTGCAGATATTTTTACCAAGCCGTTGCCTGCTCCAAGCTTCAAAAATCTGCTCAGCAAGATGGAGTTTACAAGCATCTACACTCCATCTTGAGGGGGAGTATTATGATATGAAGATGTTTGAGAGAGAAGGATTCATGCATCACTGCATGCTCACTGCATGCACGTTTATCTTTCTTTCCTTCTTTCTTGTTTTTAGCTAATAGTCGTGTTTTACTCTTTTACGTTTTTGTTAAGTTGCTCCTTAGCTTAGTTAGTCCAGGCTGTCATCCAGCTCACTATATATAGGGTATTATGTACTCTCTTTCTTCTTCACGTGAATAGTGAGTAAAGTTGATAATGTTTACCAAACTCTTAGCTCGATACTTTTCAAAACTCACCGACACTTATGTATGTCAAACTTTTTTTTTCTTATAATTTATTTTCCTGCACATTATTTAGACAATCAACCATCATATTCCGTTCATGATAAGTATGAAACACACAATAATTCATGAAATCCAAAAGTGAACGTCACAGCTTATTATCATATCACATCATGTCCAAATAAAAGTTGCATACATAGAAAGCCTTAAAAATCGGACAATGCCCCCTTCTTCCCTTCTCCAACTGAAGAAACCAGCACACTCTCCGAATTCCTAACCGAGCAGTTGGCGCGAATCTCGCCCTGCGTCCCCGTCAGCACGCTCAGCTGCGACATCTTGATCATGGCGGTGACGAACTCGTCGAAGAACAGCGTCTGATTCACGGCGAAGGCGGTGACGGTGGCGCGAGTTCGGCTATCGGTGTAGAGGTCTTGGTCGGAGGTGAAGAGGCCCTGCCGGTTCATGAGGTTCACGTAGTACCTGTTATCGAATATGTTGGGAGACCGGAGGTCGAGCACGGTGGTGTTGGTGGTGTTGGCGGCGGGGCAGGTGGTTCTGAGGTTGTTGGCGAATGTTTGGTCCATGGAGGGGTCCTGAGTGGGGTAGAGGCGGGCGGTGAAGGAGGTGCATTGGCTGAGGCCAATTGTGTGGCCGCCGGACAGCGCCACCACGTCCGTGGCGGTGAAGTTCTTGGTGGCAAGGGATGTGAGGATGGCGGAGGTGTTGCTCGACGGCGGCGGGAGGTTGGCCAGCGTTGTGTTGACGGTGGCGGAGGTGAGGGAGTCACGTCGGCCTACCGGGACAACGTAGTCGGGGCCACCAGACTGAGATGGCGTGGTTTTGAAATAGACATTTATGATAATATCATCGACGTTGATAATAATGAAAACAAAATGCAATAGAAAAGTTTGTATTGAATATAATTTGTGTATTTAGAAAAGAAAAGAAAAAAGTTTGTGAAAAAAAAAACAGAGAGAACTTAAATCTTTAACTCTGTATCATCTCATATTTTATTTTTTTATTAAGGAGTTTTGGCAAATTAAATCACGAATTTTATGTATTTTTGCAATTTAAATCTAAACTTTAAATTTTGACGAATTAAATCATAAATTTTTCACCTTTTTCAATTTAAATCCGAACTTTAAACTTTAGCAAATTATATTATAAATTTTTCAATTTTTTGAATTGAAGCACCCCAATAAATCTAAAAACAATTCTGGATACAGCGCATTAAATTTTCTAAATTATATAAAAAAAATTCATAAATTAAATTTTCCACAAAATGTTCCAAAATGTCCTTTATCTCAATTCTCATCCATACAATCCAAAATCTCCGTATAAATTGATGTGGATGTTACCCTATTAAAAAACCTCCAATTTGAATTATTTATGAATTAGGGATGAGGGGATTTTGGATTGTATGGATGAGAATTGAGATAAAGAACATTTTGGATTTTTTTGTGGAAAATTCAATTTACGGAATTTTTTTTATATAATTTAGAAAATTTAATGGGTTGTATGTAGAATTTTTTTAGATATATATTGAGGGTGCTTCAATTGCAAAAATTGAAAAGTTTTATAATTTAATTTATTAAAGTTTAAAGTTTGGGTTTAAATTGTAGTAAATATCGTGATTTAATTGGCAAAACCCCTTTTATTAATCTAAGTCTTTTTATTAATCTATATACTAATATAAAAAGAGTCTCTTTTTATGAATATGATATGCCTATAATATCCCTATTATATACTTATGTAATTTGAGGATAATAATGCATATAATATATAAAGAATTATAATAATTTATTAGGATTTAAATTTTCTTTATATTGATTTAGATTACGTAATTTAACATATTTTATGTATCGTATAATTAAAGTTAAAATATAGAATGGTCATGAGAAGTTGAGAATGAGGGTACACTTGCCTAATTTAACTTTTATGATGTTGCTACATTTTAATTTGCTTTCAAGCATTAATACGAAAAAATAATAAGAAGAGATTCAGTGAGGCTAATGCATTCTAATTATTATGATTAAATAGCCCAAACTATGATTAGAGAAAATTATCTGATTATACAATTTTTTTAATTTTAAATAATCATGCATTACATATATTATGCGTTCTTAATTTCATTCGTAAGGATTTTTATATATAATTTCTAAATTTAAATTAATAACTACTGTTTAGACTTTAGTATTTCATTATGTAGAGCTTCAAATGTCTAGGGGTGTTCGGTTAGATGGATTAAACTGAACTTAGTCTCATGAATGTCGTTTGGTCGGGTAGATTCAGTCTAATATTCAGCCTCGGGACAGTGTCACGTAGAAACATTTTTCATGAATTTAAATGTGTGTATATATATGTTAAGTAAAAATTTAGTGTAATTATGATTATTAGTAATTTTAGAATAATTTTACATATTTATTTTATTCTCATCAAATGAAGATTTTCTACCTTTAGAAAAACATGAAATGCAGCAAAACAAAAATTATTGTTGGAATAATTTCTTTCACGTTATTGTTGCTAGCGTAATAAAAGATGAAACATGGAGAGACAATATAAAATATGATCAAATTTTAGTACATGTGTTATGTTAAGAGACTACAATACCTTACATTTTCATCACAAGAATCAATTCATTTTGTTTAAATGAACAAATATTTTTATCTAATACTCACTCCGTTTACTACTTATTTGTTTACTTTTGATCGGTACGAGTTTTAATAATTTGATTGACTTGATAGATGCGTCGTGATTGATATAGGAATCTTGGTTTTTTATGTATTACTCTGTGATAGGAAATAAGTGAGTTTTAGATAAGTAAATTCAAACAAATAATTTAATTTGATGTTGCAGGACAAAATGTGCATGAGATGATAAGAAATTTTGGCCAAGCCTTTGGAGTCTGCCCCAAACTACAGAAAGAAACTTAGGATAATGACCCAAACACAAATGTGCACCAGACAGACGAATTTAAATCGTACCCATGATAGCATAGTATTTTAATTTATTTATCATGTTTCAATATATACGTCATATATATATACGTCATGATGAAATGATTATGAGAAACACTTGCATGCGGTGCATCACTCCGTGTGGTGCACTTACGCTTTACTTTTATATTTTTAATATTTATTTTTTTTTAATTTATTCTGATTGGAATTAAAAAAATCATCGTCAATGAAAATTAATAAACATGAATTAAAATTAACAATTATCCCTAATTATTCAAAATTTCCTTGACCCTTGATTCTCCTTATTACTCGTTTATTACGACCAATTCTACCGTAAGATTGGGGCGTATCTTAAGTTTTGCCAATAATATATGCTGCCGACACGAGAGTAATTAGTAGTAAAACTGTAAAAGAGATGTATGTTACCAAAAAAACAGCGTCACGTGCAGCAAGGGTGAGAATATCCGAACAAGATACAACTCTGCCACACTCGTCATCAACCCTTTGCCGGAGATCGTTTATAATTTCAAACGCCTCCGGCCGAAGGCTCAGATTGGGCGGCGCCGTCTGCTCCCCCGCCTCGCTTGCCGTCGCGACTAGCAGCACCGAACCATCACACCCCTGCATAAGTATGTGTGATCAAACCCAAATTCCACTGGTTAATTACTTTACAACTAACTTTTTATTCAGTAACTGACGCAGAAAAATGAAATATTATTTAAATTTGCACGTAGTTATTTCAATTATATATATTAAAAATAATACTACTACCGATGCGAAATCAGAACACTAGTTGACATGATGTGAAGAGAACAGTTACAGTCAAGAAATCACTCTTTTTTTTTTTTTTTAAAGAATAGCAAGAAATCACTCTTGTAGTCTACTTAACTTTGAACCATGCTATATATAAGTTTAATCAACATATTACAACATCAAACAAGAATTCAAACATTAATTTTAAGAGATGATAGAAAATACTGTGTATACATACTTGGACGAAGCAATCATGGAAATGGAGTCGGAGCAATCCGGCAGCTTGGCCTATATCATTGTTGAACACTTCCACGAGCCGATTTCTTACAATGGTTTCCAAGTTAGGACATGAAACATCATAGTAAGTCCACGAAAGCCCCGGGACGATGGGTCGATCTGACCCTCCCTGAGCTCTTGCACCATCAAAAGTAAACGACCAAAGAAGAAGAAAATTACAGAGCAACAAAATCATAGATTTTGAAGAAGCCATGTTTTATGCAAGTTAACACTTCGAAGCTCACAAGATACATGCAAAGACAATTTAAAGCCTTAAGAGGCAGTAAATGAACCCAACTATATATCACCAAACTTAAGCTGACACAACTTATCGTATTAAGTATAGAAACAATGTGATCAAGCCATCCTATTCCTATCACCCACGTATTTAGCATATGTGTGCAAGTGTATATATAAAGAGTCAGTCTCTAGTGCGATGCGTCTCACTTTGTGAGACCGCGCGTGGCGCGTGCACTGCACGCGTTCGCCTCTCACGCGCCTGCATTTTTTTTTCAGATTTTTTTTTTCCGACTTCGCCTTCGACTCCGATTTTACAGCTCCGCCTTCACTCCGATTACTAATATAAAGATAATCGTAGTGATAACAATTTAGATTTTTTGGTTCGGTCTGAAGCCTTCGGCTCTCCTCGCTCGAATCTTGACAAAAGAAGAGCAAATAAAACACGAAGAGGCAAACAAAAGGGGGGAAGAAATCTGGAAATTAAAAAGTCAACGGTTTGACCGAGTCAACCCGGGTTTGACCCCAGATCCGAACCAGATCGACCCGATCTCACATTGTGAGACTTGTTGCACACAAATATTTGCCATATATAAATATCTATCATAAATTAATCACCCTATTTTTCCGTTTACTTTTTTTTGGTGTTTTTAATAAATGTAGTGTGAGTTGAGGTGGACGCATAAATATAGCTTTGGAAGAGCTAAAATCGAAAATTTTCAGCTAAGTGGGTGCTAGTTAAAGTAAAAAAATTGTGCATGCCTTCAAAAAGTTAAGAAAATTGTACTCTCTCCTTTCCCGAATAAGTATCCCGAGCCACCAAAAAACCGTATACCAACACAACGGGCAAATGAAACATCTCACAACCTAATTATTAGTACATTAAAAACTGAAAAAGTAAACTTTTACCTTGAATCAAAGGGTAACTATAAAAATTTGACCTAAATTTCGCACAGAAATCTACGATATGATATTTATTCGGGAACAAGATGTTTGACGGTTTTGAACACTTATTCCGCGACGGAGGTAACTCACCTACAAAATAATGGAAGAGATAAATGAGAATCTAAAAAGTTGCTACTTTTTGAAGTGAGAATACATCTTTACATGTAAGATGATAAGTTTATTTGAATTTTGGGATGTGAGAGGTGAATCTTTTTCTTGATCATTGTATCAACAAAACCGTGGGCTAGTTTTACATGTTACTCCCTCCGACCCCAAATAAGTATTCCGAGCTATGAAAATTCTTGTCATCGAATGAGTCCTAAAGAATTCAACACAGAAGGTATATCAAGCTACTATATTTATGCTTTTATACGAGGCAAAAATATAATTTTTCAGTTTTTTCATGTAATAATTACAGGTAAATAGAGATATTTTATAGACTATCTCAGTACACATATTTTGACGACTCGGAACACTTATTCGGATACGAAGGGAGTAATTTCTCATTCACTATAAGTTTGCTTTACAATGAGAGCTAAACTGACTTTCTGCTCTGCTATTAGAGAGAGTGGTGTCTAGCCTTTGTAGGAAAAACATAGGCATGTTAAAGATGCAGGGGGCCAGCTCAAATGTGTTTGATTTGGTATGACTTAGCTTGTGATACCTAACCCTCTTGTTAATCAACTCTTTTAAGGTGACCTAGTTGTTGAGTGGGTGAATTAGTGGCAAAACGTACTACTTTTTTTGAATTTGAATTTCACGATTGCCTTGCCATCCGAACCCCGTCATAAAAGGCTTGTTTAGTAGAGTTTACAATCCTATGTGGTTTGCCGACTATAATAGTCAATAGATCGAGAAAGTTTTACCTAAGGCAGGCAAAGCATAGTTATGGCATACCGCATACACAAACCTACTATGTACTAGTATTATCTATTTAGCAATATCATCGACTTCAAATCCAAAAATTAAATATGAATTTTAGTTTATAGCAGCAGCAACTCCAGTTTCCAAATTCTTTGTTCCAGTTTAGAGTGTGGAGACTGTATTTTGCAAATCAATTTCCTAATGTATGTATGCATTAACAAAAAAGGAAAACTTGGGGTGTTACAGGAAGCCGTTAGAAAAATTACAATTGTAGTGTTGCAGAGAAAATCACAACTACATCCAAAAGTAAAGAATTTTTTTACAAATCTACTGTACAATTCTGCTGACTTAACTGATCATGCTGAAAATTCATGTAGAATTTCAAGGCTAAGTCGGTTGTCAACCGCCAGATAATTAATTTATAGGGTAGCTAGACTTGACCAAAAAAAAAAGGATATATATATTTATATATATATAAAAAGTTAGATTAGTATTATAATCTCCTATGTTAACTTATATTTCAGAAAAAAATATAATACAGTAATATGATATATGTGTGCCCTCATGACGGTTTATGTTTGACACTTTGACTCTGTGAATTAAGCATAGAATATTGGTATTGTCGTCACTTAGCTGGAGATGGAATGGAACAACAACAATAGGTGGAGAATAACAGTTATTTATTACTACATCAAAGGAAGAATCAAACCAGCTGGTAATATATAACATCATTTCCCAAACAAATACATAAGACAAAAGAAATGAGAAGATGAAATCAGATCATCCAATATTAATGTTGGACCGATATGCTGCTATAAATTGTAATCAACTAAGGGGTGATCACATAATAATTCGAAAATGTGTCGAATCGATTACGAGTCCAACGAAGTCTTTAAATTTAATGTTACCTTAAAAGAGAAAAGACGTGAGTCACATAATTCAAAAACATGCCTTTTCACGTAATCCACCACTAGAAAAAGAAAAAAATTAAATTCAACCGAAAAAATGATGAAGAAAGGATGAATGAGCATTGCAAATCCAATAAAATAAAATCAAAGATGGGTATAAAGAGTAAGAATCCTGCATTTGCAACTTGTGTTAACTTGATAAACCAGAGAGTATTTACATGATTGATCATCAAAGCACACTCAAAATGTTATTCAACTGCTCCACTACTTGATTCATAGTAGGCCTATTTTTGCTCTTGTCATCAGCACATTGCAGTCCGATCTGGAAAATCTCCACCACCGTGTCCTTGTGGAGCTCATCCTTAGCAATACAGGCATCCACCATCTCTACGTACCGCCCGTTCCCCACCATCCTATTGATCCACTCCATCAGCCTAACTTCCTTCCCGTCCTCACCCCGGAACGGGAAGCTAGGCCGACGCCCCGTCACAACTTCCAGCATAAGCACGCCGAAGCTATACACGTCTCCCTGCATAGTTGCGGCGGTGGCACCGTTAAGATACTCGGGTGGCATGTACCCCATGGTCCCCGCCACCTGGGTCGACACGTGGGAGTGGGACCCCTCGATTCGCCTAGCCAATCCGAAGTCCGCAATGTGGACCTCGAAATCGGCGTCCAATAGAATATTGCTAGCCTTGATGTCCCTATGAATGATTGGAGTGTCCAATTTGTGGTGCATAAATGCAAGCCCATGGGCCACTCCTTTAATGATTCTCATCCTCGTCTTCCACGAGAGGGGCGGCCTCAGCTCCACGTCAGCACCGGACTCCTCCTCGGACGACGTGTCGTACAGCCATTGGTCGAGGCTGCCCTTCTCGATGAACTCGTAAATCAGCACCCGATCCGAACCCGTGGCGCAGAACCCGAGGATCTTGACTATATTCGGGTGCCGGATCTTACCGAGCGTCTCCATCTCGGCCCGAAACTCGCGCAGGCCCTGAAAGGCGTCGGGGGAGAGCTTCTTCACGGCGACGACCGCGCCCGAATTGAGTCGGGCCTTGTAGACCAGCCCGAAACTGCCGTCGCCGATTATGAGGTCGTTGGAGAAGCCCTGCGTCGCGTCGACCAGCTCCTGCATCGACACGTGGGGCAGGATCGGGTCGAAGGTGGCGCTGTCGCAGACGGAGATGGAGGAGGGATGCGGGCCGGGCCAGGTGTTGGGCTTCGGCGTCACGGGATTTCGGGCCCGGGACTGGGGATTTGTGCGGCGGCGGCGTTGCTTGGATTCGCTCTTGCAGACGACGAGGACTATGGCGAGGAATAAGCTGACGACGAAGAAGCTGGCGATGGCCGCCAGAACTGCTTGGAATGTTTGATCCATTTCTTTTCTTTCTTGGTTTTACATGTAGAGAGAGAAAGCGATTGGGGATATGGGCGTGAAAGGTGCGTGGTTCTAGAGAGAGAGAGGAAACCAGGGGGACGAATGTTTTGACTGAGAGGGGGTGGGGAAGAAAAGAAATGGGGGAGCCGCCATTAACGGTGAAGAGAGAGAGAGAGAGATATTCAAAGAGGAGACTTGAGTTCTTGTCTGAAGTGTAGACTAAGGTGGGCTCGTCAACGGTTTGGCTCATTGCCGATTGCTCGAACTTTTGCCCTTTTCGCTTATTTTTTTTTTATTTTATTCTACTTTTTTCTCTTTTTATAATTTTTTTTTTATTTTAGCTATCATATGAAGATCAAATAGCGTATGACCCGTCGTTTTTTCGACTAGAAATTATAAAAATTAATAAAATTATTAAATAGTACTAATATGTGATAAATTAAAAAATATTATTTGTTAATTATTTTAGCGTTAAATAATTTAATTATGCAATCTACTAAACTCACTTAGAATTTATATTCTTTGAACACATCTTAAATTCAATTAAAAAATAATTTTACCACATGTTTACGTCTCAAATCTATATAGTTATGTTTGTTAAAAATTATAATTAATATATTCTCATTACTTTCGATAATTGTTAAAGTTTTGTTCTTTTATAAAACCGATGTAGGCAAAAATATATTTCTCTCCAAAGGAAAGCGACTCTTAAGCTGAATTTTTTAGCTTTTTATGAATAAAAAGAAGCAAGGGAATGAGCGAGTAGTGTGTGTGTGTGTGTGTGTGTGTGAGAGAGAGAGAGAGAGAAGAGATATATAAATAGCGAATAATACTATAGATGTTAAGATTGTCTATAAGATAAAAGTGACCCTAAATACCCCACATTATAAATTCAACACAAGATTAGAAAAAAAAATTAAACCACCGCTTCACAATCATCCCGTCTACTCCGACGGTTCTGACCTGGAACCGGCCTATTGACTACAATACTAATTTTAAATTATATAAATAATCATCTTTCAAATATATTCACAAAAAAATTAATGATGACATTTGTTTTCTTTTTACCTGAAATTAATATTTAATTATATACATAACTATATTTCAAAAATATTCACACAATATTTAAAAAATAAAAATTTAATTATAATTGTAATATTATATAAATAATCATCTTCCAAATATATTCATAGAAAAATAAATGATGACATTCGTTTTATTTTTTACCAGCTTCGAGAATAACTTTTTTAACTGAGAATAGAACTTCAAGAATTGTTTCACTATGTACTTGGTAGTTTTTCCTTTTTACAAAATTTTATGTGGAATGATTGTGATTCATAAAATTATTTAGTCAATGATATAAGATAAAAGTTGACCCTAAATATTATTAATTTTATGAGTTCAATTATATAATATATTTAAAAAAAAAAAGTTGTCCCGCAAGTACTGAATTGGCCCATCTACGCGCACGATTATTGATCGGAATTGAGTCGTTGATAAATCGTTAGTAATTTTTCTGCCAATTTTTCTACATATTCTACGTTTTCCAACGGAGACGATTAATCAAACAATTTGAGATGATGTGTCTAGAATTATTTAAACTTGTTTAAAATTTATATACCCGTACTTGTTTAAAATCCGATTAAAAAATTAGTCATTTGTGTCCTTTCTGAAAAAAAATCCGTATATTAGTCTGCCGCCACAGTTCTGCGTCGGAACTGGCTCATTGACTACTACTCTGATTTATAAATGCGTAATTTATAAAATTTATTTAGAATTTATATAGATCCAAAAATTTAATAAAAATAATGATTGTACTATTCGTTATCGTCCTTAATCGTATAGTAATATTTGTAAATTAAAATTATAAATTATGCAAAGCTGGAAATCCAACTACAAATAACGTAAAAATTATTTCATGGATGATAATTATAGATTTTAGAAAATACATGGAAAAAAAAACATAAAATGAAAAATTTCTCGAGTGTTGGTTGGGAATTGGCTCGTCTACCGCCACGGTTCCGAGTCAGAATTGACCCGTTGACCACGATTTTGATTTATAAATGCACAATTTATGACGATTCTAGATTTTAGAAAATACATGAAAAAATGAATAAAATAAAAATTTTAAAATTAATAAGAATAAAGAATGAAAATGTATTACGTGGGATCCCGAGTTGAGGTACCCGTCAGTTGGGAATTGGCCCGTCTACCTAATTAATTGAGAAATTAGAAATTACTTATTTTTTATCAAATTAAATAAAAAAATATTAGACTATTTCCAAATTTAATTCGGTCAACCAATAAATTATCCAAACTATTTTGGAACCATTTATTCTGTCAACTAATAAATTGGTTCACTAATAAAAATAATTATCTATTCGGTCAATTAATAAATTGACCAAATTAAATTAAATTAAACTATAAAAATATAGCAATTATTTATTCGGTCGGTTAATAAATAAATTGAGCAAATAAAACTCCTACAAAAAATAATTATCTATATGGCCAATTAATGAATTGACCAAATTAAATTAAATTAAACTATAAAATATAATTATTTATTCGGCCAATTAATAAATAAATTGGCCAAATAAAATTGGTGGAGCAAAAGATGAGAAAATACACATTAATTCTAGATATTTATAGGTTTTTCAATAGGTGAAGTTTCATTGAGAAACCGATGTGGGACACAAGATTTTAGTATAGATATTTAAAATCTATTATTTTACATTTAAAAATTTAAAAATTTGAGAATTTAGATAAATATGAATGGAGGAATATAAGGAGTGCCACGTAGAATTTTTTAATAACAAGAATCGTTTTCCTTTTAGTAATATATTGATAATAATTGTATTTTGAAGTTCTTTCTAAAAAAACAAATTGTATTTTGAAGAACTTATGTAGAAAGAAATAAATAAATTCAAAATAAGCCATTAAATTTATAAAACAAATATTTCAGTGCACCAACATGAATGTTAAATAGTTAGACTTAAAAATTGTTCAAGATCAATGAGACGCCACTCACAGAGATACTAGCTTTTGGGTCATCACGCATGCCATCACATTAAAGAAAAATTTTAATGTGGGTGTAAGTGTGTGTTCATATCTCATGATAATATTATAATATAATTTACCTCTCATATAATAATATGAGAGGAGACATGATATAGCCTATAGCACCCATAAAAATACAAATTTTGCCATGAAACTTAATTTAGTCAAATTTTACCCAATCTTTGCATATTATGACGAAAATACCCTTTAGAGCTTTAGTAATAAGTGAAACTAAATATTACTCCCAACAACAATTTCCACTCCCCATTTTGAATCACTGCTTTCTCTCTCTACCTCATTTTCTCTCCACAAACCCTAAAAATCAAATACCTCCGTCACCCCATCTCCGCCACCCCATCTCCGCCATCTCCGCCATTCCTCCTTCCATCTCCTCCCATCTCCGCCATTCCTCCTTCCACCACCACCGCCCATCTCCGCCACCCCATCCCCGACGCTCCTCCCATCTCCGCCACTCCATCCCCGACGCTCCTCCCATCTCTGCCATACATCCCCGCCGCTTCTCCCATCTCCGCCACCCACCGCGCCACCATCTCCACTGCAACTCACATCTCCCCATCCCATGGCAGACGTCGAAAACTCCGCGAGGGAAGAACTGGCCTCTGACGGCGAAGCCCAAACCGACGACAACGGGCAGAAACAGGGCGAAGCCAGCTCTGTTTTGGCGACGGGAAACAACCCATCCCCACCGCCGTCCGGCGACGGAGAAGCCAGATCCGGCAACACTCAAACATTACCAAGAGTTCCTTTCGAAAAAATAGTGGTAAAATTCCATTTGTGTATAATCGTACCTGCAAATTTTTTAGTTTTTGGTTTTGAGATTTCAAATTTATGATATTAGCGGGCTGGGTACGAATTGTTGGTGGAAATAATAATATTTCGGATTTCTTAACTATATATAGAATGTTTGGCTTTGGTAATCAGTTACGAAGTGAACAATTCTTAACAGAATGCCATGTTGATAGATATAGAATTTGTTTGAATTTGGTAAGTAGTTAAGAAATGCTTGACTCATAATTCGTAACTAGTTTAACTTGTTGTTAATGTTTTTTATCTGGTTCTTAGTTAAGAATTGAATAAAGAGTAACAGGGTTACCTGTTAATCGGTATAGAATTTGTTTGAATTTGGTAAGTAGTTAAGAAATGCTTGACTCGTAATTCGTGACTGGTTTAACTTGTTGTTAATGCTTTTTATCTGGTTCTCAGTTAAGAATTGAATAAAGAGTAACAGGGTTACCTGTTAATTGGTATAGAATTTGTTTAAATTTGGTAAGCAGTTAAGAATGCTTGATTCGTAACTGGTTTAACTTGTTGTTAAGTGAATAAAGAGTAACAGGGTTACATGTTAATCGATATAGAATTTGTTTGAATTTGGTAAGTAGTTAGGAAATGTTTGATTCGTAACTGGATTAACTTATTGTCTACTGCTATATATTATGTAACTCCATAATGATTTGTTTCATTGCTGGTTTTATTGTAGGTCATATGGACGTACAAGAGAAAGAAATTAGCAAAAGAGAAACACAAAATTATGCTTACAGGGTACGAGACTACGGTTGGGGATATCCGTGCTTGCCTCAAATCATTTGGCAAAACCTGTGTAAACAAGTTCAGGAAATCAGTTTTTGGAAACTTCATGAAACTCTCGGAAACAGTGACACGGTCCGGCACGGTGCTGCACTACATGATTTCGCGCCAGGTGACGGGTTTGCCAGATTTAGACCCAACAGCTCTTTGGTTCAAGGTCCAAGGAAGAGTTTTAAGATTCTCAAGGGTGGAGTTCGCGTTGGTGAGTGGACTTAGGTTTGGGCCAGCCAATTTCCCTACACAAGGCATGCAATCTCCCCAAACTTAGTGTACACAAGGCTGCTCGGCAACAAGCCCATACACCCCTCGACCTTGCGTAAGAAATTCATCAACAAGAAATTTGTTCTTAACAAAGTGGAGGTGAAGGGTACGGAGGAGGATTATCTTAAGTTGGCGAAGCTGTTGATGGCCAATCTTTATGTGCTTGGCTTTGACGCAAACAAGGCTAAGATTCCCACATGGATGTGGGTGCTGTTGGAAGACGACGATGCTTGGGATCATTTTCCGTGGGGGAGCATGGCATTCCAAATACTAACTGATGTCATCAACAATGTCAAGAAAAACATCAGTGGACCATACCATCTCAAAGGGAACACAATTGTCTTTTTGGTAATTTTCTAGTTACTCTTGGTACGAATTAACACAATTCGTAACGAGGTTACCATGTATATATTGCGGTAACCAGTAAGAATTGAGTTAATTCTTAACTTTGTTTCATATACAATCATTTCAAATCTTTTATGTAATTATACAGGCTTGGATTCATGAAGTAATGCCAACTGTGGGGATGGAAATTGGTGGTCGTTCAGAGCACATGAAGAGGCCCCGTTTTTTGAGGTATCGCTATACCTCGTCAAGCACAATCCCTAAGTACGACTCATCGGTAAGTAATAAAATTTAAATCTCCTTACAAATTTGTTCTCATGTACGAAATTGATTAATTCTATACTTGATTCGGTAATCCAGTTACGAAATCCCTAATTCTATACCTGAATTAGTAACATAGTTACTAAATTATGAATTTGATATGGTGTGCCTAGTGATGATGTACGTAATGTTGTTAATTCTATACTCGAATTAGTAACCCAGTTACGAAAATTTAAATTTGATTGAGCTCTGTGACTTGTTCTCGTGTACGAAATAGAGTAATTCTATACTTGAATTCGTAACCCAGTTACTAGATTATAATTTTGATTAGTAACCCAGTTACGAATTGTTCAATTCTTTATCTGTTTTTCGAGTAACACGTTAAGAAATTATCAATTCTTACAATGGTTAACTCGTATGCTTGCAGGAGCTATTGGCTGTGCTTAAGCCAGACGAGACTGAAATGAAGACGGACTACTGGAAGTCTCTGGATGAAGACCCTGAAAAGATGCCTTTCGCTTTCAAGTATGATGCACATGACAATAAAAAAAAAAAAAAACGTGATGAAGATGATGATGAAGACGTGCCTGATGATACCAATGCTCCAGTGCATGTTGCTGCCAATGCTCCAGTGCACTCTTTCAATGGTCCAAATAGGGCAGCACTAATCAAGGAGATCGGGGAATACACCGGTGAAGTAGCTGCAAAGAGAGCAAAAATTGAGATGGAGATGTTACTCCAAAATCATTGCGACAACCTCGTCATAAAAGTAGGGGAGTACGTCTACAAAAAGCTCATGGAAGCATCTGACAACTATGGCGGGGGGGGTCTGTCAGAGCCATTTTTCGCAGCAATGGCATCTCCAACCACTGACTTGGCAGCAAGAGACTCACGAATGGCACCTGCAACCACACACATGGCAGCGGTAGACTCACCACCACCATCCTCCGCCACCGAGGCAATTGCCCAGTCAGCCCTAGCACCCTCCGCCACCGAGGCAAATGCTCAGTAAGCACTAGCACCCTCCGCTACAGAGTCAATTGCTCAGTCAGCGCAGACACCATCTGCCACCGAGATAGCTGCTCAGTCACCGCCAGCTGCAGCGTCCGCCACTGAGGCAGTTGATCAGTCACCTCCACCACCACAAGACAAGGAAGCATCAGACGGTGAAGCACAGAGAGCAATGCTTGAGAAGCAACAGGTAAAAAAGCATTGAATTTGGAGTCCTAGACAATTATATTTTTTCTTTAGTTATGTTATGACAATTATCTGCTTTTGTTGTATTATGGTTTGAGAAACTGAATTTGAAACAATATTATGTATTATGGTTTGACAAATGATTTCATATGTAAAGATACAGTGCTGTTAAAACAGATAGTACGAATGGTACGAAATCTTGAATTCGTAACCACCGTAACTATAATCAGGGTTACGAATTACAAATTAGTACCATTTGTACACATTATACTACAAAACGACAGTCGTAACTTAGTTACCGCTGTAAGAAATCATTTAATTCGTATCGTTCGTAACACTAAAACAAGTACCAGTTACGAAAATGATAAATCGTATCCGTCGTTCAAATGTAGCAGGCACCTGAAAAGGAAGACACACTTGATGAACCTTCAGACACGCAGATTAACCTAATCTTTGACAACCTGATGGCGTTAGAGGAAGTCACACCGCAACCAATACTTATCCCAAAAAAAGAAGGTGAAATGACTTCATTACCACCATCAATCTCTGCCCCAAAAATTCCAAAAGTGGTCTTGAATGTGAGACCAGTAAGAAAGAGATATCCAGCACCGGCTCTTAGGAGTCCATTCCTTCCCAACGATATTCGACCGGGCAGACATACATTCGACCATTACTTGAGTTTCGAAAACGGAGTGTAAGTTCAGTTCATCATTTTTAATTATTTAATAGATAAATTGTGAAATACTTAATCAATATACAAAAATAATAGGCGGAACGTTGGATTACCATGGGGTGTCGACAAGGAATTTTTCCAACAAATCATGAAAGAAGATCAGCTACACGTTGAACACATCGAAGCCTACCTTGTTGTACTATCATCGGACCCAACATTTGCGGGTTTGAAAGAAGTCCACTCAAACATTGTACTGACATCACCTTACTTCATGGTAATAAGGTTACGAAGTTTCAAAAATCGTATCTTCTTTACAATATCTCAGTCACGAAATGTCTTATTTCGTAACATTTTACCATGCATATGACACTAATTACGTGGTACTCTAGTTAAGAAATTTCAAAATCGTAACTCATTTACACTTTTGTATTATGGTAAAACCGGTTACGAAATGAGTAGTTCGTAACATGTTTACAATGCATATATAGGACACAGTAACGAACGTGTTCGATGCAATGCATGGATCGACAAAAATCTTCAATCAGCTCTATGACCATACTGTGTTTGATCCAACCGTTGAAGAAAGGATTCCTCCCGAAGAGATGGAAAGACTATGCCTCTTTGCCGATGCTGTACTGCCAAATTGGGGCAAGAACATGAAGCCATGGATCGAGTGCGACAAGGTACCAACACTATTTCTCAACTGTCTTACGTTGATAGCATGTGTTACGACAGTACGAAATGATAAATTCGTAACTATAAACTGGTACCCCTATAAGAAATTATTAAAATAGTAACTCGTTTACCATGATCTATTGTCAATTTTAACTATCTTTGACATCGTTGCTATAGGTCGTCACTGTCTGCTACTACAAAGATCACTGGGGAACAATCCTTTTGGATTTGAAAAAGCAAAAAATCTGACTTTTCGACTCATTTGCATACAAATTCGAAGAACACCACTTAGACAATCGGAGAGATGTGTTCCTTCCCTTGGCCCGGACAATACCTCAAATAATGAAGGAAAATGGATATTTCAAGCACAATCGGATCAAACACCCACAATATGTGCAGCGGGAGTTATGTTTTCCGCCACCAAAAGCGAGATACATGTTCAAGCAAGAGGATGATATTAGTTGTGGTCTCTACGCATTGAGGCAAGTAGAGCAAATCATATCAAAGAGCACACCGCTGGGAAAAATGAAGAAACGGGAGGAGCTTGTTCAGTACCGACATCACATTGCTAGAACAATATATGCTCACAGCACGGTGGAGCCCCCTACGCCAATACCTATGGTATTGGGTCCCAAGCAATGAAGGCGCGTTCAACGATTTGAACCAATGTACATTTTGTCATCATTTTGTCATTATTTTGCCATCATTTTGCAACAAATATGCTAACATAAAAACTACTGTTAGTTATGATGTAACTTGTGGATTACATATTTACAATTGCAAAATGTATGCAACTGTTTCAGGTTACGATAGTAAAAAATTCTTAATTTCGTTACCGATCATTTGTACGAAAATTCTAATTTCGTAACTGTTGTATCAATTTTTTGTGCTGTGAATAGGTAAGAAATTATCAATTTGTATTGGTACGAATTGTAAAATTTATAAATTCGTAATTCGTAACTGTACTGATCCTGTAAAGTAATTTAACTTCGTAACCGGGATTACAATTTAACTTCATATTGTGTTATCATTTTGCAACAATATACTAACATAAAAATTACTTTTAGTTCAATTTTAATTTCGTAACGAAAATTCTTATTTCGTAACTGTTGTATCAATTTTTTGTGATGTGGATACGTAATAAATTATCAATTCGTAATTGGTAAGAATTGTAAAATTTATAAATTCGTAATTCGTAACTGTAATGCTCCGGTAAAATAATTTAACTTCGTAACCGGTAAAACAATTTAACTTCATATTGTGTCATCATTTTGCAACAATATACTAAAATAAAATTACCAATTCGTAACTGTTATATCAATTTTTGTGTTATCACTTGGTAAGAAATTACCAATTCGTAACGGTTGTATCAATTTTTTGTGTTGTGAATAGGTAAGAAAGTATCAATTCGTAATTAGTAAGAATTGTAACATTTATAAATTCGTAATTCGTAACTGTACTGATCCTGTAAAGTAATTTAACTTCGTAACCGGGATTACAATTTAACTTCATATTGTGTTATCATTTTGCCATCATTTTGCAACAATATACTAACATAAAATTACCAATTCGTAACTGTTATATCAATTTTTGTGTTGTCACTTGGTAAGAAATTACCAATTCGTAACTGTTATATTGATTTTTGTATTGTCACTTGGTAAGAAATTACCAATTCGTAATAGGTAAAAATTATAAAATTCATACTACATGTTCCGAATTGAAAATCAAATAACACGTAGTCTTGATTCAAAAAGAAAAATAACACAAATACCACAATTCCTACATGTCATGTCCATATTAAATTAATTAAACATTATCAAGCAAACCTATGGGGGTCATCGCATGTTTTGCGAGTGTGCCCAACAACACCGCAAATACCACATTTCTTTGCCTTGCGAGGTTTACTAACACTTGGTTGACTGCTACAACCTTCTTCACCCGGAAAGGGTTCTACCACTGCAGTGCATGTACTCTGGTAATGACCTTTTTGATGGCATCGAGAACACACACGAGCATGTGTTTTGTGGTATCCGGACTGAATCCTCTTTGAACGTGGTCGTCCTGCTTGTCTAGGATTGGGAGGGGTGCCAACAACCCTTAGAGCAACGTTAGGGGGGCGTAACCCAATCATCTTGGTCTGGGACTGGCATGACCTCCGCGGCATATGTTTCACGCCAAGTCATAGTCGAGTAATAAGCATGCACAAATGCCGCTGGGGATTGACTGACAAAACTACAAAACAAAACACAAATAAAGATAGTTACGAAAGTATTATTTCATTCTGCATTTTTAGTAACCCTGTTACGAAATTACTATATGTGTAACCGGGATACATCAGTCAAGGTAAATAAAATTTGTATTTCGAGAACAGAAAATTGACTTCACCTAATAGCAGCTGTAGCGTGAGAACAAGGTATAAGATCAAGATCAAACACGTGACAAGTGCACTCCCTCGATGCAATATCCACAATATGACTTTTGGAGGACGAGATGACTTTGAATTTTTTATCAGTTACAGGCTCAACCTTCATGTACCGGCCTGCCTCAATAGCTGTCTCTAGTCTTCTTGTTGCATACACTGATAGCTCTTGAATTCTGGAATCAGCTACTTTGCGACGCTTAAAAAACCAATCTTGACATAAGTTACGAGCATACTCTAGCAAAGTACAAACCGGTAATGTTCTAGCCCATTTGATTCGAGCATTCAAAATTTCAACAGCATTGGAAGTTCCAAAAGCATATCGCCGCATAGGGCATTTACAAACAGCCAATCGACTAGGGTCAAGGTTAAGAATCCTAGCATGTGCCCGAGGAGCAGTCAATTCTAGATTTTTCATGTAGTGTTCAAAATCCTCGCTACGGTATGCACTTGCAGCAAATTGGAAAATATATGTAACAACAACACCATAGCCCCACTTTTTCATGTTGCTTTGAATATGAAATGAACAAAGCGCATGAGGAGTCCCCGGATAAACCAAATCCACAGCATTTTTTATGCTCAAGTGTTGATCAGAAACAATCAAACAATTATCTGGACATCCAAATGTCCGCCGAACTTGCTGGAAGAACCAAATCCATGATGAATCGTTTTCAACGTCCCCAATCCCAAAAGCTAAAGGAATTATCTGCTCATTCGCATCCTTTGTTGCTGCGATAAACATAATACCTTTGTACTTTCCTTTCAAATGGGTGCCATCAACCACAATAACAGGACGACAAGCACAAAATGCTCGTATGCATGCAGCAAGAGCAAAGAAGCAAAATTGGAACGAACCATCATCACATGTCTGTAATTCAACAATAGATCCGGGATTCATATGCTCAAGCCCCTCGAAGTTTCCTCGCTCGTGCGGTCCTAGACTAGTTCGCCCCGAGACTAGCTAGGCAACCTCTCCACCAAGTCACTTGGCTAAAGAAAACAAGAAGGTTTTGAAAGAGAACTCTTGGAGAATGCTAAGAACTTGTATTGCTTGGATTCAGGGTTCAGGGTTCAGGGTTCAGGGTGCTCTAAGGGGTGCTCTAGCACTCGAGCACCCTTAGAGCACTCTACCCCTGCAACGCAAGGGTGCTCTAAGGGTGCTCTATCTTTAATATTAAAAAAATTCCCATTTTCATTTATTAAACTAATTCATAAAATTTCATTAATAAAAATAACATTAAACATTACATTAATTAAAAAAAAATAACATATTACAATAATTAAAATAAAAAACATTACATTAATTAAAAATGCTAGACTACTCCCGAAGAGGACCAAATTTTTGGTAGAGGTGCTCGGTGAGATCATTAGTAAGCCGATGATGCTTTTTTGATCTCTCAAGTCGGCATTCCGTTGCATAAATTGCCGAAAGCAGATCGGAGTTGTCCGCAAGTGTACCCCGCTACTGGACGGAGAGTCGGAGTCCTCTCTCCAATTCTCCACATCTTCCCGCTCGTCTTCGATGATCATGTTGTGCAAAATAATGCACGGGAACATGATGTCTCGGAGATGCTTCTTGTACCAGCACCGACCCGGAGCGCGGATTATTCCCCATCGGGCTTGGAGCACTCCAAAGGCTCGCTCTATGTCCTTTATGGCAGACTCCTGCATCTTCTTGAACCTCTCCGTCTTTAGGTCGGTTTCTACCCTCGGCGATTTGATCAAGGTAGGCCAACAAGGGTAGATCCCGTCGGATAAGTAGTACCCCTTGTCGTAGCGGTGTCCGTTGACGGTGAAGGTGCACGGTGGATCTCTATCCTCAAGCACGTCGGTGAACAAGGGCGACTGGTTGAGGACGTTGAGGTCGTTGTTGGAGTCGGCAACCCCAAAAAAGGCATGCCAGATCCACAAATCCTGTGACGCCACCGCCTCCAAGATTAAGGTAGGCACGCCTTGATCGCTGCGAGTGTGGACACCCGCCCACCCTTTTGGGCAGTTCCTCCATTCCCAATGCATGCAATCCAGGCTCCCGAGCATCCCTGGAAACCCATGCCTCAACTCGTGCATTTGGAGCAGACGCGCAATGTCGGCAGCGTTGGGCTTCCTCAAGTACCGCTCGCCGAAGAGGTCGATGATTGCCCGGCAAAATTTTTTGAGGCAAAGCCGGACCGTGCTATCTCCGATCTTCAGATACTCGTCGAACGAGTCGGCAGCACCACCGGTCGCCAGTTGTCGCACCGCCATCGTGCATTTTTGCACCGCCGTTAGCCCCCATCGCCCGAGTGCATCTTGTCGATGCGTGAAGAAGTGGACGTTTTCCTCCAACGTCCTGCAGATGCGCAAGAACAGATGCTTGTGCATCCGGAAACGGCGTCGGAAAAACTGCTCGCCGTAGGTGGGGTGGTCGGCGAAGTAGTTGGCATGGAGGATCGCACACGCCGCTTCTCGATCGCGGTCGACGAAGTCTCGCGCCCTCTTCTTCTTCTTTTTTTGCTCCGCTTGGTGTGCACGCATGTAGCGATCCACGTCCGTCATCATCTCCAGCACCTCGTCGTCGGTGCCGCCCTCGACATATTCCTCCGACGAATCGGAAAAAATAAGTTCCTCCGATGAAGACATTTTTTTAGGTTGAATTTGAGAGAGAAAGAGGATGATAAAATGGTGTGAGATATATGAGGGAGTGTGGTGGTATTTATAGGTGAAGAAAAAAAAAAAAAATTAAACACGGCATAGCCGTTGCCGCAACGGGCAAATTTTTTTGAATATATACGTTAGGCGCGTGCAATGCACGCGCCGTAATTTTTTTTTTTTTTTTCCAAAACTGCTCGCGCGTGCCGAGCACGCGCCGGACTCGAGCTCGTCTCGAGCGCTCGGGCACGCCTCGAGCTCGTGCCGTCTGCCACGCGGGGTGCTCGAGCCACCCCCTGCTCGATGTGGTCTCGAGCACCCCCGCTCGATGAGCGTTGCAGACAGCCTTACGGTTTACCCTTGGCGGAAGTGTAACTTGCGAATCGAGGCCCAGAACTGGTGGCCTTGAACTGTGGAATAGAACCGTCGACAAAACTACGTCATTTTTGAATGTATTAATTTAAGTATTTTAATACGAATATATGAGGTGATTAAGAAAATTTATTCTCTCTTGTATTAAATTTGTATTTTCTATTTCAGTACGTAAAAATTTTGAATAGAGTAGTTGTCTTATTTAATACTACTACTTGGTTGAGTATGTTTTGACATTTAGAACTTTTTTAGATATTTGAGTAATTTTACTGAGAATTGTTTTCACCATGATGAGAAAATAATATTTAGCAAGATGCATTGCCGTGGTTTAGGTATGATATCAATACACGACGTGCACGAAAAAATATCAACAAAATTAAATTATTTAAAAAAAATCCACGTGAAATTCAGGCTGCCAAGCTCATCAAATTTTCGGTACAGGAAAAATTCTTCGCTATAGATTTTTGAAAGGAAAATATAATAATAATAATAATAATAATAATAATAATAATATACTTATTATTATTTTTTATTATAGATTGAAACTTTGAGTGTAAGTATATATAATTTTTCAATTGTTTTGTTGTAAAGGTTGACTAGGAATGAATGCTCACAGGGAATATGCGTAACATGATGGCTAATATTCCAATCATCCAGATCTAAGTCAAGGTCTTTTATCCATCTAATTAGGCTACAATCGTCATGTTTGAATCTGTTTTATAAGTAATTTTTATTATGTTTGAATTGTTTGTATCAATATTCTTACGGTGACTCGTAAATATTGAATGTCGGAATTCGCTCCTTGATTGAGGAATTTCTGAACTTGGCATTCGAAATTTATCTATATAAGAATAACTTTGGGTTTGGTTTTTTTTTTTGGTTAAAAATATTTTTATTTAAACCAAGCTGGGCAAGACATCACAAACATCAAAAATAAAAAAAACATACTACAACGAGCTCAGTAAGCATCTATCTAACAAAGAACCGAGCCTCATGACTGCATAAACCTCGCCAATGCCACATTCAATTGACATTGCCTCACTACTTACTTCCTTCACTGCTCTTCAAATCTCTAAATTTCATTGCATTTCTTGCCTTCCAAAAGAAATAAACAACCGCTGTAATCAAACCATCTGTATAGAGAATATTAACATATTAATCTTTTTACTCGAAATAGAAAATATTAACATATTAGTATCTTTTTTAACTATATTAATAGAAGACGTCTGTTGAAGATATCCAAACAGTGATAAATCTTATTTCGAGAAGTTTCGGATTCAAGCTCTTACCGCTCTTCCTTCTCCATGTTGGAATTTTGGTTAATTATAGCATTAAATTCATGAGGGATGTGTGGAAACTAATGGTAGAAACGAAATCTACGTTTCGAGCATTATGATTTAATGCATTTATTTGTTCAACTCCATTAAAGAATGAATGAGCAATTAATACATAAACATGGCTACTTGAAACTAGAATTGTGTGTTTTATACCTTATTTGTCCCACATCGAAAATTCAAGGAAGTTTTGTGCTATATATAAAGAGCAACACTATAAGGGAGTATATCCAAGTGTGCTACCTATGGTGTACCTTAGTGGCTCAAGTGTTGACATCTTTTGTGCTTGATCATGATTCCTACGAGGACGGCGACGCCAACGCCAACGTGCATGTGCACGTCACACTTGTTGCAATGGGCGCTTTGAGGCGCACTTTGCACTTCGCTCAGCGACCTTTTGCCTTAGCCATGTGTCGCATGCTGACAGGCCGGCGGTCAAAACCGCCATGGAAGCACCTCTTCCGAACGGCCACGTGCATCCTATAAATAGTCCTCTTGAATGATGATTTCATAATACTAATTCGAAGATAATCAATATATTCATATAGTTTGAGCCATGATTTCATAATACTAATTCGAAGATAATCAATATATTCATATAGTTTGAGTCCTAGGATTATATACTCAGTCCCGAGTATCGAGTTGTTCGCCGAAACTGCGACACGTCGTGCAACGTCTCAAAGTTCACCCCGAACCATTGTATCTTGGAGGCAATTCCTGTAGACCGCGTGCACGATAGCGAAACAATATTATCTTACGGAGATAGAATCTAACTCTAGCATCAATTCATTTCTATCTCTTCTTTTTTAATACTTTAATTATATATAAGTATTTTCCATTTGCCATTAATTGTTCATACAAATATATATATATACGCACTATTTCCAACACTCCATATTAAAGAAAGAAGTTAGCTGGCAAAACCGTGCCTTTCTAGTTTCACCACTCATTTGTTATTATATTTTGATTGACAACAAGATTATAATATACTTTACATTAATTTCCTTTCTAATCAAAATCAACTACTCCCTCCGTCCATTTTTTAAAGCCCCATTTACTGCTGCGCACGGAGATTAAGAAAAGTTGAAAAAGTAAAGTTAGTGGAGTTAAGGTCCCACTTAGTGGGAGTGGAATAAGTGGATTGGAAGTTAAAATTATTGTAAGTGAAATAAGGGTCCCACTTATTGTGAGAGAAAAAGATAAAATAGAGTTAAAATTATTGTGAGTGGAATAAGGATCCCACATATTATGAGTGGAATAAGGATCCCACATATTATGAGTGGAAGAAGTTAGATGGGAGTGGAAGTTGTAGTAGGTCCCACTTGATGTGAGTGAAAAAAGATAAGTGGGACTTTGAAAAATGGACAGTTCTTTATGAGCAAATGGAGCTTTAAAAAATGGACGGAGGGAGTATTTGAGGTATGTTGGAGCACTCCAACGCTATATATTTTTATTAGATTATTCTACGAAATTTAGGAAAATGACACAAATATTGCAGAGACGAATATTTGCACGTTTGAAAATTCAAACCTGATATTCATTGCTGGATGCTAATGAGCAGCCCTTTTAATTAAAGGATATACTGTAAACGAGATTACGAGAAGGATTAAAGGAGATGAACAATATGGTCCTTTTCTTATTTTAGTCAAAAGGAAGATGAAAAGAAATTACATTTTCATATGCTTACATTATTTTCACCTTTTCTCAATCATTTAATTAAAGGTTATAGTATAAATTATTTTATACCTAATCATATAATTAAAGGTTATAGTATAAATTGTATTTTATACCTAAAAGGCGATAATTTTGAGTTATCTCAGTTAAAGGAGAACAAGATAAAGGAGTATGTAGAAAACTTAAAAGAAAATTATACTAGAAGGGGCGTTTATTAAATATGATAGAATTGACTATTCTTATCTCATGATTTTTTCAATTTCACATATGTAGTTCCAAATATGAATAATGATCATGTATTATGAAATATCCTTAAATTTAATTTTTAAAAGTAAACGCTTAATTAACTTATATTATTTTTATCTATCCGACTTATCATGCTTATTATACGCCCCCTAATTAGATGTTTCTTAGAAATCTTTATATGTTATGATTTGCTCGCTTCTAATTTTGAGTGCGTTCCTTTTATGGAAATAGAATTAATACGTTTTTTGTATGTTTATCATAATTATTAATATATGTATTCATTTCACAGCAAAATAAATACTTATATTTTCTTCACATAACTCAGCAAGGTTGTCCAGTTGTTGACGTGACGATCAATTATAGAATTAAAAAAAATTATGATTTCGAACCTACACAATTTGTTTAGGTTAATTTTTTTTGCATACATGCAATACTTATAAAGACGGCTGTGACTTGTGTGAGTATCAAGAATATAAAAAACACAACACAGCAACGAAAAAAAATATTATTGTAAGATTTATAAGAGAAGCATTAATATTTTATTTGTCCTTTCTTTTCCATTTCAATATCTTCATTCAGAACAATTGTTTTAAATTCCTACTAAAAAAAAAGAAAAATAAACCAAAAAAAAAAGAACTAAAAAAGTACGTTAAATTTTCATGTCATGCCTAGCACTTAGCCACATTAGATTATTACATATATTTCTGATTTGGATCAATGTCACTGTCAAAATTCAAGACGTGATTATCGCCCTTCGGGATGACCTAGTGGTAGAGTGACTTCCTGATACTGAGAGATATCACTAACGCCTCTATAAGTCAAGTCTGTCATACATATACTTGAAAAATATGTTTTACCTACTTTATATGGTTTAATTACAGGCTACTCAACAAGGATGGGGTTTACCCGGTGCGTCCAAAAAATAGCGGTTGAGAATTTTTGTCACAATTAAAAAAAAAGACATGATTATCCATTTATTTCTTAAAATCAAAATAGCAATACTTTTTTTTTTGATATTGTGAGAACCCGCAGCCGCTACCTTCGATATGCATTGAGTAAACCCTCGTTCCTTGTGCAGAGCAATACCCTTATTCATACGAAGTATTAGCCATTAATTATCGGATCCACGTTTAAATCGCTAATCATTATTCTCATAATGGTTAAAATAGTCATTAATTTTAATTTTTAAAATACCAAAATAAAGTCGAAATACTATTGAATCCCTTCTAAACTTATATACGTTTGTATGAAACGGTTATTTCAGATTAATCGCAACTCAATTGATAATACAACTTTTTGAGTCATGTTACGTGTACTATGTGAACTAAAACACAAGAAGCACTTTTTCAATCAAATTTGTAGCCCTTTGACTTAATATTCCATCATTAAGATAATCTATTTCCATATAATCATTTAATTTTCCCAACTACCAAATGATAAGTAAAAGTTCCATCCCAGCTAAATACAATTAAGATGATAATTTAATTACAAAAGGTAAATTTAATTACATTAGCCCAAGAAAAGTAGGGAAAATTAAAGCAATCATTTCATTTCCCGAAAAACATTCCAAAAATAAAAAAATAAAAAATTCGTTTGGCAGTCCAAAACCTCCTCTCTTCCCTCCTTCCACTCTGTCAATAATCTCTCTCACAGATCAGAAAAAGCGAAGACGAAGACCCTTCAACTATTCTAAATCCCTAAAAAACCCCAATCTTAAATTCCCTGCATTTTCAAATTCAGCCTCCCCTAATTATTGCGCACCAAGAAAAAAAAGAAGAAAAAAAAAGGAAAGAAAGAGGGCAGCAGACAATTAATTACTGGAATAGTTTTTCACACTCACCGTCGCTGCGTGTGTTGTGTGTGTGTTTTTTATGAGATGAGCAGAGTGTGCAAGTTTGAAATCTTCGATTCGCTTCCGGCATAGCTGACCAACGGCGTCGTATTGCTCTGGGGTTTTTTTCTGTTTTGCTAGTGGTGTTTGTGCTGGATGGCTAAGCGCGTGCACGAAGTTTGGAAGGGAAACAATGTGAGATTTATTCTGTTTTCTCATTTTTTCGAGTTTAGTTTCCCTGGGTTCGGTTTAATATTCGTGTTTTTATGATTTTCTTTTTTTTTCTGCTTTGCTTTCAAGCTTAGCTTGATAGGTGGTGGTATGTCGAAATTAGGGTTATTTGGTTTTTTTTGTTGGCTCTGAAGCTAATTGATTTTTGTCCTTTCTAGTTCAAATTTTTGTTTTAATCGTTGCTTTGCTGCTGCTGCTTTTTACTTGTTTATTGAAATGAAGTGATTATTTGGCAGTTGATTGTTCTTGCGTCTATTTTGAATAGTAATGGGCTGTTTTTGTTTTCTGTTTATGCTTATGCATGGAGTAGAAGATTTATTTGTGCCTGTTCTTTATCATAATTGGTTGGAGCATGTACTTGATTTTGCAGCTATGGTGTACTTAATTTGACGTTGTAGTGCTACCGGACTATACCACTTTTGATTGATTATGCGAGGGTAGTATAGAGAAGTATACAGTCGTGTAGTTTCCTTTCTGGTGTTACAATTCTCACTTGGTTGGGATAGTTATGCTAAAAAAATGCACGTTTTGATGATTTATGTGTTTCCCTTCTGATCTCCATTTTGAGATGGATCAAGTGAAACATTTAAGATGATTAGTGCAACTGTGAGGTTTGACCGTTAACACGACTGCATTATGTCTGGAGATAATGTGTCATACAACTCATATTTGTAATATGCCCTATTAAGTTCGCATAAAAGTTAGATGATCTGGGTGTTTGTGCAAAACAATTGAGCAATTAAGCTACAAGTAATCATTAACTCGTCTTATAATTTCTCTTATATCTTCAATAATATAATAATTAGAACTAAGGGCTTGCATTGCAGAAATCATGTTTGGTGATTATTATAGAATGTCATTTAGTTACCAATTAAGGTTGATGAGATATATTGTTATCATTAAGTTGCTCTTTTATCTTTGTGATATGCCTATCAGAGTCAAGGTCTTCCATCACTCATGCTTGTGCTGTCATTATAGAGTGCCATTTCGCTTACCAAGTAAGGATGGCAAGATAGTTAAACAGGACTTTTAGTACTTGTAAAATCACAAATTATTTGTTATGCATGGGGAATATTTTTTAGCAGCAGCATATATAAAATTGTCTTCTGTAATATTTAAGTTTTGTTCCTGCAGTCAAATCTTTTTGCTGCTTGCCTGTTTGGTCTTCAACTTACTGTATAAGAAATTAGTGCTACTGTTTTAGTAGGCATTTTTCATTCCCTGTGCTAATATTTACACCGTGTTCTTCTTTTTCCTAATTCCTAAATACAAAAAAAAGTTCATATATTTCAATGCTTGTGGCTTTTGATATTTGTGCAAAAACTGTAAGGGAACTGAATAATTGGGGTCAAATCTATTATTCCAGATTACTCAATGCTACATTACACTTTCTTAGCTTTTCATACCTGTTGGCTAAATTTTGGTGCATATCTCTGACACTGATTGTAATATCCGGGTTCATGGTTTGTTTATTCATGACCATTGCTGCCAAATTTCTTATGCATATCTTTGAGCATTTATTAATTTGGCTTAAACTGTTTAAAACTTATCTTGTCATCGTGATATTTTGCTATTGAAGCCTGCATGTTGTTCGCACGTGGAGTGTAGCTTATTCACCATTGCATCAGATTTCTTTGAATCTGTCGAAACTGCTTAGGGACAATTTCTGATCTTATGGATATGTATGCATGCTTATGTAAGAAATGAACCTTATATTAGATTCAAGTGGTACACTTGGTAGAATCATGAAAAGTAGTAAAGCACATGTCCTCATGGATAAACATAGTAGAATTAAGGTATTTACTTTTACTACTCAATTTTTTTAGCTTGTAAGGTTTGTCTATTTAAACATTAGAAAAGATACTGCATGCCCCTACTTTGGCCTGGGAAGGAAATAGCTGTGACGAACTGTTAACACATGATCTTAAGCTGTTGAACATAATCCAAGCTGACATCAGATGTTTAGCATCGTAATTAGTATTTACTATCTCCCCAGAATTTCCCTACATGAAGCTGTTGGATTGTGTACATTGGGGAATTTTATGGCTAAGATCATTATTATCTCTTATGTACTAGTAGTTACTACCTGTGTCTATTATTTAGTCTGGATGCCCTCACCCCTTTTTTCTACGGTATTGAAAGAAACTCAAAAGGTATAAGAAAGGGTGCCAGTGAAGAAAGAGCTCTAGTATAGAAACAACTTCCAGAACGAATGTGACTAAACAAAACAAGAAATATCCACCAGTGAATATGATATTTGATTTGAAGCAGTATATTGTAAGATTTCATTCTGATTATTTGTCCAAACAATTTGTGCAAATTATTTTTAAACATTCATAGAGTCGGAACTAATTTGAAAGAATTATGTGACTTAAGTTTAAAGTTTCTGTGTCGATAAATGATGGAAAAGTGTGATTGAGAATATGAGGACCAACAAACAGTGAGAGGCTACAACCTGAATGTTTCATCTTCTTCATTGACTGAGAATCAAAATGGGATAGTTCACATATTTGGTGTATTCTGTTCCAGTAATGTTTTTGTTATTTTATGTGTAGGTGACATAATTTAATGTGCATTTTCTGCAGATATTTTTTCTAGGTGGGAGATTGATTTTTGGCCCTGATGCAAGATCACTGCTTGTCACTTTATTGTTGATCATCGTCCCTGTCGTTATCTTTTGTGTTTTTGTCGCAAGGCATCTTCGCCATCAGTTCTCGGTCTATAATGCGGGATATGCAATCATTGTAGCTGCTATAGTCTTCACCATTCATGTTAGTTCTTTATATCTCTCCTGGTTTTATGTAAAACATTATGGATTTTCTACCTGTTTGCTAATGGATGCATACTCCTGCAATTTGGTCTGTAACCTGTGATGATTTTTCGATAAACATTAAAGGACTTATCAACTATTTCTCATTTTAATCTGAGTTGCTAATTAATTTGGAATAGCTCATTTGCATATGGAGTCTTCTCTAATTTTTCTCTTATGTATTTAGGGAGCTACTTTAGGTCTATATTATACGTAGTCTCGCACAAGCTACCATAATAGTGTGAGACGGAGAAGGACAATGGAGGAGGTTATTATGCGAAATATAGAATTTATGAAAAGATGGTGTTTTTTGTTCTAGTTCTCTGGGCAATGACATATCCATACATCATAACAATTAATTAGATTTTTTTTCCATCTTATGTTATCAACAGGTATACTGGATAAAATACTTTTTGGGCTGTTATACTTTTTGTATACATGTCCTAATATTGAGATCTCATCACTTTTTGCTAATATATACTTCCTTAGAATAAGAATTACCATTGTAATATACGCTGGTGTTCACCTGTTAATTTCTGAAGTAGGGTTTATAATTTCTCTGAAATGATCCGCTCACTGCCTATATTCTTAACCCCATCGAAGAACTCTTAGCATTACAATTCTCTGAGCAGTTTCTGAGGATACTTAAAAGACTTCAGAAATTTACTGTTCACTTTCTGAAATTTTATACAAGGCATTGCCTTACACATTATGGTTTCAATGCCAGTAAAATGGGTGAAGTTCATCTTTCTATGGAAAAGAGGGCCACTATATTAAGCTTTCGTGAACCACAGATCCCAGTATCTAGAGCTTTAGTCTACTCGAGAGCTTCACTTATTTTTAACAGGGTACAGTTATGTATTGTAACTTGTTGTACCTGCAATGCTTATCACCTTATTGGCGGTATATGCTTATTATTGATGAGCTCATACAGTGTGGAATGGCTTTTGAAGTGTGAAGTTTGTGCAGTCGCCGAGTCTACAAGTTATCTAAGTTGGAATACTTGAACAGAATACATATGTATGCGCTACACTTGTTTTTTGAGGATGTATTACCAAGTAGCATTCTTTTGCTGTGATGCCAGTTGTTAAACTTTTTGGAGATATGGCCATAATGGCAGTTTGGAAAGAACTTGTTTGAAAGCACGAAAGTAACTCTATTGTGGTTCTTTGATTCATCCACATGGACTTATGCCCTGGAACTATTTTTGTTTTTTCACTCTGCACTATTTGTATAGTTTCATAATCTTACATCCACATGGCTTAGCATGTCACTCTGATTGGATTTTCTACTTTGCTGACCATCAATACCATTTATCTTCAACATTTCATTTCTCTTTAATGTGATTCTCCAAAGAGAATGATATAATATTGCAAATCCTCTTGTGGCTTATGATTATCTTTAATTGATTATTATAGGTTCTAGTTCTGTTGGTTCTTACCTCATCCCGGGATCCTGGAATTGTGCCACGTAATTCACACCCTCCAGAAGAAGAATTTCGTTTTGATAATTCTGCATCAGTGGAGGTTGGTGGACGGCAGACACCAAGCCTCCAGTTCCCTCGAACCAAGGAAGTTATGGTCAATGGGCTTCCTGTCAGAGTTAAATATTGTGATACATGTATGTTATATCGTCCTCCTCGTTGCTCACACTGCTCGATTTGCAACAACTGTGTGGAGCGTTTTGATCATCACTGTCCCTGGGTAGGCCAGTGCATAGGATTGGTAAGAAATCTTCTTGAAAGTGGCTGCTTTTCTTTCTTCCCCTCACTTTTCTGAATTACTATATATCTGTCTTATCTTTAAACGTGCTGCTCGTTGAGCCTAACTCGTCCTTTCTGTTCTTTTCTTCATTTTAATATGCAGCGAAACTACCGTTATTTCTTTTGTTTCGTTTCCTCGGCAGCACTTCTTTGCATCTTCGTGTTTGCCATATCAGCTTTTTATATCAAAGTTCTGATGGATGATCATAAAGGTACGGTATGGAAGGCAATGAAAGAATCTCCTGCATCTGTGGTTCTGATGGGTTACTGTTTCATATCCTTATGGTTTGTTGGTGGACTGACTGGCTTCCACCTTTATCTAATAAGCACGAATCAGGTTTGCTTCCAATATTTGTCATCCTAAAATTCTGTTTCTTGTTTATGCTGTATTATCATCTTTTGAAACTGGAGAAAGAGTTTCTGGCACTGGTCTTTAAGTGGGGCCCTGTCACTGAAGTTTTGACAGCTGACTATTTTCTATAGAGAAATAGAACTAGAGAGAACCACCAGCAAAGAGAAGCTGTTTTCGCAGTTATATTAAATTAGTATCACAAGCTAGAAGGAAGAAGGGTACATGTAGCATGTCATTGCAACGATATAGGAAGGGTTGGGAGTTGTCTTTTGTTGGCTCTAGCAGTTCGACGTGAGTTGGAGGGTACATATAAGGCTCTGATTTGATGGAGAGTAGTAGCTTTTACTTATATGATTTTTTAATCCAATCAAAGGTTCATCTATGCCATAATCTCTGGTGATGTCTGCTGAAAATGCTAGATACCTTATGTGTGCAAAGTGAAACATTTTGCCTTCTCTTTCCACTTCAATGTTTTTAATCTTCAGTTTTGGTAGGATGCATTGTGGTTGTCATGGTGTATAATAATGAATGTTGAGAATTTATTACTTGGTTTTGAGCAGTACTTAAGGTTGATACTAGTTTTTTGCAGACGACGTATGAGAACTTCCGCTACAGAGCTGACAACAGGATAAATGTTTATGATCGCGGTTGCTTAAATAACTTCTTTGAAGTATTCTGTACAAAGGTTAAGCCTTCAAAGAACAACTTCCGAGCTTTGGTGCAAGAGGAATCCCAGAGGCCACCCATGCCCACCACACGGGATGCTGAACATGAGGAGATTGGAGATGATCGGCGTATGAAGGTGGAAGATGATTTAGACATCGGTGGAGATCTTTTAAAGATCTCACAGCGTCATAACATTGAAGACATTGAAGCAGACATTCGTAGTAGAGGAAGCGAAGGGCACCATCATAATTCGTCTGAAGCAGATTCTGCCTTAGGTTCTGATAGACGGGGCCATGTTGTGCAATCAGAAACACGACACCCAAGTTGGGGGCAAAGTGGGAACTGGGAAATCGGCAACGAAGGAAACTTTGCAACTCCAAAAGAAGCATTCCAATGAGTGTGAAGGAGAGCAATAGGCAAGGCATCAGACATCAAGCGGTAAATCTTGAAACACTCAGAATGGAGCTCTTTCGATAAGGCTGATGTTCGTTTTGCATTTTGATTTTGATGTTGGAAGAGAGGAAAAAAAAAAAAAAAGCCAATCTTCTTATTCAATCCAAGGCCAAGTTGATCCAATTTTTACTACCTGTTTAGGCTAAAATTTGTGCTACCATTCATCTCTTGCTCCTCATCGGATAAATCTAATCTTTACCTTTTTTATTAATTTTATGAAAAATGTGAAGGTTTATGTAATTGTGGTGGGGGAAAATGTGGTTTTTCTTGTGTATTTTCCTCAAACTCAGCCTCATCTCCTATTTGACATCTGTAGTCGCGTGGGTTTTATGAATTGGTGGTATTCTTTGTGTAATTAACTCTGATTTCATAGATTTGGGAAGGTGTTTATTTTGCATATTCTGATTTTGTATCAACTTTTTATCATTTCTTGAAACTTGCTTCTTTCTCCAACTCCATACATACGATTTGGTTTTAATGCATTGAGTTACTTTGCCGCAGTGAAAAATAAGAACAAATACAATAAAAACCGAATTTGAAATGCAACTTAATTAGAAGAGGATCAAATAAATGCAAGTTATTAACGTCACAAAAAATTCAAGTCATAACATACCACTATGTAACATCCGCATTAATTTCAAAATATTAGCTGTATATAATATATATTACCTTTAAACTCAACATAAAACAACTTGTAGCATTCTTCATTTATATAATCAGAAAATAATGGACCCTTCAAGAAATTTAGTGATACTTTTCACAATCATCCTGTATTTTCTCTTCATTCTTTCACCAACAAATGCACAAAAATTGAAGGCAAAACATAAAAAAATAGGAGCTGCTGCAGCCCCAATTCCATATGAAACAGTGAACAATTTCTGCCTATACAGAAGGTTGGATGTGGAAAGACCCTTCTGCCTCAGCGTACTCAAAAGCCGTCATGCAGTCCATGCAAAACAAAATGACTTAACCCCCCTTCTCGAGGTAGCTATAAACTCGACCTCGATTTTCATGTGCAAGACCTTGGCATCGTTACAGGATCTTTACGACAAGAACAAGTCGAAGGCAGTCGGGGACTGCCTGTCTGCTTATGAGGCGATAGCCGGATACATGACCAAAGTCATAACCGATGTTTCTCAAGAACCGATCATTGCAGGTTTAGATGGCGAAGTGATCACCAACTACATAAGCCGATGTGTGAAGGCCGTCGCGAAGATAAAGGGATCCGAGATTTCGGACAAGAACCAAGAAGCCACCAAGTATGCCAAGTTGATGATAGACATTGCTGATGGCATTAGCAATAGCATACCCTTATAATGGTAATTATTGTTTCATGTTATTATGTTGTTATTTCTATTTAAGGAGAATAATGTTTGATAGTCGAACAATAGGTATTGTAGAATTTATTATTTCACTTTATCATGCTTTGTTGTGAGCTTTTCACTTATCATGTAAATGTACGTGATTTACAGTTCATAGTTTGATGAGAATAGAGTATAATTTATCAGAATTACAAGTCATCCTTTTTAACAATTGCATTAAAAATTTAAGTCTACAATATGGAGTTAACGACGGAAAATCCAACTTCGAGATGATTTCACCATGATTACACACAGCAAATCTAGCTAAAACTTGAATAAGCATGAACTCCAAAATCTTGAGTATTTCAAAACATATTATCACATCCTTAGCAGAATAAATCAAACACAACACAGAAATGAGACAGTTACATAACAAGACCTCAACTCCCAATGACCTGTATACAATAATAATATTCGAAGGTTTTAAGGTACAAAATGGTGTTCTGCAAAAGAACAACTGATAATAAACAGTTGCATCGCGGGGTTTCATTGTCTTTTGCACTTTCCTGTTTTTTCCTCAACAATCGATGAATTGTAATCAGAACGACAATAGTGACGAAGAATGTCGACACACAGCAGTCCCTTATCGCTTCTAAATGAATCATGATGCGGTTAGTGTTAAGACAACTGGACCCAGCATAAATAATATGGAAACCAATCTCGTAAAGTAATTGATTGTTTTCAAATGCCAATTACAACCACTCCAGCCTGCCTTGGTACTCCACAAGATGTTGAATTCTACCGTTAGGTAACAATGCCAGATTTCTCACTTTAGCAGGTTTCGTGCTGTACTTCACTTCAAACCTAGGTGCCGATCTCTCGTGCGCTTCCCCACTTCTTGACATATCTGGTGACACTTCATCAAGGAACTCATCGGCAACATCTCCATCTTCATCTATTCTAAGGCGCCTCGCATAGCACCTCAAGCCCTAAGTAATGAGGAACACAGTTAATGAGAGATATCATGCAAGTAGAAGAAGTAGACGTAATACTAGGTTACTAAACAGACACCAGTAAAGACAAAAGTGATACCATAGTAGTTGCTTAGCAGTAAACCTCATCCATCTACATACTAGTAGAAGAAAGAATTTATTGCGAGACAAAATTAGCAATCGAAAATCAGGTAGATCCAGAATCAGCATCTATGGTGAAGATGAGAAACAAGGATAGGGTTTGTGCAACTAAGGCCGTATAAACCACCAAGCAATGACAGGAGTAGAACCAAACAACCATGCTCTAAGCCTAGGGTGTCAGCTTGAACGGAGCTCGACATCACCAACATTTGAGACAACAAGCAGATTGTGAGCTTTTTACTCTTTTTGAAATAATGAATACATCAAACTAATCATCTTTGTCTTACAGCCCATTACAGCTACTAGCAGGAACAACTACACCGATATTCGTTCTCAGGTTACACAATTACTCTACATGCTACCAGTCATTAAACTAGCAAGTCTTCCATGACAACCTTTATTGAATTTCCAATGGCATAAATTGCTCCTGCTCTCTTTAAGCCTTCTACTAGCAAACCATGTTAGATGTGTCTGCAATCTTATGTTTTTTTAAATAGCCCCTAGTCCATTGATTCCTAATACTGCATCAAACTAATATATACACAAAATATCAGCATGATCTGATGATATTTCATCAATATATCACACCTTTCCACATTTACAAAAAAATAATGGTGAATATTAATATCTAAGAGTCTAAGACTAAGTTATGATTCACAAGTATGTAATCAATGAATTTCTAGGAAGCTCTCTTTACATCTTTGCCAAGAAAATAGAGCACACAGGGTATTCATATTCAAACGAAATTTATATCTCTAAGTATTCCAAATTTACAAGAGTAACACAAAAAGGGCCATATTCAAGCTTTCCAGTTGTGAAAGACCAACCTCCCACACCCCCCCCCCCCCCCCAAAAAAAAAGCAAAATAAAAACTAACAAATAATAATCAAACACATTACAAAATCTGCACAAATTTTCCATCTTGAGTTCCATCAAAACCAAATTGGGAAAATAATCTCCAGTATAATCACATGGAGTCATACACATTCCAAAATCAACTTATATGAATGACCTGCCCCTTTCAGTAATCAAAGGCAATATCTACAAATCTACGTTTAAAGACAGCTAAAGAAGCACAAGTCTTACTATGGACATCAATCATTAAGTCTTATGTCTTACCAGTTCTGCAAGCAAATATGACTTAACAAGCATGGATGTAAGACTTCACAGGATCATAAAATTTGTTCATGTGTGTTTAAATGAGGTGTTCCATGGAATCCTGCATATTCTCCACGGATCAACAAAGGAGTGATATACAAAGTCAACATGTTATATCCTCTACCTACTCCAAGAACACTCTAGTTCTTCAGCCACATCCACTCAGTAGTTGCCATAAAAAGAACCCTTGTTAGCTAAAGCATAAACAGAGCCAAATCCTCTGGAAACTTAAAGATTGTTGATTCGTTGTGATTTGAATAGGTAGAAATCCAACATAGATCACAAGTCGTAAACATGACATTTAACTCAAGCATGCCATCAAACTCAATCACCACATTGACAAATCATGCTGAGAGTGAACATTGCATAATTAAATTCTTTTTCAGATATTTCTTTCACTGGATGCAGTTTGTACTTGGGATACTGCAGATCATAATGATCCAACAGTACAATAAACATATTTTAGGCAAGTGAATTAGATTAATAAAATCATAGCTCTCATAATTGTTACACGAAAACTACATTCTTTTTACAAATCACCACACTTGCAAATTTCAGGCCACAGATTTATGCACACACATGGGTCACTCACCAGATCTACAAACCTCAATTTTCCCAAATACTTAACATCACTAAAACCCAATCAACTAAGCGAAAGGGGGATAACACAATTTTCAACCCGATCAGCTACGTCAAAGCGTAAAATCAGCAAACAAAAGTCAATAAATTGCTATGACTCCCAGCACAACGTACCTGAATTCCACCATCTCCGGCGGGGCAGAATACGAGAAGGGGAGCGGGTGGGCCCCGCTCGACGGGGACCTTAACGGGAACACTGAAGCCTCTGCGCGGGATATGCTGAGCTGACGCAGTAGCTGCCGCTGCGGGTGGGACAGAAAACGGAGGCGGAGCGGCGGTCTCAGCAGCAGCAGCGTCGCCGTTGCGGTGCTGTTGTTCTTCGTCTTTCGCTAACCCTAGCAAACCCGCGATTTTTTTAAACAACCCCATAATCTCCACTCAAATACATATATACTACCCACACAAAGTTGCAATAGAACTGATTCAGGGCTTGAATTTGAAATTGCGAACTGCCACAATTTGGGGGAATTAGGCTTGTTGATGGTAAATCGATGATGCCAATAAGCGCGACGGAGAAGAGTGAAGAAGATATGCGCTGAAAATCAGAAATTTTAAGATTTGTTTTTTTTTTTAGGTGAATTAATTGAGGGAGCAAAATAGAGAAAAAACGCCCTCAAGATTATCTCCAGCCTCCACTCTTCTCATTTGGGGTTTAAAAGGGTTAATTCTCGGAATTAATTGAAGTTGCACAATAAATATTTGCTCCAAATTGCAAATTTTACATAATAATCTTTAAAATGTTTGTTACTTATAACATGATATTTTCATTCATCATTTAAGCACTTATTATAAACTATTCAATTTTTTTAAGGGAATAAACTATTCAATTTAGACAATTATAAATATTTTTACAATGAATTCTGCTGTCTTTTTTTAGCATGGAGAGGAGAAGTAGATTTGAACTCGACCTCACTTAAATATGTAAATATAGATTAGAAGATGCATTTTCTTCTCAAAAAAACAAAAAATAAATTGAAGATGCATTTTTTTTTTTTTTTTTTCATAGAATAGAATCGAGGTTGTATTTTTTTTTTTTTTGGGACGTTGGCTAATACTTTTTGGGATTGGCAAAAAGCTGTGCTTATTTATTTACTACTATCTATACTAATATAAAAAGAGTCTTGTTTTACAAAATATGCTTTGCCTATAATGTCCATACTATATATTTATTTAATTTAAAAATAATAATATAATATAATATATAAAAAATTAGAATAATTTATTAGAATTTAAATTTTTCTTATATTGATTTAGATTATCTAACTTAACATATTTTATTATATCGATTTAGATTACCTAATTTAATATATGTTATGTATAGTAAATAAAAATACATAGTTATCTTATTAAAGTTAAAATATAGTATTGTGATGAGAAGTTGAAAATGAAGAGTATGCTTGCCAAATTTAACTTTATATTGTTGTTAGATTTTAATTTGCTTTCAAATATTATTACGAAAAACAAAAATAAGAAGAGATTATGTGAGAATAATGCATTATAATAATAATTATTATTAAATATCAAAATAATTCTATTATTATAACTAATTAGAAATAATTATTTGATTATACAATTCCTAATATTTTGCTAATTATGTATATTCTTAATTAATTTCATTTGATTATATAATTTTTAATATTTTGCTAATTATGTATATTAATTCTTAATTTTATTTGTAAGAGTTTTCATATATATTTTCTAAATTTAAATTAATAACTATTGTTTAGACTTTTTCTTTCTTATTTGAATTATTGGTCTATTAGATTTTAGTATTTGATTATCCAGAGCTTTGAATGTCTAGGAGTATTCAATTAGATGAATTAGACCTTAGTTTCATGAATGTTATTCGGTTGGTTTAGACCCGTCATCAGTCTCAAGATAATGTCACGTTAGTAATTTAGAATTTTTTTTGTTTTTTCAATACATTAGATTGAAACATCCGAACGGACCGTATATATTTATATATGTATTTATTTTATTTTTATCAACTAAATATTTTTTATCTTCAGAAAAATATGAAATGCACTAATAAGAATAAATATTTGTTGGAATCTTTTTCTTCAACGTGCGGGTGCACGTTATTGTTGCTCGTTTAATAAAAACAAATTAAAATTTAATTTTGTTGTTGTCTATTTATTTATTTGAAAAGAAATTACTTTACAACACAGCCCATTCTGATTTCGAGCACCCCTTCTCTCCCAGCCCAAACACATTAACGTAAACGGACAACCACCATTCCCGCCGCCGCGGCTCCGCCCTCTGCTTCCACCCATCTCCACCGCCTTCTCTAGAAAATTTTATTGAGATGGTACTTTTAAATTAACTTTATTTTATCCGTCTATCTCATGCTCATTTCTTATTCAATGTGATTTTTTCTCTCGATTATTATTGCTCATTCTGCACTCATTCGAGCTCTGTTGTCGGATTTGTTGTAAGAAGGCATGTTTGGATCAAAATCTGCATAATATATATTTCGCTTCTTAAATTTGTTGTTATTTGCCAGCCCAATTTTGCCAAATTATATTTGGAATGGATTAGGGTTTAGGCCTAAAACTAATTTAGTACTCGCCACTCGTAGAGTATATAGATTAACCTTCGGATACCAGTTTACTTTGATCAGATTAAGATATACTTCTACCCAGAGACGAAGCCAGACTTTTAGTTCAGGGGGGTCCAACTAATTAATCAAATTTGTACTTAAGAAATTTTATAAAATTTATAGTAAAATAAATGCTAATTTTTAATACACTCATAACCTCATTTAAGAGATAATGAGCATTATATAACAGAGTCAATCTCAACCCAATAAAATTATGAAATTCAAAATTGAACTTAAGGTCTAGAAATATTATTATTGATTAAGCAAAATATAATCTTCATCAAGAAATTTAGAGTTAAAAATATATAATATTGTTCTTCATAAAGAAAAGAAGGGGGCATAGAAGAAAATAAGCAAAGAAAGAAGGAAATTGTAAAAGCTTAATTAAACGAAGCACAATTAAAAAATAGAAAGAATCAGAAAATACACAATATTGTTTTTTATAAAGGAGAAAAAGAAGAAACAAAAGAAAGAAGAAAATTGTAAAAACTTAGTACTACCTAATACATAATTATCTAACTTCCTTAGAATACAATCGAAAATTAAAAATAAATTTATGTAACACATAGAATGAAAATAATAAATGCAATTATGCAATGTCTTATTTGCCTTGAATGGGCTGATTGGTTTTTTAGTTAAACAAAATATGTAGTTAATGACATTCAAACACAATACCTCATCTACAAAATATGTAACTCTTGACCAACTCCAACAAGAAATATACTACTATATAGTAACATTTTGCATTCAAAGATAAGTATAATTCATTAATTTTATAGATTATATATGAAATGACTATAATACCCCTATAAATTTCAAGAACCCCAGGGGGGTCCAGTGACCCCCCTGCACCCCCCTTGGCTTCGTCACTGCTTCTACCTGTTTTCGTTTTTATTTTTATTTTTTTCCTTCACAGAAAGAGGGAGTTAATAAAACAAGAAAACAGAGCAAAACCGCCGATAATTTCAAAACGGGCGAAGATTTGTTCACATATCTACCATCAGATATCATATTAAATATCCTTTCAAGACTCCCCCCTTCAACAGTTATGAGCTGCAAGTGTGTTTGTAAGCCGTGGCTCGATCTGCTCACTACTCCCGAGTTTGTCAAATCCGATCTTTCTAAATCAGTTCCATGCCTGGCTGTGTTTCTCAATGGAGTAGACTCAAAACCATACAAACTTGTTGAATTTGAAGATGATCATCGTTTGAACATAGTGTTCAACTTTGACCTCCCTATTCATGAGCCAATGCATTCCTCAGTTAATGGTTTGCTCATTCTGTACAAAGGAGGCTACGGTTGTGATGGTGGTGGTATTTTGCTATGCAATCCAATCACCCGTAACTATTTCACAATTCTTCTCCTCCACGGCCTTCCTCCATATTTATGTCTTGGGTGGAGATTTATGGATTTGAAGTGAGTAGAATGAGTGGACAATATAAGGTGGTTCGAGTTTTCAATGAAAGACCACTTAGATCGCATCTGGGATTTGTTGATTGCCAAATTTACACTGTTGGAACTGGATCATGGAGAGGGATTGCCTTAAAAGACCCTCTGAGGTTTGTATATAGCATAGGGGAATTTCTAAATGGAAATCTTCATTGGTTGGCAAGTAATTGCTCCTCTAAACAAATTTATTGCCTTGATCTTGAATCAGAAGTTTTTAGCATCTTTTCACCTCCTCTTGATGATCCTGGCAAATGTAGCTTGTGTGTATTGGGGGATTGCCTGTGTTTATGTAATATTACATTTTTTGATGTGTTTGATTATGAGATTGATATCTGGTTGATGAAAGAATATGGCGATGAGAAATCTTGGACAAAGCAATTTATCATCTGCAATGTCGATTTTGGTTGAAACTGGTTTGGAATTTGCCCCATCAAAGTTTTCAAAGACGGCTACATTCTGATGGAATTAACAGTGGTATTTGGATGCAGTAAACTATTATACTACTCCAGCAAGGCCAACACTATTCGATTAGCTGATGATGTGTTTGGATTAGGAAGCAGTACTACCATTTTCACCCCAAGCTTTCTTTCCCTCAGAACATTCACACTGGAGAATGTAAGTTCATTCTGATTCCAGGCTATATTGATTGAAATTTGACACAATTTCGGCATTTAAGGAGCTTTCATTTCTGATTTCGTGTTTCTTTCTTTCCTTAGAATAAATGCAAACAATTGTTATTGATCACCGTGGTGTAGTTTCAGTACCCCTCAATGTGACCGGTGTTATTGATTTGATGTATTCAGTTGAATTATTCTGTTTTTCACTAATAATATGTCTTATCTCATTTGACTATATTTGTGTTTCCGCATTTTAGGATGTTATTGAGTTTCACCTCTCTCTAAAGAATGCATAAAATGAAGATGAAAAACAAAATGCTAATTGAATAGACTTGTTCGATTCAGTTTCTTAGATGAATTAGAATAGATTATTGAATCATCTCGAATTCTAGAACTTGGATTCCATCTATCTGTGTTTGAATATGAGTAATAGCTAATAAGTAAAAGTTTTGTTTCCATTTTCATAGTAGTCATATAGTGTTTGGGGTTATTAACTATCTAAACATAGTATTAACTTTCAATTCCAATAAATATATACCAAATAATTCGGTATAGTTACATTGGTGATGATTCAGTGTTGATCTGCACAATGTTCTGTTTGTGGATAATAAATAGCAAATCATAGATAGAAACCAGAAAATGAATGGAAAATATTTCCCTTTAGTTTTGTGCCCCAAACGAAAAGCATTTTATGCGTGTAAAGAGGAGTTTATTTATTTATTTATTATTATTTGAGAACGTAAAGAGGAATATTTAGAGCAATAACAACGTAGCATATAGTTTTTTTTTTTTTTTTTTTTTTTTTTTTCATTTCACTGTTTTGAATCTATAATTTAAAAATTCAAATAGTACAAAGAAATTTTGAGATAAAATATAATGATTTTTGAAGAAGCATAAAAATAACATAAGGATGGATCTCTTCAGATGGAATATACAAGGACCTCTTGAGATGAAATTAATATTTCCCTAACTTCATTTTTTATACAAACCATTGCCTATCGTTTCTTCCCCTCCGCATACATTTCGCTTCCACATACATGCAGAAACAACAAAATCCCCTTAACATGTGTTATTGTGTAGCTTAAACTTTAATCATATTACTCTTTCACACACACACAAACACAAAGCAACCTTTTTATTCGTATATACAAATCATATATATCTTCTTATTGCGAACATTGTTTGCATCAAATCAATACTATATCTTCTTTAGGATTGATGGATGGAAAATTAAAGTTGCACTTAAAAATTATATATAATTGAAAATTTGTTTTATTTAATGAATTTGTAGCAAAATGACATGGCTTAGTGCTCTATTGATCGACAACACCATTTTTTTTAGTGTAATTAATGAGCTAATTTTTAAACTTTGGCCCCCTAGGCCTTGCATAGCGTAATGGGAGTAGACGAAGGAGAGGCGTTGGGATTGCATGAAGCTCTTTCTTGGATTTAGCTGTTGGAATTTGTGTTAAAGTTTGTCACGGCCAGGAACCTAATGGTAGATGCTATATATAGATTCACACGATGCAAATAATTGTGGTTGGGAGCTATAATAGAAAGTTGTCGTATTTGAATCATGTCTTGCTTTTCGAAGGGATTTTGGCGAATTAATTCATGAATTTTAGGTGTTTTTGCAATTTAAACCCGAACTTTAAACTTTGGCGAATTAAATCATAAATTTTTCAGTTTTTGCAATATAAACTCGAACTTTAAACTTTAGAAAATTAAATCATACACTTTTCAATTTTTGCAATTGAATCACCCCATCTAAAAAGAATTCTAGATACAACCCATTAATTTTTCTAATTATATCTAAAAAATTTCCATAAATTAATTTTCCTAGTGATCTTGCCTATGCAATCCGATCACCCGAGACTACATCATGCTTCCTCCTCCACAACCTTCTCGATCTCTAAAGAAGATTTACGGATTTGGAGTGAGCAGAATGAGTTGCCAATATAAGGTGGTTCGGGTTTTCAATGAAGGACAACTCGATCAGTTTGAGTGCCAAGTATACACTGTTGGAATTGGATCGTGGAGAGGGATTGCCTCCGATGGCTCTCTGTGGTATCAATATAATATGGTAGGGGCATTTTTGCATGGAAATCTTCACTGGTTGGCACGCAGTGGCTCCCCCAGATGAATTTCTTGACTTTATGAAACGGAAGTTTTTAGCACCCTTTCACCTCCTCCACTTGATGATGGTCGCAAACACAGGTGCTTGTCCGTTTTGGGGGATTGCCTATGTGTATGCGATGTATGCGATAATGCAGTTATGATGACGTCTTACGATATTGATAGGGAATGGAGATGAGAAATCTTGGATAAAGGAATTTATCATTCGCAAAGTCAATATGGGTGAACATTTTAAAGGATATTTTCGCCCCATCAAAGTTTTTAAAGACGGCGACATTCTGATGGAAGTACTATTGGGATGGAGATCCAGCAAACTAATTTACTACTCCAGCAAGACCGACACTATTCAAGAAGCTGATGATGTGTTTGGATTAGGAAGCAGTACAACCATTTTTGCCCCGAGCTTTCTTTCCCTCAAAACTATCACAATGGAGAATGTAAGTTCATTCTGATTCCATATGATTGAAATTCGACACAATATCAGCATTTGCAGAGATTTCAAAGAATATTTTTGCCCCAACAAAGTTTTCAAAGACGGCGACATTCTGATTGAGATTTGTTCTTCTCTTAGATTAAATACAATTTGAACAATTGTTATTGTCCGGTGATTATTGTTAATGACCATTTTATCTATTCTGTTGAACTATTCTGTTTTTCACTAATAATAATGTCTTATGTTGTTGAATATATATTTGCATTTTCCCATGTTAGGAAGTTCTTGAGTAATTCATTTGAAAGAGTAGTTGACTTATCTAGCAACTAAATGAGGCGGCTACGGTTTTAGAAAGACGAATGCATAAATTGAAGAAATTAATTGAAAAATAGGAAAATTGTTGTATGCATTTGTAAAATAAATACTGTTAAACAATATAGGGAAAGCATTTGTAGTAAAATTTTGAGAATTATGCGGGACTGCTCTTATATCATGAAATGTAATATTTGTATCCCTTTTGTCAAAGGCAGTTCAATGTTCCAAAAATTTCTTCATGCATTTGTTGTTTTCCGTCAAATATTAAGAGTCAATAGATTAAGTGTATATATATGTAAACACAAAGTTCATGACTATCTCAGTTCCTTGATTTACGAAAGCAAGTATTAAACTACCTAATTTAATGTTATACGATTAAATAAAAAATAAATTATAAAAAAAGGAAAAATTGAGTACCTTACCTACACTATAAAATCTTTTCTTCCCCATGTTAACATTGGAAAACTAGAAGTCCAAAATTCCACAAACAACCATAAAGTGCAAAGACAATTTATGAAGAATAAATCTATGTAGCCATATTATGGCTACCCATAATTTTGTTCAAATAAGAGAAAAATTTGATTTATTTATATTTTTAAATTCTAAATGATTTCTAATAGTTTAAATATTCAGTTTATACAAATTTATGTTGATAGTATTTGAATTTTGAGACAATAAAAATGTCGATATAGATAATAAAGTGAATACAAAGCTTTTTTATTGAAAGAATGAAAGAATTATATATTTACACCACTTATGATAAAATTTAAGTCAATAATATGATAATAACATAAAATATATGTTTATACTTCTTAAAATAAATCAAAAAATTATCTAAATCGATTTATTTTCACATAGTTGACTGAATTATGGCTAGCCATATTATGGCTAAATAGCATCACTCTTTTATGAAGCAGTAAATTTATGGTCAGTTGCAAAGATGGCGCCAAGACAGAGGAAGAAGCCGGTCGTTTTCTTTGAAGGTTCGAATAAGAAGCTAGTCGAAATTCATGCCGCTTATACAAATCTAATAATAAATTACATTTATCAAATTTGGATTTGTTTGTGCAAAATGCTTCAGAAATCCAATTTTGTTTTTGTAATATTATATCAATTGACAACAAAAATATTAAAGTTTTGATGTTTGGTTTTGGGCTTATGTTGTTGTTCTGGTGTTCGTTTTATATAATGCTCTTATATGTGTGTGATAATGTTTTGTTGTCTTTGTAATAATAATTAATGTTTCCTAGATTATTAGAAAAAAGGATTAATGGACTCCAAACAAGAATGAAGGCATACGAAAATAGTGTTCAACTTCGACGTCCCTTCCACGGGTTATTAATTGTTGTAAATGGTTTATATTTAATCATTAATTTGAGGATAAATATTGTTAATTAAATATTGATTATTTAATTGAAATATTTGTTGGATGTTAATCTACGCCGTGAGTAGATGAACGTAGTATATTTAATATCTTTAAACCGATTTCCGGTGAGTGGGATATTGTATGCTAAAGGTTGGATGTTGAAGTAGTAACTAACATGTTATTAATTATAATAAATGTTAGTTGTCCAACATCGGTTATATGTGGATGATTTGACTAGCATTTAAGGCTATGTCTGTATGGGCTTAATAACTTGTTGGGTTGGTGTATATTGATGTGTATGGGTGCTCACGCGCGCGCGCGCACACACACACGCCCTCCGACGACGACGCTGCTGCCGCCGCCCGTCCGTCCGGACGGGCGGGCTCGGGCCTGGGCCTGGGACTTGGATCTTGGCAATTAGTGCTTTGGGCTGGTGTTTGGACCTTATCTTTTTGGACCAACTCCACAAGCCCAATTCTTTAATTGTTGAGCCCAATCCGGAAGCCCAACCGTGTGAAGCCCATCGGCCCAAGACCTTTGGTCTCTGTAACAGCCAAGGCTGTTCACTTCCGCTGGCCACCTCTTCACGTCCAGAAACTGCCGGCCATGAATGGCTGTGTTAGTGAGACGAGCCCCTCCACATGTCCGAGAGCTGCTATATAAGAGAGGCATCGTCATTTGCATTTGATACTCAGAAAAACACAATCTGCACTCCTCTCTGCATAGCATAGCATTTCATACACTTTCGAGTTCAGTCTTCGTTCCAGTTCAATTCGTCGGAGCTCGATTTTGTTTGTGATGCTACTACAGTCGAGACGTCAAGATCGTTTTAACCTTTGGGGACGAGCCGCTTTACCGTGAGCACTACCGGGGCATATTCTCGTCTTGCGCGCAGAAGTTCTACTTCGGACGATCTCTGGTTTTCCTAATCTCTGTTCTTCAGTTTTCTTTGTAATTCTTACAAGTTCTGTTTCTGTTCAAGTACATCAATAAAAGAAGTATTGTTCATTGATATCTACATGAGCAAGTACCCGATTTCTAACAATCGCAAGACGAGAATACGAAAGTTACTTGTTCGTGTGCTTCCTCAAACTGAAGTTCTCAAACACTGCTGAAAAATGTCTACCAATCCGGGCACCGGCGCTGCTACTAATCCGTCAAACACTACTGGAACGATTGGCTCCTCGAGCTCAACCATGGCTCCTGTCCAAGCTACCCGGCTCATGCCGATCGCCGAGAAACCTCCTGTTTTCTCGGAAACTGACTTCAAAAGATGGTCCCAAAAGATGATGTTCTACATTATCACAATGGGGCTTGCTAGCTTCCTGCTTGACGAAAGACTTCCTGTCCCAGCAGAGGACGAGGAGGATGTGTAAGTTCGTATTAACTACGATACTTGGGTGCATTCCGACTATCTGTGTCCGAATATATTGCTGAACGGGCTTGATGATGGCATGTTCAATGTGTTCAACATTAAAGAGACTGTCAAAGAAATTTGGGATGCTCTTAAGTTGAAGTACTGTGTTAACCCTGCTAGCACGAAGAAGTTCGTAGTGACGAGGCTCACCGAATTCCAAATGGTGGACAGTCGTCCTATGATGCCCCAAGTACAAGAGTTCCAAACTCTTATACACGATATTCATTCCGAGGGGATGCCTCTGCCCGAAGTGTATACTGTGGCGCTCTTGGTTGACAAGCTGCCGCCTAGTTGGAAGGAGTTCAAGGGATACCTTAAGCATAAGCGAAAGGAGATGACCCTTGAGACATTAGTAACTAAGCTTCAAACCGAAGCTCAAGTCCGTGATCAAGATTTGAAGGCTAAGGCTAACTTGACCGATGGTAGGGGCAGACCTTCAAAGAAGCATCCTTATCCTACCAAAGGCAAAGGAAAGGAAGTGGCACCTCCAACCAAGTTCACTGGAACGTGCTACAACTGTGATAAGCTCGGACATATGGCGAAGAACTGCCGTCTGCCGAAGAAGAAGGAAAAGGGCAAGGTCAACCATGTTCAAAAAGACTTCAACACCTGGGACAAAGACGACCTTATTGACATGATCACTGAGGTAAACCATGTTTCGGACCCTAATCCTGTTACATGGTTTCTTGACACAGGTGCGACTGTTCACATCTGTATGAATCGGGACTTGTTCTATACCTACAAGGAAGTTCAAGACCGCTTTGTCACCGAGGCGAGTGACCGTACCTCACTTGTTCTTGGAGTTGGGACTGTTGTACTTCAACTCATATCCGGTGTGGAGATAACTTTGAAGGATGTGCTGCATGCTCCGGCAATCCGCAAGAATTTGGTGTCTGGCGTTAAACTAGTTAGGGCTAAGTTTGATATAGATCTTCATAGTGATTTTGTAATCATACGTAAGTTTGATAAGACTCTTGGACAAGGTCATATTGTTGATGATATGTTCAAGTTGAGTGTTCGTACTTGTAAGCCTTCTAAGGCAGTTGCTAATGATAATAAAGCTACTACTTCTGCTTACTTGCTTGAGTGTTGTGATTTATGGCATTGTAGACTTGGTCACATAAATCTAAATGCTATAAAAGACTTGCTAACATGGACTTATTAAATATTGATTTATCTAAGACACAAGACAAGTGTGAAGTCTGTGTTGAAGCAAAAATGGCTAAGTTACCGTTTAAGTCGGTTGAACGAAGCACTAAACCTCTAGAACTTGTTCATACCGATGTGTGTGACTTAAAGTTTGTGTAAACTAGAGGTGGTAAAAGGTATTTTATTGCCTTTATTGACGATTGCACAAGGTATTGTTATCTTTACTTGTTAAGAAGTAAAGATGAGGCTATTGAAGCTTTTAAAAACTTCAAGAATGAAGCCGAAAATCAACTTGGTTGCCGAATCAAAATGGTTCGAAGTGATAGAGGTGGAGAGTATGTTGCTCCGTTTGCTGAATTATGCAACGAAAGTGGTATAATCCATCAAACGACTGCTCCTTATTCACCACAATCAAATGACGTTGCTGAACGTAAGAATCGTACTCTTAAAGAGATGATGAACGCCTTGTTGATTAGTTCAGGATTATCCCAGAACATGTGGGGGGAAGCTGTTTTGATAGCTAACTATATCTTGAACAAGATTTCACTCAAAAGGAAGCACGTGACTCCCTATGAGCTTTGGAAAGGAAGGAAACCTTCGTATAAATACCACAAAGTGTGGGGGTGTTTAGCTAAGGTTGAAGTGCCTTTACCAAAACAAGTTACAATTGAACCTAAAACGGTAGATTGTATCTTTATTAGTTATGCACTGAACAGCAACGCGTATCGGTTTGTTGTACACAATCAGATATACCCGACATTCATGTGGGTACGACGATGAAATTAAGGAATGTTGTATTCTTTGAGAACATCTATCCTAATAAGGATAAGGTTGATCCTAACTCTAGCAAGAGAGTTGAGGATGAAGCAACAAGTTCTAAACTTGTAGATGAGCCTATGAGTTCTGAACCCATAGATGAAAATGTTGCATCTAGTTCTAATCCGGGGTTCTATGGACCGCCGAATAGAAAGCGACTTAGGTCTATGCCTATGAATGAGCCTAGACGTGGTACTAGAGTACGGAAAGCAAAGATTTACGGACCAGACTACGTCGTTTTAATGCTAAACGAGGAACTGGTATCCGTAAAAGAAGCCTTATCTGGTTCAGATGCTGCCTTGTGGAAAGAAGCTATAGACATCGAGATTGAGTCTATTATGCTTAATCATACTTGGGTGTTAGTTGAACTACCACCAGGCTGTAAGGCATTAGGATGCAAGTGGATCATAAAGAAGAAGTACAAGTCTGACGGTACTATTGATAAATATAAGCCCAGACTTGTAGTTCAAGGCTTTAGACAAAAGGCCAGTTATGATTTCTTTGATACTTACTCGCCCGTGACGAGACTTACTTCTATTAAGGTGCTTCTCGCTATTGCTGCTTTGCGCAATCTTGAGATTTATCAAATGGATGTTAAAACTACATTCTTGTATGGGGAGTTAGATGATGAAATCTATGTGAAGCAACCAGAAGGGTTTGTTGTACCTGGAAAAGAGCACATGGTATGCAAACTACAACGGTCTTTATATGGATTGAAACAAGCGCCTTTGCATTGGCACTTGAAGTTTGACGAAGTGATGTTGTCAAATGGTTTCAAGATCAATGAGAGTGATAAATATGTCGATATTAATTAAACGGGTGACGATTATGTTATCGTTTGTCTTTATGTAGATGACATGTTGATCATGGGTAGTAACTCTCGTGTGATTGGTGAAACAAAGAGGATGCTAAGTATGAATTTTAGTATGAAAGATATTGGCTGACGTTATTCTTGGAATTAAGATTCTAAGAATGCCCAATGAAATTGCTTTATCGCAATCTCACTATGTTGAGAAAGTATTGAGGAGATTCAATGCTCATGATAAACCCATTGCTAAGATTCCTTGGGAACTGAATGTTCATCTAAGTGAGCATAAGGGAGAACCTGTGAGTCAAGATGAATATGCTAAGATCATTGGGAGTTTGATGTATTTGTCAAACTGTACCTGACCTGATATAGCATGCTCGGTTCACAAGTTGAGTAGCTATACTGCTAATCCAAGTAATGAACATTGGAGAGCCCTAGAGCGCGTACTGGGTTATTTGAAATATACTCAGAACATTGCGATTCATTATTCAAGAGAGCGTGTTGTACTTGAAGGGTATAGTGATGCTAATTGGATATCTGACTCCAAAGACTCGTTTTCTACGAGTGGATACGTGTTTACTATTGGGGGTGGTGCAGTATCTTGGAAGTCTAAGAAACAGACTTGTATTGCAAGGTCTATCATGGAATCTGAATTCATAGCTTTGGATAAAGCTGGTGAAGAAGCTGAATGGCTTAAAAATTTTCTCGAGGATATTCCATGTTGGACGAGGCCTGTGTCGTCTGTGTTGATACACTGTGATAGCCAATCTGCTATTGGACGGGCACAAAATATGTTTTATAACGGTAAGTCTCGATATATTCGTCGACGACATAATACCGTAAGACATTTGATCTTGAGTGGGGTTATTTCAATTAACTTTGTGAGGTCAATAGATAATCTAGCGGATTCGCTGACTAAGAGCATTAATCGAGATCAAATGTATAAACTGTTAGAGGAAATGAGTGTTAAATCCACATCTTAAAGGATGATTATAGCAGATTCCCAACCTTGTAGATTGGAGGATCCCAAGAGCTTAGTTCAATGGGACAACAAAGTTATAAGAATCCGTGTGTTAAACACTCGAACATACCTATTCTTTAAGAACAGTGAGTGTTTGTTTACCTACACGTGGTGAGGTTAAGTCTTATGACTTTTAATGATTCTTGGATACCTCGAAGAGGTCAAGTATAGTAGGATATTTGGGAATAAGAATCACCTATATAAGTGTGAAGTGAGAGCCGCTTCAATTGATACACTTATGAATCCAAAGGGGTGTCCAAGGCCGAAAAGGACACAAAACGTTAGAACGAACGGAATTGAGATGATATTGTGTCAATATTGTTGTCTCGGTATACACCATGGAGGACTAGTTTAAGGTTTTCATAACCACTATGCCGCCGATATACTCGATGATGTTGACTATGGATAGATTCAAAGCCACAAGCTACCTAGCCAAATGCAGTATTGTCTCTTGAGGACTGAACTTTGCATTTGCATTCATTTTGCTTTGGCATTCTCACTCATGTGGGAGATTATTGGAAATGGTTTATATTTAACCATTAATTTGAGGATAAATATTGTTAATTAAATATTGATTATTTAATTGAAATATTTGTTTGATGTTAATCTACACCGTAAGTAGATGAACGTAGTATATTTAATATCTCTAAACCGATTTCCGGTGAGCGAGATATTGTATACTAAAGGTTGGATATTGAAGTAGTAACTAACATATTATTAATTATAATAAATGTTAGTTGTCCCATATCGGTTATATGTGGATGATTTGACTAGCATTTAAGGCTATGTCTGTATGAGCTTAATAATTTGTTGGGTTGGTGTGTATGGATGTGTATGGGTGCTCACGCGCGCGCACACACACACATGCGCGCGCCGCCGATGACAACGCAGCCGCCGCCGCCCGTCCGTCCGGACGGGCGGGCGGGCTCGGGCTCGAGCCTGGGACTTGGACTTGGATCTTGGCAATTGGTGCTTTGGGCTGGTGTTTGGGCCTTATCATTTTGGACCAACGCCACAAGCCTAATTCTTTAATTGTTGAGCCAAATCCGGAAGCCCAGCCGTGTAAAGCCCATCGGCCTAAGACCTTTGGTCTCTGTAACAGCCAAGGCTGTTCATTTCCTAGGGGTGTGCAAGGTGGAAACCGGACCGAAAAAACCTACCAAACCGAGTAGTTTTGGTCGGATCGGTTGGAAAACCGATAGGGGTTGGTCGATTCGGTTGTAGAACCGAGAAGGGTCCGGTCGGTTCGTGGTTCAGCCATATTCCATCGGTCGGTTACCCGAACCGACCGAACTATATTAAATATTTAATTTTATTTTTATTTTTATTAAACATTTCCAATTCCAAACAAACTCTAATTCCAACCACTGTCTTCACTCATTTGTCATTCTCACGCAGTCACACCGCTCAGCCTTCAGTCCTCACACGATTCACTTCACGCCGCTCCGGTGCTCCCCTCTCATTCACGCCCTCCAGTCTCCACCGGCGGAGCCTCCGGCCGTCCATATTTAGCCTCGGAGCCTCCGGCCGTCCATATTCAGCCTCGGAGCCTCTGACCGTCCATATCAACGCTACTTCTCGCCGCCGCCGGTAAGGAGCTTCTCATCTTTTTTTTTTTTTTTCTGTTTTCTACATCCTTTGTATGCTATCTCATCACGCGATTCACGCTCACGCCAGTCTCCACCTGCCCAGCCGACAGCCGTCCATATTCAGCCTCCGCTCCGGCCGTCCATACCAGCGCTGCTTCTCGCCCTTCTCGCCGCCGGTAAGGAGCTCCTCATCCTTTTTTTTTTTTTCAGTTTTCTACATCTTTGTATGCTATGAGCTTATGACTGCATGGGAGTAGAATATCACCACGCATTTTTGTTTAATTATTCAATCGTAGTTACGAAATATTAAGTGGTGATGGTGGATTTCACGTTAGTACAACTTAGTTAATTGTATATCATTATGGATCTTAGTACAACTTAGTTAGTTGTATATTATTATGGATCTTAGTACAGGTTAATTAGTTGTATATTATTATGGATCCAAGAAGCTTAATTAGTTGTATATCATCATTTCTTGTTAATAGTACAACTCTCTTTTATTATGTTTTATTATTTATATTAATTGTATATATGTTTATTTGTGTTGATCTACTGAATTTGCAGATTTATAATAATTGTATATATGTTTATTGATTTGCAGGTTATGGCTGAAAATGAAACTCAAAAGGAAGGAAAAATGCCGCCCCCTCTGCCTCCGCCTCCACCCGGGCCCTCTACAAATGAGACTACTCCATCTTCTTTGAAAGAAGTAAGCTTAAAATAAAAAAAACCAGCCGCTGGTGGGAGGCCTAAATCCGAGGCGTGGGATCATTTTACAAAGTTTATACACACAGATGGTAGGCAGAAGGCAAACTGCAACTATTGTTCTACTTCCTACTACTGCGACACTAAAACAAACGGTACGACTAACCTCAATACTCATATGAGTAAATGCAAAAATCATCCTAATAATAGTGCGGATAAAAGACAATCACAATTGTCTTTGCAACCGATACTTGAGGAAGGAGGTGATGAGTCTGTTGTAGTAGGTAGCTTGAGTTCGTGGAGATTTGATCAACAATTTTGTAGGATCAAATTGGTTGAAATGATTATTAAAGATGAACTACCTTTTAAAATTGTGGAGGGTAAAGGGTTTAGGAAATTTGTGGCTGCATTACAAAACAAGTTCAAAATTCCTTCACGGTGGACTATATCACGTGATGTTTTTAAGGTGTTTGAGAATGAAAAAGTGGTGTTGATGGAGTATTTTAAAAATTCTGGTCAAAGTGTTTGTATTACTACAGACACTTGGACATCTTTGCAAAGGATTAACTATATGTGCATCACTGCCCATTGGATTGACGAGGAATGGAAATTGACAAAAAAAATCATCAATATTTGTACTATTGAGAGTCATAAGGGTGAGGATGTTGGTAGACAAATTGATGCTTGTTTGCGTGAGTGGGGGATTAAGAGAGTGTTTTCTGTGACTGTTGATAATGCTTCTTCGAATAACACTGCTCTTGTTGCATTGAAAAATAAATTGACTCTTCGTAGTTGTTGTGTTGTGGGTGGAAGATATCTTCATATGAGGTGTGTTGCTCATATAGTTAATTTGGTTGTGCAAGATGGCATTAAAGAGATTGATTTATCTGTTAAAAAGATTAGGGAAGCTGTTAGATTTGTTAGGCAATCTCCTGCTAGACTTGTTAGATTTAAAGAATGTTGTGTGGAAGAAAATGTTGATTCCAAGAGTCTATTGTGTTTGGATACGCCTACTAGATGGAATTCAACATATTTGATGTTGAATGTTGCTTGTAATTTTGAGAGAGTGTTTGATCTCTATGAGTCGAAAGATCCCTTTTATCGGGTTGATCTTCCCAATGGTGCTCCCAACGCTTTAGATTGGGAGAATGCAAGAAAGATGAGTGAAGTGTTGAGAACTTTCTTTGATTTGACTAATAGGGTTTCTGGATCTTCGTATGTCACTTCAAACAATTTCTTGCATGAGATTTCCAATATGTATTGTTTGTTGAAAGAATGAGTGAAAAATTCGACACTTGAGGTGAGGGAAATGGGGGTGAAGATGAAGGAGAAATTTGACAAGTATTGGGGTGATCCGAAAAAAATGAACAAGATTATCTTTTTTAGTGTTATCGTTGACCCTCGATACAAGTATGAGGTTGTTGAATTCATTCTTATGCAATTATATGGAGAAAAAGATGGTGGAGAATTGGCAAAGAGTGTGAAAATGGAGATCTACCAATTGTATGAGGGTTATAGGCTATTGAGTTCATCGGGAAGTAATGCAACAACTCAAGGTGAAATTCCTTTAGGAGGTGTTAGCACTTTATCTTCTCCTTATGTTTTGCTTGAGATGTACAAAAAACAAAAGCTTCAAGGAGGTGATATAATGTCTAATGATTTGGATGTTTATCTATCCGAGAAAGATAGGGGGCTTGATAATTCCAAGAATTTTGACATTCTTAATTGGTGGAAGCTTAATGAACCAAGGCTACCTACTCTTGCCCTTCTAGCTCGTGATTTGCTTTCGGTGCCTATTTCTACAGTAGCATCGGAGTCGGCTTTTAGCACCGGGGGAAGGGTCCTTGATGCTTTTAGGAGTTCGTTGACTCCTAAAATTGTTGAAAATCTTATTTGTACTCAAGATTGGATAAGGAAAAACAAGCAACCCGTTTCACTTGAAGAAGATTTGGAGGGCATTCAAAAGCATGAAGAAGGTCTTTTTAACTTAATAACTTGTTACTTGTGATTAATTTCTTAATTTCTTTATTTAAATTGTAATTGTTTAACCATTTGTTCTATTTTCCTTTGTAGCTTTGAGAAGTCTTGGCATTGGTGAAGATGTGATTGATGATCCCATGGAGACTTAAAGCTAAAGGATGAAGGATTGAAGGGAATCAAGGGATTGAAAATGGAATGGAAGACTTATTTGTTTTGGACTTGACATATAGTACTAAGATTTCTTTATTTGTTTTTGTTGGATTGTTGTGTTTTTTTATTGGATATTGGTAATGTATGTGACTATGTTGGATGTTGTGTGTTTGATTGGATTGTAATGAGTTTATAGACTTTACTTTGAATTTTTTTGGAGTAAATTAGGATGAAAGTAGGGGCTGAAAACAGGTTTAATGGGAGCTGAAAACAGATTTTTTTTTAAACTTAGGCCTTGAGAAACCGACCGAAATCAATCGGTTTGGGTCGGTTCGGTCCATAGCAGCATTTTCGATCGGGTCGGTTGACTATATTAGGGTTCGGTCGGTTGGTCGGTTCGTCCGGTTTGGTTCGGTCGGACCGACCGATGCACACCCCTATCACTTCCGCTGGCCACCTCTTCACGTCCAGAAACTACCGGCCATGAATGGCTGTGTTAATGAGACGAGCCCCTCCACATGTCCGAGAGCTGCTATATAAGAGAGGCATCATCATTTGCATTTGACACTCAGAAAAACGCAATCTGCACTCCTCTCTGCATAGCATAGCATTTCATACACTTTCGAGTTCAGTCTTCGTTCCAGTTCAGTTCGCCAGAGCTCGGTTCTGTTTGTGGTGCTACTACAGCCGAGACGTTAAGATCGTTTTAACCTTTGTGGACGAACCGCCTTACCGTGAGCACTACAGGGGCGTATTCTCGTCTTGCGGGCAGAAGTTCTACTTCGAACAATCTCTGGTTTTCCTAATCTCTGTTCTTCAGTTTCCTTTGTAATTCTTACAAGTTCTGTTTCTGTTCAAGTACATCAATAAAAGAAGTATTGTTCATTGATATCTACACGAGCAAGTACCCGATTCCTAACATTAATATTGCTCAGCTCAACAAATGGTTAACTCTTTCTGCACTATGGATGCTATTCTCCTGATTATAATATCTTATGTAATCCAATCACTCCTGAATATATCAAGATTCCCTGTCCTCGACCTATGTTTCGCCTGGATACTTTTGGATTTGGAGTAAGCCGAACGAGTTGCCAGTATAAGGTGGTTAGAATTTTCCTTGAAATGACAGAAACACCTCTGGGAATCGAACTTCATCGGTTAAGTGTCAAGTAGACACTGTTGGAACAACATTGTGGAGGGAGATTGCCTCTCGTGATCCTCTCCGGTACATAGAAAATAGGTTAGGGGTATTTCTGAATGGAAATCTTCATTGGTTGGCATGCAAAGGCTCTTCTAGACGAGTTTCTTGTCTTGATCTTGAAACAGAAGTTTTTAGCACATTTTCTTTGCCTCCTCTTGAGGATCGTCACCAATGTAGGAGCGTGTCTATTTTGAGGAATTGATATCTGATGAAGGCATATAGAGATGAGAAATCTTGGACAAAAGAGTTTGTGATCCGCAAAATTAGTATGGATTATTATTTAGTATATCTTTGCCCGATCAAAGTTTTCAAAGATGGTGACATTCTGATGGAATCGGCATGCGGAAAATTACTATATTACTCGAGCAAGGCCAAAACTATTCAAGAAGCACATGATGTGTTTGGATTGGAAAGCAAATTTTGCAGTACTACAACTTTCGCCCCGAGCTTTCTTTCCCTCAAAACTATAGTAATGGCATGCAAGCTCATTCTGACTCGAGACCACTTTGATTAAAATTCTCGTGTTGTAGTTTCAGTACCCCTTTTGCAATGATTCTATCATCATCTATAGAGCTTCATTCTTCACTTCGATGGTATGCAAGCGGTTGTTATCCTTCCAATGTAGAGCCTTCTCATCGGGCGATCATCGTTATATTGTTATCTATTATTCTATTTATTCACTTAGGCTCTACTACTGTGTGTTTGGTAGTCAGATTTAAACTCAAGATAAATTAGTATTTCTGTTTGGTACTCAAGATAAAATTGATGTCTAAATTTCAATCTTTCAATTCTACCCCTAAGCTACTTTCAATCCAACAGAGAAGCTAAAAACACTTCAAACATGAACGAAAAAGATTGCACAAAGTAGCTAAACATGAAAAAATATCGAGCACAATTTTTCAACATAATATTCAAATATTCAAAATGTGGAAACGAGGTCATTATTTATGCAACAAACAAGAAAACAACTTACTATGAATAATCTAGTTAGTTTAGGATCTTTTGGACTACATAATGTTGTTTGCACCATCCATTGTCTTCTAATATCTTCAACTTCATTTCTCTTCTGCTGGAACTTCCTGTGATTCCACTCTTGCCAAATCTAATACACAAGGATTGTTACAGCACCTCTATAAAATTTTGTTTCCCAATCTTAAGCATTCTTTTTGAACAGAGATAATATGCTGCCAATTAAATAACTAATACAATATTCACCATCACCATCAATTCAAAATCCTTAGTATTCTTCTTGACTGCAGCAGTCAAATAGTGAAATTGTACAGCAAAATTTCACAGAAACACACACATGCATACATACATAAACACACAATAGTAAAATTCTTGATTAGAAATAAGGATGAAATCACTTGCTAGAAGGCAAAGCCATGAAAGATGCAAAAATCCCAGCAGTGACCATCTTTGTCATATGTTGATTACTCAATCCGGACAGTTAAGCACACAACATTTTTTTTTCCACAGAGAGAGAGATCTCCTTGGAGATTGAATAAGAACTTGAAAAGAAAAAAAAGAGGGAGCTGAAAATGTATGAGAAATCAAGAAGGAAAGAGGCATTAACCTTATATCATATCATAAATACTGAGAAGCCAAACATTCAAAATAAGAAAGAACTGCAGCAAAACAAGATTTACTCCATACTTAACAATTCATAGTTATAGGTGCACCTTTACTTAATGGAAGGAGCTTTTGTGTTAGTGCATTGCTTGATAAACTTTCGACGCTCACCTAATGTGCTTCTGGCTGGAAGCAGCCTATCCAAGAAAATTCAGATATCGTTTCTTTCTTCTTCGAGCTCATCTCTTCAGCTATACTCCTCCATAATTCCCTATGGGCAAACCGAAAGGACCCTTAGCAATCTGCACAGAATCCTAATATTATATTTCAGATTGCCTCTTAATAAATCAAAAGCCATAAAATTAACAATCTATTGCCCTTTTTCCAGCAATAAGCAATACAACACAACACAACACAACACAACACAACACAACTTTGCATCAATACGCAATAAAGTTTAACAAAAGGGCAATAAGCAATAAGCTCAAAATCAAATAACAGCAAGAAAGTTAGGACATATTTAGACACAATAAGAGTTTGGACGCAATAAGCTCAAAATCAAATAAGCAATAAGAGTTTGGACGCAATAAAATTTAACAAAAAAAGGCAATAAGCAATAAGCAAAAAAGGATAAAATTGAAAATTTAAAGATGCAGTCATCGCCTAACCTTATCGACCACAACGAGGGCTCGAATCGGCGACAACAAGGTGGTGTTGGCCTATTTCCAGATCTTCTGCTCTAGTCGGGCGGTTTCCGACGGTGTCGTGCCCTCATTTACGGCAGTTTCGTGGTGATCGATATGTAATCGGGGAAGAGAAGATCGATAGAGAACTAGAGAAGAGAAGATCGATCTGTGTTGATGAGGGTAGACTTGGTAAAGTAGAAAATGGCGTGGGGTACTGTACAAATCATAATAAATAATACCAGGGTGGGGGTGAGTTTATTTAAGTGGATATAACAACGGGCTGGGGTTTTAAGGCGGGCTCTCAACTTAAATAATATTGGCTACCAAACGCAAGATAAACCCCGATAAATAATATAACAGGGGTTTATCTTGCGTACCAAACACAGCCTTACAATATGTCTAATCTCGTTGAATAATAGTTTCCTGTACTAATTTGCTTTCTTCCCTTATACATATAATTAAAGCTTTCAATAATAAGAATAAAAAAAAGCTTTCAATGTTGAACCTCCACATCAGCTTTCTTATACCAAGTAGAATAAGTTGTTGAAACATAAGTTCATTTGAAGTTGTGAGTATATCTCATGATGAAATGAATAACTATTCACTCTTTAAAATTTCAACAAAACATTATACTTGTTGACCTTCTCAGCTACGCTCAATTGGCAATACTGATGGAGAGAGGTTTTAGAATTGGGGAAGTAGAAAATTAAAATCTTCCAAAATTGGGATTATTTAGCACCTTTTCTCCTCCTCCTCATGATTATCCTGAAAAAAGGAGGGGACTATCTGTTTTGGGGGATTGCATATGTGTGTGCGATAATTCATGGCAGATGTATGTTTACGAGATTGATATCTGTTGTTGAAGGAATATGAAAATGAGAAATCTTGGACAAAGGAAATTATGATCCGCAAAATCTATGTGGACGAGTATTTGGGATTTGTTTGCCCATCAAAGTTTTCAAAGATGGTGACATTCTGTTGAATTTCAGAGGCAACAAACTACTATATTACTGCAGCAAAACCAAAACTATTCAAGAATCTGATGATATGCTTGGATTTGAAAGCAATGTTTACAGCATTACAACCGATTTCACCCCAAGCTTCCTTTCCCTCAAAACTTTCGCAATGGAGAATGTAATCTCATTCTGATGAATCAGACTAGCTATTTAATTTGTTTGAAATTATCCTATGCTGTAATTTCAGTACCCTTTTTGCCATGACTACTCATTTCTTGGCTTAGATAATCTGCAAACTAATGTTTTTAGTTGGATTATTATGTTTTTTCACTAATAATATGTCTATTTGTTGAATTATGTATTGGTTTTTTTTTTTTTAATTATATATATATATATATATATATATATATATATATTAAGGTGTTCTTACTTATATTCAACTGAAACATAATCAATAGCATTTGCCTTGCCTTGCTTTGCTTTCTTCCCTTATATACTAGACAAAAACTCTGGTGTAACTGTTGCACCATAGAACACCCGCCCGTTTGACCCCGGGTTTGACCCGGGTCAACCCTCCTTTGACCAGTTTTTTTTTCCAGTTTTCTTTTTATTGTTTGCCGCTTCTTCTATGGTCAAGATTCGAGCGAGGAGAGCTGAAAGCCTCGGAGCGAGCCGAAAAAGTCCAAATTGTTGCCCGCCGATTATCCTTATTTTAGTAATCGGAGCGAAGGTGGAGAAGTAAAATCGGAGCCGAAGGCTCCGTCGGGGAAAAAAATCTGGAAAAAAATAAATAAATAAAAATAAAAAATAAAAATATGGGCGCGTGAGATCCACGTGCGGGTCGGAATGGCGCATGGCGGGTCGGGTTATGTGCAGCTTGGGTGCATAAGTCTGCACCCAAATCCTTCTCTATATACTAATGCTTTCAATATTCAATCTCTACATCAGCTTTCTTACACCAAACAGAATAAATTGTTCAAAAGTAAGCTCATTTTGATGTGAAGTAGACATCTGATGATGAAATGCAAACTAAGGGGGGTGTATTGGATGTGGAGTTTGAAAGATTTTTAAGAATTGAATTCCATGGAGTTAGATGGAGTTTACGAGAGTTGAGCATGGAGTTAGGAGGAATTCGGCGTCTATTTTTAAGGAGTTTGGCCGAGTTCAACTCCATAACCTCGCGATCGTGGACCACCCACGGTCGCGCATGACCTCCAATACTCGCGATCGTGGGTGGTCCATGGGCGCGGATGACCTCCCATTCCCATGATCATGGCAGGTGCACGGTCGCGTGTACCAATTTGGGGATCGTGGCAGGTGCACGGTCGCTACCTTCAATGTCTAAAATATAAAACACTGTAAGCACACAAAAGCTGGGATTCAATCCATTAAGCACCATCTGAAAGCCAAATCAAGCATAACTACACAATCAGCCATATCAAGTGGAATTCTACTGCAACTTCACCAACTGAAATCAACACCAAACATAACTATACAATCAGACATATCAAGTAGAACATACCTCAACCGCTTGCAAGCAATCAATTCACTGAGCAAAACCAAATCAAAAGGCAAGAAATGAAAAAGTGGAAGAGAAGAAGTATTATACAGTGAAACCAAACTGGATAGGACCCAAAGCGACGCAAGCCAATACAGAGATAGAGTTGTCCCTTATAACTTGAGAAGACCCCATCAAACTAGACTGCCTCGAACCCATTCGATACCAACTCGCAATATGCAGAAATGGCTTCCGCAGATCCCCCCTCCCATCTTCCACTTCATCCCGGAAACTCATCTCTCTCTCTCTCTATATATATATATCTGAAAATTCAAGAAAATGGAAGCCTACTTGGGAAAAATGAAATCTTGAAAGCTCTCGATCAAGAAAGCGGTGATAATTGATTCGAATGGAGTTTGTATCCAAGAAAAGATGTTCAATTCAAGAAAACGTTGATTTGGAGACGACACAACCGCTAGAATAACTCAAACCCAGCTCCCATGGATGGTCCACGATCGCGGGTAGGCAGAATTTCCCGCGGTCGCGTGTGGCCAATGGCTGCTCGTTCCAACTCCATGGAATTCCGAGGTACAGAGGTCGGAGTTCAGACAGTGTATTTTTCTTCACCAATTCCTTCAAACTCTACAACTTATCGGAAATCCATCAAAATCTTGTGTAATTTGAATACCGCAAGAATCTAACTTCGTGTGAAAAAATTGCATTGAATACCTCTAGATTTTGATAGATTTTAAAATCTGTCAAAATCTACAAATTGAATACCGCTGGAATTAGAATTCCAAAATCTGTCAAACTCCTTCATCCAATACACCCCCTAAGTCAACTAATTTTGGAACTACATAACCTTTATCATGGAGTTAAAGATCACACCTTAATCTCCAATGTTCTTAATATATTTCTACTGGAATTTCAAACAAAAACTTCAATTCACTGCTTTGTTGCATCCCCTTGATTTGTGGTTAATCTATTGAGCCAGTGAACTCGGATTGGATCGCATTGATATTCATTTGAGAATCAGGATGATTTTTTAAGGGAAAATTGGGATGATTTGTAAAAACATCCTCCACATTTCTAGCAAGTAGATCCAGGCGTAGCCTAGCCCCGACAATCAATTTCTAATTAGCGAGTGATAAATAAAATAGTAAATTACTATTCTGCCAGGGCGTAATGAGAGTAGAGGAAGGAGAGGTGATGGGATTGCATGAAGCTCTTTCTTGAATTAAGCAGCTGAGATTTGAGTTGGTTTCGTCGCACACAACAAACTAGTGGTAGGCACTATAGATTCCGCGATGCGAATAATTTCAAGTTTGGAGCTATACTAGAAAGTTGATGTCTTCAATTTCAGTCATGTCCTAGTTCTCAAATAAAGCCTGCCTGATCTTATGCTAAGGCTATTCCTCATAAATTTGCATAGAATTAATCACTTTAAAAGTAGTGAAGTCTATTCATTTTCTATCTTTTTACTCTTCTCCTTAATATCTGTGATAAACAGTAATGAGATATACCGTTTCATACTAAAGAGTACAGTATGAAGCTTTTTCTCCTGATATCAGACAACCTCAACAGTTTAAAATAAATTCTACCATATGTAGACTAATGATTTAACTTAATTCTGCATACAAACTTTCTAAATAACATTGTTCTGACTTTTGGAATAGCAAAACTTGTTGAACTCAGACTTTACGTGGTTCAGCGTAGCCTACGTCTAACAGATGATTTATTGATATGAGATGTGATGCGATCATAGATAAATTTAGACTACTTCGAGCGAGTTGAGCTCCCAAAAATGAGAAAAATATGATAAAAGAAAGATATTTTCATTCATGGCTTCCTGCTCTGTTACAATAGGCGATCTGCTATATAATGGCTGAGTTTTGGGAATATTCTGCTCTTCTAACAGAAACGGAAAAGTAGGGACCATGCAAAAGATAAATGACAAATCCTAATTCATCATCACGTGCTACATACTACATAGAATGATCTGTTGCGCATGGGCTTCTTGGGCTTCTCCTTTTTGGGCTTCCTTCATCTATTCTGGCCCATCTTCTCTAATTACACTTGGCCCACAAGAGTTGGGCCTCTCTAGTGCCCAAACAAGGAATGAAGATAATGAGTAAAGATGCTGCAGCTTCCGCTTATAAGAGTCTAAGCTACAAATCACAAAGAAGTACAAGCTACTCATCAATGCAGTTGTTTGTTAGTTAAAACAAACTTGCACGCAGACGCAGCTTCTTCCATCTTCTTACATGTGCTGATACATCCCTCCTTTGCTTTCTATTTGCTGTAGACACCTTATAATCCTATCAAATCTCCACCTTCACTTTGGTGCTATCAAGATCATCATATCAGCAATCTAAGACATGCTCTATCAATTCCTTAAGCATTACTTGTCTTCTAATAAGCATCTTTTCCATCAAGATCACATAATCTCTCTCATTCACTTCTTCAAACAACAGTTCATCAACTCCTACATGAACGCTCTCATGATTCTGCTCCACCTCAATCTGAACATCCTTACATGCACGGAGTTTATTATTGCTTCTTCAACTATCATCAGAATGGTTTGGAGAATTTGAATGCTGATGCTAATAAATTAGTATAAAGTCATTGAAATTAATAAACGAGAGCAAGTGGTTGCAAGATGGAATGCATAGATTATTAATCCCATGCTCAAGCTTGTAAATATAATTGATTTGGAGGGGTGATGCATAAATGAATTGCACGGAATATGGAATAACAGAGGAACATGAAATTATCTGTGAATACTTTTTCAATCAACAACTCTACCGTCCTTCCTTGTGGTGAAGAGTGTTCAAAATCATCCAACGGCCGAGAATAGAGCGATTATGGAGCCATATTAGAATTGCTGATTTGACTGATTAATAAGAAACAATATAAAAACAAAACAAAACGAAAACGAAAATAAATAGAATAACAGAGAGAGAGAGAGAGAGAGAGAGAGAATATAAAGGAGAAGCAGAACATAAAATAACATGAGAAACATATATATTCAGATTAAAGTGTTGAAACAAATACAACAGATTAATCAACAAGATATAGCATATATAAATCACATCAGTTGCTAACTGTTGTAAAATTTGGTGAGACTAAACTTTCAACGTAGACAAGGCCTTGATGAAATGTGGAGATGTTCTTGGCTCCCTGAAGCACATGTACATCATCTTTGGGATAGTAAACTAAGAAATTATAATGATATATGAATAAAATCTCCCCATTTGGACCCCCTCCAACTACAGGGCGCATTTCGATAAATTAATCCAAGCCCAAAAGGAAGATGGAGAGAGGCCAGTTTCAACCAACCCGACTCCTTCATAACCCAAACAACAAAGCGTGATCCTTGAGCATAATAATGATAACGAACACACAGCAAGTGAAGGCATCCTCCAATCTCTGACAACATGTAACGAGAGTATTCGTTGTTGGCGGTGTAAGTAGAGGCTAGCTTAAACCTGCCAAATTGTTCACTCCCCAAATCAAAGGATTCAATGTAATAATTATCTTCACTTCTGGTGAGCCAGTGAATCTTTCCACATGCAAGCACCTTTAACCGCAGGGTGAGTTTTTTTTTTTCCATTTATTTTAAATTTTATAATAAATGAATATTTAATAAATTTTAATTCATAATAAATAAAATACACTTTGTCCCTAATATATTTTCTAGGACGGTGTGACACGAAAATTAAGTAAAAGATTATTAAGTTGTTTGTGAGTGGAATAAAGGTGGTTAAATTTGTTTGTGAAACCTCAAAGATGTAGATTACGTGTATTGATCAGAAATATTTCCGTGGTATTTTTGTAGAGTTTTCTTTGAGCAATAGTTGAGGCAACTTCAGTCATAACCTTATGTGAAGGAAGTGATAAGTTGTCTTTCTTTTCGTGACCTCTTTACTCGAAGTGTTTTTGTAATTCACATATCTTTAGTGAATATTTTGCCCCAAGGCACTTCGCGAGATTATTAATTTATAATCTTGTGAAACTTTTATCCATTGTATTCTTTTCATTCCGCTGCCTTCTATTCGAAGTTGTAAGCACTTCAGTCACAACTTTATTCACAACTCTGAGTGTGAATCCGATACATTCAATTGATACCAAAGCCATACACTTGACATACTAAGTGGCATCGATCCTGCTACTCACAAGTGTTTGTTATAATGGATATTACAAGACATAGTACTTGAAGTGAAAATGTCTATTTTTCCACTAAACACAATATCTAAAAAATGATATCAGTTTAATCTTCCACGTATTCTCTTTACCCTATTTTTTTCCTTTGATTTTTCCCATTTAAAGTTGCCTTTGATATTTAAGTACCGTTTCCCTAGCCATCACAGTTCCAACACATCATTGTTTCTGATATGTACAAATTTCGGCCCAAAACCTAAAACAAAAATTGATTCTCATAAAAATAATATACATGGGCCTGGTGAGCCCAATAGCCCGATTAATAAAAGAAAACCAAATCAGATGATATCCGAACAAGAAAAAAAGGGGAAAAAATCCAAAGAATATTGTTCATCTAGATAGGGTTTTCTCTCAGAACTCGCCGCCATTCTCTCGCCTGTCATCTGGGCTTTCTGCTACGATAAAAGTTGGTGTCTCAAGATATTTTTTCTTTTTCCTTTTTCCGAAACGAATTTATTACACCATTGAAGTGGATTGTACGTATATTGAAGCCAATCTGTAGGTGTCGTCCCAAAAAGGTATAGTAGTATTATTTTGTATTTTGTTCTTGTTCATTTTTGTTTTAATTTGTGGTACTGAATTTATAATACGAATTTTTATATAAGATCTTCCCAGCAGCAATTTGACGTTCAAGCACATAATCATCTCTCTCAGTTTGAGCTTTCTTTTTCGTCGTCCCCAAGGTGAAGTTTAAGCATGCTTGTATTTATTTATATTCCGCAAATTTGGGTTCTTCTGTTTTATTTTGTGCTTTTTTCTTACTTTCATCGGCCAAATTGGATTTTCTGATATGAAATTGACTGTTGTAAGAGTGCTGCAGCATATTTGCTTCCTTGAAAACTTATTACTCCCTCCGTCCCACTAAATTTTCTATCTTTTTACCCATATTCTTTATCTCTATGCTGAAAGTATGGTGACAATTGAGCAGGACGGAGGGAGTACTTACCAAAACCTAAAATTTTCCAAATTAATTTAGGGCTAAAATTGATGAAATTTTAGGGTTTCCTATATTTGATGTCTTTCTTAACACTTTTGATACTTTTGATGTTATACTGTTTTTTGTTTTCGTTGACACAGGAGAGCTGCCCATTATTATGCTAAAATGGGCGAAGATTTGTTCACATATCTACCATCAGAAATCATATTAAATATCTTCTTGAGACTCCCTGCTCCAACCACTATGGCCTGCAAGTGTGTTTGTAAATCGTGGCTCAATCTACTCGTGACTTTGGAGTTTGTTGAATCCCATCTTTCTAAAGCAGTTAAGTGCTTGGCTGTGTTTCTCATGAGAGAAAACTCGAAACCATACAGAATCGTTGAATTTGAAGATGAGCATCGTTGGAATATGGTTCTCAACTTTGACCTCCCTTTTCACGAGTCATTGCATAGTTCAGCTAATGGTTTGCTCTTTATGTGCAACAGAGACTTACTTGATGATAGTGATCTTAGGGTTTTCAGAAGAGGCTTACCTGATGATGGTGATCTTATCCTGTGCAATCCAATCACTCGTGACTATATCACCATTCCTTCTCCTCTTCAACAGCGTCCCTCTAGACCTATTTCACGACTGGTGAGTTATGGATTTGGAGTTAGCAGAATGAGTTGCCAATATAAAGTGGTTCGCGTTTTGAATGAAAGATCACCATGAACACCTATGAGATCTGTCGAGTGCCAGATTTATACTGTTGGAACTGGATCGTGGAGAAGGATTCCCTCTACTAATGGGCCCTTGAGGTGTCACCCAAATGTAGTCGAGACATTTCTGAATGGAAATCTTCATTGGTTGGCACACGGTGACTCCTCCTTACAAATTTCTTGCCTTGATCTTGAAACGGAACTTTTTAGCGCCTTTTCTCCTCCTCCTCTTGATGATCATGAGATAATTAGGACACTTTCTGTTTTGCGGGATTGCCTATGTATGTGCCATCATTCATGGCATACTTCTGCTTGCGGGATTGATATTTGGTTTATGAAGGAATATGGTGATGAGAAATCTTGGACAAAGGAATTTGTGATCCGGACAGTTGATATTGACAATTTTGTAGAATATCTTTTTCCCATCAAAGTTTTCAAAGATGGTGACATTCTGATGAAATTGGGAAGCAGCAAACTACGATACTACTCCAGAAGCACCAAAACTATTAGATGATATGTCAAAAATCATAATTGTGAATAGCAAATCTTCGTTAAATAGACTAATGATATAATTTGGCATGCCTAGTTACTAATCCAATCAAGAAATTCCCAATTACTCCAATTTCCACATTTCTTAAATAAATCCTTAATTACTACTCGTATCTACATAATCTTTGTAAGGAAAATAGTCATGATTAATAATTTCCTAATTAATAAATGTTATATTTGTGTATCACCCCCCACTAGAACATTATATAAATAAGCTACCAATTATTAGTCAAATAAAGTCACATTGCTCACAATAAACAATGTCTTCTCCAATTGCTTCAACTCTTATTCTATTTTTCATACTCTCAATCTTACTCATAAGTATCTCAACAACCACCGCAATCTCTTCATCATCTCCATTAATCGAGAAAGCTTGCTCCACTACTAGAATGAATATCAACCTCAAGTTGTGTAAGCAAGTTCTTCTGTCCCAACCAAAGGTGGCTTCAGCAAAAAATTTATTTGACCTATCGGTTGCAATCATAGAATCGGGAATTTCAAGATCGACAGATACGCTCACATATATGGAAGGTTTGCTCAAGAAGAGTAGCATAGATCCCAATTTAAAGAATGCCATCCAAGATTGCAAGCTTGCATATAATGCGGTTATAGGATCGTTATCTAGTTCTTTGAGTGAAATTAAAATAAAAGAATATCAAACGGCAACTTATGATCTTCTTATTGCTAGTACGGATAATATTCAAACATGTGCTTCGAAAAGAATTAAGGACAAAATTATTTCAAGTGGGAATAATGTTGTGCCAATATTTGGGTTGTCTGCATTGGAGGTTGTTGAGATCCTGTCGCGGTAATTCCTTTTTTATTAATGATTGTAATATTTGCAGTTGTTCTTGTTTATTAAAGATAGATGGATGCAAAAAGCAAGAACATATAAATATTTTAGTGCAACAAATATTGTACACAATAAAAGTTTTAAGTTGTTCTTGAAGTTTTGCTTGAAATTAAACATATAGTTACTTTAATAGATAAAGAATACATTGAAGAACAAACCTTTATGGGTTTGCAATTGTAGGACAATATTTAAAAAAATTGGCATTTAAAGGACAAATTTAAGCTTGATTGGGCCAAATTATAAATTATTCTTAGCTCGGTGCCTACGTAGAGTTTACATAAGCAAAGAAAATGAATTTGTCGGGCATTATCATGATATAAAATCAAAATTTATATCGCATTTTGTGCAATATTTAACTTAATCTTTTACCCATTTATGAGATTAATTTGGTCATATTTTGAAACTAGACAATATGGAGAATATTCTACTTTTGAATTTAAATGTTATGTATCAGTTTAGTTACATTTACCTTACTTTAAATATTTAATTTTGTATATTCTTTTTGTACAGTATTGAATTTCGCTTCCAGTTAATCAAGTTGAGTACATGTGTACTTGCTAAATAATTTTTGTTGGCTATATTGGAGGTTTAAGAATATTATTTGATTTGTATTGATTACGAGACTGCAAAAGTTAATACTATATCGAGCCACATAGTCATCAAGCTGCATAAATCACGCACTGTGGAAAAAATATGTAATTTGGTCCAATCGGACTTAAATTTGACCTTCAATTACCAATTTTTTTAAACAATGTCCTTCAATTGTCAAATTTTTTAAATACTGTCCTACAATTGCAAACTCATAAAATTTTATCCTTCTATTGCAACTTGCCCAAAGTTACGGGCCTAAAAAAACTCTTTACTCTTACAAGTTTACTCAGCATGGATATTTCCAAAGTGAAGGATGGCTTGGAAGATTGCAAATGGACACATATGCAATTAGAGTAACTTTCAATGATGTCTTGAAGCGTAGGGTAAGATCAACCTCACTCAAATTCACCTCGTTAATAACTTTTCCACTTGACACACAAAATAATCAACCTCGGGCTCTGTCTCTCCACGTCCTCATCATGGAATTTAAACTCGAAACATTTAAATACATTTTTCGTAATATTGAATATAATAATATAATAACCCTTTAAATGTTGAGATATTTTCTAGAATTTTGTCAAACGCCGAGATACTTTAAAATAGGGTAATTTTAAACAAGACCCCAATTTTCTCTCTATAGCCTTTATTTATTAAATTAATAAAATTGATAATGAATGTACTTATTTATCCCTATACCCTCAAAAAGAATTACAACAGAATAAATCCTAAAAAATATAGATTAGCCCCCCACTAACAAGTATCTTCATAAACAACCTTTCAAAAATGATAGATCTAGGGTTTGTAGAGATAGCAGAAAATAACAATAATGCGACGATACAAGGATTTACGTGGTTCGATCAATGTGATCTACGTCCACGGGAGAGAATATCTAGTCTTTATTGCTTGAGAGTACAATGAGTATTTGAACGTGTTTACACCTCTAATCTAGCATCTATATATAGGCCTTGAATCGAGCCCTAACCCTACTAGGATTCTTCGTATATATCCGAATCTCCTTCATAATAGAATTCCTCCTTCTCTAGGATAAGACTTCATTACTTGGTCTTCAAGGCAATTAATAATTCGTCTGGGCCGAGGTCCTTGGGCCGAGCTCAACGTACAAGCCCAATTAGGTTGGGCCTCGGATCAGGCCCAAGAAGAGGCCGGTACTATCACATCCCCCCCAAAAAAGAGGAAAGAAGTCGAAATGCCGACCTGAACAATCGCACACATCAGCGTTGTCCCGGCCTGATTCAGCGGTTCCATCACCCGAGCTCGAGCTGGGGATGGCTAAATCCCAAAAGTTAGTTTATTTGAGTACTCACGCGGATCCGGGTCACGATGTAGTCGGGTTGATCCGGGTCCCGCTGCAATTGTATTCGGATGGAGGGAAAGTTTGGGGACTTTTTTGAAAATATTTTGGAGAGACGGTTCACATTCCGAAAAAGCTGCCATGTGACACGTGTGACACGTCTAGCGGCGGGATTCAAGTAGTCACTACGGGGCTTCCCATAACCTATCATTCTAATTCGCCATTACAGCAAAAGATTAACTTCCAGAAAATCTGCTCCTCCCCCAATTTCCACTCAAAAGATTTCAGTCGAACCGTACCGCCGTGCCGCCGGTTCCACATCTGTTCTTTATTTTCATCTGTGAACTCCCGTCCGGCCGACTACCTTAATTAACAAGTAAGTATGGCTTCCCATTCTCGCGTCTCTCATTCTAGTAGCGATAGCGAGTGTCCTCCGGCCGATTCCACCGGCGGAATGGTCAATTTTAGAATTTTTTCGCTAGGTTCCCCTACCCCGACCGTTGCGGCGTTATCTGTACCCCGCCGCGTAGAGGGGAAAGTAGCTGAGTACTCTTCCATCCTAGACGAGTCTAGGATAAAATTTCTTGCCAAATCTTACAATTTCCCCCTAGACGCTGACCTCATAGAGCCTCGTCCGGAGGATAGGGCATGCTCGCCTCCTATGGGGTTTTGCACGATTTACGAGGACAGCCTGCACTCCGGTCTTCGTCTACCTCTGCCGGCACCCTTTGCCGAACTTCAAAGGAAGCTCGGATTAGCTTTGGGGCAGATAACCCCGAACGCCTTTAGACAATTTTCCGACCTAGGTGTGGTTGCTATCCGGCACAATTACCCGTTGTCTGCCGAGCTCATCCACGAGCTCTTCGCCTTCAAAGCATCCGCGGGCTGGTACTATGCCACTGCTCGCACTGAGTTTAAGGGGAGAACCCTGAACAAGGTGGAGAAGTGGCATAGGAAATTCTTTTTCTGTCGACATGAGAGCCTAGTCGAGATGGTCTGGAGGTTGGGCAAGCCTCGCGCTTGGGTGACAAACGAGGTGGACGAGGGCTTGGGGAGTGTCGCTAGGGCGATAGCGAGCTGTGGGCCGTTCGAGGATAGCTACCACGAAGACTCGCTAGCTGAAGCGGGGTTGAGCCCGTTTGAGCCCCAAAATATGGTGCATCCTGCAACGGGTGAGGCCCCGCTAGTGCTGTTAGGATTGGTTTGATTGTTGAAGCGTTGCCTAACCCTGCTACTTGCTTTGCCTTTGCAGTGAAGTTCGGGAAGCGGGGACCTGATGCCAAGGCCGCAGCTCGCGGGGGAAAGAGGCCAAGGTCGTCAGGACAGTCTGCGTCGTCCGACCAGAGCCAGCTCGGAAGAGCCTCCGACTTGGGTCGGCCAACCGAGGTGGCTGTGCCCGTAGCCACGGGCGCTCTCTCCCCTTCCGCCAGCCCATCCCGCAAAAAAGCTAGGGTCAACGTGGAGATCGTTGACATTTCGGGCAGTGACGCGAGCCCGTTTGCTCCAGCTCGGCTGGGGAATTTGCCCTTTCCCGAGGTAGAGATTTGTTAGCTATTTTTCTGTACTTCTTGCTTGCGTGTAGCTAACTGTATTCCTTCTTGCAGGGCATTGATATGTTCACGGCCTGGTTGAAGAGTAGCATCGGGGAGATGTCAGCGAAGCACGAGGACGAAAAGAGTCGGTACTCGGAAAAGCTGATGTCGACCACGGCCCGGCTGAAGAAGGCTGAGGAAGAGTTGGCCAAGTCCCGGGAGGAGGTAAATGCCACCAAATCCGAGCTGGCAGAGGAAGCTCGGAAGAGATTTGACGCCGAGCTGAATGCCGAGGAAGCTCGCCGGAGGTTTGAGGCCGAGATGAGTGCGGCCAAGGAGAGGGAGGCGAAGCTGGCGGCTTGTCAAGGCGAGGCCTTGCGGGCTTATACGAAGAGGTTGCTCTTGTCGGATAGCTTCTCCGGCCTGGCCAATGACTTGGATGGGCTTATCAATGGAAGCCACGCCCTAAGTGCTTTGGAGGCCGCCGCCAGTGATTTCCCCGACTTGGACGTCTCCAAGTATGGCTACGAGCGCCTGGAGGACGAGGCCCTCTTCTCCGAGTACGTCAAAGTGATCCGGCGTCATCTCGGCCAGCTGCCCATTTTGGACGCCCTTGCCAGCTCGTCCGTGCTTCTATCTGCCGAGCAGATTGCTGCCTGCTCGGCAGATCGGGACCCTGCCCTCGACGCAGCCTTCGACGCTCTTCCCGCCGAGGAAGGAGAGGGCAAGGAGGAAGAGGAGCGCGAGGCTTCGGCTGGCGAAGAGGATCCCAAGAATGCAGGCGTTGACGGTTTCTCTCAGGGCCCTCCCTCCGGGCAGCCACCTCTTCAAGACAAGGAGGTGGACGCTCCTTAGAATTTTTTTTTTTTTTTTTTTTTTTGTAACCATGTACTTGGACCGTTTTTTTGAATAAACGAATTTCGCACATCATCTGTGTAGATTTCTGATATCCCTGGTATAGCTTCTCTATACAAGCAAATAAGTCTCCTTTCTCAAGATCTATCTGAACAACGGTCTCTAGCTTGGTTATGGATGGAGAAATGTCGCCGAGCTGAGGCGCTTTTTGACGAAAAGTGTGCGCTGTTGAGGTTTAAAGAATCCGAGCTGGGGGAATGGCAGGTCAAGTTCGAGTCGCTCTGCGCGGAGGCTGAGATCAAACAGGTCGCTTCTCAAGAGCACGCAGATTTACTTCAGGCCAAGCTGCTTCATGCGGAGGAAGAGTTGGAAGTAGCCCGAGGTAGGGCTGGGCGCGTGCTGGAGGACCATGAGAGGATCGTTGAGGAGCATGCCGAATACGAGGATATCATCCGCCGCAACGGTGGTATTACCATCTCCGAGGCGGAACTGAAGACGAAGGAGCTGCTGGAACAGTATCTCGAATTGAAAACAGCATGCGGTCCCGAGTCTTTTGAGCTTCAAGGGGCTTTTCAGATGCTCAAGGAAAGCGCGAGCTTGTATAAATGCGTGCTATCCCGCCGGCCGAAACTGCGTGCCTTCCTGTCCAACATTGCGGATGGGTCTGCTCCGTCGTCTTCCCGGACTATGCCTGCTCGCGAGGCTAGAGTTGCTCCTCGTGGACGTCAGGCCGGACCGGGCCGCGGTGGCCGGTCCGCGGGGCGGAGTTCAGCGACGTCGCGAGGTCGTAGTTTTTCCTCTGGAAGGAATCGAGGTCGGGGACGAGGTCGCATATCCATCGACGACCTTCTGGGATACACTTCCTTCGAAGACCGATGGCTCAACTTCAGTAGGCCAAATCCTCCTCCGTAGAGTAGCTCGCTTTTTCCTGTAATTTATGTATATACAACGTTGTAATTAGTCAATTACGAAGTAATATATATTGTCTATTATGGACTTCCTGTTTTTCGGGAAGGTTTCTTCCTTGTATTCGTGCTCTTCTTTTCTTTTTTTTTTTTGTTTTTTTGGAGGGAGTCTAACTCGGACCTCTTCGTGTGATAAGGGAACCTTGGTTCAGACCTCGTGTTATGATTTTCACGGGGGAACTTGGTTCTGACCCCGGCTGAGAAAACTTTATCCTTTGGAGGGAGTTTAACTCGGACCTTGTCGGATCTTCCCTTTTGAGGGAGACGAGCTCGGACCTCAAAAAGGGGTTTTCTTATGCGCATTTCTTAGAATATAATTACCCCATATCGGATCATTATTGACCTCGGAAGTGAACCTTAGTTCGTCCTTATGAGGGGATTTGTCTTTGGATACTTCGTATAAGCAAATTAAAAGACACGAGAATATGCAAAACGAAAAGAAACTTTATTAAAGGAAAAGCGAAGCAAATTTTGACGAGCTCGTAAAAACAAAACATTATTACTTAAAAAAGAAAAGAAAAGACGAAAAAACTTAAGACTCTAAATGCAAGACTCTGCTGCTTATACGAAGAACCTTTTTAGGTGGGCGATGTGCCACGTTCTGGGTATCAGCTCGCCCGAAAGGTAGGCGATTTTGTAGGCTCCTTTGCCGAGGACTTCGTGCATTCTGTAGGGCCCTTCCCATGTGGCTTCAAGTTTGCCGAGCTTCTCCGAATGGCTTACTTCATTGTTTCTAAGCACAAGATCACCGACCTGGAACTGCTGGGGTTTGACCCTTTGATTATAATATCGGGTCATCTGCTGTTTATACCGAGCTTCTTTTATGCTGGCTAGTTCCCGCTTCTCTTCGAGTAAATCTAGGTCGGTTCGGCGCTGCTCTTCATTGGCTTCCGCTGAGAAGTTGATAGTGCGGGGGCTTGGTGCCCCGATCTCTACGGGTATGACCGCTTCTGTTCCGTATACTAAACGGTACGGGGTTTCTCCCGTTGGAGTTCTGGGTGTAGTACCATATGACGTTTTGGAGGTTGTAGATCCATTCCGTTTTGTCCTTCTCTAAGCGGGCCTTGAGTCCGTTCACTATTGTTCTGTTGGTGACTTCGGTCTGGCCATTAGTTTGAGGTCGGTTGACCGAGGTGAAATTTTGCTGGATATTGAGTCCTTCACAAAATTCTTGGAATGCTCTGCTCGTGAATTGCGTCCCGTTGTCCGAGATGAGGACTCTTGGAACTCCAAACCGGCACACAATGTTCTTCCAAACGAAGTCGACGGCTTTTTCACTTGTGACTTTTGTGGAAGGTTCGGCTTCGACCCACTTGGTAAAGTAGTCGACGGCGACTATTAAAAATCGTTTTTGTTTTGGGGCCGGGTAGAACGGCCCCACGATGTCAATGCCCCACTCCACAAATGGCCACGGGCTCTGTATAGTGGAGAGGTCGGTTTGGGGTACCCTTGTCACCTTGGCATGCAGCTGGCATTTCAGGCATTTCTTCACGAATTCTTCCGTGTCTTTTACCATTGTTGGCCAATAGTACCCCCACCGCATGATTTTCTGAGCTAGCATCCGAGCTCCGATGTGGCTTCCGCACGACCCGGTGTGCACTTCATTTAGTGCGTAGTCCGCTTCCCTTGGTCCCACACACTTTAGGAGAGGCTGTAAGTATGACTTTCGATAAAGGATTCCTCCTTCGAGGACGTACTGCGTGGATTTAGCTAGGATTTTCCGGGCTTCCGCTTTGTCCTCAGGGATCTCCCCGCTCTCCAAATATCTCTTTAGGGGGGTCATCCAATTCGGGTCGTCTTCCTCGATTGCGTTGACTTCCGCCTCTTCTATACTTCGATTCCGAACTTCTTCTATTAGAGTTGAGCCGGTTGAGTTCACCAGCTTACTTAGCTCGTCAGCTCGGGTATTTTGGCTTCGGGGAATGCGAACTATCCTGAAGAACTGGAAGGATTGTTCTAGGAGCTTGACTTTCTCCAGGTATTTCTTCAGCTTCTCACTCCTTGCTTTATACTTTCCTAGCACGTGGTTGACCACTACTTGGGAATCACAATAGGTTTGGATAGCTCGTACCTGGAGTGTTTGGGCAAGACGTAGTCCGACAATGAGGGCTTCATATTCCACTTCGTTGTTCGTAGTGGGGAACTCGAATCGCAGCGAGTATGTTAACTCCTTTTTTTCCGGGCTGATCAGGAGTATGCCAGCTCCGCTCCCTTTCTTTCTCGAGGCTCCATCCACGTACATCTCCCAGCAGTCTGGGGGAGTCTTCTCCAGTATTTCTTGGAGTTCGGCTTTGGCCTCGGCCTCTTTTGGCTTATTCACGACGTTGTATTGAGCTTCTGCGAGGAAGTCTGCTAAAGCTTGGCCTTTTATAGCTCAGCGGGGGACGAATGATATGGAATGCTCTCCGAGCTCGATTGCCCATTTTGCGATCCTTCCTGAAGCTTCCGGTTTAGTAAGGACTTGCCAGAGTGGTAGGTCGGTCAAAACTTGTATTGGGTGAGCTTGGAAATAAGGTTTTAGGCGCCGAGCTGCATTTACCAGGGCTAGAGCGAACTTCTCGAGGGGCTGATATCTTGTCTCTGGATCTTTCAGGACTCTGCTGACGAAGTACACAGGTAGCTGCCGATCTCCTTCATCTCGGACCAACACTGCGCTTATTGCTTCCTCCAACGCTGCGAGGTATAGGGATAGGGATTCTTCCTTTTTGGGGACTGAGAAAGTTGGTAAGTCTCCAAGGTGGCGCTTTAGCTCGTCGAAAGCTAGTTCGTGCTCCGGTCCCCATCCAAACTTTGGTGCCTCCTTGAGGATTTTGAAGAACGGAAGTTGTTTCTCGGCGGCTTTTGAGAGGAAACGGCTTAGCGCGGTTATGCAGCCTGTCAACTTATGTACGTCGCGAATAGTTCGGGGTACCCTCATTTCCTGGACGGCTCTGATTTTCAACGGGTTGGCTTTGAGTCCTTCCGGCGAGATCCAGCACCCTAGGAATTTCCCAGATCGCACGTTGAAAGTGCACTTCTTGGGGTTCAGCTTGAGGTTTGCCTGCCTTAGCACGTCAAGTGTCGTTCGTAGATCGACCACCGCTGAAGCTTTTTCCTTGCTTTTGACGACAATGTCGTCTACATACACTTCGACGATCTCGCCAATGTGATCTCGGAAGAGGAAGTCGACCATCCGTTAGTAAGTCGATCTGGCGTTCTTCAACCCGAAGGGCATGTATTTGAATGCGAAGACCCCAAAGCTCGTGGCGAAAGCTGTCATGATCGCATCTTCCTCATCCATCAGGACTTGATAGTATCCCTTGTAAAGGTCAAGAAAGCTGAATACCTCGTATCCTACTAAGGATTCGATCTTCTCGTCGATGTTGGGGAGGGGGCAGCAGTCCTTTGGGCAAGCTTTATTGAGGTCGGTATAATCCACACACATCCTCCATTCCCCTCCTTCTTTCTTGACTACCACCGGGTTAGATAGCCAAATTGGGTACTTGACCTCGAATAGCAGCCCTGCTTTCAGCCATTGTTGCACCTCATCATAGATGACCTGGTTCCGCTCGGCAGCAAACGTTCTTCTCTTTTGCTTTACTGGGGTGGAGCTCGGGTCGATGTTGAGCTTATGTGTAATGATGTCCGAGGACACCCCCATCATGTCAGTTGGCGACCAAGCAAAGACGTCTTGATATTCCTTAAGGAGCTGGATTATCTGCAGGCGGGTTTGGGGTCCCCCTGCAAAGCCGACCTTGACAAATTTGGCAGGGTCTTCTTCGGATAATGGGACTTGTTCCGCCGAGGTGTCTGAAATCGTTGTCGCCTCTTCCAACTCCTCGGGATACTTTGATTGCTATTCTTGCGGTTGACCTCGAAGGGCAACTTGCATGCACTCTTTGGCCTTTTTCTGGTCGCCTCGGACAGTTAGGATTCCACCTGAGGTCGGGATCTTTAGTAACAAGTGGTATGGCGAGATAATGGCTCGGACCGCATTCAGCCAATCTCGACCTAATATGATGTTGTACGGGGAGTTCGCTTTGACCACGTAGAAGTGGATTAGCTTGTTGACGCTGGTTGGCGGGCTGCCGATGGCGACGTCAAGCGCGATGATCCCTTCAGGTCGTGTCTCATGCTGTGTGAAACTCTTGAGGGGCAGGGGCGCGGAGTTAACCCGAGCTGGGTCGAGTCCCATCCTATCCAAGCAATGTTGGAAGATGATACTGACGCTGGCCCCACTATCAACAAATACGCGGTGGACAATCTTATTGGCCACTCCGACCTGTATTACCAGGGCGTCATTATGGGGCGTTGCTGTAGGTATAGGATCGTCCTCGGAAAAGGTGACTGTTTCACCTTTCTTGAACCTCTTTTTTGTCTGTTCCTCTTCCGATGGAATTGGTGGTCTGCGAGCTTCAAACCTCAGCTTAGTTTTTGTCGTGCCAAGGGTTAGTCCGGAGATTGTTGACACCACCCCGTCGTACTGTGGCACGCCGCTCTGAGGGTCGTCATCCTCCTCATCATGATTGGTTTTAGCTCGCTTATTATCGGGAGCGCAGCGGCCCTGTCCGCCCTTTCGCTTCCCCCTTATGTTTTTCCTTCCCTCGGCCTCGTACTTCTTCAGAGCTCCTTCTTGGGCTAACCTCTCTATTTCCACTGCGAGGTCGCGACAGTCTTCTGTGTAGTGCCCGTGGTCGTCGTGGAAGGAGCAGTGTTTGTTTTTATCTCGAGGTTTTGACCCCGACATAGGGTGTGGTCTTGTGAACCAGTCCTCATGAAGTGCGAAGATCTCCGCATTTGTTTTCACAAAAGGAGGTCGCTGAGGGGGCTCCGACCCCGGCCGTGGTCCGAGCCGGGACTGGATAGGTCCAGGTCCGAGCCGACATTAGATAGGTCCCCGCTGAAGGCGTTCGTGGGCACTTCTCCAATCACGATCATTCCGGCCCCGATCACCTTCAGGCCTCTTCTTCTCTGTTTCCTCCCGCTTCAATCGGTCCGCATCTTGGCTGTCCGCGAACTGGTATACGATTCTCCACATCTCCTGGGCCGTCTCGGGCTTCTGTTTAGCGAGCTCCTGGTTCAGGGACCCAGGAGCGACCCCATTTCGAAAAGCCGAGATGAGGAAAACATCGTCGATTTTATCGACTTTCAAGCTTTCTTGCATAAATCGGGAGGCGTACTCCCTTATGGTCTCTCTGTCTTTTTGCTTCACGGACAGGAGGTAGGCCGTGTCTCGGTGAGCTTGGACTTTCATAAGGAATCTTTGTTTAAAGATTCCTTCGAGGTAGACCCAGGACCCTATACTGCCAGTCGGCAGGCCGTCGAACCAAGCTCGGGCGTAGTCGACCAGCATCTCAGGGAACAACTTGCACATATGCTCTTCTGTGAGGCCCTGGTTGCGCATGCTGTACTTGAACCGCGTCAAGAAATTGAGGGGGTCCTCCAACCCATTGTAGGGTGGTATGTTGGGCAACTTGTACGCCGCGGGAAGCTTGGCATCAAGCAGCTCGTCGGTGAACGGGCTGACGAGTCGGGCTGATCTTTCCTCACGTCGGTGTCGGTTTGCCTTAGGGCTATAACTTCTGGAATAGCTCGGACTTCGGTCCCTGCCTGGACTACGATGTCGCCTTGGGAGATGGTGTTGCTTGGGACTCCGACGTGGGCTGGAGCTCCGGCGGCGGAGTGGGCTTCGCCGGGTGTCGCGCTTTCTCCTCAGCTCGGGCTCCTGCGTCTTGGAATGATGTGGAGTTTTGGGTATAGACTTTCGTGTGGAACTCTCCCTAGCCTCGGATATTGGGGGCATCCGAGCTGTTGTGAGGAAGCGCTTGAAGCTCTCCTTATTCGCTCTAGCGAATTCAGTCGCGGCATAGGTAGTGGCGAGGTCGAAGTCGTCGAGAAAATCCTCTCCTTTCGATCCTGATTTCTGTGGACCCTTCTGAGGGATGTCTTCCAGCGCGGGCATCCCTTTGAACGGATCCTCTTCTATAGGGTTATTGCCGTGCCCCTCCTTTGGGACCGAATTGTCTTTTTGGCGATTGCCCTTGTTTGTGGGGCGACTTTCTGCTTCGTTGGGATTCCCACGTTGGCTTTGGTCCTCCCGCACGTTTTGTGATCGCGTTACCGTCATAGTTCTGCTACCAAAGAACCGTCGATCGAATTCCCACAGACGGCGCCAATGATAGATCTAGGGTTTGTAGAGATAGCAGAAAATAACAATAATGCGACGACACAAGGATTTACGTGGTTCGATCAATGTGATCTACGTCCACGGGAGAGAATATCTAGTCTTTATTGCTTGACAGTACAATGAGTATTTGAACGTGTTTACACCTCTAATATAGCATCTATATATAGGCCTTGAATCGAGCCCTAACCCTACTAGGATTCTTCGTATATATCCGAATCTCCTTCATAATAAAATTCCTCCTTCTCTAGGATAAGACTTCATTACTTGGTCTTCAATGCAATTAATAATTCGTCTGGGCCGAGGTCCTTGGGCCGAGCTCAACGTACAGGCCCAATTAGGTTGGGCCTCAGATCAGGCCCAAGAAGAGGTTGGTACTATAAAAAAAAGTGTCGTTTACCTCATGAAGTTTTGAAGAATTAATTCTTTCTATATTAAACAAAGATAATTTGAATAAAACATTTCTATAAGAAAAGGAAAACGTTGGTTACAGAAAACACAACCCTCCAAATTTAGACATATTTTTTTGGACTTTCGGCAAAGTGTTTAGAGCACCCACAACAGTGGGCTCCGAAGCCCTAGGGCTAATGGTATTTTGGTGGGGTCCCAATGATTGATAGCCCGGGCTTGAAATTTTCACTATGGTGAAGTCCGACCCCTAGGGCTATGCAATGATTGATTTTTTTTTTAATTAACTTTTCTATTTTTTATGACAATAAAAATAATAAAATACGACCTTGTATTGAAACATTGGAAAATTACAATACAATTCATACAAATTAAAAACTACAAATTAAATACTAGAAATTAAAAAATACAAATTAAAAAGTACAAATTAAAAACAACAAATTAAAAACACGAAATTAAAAATTACATATTAACATCCGGAAACCCGTATTTTTGCTTGAGAAATGCGCACACTTCACGGTGGCGCATCAATTGTTCCGGGTCCATTTCGCTTGTTTTTCTCGTGTAGATGTCGTAGGCCTGCTTAAATTCCTGATTAGCTACCATTTGGACCATACGCTCCTGGATGCCGCCCATTGTTTGCACGGCCGCCGCCTTCGGATTGACTTTTCCCTTTCCCTTCTTCGCCGCCTTTATGCCGGTCGGGCGGGCTAGCATCGACGAGGCCTCGTTTGCAGATGCGGAGTTGCTGGAATGACTTGTGTAGCCACCATCTTCACTAGTCTTGGAGCGCTTCAATTGGGTCTTTTTATCCGGATTGCAGAAGGAGGGAATATCCTTCACGACCTCTCACGCCTTCCGATGGATGAAATGTTTGCCACGGGTTGCATGATAACCATCGGCGGCTAGCTTGTAGAGGTCGTGGTCGCTCCGCCCACTAGCATTTTCTCTCTCGAAGTTGATGTATTGCTCGTTGAATTTCACAATTTCGGTCTTGGCGCGTTTCCACGCCGACCGAATGGCTTCTACACCACGAGGTGGTTGAGGAGCTATGAACTGGTTGAATTTGTCGGCAATTCTCTCCCAAAATTTATCAAGCTTTTGATAATTTGCATTTACCGCATCAAGCCCGATATCAACATAGCACTTGGCAACCCACTCAATTTCATCCGGCGTGTAGTTCCCGCTTCGAGCTCCGTAGTTCATTTCCGCAACCTTTCCTTTTCCCTTGCCTTTGGCCGGTGCCTTTTTCTTGGCCGCGGCCTTTCCCTTTCTGCGACGTGGCTCCGACTCCGGCTCCGGCTCCTCCTCGTTTTCCTCAATCTCTTCTTCATCCTCATCAGGGACATGGTCGTCCTCGTCATTGAGGTTGATTCCTCTAAACTGGCGATATGCAGACGGAGGTGTCTGGAAAGATTGGTAGCCACCAGGCGGCGACGAGAATTGCTGGAATGCACCCGACAGCGGCGGCGAGTGACTGAAGTGGCTGAAGCCCGGTGATTGCGAGTACTGCCCAAATCCAGGCGAGGAGTACTGTGGATATCCAGTAGGTTGCTGGGTTGAAAACGACGGACTATTACCGGTGAATAATTGTCGTGAGGGAATTGGATTGGGCGATTGGGAAGAGGGAGGAGGGTTTTGTGGACAATTTTTGGAGAACCACTCAATGAATTCATCATCTCCCATTTTTTATGAAAAAAATAAAATTATAAGAGAATGTAATTGGAATGTAGAAATGAGAATGAAGAATGAGAAGGTGTGAATGTTTGAGAGGAGATAGATGACATATTTATAGCAAAAAAACTCAAATAGCCGTTTGTTACCGTTATTACCTTTTTTAAAAAAAAATTTACAAATCAGAATTTAAAAAAAAAAAAAAAGAAACAGAAAATGGGAGGAGGCGACGCGTGTCCCTCCTCCTCCTCCTTGCGCCCGGGCTTCAGCAGCTTCGCCCGGGCTACGCCAAGCCCGTTGGAGATGCTCTTATACTAACATTTTGGAATATTATCCTTTTTTTCTCTAACCTCTAATATACACAATATTTCGGCCGAAATATTAAACGAAAAATGATGCTCCATAATATATGGGCCTGTCGAATTCTTTAACAATTTGTTGGCCCAAAGAATACTAACTTCTCTATAGTGCAACACGACCCATTTGACCCGACCCGTTTGACTTGGATTTGACCAAATCAAATTCCTCTTTAACCAATTTTTTCTTTTTTAAATTTCCAGTTTTATTTTTTTTTCTTCTTCTTTTATGATCAAGATTCGAGCGAGCCGAAAAAGTCCAAATTATTGTCCATCGATTATCCTTATTTTAGTAATCGGAGCGAAGATGGAGCCGTAAAATCGGAACCGAAGGCTCCATCAAAACAAAAAATCTGAAAATTAAAAAAAAAAAAACTGAAAATATAATTAAAAAATATAAAAATGAAAGGCTCCAAGCTCGTGAACCTCACGCGCAGGTCAAATGGGCGCGTGGCGGATTGGGTCAGGTCGGGGCAGTGACCCATTTCCACGGTGCTACATCTGCACCAGAGACCTACCCCTAATTAAATCAAGCAAAAAAAACGAGTGTCATTAATTCTCAACAAAAAGAAAAAAAAGATTAATCTACGAAATTCTCAAATCTGGAAAGAGATATTTAACTCAACCTTCCCCAAATTTCAGCAGTTTTGTGCTTCAATTTACATAGCCTTCAAATTTTATGGAAATGGCGGTGAAAAATTCAATGGAAACTTCGACGCACAATGCTCTCATTCTTCTTTCCCCAAATTCACACAACATCACCGATTTCAATTCCTCCTTCAACCATCTCAATACCCTCCTTTCCTCCTCTGCTCCATTGTCGTGCAGCCTTAATCCCACCGAAGTTGCACACAAGGTGTTTGGGAAAATTCCCAAACCAAAACTGAGCTTCTCATCTTCCTCAGTTTCGAATCAGGAGCTCATACAAAACCCACAGAAACATAATTGGTTCAAGCCTGCCGCTAGAGGGTCGCCAGCTGCCAAAGCTCTGTTCAAGAATCTCTCCACTCTCGAACGGGCTCTCACTGGTGCTGCTGCCGGTGGAATCGCCGGCGCATTTACTTATGTTTGTCTTCACCCTCTCGATACGGTCAAAACCAAGCTGCAGACGAAAGGGGCATCGGAGATTTACAAAGGTGCATTTGATGTTATTGTTAAGACCTTCCAAAGTAGGGGGATTCTGGGATTCTACAGTGGGGTTTCCGCGGTTATTGTCGGCTCGACTTTCTCATCGGCAGTTTATTTCGGGACGTGTGAGTTTGGGAAGTCGTTTCTGTCGAAATGTGGCAGCTTTCCGCCGCTGTTGATCCCTCCAACAGCTGGAGCAATGGGGAACATTGTGTCGTCTGCTATCATGGTGCCGAAGGAATTGATCACTCAGAGGATGCAGGCGGGCGCCACGGGGCGGTCGTGGGAGGTTTTGTTGAGGATTTTGGAGAAAGATGGAATCTTGGGATTGTATGCTGGATATAGTGCCACATTGCTTAGGAATCTGCCTGCCGGTGTTCTGAGTTATTCCTCGTTCGAGTATTTGAAAGCTGCGGTCTTGATGGAGACGAAACAGGCAAATTTGGAGCCGTATCAGAGTGTTAGCTGTGGGGCATTGGCCGGGGCTATATCCGCCTCTTTGACGACTCCGTTGGATGTAGTGAAGACGAGGTTGATGACACAAACTCATGGGGAGGCCGTGAATAAGGTTGCTGCTGCCATGTATTCTGGAGTGAGAGATACAGTGAAGCAGATACTTAAGGAAGAAGGGTGGGTTGGATTCACTCATGGGATGGGGCCACGAGTTTTCTATAGTGCATGCTTCTCGGCTATAGGGTACTTTGCCTTCGAGACAGCTCGTCTCACGATTTTGAATCAGTATATAAAGGGGAAGGAGCTTGAACTTGCTGCAGTTCCTACTGCTGCAGAAGTCGACCAAAGCGGGTGAGACTTGAGGTAAGGCTTGTTTGGCAATCTATGTGTGATTAAACATGTTAAATGGTTAGTTTGCGTAACTACCAAACTCGATCGAATTGGTTGAAAATGAGGGTGCATTGCTTCATGTGATCTAACCTTCTAATCTTTCAGTCTTTTGGTGGGGCTGATGGTATTTGATTCACCTCAACTAGATTTGCTACTTGTTTTTCTTTACTTACATATGCAAAATGGTGATTTTTACTCATAATTACTGCTGTAGATTTGAAGCCTTGGCATGCTGAATAACATGTTGGTGTGTAGCCTTATGAATAACACTAAGATAATTTCTTGATACCATATGATACTTAGGGCTCGAAACATTCTATAGTTGCTTGCGAAAAGTGATGATGAACTTTTACTTTTTTTTTGTTGAATCTCTTGATCTTAGTTTGCAACTATACTAGTTCAATTGAAGATGAGATTTATTTCTAGAGGAACCAGTCACTGCTGAGCGAGGATTTTAAGGACGAGTACGTTGATATATCTAGGAACATGTTTGAATGAATGAGATTATATTTACCTATTTAAAAAGTGGGGCGTAATACAAAATTTAACCAATAAACAGAAGTCCAGGCGCTTGGCTCTGCCTCTGGTGCCTGTCTTTACTTTATCTGCATGCTTGATTGTTGAAGGTCTTGGCGCCCCCATCACAAATGATTGGTGTCTCTTAGAAGCCACAAAACACACACACATACACGTGTAAATATGTGATGTGTGATGTTTATAGATGAAATTTTGAGTTTTTCATTTTAGGTGACATAGGAAACTACGGCTGTTTGGCTATATATTTTTATGTTTAGTCTAACATGGTAATCAAAATTTATGTGCTGCATTGCTGTAAACCAATTTATCTAAGAAAAATTCGAAGAAAAATACACCACATTGAGACTATTTGCTTATACTTAATCTTGGAACTTTCTTTGAACTATATGAAGGAATGCTTCGACTCAAGAATACAGAATGCTAGAGCCTAGAACTAGATAGTGATGATGAATTCGGAATAGTTATTTGCTTATTGGCGTTAGGATTAGTCCAATATAATTAAATTATTTACTTTAATTTATATTTGAGGTTGATAATATGTAAATGTCATGTCATTTATTCATTAAATAGCATGGCTGAGTAGCTAAGTAGGTGCTAAACTATGCGTTATATCAGCCTATTGGTGGAAGGACACTGCAAAGACAGTTGATTCTTTAGGAACTAATTGTTGAAAGCATTATGTTTTGGTGTCAAAATTAACGCTAACTTAAGTTGTGGCCGCATAAATGCTAATTAGGGTTTTGGCCGCCACTAAATGCCAACTAGGGTTGTGGCCGCATAAATGCTTAGGGTTTTGGCCGCCACTAAATGCCAACTAGGGTTGTGGCCGGCTGCGATAAAGCTAATTAGGGTTGTTGTCACTGCTAATTGCTAATTAAGGTTGTGGTCGGTCGCAATAAAAGCGAATTAGGATTGTATCCTTTGCTAAGTGCTAATTAGGGTTGAAATGCTAGTTATTAGGGATGTGAGCGGCGGCCAATTCCAGTCAAGGTCGATCGCAATCTAGAAAACTAGGTGAAAAAAAAATAAAAAAAATGAGCCATTAGCATGTGATGAAGACACGTTCACGGTTCCATTTTTAAACTTGTGGTTTCATTTTTTTATCAAGTCACTTGTCAATTGATTGAAGTTGAGAAAATTCTATATTAGATATTCAAATTTTAATATCTTTTTGATAATATATTAAACAATTCAAAGTTCGTATTTTTTTTCGTTCTCTATAATAGAGACCAAATTTGCCGTGTTTATACACACACTACAGTCTCTTTTTTCCTCTACATATTAGATCATTTTTCCTTAGTAAAATTCTCCATCTTTCTCTCTTTGCATATGGATCTAAGTAACTATTTTCTCAAATTCTCTAAATTTTTTGTCATCTCATGGTCATTATCTTAAACTAAATATACTCTTTTAAGTATTCTAATGTTTAAAACAGATTTCAACCTGACAGAACGGATTGCAAACCTATCTAGCTATATGTAAAATAGGTTGCTACTTAGCAATAGAGTAGCTCATGATGCTCTTAAAATAGAGCTAGAGGTTCTTTTAGGGTTTAGGGTTTTGCAATTTTAGGATAAATTTTTTCGGGCTTGTAAAAGTAGGACAATATCATCAAATTGTTGCATTTGTAGGACAATGCTAGGTCAGATTGAATTAAATTGCACGTGAGTCTCACATTTACCGCATCTGCTACTCTCATCTCCCAACTACTCTCTCTTCTTCTATTCTGCATTTCCATGAAATTGTTTTTCGCCGTTTACGATCCAAATCCACGCCGCCAGGGCCAATGAGAGAACTGGATCCCCTTTTTCGTGATCTTGGAGGAATCCGTCGGGAAATTCGACGACCTCACTGGAAAACACATGTGCTCCAGTCAAGCTTCAATCTCGATGGGTGCGAGGAGCCGATTGGGAGAAGTTCACCAACAAGAACATGATCCAAGCCGGTTCATCAACAACCTCGGCAAGGACCGCCGGTCACCACCGTGGTTCGCCAAGCTGCGCCACCCATCTTCCTCTTAACCTCACCTTCTCCTCCGCCCCTCTCTTCTAGAACCCGAAAGCCCCATCTTCAACCATTCAAAAATCAGGCGACCTCGCTGCTGTCTGAGTCGTCGCCACTGCCTCCACCATCAATAATCTCCATCGTTAATTACCACTATTTTCTTTCAAGTTTAGTTTTTATCTCTCTCACTCTGTTATAGTTTTTCGTTTTTTTATTTTTCATTTTCTGTTTAATCTTTATTGGAATGCTTGTGCTATGATAATCTTAAGGGTGTCATGTACTAATATCTCTTGGATCGGTGAAAATGCATTTCATATTTGTAGTTGTGCTCTACTCTCTGTTAGTTTGAGATCTCAAATTGGGGCCAAGTATGAAGCATCTGTGTACAGTCTCTCTCTCTCTCTCTCTCTCTCTCTCTCTCTCTCTATTTATTTTATTATATTTTAATTAAGTTTTTTATATAATAATTCCATGACATGTTTCTGGCTCCACTTGGAGGGGCATGTTGGACTAATGTGCACTTTAGCCCGATCGGGCTTAAAATTGTCCTACAAACGCAACAATTAGATGATATTGTCCTATTTTACAAGCCTGAAAAAATTTGTCCTAAAATTGCAAACACTAAAAGGTAGTGTCTTAAAAAAAACCTCTAGCTCTTAAAAATAGGGTGGATTGCATCAAAAGGTTGGTGTGTTCCACTCTAAGTGTAATTAAGGGTAATCAGAGTTCTAATTAGAATATTGTAACACAAGATGAATAGTACTTTTTCCGTTCCGCCCATTATATCTACATTTCGTTAAATGGATGTTCCACTCAATTTGTCAACTTCTCAATAAGGAAAGAATTATCTTTAATCTTTTTACCTTTATACTTAATCTTTATAAAAAAAAAGTAAGAACATCCACAAACCCTATGGCTTTCACTTTTTTAATATTTGTTGCACTTTTTTGGGGTCTCAATCATTGATAGTCCTACCCAAAAATTGTCTACAACGATTGAGTTTTTTACCTATGGCTCTCATTATTTGTATTTTTCTTTGTTTACAGAGTAAAAAAAATAAAAGGAAGGGGACGCATGGCAACCCAACTCTTGTGGTGGCGAGGGCGAGAGGTAGAGCTAAATATAGCTTGGGGCTTTGCCCCAGGGTAGGGCGCCAATTGCTCTACCTCTAAGTACTAGCCTTACCCTTAGCCCATCGTTGTACATGCTCCAAGTAGACAAAAATGAACAGAACAGAGGGAGTATTATCTAAGCAAAACCATTGTCAAATAATTATGCCAAAATGATAAATTGAATAGGTATTGAATAATTAATTTATCTAAAATGCTAAATTGAAATTCAACTTTTACAAAATATAAAGCCATTTAAAATTAACACTCATTGAATTGAATAATGAAAACTATATATTTATAAAGTATGATCATGAGATACTAATTTCAATTATAAAGAAAAAACTAATAATTGAAAAATATCAACTAAAAAGTGAAATATAAAATGCTATAGTGTAAGATATAAATGTAATATAGTAATGGAAAGAACGAAAGAAAGGAAAAAAGAAAGAAAAAGGAGCTAAAAAGGAAGCAATGCGTCACCGTTTTAATACACAACAGGGGTCCAAACGCGTCAGATAGTGGATGCTAGTTGTGTCAGTTTTAAAAGAAAGTTTGGTGGATATGTTAAACATATTATATAAATATTAATATGATTTTTTTTTAAACTACATATTTGTATTTTAAACTACATATTTATATGAATTTGTCCTAAAAAATACATTCATATGTATTGAACCAGGGTGAGCCGCTTGTACGCCCAAACCTTTTCCATCGGAATTTGATGGAACAATTTTAATTTCGAATAGACTTATTTCGGGTCGTTCATTCAAAGCTAATGTATTTATTACTCTTGTGTCTTCTTCTTTTTCCAATTTTAGTAGATACATAAATATGATATGGTTTGTTATCTTAATAAGCCGCGTAAAAACTTTTTGTAGCCTGTTGTACTAAATAAGATAAAGAAAGTGAATTACCACAAAGAACAATACATTATATTAAAGAAAAAAAAAGCAGGTTTAAGAAATTATGCATCTTTTATAATTGTCGAGTGTCGTTGCCTCTTTAACCGTCCATGTTTGATTTTAAGTAATGTGGAATGTGGTTATCTTTTTCCAACAAAACATTTTAATGAGTTTTTCTTTGTTACGATTTGAATTGCACATTTAATTTCACATAATGCAAAAGATAATAATAATAATATTTGTAGCAATAATGTTAGTCGTCGTAGACTAAAGTTTAGCTTTTTTCTGTGTTATTTGGCTAGTTTTTATATTTTGTTAATACAATTGGCAAAAGAAATTTCATTATGTGGTAACCATAATCATAATTATAAATTACTACATACTGTATTATATATTTCACTGGCCTATTTAATTTGACAGATCATCATAATTACTGCCCTATATCTGTCCGTGGCTCTTTTTTTCACTCGTTTTCTTGACAGATCATCATATTTACTGCTCTATTCATCACTTCAATTTAATTTTTCTTTGATAGATTTTATCACAATATTTAAATAAAAAATACCAATTTTATTATTACAAAATATTTTAATTACCGAAACCTTATTTATATATATATATATATATATAAAAATGCACCCTCATCAACAACATATCCTACCTCACTAAATCTCTTCATACCATCCCAAGCCAAATAATGTCCTCTTCAATAATCTCATTTCCCACAATTTTCTTCATATCCACAATTCTCATTTCAATTTCCACCCCCAAAATAATTGTTGCTAGCCCCTCTTCACCATCCTTGATCCAAAAGGCTTGCTCCAACGATTCTATAAACATAAACACCAAATTATGCCTAGACGTCCTTCGATCCATACGAAGTGTAGTGTCCGCTAAAAACCTACTCAACTTATCCATCGTGATAATCGAGTCGGGAATTTCAAACTCGACAAAGACGCTTATGCACGTGGAGACCGTACTCAATCAAACGAATGTCAACCCCCGAGTTCAAGGCCCTTTCCGAGACTGCAAACTGTCGTACGATCAAGTGGTAGCTCGATTTAAAAGCGCGTTGATGGAAGTCAAAGTCAAAGAATACTTAGCTCCAACTTATGACCTTATGACTGCTAGTACGGACTACATCATAAGTTGTGAAAAGGCTATGGCTAAGCAAAATGTTGAAGACGAGATTATTTCGAGAGGAAACAAAGTTGTGCCGATTTTTGGTATGTCTGCATTTTCGGTGATTGATGTTCTTGATCGGCTTAGTAGGTCACCCCCTCCTCCTATGGCTCACCTTCATTATTGATTTTGCTCATAGAAAATACACACACGCCCCTATGTGTGAGTGTGTGATTTATGCAATGTGTTTCTATGAAAGTTAAATAATTTATAAATGCACTCTACATGCTTACTTTTAAAGTTGCTTAGAAGGAATTTATATGTTGTTCATGTAAAACCAGGGCAGAAATAGCTCATGCAAAATCTGAAATTATTTGACTATAAACAAATATACTAATCTTTGTATTCATAGTCTGGGTGGTGTAGTCGGTTATCACGCTAGTCTCACACACTAGAGGTCCCCGGTTCGAACCCGGGCTCAGACAAATTTATTTGTTTTCGTCTTTCATTTACATTTTTCCTTGTCTTTTTTCAAACACAATGGGCTTTCAAAAAGTCTACAAATCTTGATCTTCACAACTCCAGCCCGTTTTCAATGTTTTTTTGTCCGGCCCATTATTGTTACCCTTTTTCTTCGTTTGAAAGAAACCTTTTAGCAAATTGTTGAAATTAAAAAGAGTCATTGTTGTGAAAATATTCCCATTTAGATCAGGAGTTTGATTGTCGACACTTTAATTAAGAGAATCTCTTTTACTTAACGTTGGTTTGTCTCTTCAATATAGTTCACCGACTATTTTATACGACCGGCATTTACTCATACGGCAGTTGATTTCCGGTCATATCAGGCTACTTCCAATTTTCTCAATCAATTCCTTTTTTTTTTATACCGTGAAAATCATCAGCAATAATATTTGGTGCGCGTTGGAAGATTACACAACATTGGTTGGCCGCCACATCATCAAAATTTATCATGGAGACATAATTTGACCGTGGTCCATATCAGCAAGGTCGATCCTGTCGACAACGGTGTCCAAGGCGAATGAATAAAAATGGACTCTCTATATTTTATATAATATCCATTTGTTTTAATAAATGCTTTGTTAGGGAGATTTTCTTTTTCCTTCAAAAATATCATCTCTAGAAAATAGTTAAATATAAAGATAGAGATTCAATAAATTTTAAAAAAATGTAAGTATATTGTTGAATTTGTTAATAAATTTTATTCATAATCTCAAACAAACTTTTTTATATATAATGAATTGTGCATATCCATTCATAAAATTCAAATCAAAAGGTAATAACAATGGAAAAAAAAATAGTAGTACAAAACTTAACAGTAATACCTAATACCCCAAGGTAGTAGACACAATAATAGATAAAAGAAAAGAAAATGGGGTAGTAAACACAATGATAGACAAAAGGAAAGAAACTGAGTTCACGGAGAGATCGAACTTGGACCTCGTAGTTAATAGGCAAGTCCTTTGCCACAAAGCAAAAAGAATATATTGTTAACTTTTGTATAACAAAATATATGTTGGATAAAAAAAAATGAGCCCCTGAAATTTTTGGGCCCTAAGCATCGGCCTCTTGGGCCTATATTCAAGTTCGGGCCTGCATATCAGACCTTATCATCTACTACTATTTTCTTTTCATCCTTTCTCCATGTCATCTGTCAAGATCTTATTGATTTATGAGATTTTATGATAATATATTATAAAATACCAATATTCGTATTTTTTATTCTCTTTAAATAGAGAGAAAATTTGTTATATTTCTTTTTTTGGTAAATAAATATTTTATTCACCAATTTTGGCAGTCAAAACGGATTCCTTTCAAACCAGCAAACAATAAAGCTTCTAACAGCATTTACTACAAAAGTCTTGTTAGACCTAGGTCTAAGCACTGGGAAGCGTGATTTTAATGATTGGTGGTGTTGAGTTAGACATAGGTTGATTTCTCCACTACAATGGAGTTGAGTAAGACCTAGGTCTAAGCATTGTGAAACGTGATTTTAATGATTGAATAGATTTTATTTTGTTGTTTTTTTATTTGTAATAAATATTATAAAAATTAACTTAATTAAATTCAGAAATTAATAAATGGCAATTTTATTGAATTTAAAAAAAACTACAACATACATTAATTAAATAAAAATACAATAATAAAAAACTACTACATTACAATAATTTAAAAAAAAAAAAGGACAACTACTCCTCCCAGTTGAATTCCCTTGCAAGTTTGCGGCGAACATTTTCGTACCTCGCCTTTTGCTCGGGACTCATATTTGACGTGTCGGCAATATAGATGTTGAACGCCCACTCCTCCTTCGATTGCTTGTTGAGGGATGCCAACTCTTCTGCCACCTGCTCCCGTAGCGCATTTTTGCCCTTCCTCCCCTTCTTCGCCGCTTTCACTCCTTTGGGTCGAACCTGCAGAGTGTTTGCATCGCTCGCGGATGTGGTGGATGCATTGCCGCTGGCAGACGAAGTATACTCGCCGGATTCATTTATCTTCGTCCGCTTTGGAGCTGTTGGCTTCTGAGGGTTGGTGAAAGTCGGGATATGCCTCAAGAGCTCCCACGCAGCCCTATACGGGAACGGTTTGTTGAACTTTTCGGCGTACAAATCTTGGGCCCTTGTGTATAGATCGAAGTCGTTCTCCCCGCTTCCGAGCTGGTTTTCTTCTTGGATGTAGATGGCGGCGAAGTTCTAGATCTGTTTCTTGGCGCGGCCCCATGCGTTCTTCATCGCACTCTTTTCTCTTGGGAAGGCGGGAGCAATGAACTCGTTGAAACGGTTCATTATTTTCTCCCAAAACGCGCTTGAGGTTTGGTAATTGCTGGTGATCGCGTCCATCCCGAAGTCAACATAGCACTTTGCGAGGTATTCAATCTCAGCGGGAGTGTAGTTAGGACCTCGCGCTGGCTTATTGTGCTGGTCGGATGAGGCCGCAACAGCTTTCCCCTTGCGGCGTGCCTTGCCCTTCCCTTTGGCCGGAGAAGTGGCCGTGCTTGATGTCGCGACAACTTTCCCCTTGCGGCGGGGCGGGGGCGGTGGTTTTGGCTCGCGTTCATCCGATTCCTCTTGGTGGAAATCGTCGTACGCCTCTTCCTCTTCTTCTTCCTCGTCATCCACCTCAACATGGTCGTCGTCGACGTTGAGGTTGAAACGTCTGAGTCGAGCCGTACCCACTGGGGGCTGCGAGAATTGGGAGTACCTGGATGTGGGGGTACTTGAGAGAAGCCCGGCGACAGCGAGAAGCCCGGCGCAGGCGAGAAGCCCAACGCAGGCGAAAAGCCCGGCGACTGCGAAAAGCCATAGGACGGAGGGACTTGGGATAAGCCCGGCGTCTGCGAAAATCCAGCTGAGGGGGGGGAATTGGCCGTACCCCTGCGGCTGTGAGAACTGCGAGAACCTAGTGGCCGGAGGGAATGGAGAGAAACCCGGCGACGGGGAAAATTGGGAGAAACTCGGCGTCTGCGAAAAACCACCAAACCCTGCAGGGGCCGAGTATTGCCCGAAACTGGGAGAAGATGAGAATTGAGAGCTTGGATTCGCCGGATTGGGAGGTGGATTCGCCGGATTTGGAGATTGGTTCGGTGGGATTGAACCAAAAGTTTGCGAATACCACGAATTAAACTGGTCGTCGGCCATATTTTTGCACAAAATATGACGTGAAAGAGTAATTTTTTTTGTAGGGAAGAATGGATGAACAAAGAAATTTTTTGGTGTGTAGAATGAATGAGATGAAGGGATATATATAGTGAAAAAATGGGATATAGCCGTTGATGGAGATAATGTATACGTTGGACACATTTTAATTTTTTACCGTTTATTTTTGATTTTTTAATTCAGAAAATTAAAAAAAATATATTGACGGACCAATGGGGACACGCCACGTGTCCCTATTTTTCAATGTGGCGGAGTCGAGGGAGGGATCAAGCGATCGACCTCGCTATCGCCTCACCATCGACACGGGGCGGTGTCGATCCCCCCACAACGGTATCGACACAGGGGTGTGTCGAGCGGCTCGACACCGCCGATTCTCACCGCCCCTCGTTCCCCGTTGCATATGCTCTAAGGCCAAGCAGCTAATTAGCAAACCTATGATCTTTGTGACAACTCAAAGCTATGAATTTTACATTGATGAGTCAAAGCTTCTATGCTACAAGTAACCATTCTCTCTTTGGGATGGGACTACAGTTCTCTCTTTGGGTATCTGCGGCCGATCTTATCATTCGCGGCGAGCACCGGCGCGCCTTTCATGGCGAATATTTATCCTTACTTCGCCTACATTAACAATAAGCGCGATATCGATCTCGGTTACGCGCTTTTGGAAGAGAATCATGGGATTGAGGTGAACGGAGTGTATTATGACAATCTTTTCTTCGCGATGGTGGATGCTATGTATGCAGCGATGGACAGGATCTCACCGTCGTCGGTGCAGAAGGTCAGCCCGAGAGTGCCAATAAAGCGCGGCGACCACTACTACAACGGGACGGAGGAGCTGAGGGGCAGGCCGAAAATAGTTAGGGGGGACACTGGATATCCGTTGCGCGGCGGCAACTACAATGGGACAGAGGAGCTGAGGGGTAGGCGGTTCGGCCGGGGTACGCCGAAAAGGGGGGACACCGGATATCCATCGCACGGCGGCAACTACAACGGGACGGAAGAGCCGAGGGGCAGGCGGTGCGGCCGGGGTACACCGAAAATAGTTAGAGGGGACACCGGATATCCGTCGCGTGGCGGCGAATGGGATGGAGGAGCTGTTGGGCAGGCGGTGCGGCCCGCCGAAAATAGTTAGGGGGGACACCGGAAATCCGTCGCGCGGCGGCGAGTACAACGGGACGGAGGAGATGAGGGGCAGGCGGTGCGGCCCGCCGAAAATAGTTAGGGGGGACACCGGAAATCCATCGCGCGGTGGCAACTACAATGGGACGGAGGAGCTGAGGGGCAAGCGGCACCGGGGTACGCCAAAATTGATTACGGGGGAGACCGGATATCCGTCGCGCGGCGGCGACTCGGCAAACATGCTGAATGCGAAAACGTATAACCAGAACTTGGTTGAGGTGGTGGATAATGGGACACCGAATAATCCTGAGCCTATAGAGACGTACATTTTTGCTCTGTTTGATGAAAATGAGAAGCCCAGCGAACATCGAATCACATAAAAAGGTTAAAACTAAAGAGAAAAAAAAATAGCTTATATCAGAAATATTTTCTGACTACACCACTAATTAAAATAGTTGTATGATTGTTGTTATTAGTCTAAAAAATTCTTACATGAGTGTATATGTAATACATTCACCTCTCACATAAAAATATTTTGATAATATAAATTAAATATTAAAGTATTCTCATATAAAGGATGAGTGTACTATATTGAACACCCGTGTAAGAATTTGTGAGTGTAGTCTTTAACTCCACTGAGATTTTGATTAACTCGACATACACACTGATTACGATTACATGGTGGGATCCCAATACCTCACTTTAAGTAGCAACTAATGCCTTTTGTTGGTGCTGTCTTTTTTTTTTTTTTTTTTTTGTCAAGAAACATTAGTCAATTGTCTAATCACATGGTCACATAATTCCAATAATCATAATTGAAATGCAAAGCATCTCAAGTTTGGTTAGTGTCATGTTTGTGTTAAGATCAACATGAACCAAACATATGTATGTAATCTGCCTATGTTATTTATTCATTCAACTTAAATTAAATTACACATTTTGAAGTGTCACATGCCAAAAATTGCTCTTTGATTGCACCCACTTAAATTTAAAGTTGATTGGATTTGATTAACTATGTATGATTTGGAGATACTTAAGCGTATAAATTAACTTTGTATTAATTTAAAGTTCATAGACTCAACCCTACAAGGCTACAATGCTAAAGTCAAATAAAATCCCTTTTGCTATAGCATATATAATTAAGGTTTCCAATAATCTAGAATCTGGTATTTTGTTGTTCTTTCTATTATATTGATACTAGTATATTTTATTTTAGGATAAATCTATTCGGATCAATAGGATTAAATGTATCCAATTATTGAAAGAAAAAGTATATTTCCAAAACATCCTTACGATGTTTTATAAATTTTAAATAAAAATAGAATTTGATGTGTAAATAAACATATAATATGGCTTATACCAATTAAATAATACAATTTGTCACTGTCATTGTGAGTTCTTGATACTCCATATTTTAAAAACAGAAAGGATTGACTGAATTACTACGATATTCAGTTATTACAAGAACATTCAGCCGTTCTCATTTTTCCTTGGTGATGAACAAGAAAACAAAATCATGAATTATTGACATAGGAGAGAGCATAAAATGAAAAGAACTACCATAACTCCAACAAAATATTTATAGAATTTCAAGCTACAAATTAAAAACAAGACCAAAGATTTCAAATTTAACCTTCCCCACCCAAAGAAAATTTTCACAAAACAAAATTTCATATGCTAGATCTAATCTTTACTCCACAGTAAAAAGAGCAAGCAAACCTTAGCTTCAGGGAACAAGATTCCAAGCTTTACACGTTATTTCGTGGTCTACAAAGGGCCGCAGAGACCACATCTGGCAATAGGTCTCCAGTTCTCCCTGTGAAGACTTGTGCTTGAGGGAGGATACAATTCGAAGCTGCAAAGCATGATTTTACGCCCGAGGTCAAGAAAAGAGTGGCAATTGCCGCGGCCACGAAAGGTCGAGGGCGTGGGAAGTGAGAGGGATACTACCTGCATTGTGAAGTCTTGTTTCACCATATTGTATATAATAATAGCCATAGTCTGCAAATTGGAGTAATTAGCCTTCCATGAGAGAGAGAGAGAGAGAGAGAGAGAGAGAGAGAGAGAGACAGACAGACAGAGAGAGAGAGAATAATTTACTTGGTCGAATGAAGTAGTACATAAATCTAAGTTGCAACTGATATGTTCATCTTTCTCCTTTGCAGTATGGCCATTTGAAGAAATACATGAATCTAAGTTGTAATTAAGTAATATCTTCATCTTTCTCCTTTGAAGTTCGCATAACAGATATTGCATTGCCCACAAGAAATTCAAGTTCATCGATAACAACTTTAGCTGCAGCATCATAGCCATATTTTCATGATTAGCTAAAATGAGAAAATCACAGAGCTACTCAAATTTCATCAAATCCACAAGTTTCAATTATCAAAACAGTGAGTTCTATTTTTCCCAACCGCAAAAACTTGAATACGACGCGTCGCACCCCATGCGACCGCGTGTGGGGTGCACGCGCCTTTTTTTTCTGATTTTCTTTTTCCTTTTCTTTTTTCCTATTTCCCAGTTTCGTCTTTTTCTGTTTTTCTTTTCAGCTTTTATTTCAATTTTTTATTTTAAAATTGTACTTTTTTTTGTTTGCCTCTTCGTTGGTTTGTTTGCCGTTTCGTTTTTTTGTTTGCCGCTTCTTCTTTGGTCAAGATTCCAACGAGGGAAGCCGAAGGCCTCGGAACGAGCCGAAAAAAATAAATTGTTGCCCGCCGATTATTCTTATATTAGTATTCGGAGCGAAGGCGGAACCGAAAAAAAAAACTGAAATTACAAAAAAAAAAAAAAAAATTGACTGGGTCAACGGGTCAACCCAACCCGACCCGGTCACATGGCCCGTGCGACCTGCTGCACCCACGTGTTGCTCTTTCCCAACACCAACAGAATCATAGTTCCGACTTAATGGTAAGGACTGCTTTGTGATTAATCAACCAAGCTCACAAAGTCCAGCACAGAATTATATGCTCTCACAAGTGTAGTATATTTTTTAAATATTGATAGATAAGTAAAAGAAACTACTAATGTATTTACATTAACGAATCCTCAATCCCACGACTTTACCAAAATTATCGCTGCTGGGGTTTTGTTTCATAACGGTGATAAGAAGGATAAATCTGAATGATTGACTGCCAAGAGAGTGCTTGCTATTTCACATTTGCTTAATAAATGAATGTTGCAAATACAGATGACGAAAATAAAAAGAATCTGATAATGAATACCTTTTCTTATATAATCTCGAAGTCCAAGATGGCATGTATGCACTTCTGCAAAAAATCCGCAAATTATTGAGGAACATAACAGCACCAACAAGATTGAGTAGCAATACCAAAAAAACCAAAAAAAAGAAAAAAAAAAGAGTAAGGGTGCATTTACTTTGATGGAAAAGGGTGGAAAAGGAAAATTTTCACTCATTTTCCATCCTTTTCACATGTTTACTGTGATGGAAAATTTTCTCCGGGCAGGTTAGAAAATTTTCTCGGGCAGCCCTTTTTCACTTTTTTCTCTCAATGTTAGATAATATTATCCTTAGCTTTTGATGTAAAAGTATTTTCCAATGGATAAAAGTCATAAAATAGGGAAGGGATGGAGGGACCATGTGATAATTTTCTTTTCCATCATACTAAACATGTGATAAAAAAAGTATGAAAATGTTAGTATTTTCTCATCTTTTCTTATCCATCATTTTCCAATGGAAATATTTCCATCAAAGTAAACGCACCCTAATAAATTCAGAAAACAGTGCAATAGCGGTATTGGAAATTACTGCCCATATAAGCAAAATACTAATGATGAATCATAGAAGATATGATAACAAATATTCACATACATAACTACAAAGATACATAAATCAAGGATTATGGAATTCAATACACACAGTAAGGTGTAAAAAGCTGTATCCTTAATAATTAGATAAAATTGGGTGCATTAACTCACATAAACGTCTATCTAAAGAAGTTCGAAGTGCCAATAATGTACAATAGTTTGCCAGTTCTAATTAAGGAATAAATTTAGATAGAACATGTGATGTTTGGCAGCTATTCTAAAGTCTGATGAAATATTTGACAAACTTACACTTGCTCACATTTTGTACACTGTCATGACTGTTGGCACATCCAGCTTCGAAATATGACGAGACCCTTCTTGATCCATGAGCATTACAAATGTGCTCCACCAGTTTAGACGTCTGATCGATTGGAGGCCGCCCTAAGAACCCTGGTCAGATAATAGGTAGATATATATTAACTGTTTCTGCTGCTTGCCCTGTACTATCTAAAAGCATTCATCAATCAATTATAGCAAGATTGAGACCAAGCAGTCCAACTGCCGAATTGTTACTCTTGTTGCAATACTTAAAATAGATTTATATTATTCACAACCCAAAATGAGACTAAGGCCACCAAATATGAGTGAAGAAAATACAATGGCAGATGAAAATGCACCAGCAACTCAGACAAATCCACCCACCAAGTGCTTGGTGAAAGCTAACAAGCAATCGGCTACCCACGGACACTAGCTCATCAAACTGTGCAACCCTATCAACAAGACAAGGTGGTAAAAATTGAGATTCAATCCAAAAAAACGACAAAAATACGATTGTCATCGAAAAAAATGTGAGCCATCACCAAATATCACAAAACAGAACATGAATACACAAGTTGAATCCAACCTCGTCATAAAATCTAAATATACAACGACAATGTTCTCCTTTGGTTCACTCCGCCCGTATTCTACGTTGTCCATTCTGCATTGAAACAGAATATTAACACCCAAAACCATGTCACCTCTCAAGACCCAAAATATTAAACAGCAAATAGAAGGTATAAAGTCCTCCTAATAGGCTATAGCATTAGTTTAGTTACTCAATCATAATCTAATCAAGTCTTCATAACATTGTTTTGTTTAATTACAAATCAGTAAATCACAATAAAAATCCCAAGAATTGACAAAACAACTGCTGCTACAGTAAACATCAAACAAATATATATTTAATCAAGCTACATAGCCTCTTACGAATCAATAAATATGCGAATGTTTCACAAACAATAGATGATGCTACATTAACAGTAAACAAACATTTATTAAGCAATCTGCTCCCACAAAAGCGCAAAATTAAATATACCAAATAAACAAATAATATTAGGAAGTAACCGAAAAATAACTAATTAACAGGCATGCTTCAACATACCAAAATTAAGGGGAAAAAACAACTAACCTTAAGCAGCCGGCAGCGGCTGGTGGCGATCGGCGGTAACGGCTGGAGAAGGAGGGAGGGTGCCCGAGGGAGAAGCAGAGGAAAGGAGAAGTAGCAAATGGGAGTAGTAGTCAGAAATTAGTGTTCTTTTTTCCTATTCAAACCCCCATTTTTTAACTACGGTGAGAGAAAATAACCGAAAACCAAAAATTAAATCGAACAATGGTTTCGGTTCGGCTTTTTTTTTCCTCCTGATTTGTTTGGTTCGGTTTAGCTTGATACTTTTACGATCAAGAGAAGCTCTGCATGCGGCGGCGTCGCACAACTTGCGGCTTGCGCGGGCCCATAATTTTTTTTTTTAATTTTTAAATTTTTTTACTGCATGTGTTGTGCAGTGTACATGCCACGCAGGTTCGCGAGTTGTGCGACTTGCCGCACAGAAGTGTTTGTCTACTAGTAAATCAAATTGAAATTGAATATTTTCTTTGTTCACAAGTAAATGTCTATTTGGTATTGAACATTGAGTTTAAGAAAACTGATAAAGTGAAAGTTAGTGAAATAAAAGTTATTAGGATGTAGGGTAGTGAAATAATGACAAAAAAACAGTGATAATAACAAAAAGAGGTGGTATTGACAAAAAAGTAATAATAAAGTTGTTATGATGATAAAAAGGTAGAAATAAAGTTGATGTGAGGTGGGGTCCTAAATGGCAAAGGGTAGTAATTTCTGTAAAGTAAAGAGGGTAGTGTTGTACGAAAAGGTAAACTGAACATTTACTTGCGAACACGTGTACTGTAATAAACTGAACATTTACTTGTGAACGCAGAGAGTATATATACATACACATATATATATATATATATATATATATATATGGAGTGATTCCCATGCAAAGGGATCTTAAAGTGAGAAATAAGAATTAATCTCCACCATTGATTATATCTACATGGAGGGTCAAGATTTGGTCTCGTCAAAGCGGGTCAAACCCCGGTCAACCCGTTGACTTTTTTTCGATTTTTTTAAGGGTCAGCTCACATGCACCACTTCAGTGATTCGGATGCACCACAACGATTTTAAGTTTTTTTTCGATTTTTTTTTACGGTCAGATCATATGCACCACATCATGTATTCACATGCACCACACTATATAACAAAATGCACCACTAAGTGAATTAAGATGCACTAGTTTTGTTTTCGTTCTTTTTTTTTTTTTCAGTAAAACATTGTGCATCTAGTTATACTGTGTGGTACATTTGGTTACACATTGTGATGCATGCCCAGTTTTTTTTTTCAGTTTTTTTTCAAAGATTTTTTTTCAGTTTTTTTTTTACAAATGTTTTTTCCGGCTCCGCCTTCGCTTCGAATACTAATATAAGGGTAATCGTCGGGCAACAATTTGGACTTTTTCGGCTCGCTCCGAAGCCTTCGGCTCCCCTCGCTCTAATCTTGACCAAAGAAGAAGCGGCAAACAAAAACACGAAGAGGCAAACAAAAAAATGGGGGAAAATAAATCTAAAAATTTTAAAAAAAATTGAAAAATTCGATGCATCTCAATGCACATAGTGGTGTATCTCATTATATTGAGTAGTGCATCCAAATATGTGAAGTGGTGCATCATGGGTGGCTGTTTATTAAAAGAAAAAAAAATGAGAATCTTGTGCATCTTAATGCACTTAGTGGTGCATCTGAATATGTGAAGTGGTGCATCGTGGGTAACCGTTTATTAAAAAAAAATCAAAAATAAAAGTCAACGGGTTGATCCCGGTTGACCCAGGTTTGACCCGCTTTGAATAGGCCAGATCTTGACCCTCCATTACCTATAGATCTATGGTGGAGATCTATTCTCACACTATATAATGAGATGCATCACTAAGTGCATTGAGATGCACTGAATTTTTCGATTTTTTTTTTAATTTTCAGATTTATTTTCCCTCGTTTTGTTGTTTGCCTCTTCGTTTTTTTATTTGCCGCTTCTTCTTTGGTCAAGATTCAAGCGACGGGAGCTGAGGGCCTCGCAGCGAGCCAAAAAATCCAAATTGTTGTCCGACGATTATCCTTATATTAGAAACTGGAGCGAAGGCGGAGCCTGGAAAAAAATTTGAAAAAAAAAACTGAAAAAAAAAATCCGACATACAACACAATGTGTAACTAGATGCACCACACAGTTTAACTAGATGCACCGTATTTTACAAAAAAAATTCGAAAAAAAAATGAAAAAAAAAACAAAAATTCAGTGCATTTCAATGCACTTAATGGTGCATCTTATTATATAGTGTGGTGCATATGAATATATGATGTGGTGCATAAAGGGTGACCGAATAAAGAAATAAAAAAAAAAAATCAATGGGTTGACCCGCTTCGACCAGACCAAATCTTGACCATCCATATAGATGTAATGATTGGTGGATTCAATTCAATATATATTTAAGAAGCTTAAATACAAAATATCGTTTTAATCTTGTAATTTATCTAATACTATAAAAATACTATTAATAAATTTGTGATTTTAATATTATAATATTCTAAATAATTATTATCGGATTTTTTCAAATATTTCACAATTATATCGTGAGATCTATTTTACAATGTAATAATTGATTATTCTTCAAATTTCATCAGTGTTCATTACATATCATTAGTTTCATAATGTTTCCCTTAAACACCATATTAAGTTCGACCATCGTAAAGTTAAATTCATTCGTAATGCACCAAATTCTTTCGTCTAAAAAACTAGAATATTTACTTTATAGCCCACCCCATGACGAATTTCTGATCCGTCTCTCGTGGCGGCGATGGTGACTGCATTTGAATCAGAAGGACTAGTGGAGTGGGTGGACGGCGGTGGTGGCATCGTGGTAGCTCCTCTGCCGCTGTTATTCGTCATCTATAAAGAGCCTCGGCGGCAGAGCGGTGGATAACCGACGTCGTTGTTGAGGCGCACGGCGATATGCAGCCGGGTTTCCTAGAGGCTGGAATGGCAGTCACCACCATTTGTTACCGATGATAAACGACGTCGATTTACAGTAATTAAAATTACGTCGTTTGTTTAGTCATGACGAATTATCATGTAAGTAATTCCGACGTCCACTTCAGCTTCAATTTTGGGGAAAATGGCTACCGATACAAAATTGAGAAAAATTTAACGATGACAAACTGTCACAAATTCTGAAAAGGTGGCGAAACAAAAAGAATTTAGTACAAGGTGGAGAATTATTATGCAGACATTTATATTTTATACTATAAAGAATTAAAAATTTTGGGCCTTAAAGGCCTCCTGGGCCTATAGTTTGGTCCGGGTATGTCAACTAGCTAGTTTTACGTACACTTATCTAAGTCATCTCATCTCGATCTATTGTTGAATGCAACCATTATTTTGTTAATCTAGTTGCGTACATGAAATTTGCAAATGTTGATCATGGTAATCCATGAATTAATTAACATTAATGTTGATGCTTGATTTAAAAATGTTACATTGAATATGGTATTGAGTAGATGAATTAAAAACTTAAAAACCCAAAAAATAGCAATAATAAAACATCCTACTTAAAAAAATACTAACGTATAACACATGGCCTGCGATTTTTTTAGGGATATGGCCTGCAATATTAAATGTTCAGGTTGCAGTTATTAAGAATATAAAAAAATGTTATTCAGATAAGGAAAGCACATGCAACATAGATGCATCATAAATCGTACTACAGTAAAACGAAAGAAAATTGTAGTTATAATATTATTGATTGTTAATTATTAAAATATCAATTATGGCTTCTCAATGAAATAAGAAATGTGAGAGATAATAGAGTTATAATTAGGTTACTTATATTTTTGGATATTGATAAAAGAGTTATAATAGGATAATGCTACGATTTCCTAATTTTATAATAAACATAAAATTTTACTATAAAATATCAAATTACACTAATATCCTTAAAGTTATACTAGTATATACAATAGGGAATTACTAGGAAAGTCAATTATAAGAATATAATCTTTTATAATATTATAGATATAAGAAATGTCAATCCCTTCGGGGATGGTTTAGTGGTAAAATAGGTTGTCTGGAACTGAGAGATCTCAAGTTTAATCCCCATTAATGCCTCTATAGGTCAAGTCTGTCACACATGTACTTGGAAGATGTGATTTACCTGCCTTGTATGATTTACAAACTACTGCATAAGGACGTAGATTTACACAGTACACACCAAAAGTAGTGATTTCAGGTTCCAACGAATTCAAAAAAAGATATAAAAAATGTAAAGTGCGACATCTAAAAAATAAAAAGTAACAATACACTTATAATGGGACTCAATAGTCAATAGAATATTTTTTACCTTTATGTAATTTGTTGTACATCCAAATACAAATTAGATTGAAAATTCTGGCTCTGCCTAGTTCGCATATAATTCCATACAATACAAGATTTGATGGAAGATAATGGTTACTCTCTCTCAATAAAAGTAAAAACAAAATATTCATTGAACGTAATGATGAAATCACACACTATGAAGTGTCTATGCCAATATACACTAAACTGTCGTCTAGTGAGACAAAATTTTATTTGCATATACATAAGTATGTGACATGAAGGTCAAATTGTAAAAGACAAATAGTAGGCGCAATAGGAGTATGTGTTTTCTTTGATTGTTTCAAGAAAAATATTAGGCAATATTAATTGCTCATAAATTGTCGGTTTGCGCCCACTTAAATTTGGAGTTGATTGGATTATCAGTTAACTATGTATGGATTGTGGAAGTCCCTGAGCTGAAGCGTATCAATTTAATTGATATTTACGACTACATGTTTAGTAATAATCCATCTATTTTTGCACCAATAAACAAGTGAATAAGAACGATTCACTATTTGTGCATGGTCCCAGGCCTAATTAGGCAACCCTCAAATCAAAAAAAATTGAAAGTCCTTTGCTAAAAGAGACATTGTCTCCTATTATTATTATTATTATTATTATTATTATTATTATTATTATTATTATTATTATTATTATTATTATTATTATTATTATTATTATTATTACAAGCTACGTATATTATTGTTAAATAAAGCACTACACCACCATATAAGTGTGAAACCTTTTATTTTTATTTTAGTTTTGTTTACTTACTGTTCGGCACAGAAATTAAGGATAAGTTAGAAAGTGGGTAGGTCTCACCACTTTTAAAGAGTTTTGAAGGGTTAATTTTTTCCTTATCGAGAAGTAGATAAATTGAATGGAACATTTATTTAAGGAAATGTAGACAAAATGAGCGTAACAAAAAGAGTAATTAACACTTTAATGACTAAAAAAATACTTTATTTGTAATTTCTTATACTTAATACTCTTTTTCTTAGTCTATGCAGCGAAATAAACTATTTAGATCATATTGAACGCAACGGATGGAGTATGATATAAACTGCAATTACAAAATAAAATAAAGTCAGGGTGAATATTTATGGCCAAACCGAAAATTCTTAGCCCGATAACAACTGGAGATCTTTAAACATATTGCAATAAATTAAATTAATAAAATTAGTGATTTTTATTGTTATGGTATGATACGAATTGAAATGTCAAGTTATCAATATCAATAACAAAATTTTCATACGTGAGAGAACCTCAATTAAATCTTAGGTCCTACATAAGTAACGCAATTGTGAAAACACACGAATTAGGTTCATACGTACCAAATAAATCAACCTAATTCGTTAAAACTATCTACGTAACACGTGTAATAGAAATCTAGTTTGAACACACACAAAATCGTCTCAAATTTCAATTTGGCGACAACTTAATAACTTCAGAGCTTGCACATATTAGAATTAGATGCTGTTTTTAAATAGATGAAGAGTTGACTCTCGACAACTTTTGTGTAGGACCATTGATAATCTCACTGTCAACATTTCTAAATTTATTATGGCAATGCTATATTAGGGTTTTGATGCGTCACACTTAAATTTATCATCTGAACTTTGATTTGTATTTTCATAAATAAATCTAGCCTTAAAGTAAAAATAATAATAAAATTCAAATCCTATAAGATTTCTTTTTAAATGCCAATTGACAAAAATATCAATAAAGGAATTTTGAGTTGGCTCTCCTGAGACCTGTGTGTAGATAGATAGATTGATGTTATTTCGTACTCTGATGAAAAAAAAAAAAGTTCCAAACTTCACTAGTGACTTTGAAAGGTTTAACAAGATTACAATTACGATCAAATGTTATATATATATTATCTTCACTAAACCGTTGATATTCATCAACACCAATATATTAGTAATACATTGAATGTATAGCATCATTTATTGGATATATTTTTTAGTGTATCTAAAACACTAGTATGAATAAAACTACATAATTCATTGAACTTAGATTAAAAACCCAAAATTTGGTAGGTGTAACAAGTAAGCAACCATATCCGCCAAACCCCACGGTTCGGACAATTATATTAATGAATGAATTATCATCATATCATAGTTACCAAAAAGAGAAAGAGAAGCATTGTTTAGTGTTTATATGTTTATATGTTTAGTAAGAAAGAAACGAATAATAATAAAAGCACGTGTACACAAAAGACAACTACAAAAAAATACTAGATCAGCAATACCAAAGAGGAAGTGGATACCCACCCGCCACGTGTCCTTCTAATTCCTTCTAATTTGGTGGTTGTGATAATTTTTCAACTCTCTTACGACTTACTACGTTGTTTGCTCCCCACACGCTTGTCACGTGCCTCCCCCCTCACCACACACACACACACCAATTGGAATTTCATTAAAAAAAGGTTCCACTTTTATTAATTTTCCTTTTTTTTTTTCTTTATTCGGACGTCTTTTTCTGACACCCAAAATCTTCTATGCGACACAAACACTCAGATTTAAGAAGCCTCTGTGCATTACATTTTCTGCTGAAGAATTTTATTGAGTGACATTAATAATGAAAATTATAATAATATCTCACTATTTTGAAAAATTGAACCTACCCTTGTGTGCCAATTTGCTAATGTTACATTACAGGAGGCACACCGATAATGTGCCTAGCTAGACAAATTAGCATTTTCATTAATTACATTATTAATTTATGTACACGTTATTTGGTTGATAAAATATATTTTAATTTACGAAACCCTACAAATTTTTGAGAAGTTTCCTCGAGTTTGGCATGATGGAAAGTTAGGTTATACCAATTAATCATTATAATAAGAAAAAAAAAGAAAAGATAGTAAACAAGAAGATTAGGTACTGGCATTTATGGAGGTGGCACAAACCAAATTATAACATGTATATAAAGCCGTGTGGAAAGAATAAAATGAACTATTTTTAGGCCATCATCTCGAGAAAGAGATATTTTCAATATTTACACCAACTTGTGAAAAAATAATACCCATTGCATATAATAATTGACACTTGTTCCTTATTTTTAAGTTTTTATATTTCTTTAACAACCTTATTTTAAGTTCAGGGGATCAGTATATAAATAATATATTTATATATATATTTATATGTGTGTGTATGTGTGTGTGTCCTACTCCTACATCACAAAGAGATCGTACGTACATGATATTTTAGAGTATATGTTAAAGAATGGTACAATATAAAATTACAGCAAACTATCTTCTTTCATGATGGTTCAATTCTTTAATTTTGGGGATCAATTTTAGACGGTATTTAAAAAAAAAAAAAAAATAACGTGACAATTTGACATCAATGTGCAATATCATTTTGCAGAATAAGAAATCATACATCGATCTGCCGTAGAAAGCGCAATATGGTGAGACCCATCTTTTACTTTTTTTTTAGTTCCATACGGCAAGTAGATTTTGCCTAGGCAGCTTGTATTAAAATGATGGCAGAACTTCGGTGTGGCAGACCGCTCTGTGCGGCCGACCTTAATGAAATGGAATATTTATTTAGGGAATTAATGTAATTAAGGACAATTAGAGATAATAAATCTCAATCACAATTTATCAATCCCAATAAAAATTTACTTATACTCATTAATTAAAATTTAATATAAATCAATCGCACAAACTGTGTACAATACAATCCACCACACAGCAGACTTCCTAAAAATGGTAAGAGTAACTCAATATAGTAAAAGTTCATATGGATTGCTTTTACTATTTAATAGTTTTAAAAGTTTAAATTGTCTCTTTGTGGTAGAGACTATGAGCATAAAAATCATTGTTAGCTTTTTCCTTAATGAAAAAAAGTTTCATTACCGAGCTAAATCGATATAAGCAATAAACCAAGATGTCAATATGGGTAATCTGATTTCTAAACAATTAAAAAGTTTAAATTGTACTTTTGCCGTAGAGACTACGAGTATATTTAAAAGCAAAATTAGCTGCTAATTTTAGCCTCCCAACGAGCATACGAGAAATCGATAAAAATCATTGCAAGTTTTTTTTTTTATGTGTATATATATTTGCAAAGTTTGTCGTTAATCCGTCACAAGATTGTCACCGGACACTTCGTCGACTTACGCTAAGTCGTCTTGCGTAATTATACACGTTTTTTTATAGAGTATGTAGCATTCCATGAATAAAGACTACCAACATCAAGTGTACATAAAATTAAATTGATTGTAAGTTCATTGTACTCGAACTCTCTATATATATTCAATGCATGATGTACGATACAAGAATCTGTTGTACCTCAAGCCCTCGAGGCATAGCTTAATTGAGAGGAAGCAGAAAAATTCTCACGACATGAAAAGAGACATTAATAAAAGTTAATTTATTAATTAAACCATACTTTATTACGTAAAGTTTTACTAGTTAGTCATCTTAATTAATTATGTTTCAGTTTGATTAATTAAATGAATTGTTAATTTCTGAAATTGCCAACACAATATAAGCAAGACCCTCTCAAATAATTAATTTTGATTAAAAATAGTGTGTTCATTTAAATTAATTTTTATATATATCTTTTTTTCAATATAAAATCTAAAAAAAAAAAGTGACTTGTCGCAAATGATTTTGTGGATAAGAATTCCAAAAAAAAATGATGGAAACTGACAATAGCTGAGTTGTCTCATCGTGAATTAATTATATGTTTTAGATTGACACTTCTTAGTTATCTTAAACACATCAAATTAATTAAAGCATGCACTCTATGCCCTAAAGTAATTTAGCTTTATTGGTTGGAATCAAAGAAAAATTCCAAATTTCCTTTTTATTTTAAGAATTTATCATCTGTCGCATTTTAGTCAGCAAGCATTTGTTTCTTCCACGCCTCCTACATAATAACGAAACAAGGGACGACAATGAAGAAATATTATTCGTCACATTTTCTTTTTACAACAACATCAATTTTGTACATTTATTTCCTGTTTCTATCGTTTGATGCTCCACATTTGACAATTATAAGGGCATTTTATACAATTTACGTAAAATACATGTGTTACTCTATAAAAATTTACAAGCATTAACGTTATATAGTCACAATGAAGAAATCGAAATGCACAAGAAGAGAATTATCCTTCTTCTTCTTCTTTTATTTATTTATTTATTTATTTATTTATTTATTTATGTTTGTTTAGTTTTTATTAGAATTACACTTTTTGTATCTTGAGTCACGGAAATTTTAAGTTAGTGTGCGTTTATTTTGATGGAAAATGGTGGAAAATAAATATTTCCACACTTTTTTCCATCCTTTTTATTAGGAAATCACTCACAACTAAGGGAAAACAAGAATAGACTAGAAATAAGATGGAAAAATAAAACACAATCAACAACACAAAAATTTAACATGGAAACTCCGAAACCCGAGAAAAACCACGATCCACCACATCAAATAATAAAATTCGACACTCCTACACTATTATAAGTCTTTGAATAACTCTCACATTTTCCTAGAGTGAAACACAAGACTAAAGTGTAAAAGGTGGTGTAATTCCATAGAATATACCTAGCTTCTTATATAGTACTAAGAAGCTCTTATCATTTGATCATAAAATCGATGTGGGACACAAATTAATTCTTTTTATTTTAACACAATCCAACACTTTTCACATGTTTGCTAGAGTTGTTAATTTTCTCATTTTCCATCATTTTCACTCCAATTATGAAATATATTAACATGAGGGGAGACTGAGGAGAGGTGAAAATATTTTCCAATCTTTTCTTTACCTACTTTTTTTTTTTCTTCATTTTCCATACTATCAAAGTAAACTCACCCTTAGACCACTTTAGTTAGAAATTTAAATTTAACTGGCGTCTCTTAAAGAAATTTAAACTTTCGACTAGTTAGTATAGTTAGTTCTATATGATTTTAATTAAAACTTTAGTTTGAAATAAAATAAATGTACGTGATAGATTTATTATGACATTGTCTACCACCAAATGATACTCACTATATATATTCATTAAAAATAATTAGACTTGAGGGGTTTCTCAATTAACTCTAGTAGAATTTACGTTATCACTTTTTTTATGGTTATTATATTGAGGTACAAGAATGGATTTATTGATGATATTTTATTTGCAAGACAAGCATGGTACATAAGTGTACAAGATTATTTAACGCAGGGGGTCCCACCACAAATTGCTAGAACCCCCTGACGGGACCAGTCATAATGTTAAAAAAAAAGAGTTACAGAAATACTGTTCCACTAATATGGTCACACTTCTTTGGTCACGGGTATTAGAAAATAAGAAGTAATGAATAAAAAGTGGTGGGTTTTATAACTTTTGAAAAGTTAATTATTTTTATTTTTGAAATGAGACCTTGCTATTGGGACACCCTTAAAAAGAAAATGAGACATTATTATTGAGACGGAGGGAATAGATACGTAACTCTACAACCCACGAACTATTAAGTAGGAGTAGGTAATGAAGCAATTAACTTAACTCTTTTTTTTTACACGCATGCATCATCCCTTACCACTTGAATTAATTATTAGTAACTTAATTAACATACAACAAGTTTAGTCGATTAAACAAGTGTGAGCTTGAGAACGACCAGTTTTTGCTTTTTATCTTTTGCAGTAAATCTTGCTCGCGGTATATTAGTCAAACACCAATTTAAATTATACTGATTAAAGTTTTGCATGATGAATTCAGCTAATAAAATGTTAATGGTTTCCGATCTCGAGATATTATTAATTTCAAATGCCCATTCCGTCAATAATAATCATCACTAACAAGTTAGTAGAAATTAACTGAACTGAGCAACACATAGAAAAGTACTCGTCAGTTGAAAGAGCAAATATATATGAAGAAAATTAAAATTAAAATAAAATAAATTTCAAATATTATGAAACTTTAATTCATGCCCTACGATTAATTGCTACTGACCATCTTCACGAGTACTTACTTAGTTATTAATGTATCCTTATCAATCACAAGCACAGAAAATATAATCTATTGTTATATAAATACAAACTGGTATAAATTAAATTAAATTAAATTAATTAAATACAATACGATAATGTACACAAGCTGACTTGCTTTTCTTCTACATGTTTCTTGATTTGGACATTGAAGGGACAATATGGACATAGGCACCGAACTTTTTGTTTTGATTCTCAATTTTGACCTAAAATTTCTTCATTTACACATGACAAGAATTATTAATTTCTCTCAAGGCTACAGCATTAAATATTGTATTACCATTATTTTAGAGGGAATGTAGTAAAATACCCTTTTTTTAAAACAAAAGTTGCAAAATACCACCTTAAGTTTAAAAGTGGTAAAATACCATTTTGAGTTGTAAAATGTCTAATATACCCTTAATGAGTATACAAGAAGGCTAACTTTCATTTGAATCATACAAGAAGACTAATTTCATGTATGAACTTCCGGCGAAAAACTTCCGGCGAATTTCTCCGACGAAAAATTCCGGCGAATTTCTCCGGCGAAAAATTTCTGGCGAATTTTTCCGGTTAAAACTCGAATCATACATGAAGCCTAACTTTATGTATGCATCATACACGAAGACTAACATTCATGTATGCATCATACAAGAAGCCTAATTCGTGTATGCATCATACACGAAAATTTTTGCCATCAAAAAATTCAAATTTGTAACATAAATGAAGATAAGTTTTCATGTATGATACATACACGAAGACTGACTTTCATGTATGCATCATACACGAAAATTTTGCCTCCAAAAAATTCAAATTTATATCATACATGAAGATAATTTTTCATGTATGATACATACACGAAGATAATTTCATGTATGCATCATACATGAAGTTAGGTTCCGTGTATGATTCAAAATTTCGCCGGAATTTTTCGCCGGAAAAATTTCACCGGAATTTTTTTCGCCGGAAAATATCGCCGGAAATTCATACAAGAAATTAATCTTCGTGTATGATACAAATTAAATGCAATCTTCTTGTATACATGAAGGGCATAAAAGTCCTAAACAAACTCAAAAGGGTATTTTGAGTTTTTTTTAAAAAAAAAGCTATAATTTATCTTTTGTGTTTGAGAAAGGGTATATTGAGTTTTTGCTCTTTATTTTATCCCCAAGTCATGGGGGAGATAATATCATTGAATTCAAAGTAAAACATTCAACATCTCTAAACAAAGTAATATAATAAGATTAAAATTCTTTAACCAAAGCCCCTAATCTATATCCAGTGATTCACAAAATATTAGTAGCCTACAAAAAATAAATAAAAATAATAAAACAGCGAAAAAAAAATAAAAATGAATACATGCTGTGTGTGTATGAAGTAAAGTTCAAAAAAAAAGACTACTTTATAATATCAAGAACTAGAGGAAGATGGATAGTGGCCGGAAGTCCACGGTGGCGCCGGCTGACTCCCACCGCTTCCATCGGTGGCGCCGCCGCGAGTCTGCTGATTATTTCCCTGCGGCGTGAAATGTATCGTTTGGCCGCTAGAGAAGAGCATCGGATATTGCGATGAAGTTGAGGAAGAGAAAATTGATGAATGCTGAGATTGAGATTGAGATTGAGATGAAGATGATGATGGAGATGAATATAATCCGGCCAAAGATGAAGCGTAAAACATTTGATCGAACAAATTCGCCGATTGCTGCGGCGGCTGGAATTCGCCGCTGTTCTGCAGCAGCTGCGAGTACTCCCAGTAATCCCTGCCCGCGTTCTGGAGTAGCGGCGGCGGAACGGCGGCGGGGCGGGGTGCGGCGGCGGCGGCGGCGGCTATTTGTGAAGCAGGCTGAGGCGGCGGCAGCACTCTGACGTGTTCAGGGAAGTTGAGCTTGGCGCGGTTGCCTCGGAAGCGGAGCGCCGCCTCGTCGTAGGCTCGGGCGGCGGCCTCGGCGGTCTCGAAGGTGCCGAGCCAAACTCGGGCGGCTTTGTGTGGGTCCCTTATCTCCGCCGCCCATTTTCCCCACGGCCGTTGCCGCACGCCTCTGTATTTTCTTCTTCTTTCTCCGGCCTCTTCCGGCGGAGGGGCGGAGGATTCTGGTTGGCGCGGAGGTTCCGCGGCGGTTGGAGGCGGCGTCCCGGGCTCTGGTTCTGGAAAATTATGATTGGATAAAAGCTTAAGTGTGTGTAATTTAAATTTAACTCTTTAAAATTAAAATTAAACTAAAATTAAAAACCACTTAAGAAGAAAAATAGTATAGTAAGATAATTGCTAAAGTACTGTTCAAACCATGCAGTAGCAAGCAACACTAATCTCCATAACAAGTTGACAAAATCAAAGAATGATTCAAATGTTTATCTTGATTGAAATAAAAAAATAATATTGAAATAGTAAGATTGAGATCAAAAGTAGATGACGAAATATTTGAAAACGACAGACATTGAAGAAGTGGATCAACATTCTTGAAATTTTTTAAATTACGAAAAAAAAAATTATAATCACAAAAAAGATTCAAAAAATTAATTGTCGGAACAAACCAGTTTTGACCGTAGAAGACGACTCCCCATGGCCGTGATAAACCGGCCTGTCGGAAAACTGCGTGACACTATCATCGTGGTTGCGCCGCCGCTTCTGCCCCGCCCACGAGCCGGAGCTGGACGATGAATAAGCGGAGGTCGGCGAATCAACGGTGGAGGGGTTAAAGCTCCCGGACCCACCGGCGCCGCTCCGCTGGCCGGAGACCACGTGAGTAAGCGCCGTCACCATCGCCGACATCTCGCCGAACTGGCCCTGCTCCGACAGCATGGGCGGCGCCACCACCGCCGAGAGCAGGTAATCCGGCTGTTGCTGCTGCTGCATGTGGAAATATTGAGTGTTGGGAGCATTGGCGGCAGGTACGGTGGCGGAGGCGGAAGTGGTGGAGGAAGTGGTGGCGCCGCTGCTGGATATCGGCCGGATTCTGGCGTAGTCGCCGCTGCCCTGTCGATTCGCCACCTTTGATAAGCACATGTACCGCTAGAAAGTCGATCGCCGATCTAAAATCCAATTAATTTAATTTCTCCGATGAAAAATTCGCTAATCACAAATTATATGAAGAAGCTCTGTTTAAACGCTCCGCCGCCGGAAATTCAAGATTACGGAATAGTTAAGGAATTTTGTACCTATTAATAGCTTCCGGATATCCTTCAGCCACCTAGCTAGCTCTTTTCGATAGAGAGAGAGAGAGAGAGAGAGAGGGTAGAGAGAGAGGGTCTGGACAAAATTGAAGAAAATGATGGCGGCCCAGATGCAATCTTAGAAGAAGTATATATGTCTGAAATAGACACTTTTATTTGTACACTAGATTTTCTTTTCTTTTCTTTTCAAAGAAGTTTATATATTAAAATTGTCAAAGAGAGAGGTATGTATATAAGGGGGAAAAAGAGATCAAGCTCTGAGCAGCCGCCAATTGAATAGAAAACAGAGAGGTGAAATCACCTTTTCTTTTCTTTTTCTGCTACTCAAGTAAAATCCTAATTTAAAAATTACTAGCAAATTAATTAGCGGAATAAATATAATTAAGATTTGGTAGTTATTACTATTAGTAGAGCTTAGGTAGATGAGAAAGAAGAAAGATGCCAAATTATCAAAACAAGAACCGACTGAAGGAAAAGGGTAGAGATATAATGGGTTGCCCAATTACATGAACCTGCCCCTTCGAGCACCCTAGGGGAATGTCGGTTAACTTCTTTGTCTAGTTTGCGCGTAGAGAGAGAGAGAGAGAGAGAGAGAGAGGGAGGGAGGGAGAGAGTGATCATGTTTGAATTGAGTTGTTTGCATCATTGAACAGCATGGTGGGAACTAACTAGGTAGCAAAGAAGGACTTGTGTTATTGCTTCTCAAGTCTTACTAATTACTTCCTTTGCTAATCTGATTAAGATTAAGATTAAGATTAAGATTAAATAAATGATGAGTTCGTGCGGTCCAGAAATAATAATTAGTAAATGGGCTTTGGATTAGTGAGTGTTTAAGTTGCAAGTTGCGGTCCAAGTTGTGTGCCCGCTTTCTACCAAAAAGGTATTCATTGTCCAAATTGTATACAGCAGCAAAATACATTAACCAAAAGAATAAATTCCTCCTATGTTAGGCGACTAGTGACTTCGAGATATCTTAATTTAATTATTATGCCGATTAAGAACTGGATTTACCAGTCATGTTAATTTTATAAACATACTTCAATTTTCTCATCAAATTGGAAATATTTTATGTACAAAAATATATGTACATGTGCGTGTGTCCGTGCCTTGCTACGTGGAAAAACAAGTGACTATCAATTCTTTTACGTCGTTATTGGATTTATATAATATCTTCGAAAAAAAACAAATATTTACTATAGATTATATTTCATGGTGACGCTGTGGAGAGGTGGCCACTTTGTTGCATGGTTTGATCGGAAAGGTGGATAATACATTCTCACGATTATATTCCTACCTTCAAGATATTACAAAGATAGCTTGAATTTTTTTTTTTTTTTTTAAATGACATGAAAGCTAAATTTTGTAAACGAAAGGTTGATTTTGACTGTCAAAGTATAATATGGAAGCATATCATAATTATAATTTTCAACCAAACATCAAAACCACGTCATTTTCTTATGACATAAATGTACAGTGGACTAAAAGTGGGGCCCGTTTTTATTTGGATCATAGTCGTAATACTCCCTCCGATCCATTCATATTGGCATCTTTTTCTTAGCTTTCCCGCTCATATTATCATCTTTCAAATAAGGAAAGTTTCTCTTTTAAAATCCTTCAAAAGTAATGAGACCTACTTGTTTTCTATCTTTTTATTTATATTTTTAATCTATGTATCTAACAGTAACATATATAATTATGAAATTAGACGACATGCAGCGAGGGTGTGCTAATATTTCTGTTTCACATTTATAGTAATATATTTGTATTATGATATTTTGGAATTCGATATTTGTTATTGTGATTGCAGTACTATGTATCGAAAGTATTTTACAATCAAATCCATGATTAAAAAAAAATTGAAAAATTCTATCGTGTATTTCTATTAATTTTTTTTTTTTTTTACATCGTGGAAACCTACAGCCGCTATCTTTGGTGCGCATTGGACAAACCCCCGTCCCTTATACAGTAGCCTGCGACAAAATAAACAACATGCATGCGGCAAACAGTGGGCATCTTCGTTTTTATTCTCATTTATTTATTTGGAAACGTTACTATTTCCGTTATTTCACAGTTATAATAAAAAAAATTGATTATAAAATTGCATGCGGCAAATAATGTCCATCTTCGGTTATAACTATAAGGGTGTTTTGCCCAAGCGGCTCTGGCTCAAGTTTCTTCGTCATATTTATTATCATTTCTTTTTATTTCTTGTTTAAGTTAAATACAATATAGTATGTTGGATAAATTTATATACTTTACTTTCTAATTTTTTTTTACTTTCTCTAATATAATCAATAAATATCAATCAAATTTCGTGCTTTTTATATTATTTTGTTTTGCTTTGTTTTGTTTCTTATTACTATAAACCATCAACTGCATCAACCCAATTTCCTTCACGTTCACGTAACTAAAAGATGTTAATTTAATTGTCAACGTTTTGTAAAAAAGTAGGGCTTACTTTATCCTAGTACTTGTGGTTTATTTGTACAATGTGGAATAAAAATAATTTAAAAATTAAAAATTAAAAATAATTATATGCTAGCTATGTGGTTATTCATAGTCTTGCTAAGTATGCTATTAATAATGTGTAATAACCAAGAAGTCAGACTTAAAAGTTTTGACTTTTTATATAGTTTCACTTTCTCTCCATTTCAGCTAGTTTAGTAAAAGTTTTTTCCTTGTAAACAATTTGTGCACAATGCACGTATTCTGACTTCTGCTGAACTAGTAAAATAGCATGGCCCAGTTTTAGTGTACCAATCAAAACAATTAATAAGAACTTATTGTTCAGTTATCTAAAAAAATTATGATCGTTAATTTTCTTGATTGACTTGTAGAAAGAGAAATATCAATCTAGTTTATACAGTGGAACATCTATAAAGGAATACTCTATTTACAAATAAACTCCTAATTAGACATAAAATTTCAGGGTTCCAAATATTTTTTCACCACTATTTAGGAATAACTTTATACTATTAATCAGGTATAATTATTTATAGTCTAAAAAATATTTCTTTATAAAAGTTTTACTGTACAAACTATTTTAGTGCTTTATCTTTCTTAATTCGTGCGAATAATTCTTAAGAAAATCACTTATTTTGAATAATTCTTGAAACAAATCACTTATTTTGAATCATTCTTGAAAATCACCTAGTTTGAATAATTCTTCAAACATTTAGTTATTTGAGAAATCCAGTGTTGGCCTACTTATCTTATTGTAAAAGTTAACTGAAAATTAGCTTTAGTTGAATCTACGCCTGTGCAATAATCGGAATTGGTGGCAAAATTTTGTCGTGATTAAGATGGTGGTATGAAAACGATAAGGATGAAGTAAATGGGTTGGATAAATCTCGAGTATTTGTCAAAATCGTTCACTAGCTAAGGTCAAACTTCATAATACTATTCTTTTTTTGTTTTCTTTATTATTCATTTATTTGTCGCTTAATTTATACCTTATATTATCGATGCAAATTGAATAGTTTAGCATTTTCCTACTTACGGAAAGTTCTATTGTGGGGGTGTTGGATTCTACTTTTCTTAGCCTCATAGCCATTAAATTATAGGGGCACAATCAAAAAAACCAAAGCACAGACAAAAAATCTACTATTGCAGTATTGCACTTGCACAAATATGATGGTATCTACTCGTCAAAACTCTCTCCAACTCATTGATATTGTTATGTTATTGTTTAGCACGAAAATTAAGAATAAGGGTAAAAAAATAAAAATTGGGTAGGTCTCGTCACTTTAAAGGGTTAAAACTTTTCTTATTTGGAAAATGACAATATGAGTGGGCCGGGACAATTAAATAAGGAAAGAATGGTCATATGAGTGGGTCGGAGGGAGTATTATTTAGGAACGTAAATGAGTCGAGTTTAATCAAATACTGACTAACTCAAGGTTGGCTCTAAATTAGAAATGGTTTCCCTTTATAACCTTTTAAATAATGTAATCGCAATCTTCTTCTTGAAATTCTTATGTGGAGACGACTTGTGAGTTAACGATCACCATGAAATTGTATTGTACTAAGATTGCTTGCATGAATTACATGTGTATATTGATGATGTTATTTTCTGAGAGACGTAGATTGTGATGGAATCATGCTAATACGCAATACTGAATACATCGTGGATTTTTATTTTCTTTATAAAAACAAACTATATCAGAAAAGTTATATATTTAAAGGCTCCACATAAAAAGAGTTGAATAACGTTATTGTTAATTTTTAGGGACAGCTATCGATAAGTCATGAATTACTATATATATTGATCCTAACTACCATAGACAAATATTGTAAGTAGCTACGTGTAAAAATAAATTATTATGAATAATAACATATATATCCTTAGGATTTGGAAAAAGAAGATGTGACAAACAACTGTGACATATTATTCACACTATATAAATGTATATTTTGTCGTTCGTAGGTGGAAAACTTCGTAAAGTAACTCTTGAAGCCCGTGGATGTTACTTTTCCAAGTGTGTGGATTAGAATTGATGATGATTAATGACTAAATCTCAGTTTAAGTTTGGAATTGGATCAAAAAAGCTAGTAATTAATAAATGAATCAATGTTTTTTTTTTTTAGAGGGAAAAAATGAGTCAATGTTGTAACAACATTATTAATGTAAACGCTTGGTGGTTAGGATAATTAAGCATACATAAGCATGTGCGTGTTTATTTTACCCAGAAATTTATAATTTATCTATATATACCACTCAATATTAAAGTATGGTTGAAATATTTAATAATAAATCAAGAACACATGTTTGTTTGTCTACGACATAGCGTGACTCACAGTTTCTTTTTCTTTTTTACAAATTTGCCGGACGACTAATACAAAAACAGAGTCTAATTAAGAAAAGCGAAATTAAAGACGAACCCTGTACCATCAAACATATTTGACTTTGAAAAGGTACATTAGTATTGTTAAAAGTTTAAACCGCTTGAATATTATTCTCCCGCTAGAAGGAAAATATCGATCAAGTCTAGTTTAAATAGTCAAACCGGTGTACCATAAAATTTGTAACACGCATAAATAATGAAGAAAGCAATAAAGAACGCACAAGAAATAATTATTTACCAATTCGTAGAATATATGCAACTACGTCTGGGGCCAATGTCAAGTCATGCTTGACATGAATTTTCGCTTTAATTTTGAATACAATATACAATAAGAAAAAACAATATTTAATTATACTAATCACATTAGGATTTCACCAGCAGGGCCTAAATTTAGACCTTACAAACATCCAAAAATATTCACCCGTAATTGTGCTTTAATGTTCAATACTTTCATGCTCCATACTCCGACGGAGTCTTCCTTGAATAAAATGTACAAGTATATATGTTTCAAATCCCACCAAATTATGGGTTATTTTCCCATTTAATAATATGAATAAAATAATTTAACTACAATAATATAAACTAGCTAGTTAGATATGAGGAAGAATGTGTATACAAAAATAATTAGGCGGAATATTAAGAATAAAAGAATACGCAATCGGCAATCAATACATATTCAACGTGGAATCTTTCAAATAAGGTAACATCTGTCTAATTCCTCACGCGCGCCAATATGATTCGTTACACAAAACTTTAATCCACATAAATTAATAATCTATGTATAAAACTATGTGTCTTCAAGAATATGAGATAGTTCAAAATTAATTAATACAGTAGAAAGGAATAATTTTATAGTATTGGAAGATTCTTTTGCATGCGTGTATTCAAAGTTTCCAACATGGTATTTTTGCATGCATGAAGTAGGAAATGTCTTTAGGTGGAAGAAAGAAATTTATTATCGAAAAAAGTGAGTCTGAATCGGATAAAGAGAGTTTGCAGCTTCTGCAAAGCAGTATATATTTATAATATCACGTCCGCCTATTTTTGCTGCCTAATTATTACTTGAATTTTAAACGCATGCACGAATTTTTAATCATCTTATATCTTGCAAGCCCCCCCTTTTTTTTACTCTTATCCTTTTTTATTTGTCTTTAAAAATTAAAATGATAATCGTCTCTCTCTCTCTCTCTCTCTCTCTCTCTCTCTCTCTCATGCTAGAAGTTGCCCATCTAAAGCTACGTAAGATTAGATTTATTTAAATTGATTTTGAATGTGTTTTGTACATCTGATTTGTATACATCAATTAGGTATATATTGGACACATTATATTTTTATGTTTAAAGCACATACAGATTTAAGATTAGACTAGATAATTTAAAATGTATGACGAGATTTGGGATTTCGGTTTATATTAATAACTCATTTGCTATGTAGTCTATGTTCAATGAGATTATTATATTCATATATCTTATACTCCATATGTCTCAGAATTTTTATTTTTTTATTTTGAAGGCTATCCATATGGAGGTTTTTTTGAAGAAAAATAAATTCTTTACTCACGAAGAGTCAAACGAAATAATATCCATTTGAAGGTTTTATTAAGAGGGAAATGTCAATTAATTAATCTAGCCACTTTCAAATGTAAAAGATAAGATATGATCATTGTTTTCTACAAATGTAAAATATGGTCATTGTTTTCTACAAATTATAGTCTATATATGTTGAGGATATACGTACCCTTAATCCCGAATGAAACGGATTACACAACCAGTTGTTCAATTGTGTGTTTGGTCAAATTTACACATAAACTACACGATAAATTTATCATATTACATGATCTGTTGATCGTGTAAACGTCGTCGTATAGTTTGCAAGATTACATGAGTATATGATTAGTTGAACGTGTAATAAATGAAAACTAGATAGTAATTGAATAAGGGCATCTATGACATTCTATACTAAAAATGGCTAAAATTTGTAACTAAGCTATATTTATCTTTTAATTTTGAAAGTGGTTATTTTGATATAACACCTTTCATATTAATGCAATATTGAGCCACCTTTTATAATGATAGTTTGGCTAATTATTTTAGGTTCAACTCACGTTACCAATCAATCACATAGGAGTAATTCTTTGAATATATGTCCCATGATTTGGGAAATGAAGCTCCGATCCTCAATTAAAAGCATAGACTTACTATATTAATCTTGAAAATCGAAATTTAATTAAATAGACAATTTTTGCTCGTACAATTCATGTAGTGCGTACGAGCATCCTATCAAAGAATTTTGTTGTAGAGCGTACAATTTTTGCTGCTTAATTATATTAGTGAAAATATAAACGCATGCATATGCACGAATGATTAATCATAATATATCATGTATGCTATCCTTTTTATAATTAACTTTTTGAAAGAAAAAAATGTTCTTGAGATGATAAACTTTCTCCCTTGTCCCATGCATGTTCCTTTTTCTTTTGTTTTTGTTTTTACATGTTAATAGTTAAGTTAAATGCATGCCAAACTAAAGCCACGTAACATTGTCGTCTAAACTTTGGACTCCTTTAGTCATACCATGGATTAATGCAAATAATTAATGTTGAATTTTGACGGTTGTGGTGTGGATGCTTAATTATTAGGAGATGAAGGGAATATAATTCAACCCCTGTACATTAACTAAAACTAGCTAGTGAGTTCCATTAGAAATAGCATTTTTATTATGTTTTTGTTTTTCTATGTTTTGCAGTACGTTTATGGCCATGATCGAGTTAAATAAATACTTAACTAGTGCAAGTTGATGAGCCCTGAGAAAAATTAGGAACAATATAAAAAAAAAAAATAAAAAAAAAAGAGAAACTTATATTCTACTAATTAAGATAATACTGTTACCAATATTTTTAATTCTCTTAAATACTTTTGCCACTGTTTCTATATATGTTTGTGCTTTTCCCATTAGTTTGAAACCATATGATCTGCACCATTGCAAGTATAACTGTCCCCAACTTTTGCAATTTGTTCAGAAAAAAGCAGTAAATAATGTGATGAAAAAAAATGTGATGAAAATGTTAATGGGGAATGAATTTAGAGAAAATGACTTGTGTGATTGTGACAATAGTGAAATGAAAATTTCAAAACAAATTCTTAACGCAATTCCAGTTGGGTCGCTTCAATTTTTAATTATTGTAAACTAGAAATCACTATTTCGTCATATCATTCCCACTGGAATTTTGTTTTAACTTAGTTTCCCACTTGTGTCAAGACGATGTAATTAATATTAGTAATTTATTCATTACTCATAAAGTACAATGATTCTTGGTAAGATAAAGAAGTAGAACGATTAAGCACTAGTTAAAGAGTAAAGACTAGAGTCAAACAGCTCATTCGTACTGGTCACAAAAAATAATAGTCCATCTCATAATAATTTTAGTATAAAATGATCAAGCCAAATCGGACTATGTTAGGTCGGTCCAAAATTTAAATTGACCTCTATATTTACTGACCAAGCCCTACCTCCCTGCATTATGGGTCGCGTTGGGCATTTGACATATAGTACTAAAAATGTACGTATGACAAAACTTAAAAGTGAAATACTTTGGATTTAACATTTTTTTAAACATACTTACATGTAATTAATTAGAGAATTATGAGTATAAAAAAGTCAGTAGTATTTCATAATTGCAACCTTGAAAAAAAAATTTGAAATTACAAAGTAAGCATGTTTTAGAATTTTGTCGATAATTATAATATAAAATATGTGCATGAATTGAACTTACTCTCGACAAAAGGTTTGTTAAGCGCACAAATTCAGTACTTTTAGCAGCAATTAAAAGTATAGTAAAAGTGATCTCAACATCTTTTTTTTTAGGGTAAAGTGATCTCAACATCTAAACTTGCTTGCTTTTAACTTTTGCAAACCTTCCAAAGTAAAGTTTTGCTCCACATTCATTGAATGCTCTAATTAGCCATTTAGGATTAATTAGTAGTTGTACGTATCTTCTGTTATATTTTTGGGATATAGTTACTTTATTGCATGACCTTTTACCCTTTAATTACTTTATAACCTGATCTTTTAAAAATTATAAAAATAGCCTAATCTTTAGCCTTTATGCCCATTTATGGCATGAGAGCAGAAAAGCGGTGACCGGATTCATACGTGACATTTTCGTACAATGATTTATAACCTCATCATCACCCCGTTTCCTATTCTTTTTTTGACTGACGCATGAATTCAGTAACGTGACGTAGAATCCGATCACCACTTGTTTGCTCTCATGCCATAAATGGGCATAAATGCTAATTTTTGTAATTTTTAAAAGGTTAAGTTATAAAGTAACTAAAGGGTAAAAGTGCATGTCATAAAATAACTATATTCCAATATTTTATCTCATAGTATATTATTTAATTAAAATAATTAATTTATTTACAATGTACATCATATTAATTTATATTCTTATTTACAATGTATATATCACATAGACGAGAAACCTGCATATCTTTTCGTAATTAAAACATAAATATATATACACACAATTAAGCATGCACACTGGAGTCCATGTCATCTTCTCGATCCCCGTAAACATAAAAATATTACAAATGTTTGAAAGTGAACGGAATTCGTAAAATAAGTATAAATTCATGCTTTATTTTCTAAATTATTCCAATAAAATATTAAATTCTCATCATGAGCACGATGTTATGTTGCAGTAGACAAAATTAAAGGTAGAGCATCAAAGTTTTATACACTAAGAGAGCTTCACAAAAAAGTATAAACTTCATCATATGCAATTGAGAAAAAAATATATATCCAATAAAAAGAGGATACGTTCCTCATTTGAAATAATTTTTTTAACAACTTGGTTGTTTCTATTAACGCGATGAGGCTACAGAAATTGAAGAAACATTGGTTGTCAACATAATCCTCATGCACACAATTTTTGCTAGGTTTTAAAAATATTTGAATTTTAGTTGTTCGTGTCACTATCAATCCAATATTCGTCGCTGACAATCACATTTCTTGTTTAATGATGGGAAAATAAATTTTGTACATCCACCGCAGACTTGAAAAACGAAAGTAAAAACATTAATGTTTTTTGCAAATTGATTAAAGACTTGAAGCACCGAAAGCTTAATTAATCATGTCACAAATGGGGGTATATAGGAGACACAGTATAAGGACGAAATAAATAAAGTATACATTGAAACTCGTCTTCACTTCTACATAGAGAGGAAAATTATAATTTATGATCTGACTATTTGAACGAATTTCAGAATTGACATAATTTTCAAAATATTTGTAAGAAATTATAATTTTTGTATAAAATTTTAATATGGCATATAAGGTATTATGATTTAACTCGATTGAGACATGTGTCATGTGTGATACAATTAATCGAGTTTAAATATGAGTATATTGTATTATATTATTATTAATTGTTTGGATAATAGTGTAATCTTATTGTATATAATATTTCATTTAATCACACCTTCAAAAAAAAATATTTCATTTAATTAAATTTAATTAATTGAATTTGTTTGTATATGCTAGCTAACTAGAAATATGCACATTTTTTGCTCGTGCCGAACACCTGCAAATATATACTAATATTTTATCAATTTTGCTTGAATAAGTTTATTTGAATATTCAAGATTTAGAAATATGTACTCACTCTGTCCCGTTCTACTTGTTTCATTTGAGATCGACACGTAGATTAAGAAAAAAAGGTATTACATCGTAAAAAGTATATTTAGTGTATTTTGTAAAGAGTATTTAATTGTTGATAAAGTGGGTTGAGTGAGAAATCACTGTTCAATAAAGCATAAAGTGGGATGAATAGGAAATCATTGTTCAATAAAGTGGATTGAGTGGGGCTTACTTATTGGGTTAGTGAACTTAATTATTTTCAAAATAAGAAATGGAACTAGTAGAGTAGGACACTCAAAATGGCAAAAATGAGACTAATAGAACGGAACGGAGGGAGCATGTGATTTGCTCATGCAAATTACGTTCATTTTACTGGTATCTAAAAGATGTCAAATTTATGTTGGTATCTGTTTGATGCATTCAAAATCAAAATATAGAGTAAGTCTTTAACTGTCAAAATCAGGCTCATATTGCTTGCAGTTCCCCATCAAACTAAAACACTGAATGTTCAGTTGACGTTATCATCAAATTTCAAGATCTGATACCTCCTCGAATCATGTTCATACCATGAATATATATTACCACTCATTTATTTTAGTGAGCGTTTACTTTGGTAGAAATAGGTGGAAAATACAATAATTTTTTCATACTTTTTTTTATCATTTTCACATGTTTACTACAATTGTTAATTTTCTTAGATAGAGTAAATAATTTTCCCGCGCAGTCTTATTTCCATCATTTTCACGCCAATTGTGGAAAATATTAACATAGGGCAGAGATGTGATAATATTTTCTCACGGACAAAAGGGATAAAAATGAGGAGAGGGTAAGGGGACCATGTGATACACCCTACTCCAGTAAATACTCCCTCCGTCCCGCTTGACTTGTCCTAATTTATTAAAGTGAAATAAAGTGGGTAGAGGGAGGGTGAACAGTGAGTACAAATAGTAAAATAAAGTGGATATAGAGATAGTTAATCAAGTAGGTTGATGTAAAGTGAGACTAATTAGCCAAACTAATTGAGCCCTAATTTCATTAATTATTTCTCAAAAAAGAATATTAGAACAAGTATAATGGGACGTTCAAAAAAGAAAGTAGGACAAGTCAGGCGGGACGGAGGGAGTTTATGATATACTCTCCCGCAGCTAATTGTTACTTTTTGCTCTCATTTTTTAATGATAAATTTTCAATAAAAGTAAACACAATCTTAGTAAATAAAAATAACAGGCCTATACTAATTACAAATATTTAGGAATTATAAAATAATTATAAAAACTGTAGAGAGACAAATTAAAATACTTAAATTTCATTTTCAACATGTGTGGAAAGACTAATAGTTTGCTCAGCCGAATTCAGCCTACTTTGAAAGTGTTTTTTTCATGGATTGCATGTTGACTTTTAGGCTAGCTAGATAGCTCTAGTCAAATACTAGTAGTATATTCTAAACTTTCACGGTTTTTATTTTATTTATTTATTTATTTGAACTATCAATTTTGACCAACGGACGTATAAACTGAAAGAATAAACATAATTGATTTACTTATAAATCACTTTGCAGCGGAAGAAATTAACAACATACCTCCAACCATTGCTATGTCTTTTTCTACTTGACGTAAATAATACTCTCTCCGTCCACGAAATGATTGTCACATTATGGACGACACGAATTTTAAGAAAATGGTAGGTTGTAGTGAATAATAGTGGGTATTGTTATGAGTGGAATAAGGGTCCCACACTAAATGTGAGTGAAGTAGTAAAAAAAATAAGGTTAAATATAATATATTATGTAGACCCTATTAATATAAATGGATGTGACAATCATTTCGTAGACGGACTTAAATGACAAAAGTGGCAACCATTTCGTGGACAGAGGGAGCAGTACCATATGTTATATTGAAACCAAAGAAGTTTAAGGATCATGTGCAAACATAATGCCACCAACAACAAAATCATCTGGAATGTTTTTCATTTGTTTCCTTTCGAGTTCATTTTTCGGATATTGATCCAGATTAAATGTATCACCCTTCGCAACAGGTGCTACATTTGGTGAACAATCTTTCATTCGAAACCTTTCAAGAACTTTGTTGATATAGGTCTCTTGAAACAAACCCAAAATGCATCGAAATCCGGAAGAAATTGTTTCACCTCAAATAACATATGATACCTCACCCATATCTTTCATATCAAAATTATTAGAAAGAAATTATTTCACCTCAAATAGCAAGCCCTTATCATTAGAAGCAAGCAATATATCATCTTTCACCATAAAGGACTAGAAAACAAATATAACTCCCACTAACCTTTTGGTATATACATTCATCCACGATATTCTCTTCAAAACCATGAAGTAATGATTTCATGAAATTTAATATACCATTGACGTGATATTCCAAAAATAAATGTGATGTATACTTCCGGTTCCAGCACAGATTAAGGAAAAATGGTTAAAAGAGAGAGAAAACGTTGGAGCACAAGGCTTTTTGTGCGATGAGGAGGTTTACGTGAAATGGATTTTTATTATGAAATTATCACATACGTAGTATTCAATTTGTGATTAATAGAACACCAAAATACATTATATTTTCGAAGTAAAAACTTGTTTGAGTTCCGATTTTATGTGTTTGGTAATACAACCAAGAAAAGCAATCAGCAATAATAACACTATACAAACAGTCCTTAAACTCAGTTTCAACTCTAATGGAATCGCACAAGTTTCAAGTGCCAATCAGGATAAGAATCAACCAGCAGCTGTAACAGAGACGCTATCGAGATTAGCCATATAAGAAAAAGAGCAACACAGGAATTATGATGGCATCCAAATAGTTGAATACAAGCTTCACCATTATTGCCAAACTATTAAAACACACTAAGCACTCCCAATTCACTTAAAGAAACAAGAGTTTCTGAACAATGTAATTGATAGTATATAGTTAGTTCCATATGAAACGAGTCATTCTTGCAATCCAAAGCTCAAACGGGAAGTTCACTGCTGCGGCTGCTGGTAGTTAAGAGCCCTCCTGAAGAGCATAATGTGTGGCTCTGGGCGATGGATAGCATAGTGCACCCACCCTCGACTCTGCTGAACTCCCATTGCACGCCACTCATTCTACTCCCAACAAAGAAGAACAACATCAAACATACAGAAGAGATTCATATTAAACTGATCCAAATTAGTGCTGCTGCTCAAATGCTTATACATCTTATACACACACACATAAACATAATAAGTATTTGCTTTGGCTTTTACATTGCGGAAGCCATATTGCAGACATTTTAGGTCCTAATACAGCATCCAAAACAAACATGTATTTCCAGAATAACATAATGCCTGAATACTTCAATTACAATAATTTCAATGTATATTTAAGGAGAACCAATTGCAACATATAACTAAATCTTCATCACAAGACTCACGTTTTTAAAGACTTGGGTAAGTTGAGACTCCTACAAGAACTTTACATTTGGGGAAACAATTTGAGTGGAGCGGATTCCCCAACACAGGAGTCAACGTTTCTCTCTTCTTTGACTAATTGTCGACATCTGAAGTACTTGGTAGTATCACTTAATCCACTTAATGGTAACTTACCCACTTCTGTTGGGATTTTTCCCTCTTCTCTTGAGCATTTTTATGCATCAAACAACAACATCACGGGTCTCATTCCCTCTGAAATTGGACGGTTTGACAGATTTAAATTTATATGGGAATCAGCTGAATGGACCCATTCCACCAACAACTGAGAAACTGAAGCAACTTCAAATATAAGATCTTTATAGCAATCAATTGGCGTGGTCTATGCCTATCCCTAATGATCTTTGTGGAATGAATCATTTGGGGGCATTGAGCACTGCTACCAACATGCTCTTTGGTTCAATTTCTTCCGAAATGTTGCTAATATTTAAAGAGAATCAATTGCAAGTTATAACTAGATCTTCATCACAAGACTCGCGTTATGTTTGAATCTAAAATTTCAATTTTCTTATTTGGACTTACTAAACCCCTAAATTTCTAATTAATCAATATCGTACCATTAACACAAGCCCCAAACCCTAGAAATGGGAATATGAATCCTTTCCTCCTTCTACTTTCTAATTGTCCAAATAATCTACTCACACACACACACACACACGCACGCACTTACTTCTGAGAGTAGACGATTCTTGGGAAGCAATTTTGCAACCTCCGGTGGAAGAACCACATGCCTGAATAATATACAAAACCATCCAAAATATTGAGAATTCACTTTCTACAGAAATGAGAATGAAAATCCATAATAAACCAAATTCACAGTTACCTGTACTCGTAGGTGTCATCAGCATACTTATCGGAGTACTGAATCTGACCCATGCTCTGTTTACCTCCAACAAAACAAATACCTCGGAAATAACCGCTACTGTGATCTGCGATTTATGCCAAATAACTTAACAATATACCAAAATATTACAGCAATCGAAGTGATAGGTGAATGATTGCAAGTTACTGTGAGATTGAGAGAGAGAGAGAGAGAGAGAGGAGACCTGAATATAAAGTGGCGACTGCGAGATTGGGGAAGAGACTAGAGAGCGTGCTGGTGGCAATAACCTTATTATAACGGGAAAACGGGAAATAGAATTATAACGTTTATAAATTATAACCACCACTACTTTCAAAAAAAATTATAACCAGTAGAAAATGAATTTTCGAAACTTTAATTTGAATTTCAAATCCCAAAGATTCCCGCTTTCGGATTTTGCCATTACATATTTGGATTAATTGTACATAAATTCATAATGTTTCACCAAATTCTCAAATTTGATACAAATTTAAAATTATATTTCAAAAATATACTATAACATTTCAATTTTTGATAATTTTACTCTGGTGTCCGTTTTCGTCCAAATTAAATCCTCCATGGCACCCGCACTTGCCACGCTGGACTCCGAACGCCAACGGGACGACGTAGTTTTAGCGCATTAAAAAAACGACGTCGTTTTATACTCTTTTACAATGGAGAACACGATGTTTCTTTCTCCAAAACCACGTCGTTTCATTCATGCACTAAAACGATATTGTCGCGTCGGCCGTCCGGCGAGTCCAGCGTGACAAGTCCGGGTGTTACGCGGGATTTAATTTGCCAAAAACGGGCACCGGAGTAAAATTACCAAATATTAAAACATTGTGTATTTTAGAAATATAATTTTAAATTTGTGTGCAATTTGATAATTTGGTGAAACGTTATTAATTTATGTGCAATTAACCCTACATATTTTGTCTAGTTTATTTATGTCAATAAATTGTATTCTGCTTGATTAATGTAACTTTACACAATAACTTGTATGCGACCCGTCGCATGCTATGCGGCGGGCCCGTGGCGCGTGTAATACACTCGCCAGCCATCCACGCGCGACGCGTGTATTACACGCGCCTATTTTTTTTTTCCCTGTTAATAAGGTAGGGATCATCAAAACACCAAACCATCCAATCCCTTAAATAGGCTGCTATGATCCCCCGCGGATTACTAAAGAAGCTTTTTTTTTTTTTTAATATTTTATATTAGAATTCTATTCCTTTATCTACTATATAAAAAAAAAAGGCATTATTTTCTTTATCGGCTTATTTCATATGGCGTTAAAAATTTTAAATAGCTTTTATGCATTGCATACGGCTCTATAATCAAATTGCCGTTTCGTTTTTTTATTGCCGCTTCTTCTTTGGTCAAGATTCGAGCGAGGGAAGCCAAAGGCCGCGGAGCGAGCCGAAAAAGTTCAAAATATTGTCTGCCGATTATCCTTATATTTGTAATAGGAGCCGAAGACGGAGAAAAAAAAAACTGAAATTAAAAAAAAAGAAAAACTGACCATCCCATCTAGTCCTTAACCCCACATATATGATTGTAAGGATAATAAAAACAAATGGTCAAAGGACGTTGACCTGGATTTGACCGTGTTAATCGGGTCGGGTCAATCCATCTCCATAATGAAGATGTCTCCACCCAAATTCAACTCATTTATCTTTGGAAATGAAATGTCCCTCAGGTATATCAAAACTCTTTGACCGGTGACTCTCTTGACAACAAGATAGAGTTCGTCATCACTAAAATAAAGGAGATATTGAATTACCACCAATATGTTATAGTTGTGTAAAATGGATAGACTTCTAAGTAGTTTAGAGAAATTGGATAGACTCGTAAGTAGTTATATATATATATATATATATATATATATATATATATATATATATATAAATGAGAGATGAACCATTGTATTAATTTTAAAGGAATTAGTGCTCTTTGCTACATGTTCCTATATATTTTACGGGTTCCCACCCATTTGAATAGAATCTCCTTGATATTCATATTTTTTTGTTCTTCACACAGGAAAGGGGGACAATTAAGCTGCCAAGTACTACTATTAGTTTAAAATAAACCATTAAGGCCACGTTTGGTTAGATATAGTAATAATATTAAGATAAATAATACATAGATAAATAATATGGAAATTATATGATAGATTATTGAATTTGTGTGTTTGGTAGAAAACAATACATTTTTTTTATCAAAGTTTGTTGTTTGGTAGAAGATGTTAAAATCAATATTAAGATATGTTATTCCAATTTTACCCCTATCCTACCAAATCAATTACACATAAAACCATTATATATATATATATATATATATATATATATATATATATATATATATATATATATCTCCTCTTCTCTGCAAAAACTGATTTAGGATTTGTCAAGTTCTGAAAATATTGAAATTGCTATATGTGTGTATATATGGTCATGAATTTGATGATGATAATTCAATATGCTTTCTCTCTCTGTATCTAATTTTATTTCAATTGTCTGCCCCTCTTTCTCTCTCTATCCCTCTCCTTATTCTCGATTACTTCGACAAGCCCAAGCTTCACAATATCTCTGAAGGCTCTGTCCTTTCCACTCCACCACTCCCCACCAGACGACTGATAAAGCCAGCGGCCAGCTGGGGTTCATCAACATCACCGATGTTAAAGGCGGTAAGGTAGCCTTCGGATCCGGCATCTTAGGCTCGCCGCTCGACTCCACCTTCTCTAAATCCGTCAAACAACTCCTCGTACAACCTCTCCGTCATCGAGATCAGCAAGGCCATCGCCCCATCCGCCGTTTTCACCGCTCCAGCGGCGTCGGCGTCCTCTCCAGAACCCGCTACCGCACCCTCACCATTCAAATCTCCTCCAGCTCCGCCTATGAGCTCGCCTGACGGAGCTCAATTGCAAGGTTAACAACAATGAAAACGAGAGTCGGGTCCGATTATCACAGACTTCAACTCGTCTCACCAGATTTTTCAGTCGCCGACGGCAGAGTTTCCCAATTATCATGGTTGGAGAAAATGAGGCGACAAGAATGTAGACGAGATAGTTGAGGGTAATGAAGTCTTTCGGCTTGTTAATACAAATCACTGTTCACGCTGCAAAAAATAAAACGATGGGGAAGGTAGTTTAATTAAAGTGACTATTGTGGTATTATAATGACGGGCTTCAGTTTATTATAGGGCTTCTTGTATTATTATTATTTCCTACCAAACAATACATAAATCCATATAAATAATATAATATGGATTAATACTATCTACCAAACGTGCCCTAAGTGTAAATTATATATCAATAAAATCAAACAGAGTATCACTACAAATAACTGAATGCAACATAATAAGGAGGAATGAACCTTTGAGCCATACCTAACAATATAGTAGTAATAAATACATCAAAGATAAAAACTTGATTGTAGTACGTAGTATATAATCATCTTGATTGAAATAACTACAAACCTCATCTATTTTTAGGTTGTTCGCAACTTAACTGAAGTAGAGAATTGCAAAAACAAAAAAAAAACTTGTATGGTTACTATCTTAGGAGGCTTTTATAATTTATGAGCATCAACTACAACAGTCAAACTACAATGTATTATCGTAGACCAACAAATACTAGTCAAAAAGCTAGAACCACAAATAAAAATAACACTTTGAATTTTTGATTATTTATCCACCTTCACCACCATTTTCAGTTTCTTCTCTCCATTATTTATACCACCTTCAAAAGCATCATTCAAACACCTCTTGACAGAAGCATCTACCATCAACATTTATGAAGCCTTGAGTGTCCTGAAATCACGTTCGTTCATTATTATATGTAAGGATATAGCTAGTATTAGACAAAAAATAAATGTTCAAGGCACTATATTATATGTTTAATGAGTACCCTCTCTAGCATCACCAAGAAATGACAATTAGCTGGTGAAAGAGAGTTGCATCCGGATAGAGTTAGCTCATGCCTGCAAATATAACTAGTTAACTTTAACACGAACAACCATCCATTATAAATAAATTAATCTTTATAATTTAGCTAACCATATATATTTCATCATTGCTTTGCCCCTTTGTTGGACCGCTGACGCTAACACAATGTTTGCCGGAAAAAATCGAAGAGATAAAAGGTGTGACTTAAATGGCCACTGTCTAGGTTTATATTAAATATTGTTGATGTGATTTTGGGATTTATTGATGTTTAATAGATTTATTATTTTTAAATTTTTCGTTAAAAGTATTATCGATGCTTTTTGGATAAGAACCTTTGATATCTTGAAGCTTTCATTGAAGTGGAATGGCTATTCTTGGGTTCGTTCTCTTACCAACATTGGTGTTGAGCAGTTTCGAGGAAGAATTTTTGGGGATTGCTAAAGGTGAAAGATACCGTTCCAATGTGATCGTGTTTTGTATATGCTCTGCTCCTTCAGTCATTCTTATAGATTACAAGTTGAGCTAGAGCTATTGCGTTGCTGTTGTTTCTTTCTTTCCAATTTTTCACAGTTTATTGTATTGTATTGATGGATTTCCACTCTTTAAAATCAACAAGTGTATTGAAAGCCTCATTGCCACAGCGTGTGTGCTTTCTTTCTCTAATCTTCAACATATTTTTCAAATACATGATGCATGGTTTACAGTGAATGATATAATAACCATAGGGTTCATGAGCTCGTTAAAAGAGATCTTATATATTACAACAACCGCTTTTCTTAAAGTTATAAATTTGGTTAATTTGGTTATCTTAAAGGTGTTGTCTCCAACATTTTTTTTACGATCCTCCATCATTTTCTTACGGTTGGATTGGTTGTATGTTGAAAGAATCGGTCCAAATGTTGGATCTATTAGCTCAAACCAGTTACAAAGCATATTTAACAAGGAGACAACATTTCCATACTCCTCCAACTGCATAGCCTGGAGGAAATGTTGTTTTTCAGCAAATTCACGGATGACCACGAGGCAATCAGCAGCCGACAACGGAGAAAGATGGTTTTCAAGCAAGAGGTATTTTTGAGGAATGACCTCTTCACTGCTAGAGAAGAAAACAGTTAAGATATATACTACTAATCTATATATAATATATTAAAATAAAAGTTTGGAGAGAGAAATTTAATCAATTTTGACCATTACTAATTAATTTTGACCATCCCTAATTTTTTTGCATATTTATGAAGTTAAAATTTACCTACACCCAAATAGGGTTGTAAACTAATCGAATCGAAGCGAATAGTGGTGTATTTGATTCGTATTCGTGACATTATTTGAATATTCGAATCGGTTTTCGAATCAGCATCGAATTTTTTTTTATTTGTGTTCAATTCTAAATGATATTCGCGAATATTCGATTCGAATCAAATATTCGGTTTATTTTTTGAGTGTATAATAAACATGCTATACATATATTCTTTTCAAAATTTTATAATTTTTATACACTATTCGATTCGCAATTTTGAAGGAAAATTTCTTAAATAGTACTTCACCTAAGAAACCATCAAACACTCTATTCAATAATAAATATTATATCCAATACATTTGCCTAATAAACATTCAATAATAGATTTTAAAAACATAGATACTGGAAAAAAATAAGATGAGGTTTCACTATTTAAGAAATAGGTTATTATTTTTGCTTTACTTAGACTTTTAGTTTAATTTTAAACACACACACACACATATGAATATATAAATATGTATTATATACCGAATCGAATATTTTCAAATATTGAATCGAATATCATGATTTTAAATTCGTATTCATTAACTAGTCGAATAAAAAAAAGTATTCGTATAGTCATTCGAATCAAAAAAATTTTAATTCGAATATCACAAATCCAATTTGAATACCGAACCGAGCCAAAATTATTCGATTCATATACAACTCTACACCCAAACCACCTACGTTATGGAGTTGCAAAAATGACCTACTAACAAAAACAATTAACACTAATCTAAATAAAATTATTTAATATATATATATATATATATATATATCTGGTAATTAATTTAAAAAAAAAACTTGGAGAAGTATTATCAATTTGAAATATTGTTAATCTTTTTTTTTGGCAGAATATTGGAGTATTATTATTCAATTAAAATGTTTAATGACTTCCCATTTTAAATGAAAGGATTTAGAAGAGAAATACTATAGTTTGAAGCTTTTTAAATTTGATACAACACAACTATTTAAATTTGATACAACACATTTTATTTCTAAATGAGGAAGGTTGAGTCTTTATATATTGATTTGGTAGAAGGAATTCCATGTCGTTCATGTGTTGATTTTCTTTAGAAGGATAGTTTAAATACGATGAATTGTTATGTTAATTTCTTAATAAGATGGAAAATAGTAGTAGAATAAATTATGGCTAAGATAAATTATATAATGTTATTAGTTTATATAATTTATTAGAAAAAATTGTATAAGAAGGGAAAACAAATACATATTCCTCCATAAATGTTGAGACTTAAAGTTGCTAAAAATATAAAGTATAAATATAACAACTAATAGTATTATATTTTGAGAGTTAAATGTAAAGTTAGTTGATAATTTTTTTATTATCTATAAACATTTAAAAAATAATTATATTTATAGTTACCATTACATTTGCAGATTAGAACTATCATGTCTTATGTATTATATCTGAGAATCGCTTGAGCTAATAAACGAAACCGAAAAAAGTACAAAAAGAAAAAAAAAAAAAAAAAAAATTACCTCTCAAATAGATCAAGTACGTGCTTCGATATCAGCCGGGATAACATGTCCATTTCCTAATAATTTCATTAAAACATATTTGATTTCTCTGGCCAATGACTTGAAATCTGCCACCTTGTTATCCAAAGTACTATTTTGAATGATTTTGAGACGCCACATCCTCAACTCCTCGTCCATGACAATGAAGTTATTTCTGAAATTAAGCTCGCGTAACAAGAGGTTACGAGCATGTAGGTGCGAGATAGCTCCGATCATTCCTCTAAGTACATGCATGAATTCATCCGGCATATACAACCAAGTTTTCCTTTTTCACTCTTCAACCCCCCTAGCCGAAACTCTATAGGTTTGAAAAAAATCTTTTTTCCAATAGTATCAGCTTGCTTCAAATAGCTTAAGAGGGTTTACTGTCAGCGATTCGGGAAAAGATTCCGTCGCAGTCTTGATCATCGCCAACACTTCATACGAAGAAACATGGCAATATATTAAGGTGCACCAATCCAACCACAACCTCCAAAGACTCCCGGTTCATATTTCTTGCTACACTGATGAGAGTTCTTGGCGTATTATATTTTATATTTATTTTCATTATGTCTGTTCAAGAAATTTGATTTGTGTTGAGCTTGTTCTAATCTTAATTTGTTTTCACTAATGTAGCCTTAATTTGTTCTAACCTTAATTTGGTTTAGGGCGATGCTATTCTGACATAGTATGTCCGGACATAATGGGTTCGACCAAGAAAAAAATTGGCGGTATTCCCCCACATTCACTCCCCCTAAAAAATTTTCCTCCCATCTCCCAAAGAAATCTCTTCCTAATTAAAACTGTATTAATTAAGACCATATTTCATCGACATAAACATCCTCTTTTCTCTTGTAATTAAAATTCGAAAAGGGTATTGTTGTACATTCATAAATTGTCGAAATTAATGAAAAAAATATTAATTAAAAATTGTGTAAACTTAATTTTTTACTTGATCGAACCGGTTATGTCCGGATAGCTTTATTGTTTGGTTTATGTGTGTGTATATATATATATATATATATATATATATATATATTCAAGAATGTTTTATTTCATCAATATTTTACTAGTAGAGTTTGTCTCCCTTGATTTTTCAACTTTGGTCGCTAAGGTTGTTTTCGATTGACTAGCTCATGCGCACGTTCGAGTGAACGCTTTTCGACAGTCATCAATAAATTGAGAATGCATATCAAGCAAATACAATTATTATTTCCTAAAATTCAGAACAACCATTTCCACCGCTTTCGGCACATCCAAGATCTGGAAATGAATTCCTGTTCATTTTGAAACCGTAAAGTTGGTTTGTTGTGACAGTGCTCGCTTTAGAACTTTTTCACTTCAAAATGCATTGATTTATTATTTGTTGGATGAATATTTCATTCATAAGAAATAAAATACTTTACTATATGGTAGCAATTCGTAGTAGCCAACAAAGACTCTCCGGCAGTAATCCTCGGTATTGCCGATAATTAAAAAAAATATAATTAAAAATTTCCCTAACGATGCTAATTCTACCAATAAACCTTAGTTAGTAGATGGTCATTTTTGTGTAATATCCCCAAATTTCCTAATAAGTTTAATAGGAAAATAACACCTCGGGAAAATCTTTATGGTTGAATTATATCTTGCAACATTTTTAATTAGATCTTGTAATTTTGAAATTAGATCTAATTTGCTGAATTTTGCTGTTGATATCCAAAATCTAATTTTAAAATAGTCAATTTATTAATCCGAAAAGGATTATTTCATTATTTTATTTTTGAGGGGCAAAGGAATATTTATTTATGCTACAACAAAGTTGTGTTCTCTAGTGATGAGACGAGGAGCCCAATTTTGTCGCTCTCAACCTTTCTATTTGGTCCTTTATTTCTTGGCTCATTTTTGTTTTTGAACTTCGTTTTCCTCTTTCTCACAGTCAAACACATTGCACCGACACATACAATTTCCGCCGCCGCGGCGCCGCCCATCTCCACCGCATCCTCTTGAAGATGAAGCATGCTTATTTCATTTTTTAGTTGTCTATCTTATGCTTATTTCTTAGTCAATGTGATTTTTTTCCGGATTATTACTCATATTTTGTATTTGTTTCGGTTTCTATTGGGAGTGTTGTTTTAAGTCGGCATGTTTGGATCAAACTTAGCATATTTTGTATACTTCGTTCTTACAAAATAATGTTACTAGCTTTGCCAATTTAAGGATCAAATTAAAATCCCACCAATTTAAGGATCAAATTAGTTACTATTGTTGTATTAAAATACTCATGCTTTTAAAATATATGCGCTTTTAAAAGCTCTCGCCATGAGCTTTTCAACCCCCATACAACATAAATTTTGGGCCGCCGATTACTTTATTGAGTCCATACAAGTTTTTTATTTTTATTTTTGGGCCCCGAGTCTATAGTAGTTTCAAAATGGGTGTTTAGGTGAGTGCAAAAATATTAGTCCTCAACCCCTCATATATGATTGTTAATTTCAAACCTTACTTAATGGGATAAAATAATCCACAACATATAAACATTAATGGTAACAATCCATTGTTAAGAAAACTGTGAATTTAGCGAGCGAGATCAAATCAAGTCTTTTATTGGGTATTAATAATCCAATGTACCTATTTATTTTGATATATCTCGACGATGAGGGACATTCCACTTTCAAGGGGAGTGGATGAATGACTCAAATCAATACTCATGTGATTAACCATTCCTTACAAGTTACAATAAAATGGTACCAATTATGAGGTTGAACATTACTACATATGAATGGTATGGTCATTCAATTCTCGGTTGATTCCTTCATACATCACCCCAAAATAATTAAAAGATCTATTCCTCCCATTTTAATTATTATTATTATATGACCGTTTTGAGTTTATGCAAAATATATTAATAAAATAAATTTGTACAAAAACTATCCCTACTTAAATGATTATCTATTTGCAGCCATTCTTTTGAGCGAAAGAAAATAGAAGAAACTTTTTTTTTTTTTTTTTTTTGAATTCGTGGAAAAATAGAAGAAACTTTAATAAACATAAATTGAGTTAATGAGAGTAATATAAAGGCATCATCAGTTACACAACGTCATTTAATTATAATAATATAAAACAGTCAAAAACATCATAATGTCAAATAATTAAGTTGAGAAGTATTATGTTATCGTATATAAATATTGAGTCCATCAATTGAAGAATTATGAAACCCTAAAACACTCTTGCTCAAAAAAAAAAAAAAAAAAAAACCTAAAACACTCTGCCGCCCTTTCTCTACCCCACCGTTGCTTTGGTTTTCCGATCAACCGCCGCCTTATCCACCGTCGCTCTGCGGCCAAACCGCTCTATCCCATTCCGTTTATTCCACTTTTTCACCGCCGGTGAAACATAATTTACTCTCAGCAAGATTAACAGATCGAAATCAAACATAAGAGTTTGTTCCTCAAGTCATATATGTACAACATGTATAAATATTCAAAGTCTCTGCAAAACTTGTGTTTAAAACATGTCACACTACAACATCCTCTCTTCCAACGTGGAACGGTGGAAGCATTTGGTATGGACGGCATTGGAAATAGGTAAATTCGAAACTATAGTACTATTATTCTTCTCTTCTTTTAATTACTGCTCATTTGCTCTTCATACGACAGCTAATGCTACTTCGATCCGTCTTTGTATACAGTTTATGGGTCAGAGAATTGTTTAAGTATTTATTTAATCTATCTGCTGCATACTCAACGTGTGATTAGAGTTTATTATTTATTTGTTTGAGCATTTTCTAGTGAAAATTTTCACGTGGATTAATGTGAAGATGGGTTGGTGTGTTGCAACTGAGAATAAAATTATATAAAAAGACTATATTCAATGGCTAAATTGTATTTTTACCATCTAATCTTTTACTTTATTTTTCCTGCCACTAATTCTTTAGCAACATAAAACATTTCTCATCTGATAACAAGTGATAGAAGTTAAATAGTATGCATACAACAACATATTTGATGCTTCTCATATGCATTAGCATGATTTGTCGAGGTCACTTGTTTTAATAGTTGTGTTAAAATCACATTTTGCAAATTTTTACAGCAGTTATATGTTTCTGGAAGCTTGCTCTGATATTATATTTTATGGTAAATTGAACCTTATGCTCTTTAATGTAGATACGGTGGCAAGCAGAAGCTTTAGTGACATCTACACGAGGTAATTCAGTTCTTGAACCCTTGTAATTATTGCGGCCATCTCATCTTATTGTTGATTCTTTGACAACATTGCTTAATGGATATAATAACAGCAATCTCTGAAGCACTTAAGTTTATAGATGAGCAAAAGTGCTTGTCATTCATGATGGAGCATTTTAAACAGTTCGACTATTGATTAATTGGTCTATTTGCTTGCTTGTTGATTTTCCTATTCTTTTGTAGTGTTGTGGAAAACAAAAGGGGAAGCGTCCACAAACTTTAGCAATGACATCACGTATGGAGGTAGCTGCATGCTTAGAAGAAGAGACAAAGATCGTGCACGGGGGAGATCTTCTTGAAATGTGTCATACAAAAAGACGTCTCTAGTTATGAGAATTTGGTAGATTTTGTGGAATGCAGACAAGGCAGAGATTACTCGTTTTGGTTAAAGGATCGAGAAAAAATTTGCAAGTGGGGATCTTATAAGATGGTTGTTTAAGTCGATTTTCGATGGGCTACACACTAGTTACATCATATATGATGTGTGAATTAATAATATAGGAGATTGGAGAATAAGGTTGCTCTGAAATCATAGTGGTGGATATTGGGTTATTGTTAATTTCAATTTTGCGTTGGTTGCTCTTTGGTTGATTTATGTGTTTAGTCTAAAATTAGTATTTATAGATTTATATGTCTACCTTAATTCTTGTTGTTGAACTAATGAGAGGCATCGAAAGTTATCGAAAAATATCGAAGGAGAAAGCGGTAAATGGATTTGGAGGCTACTCATACTTTCTAGTGGTAAAACGCTCTTCTTTCTATTTCTATTTTTTTTTTTTTTTAGTTTACATTTTAGATCGTGGTGGTTGCAGATAATTTATGTTGATTGATTGAAAATACAACTAGTCAAGCGGAATACTTTTCCAAGAAGTAAGGTGGATTAATTGAAGAAGTTCAATGAAGAAAGATTCGTGACAAGTCGGAGAATGGTGTTTTTGGCAAGATTGGGTGCAAATTTTCTTTAAAATCTTTTATTTAATAGCTTAAATATTATTGATGTGTTAATCACCAAAGGTGAATTTTTCTTGTAGTTGCTACGTGTTTACGTGTTTCATATGGAGTGAAGCACAGTTTGGAGGTTGAGAATGTCATGTCGGATTGTTTCTTACAACTACTCTACTCTGCTCTAGTCCTCCTTTTTTATTTATGGTGATTTTAGTATGAAAAAGTGATTTGTGGGTGGCTGAAAAGAAGAAAAGAAGAAATCCAAAATGTACACAGTTCATGTTTTTTCTATGGTCGAACGAATAATATAAGTTAGCATGGTTTGTATTTTAAGATAATGAGGCTTAGAGTCAGTCATACATTGCACATAAATAGGCGAAATTAATTTCAGACAAACAATGTGTATCTCAAGAATCTAAATCTACTAATAACAAAATCAATAGTTCTATTCGGATATACTATGTCTGGGCATACGTGCTTGAAATAAGAAAAAAATTGTCCGATTGTTTTCAAATTCTTTTTTCTCAGACCCCATCCGAAATTTCAATCTCACGCACATCCGCTCCCAAATTTTACTCTTATCCATACCCAACTTCTAAACTTGTAATTTGAATTGGAATGAAACTTTATAATTAAAATTTAAAAAATGTATATTTATTAATAACCAAATTATCAAAACTATAAAATTAAATTATTAATTAAAATATTTAGTTAAATCCCTATTTTTACCATTATATATTTAAATATAATATGTTCAAATAGCACAGCCCCAACAAAATATATGCGCTTTTAAAACCTCTCGCCATGAGCTTTTTAACCCCCATACGACATAAATTTTGGGCCATCGATTAGTTTATTGAGTCCATACAAGCTTTTTATTTTTATTTTTGGGCCCCAAGTCTACAGTAGTTTCAAAATGGGTGTTTAGGTGAGTGCAAAAATATTAGTCCTCAACCCCACATATATGATTGTTAGGATAAACTTCTCTCTAATTTCAAACCTTAAGAGACGATTTATTAAATAGGATGTGATTGATTATTTTTATCTTATGATTCTTTTAATTTTACAGATGAAGTTTTAAATATAAACAATAATCATGTAGTATGAGATATCTTTGAATTTAATCCTTAAAAATAAACGTTTAATTAGTTTATATTATTTTTATCTATCCCGCTTAATAAACGCCTTGATGGGATAAAATAATTCAGAGCATATAAACATAAAGGGTAACAATCCACTGTTAAAAAAACGGTGAATTTAGCGAGATCAAATCAATTTTTTTATTGGGTCGGTGTGAGGGAATACACAAAAAAAGTTATAGTCTCCAAGTTTAATTAATTACCGTATGAAATAGAAACTGTTTTGGGTCTATAAAAAATCTTCCATTTCAATCTATTGTGTCACCTATCAATCTTCAACCTAGGGACGTCAACGGGGCGGGTATGGGGCGGGGATTGCTTTCTCATTTCCATACCCTCTTAAAGCTTCATCCTCATTTATATCGGGATGGGTTCGTGGTGGGAATTATCCGGCGGGCGACGGATACCCATCGGATACCCACCAATTTATTTTTATTTGCAATATTTTCTTATACAGCGAGCAATTTATCATAAATTTCATAATTAAAACTCAAATTTATCTTCTAACAAAAACTCTATGAAGTTTCAACATGAACATCACACCAGCAAAACAAAATTCTATTTGAAAAGTTAATAAATGTAATATAAAAATATTTATTTAATTGTATGAGGTATAATCAGAGTGGGTTCGGGGCGGGTATATACAACCCGGGACCCGACCTGAGCCCGACTCGGGTATATTGCTCCGTACCCGCCTCCGACCCCGCCTCCGAAACCTCACCTCCATACCCGGCCGATTAGGAGTGGGTACCCGTGGGTAATCGGGTACACGGGTATTAGTGATCCCTAGTTCAGCCCAAGCAACCATTTTGATTATATTTTCAGAAGAATCGAATTAATAATCATAATTTTGTTTCGCATTTTCATTTATGGAGGTCAAAATCTGAATACAAATATCAAGAAAATCTAAAATGGATGCAACTTAATCATAATTTTGTTTCACATTTTGTTTTACTTTTTTATTCTAGGGTTTAATTTACTTTTTAAACCCCTAAAAGATCCGTACAGCCTGTCCCGGTTGTGTTAGACTTAGACCATGTGTTATTTTGATAATTTTTTAAGCCATAACAAAATGGTAATGTTTTTATGTGTAGCAATATAAGTATAAGATTATAAGCTGTAAAGGGACAAGTCGAAAATTTGTAGCTTATGAAAACAAAATAATTTAACTCATTTTGAAGAGAAACACGAGGACATATGTAGAAAAGATTGCAATAAACAATAAACATGTTTTTAATAAAAATAATGAAAATAGAAGAAGAAGAAGAAGAATAAGAAGAAGAAAATGAAAACATGGATGTGGATGGATTCTCACAGTCCCATGAAGCTTCCCCTCAAATTTTGATGATTTATCGCTCACAACATTGCATCAAACTAAAGAAAAGACGTGAAATTCAGACGTAATTCCGCAGGAGTTAGTTCTGATTTCTTGCAAAAATGACGTCAATTAATTTTTTGCATCGCCTCCTCCATTTCCGCAGCTTCCCTCTTTTCCCCCTTTTCCGGCAAGCCGCATTTCATACCGTATAGGCTTGATTTTCTTTTCAAGAATAAAAATATTTGGACAACAGTTATCCGGACAATAGTGTAATATTCATAATTAAATAATTTTTTAATTTTTTTTAATAATTAATATAATTATTGTTTTGTCTATAATACCCTTTCCCACCTAATTATATGTTAATCTTTAGATTTAATTAATATTCCAAATTTTCAAAAATTTAAGCATGATATTAATTTATTTTAATTAATATTAGAAATTAACATTCAATTAAGTGGAAAAGAGTGTTATAGACAAAACATTAATTACATTAATTATTAGAACAAATTTAAATAGTATTTAATTACGAATATGTCATCGTTGTCCGGACAACTGTAGTCTAAATATCAATACTCTTAGCTTTTTTTGTAAATTTTGGTTCAATTTTATTTGTACAATAGGATGGACATTGAATCTTCTGACAAAGTTTTCTCTTTAAAGGTAGAACTCACTTTACCACCTTATGTTCTTTGTGTCATAATGTATTTTGTGTATTATTACAATACATATTCAGAATAATGTATTTTTGTAATATATCGTAATGCATTGTTATGATAATGCATTTCGTGTTCAATTATAATGCATCGATCAATCTTAACCGTAGATCTACAAAGATCAATGGTTCATATCGTTTCTCATTTCTTACGGAAAACTAGATTTACAAATAATTTCTTTCCTATATATATGGGCGCGTGGAAAGTGCATGCATATTGTGCACGCGCCATGCGCGATCGCACAACTTGCGACACATCGCACGCAAGTGTTTGTCTTAATTTATTATCTTCTTTTACCATCTTTTTTCTTCTAAATTGATTAATCTCTTATAACTTGTTTCTTTTTTTTAATTTAATTAAGTTTGAGGGCCCACGACCCACCCACGAATGAAACGGGTGACACACATTTTAAGTATGTTGCTCATTATATCCAAATCTTATCATATTTTCCAAATTGTTATCGGTCCAATTATATATTTGTCGACATCGGTCCATGCCAATCTACTATATAAAATTATACCCACAAAATGAATGTTTCATGATTGAAGATTTGCCAATGGATTTTTCTATCATTATGATATTGACATGAAACCCTAGGTGAGTGACGTCTTAATTAATGTCTTATTAATCCACATTACTATTGTTGGCACACATGCAATGCAACTATTCTTAGCAAGCATGTGAGCTTATTAATCCGCTATTCGAATCTCGACATCCTCCACTTAAGTATGAAGCAAATTTGATCATAAAAAACAGAACAATATACAAGATAGAAATATAAAATATATCTCATTTTGTTCTTCGTTTTGTGAATATACCAATCATAGAAATGTCTTTGGAAGATGGATCATAGAAAATAATAGAAAACGTGAAGCTAACTGAATCCAGTTCAAATAATGTTGCAAGAAATCGTGAGATCTGAGCCCATTAACTTCATAAACAAATGGGCTTAGTAATAGAAAACGCATGATTAATTTTCCAGTGTAAAAACTTACGTTACGCGCAAGATTTGAATAAGCTGGAATTTTTTCATTCTTTCACTACTTTGAATATTTAATCATATTATAATATTAATGAAGGTGACAATTCAATAATTCTCATTTGATGGCGAAGGATAAAGTTGGTATTTCAATCGGAAAGGCCCAGGCTGAATGACCTTTATCCCATTAATGGGATTCAAATCGTGCAATTATTACCTCAAATTCAATGCACATAGTGTGGAATTATTTACTAAATCCTATTAAAAACTTGCATAATTGCATTATATTGTCCATTTTCGAAAAATCGAGTGATGGACATCCCATGTGCAAAAAAATAGAGATTTATGATTCAGTTAACCATTCCAACTCAAAAAAGTAAATCCCTAAAGCATCTACAACGCGGGCGCGGAGTCGAGCGGAGTCGATCGACTCTCACTCTCGACCTCGACGGGGTCAATCACGTTGGAGATGGAGTCGAGGAGGCAGAGTTGATGGTTGGGTCGAGGAGGGAGTCAAGGTATCGACATATCAATCGACTCAGTTGACGTACAAAATGGGGACACACGACGTGTCCCATTGATCCTTTTTTTTTAAAAAAAATTGTAATTAAAAAAAAAGTAAATTAACAGCTATTTTCATTTCATACATATAAATACCTCTTAAGTCCATTCACTCTTCACACCTCTTCCACTCTTCACTCTCACTTTCTTCCTTCTTCAAATTCAACTTTCAATTGTTGATTTTTTGTGTTGAATAATGGGTGACAACAAAAATGAATTCAACTCATGGTACCAACAAAACTATGGTTCGGCTCCAACAAATCGGAGTTTCAATCCAAACCCCCAATCATTCCCGTCTCTCGGGTTACCCCAATTCTTCCCATCTTCAGGGTTCTCCTAGTTCTCCCCGTCTCCAAGGTTCTTCTAGTTCTTCCCGTCTCCCGGGTTCGGCCAATTCTCCCCGTCTCTCGGGTTCGGCCAATTCTCCATGCCTCCCGGTTCAACGAGTACATAGCTCCCGTAGAGCTGCGAAGGACGGGTCCAATGAAGTCGGTGTGGGGCCGCGCCAAGAGAGAGATTGTTCGCTTCAACGGTTGCTACGTCCAGCTCAAGAGAGAGCACATGGGGCGGAACGACCTCGACCTGTACACGTGGCTCAGGATTCCTACCAAGCCCAGTACAATAAAGAATTCAGGCATAAGAAGTCGTGGGAGCTCTTGAGGCATATCCCCAGTTTTTGCACTCCGAAGACTGAAACTACACCGAAGCGGACGAGGATCAATGAAGATAACGACTACACTTAGAATTCTAGCGCCAACACATCCGCCAACGATGCAACCTCCGCCCACACTCGTCCTCTTGGACAGAAATCGCTCAAGAAGGGCAAAGGTAAGAAGACTGACGCCGTGAGCCAATTGAACATCATGATGTAAGTGAAATAAAGTTCGTGTACGAACTCATGATGCGACCAACGAGCGATATGGATCCGAAGCAATTGGCCACGTGCAAAAAAGTCTATGCACAGTCGCCAAAAAATTGGATTGAGATTAACTGTTGTTGTTTTTTTTTTAATTAGATAAAATTGTTCGCTTTTAACTTTCTATTTTATTTAAGTATTCTTATTATTATTCATTAGAAATACAAAAAGGTAAAAACATATAATTATTCAATCATTGTCAATCATTGGATCAACCTATGTCTATATCAACCTCCATTATAAAATTTTCTATCTAAATATATCCAATCATTGAAACCCCACCAAAATCAAGGATAGACCTAGGTATATCAAGACCCCCTTGTAAATGCTCTTGTGGTTGTTGATTTATGGTTGCAAATAACATGCAAATTACACATGAAAGATAAATTATACTTAATAAGTTTGACGTGACAGGCTTGATTATTCAATACTCCATCCGTTCCGTTTAATATGTCTCATTTCTTTTCGACACGAAGATTAAGAAAAGAAAGATTACATGTAGTATGTGTTTAGTGTAATATTTTTTAATTGATAAACTGATATAAAAATATTTTTGAAGTGACATAAAGTAATATAAAGTGATTTTGAAGTGATATAAAGTAAATAAAATAATTTCATAATTATTTAGTCAAAAGAAAATGAGATATATTGATTGAGACATTTAAAAAGAAAAATGAGACACGTTGAACGAAACGGAGAGAGTATAATTAGGATTTGATAAGTAAAGAGAGATGTCTATTATGATTTGATTATAGTATCTTCTACATAAACAATTTTGATTATCACCATATCTCTTTCTCAATTAAAAAAGAAATCTAAATAAGTTGGGTGAATGTCCCTCTCGCAGTCCAATACTAAAATAATTTGGTAAATAGGGTAATTAGGGGTAGAGTTAAAAACTTATTAATCTATCATCAAATTTAATTCCCTAACTAATAAAAAAATGTTTTATTTTACACTTCTAAGTTTACATCATTCTAAATTAATTTCGTTTGTACTAATGAAAAAAATATTTATTTTGTAAAACGAATTTGACCCGTAACAGAATTCAAGATTGAAAAAACAATACATTCCACTAATTGACCATCCAAAAAAGGAAAATATTCCATTTTGACATGATTTTTCATGTACTCTCTTAAAATAAGACTCAAGTTAAAACTTGTTCTTGTGTTTTGACAAGAGTATATTTGAAATCTATATACATAATGTTAGGTTGTTAATTGTAATTTTGAAGAATTTTATAAGAGAAGTTTTCAATTAAATCAGGGGTTGAATATATAATTATCCGTATCTATGGGGGTCGTGTTGGGGAAATTAGATAAAAACAGTTTTGGAGAATTTGACAAAATCTACGAAAATCACTCTGCTCCAGAACTCCCCCAAATTTCACTCTCCTCGACTGTAATTCTTTCAACTCTGACGATCTTGTCGGCCGATGAGAGTGGAGTTAATGGCGGCGGAGAGCAGCAACAGTCGGGGGAAGAAAGAGTCAACAGCATCAGGATTGTTGAATTCGCCGCGTCTAAACGACGACGTTGAAGATCCCGTCAAATCCCCGCCGCTCTCCCCCAACAATTCCTCCACGCGCAAGGTCTGACAGTCTGAGATCACCTCTCCAACATTCAAATGAATTGCTTGTGTTTTATTGCTTAATTAAGTGTTATTTAGTTTAATTTTTGAAAAAAATTTGAATTTTTGGGGATGTTGTCTCTTTACTTTCTGTGGTTGTTCTGCTCGTATTTGTTAAATTAGCTGCTTGCATGAACATTGGAGTCGATTTCTTGTTGACTTGATTTGGAAAAAGAAATTGAAGTGTTTTTATGTGATGATTAATGCATACTCAAATTAGTATTGTTGTGGCATTGATGGAATTAGATACTCGTAACTATGTACTTGGATTCGGTGAGTAGCGATACAGTTTTATATGCTAACTTTTCTTTTGTCCATTGACAGTATCTGTTAATATGTAAGGATGGGTGTTATCTTAAGATTTAGTCACTGACCATGATATAGAAAGAAAAGGTCTTGTAATTAAAGACGAAACATAGCAATATAAACCTTTATAATCTTGGTCTAGCATTAAATGATTGGTGATTCTTGTTGAACCACATTATGAACATTGGATTATCTGGACGTTACATTGTTTGATCGAGTTCCTAGAATTTTCATATATTGGATCATAACATTGATGTTGTCGTATTAGAGTTAACTACTAATTGTGTAAATAAGAACTTATCCAAAAGGATTGGTCCCTTTTGGAGATTAAAAGTGGAAAAGTTAGCATGTTCTTTCGGTGATTGTATGGCTTCCTTCTCTTAGTATTTATAAAGGTTTTTTTTCTGTTTATTTAACCATTAGTAAAGTTATCAGAATTGGCGATAGAGAAATTAGCCGATGAGTCTTAAATCAAGGGCACTTATTCCGAAGGAAGATCATAAAGAAAATGTAGTTCATTAGGGATCCTACTCTATTGAATCAAGTTCCGTATTTGTTGCAGAACTGCACCATTTTACTTTGACATAGTTGTTAGAGCCTAAAAAGTATTCCTCAGGGGGCAGGTAGCTAATTCAGTACAGTTGCATGAATTGAAAAAAGAAAAGCTTGCCATATATTTTTCATATGCTAAGCGACTAAGAATTACTAACTTCACTAACAGCAGTGAGTCCAAGATTATTCCCCCACCCCAAGTTTGGTGCAAAGAGAAATAGAATGGTTAGAAAAAGGAACACCCCAAATCTTGCACGTCCATTTTGAGGAATCTCTTATTCTTTCTTATGTATTGCATATTGAAGCAAGATGTGAGGCTAAAACTATAAAACATATGAAATCTTTCCTCTTACTATCCAGCTGTTGGATACTTGAATTTTGAATACTGTTAAAAGTTTTATTTGTTATCTTTTGAGTTATGGTTGTTGGCTTCTTGCTAACTACAGGACTAAAGAGTAAAGTCTCTCCTGACATGGTATTTGTATCCCCTCTGTTTTGTCAGTGATTTGGCTACATTTACACTAGTGATCTACTTAATTAAAAATTTCGTATTAAAGGTTTTGTCCTAAATAATGTTTTGTGTTCTCTGTCTCTTGGTATATTCTGGAGTAAACTGTTTCCTGATGCATGTGCTTTGTTAGGCTTGTTATGCTGTTCTTCAGAGTTGGGTTTCCAAGAAGTTCATGACTGGATGGTAATGAGTTTGGCTTCTAAAAAATTAACCTTCTACCGGTTTCTTCATTTTTTTCCCTTTTTAATGAATTTGATATTGCAGTGTGGTTCTATTTCCAGTTGCTGTTACATTTTTTATCACTTGGTGGTTTATCCAGTTTGTGGATGGTTTCTTCAGCCCTATATATGAGAGGCTTGGCATTGAGATTTTTGGTAAGTAGTTTGATCATGCTACTATTTTGAAGCTTTGAAGTTTGCATCTTAAGAGTGTCTATCCCTGAGTCCTTTATAACTAATGTCAATGATTCTTATGGGGACTATAGCTCTTTGATCCATTCATCACTGGCACTTAGATTATTCCTCAAATTCAATTTAATTATTTCTAATTTTTCCTTTATAAATGTTGCAGGCCTTGGATTCATTACATCGATAATCTTTATTTTCTTTGTTGGTATTTTTGCTTCGTCGTGGTTGGGTGCTACCGTATTCTTGATAGGAGAATGGTTTATAAAACGAATGCCCTTTGTAAGACATTTATATTCAGCATCAAAGCAAATTAGTTCTGCAATCTCTCCAGGTAATCGACGTTTTCAGTGTTCATCTAACGTTGTAAAAAAAACATCAATTTAAGGAACTGCTTGACTTAGGATTTCTGAAGTGTTTACTGATAATTGATATCTCAGACAATCTTATGCTGTTGGATGCATCATTTTTGTTTCTGGTCCAATAAAAAAAAGAATCCAACAATATTGACTATTGAGCTTGACCCTGATTTTGCTGTTTACTTTTTTAAAAGTGATCTTTACAGATGCCAATATCTAGTGGTATCTTTCATCTTTCATCTTTCATTATCAAGTTTCATGGTATAGACAGGATTCCCCTTTACACAGGATATGGTTGCTAATTTATATATCGTATTTTATTACAGATCAGAATACAACTGCTTTCAAGGAGGTTGCTATTATTCGACATCCTCGTGTTGGAGAATATGCTTTAGGCTTTATTACGTCATCTGTTGTTCTTCAGGTTCTTGAAATATATTCCATTTGAAGTATTATCTAAATCTAAGATTGAGCTCTAGGTTCTGGAGATCTTAAATATTAAAGTCATGACTGCGTAGTGGTCCATATTTTACAGCTTGAACACTTCTGAGCTACAAGATGATTAGTTACAAATTTTGCCTTTGTAAATTTTGTTATTAATGGATTTGTTCTTTCATGGTAGAGAGATAATGGGGATGAAGAATTGTGCTCTGTATATGTCCCGACAAATCATTTATACATCGGGGACATATTTTTAGTTAACTCAAAAGACATCATCCGGCCAAACTTGTCTATCCGAGAGGGCATAGGTACGTAGGGTTTACCTTTCTTGGTTTGCCTGCTCTTTCATTTTAACAGTAAATGTGGAACGAGGCTAAAATTTATGGAAAAGAAAATGGATTTTTGGATGATTTTTGTGATCTTGTAACGTCAAATTTACAAGCCTATCAATTTTCCTTTTGTTTCAGAGATCATTGTCTCGGTGGGGATGTCAATGCCTCAGGTGATTTCTCCAGTTGAAGAGATTGCACGTCCGAGTGACCGGATTCCTCCTGGTAGAATGATGATATAGCAAACATTGCGCGACACATCCTATTTCTTTGCCAAGTGTGCTATTACAGGGCAATATTTAAATTTTTTTTCCTTGTTCCTCTAGTTTTCTTCTGATAACAATAGAAATTCGTCTGCGTGTAGCTAGTCTTTCTTTCTCGCTGTAGAAATCGAACTTTGTTTTGATATCTAGGCCAGGTGAGTTTACTCTGTCCGATTTAAATGTATACCTATTCCGACTTATATTCTTTTCTTTTGTACAAAGGAAATGAAACGTTCTTCCCATCTTCCTCTACATCTCTCTGCAACTCAATACTCGTCTCTCGATTCTTCTTGTCGTATTCATTACCGTCCCATGTAAACTGTACATAAATATAAACGATGCTCGTCTGTAAGCTGGATTTCCTATCTTGACTCTTCATCGGACGTCGTTATTGCTTGTTTAGAGCGTACGTGCAAGACAAGCACAAGCTACCCTCGTTGTTGGGATTTCTTAGCTTGATTATAATTGTTTTCTAGTTAGAATATTTTGAGGCCAGCAGCTGCCCATTTCATTTTCCTGTGACAGCAACTTTAATTGACTAATGACAACAATTGCTTTTCATTTATATGTGATGGCATTATGGAATCTTTGTTGCTTAGATAATGACAAGATCATCTCTTATTTACTGCTCGTCCTCTCTCTCTCTCTCTCTCTCTCGACTATTTATACTCTCTTGCAAGGAAGGATCACATGTTTCGACTGTCTTCGGAGATTTCTCTGTGTCCCAGATTATTTGATTACAACTCTACATCTTGTTGGCTATCGTTATATATTTTTATTTATTGATAGTTATGTCGGTCTCCTGCTGACACAATCGACATGTTTTATCTATTTGTCTATGTATAACAGATTCGGCATCTGTTGTCTGTCCAGTTTATGTGTTTTCTGAACTACTAGCAGCTGCAACAAGGCATTCAACATGGATGCCTTGCGACGCGTGTTGGCATATACGAGGACGAACAAGCCATACTTGGCGATGATAGTAATACAGTTCGTCTCCGCTGGTATGTCCCTGTTGTCTAAGGCAGCAATCGCCACAGGAATGAATCCTTACGTCTTTGTAGTCTACCGACAAGCATTTGCTACGCTTGCATTGGCCCCTTTCGCCTTCTTCCTTGAGAGGTTTCGCTTCATTACAAGACAGTCCCTTTTCATTTCCTCAGTTTTACTGTTTTTTTTTTCTGATGTTACTTTTTACTGCTGAAATCAGAGGTCATAACTCTCCTCCTCTGCCATTCACCTTACTCTGCAAAATAGTGTTGGTTTCTTCAGGGTACAAGATTCTTTTCACACTGTACCAACCAACCAACCAACCAACCTTGTCTGAGTTTCACTCTCTCTCCTAATCTGATCATTCTCGTGTTTTTGCAGGATCGCGGTGAGTTTGAATCTCTTCCACTTCGCGCTCAACTACGTGTCTGCAACGTTTGCTGCTGCATTAGTCAACACATGCCCAGCCATGACCTTCGTCTTGGCTCTCTGCTTCCGGTAAAACTAACTGGATTGAGATCGCCGGTGTTTTCATCAACTGATGTAATAATCATTTGAATGGCTTTGGAACATTTTGTCAGAATGGAAAGCCTGTCAATAAAGCAAAGGCATGGGATGGCGAAAGTGATTGGTTCGGCATTAGGCCTCGCGGGAGCTCTGCTCTGCACGTTCGTCCAAGGGCCTCCGATGTACTCAGAGAGCCGAAAAGATATCCTTGGCGGCTACAAGCAAAGCTACTCGAGGGGCGACTGGATAAAGGGCTCACTCATCATTCTAGCAGGCAACGGGGCGTGGTGCATGTGGTTCATTATGCAGGTTTTGACTTCATAACCTCACTTGTTTCAATAACTCCCAGAAGTAGGGCCCCATCGCCTTTTCCTGTTCATTCTTGTTCGTGTAATAGGGCCCGTTGATCAAGCAGTACCCGGCTAAGCTACGTCTCACAGCTCTACAGTGTCTCTTTAGCTGTGCATTATCAGCAATCTGGGCTGCAGCAAGAGTGAGAGACAGAGAATCTTGGAGTCTTGGATGGAATTTCAACCTTCTTTCAGTTTTGTATTGTGTAAGTCATCAAATCATATCCTCTTGAAATTTATAATCATCAGACATTTGCTTCATGTATTCTTGTATTTTTTTTTTTTTTTTTTTTTTTTTTTTACTGTAGGGGGTAATTTCCACTGCAATCTGTTACTGGCTGATAGTGTGGGTGGTGGAGAAAAAAGGACCAGTATTCGGGGCTGTCTTCTCCCCGTTAGCACTGATCATCACCGCGATTTTCTCAGCAATATTGTTGCAGGAGACGCTTCACTGGGGAAGGTTAGTCTGTCTAGAATGTTCTCCTCACATATCATACCGATCTTCTGAAACTAGATCGATCTTTTTTTTTTGCAGTGTGTCGGGAGCTGTGTTGCTCGTCATCGGTCTTTATGGCATTCTGTGGGGTAAGACCAAAGAAGCCAAAATGGTGGTAAGGAATGTTGAACCTGAAAATAGTGAGGGAAACATGGAAGGAAGTGCAGAAAAACTGCAGATTACAGAGGAAAAAGAGTTGGAAGGAATTAGCTGCCAGAGATGATGATAACGAAATAATTTCTTTGAGAATATATGCAATTTTTGTAATAATTATTGCAAATTGGAGAAGAGTTGTTACAATCTATACAAATATGAGATGCTCTAATTTTATAGTCAAATTAGATGCTCTCTCTCTCTCTCTCTCTCTCTCTCTCTCTCTCTCTCTCTCAATATATAAACCATGAAAAATAAGACTACTGAAAACTACATGATTGGATTATCTTAATTCAGCATCTCATCTTAATTTATTTAAATAGTGTATAAATTATATCTAATTGGTGAAAGACAAACACTAATTGGGAATCAATAAACATTAATAAGATATCAAAAAACTCCAGTTGGGATTAATTAATCCTACTTAGGTTTAAAAAAAATTAATTCACTATTTAAAACAAAGAAATTGTAAAGGATCCTACGGTTTTTTGACCAATTATTATAATTGCTTCTTATCAAGATTAGATTTTAGGCATCTTGATGCATGCATTCATGATGGTGATATTATTCGAAAACTATGAACTACATATCATAAAAATATGTGGCATATATACATAATGACAAATTCTGCTGATTTTGATGTTTCCATATATCACAGTCTTGAACCAACAAAATATTCAAGTTTTGACATACATAATTACATATAGAGAGAGAGGAAGAAACCACCTTTTCCATCACTCTCAAAATCAGCCAAACAAATATTATACAGATGACCATTAATATAAATGTTCTCAAACTAATTTCTAGTCATATACTATTTAAAAAGGAAGAATAATACAGAAGAAGATAGTGAAAGTGGACGTTGATTTTTGATTCAGAAAACGAAATGTATCAGCGCTTTCTTCGCGCTGTAGGGGGTAACTTCTCGGAGGGGCCACTGGGAAGCTTTTCCCCAGTTTCGCGTTCAATTTTACTCTTTAGCTGCCTTAGTATTCTAATTTGACCAAGCTTTTCTGGTGACAATTTATCCCAGAATATTCCTAGAAGCAATAGAAATTCAGTTGATTTGCTGATGCAGTATCATTTTCTACCGTGATAATAGAAGCGATAAATGTTAACAAAGCGATAAATGTTAGCAATCTCAACTACGTCGATCACTATCATTGCAGGTTATTTTGAATATGCATATACAAAAAGCATACTTAAAAAGTAATATTCAGAACTGACCTTGAGGTTTGGGAATTGAGGTATTGGTGAAAATAATTTGGGTTGGCGTGCATATGATGTCGACGGGTACATCATGAATCAGCAATTTGTCGATGGGGATATCATCCACCAATTGTTCATCATGCACTATATAAGTAAATGAAAACAAAAAATCAGATTATAGTTTGAAAAAAAAATTACACCAAGAATTACTGTATCACAAAAATACTCGAAAGGAAATCAGTTCTTCTATAGCTTCAACATGCATGAACTTAACGATTAGACATTCAGAGTGGAACTATATATCGATGTAAACTATTATAAGAAGGAAGACGGTGAATATCAATGTCTCCTGCAGTATTGTAATCAGTCATGACGTTCATGAGTTTCTATTACTCAAAAGTCCGAGCATGGATTCGCTTTTAGTAGTAATTAGTAAGTCTTGATTCGAACAAGTATGTGTATTAAGAAAAATTAACGTTGTAGAAACACTTCCCATGATCAAGTGAAGCTTATATCAAAACAAAAGGTTGATGCCAGGTTGTGCATTTGCATCACTCAGCATGACGATAATTACTGACTTGAAAATATTTCAGAAAAAAACGTGCGAAATTGAGAGTACCTAAGGAAAAGCAGCAAATTGTACCACAAAGAACCTACCAGATGTGACAATTGGTGTCGAGTCATCAATGGAACCCATGTAACGTAGCATACCATATTCAAGCTCAGCAAATCCCTGCACCATATAATTATCATAACTTTGACTGCAGCTAAAGTTTACAGCTTTTACAGCTTTAGTTTGCTTATTAAAGTGTGGGTATGAAAATGATACTAATAGTACACGGGAATGACGATGATCCCACTCAACATTGAGGGGTACAATGTATTCCCAATCCCAGGAAATGGGTAATCAAATCACTATTTAGTACTCACAGACTTATTCCGACCATCGCCTCTAAAGCCTTCAACTGGAACCACTATTTAGAATGATACAAACAATGCGAGACACTAGAAAAGCTTTGGTATATTCCAAATCATTCTTCTATGTGAAGGTCGAAGAGAAATCAATGTCCTAGCTTAAATTGAACAAAAATAGTGGACCCAAAATGTAAGCAGAAAAATATATCATCTTATACCTCACCCTTGCCAAGTCTTGCCCCCGTCTTTGGGTCGACAGCAACAGAACCAACAACAATTAAGTCCACCTTTATCTTTTCCTCCAGTCCTATTGGCTTTCCATATTTGGCAACTCCGACAGATGTGCATGCCTCCTTAATGGTGTCTGGGCTTAGCATTGAGTATTCAAGTACAGAAAAGAATCCGGTCCTCAGACGTGGCTGTGGGGTTAAGAGCTGTTTCCCACCTGCCCAAAGATGAAAATATCAAAATGGTAACCACAACCACCACCACCTAACCTCCAAACTGGTTCAATCTCTTTGGCATACTGCATTATTGTTAACAAATGTAAAACCTATTATTACCTCAAACATTTATCCTTAACCGTAGAATACTTTCATAAATTGATACTCACGAGAGCTTCAAGAACATAATGAAAGATAAAATCCTTATCCTTCCTAGTCTATAGACATACTCAAGTCTCAAGTCTTTATGCAAATTTCAAATGCAGACAATTAGCTAAAATCCTCAATCACAGAGACTAAACCTTATAGATAGTCGAAACTCAGAACTGCAGTCGAATTCATAAAACGAACATAGCAACAAACATATGCATATTTCAAATGCAGACAATTAACTAAAATCCTCAATCACGGAGACTAAAACTTTTAGATAGTCGAAACTCAGAACTGCAGTCGAATTCATTTAGTGCAAACAGTTGTTGCAGCATTACATAGATGATAGAAACGAACATAGCATTGAAGTGCAGTTCCGAGGCATTACATAGAAACCAACATATGCATATTCCAATGCAGACAATTAACTAAAATCGTCATTCACAGAGACCAAAACTTTTAGATAGCCGAAACTCAGAACTGCAGTCGAATTCATAAACTGCAAACAGTTGATGCAGCAATACACAGCAACGAACATATCATAATTAAAAGTTTAATTACGAGGCAAAATGAGATCGACACACTGCAGAACTAGGTGTATATCATATGCTTCAACTCTACAATACAATCCAATCAAAGATGTTCGTAATCATAACTCAACCAAATAAAATAAACGCAACAAAAGTGCACAAATTCAAAGAGCTTTATACACTAACACTACCATCAAGTGTGAGGAATCTAACTTGCTTTTGGGGCGTATCCGGATTAACTTTCACACATTTAGCCTCCTTAAACACCTGCAACTCACTCATCTGCCATGGCCGAGAAGAAAATCAGTCAAAATTCATAATTTTTGTTTCAAAGATTTTATATTTCGAACCCAATTCAATACTTTTTGAGCAGCAATATTGGCGCCAACGAAATTGGGAATGCGGTGGTGAACGGGGCGGGGGAACTGAGCTATATTCCGGGCCTCCATCAAGTCCCAAACCCGTTTCCTGATGACCCATTTCCACGCCTTCGGGTCGCCCTGCTCTCCGTCTTCGATAGCGGATTTCTGGGCCATGGATTCCCGGGCGGCGGCGTCCAAGCTCAGCCGCTCGGCCTCGTACGCCGCCTCGTCGAAAGTGGCATCGCTCCGGCGGGTGGCCGCCGTCGTGGTGTGCTTCCTCGGAAACAGAGGCAAAATGGGGATTTTTGATCGGGAAATTGAAGGGAGATTAAGGAATTGTTTGGGAGCAGGAGCCCATTTGAATGGTAGCGGACATGCGTAAGCGTGAGAAAGCTTGAGCAATTGCGCATCCATACAAAAATGGCGGTTGGGAAATCTCGTGGCAGAAGCCATGTTGGATGATGTCGCGTTTATGATCCAAAGAAGTCGCGTTTGCTCTCTCCGGTGTGGCTTCTGGGGGCAAAATAGTCAATTGATCTCAAATGAAAACTTGTTTTTTCGATAATTACACTATATCGCGCAAAGCATATGAAAGTTGACCAAAGTCAAACGGGAACTCGACGTGTGTGTGTAAAAATGAATGTTATCCTTTAATAATCTTTACTATAGTAGCAAGGCCGGCCTTCCATTCATAGAATTTTGTATTTTTTAGTTTTTTATATTCCATTTTTATAAATAATGCATATTAAAGTTATTTCATAATTGTACATAAATAATTTCCAATCAATTAGTTGATATTAGAAGGTACGAAAACATAATCAATGGCAATTAATAGGAGGAAGAGTCAGCACTGCAACTGGAAATGAAGTTTCATTGTTACTATGCATGTGAGTGATAGTTGGAGAATCAGATATCATTTTTACTATTAAATTGGCCCACTACTATCGCTCCCTGCAAAGGTCGCTTGCTTAGCCGATCCATCTATCCTTCATCGGATTCAGGATGGAAGGATCTACAGGGGCTTAGCTACATCCAATAGTTAATGGAAATATATTCTTTCAGGTTATTTTTCCAATCAATATTGTGGAAATCAAAGACAAGAACAACACAGGAATACAGAAAGAAAGGACTCATAAGCTCCTCTTTCAAAACGCCTGGCTAATCAGATATTAAGGAAATACATGTCTAGTAATTTATAAATAGCAACCACAACATTCAGTCCAGCTTTAGCAAAAAAAAATTAAAAAATAGTTAAAGTCGATAGTTTATAACAAAAAAACAAAAAGTCGATAATAAATTATGCATGAACTACAACATTGTTTTCTTGAAAAAGTATACAATTTTTTTGATTCAACGATTTACTCGAGTCGGAGGAGAGGCTAGTGCTTTTAGTTAGGGTTTTAAAATTAATGGTTTGCAAAATTTTAGTAGCTAATAAAGTTTAAGTAGTTTAACTACATCTAAGTTTTTTGGGATTATTAAGTTAGTCAGTTACAAAAAGGTCTATATAAATTCCAGATGAGCAAAAACAAATCTAATACTAATATTTTAATCACTTCTCATTTGTTTTGTTTTGTCAATCTTATTTCTATCAACATAAATATTTGTTCCAACAATTTAACATGTAACGCACACAAATGGAACATATACTTTCAACTAAAAGCATTTTCTCTCATAAGTATATTACAATCTATTGATTTTGCGTTATAGGAGTACTACTTTTGAATGAAAATTGGATATGTATAATATAGTTATATGCACGTGCTTGATACTATAATTTTTTATTAAATTGTTGGTATGTAGCAGATTAAGAATGTCAACTGGTCTTCTCAAAAAAAAAGAAAAGAATGTCAACTGGACCAACCAATCAGTTTTAGGTTAGTTTTATTGGGTTAACGGGCTATTAAGTTCAAACTAAATATGATTGAATTTTTTGGGATGTAAATTTTTGTCTCAATTGTCAAATATATCCACTTTCACTTTTTCACAATTAATTATATCCGCCTGTGAGAAATTCAATTAGTTATGTCCATATTTGATATGAACTTATCCTTGATGTTGTATTTTTTATATTATAACTCTTACATATTCGGTGGGATTTGATGCTTCTCACTTTGATAGGTTTTAACCGAAAATGATTGTGATGTTTAGGGCTTGGAAATTAGCAAAAGTGGTCAATAATTAGATAATTTGTGTTGACATGATTAGTTTGTTTAGGGCATATCCAATTAATTAATTGCTCGATTTTTAATTAAATTACTTATACAATGACAAAAAATCAAAAATTATTATATGTGTGATAAAAAGAGTAACCAAATATACCATAATTTACATTTTCAATATCCCACTCGACTTTACAAAGATCCCGCTCGGTTACGAAGCATATTTTGTAGATCCCGCTCGAGTGAGATCTTCATTAGCCGAGCGGGATTTCGTTTTTTTGCAAATGTTTAATTTTTTGGAGTTGATTTGTGTATTTTTTAAGTTGCAAAATAGTATTTTTAATCAAAGCAAGAAAATGCAAGGCTTATACGATGAAAAAAATCCAAATTTATTATATGTGTGACAAAAAGAGTAACCAAATATACCATAATTTACATTTTCAAGATCCCACTCGGTTTTACAAAGATTCCGCTCGGGTACGAAGCATATTTTGTAGATCCTGCTCGGGTGGGATCTACATTAGCCGAGCGGGATTTCCTTTTTTTGCAAATGTTTAATTTTTTGGAGTTGATTTGTGTATTTTTTAAGTTGCAAAATAATATTTTTAATCAAAGCAAGAAAATGCAAGGCTTATACGATGAAAAAAATCCAAATTTATTATATGTGTGACAAAAAGAGTAACCAAATATACCATAATTTACATTTTCAAGATCCCACTCGGTTTTACAAAGATCCCGCTCGGGTACGAAGCATATTTTGTAGATCCCGCTCGGGTGGGATCTACATTAGCCGAGCGGGATTTCCTTTTTTTGCAAAAGTTTAATTTTTTGGAGTTGATTTGTGTATTTTTTAAGTTGCAAAATAGTATTTTTAATCAAAACAAGAAAATGATTCTATGTTTTTCCAATTTCTCATGCGGCACTGTCACTTCCCATGTCACTTCCCATGTTTTCGTTGAACTGCTAAACCGAAGTGATGTTTTTTTTGTCAGGTTCCAATTATTCTAAGGGCATTTAGGTCATGTTGGACATAACTAATTTGTTTTCCAATAAGTGGATATAACAAATTTCAAGATATAGTAAGTGGATATAACAAATTTTTACTCTAAATTTTTTACCCTCGGTTTTCGTGCTAGTACATCAGGCCATAAAGTTTATAAATTTTGATATTATAAATTTTCAACTTTATTGATAACCTAATTATTCCAGTAATGAACCAATTAATAAGTTATAGCAGTACATACTATATTCATACTGGACTTGAATAGTAATTATTTTTATGGGTGGGTAGTGATATTTTTATTTTTATTTTCACATTAATAAGTAAAGCACTGTAGTGGGCAAATTCCGTCTATTGGTTCAAGCCCAATGGTCGATTCAAATTAGTCCAATTTGTTAAGCAAATCCGCTTGTCTAACCCAATAAGTTAGAGACTAAGTTGGACTAACCCAGGTTGGATATTTCATAACCAGTAACCAGCTTGGATTTGCGATCAGGTTGTATATTTCCTCTTCACGACCAACTTGGGCCAAGAACCAAGTTGGCATTTCACATTCATCTTGGGCCCGTCAAGCTAGTCGGATAACCAAGTTGACGTAGTCATAAAATACAACTAACAACGCCAAAATGCCGATCAAGCCAATCCATCTAGTTGGAACGGTCAAGGAACATATCTTTACGATTCCGTCAAAATCGTAACAGCCGGGAGCGTAGGTCATGTGCGGATAAGATCGGAGCCAAACCCTAACAACTTGTTGCTCCTATATATACAATCCGACTAAATCACAACCGGGGGTCACGCTAAATACAACTTGCATAATCATTCTTGCTCTCACGATCTCTCTCCACACTCTCTCCACTCCCGCCACCTTTCCAACTTGTTCTCATACATCGGATCTAGTCAACTTGGATTAATCCGCCTCCAGCTTGCCATTACTACTTACTTACTGTCACCGTTTCCACTCTCCGAACGCATCCGACAACTTGGAATAACCATTGCTACCAACTTGTCTTTCTCTCTTATCTATCTTATTTATCATTCCGTTTTAATAATTCGGTACTAACTTGAGTGTCGGAGGCTCTACGGTCGACACCCCCTCCCGGTGATCAACCTAGGGCTCTTACGTGTTCTTGTGTTGACATGTTGCTAGTGCTCAACCGATCCAGACGTGCGGACGTCATTCTCAATTGTAGATCTAGCCCCCACAAGCACTTAAGTTCAAAAATGGGGAAATGAATATGACGAGTACAACTTTTCATTTTTCAATAAAAAATTAAAACACTTTTCCACAAGTATATACTTGTAATAAGACATGATTATCAAATTAGAAGCAAAACTATGAAGATTGACAACCAAATAATGAGAAAATTGTCGCTTAAATTAGGCAAACACACACTATCGGTTTTGGATTATAATTTTTCAACCATAATTTTAACGCATATTTTTTGGGTTATAAATTTCCAAACCCTAATTCTTCTCTTTTCTTCATTTTATTCGAATCAAACTAGGGCTGTCTAAAACAGTTTCGGTTAGTCGGTCTTAACCAACATACGCAATAACCGATTGGTTATTGGTAACCAAAAATTATTTTTATTGGTTATTGGTGCAATTATCGATTCGATTCTTTTAAGTCAATCGGTTATTGGTTAGAATCAAAACCAAACCATAATAATCAATTAACCAAATTAATTAATTAATTAATTAATAATATATAGTATAATGTATAAATATATATTAAAAATTATAATTACAAGGCAAAAATGCATAAAAATACCCGACCTTTTTCTAAATTCCGGACTTATGACAAACCTTTTAATTTTGGCAAAAAAATAGTCACCTTTCAATTTTAATTAATCCTCGTCCGAATTCAGTTTGGGGGAAAATGAATGATGACATGTCCAATTAAAAATGACGTGGCATTCAAAACGACGTCGTTTTAATTAAAACGACATCGTTTTGATTTTAGAATAAAAAAAAAGAAAAAAATCAGATTACACATCATATATTAATTCCACATCATCATCATCTTCATCTTCCCCTTCACTCTCTCTACAACAGTGTAATAAGCCCAACTTTTAAGCAGCCAAGTTGCAACTGAAATCGGCAAAGCTGACCCTCGATTTGAACAAATCAAATTCCATCCACATATTCTGGTGGTGGTGGTGCCCAATCACGTACGCTTCTCCCCGCTCCCGCTCACGCTCATCTCCACCCCCTTAAATATCAGTGTCATCGTCGGGAATGGGGTTGTCGCCTTCCTGCTCACCTCAATTTTAAAGCACGAAGTCGGGATCATCCAGCGGACGCGAATCCCCTTGGTCTGCCTCAAGAACTTGTTTTTAAGCGTCGTGTAAATCGGAACGAGCAAGTACGTGAACTGGGTGCCCGATCCACCATCGTCTGACCCGTCCCGGTGGATCTGAGGCGGCGCGAGATTCTTCCATAGAGATTCGGTTGGTTTGATTGTGTGAGGTGATAGATCTGAGGCGTTGCAAGCACTTGATTTGCGATTGAGTGGCGGCGGCAGTGGAGGGGGCAGGTGTGGCTGAGAGAGAGAAAATCCATTTCTCGATGTTGTCTGTGTCAGAGGCAGCCTCGACCATCTTCTCGCGGTGGGCGGCATTGTAGCCCTTGACGAGGTCGAGGTTGGGGTCGACTTCGTCAGCACCGTCAATGACGGGGTCGATGTGGGGGTGGGCATCGAGGGTGGGGGATGCTGAGTGCGGCGGCCTGCTCCTGGGTGTGCTTGGCGGTGAGGACGCCGACGACGTCGGAGAGGGCGTCGGATTTGAGGAGGGAGCCGCCGATGGATCTGAGAGTTTGATGAAGATGAATGGGGAAGAAGATGAAGATGATGATGAGGTGGCATTCATAAGTGAGGTGTAATATGATTTTTTTTACTTATTTAATTTCTAAATCAAAACGACGTCGTTTTAAATGCCACATCAGTATGAATTGGACACGTAATTGTCAAATTTTTCCTCAAATTGAGTCCGGATGAACATTAAGAAAAATTGAAAGGTAGCTATTTTTTTTGCTGAAATTAAAAGGTTAGTAATAAGTCCAGAATTTGGTAAAAGGTTGAGTATTTTTATGTAATTTTGCCTAATTACAAATTAAAGCCCTAAATAATTTAAAACCCTAACCTTTTCTAGTGATTGCATCAACACACGACACCAGCGCTGTGACTCCAACCGTTGCCTGTGTCAATTACTATTTATGATTTTAAGGTTATTAAAACGAACATGAGCAATTAACATTGTGCAGAAATGTTGTCCAATTTTTTAATAATTTTTGGTTATTTGGGTTAAGCGAAAATCATACTGATTAACAAAATTGGTTAGCGGTTAACCAAAATAGTTAATTGGTTTGGTATATGGTATCAATATTTAGCCTTAATCGGTTATTTGTTAATTGATTATTGGTGCGATTATTCCACAACCGAACCGATTACCAGCCCTAAATCAAACCCATCAACTTCGGGTTTAATTAATATCACTATACCAAACTATTCATCTATCGTATACAGATTTGAAAAAACGTCTCAACTTTTACAATAACTTTCTAACCAAATTAGTGTCGAATGCTTCAATTTTATTATCTAATATATATCTCAATCGGTCGATTTTTAGCGGAGTGTTAGATATATTTGAAAATTATTAGTAAATAAGTATATGAATAAACAAATTTGAAGTTATTACAATAGAACCTTTATAAATTAAAACCCTTGGAATCATATAATTTTATTATTTTAGAGGGATATTAATTCATCAATAAATTAATAATTTATTAATTAAATGAGATACTCTACAATAAAAGAGATGTCAATCACCTATTGAATTATTTAGATGAAAATGAAGCATATTTAGAGATCTAAAGCTTAGTGAAAATTGTCGATACCATAATTGAGTATGCAATTGAAGATAAAGATTATGATGATAGAGTACTATGAACTGGTTACACGAAAGAAATAAATAATAACGTAAAAGACCTTCACAATTTTTATTGTTGTTAGAGAATGCCATACCAGAGAGTTTTTGAATGTTGTGAGAAAAGTTATAAATGAAATTAGTTTTGATATAACTTTTAAGCTATAAGAAAACAAACAATAACTAATTCATATTTTCCTAAGTTACCCTATCTTTGCAATTTTAATAAATTATTAATTTATGATATTTTTGAGACCATATATGTAGAACCCCAAAAACCCGACCCTAATTTTTTCTTTTTAGATATAGAAAAATAGATAGGGGATTCTTATTCCCGAATAATTTAAATGAAGAATTAATTTTCGTTTTAGAGAAGATGAAAATTTTATTTTGAAAAAAATAAAGTCTAATGCAGTTAAAGTAATGTTTGAATTTCCAGTTCAATTCATGCATGGCACAAGTACGAATATTTTGTATTATATGATTAACGTGGGATAACATTAATTAGTTTTTCCTATGACATTAGATTTGAATAGAATATGAGTTTTTGTGATTGTGAGATTAATTAGAAATAATTAATCTAGAGAGTTACAACTATATTTGTTTAAGGTGAATTACTCGTATAATCGCTCATGTTATGAAATTCGTTTTTAATTTAGTATTCAATAGTGGACTCGATAGAACCGTAATATTATGTTCTATTAAATTACTTGTTCGAAAATATAAAACAGTTAAGAAACGACGCGCCACAATCTATAAAACGGATTGAGAGAATAATTAATTAGAGTATAATATATATGTATACATGTTATGTACGTGTATGTGTGTGTGCGCAGATTTTAGAATTGTATGTATGGGTGTGTGTATATTTGTTGATGATACAATGCATTTGTGTACTTAATTATTACATGCAAGTTGATTAATTGTATAAGACAAAATTTGAGAGAGAGAGGGAGCACCATGCCGGAATTTTCCGATTTGTGCCAAAGGCATTGTGCCAATGGCTAGGATTGATCCAAGGCCATTTAATTTATTATTGAATTTTGAATTATTTTTAATCCTGAAAAATGTATTTTTTTTTTCTTTTATTTGGGATTCCAACCATGGTTGGACTCTACTTTCTAGGTAATATGCACCATATGTTTGTGTCCAACATAATAAAATATTGTATTCTCTTTTATTGTGTTTAATTATTTATTTTTTAATTGTGTTGACATTATTTATGAATTTAGAATGTTAAATTTTTCGTTTACAGTTATTAGTAAACTTGTTAATTAATAAAAATTCTTTATTTAATGTTATATTTTTTATGTCTTTAGTTTAATAAGTTCGTTTATACCAATTAAAAATGTTATATTGTATATTATTTTTTAAAATTTTTGGTAATTGTTTTGAGTTTATTTTTTAAGTTCTTAATTATAGTTTTTTGTTTTAGCTTAATATTTTCATTTAGTCTTATTATTAAACTTGTCAATTAGTAAACATCTTAATTTAGTGTTATATTATTGAATTTAATGTCTGTTCTCATGTGTTATATTTTTGGCTGGATTTAGGGTTTTTGTCACCATGGCTGTATTCGTTGGCTATTTAATTAACTCTTTAAATTAATCAAATTATTTATGGCCCCTAATTATTTGTATTTAAAAGTAGTGAATTACGATAATCACATTTATGGCTTAAACTGCATGTGTTGTTTATATTTCGTTATTTTACTTGCTAAGTGGTGTAGTCTTGTGAATGGTTAATGACGTCGGGAAGACATGTACAGGCTGCATTGGGTATTTCTTGGGCAAATTGTGTGAACACGAGTTTGTTCCTGAGCTTTGTCGAAAAAAATGTTGCAGATCGCCGAGGAAAAAGTCTAGAGAAACAAATGACTCGTCGCATGCAAGTTGTATTTGCACCACATCTTCCGAGTCTTTCGTTAGATTTTGTAGTTGATGGAGTCGGAGTGTACGGTCTCCCGTAGCGTGTTGGAATGTTGATTATGTAGCGTGTTGGTTTTTCTGTCATGATTTTATCGAAATTTAGAAGACTTCGTAATAATATGCGTAATCTATATGTAACGTACTACGGAAAAAGAGATTCCTTCTCGGAAATTGTTTAGAATCTAAATTGATTCAAAATCTGCTTCTTTGGGGCCCAATAATCACATGCATGCAATAAGGCTATGCAACTTTTTCACTTTTGCAGTCCACTAGTTACAATTCGTACTGGTGCTTGACTTAGCTGCTTATCTTATAAATTCATACACGGAGTTATATCCTTAGAAGTACTAGGTGCCAAAAACTTAATGAGTTACTCTAAGCAATGGCGGGAGTATTTTGGCGACGAAGATGGCCTATGGACGAAGCAAGTTGAGGCATATTTCCTTGCATTGTTGAAGGAGCAGTGGCTTCAAGGATTATGGATCCAAGGCGGCAACAATAACCGGACCGCAATTCAAAGGGTGCAACAAATTATACTGCAGGAAACTGGCCAAGAATTCCCCATTCCGTCACTGTGGCGGAAAGTTGAGAAGTTTAGAGCAAGGTGGCGTACAATTAATTATTTGATGGCTCATGACGACATCAATTACGACGACAACACTGGAAAGGTATCACCGAAAACTAGAGTGGGGTGGCAGCGAATATTGAATGTAAGTTTCATTGTTGTCATATCATGTTCTATGGCAATCGAAAATAATGTGACACACTAACATATTTTTGGTATCTTAGGCGTGCCCGTTGGCCGCTGTCTACAAAAATCGGAATGAGCCATTTTATGATGATTTGAGGTTGCTGTTTCGACCATATGGCGGGTAGTTGTACTGTTGCTATGGAGGGTGAAAACTTTTTCTTTGGCCATGAATAAAGTTATTGTACTCTTTGCACTAAATTATGTAGTTTTATTTGGCCATGTATCAATTTCTACTTTATTCTTTCTAATATGTGTGCCACTATTACTTTATCAATGGTAGATAGCATTATTTCGCACACGTGTAAACTACATTGTCGGATGCCTTCAAATGACAAAACATGCATAGCGACAAGCAAAATAATGTTGAAAGAACGCAGTCACATGCATTGCTTACCTAAATAATGGAGAAGGTTATACGTATAGTAATGGGGAGTAGTCACATCATCGATGCTACTTTAACTTCCATTAACAGGAAAAAATAAAACATGTCCACCTATAAGAATGGATGGATGTCGTCTTACAATAGTCACATAGCATTTCTGCACAGAAAATGGCACCGATAAGAGCAATATCACAAGACGAGGTCATCTACATGGGTCTATGGTCAAGAAGCGTGGAGGGGAGGGCTCTAGGTGCTCTCCATTTGGAATGGATTCAGGGTTTAACCGGAGAGGAGATGCTGCCTGGAGCGAAAAGATCAATGGAAATGAACGGGGGGCCGGTGATCTCTATAGGAGGGTGGCGTCGTAAGCTTCAAGAGTGGGAACAACGTTACAATAATTTCAGCGCTCTTTGGAACAGGGAGGATGTCGTCCAAGTTCAATACGGATTGGTCTGGAAAGTGGAAGCCCCAAAAGCTATATGGAAGCAAATCGCAAGGGTAGAATGCTAACCTTTTTTATTAAAGAATTTTGTAATTTTTTACTATTAATTATTTGTTTAATATTTGGTGTAGGAAAATCCACAATTACTGTGTTACCGTCATGAAGGAGAGGCGAATTGGATCTACTTGGGCCGCATTTTCACCGAGGTAAAACCGCCAAGCCCAACACCGTCCCCGAATTCAGATATGGAAGCACAAGTATTTGCTTTAGGGTGCCCATATACCGACGATGAGGGTATGAATTACTCGGACTGATTAATGAGAGCGTTAATTTAAAGAGATGCAATGATGTATTCGTAAGCAAATCGGGACTCATTTTGTGCCGTGGAATGGCTTCTACGCCTAAATATTATGTATTTTTTTCCTAGTATTGAGATGTTAACTTTGAAAATTGTTCTGCCATTATATGGAGCATTTGAGGTGCAAATAACTACAGCAGCAATTTATTCTTTGCTGCCAACGCAAAGAATAAAATACAATGGCCGATTTCATCTAACAGGATGCCTGCATAAACAAATAAAGAACACTTCACCCAACTGGTTGTGGCATTTTATCAAACACCATGCATGCAGAAAGTACACTATCATACAAAGAAAATCAGCATGTATGTTGTTTCCAGCTAATACATCGATTCACCTAAAATACATACCAATTCCAAAGTGCATTACTCTCCCCAACAATTAAAAATATGAAAAGCATACAAACGAAAATCATACAAGTTTGCTAATAGTCGTTTATGGATACCTAATTTCTAAGCATCCAAATAGCTACGTCAAAGCGACAATGGAAAGAAATAATTATCATAGTCATCAATATTGGAATCACCCGCCTTCTCCTTCTTCCTTTCACTTTTGTCTGTGTTGCTTGGTGGCATGAAGTCTTGAGTTTTCAATGGTGAGATCTCATCCATCTTTGCTTTCCTTGCTACAATACAAAGTAAAAAAACCATAAGAGCATGCTAGTCATTCTAGTCAATCTACTTATTAAAAATGGTGAATATTGTTGTTAGAAGTGAGAGATGAGAGAGAAAGAAAGAAAAATTAGAATTAAAATTAAAAAGGAAATAGAATGAAGGAAAAGAGCATGCTAGTTATTCTAGAGGATTTTGAGGTTATTTTTATCTTTTCTTTATTAAGAAGTATTCTTTATCTTTTATTTTTAAAAAGAGTATTTTAACATTTCAATCTACTTATTAATATTCTATCAATCTACTTATTAAAGAGTAACTTTTAGGGTTATTAAACCCAAATGCTTTTATGAAAATGATATATGCATGCTAAAATGTTTTATGCTCAATTGCTTGTGGGTTACCTATTATGGGCAATCAATTGCCATTCTCATATTACGATCGGCCTTAAGCTCCGATCAAGCCAAGGTAGTGTACACAGGAACTTACGATGGTTCGATTGGAGGGAGTGGCTCCCCTCTAATTGATCCGGGTTGGTAACACAAGAATGTGAGTTTTTAAAATTTTGTGCACGTTATAATTATGTTAAATGATTTTACATATGTGAAGGGTCCAAATGTTTTGCTTTCAAAACCCCCTTTATGTATGATGAAAGCATGCAATATCTTTATGAAAAGTATTTATGAAAATTCTTTTGCCAAAAGGGGCAAGAATCCACTGAGTAGCTAGTACTCAGCCCAAAACCTTTTTATTTTAAACGCAGGACGAAGCGACGGGTAGGATGGAGGTGTGACGGCGTGCTTGAGTTGTTTAAACGCAATATTTCCATCTTTATAACATTCTATGTTAGTGGTGGTTCCATCGATATCCAAATCCTTGTAATAATCTATCACTCGAAATGTGATATCTTTTTTGTGACAACTATCCGTGTTCGGACTGTCAATGATGAATGCTTCCTCTATGCAGGCCCGAAGTCCTCATACTTCGACCCTAGTCAGTTTAAAGCTTGGGCAAGTTGATTATTAAACCACCCTTCATTTTGAAACTTAATCCATGTTTATCATTAAACATGTTAGTTATTCCATTCCGTTGTAAACACCACATCATTGTTACGTTGTTCCACCATGGCGATCCGGTCTATCCGCATAGGCCCGGGTGGCGGGTCGTCACAATATAGTTATATAAGGGACTTCCAAAAATTATTTTATTAATTTATTGAAATTACTAATTTACACCCAACTCCAAAACCTAATTTGGAACCGAAGAAAATCATTTTATTAAAGAAAATTATTAATTAATCAATTAATAATATAAGGAAAATCTACTGTATGCTTAATCAAGCCATTATGATAGTATTTATTTGAGAATTAATGAGCAATTAGTTGTAGACAATTGGAAGAGTTGTCGAGATAATCAATTTCGAAAGCAACCGCCGCCCGGTCGTTCATCTGGGCTGCAAAAATAGAGTAAATTTCAATTGGAGATAATCAATCTTTGTTTTCAAGAAAAAAGAGTAATGATAAATCAAAAATTTGATGGATAAAGATATATTTTTAAATTTGAATTTTATGATGCTTTCAGGGTTACAATATTAATAAAAATAATTTACGTAAAAGCACATTTTTTTTTTTTTTTTGTAATCATATTACGAAAATACAAATATCACCACTGATATCCATTTTTTAAATGTTGAAATCCAGCACTATCTTACAGGTTCGTAAATCTGTTAATTATTATTTTTTTAAAAACCCATTATTATTATTTATTATTATTATTATTATTATTTATACTTTATAGGACTGTTGGCATCTATGCATCTCAACTGAAGAAAAAGGAGTCCAACCGTCCACCGCCTTTAAGAAGAGGTCACGTGTCTGAAAATTTGAGCGCCTAAATTTGGTCAGTTCAAAATTTCAAAAATCTACAACGGTAGAAATTTTAGTTAAAGAAAAAGAGGCTTCATCAACAATCCACAACATTCCTCAACAAAATAAAACAACAACAATCCACAACAGATTGCATTTGATAAAAGCAATTCTTCATAAAGTATAGTAGATGTAGAGATGGATTTCCACAGTATGAAGCGCAAACAGCTTCAGGCATTATGCAAGAAGCACAAAATACCTGCCAATTTGTCGAACCTCGAGATGGCAAACAGGCTCACGGAGTTTCTCAAGGTAGTTTTTCGGATCTGTTTTTGCTTTATGTGATGATAATTTTTTGATTGAGAATTATTTCAATTGTGTTACCGTGTTAGTGATTGGGCTTCGTTTCTTCAATTTTGGTGGTTTGAATTTGTTTTTTTTTTCTTTTTCGAAAACTGAAATTTAGGCAAGTGAAAATCCGGTGATTCAAGGGGTGGTAGAAGAGGAGGAGAATGGGAGTGAAATCGAAGCTAAGAAAATGCGAATTAGTCCGGAAATAAAAGGAAGAAGTAGGAAGGATTATGTTTACTGTGTAGAGGGTGATTCTTCCGTAGAGATAGTTAAGAGTGGTGAGTGGAAAAAAGCAACTATGAATAGACGGGGTAACGAATCGAACGTAATGGAGGCTGAGGTAAAGCAGAAGAAGACAGGAGTGAAAGCTGTAAAAGCTGTAAAATGTATTGATGGACCAAAAATTGCTGCTGCTGCATCTAGTTTAGATAATGATGAGTTGGAGGAGGCTGATGTAGTTAGGTCAGGTGGAGTGATGCCGTTGAGAGGGAAGATGGCGGTAGAGGGTGTCAAGGATGCAAACAAAAGAGGGAGGAAAAGAGGTAAATGTGATGATAAAAGAGATGAGAACAACCCTAGTCGGGTTACAAGGTCTAGAGCAAAGAAATTGACAGAATTGACATCGGATGGTTCGAAAGTAGATGTAGAAATTGTTGAAATTAGTGGAACAGTGGAACCCCCAAGAAGAAGCAAGAGAAAGACTATGGTTGAATCCGGTGTTCTTAGAGTTGAAACTGAGAACAGATATCCGTTGAGGAGTTCACTGCTACAATCAGTTGTTGTTCCTGAAGGAAATGTCGCAAAAAACAGCAATGATGTAAATTGTGGAGCACAGTCCTCGGGAGGAAGAAGCAGGGTGAAAGTTGGAGAATCACATCATGGTTCTTTAGGAACTGGAGAATCATTGTTCTTGGATGTTCAGTTGTCTGTCTCAAAAGATTCAGAAACTGCTAAAAATTTGTGTTCCAAAAATATTATCAGTGATGTGGAGCTAAGGGAGATTCACAAAGAGAAAGAAGAGGTCTCCATTGCACATGGTACTGGCAGTTCTTGCATGAACTTGACTAATGGAGAAGATTTGGTGAACTCAGACACAAATGCAGCATCGAAGAGTGCAGAACAGAGAACTGACACCTCAGTTTCTGATGATCAAAATTCGACCAGAAACATCGTGGAAGTGGAAGATGGCACTTTACTGTTGGAGGACGATGTCGAGGAATCAATGGAGCCAAATATAACAGAGGTGGATAAGAATGACCCTGAAGCTCAGGTTCATAGCCAAATGGAAGATTCTTCTGGTCACAATAACAAAATCAACGACCAAGTACTTGCAGAATGCTTAAATGTTTCTGGAGGAGAAAGTTCTGCTGAAACATTCACTTCTACTGACAGTTTTTTACTTGGTGATCAAACAGTTGCTCAGAGTAAGTGTTACTAAGCAGATATTTATGTTGCATTTTGCTTTTATAGTACTTAATGAATGCCAATGCTGATATTCTATTTACTGCACAGCTGATCTGAAAGTAGCTGAAACTGAAGCGGATAAACGTGTACAACCATGCGTTGGAGTGGTTAGTGACCACAATAACAAAGATACGTCCCAAACATTTGGAGAAGATGGATCGTTTGAGTCTTGCAGTAAGTACATGTACTAGAATATTAGTAATTTATAAGATTTTACTTTTCAAAGAGTGTTTAAAACTGAAACTGCCACCCTCAGGCATGACTAGGCATCATGGTGATAATGCGGCTGATGGAGATGAAACCTTCTTCCACAAAGGTAGAGCTTCAGAGCTGGTTGAAGCTGATGAAGATGGTTGCTTAAAAGATCGCAGAAATGCAAGTAACCGCTTAAGTGCATTTGATATGGCTGATCTATCTAATGGTGAAAGAGATGCTACAATCGACGCACGAGATAGAGGAATCTTTGCAGATGAATATATTTTTATGGATTCTAATGTGTATGCAACCCCCATAGCTATCTCTACAATTAGTACTGATGTCAATTTAAAGAGAGATCGTGAGGATGATCATATTTATGAGAGTACAAATTCGGAGGTTGCTGAAACTCGTGAAAGTGAATCCTCTAAGGATCACATGAGCAAATGTGATGAAGATGGGGAATTCAGTTTGAGTAAGTTTTTTGATGAAGAAGGAAGATATGGAATCACACCACAAGAGAGAGAGAACTTTTCTCCCGAACATTCGGTGAAGGATTTTAATGAGCAGGCGATGTTACATGGTTCCCCTTCTCTAGCACTCCCAACTATATGCAACATCTCTGGAGATCATGAGGCAAACCTAAAGAATAAACAGTCAGAATGGACTGAAGCTGATATAAGTGGATGGTTAAAGAGTCAGGGGAAGAGCTCAAATTCACAGGAAACAAATCCCTATACACCCTCTAGTGTTTCTGAAACTCAAGGTAGATAATTTCACTTTTTCTTAACCTAGTTTCTCACTTATTTAAAGCAGATTTATAGTGCTTTCCATCCATTTGTAGTCTTCACAAGTAACATGATTTGTTGCATAGCAAAAGTTTAAACTTGCAAGTTATATTGTGAGAAACTTATTTTCATTTCTCTATCTACAACTCCTTTTTTATTCATGAGCAAAATTGGCTACTTTCAGAACAACAGTCTAATTGACTGTTAACTACATTATCAGCGGCGAAGCAAAAGCACACCTATGAATGTAAATATAAGCAAGTTGCACCATGAAGTACTTTTATATATTTAATCTTGATGTTCTCTGTCAAATTTATTTATCATTTTACATTATTTTCTTTTAGCAGAGAAGCAAAAGAGTCTATTGGCCAAGTCCAATGCTCTTGCAAACACTAATCAGAGGCAAGGAGCTTGGAGTAACACTATTGAACTGGCAGGAAATGCAATGCGTTTCTTGAAGAGTTCTGAAGAAAATATCAGTCAGGCTCTTGAAGGCCTCAGTTGTCCTGATGAATATGGTTAGTTCAAATATAAACTTTCGCTATATTATATTGCTAGTTTCATGGTGCTAAATGTTGTTTATATCTAGAATCTTTGAGGACTTATTCCACAAAATGTCTATTGTTCTTATAGTTAATCATGCAAGCTATTGCATAGAAAAAGAGGCTTTTGCAAAAGCAACCAGCTCAGATGTTCAAAGTTGCCTTGTCAGCAAGATAACAGCTGAAAGTTTTGGTGATGCGAAGTTTCAAGCTTCAGTGGAAACTGAACACCAACATGGAAACCTGCTAGTAGTGCAGACAGATGCAGGTGGTAAGGCTACGCATGCGACATCCAGACAAAGCTGGACAGGTTGGTTGAAAACTGTTTTCACTGACATACGGTTCTTACTGAACTAATTTCTGTGTTTCACTGCAGAAACTGAACTTCAAAATATGTTTGGAACCTCAGATGAAGATGATCATCTTCGACTAGGTGGCACTTGCTATCAAGGATCTGAAAGAACAGATATGTCAATATCAATGAACAAGTCAACTGCTAGTAATTGTGACAGCATGACCAAGGAGGAGGAAAAAGAGATGGATGGAGGAAGCAGCCACAAATGTGCAGAAACAAAGAATAAGAATACAATTTTTCCATCTGCATTTGATGCTGATATCTATGGTAATATTTATTCACCATTATATAACTCATTCTTGCTATCAAAATTATGCTTTATCTGATTGTTGTTCATTTGACCATCGATGTAGAAAATGAGTTTAAAGTTATGTTGGCCACGCCAAACAAGATTACGACTACCTGCAAGATAGGAGAAGCATATTCTCATTGTAGAGTATTGAACAGAAGTGTGATGTCGATTAAGGAATGCTCTTATGCAATGAAGGGAAATGTTGTGACAGAAAGTACATCCAATGAAAAGACGCAAGATGCTGGATCTGAAGTTGAGAACAAATCAAGCATTGGAGCTTCATTATCAGATAATGGTTGGGATGACGTTTGCGAAGAGATAAACAAGGTTGAGAGTTTTGAATTGTCACCCACCAGAGTTCTTTCTGAAGCTGATTATGTCGGTTGTGAAGCTTTGGATGCTCAGTTGTCTCAGCACAAAGAGGAGTGTCTGGATGAAAATATTTCAATGACAATGGAAGACTGGGAAGAGCATGTCATTCCTCTAGAACAGTCCTGTCTTAATGGCGAAGCAACAGACTCACCACGAGATTTAAATGAACTTGAAAATTGTGCGCAGAAGTCAGAAATGGGTAGTCGTAAGAGAAATGCTCATAATAAATCTGAGGGGGAAATGACACAAAGTACTACTGAGTTATCTAATGCTGATCTTCAGAAAATTGATGTTCTTGAGAATAGTCGTCTTCTTACAGGCTGTTCTCTTGATGGCGACAATGTAAGTGAATCATCGGTAGAGACTTCCAGTGATCCAGAAGTATCTAATAATGGGAGCTCTGAGAAAGATATGACAGGTAAAGGTTTGTTCAAGTGATTGTCACGTGGAGATGACAATATTTTAAAGTGTTTAGATGACAATATTTTAAAGCTATTATGGACTTTACATACTACTATATAGGCAAGGCATTTAATTTTTAGATTTTTCACATGGGGGCTTAAAATTCTAAACTGTAATTCTGTAAAGTTTTATGGGGTGATAGTAAGGATTTGTTATTCTGGTTTTTATGTTGGATGTTTACATCAGTGTCTTGCATGCTTCTTGTGTATTTTACCTAGTTATGTTTCTCTACTTTTGTAGGTATATCTCTCTTCCTATGTTTGAAGGCCTCCCTTGATTGTGAAGATTTAATATTAGAGGGTGATGATCAGTATGAAGCCAAGAAATTGGATGAGGATAATGTCAATCCAGAATCCTCTCAAGATATTCCTGATGAGCTGCCCAACAATGAAGTGGCAAATCAGGAAAGTGTTTCAATTGGTTACAATACATGTCAAGATCAGCTTCCAAGTTCTGATGAACTCGAGAGCACATGTAAGGAGGCAAATGGGATGGAGACGACCACACAGAATTTATATAATACAGATGTTGCTGCAGGTTGAACAATTAGCTTGCATATGGTCTATTTAGTATCGTGTAATTTTTTATGGTTCTTATACTATATTCACCTTTATGATTGCATGATATTAGCTGGAATCTGAAGGTGACTTAGTTATTTTTGTCTTCTGTAACAGAACATGAAACCTTTGTCTGTGGGACTGTAACTGGTCTTGTCAGCAATTTAGAAGCTGGGGGAACTGCCTTCAATTTAGATATTGGGAAGGTGCAAGATGCTCAAGTTGAACATGTGAACAACTTCTGCATTGGACATGTATTATCTGATGGTGGTGGAGAAGACAATTGTGGAAAGATTGACGATGTTGAGACTGTCGCGTTGAAATTTACCTCCACTGCAGTTCTTTCTAAAACAGAATATGATGGCTGTGAAGCTTCTGGGAAGCAGTTGACTGAGATCACAGGGGATTGCCAGAAAGAAACTAACTTTATGACAGAAGACAATGAAGAAAGGGTCATTTCTCTAGGACAATCTTGTCTTTTTGATGAAGAAGTAGATAATGACACTGAATCAACAGAGAAAGATATTAATAGCTTGTCTGGCACACCAAACAATTTGGATAAACATGAAGGCCAAGACATGTTAAATGATACTGCTCTGGGAGACAGCCTCAGCTTTAAGACTAGCGTTGATCATAAATCTGAGGAAATCACACAATGTAGTGAAGCTGCAGTTGAGTTATCTGGTGTTAATCTTCAAGAGTCTAACACTTCTAAGAATAGTCAAGACGCCATAGACGAAGGTAAGTCAAGTTTTTTTTTTTCTTTTCTTTTTCATGTGTAGCTAGCGTAATTCCAGAATTTGGATAATAAAATATAATTCTTAGAGGCTTCAGGGGTCCTATGTTGCATTCAGATGCTAAAATAAAAAAAATAAAGAACCTAAAATGTGAGATATATTTATAATGAATGCTTAAGCAACCAATTTCAAACTGCTAGTGATGTAGGAAAGGATTTTTTACTTCTTTAATTTTTCTCTCGAGGGAATGAAATTTCTGAACTTGTGAGATTTGTGGGTGATGATGATTATTGATCTCTTTTTATTCTAGTTTTTGAGTTGAATAATTTTCTTGCATATTTCCCACATTCTTTGCTTATTTATGCTTTGCACTTGTATTTTGTAGGTACCTATCTGCATCTTTCTCCAAAGCCCTCCACTTTTTACACAAATACTGATGGTCTTAATGGAGTTAAGATTTGTGGTGAGTCACATATCAACAGTGATGTGGCTATTCTGAAAGGTCTTTCAGATAGTGATCACCAGTCTGAGGAAGCTGGGGTTGCTTGTTTTGTTGAACGTGAGAGCATGTTTGTGGCGACGGAAGAGGCTGGCATGACCGCACAGGATCTTAACATCATTGTTGCTCCAACAGGTCAGCAACTACCTACCTTATTCTAATTTGCAGCATTTATTAAATGTTCTTACCAAAAATGATAACAAATTATTTTATTGTCATGTTATAGAGCACGATTCTCCTGTCTGTAGTGCTGTTTCTGGTATCCTCAGCAGACCAGAAAAGTATCTCCATCTAAGAGATGCAAATAGCTGTATCAAGAATATGGATATGAGCATAAATAAGAAGGATAGTGAAAAGGAAAAAGAGAATTCGACCTCTGAAATTGTTCGGTTTTCCATTCAAGAGCTTCATTGTGAAGAAAATGTAGAAGACTTCAAAGAAGGAAAAGTTGAAGAAAACAGTGGATCGAAAGAGGAATATATTAATTGCTTGTCTGGCACACCGAACAATTTGGATAAGCATGAAGGCTGCCAAGACATGTTAATTGAAACTGCTCTGGGAGAAAGCCTCAGCTGTAAGATTAGCGTTGATCATAACTCTGAGCCGGAAATGATGCATTGTAGTGAAGGTGCAGATGAGTTATCTGATGCTGATCTTCATAAGTCTAACATTACTAAGAATAGTCAGGACGTCATAGACGAAGGTACGTCAAGTTATTTTGTCATGTGTGCATGACAAAATATGAAAAGTACTTGAAATTTAAGCATATCTTTAGATTAAAAGGCTATGAGCGACTAATATGAAACTGCTAATGAAATGAGCTTTTACTTCTTTAATTTTTCTATCAGTGATGGATCTTTTTTTTCTTTCTAGTTTTTTAGTTGAACAATTTTCTTGCATGTTTCCTGAGTTGTTTCCTTATTAATGCTTCTCGCTTATATTTTGTAGGTACATGTCTGCTTCTTTCTCCAAATGCCTCCAGCGTCTATAATGAACTCACACAAAACACAAATGCTGATGATTGTAATGGAGCTAAGATTTGTGATGAGATACATTCCGAAGAAAAATCCTCCCACGATATGCCTGTTGAGTCACATATCAACAGCGAAGGGGCAACTCCGAAATGTCTTTCAGATAGTGGCAACCAGTCTGAGGAAGTTAAGCTTGATTGCTCTCTTGGACTTGAGAGCACGTTTGTGAAGACGGAAGGGATAGGCACGACCACAATGGATGACAACATTGTTGCTCCTACAGGTCAGCAAACTGCCTTCTTTATTCTAATTTGCAGAATTTGTTAAATGTTCTTACCAAAAATAATAACTAATTTTTTTATTCTGTCATGTTATAGAATACGGTTCTCTTGTCTGTGGTTCTGTTTCTAGTATCCTCAGCAGCTCCAAATTGCATCTCCATCAAAGAGATGAAAGTAGCATTATCAAGAATTTGGATGTGGGGAAGCATATCTTCATGAGCATAGATAATGAAATGAAGGATAGTGAAAAGGCTGAGGAGAATTCAACTTCTGAAAGGGTTCAGTTTTTTATTCAAGAGCTTCATTGTGAAGAAAATGTAGAAGACTTCAAAAATGATACTCCTACCATCTCAAATTTGCCACCCACTGGATATAACGAAATTTTAAAGGAAAGTGATGTGGCTGATGCAATTAAAGAGTATGCTGATTCTGAATCTTCTCTGTCTATGATGTTTGAGAACTCAAGTGGCAGCCTTCCGAGTGACATACTGGCACATACCGATGAAGCGATTGCTGGCTCCAAACATGAAGATAAGGCGCCATCAGTTGACATCCTCGATGCAGAAATTCAAGAACAAGAGGAAGCAACATTATTAACCACACCTGATGATTTCCTTGATGAAGGTATACAACATATTATTGTTATCATTGATATTTAAGTTTCTAATTTACTTTCAGATTCCTCTGCTACTAAGCCAACACTTGACTAAGAAAGATAAAGAACTAGACGAATTAATAATGTTCTAGAAACCTGCTATTAAACTAAGAACGTTGTAGTATCCTTGGAATCTTGTCTTCTGCGGTGGACCTTTGTAGTAATTCTGACAAGCTTGAATTTATCTTTTTTTAGGCACTACTGCTAAGCTTGAGTCCCAGAGAAAGATTGAGTCTGAATCCTTGAAAGAGTTGGGCTCGATCATGAAGAAGAATGCTAGAACCATTTTGATTCATGGAACCCCAGGTAAGGAGAATGTGCCTGCCCAGAAAAGGTCGAATGTCGGTGATGTCACTGCAGTAAGACCAGCAAAGCGAAGAGCATTGCAGGATCTTCAGTCGAAATAGATTAATTTTATGCAAGATGTGCTTTACATGTTTTTGTGTTGTAAGGCTGCTTGCCCCTTATGCATATCTCATGCAAATTTATGTATTTACGAAACTTGTGTGGTTGGATTCTCTAGTTGTTATTAGGGATGTCAATCGAGCCAACTCACTCAATTTAGAACCGTCCCTATCATGTATTCTGAACTATTTGGTTCGTACTGTTTCCTTTTCAACCAAAAATTTTCAATTTAGAATCGTCCCTATCATAGTTACTTTTATTGATTTAAGTGTAAAACTGCAAAGGCAACATAATGCAAGTGTAATGCGCAAATACAAATGCGATAATAGCTAATTGGTGTTTTTGCAAAAGGTGAAAGCACATCCTTTTTATTGAGAAGGAAATATAAATTATAACATTCTTTCGAGATTACAGAACACGACTTGATCCAAAGAATACATAGAAAACTTTTTGCATCACAAATAAATAATAATGTGTGAACTTCGCAGCATTCTATCTACACAGAGAGAGACCGTTTTCCACCGGAGACGACGATGCTTTCGCCCCGACATCGATCGTGATTTTCACAGCTTCTTTTTCCTACATATAAACTCAGACACCACCTAAAGTTTTATCCTTTGTATCTAATTACAATCCAAGCCACAAACTTCTAAGACAATGCCGCCTCTTGCCAAAAAGGGGTTGATACGAACCCACAACAACGAGAAAATCGAAGCCAAAAGAATCGACCACACGACGATGATGGTGGGAAGGCGGTTTTGCTTCCCCATGAAACCTTTGAGGAAAGGGTACAAATGGACTATCACCCAAAGAGCAAAGAAAAGCCTCCCGAAAAGAGGTCCCCACGATTCATACCCGTTGTTTATGGCGTCCGAAACTCCGACCACGACCCCAATGATGTTGATGATCATCAGCGTCATGGGTGGGATCAACAGCGACGTCCACTTGAATAGATAGAGATCCGAGAACTCTCCATCGTCTGCTGCTTTCGACGTAACTGTGAAGTTTGTGTTCACACCTGCCAAAACTTTGAGAAGACCTTGAATTAGAGCAAAGAAGTGAGACGATACTCCACCGATCACCCAAAACTGCTCGTTTCTCCAAAGGTCATCGATGGCAACACCTCCCCACCGCATCTCCAATATGCTAGTCGCGGCAATGGATATAAAAAGCCCCATAAAGATGATACTAGCATAGTTACTGATCTGTAGATACAAAATGGTTTAAACAAAATTGAAAAAATTATATCTTGCAACCGATTATAAATATTAAGGAACCAGTTTACGAATTTACGAAAGATCATCACCTCTGGGACGATGAATTTGCCGGTAAGAAGGCAGACAGCAGGTAAGGTGCAGTAAGTAATCAATGGAAGGGAAGTCAACGGATAGACAACCGAGTTTATGTAAGAGAATCTCTCGAGCGGTTTCAGACCACACCCGTATCCATACCAAATGGGACAATGCCTGCTCAATAAAATCTCAACTGATCCCAAAGCCCAACGAAGAACCTGGTGGAGACGATCGGAAAGATTGATCGGGGCAGACCCCTTGAATGCTGGTCTTTTTGGCATACAGTAGACTGACCGCCACCCGTGGCAATGCATCTTGAAACCAGTCAAGATATCTTCAGTAACCGAACCATAAATCCAACCGATCTGGCAATATAACAACGTTGTGAGAATCAGAGACGATATGCATGCAAACCATTTTTCTTGAGCAGTGAGTATGTATGTACCTCTTTTCCCCATTCGGTTTTATCTTCGTAGCCACAACTGATCACGTGAATAGCTTCTTTCAAGAGTGATGCCGACGTTGCTCCTGCAGGGACACCGCCGTTTTCTAGGAGTGCTGAAGCAATGAAAACAGGCGATTGTCCGAACTTTTTCTCAAATTTTACTCGGGGCATGAGGGATGACTTGTCACTGTCGATTCCTGCATGTAATAAGGGATAAAAATGTTAAGAAAGAAGTAAGAAATTCACAAGAACTTAAATATAGCATATTAACAAGTACATCTTCTTTAATTACATGATTACATCTCCTTATTAAATTTAGTGGTCTTTACTGACCTTCAATTCCTTCTTCGATATTTTCAAGGGCATGGATCTGCGTCAAAGCCTCCCTGCCCTTGGTCTTTTTCTTACTATCCTTCGATTTTCCTTTCTTCGTCTTCTTTCTAGATCCAAAGCAGCAACACAATTTCGGCCAGCAATTGCATGTCTTGCCCGGTGGTTTTACTTTCTTGGGGGCATCGTATCCGTAAAGTGCTTGCCTCCGGAAGACGCATCCAGTTCCGACATAAATTGGACCTTGGATCCCATCGAGCCCTTTCATATTTATCTGTTGCCAAGAACAATAACAATTAGCCTTTCAGATAAATTCATAAATCTAAACCAAAATTCAGAAGCTGTAATAATATGAAGACAAGGAAAGAATTATACGTACATCGAAAAAGACAACGTTGCGATTTGAATATCTGTCGTGCCTATCAATTCCATCAAACCGTTGAGGAAATTGCACGTAGCATATTTTCTTGCCAGCTTGTGGATCCATCATGAAACACATAGCTTCCCTCAGAGCCTTACTGTTATTTATGTAGTGATCACAATCGACGTTGAGTAGGTAAGGAGCGTTTGAGATGACGGCTGACACCCTTATCTGTGTATCATGAAAAACGAACCCAGATTATATAGCTTATCATTATACATAATTCAAAAAAGGAAAATAGCAGGACAGGTAAGAGTTACCAGAGAATTCATAGCGCCGGCTTTTTTGTGATGCTCGTATCCAGGCCTCTTCTCACGAGACACGTATATAAGACGAGGCAGCTCGTTACCTTCAATATCCCGAACACCATTTTGACCCAGGAATACCTTTCGAAAAGATAGAAAGTTAATATTGTATAATTCTTAAGCAGTTCATAATCCCAACAGAGAAGATGAAAACATAACATTCGATATACCTGGATCATGCCAGGATGATCCCTGACATTATTTCCGGGCCACGGTGTGCCGTCTTGCATGGTCCAACCCTCCTCGGGTACCTTCAGCGCCATTGCAACCAGCGCGTTTATCCGAACTTTGAATTCTTCATATTCTCTCTGCATCAAAACAATTAAAGGAAGCCCGTTAGGGTCATCGAAGATCAAAACAATTTTTATATTACTTCAAAATGTCAGTACAACTGAGATAAAAAGAAAGGGAAGGCAAGATACCTTCATTGCACGACGTTCCCTCACAAATGTCGGGTCGACCTTGTCTCTCAAATAGTCAACCTTTAGAGCAAAGTACCATTCGGGAGCACGAGGTTCAATTTTGAACTTTTTGCAGAACGGGACCCACTTCCTAGCAAACTCGGACGTCTCTGAAAGAGCTTCGAAAGTAAGCATCGCGGCACCGTCATCGGACACATAGCAGGCAACCTTGTCAACGGGGTAATCCACAGCAAGTATAGAGAGAACTGTATTGGCCGTAATAAGTGGAGGTTCCTTCAACGGATCCACTGTACTCACGTATACGTCTACAGCAGCTAGCTCAGAGGGCTTGCCCTCTTTCTCGTACCTGGTACAGAAGTCGCGAACTCAGTCAGCAACTAATACAAAAAAAAAATGATGAGGGAGAGAAGCGTGAACGGGAGAGTCGCGCTCACGAAAAGGAGGAAAGTTTGTACCTTAATGAGAGTCTATCGAGGTATGTTTCTCGCTTAATTGGGCACCACTTTGGGAACTGATCAAAAATCCAGGAAACAGCAAACCATATCTCACATATAATTGATGTTAGCCACAATCCATATGCATCATTGACAGGGTGACGGATTCTATAGTGAAAGAACAATCCAAGAATCACCATACGCAGCAAAATGACAATTCTGTATGGGCTTATCTTGCTCGAAGGAATCGGCATCTTCCTCGTAAGTGGTTGTCTGCCTTCATCCATCCTGTGGACAACGACAACATAAATTTCGATAATATATCAGATAAATACGACATAAAGCTAAAAAGAAAGGACACTCGATCTTTCAAAAGAAATGTAAATCGCAAATACCAGTCATACATTTACCTAAGCACGTATGCAACATTGCAGAATCGAGCAAATCTGACACATCTAAAATGGAAGAAACGAGCTTATTCATTTTTTACCACTTTAAGAGCCGATTATACTTTTCACTAATCATAGACTAGCTATATTAAGTCTTATGCATTAGCTTGAGTACCATTAATCTCAACTGTCCAAATTTCATCCATTACATTGTACCCCAGCTCGATGTCCAAAATTTATCTCAACTTTTCACACTCTTCATATTTATTAAGATTCATGCACACCTATAGGTAACGACTGTAATAGAAACGACAATCCAATCACATTAATCGATTTCTGGTCATTTCGCCAAAGGATAATTTTCTTGTTACTTATAGGGAATTCTGAAATTTCTCCATGCATTAGCTAGAAATCGACAATAACGCTAAAAATGCATTAGGTCAAGTCCAGCAAAGCAAACAGAGCCATATTTCATTTCTTGTTAAGCAAAACCTACTTCATATAATAACCAATCAAATCACTAATTAAAAAGTTAGCACATATAGGTTGGCATTAAAAACCATAATTAATAAGCTTTACGCTCCTAACAACCGCTACAAAGTAGTGATTGCAACAGCTACAAGTCGATCAGTGCACATTTTCATTACATGTATTAAAAGTATTGGAAATGAAACAATTAAATGCAAAGGCCACCGACACTCGATGCAGCACACGGAAAAAGTAAGGAACGAAAGCGAAAGGATGGACCTACTTGGGTAAATCAGCATCATCCAGCTCATCTCCACCACCACCATTATTTCCTTGATGTTTAACAACTTGAAGTTTCTCATTTTGCTTTCTCTTCCATTCTTCCATTCTTTCCTTCCAAGCAACAGTGCCATAGCCATACACAGCTAAGTCTTTCTTCGGATCCATCGGCCGTGGTGGCACTGCTACAAGATTTTTTTGCATACATTAAACTTATGATCAATAAAAATCACTAAAAAGATTAAAACACGACACTCACATGACTTACAACTTACAAGTCATGGATGAATCAGTAGAGGGCATAGGATGGATTCGCTTCCCACGAAACGGGGGGATAATCAGAGCGTGCTTGTCGGCTGAGATTGTGTCATCCTTCATCAAGATGCAAACTTTATCAAAATTTTGCAGTGTAAAACATTAATACAACAATGTAATATCAAGAAACATAAATCTACTACCTCTTGACCATAAGTAAGGAGAGGAATCTCTGAGTTAACAGCAGAGGGATCCACCTCCGATTGATTAGTGATGCCGGAGGCAGTCCGGCCAAAGGCACGAGACGACATAATGTGGTGCTGCTCGTACTCGTTGTAATCGAATTCATGCTCCAAATCATCAAATTCATCCTCATCTTCATCACCATCCACTCTAGGACTCCCTGCAAATGATCAAAATCAGTAAATGAGACGAGATCACCGCAAGCAAGCATTTCAACGACTCGATCACTACCTTTAATACGCTTGTATCGAGTTTTGCATTGAGGGCAAGCTTGATTGCCTTCCCTTCTTTCATATTCATAGCAAGGTCTGCAAACAGGGAATGCACATTCATTGCAAGCAACAAAAGGCTCTCCATCTTCACTGAATTCAATCTCATCTCCACAAATCTGGCAATTCTGCCCAGTCAATTCTTTCACACAAGTCACCTGCCAATTTCGGAAGTTAATAAATTTAGCACTAGATCAAGAAATTGACAAATTTCAAGTATTAAATGTTGTGAAAAGGAAAAAAAAAAAAACTGGAAAAGGAAAAGAAAATAGTTGAGTGAAAACTATGCGACACGAATCTAGAAAGGCCCGGAAATCTAGATAAGCTCAAAAGGAGATAAAGAAACTAAATCAGGAAAGAAGTAGTTAAAATAAAATGATCAAAATCACAATCACAATGAGAGAGAGAGAGAGAGGCAGAATTTGTTTTGATGAAATGTCAAAACTTAAAAATCCCCAACTCAAGAGCATAACATAACGAAACAAAATCCCAAAAAATCAGAAGATGATGGGCGAGCACAAGGAATTTGGAAAGATCCGAACTTTAACCATCGGAAACTGAAGAATCAGCCAAGAAAAACTCAAAGAGATGAACTAATCGCCTGCAGCGATTATCAGGGGAGAGAGTGAGAGAGAGAGAGAGAAAGAGAGAGAGAGGGAGAGAGAGATTACTCTTCCAATGTCATCAGCATTGATGAGAACAAACTCATTCCGGTTATGGGAGCCAGCAACGAGCCTCCCGTTAGTATCCATGGGGAAGAATCGAAAGCTTCAAACTGAATGATAGAAAGAGAGAGAAAGAAGAAAGAATATCTGCAGAAACACAGGTGTTGTCATTGGCGCACAGCAAAGGAAGAAAGAAGTGCCATTGCTGATTGCTCCCGTGCTTTATTTATTTTGCTATCTACTTAAAGAAGCCTTTCTTCACATAAACAATGAACTGAAAGTGACGGATTAACAGTCACCCAAAGAGAACACAAAACTATTATTATTGCACTCGGTGAAGAGAAGTGTCGGTGCAACGTAAAAATCAAGAGAGAGAGAGAGAGAGGGTGGGGTATTTGTCTTGTGTTTCTTGATTCTTTTCTTGAGAGATACCCTGTTTATGATGAGAGAGTGTCCACTCTCAGTCTCTCTCTCTCGATTTTCTCTCTCTTTGTGGTGATGGTGAGCTGTATGAGCTTTTGTTGTGGTGCGTGGATCAGAGAAGCAAATGCCACCAGCTTTGCTCGACAAAGACAAAAAACCACTAGTGTATAATTAAATAACACAAATAGTATATTTATTACCGAAAAATATGAGAGAGAGAGAGAGAGAGAGAGAGAGAGAGAGATGGTCAGCTCTATTTTGGTCGTAATTTGGAAATTTGGGACACAAAATTACAATATTCATGATAAGGAAAAAAAAGGTGGGGTGAAATTGTGGCAAGGGAACACTTTCACACACACAAACACAATTTTTATATACTACATCTCCAATATAATTTTTCCCTCAAAAAACAAAATATATATTATGAATTTATAAAAAAAAAAAAATCAGGCACAAAATAGAAGATCCAAAGAGTGCTCATAAAAAAAGAATGAAAATTACATTCAGAGCATCCGACAGGTCTCAACTCGGAGATTCGATCTCTAAGGTTCTCTTTTCTTCAAGTAAAAATTTACTAGTATAAGCATTATCTATACAAGAATAAAATATTTTTGTTTGTATCAGCTTTTTTTTTTTTTTTTTTTTTTTTGGGTAATGTCATGTGATCAGCGTTTTTCTAATTAACCCAACCATTAATTAGAGGTTGAATTTATTACTATATTTTTAATAAAAAGCCTAAGAAACCAACAAAGTAAAATGAAATAAATACGGTGAAAAAAAATTGAGCTATAGAAGTGCAACATGAAAAAATGAAAATCTTAGGCCAAATGGTCCAAAATTTTAAATTCCATCAAAATATGACAAGAAAAGAAAACCCCAAACATAATTTAATTAGTTAAAAGTTTGGATCCAACAAAAAATGCCATAATAAAAGAGTAAATAGACAGCTTGGCCAGACCAATATTTATTTCGAGCTGGTATTTAATTATACAAGAGTCGGTGTATAAATGGAGCACATAAAATTCTTTTTCTGACATGTAAATTACTACTCCCTCCGTTCAGGAATAAGTGTCCACTTTGTAATAAGCACGGAGATTAAGAAAGCTGATAAAGTAAAAGTTAGTGAGGTAAAAGTTAAGATGTAGGGGTAGTGAGATAATGGCAAAAAAACAGTGGTAATGACAAAAATGAGGTGGTATTGATCAAAAAGTAAAAATAAAGTTGTTGGGATGATAAAAAGGTAAAAATAAAGTTGAAGTGAAGTAGGGTCCTAAATGGCAAAGGTAGTAATATGGGGTAAGTAAAGAGGGTAGTGTTGTACAAAAAGGCAAAGTGGACACTTATTCACGAACATGGTTACTGTTGTAAAGTGGACATTTATTCGTGAACGGAGGGAGTACTTTTTTTTTTGAACAGAATGTAAATTACTACTATCACGATACCGTTACACCATTCTGAATGCAAAACAAAATTCAGTATATAAACTTCGCACCTTGCCATTTCATCGTGTTTGAATTCGAATTCTATGAACTATTTTGAATAGTAGATCGAGCATGTCACATTTAATTTATCAAGTATAATTTTTATCTTTTTATTAGTTTGTAAATTATTACATATGGGCATCAATTTTTTAGTGTGTATTGAAGATAACAACGGTGGGTTATATCCCATCATGAAAAATAAAAGCATCATTAACATTTACATCATCAACTTCATAGGCCTAAGTTTAATACTTTTTTCTGGAAAAAGTGCATCTTTAATATTAAATTGACATAAGTATGAAACAAAGGAGTTCTCTTCAAAAGAACTACTCTGAGTTAGTATTTATTTATGTATAGGAATATCAGTGATATCTTGCGCTGCAAATTAAAACAAAAATCGAAAATAATATTGGACATAAATGAACCTAAACCCCATAATGGATCAACTCAACTTGATTTGCATGTTATGATAGAGAATTTTCTGCGCGACAGATCAAGATCCGGATCCAAATTCATAATTCATGATTTTTTTTTAAAGGGAAAATTCATAAACTTTCAATCGATTTTAATATTCACGGCGTTGATTGAAATTTATGTCGGTCACATCTGCATGATATTATGGGGAGATCATGGTCGTGTTTAGATTGAAACATTTAAAAGTTCATGAATGTACATGCTACATTGAAACATGATTTCAAAACTCGAAAAGTGGTCAAAACTCGTGTATATAATTTAGATCAACCCTATTTATAACTATACAAATACATCATTGAATATGAGTTTAGGTCTGGATCATGACTCGTCGGCAGTCCTTTAAAATTTTTGTGCTCCCATTTAGATGAACATCCCTAGCTGTAGAGTAAGAACAATGGACAATAATTATGAAAAGGATGTGAAATGCAACAGCTTCACCCCCACCTGTTGGAAACATCAAGGGAAGAGAATCATTCAAAAGAAAGAGAATTGCTTCAAGCCTCATCCAACTGTACACTTCTTCTTCTCTCATTAGACATCATTTCTCTCTCTCTCTCTCTCTCTCTCTCTCTCTCAATGGAATGGCTTCACATGCACACATTGCCATGTGAAAATGAAGAGTTAGATGTGCTAGCTAGCATTCTTTTCCATCCAACTATTCTTTGCCTCCACTTCTAGCTAATAGTGAAGTGGCTCTTAATCAAACTTTAGGATAAATGTTTTGGACTTAGAGGGTGTTTGGCTAAGCTTTTAAACTCCTTAAAACAGCTTATAAGTTATTCATTATTAAGGATTTAGGAGCTTATAAGCTGTTTTAAGGAACTTTTAAGCTTAGTCAAACACCCTCTTAATTAGTGGTTCACATTTTCCCACGACACTAGTAATATTCTAAAAAGGACTTCATTTTTCTTATCATAAATTATAGTTGACCATGAGGCGTGGATGAGTTTTAGATAAATAATAATAATAATAATAATAATAATAATAATAATAATAATAATAATAATAATAATAGTCAGTATTCTCTTGGGGAATTTGTGAAGTATATTGCCCAAAAATTATTATTAGTCAAAAGTGGCGATTGCAATTTGCAAAATCCAAATCAAATTTTTGTCATCATCATAAATAAATGAAGAGATATATTTTGAAATAGCCATAATGATCATTAAAATATAAATTTTGGCCCAACTTCTTAAAAAATATAAATTTTGGCCATTTTTTTTAATTTGGAACGAAAATACCCTTAATAAAATGCGGAGCGGGTCGGGTTTGACGCGGGCGGGCGCGGGTCGGGTCGGGCGGGTATGAGGCATTTGGTACTTTTGGTACAAATTTAGTCTTATTAGTACCAATTGTTCTAGTACATCTCGTACGAATTTAGCCTTATTAGTGCCAATTGTTCCAGATTTGGTACAACTGACGAATTGTCAAATTAGTTCCAGATGTTCCAAGTTATGATATGGCACTCTTGGGATGAACATTCCAATTATTTCAAGTTATACTACTCCGATTTTGCGGCCCCGCCTTCGGCTCCGATTATACGGCTCCGCCTTCAGCTCCGATTATACAGCTCCGCCTTCGCTCCGATTACTAATATAAGGATAATCGTCGGGCAACAATTTAGATTTTTTCGGCTCGCTCCGAGGCCTTCGGCTCCCCTCGCTCGAATCTTGACCAAAGAATAAGCGGCAAACAAAAAAACGAAGAGGCAAACAAAAATTTGAAAATTAAAAAAAAATTGAAAAAAAAACAGAAAAAAAGGAAAAAAAATCTGGAAAAAAAAAAACAGAAAAAAAGAAATCTGGAAAATAAGAAAAAAAATCTGAAAAATAAAAAATAAAACAGAAAAAAATTCTGGAAAATAAGAAAAAAATAGAAAAAGAAAAGAAAAAAAACTGGAAAATAAAAAAAACAGTAAAAAAAGAAAAAAAAATTGAAAAGGAAATTAAGTGTCAATAAAATGGATCAAAGAGTGATGGATCACAAATAAAAGAGAGAAAATGATTTTTAGGTCCTAAGTTCAAAAAATGGCTATGATTTATATTTATGAAGAGGGTGAACCATAATTTATATTTCAATACTTATATTGGCTGTATCACATGATATTCTCATAGATAATTACATGTGCGACTTTACGCTCACTGATCTGACGCTTCATCTTCCTACCTCTATATTAGGTCACTACAATTGCTATATCTACTTTGGTATATTTAGACTATAACATAATTATTCATCTTATCTAATCTAATCAATCATTTTTATATATAAAAAAATACCCTTAAAGAAACATAAACTCTTCATCTAATCTATCATCATTATACATGTGATATCACATAAAAAGACAGAAACAGAATGATAGTCCCATAGATCTAGTTTCAACTCCTTTTTTATTTTCTTTTTATTTTGGAATTGAGCCTTACCTCACTTAAAAACTTGGCTTGCTCTGATTGTGTGACTATCCAACCTATATATAGAAGCATATAACAGTACCTTTGGGAATGATCTAGTGGTAAAAGTGAGCGTCTGAGACTGAGAGGTCTTAGGTTTGAACCTCATGAAACGCCTTTATAGGTCGAGCCTACTACACTTGTACTTGGAAAGTGTGATTTACCTGCCTTATGTGGTTTGCAGACTACTATACAAGGGACGGGGGTTTACCCAGTGCGCACCGAAAGTAGCGGTTGCGGGTTTCCACGACATCAAAAAAAAAGAAGAAGCATATAACATGTTTATATTTATAGATTAGAAATATATAATGCAATTTTAAAGGTCAGATTAATTGGTTGCGATTAATCATATTAACTACCTCACAAAAAAAATATTCATATTAAATGAGTAATTGTATATATATCATGAGTTATTTCAAGAAGGGCCATAACATCATAAATGGGAGCGCACCAAAAATAGCGGTTGCAAATTCCCACGAATTAAAAAAAAAAAAAAAAAAGATACAAATATAACATCAGACTTAAATAAATGGTTCCACCGAACGCCATGTATGCATCAAAATTAAACATATGTATGATGTGTAATCTTGATGAATGTGACAAATATTGGATTTATTATATATTTATAATTAAAACAAAGGAGTGACTCTAAATGATTCTGCTAGGTTGAACACAAAGAAATACTTTTATTTTGCGGTGGTGATGAAAGAAAATTAAATAGGAGTATCATCATACAATAATATACATAAGTGAGTTCCAATAGCTAGGTGACATGATATGAAACACAAGTTCCAACAACTACTACTCATAATATTTTTATTTATTGATCTATGTATTATGTGACTTATATGTACACGTAGATATAATAGAATATTAAACAATGCTGATAATTAAGTTTTGAGAGGGCCGGCCAGGTAATTAGTAATTACAATTCTTGTGCACCTAAATACTTAGCTTATCTTATATTCTCAGTACGTAAATATTTCTGAAACAAAAAAAAAATTGTTAGAATTAATTGTGATATATATTATTGACGTAAATATATTATAATAATGCATCTTTGAAATATTTAATATTTTGTGATATACAATATTACAATGTCAAGATTTGAAAAGTTACTTTTAGAATTGTAAAATTTGTTAAAATGGTCTGGATCCGTAATTAACCCAAAATAAGTTTATAGGATTAAACAACATCATTTTATAAACATGTGGATTAATAATTGGACAAGTCAAACAGATTTTACCGGAAAAAAAAAATGAAAATGTTTAAATTGCACGAAAAAAATAAAATGAAAGTGATAAATCATATTGCAACAATTGAAAAATTATATTACAAAAATAGCATTGATCCGACAATTAATCCCCCAAAAATATGAGGTAGTAGTAAATAATCGACGTTGTTGGTTGAGATAGAAAATCTATATATGTAGCCAGTAATAATTGATTAGAAAGAGAACCAAAATCTAGGATATTTCTTTTTCTTCTTTCACGTCTTTTATATTAAATATACAAGTATTATAGGTGAAAGGCACGTTTTGAATATTTATTTAATATAATAAGTAGTAAACAAAATTCTATATTTTAATAAGTACGCAGTAATTAGTAAATTGGTGGTGTTTGATTGTGTCAACTAGATATAATATGCAGTGGCGGAGAGCTCCTATCAATTTTTTTTCTCTTAGTGTTTTTTAATCTACCAATTTTTCAAATTATCAACATTTTGTGTGAATAATTGAACAAAAGTTCTTGTCATTAGAAAAAATAGAAAAATTAAAATTTGTCACGATTTTTTCCCAAATACGGCTTAAATAAAGACTCACATGGATTAAATTGAACCGATTATCATAAGATGGAGGCAAGACTCATAATAGCAAGAGTGTGCAAAGACTAATCCTGCATGACAATATAATGAGATTATGTACTGATTCGAGTTCATCCAACGAAACACTTTTTTTATGAGATTAAGTATTGTTCAGATAGAGTACTATACACCCTAAATAATAAAAGCCTAGTGATTTCTTGAGTGTGTGCACGCGCGCGCATGATCTAACAGCTAATAACTTAGATTGTTACACGGAATTAATAGATTGTTTTGAATGGTTAACTTAGTCATGATATTTCTATTTTGATGCAATTTTTGTCAACAATGAGAGACATAAAATGCTATATAGAATAGAATTGAATGTACAAGTTAGCCCCAATGTGGGTGGTCCAATTAATGAATGATGCAATGATGGTATCATGATTGCGATAGTAGTTGTTTTGAACTTCATCATCGTCTTCTAAATCGAAATATTTTATATGCACTCATCGTCTCTAAATCGAGATATGTTATATTATATGCACTCATGAATATTAAATTGAAAACATCTCCAAAATATAAAAAGGACAAGTTATACAGACTTGACAAATTACTTATAGTTTCGAACTAATCACAATTCATCCGAAATTACAACTATTATCTTCTCGAAACATACATCTTGATTTAAGGCTTTTGTCTCCCTTTTAATTGCTTTTTTGATGGAAGAATGAAAAGTACAAAAATGTCCAAATCGTTGTCACAGTGTTAAGTTGCTCTTGGGTGTAGTGGTGTGGGGAGGAAATTATAGACTACAATAAAATAAATGAACTACATACTTTTATTTCAACTGCTATATTTTATCCGCAATATTATAAATATATATACAACTCTATAAGATGTATATATAACACAATAAAATAGTCGCGAAACTTACAAAAATGTATTTTTTTCTCCAAAAGGTCGTGTCAATAATTATTATTGCAGTAATTAATTATCTCTTATCCAACAACCACTATCTCTTATCCAACAACTGGGTATTGGGTACCCGGTCAAACACCGGATCAACAATATACAATTATTTATTATATATAATTACTAATTTTATACTACTATAAATTATAAATATATTCATTAATATATATTCATTTTTAAGCTAAAACCTAAACCAAAACATAACTCTAAACATAACCTATGAATATTATATATTAATAGTATTTTATTTGTTGAACTTAAATGTTTAAACTATATTTAGTATTGATTTGTTGTTGTCGTCTAGTTGTTGCTACATAGTTGGTTATTAGTTTGTCATTGAAAATTATCGAAAAATCGAGCAGGTGAAAAATTACCATATTTTTTTTTATTTTCTAAACGGGTACACCGGGTACCCTATACCCGGGTCGGGTATACCCTACTGGGTATTGTGTACCCGTTCGGCTAAAATGAAAAGGATATGGGTATTCATTTTTTGCTTATTTGGGTATGGTACTGGCAAATGCGGTATGGGTATCCACGAGTACCCGTTTATTCACCCCTAATCTCACCTATATTTGGAAGTATGGTTTACTTGCCTTATGTGGTTTACAAGCTACTGTACAGGGACGGAGATTTACCCAGTACGCACCAAAAATAGCGGCCGCAGATTCTTACGAATTAAAAAAAAAAAAAAAAAAACAACCACTATCATTATAAATATGTTCGCAACTAAGTTCGAACGTTGTACTAGTGTGATATTTACACTTTGAAAATCTCGGTCTCTTAAAAGTAGGGTATTTAATTGATAAGTAGATTTTAATTGAAGAACCGCCATTTTTTGTTAACTGAAAACAGAGAATGATCAAGATTGGACCTCGATTTCTCATTTTTGAATAGATAAATAATATCAGTAGACTGCATACATATCATTAGAAAATGCAAAAATTAAGGACTCATTTTTTCAATAGGATGCTTCACATAGTTCAAATTTATTTATAGCTAAAGGCAATATTAGCTAATCACAAACGGAAACGGACACGTGTCATTAATCAAATGGTTGATTCTTTTTAAACTGTTGATTAAATAGTTAAAAAATGTCAAATACACGTCATTGTCCACCAAAGAAGGTGATTAACCAAGATTTTTTTCACCCTAGTTTAGGGCATGTGGACATGTGGTGTAGGGGACATCAAGCTCTGATTAACATTATTGGACTTCATTCTGGAACATAATAATTTTCTTTTCCTATTTATAACTTATAAAATACTTATAAATTGTTAGGAAATTGCCAAACATGATAGATTTAAGCATTTTTTTTATGACGAGCTAAATCACAACTGCTAACACGCATCCGCAACATGTATCACACATCCACAGTGTGTATACATTCAAATTCAATAAATTTGTTCGGCCACATTATGGTTAGTCATAATCTGATTCAAATAGGAAAAAAAATAATTGATTTATTTATAATTTTAAGTTCTAAATGACTTTTAATTATTTAAATTTTTAATTTATACAATTTTTTATTGACATATTTGAATTTGGAGGTAACAAAAATCTCGATATAGATAATAGAGTGAATACAAAGCTTTTTGTCGAAAGAATAAAAGAATTATATATTTACACTAATGATGACAAAATTTAAGTCAAGAATATGATATGTTTGTACTTATTAAAATAAATCAAAAATTTAATTAAATCGATCTATTTTCAAATTGGATAATGGCAATCCACATTATGACTAAATAGCATCACTCATTAAAATTTGAGAATTTTTATCCCGATATATGGGAAGTGGATATTATGATTTGGTAGCGATGATTAATTATTTGAATTAAAGTTTTAGAATGAGGCAACAATTCATATGAAAATCACATGGATACATTTTGGAAGATGATATAATCACCTAAAACCACAATGTAATAATGAAAATTAAATTAACAACTATGACACATTTTTATCATCAACCACATTACATTACCTTTCATCTACTCATTATTTACTTTTTACTGTCTATTCAATATTTTTCAGTTGCACTTAACAATCACAAATTAGAAATAATGGTCCTTTACCTACAACACCTAACCAGATTGTTTAAATTGGCTCAGGTGTAGTTGGCCATACTTATGGATTTTGTGATCCAAAATATCTCGATAGAAAGAATCAACATTATGGGATTGACTGTTTTTTTTTTTTTTTAATTGTCTGACCCAAAATTTCTGTATCCTACTCACTACTAGTTAATTTTATTTCAAAATATTTATTTATAAATAAAAATAAATAAAAAATCATTATTTGATGTAAATTAAGTTGTTACATGCATGGGTATTGATCTATGCATATTAAACAATTCTTTTTGCTCTATAAATACACAGTCACACACACATCTTATAATTAATTTAATTATCTTCGAATTAATTCATTCCTCATCGAGAGTTGAGCTGATGATTGCATGTTAACTTAGCAGAGTCAAGAAGGTATCTTTATAATTGGGATATTAAATAACAGCATCAACAGGTATGATAAATTAAATTAACTTTGCAAAAGTATATCATCGTTTACTTTTCCAAATAAATATGCAATGTACGAAATTAATTAGGGATCTATCATACTGAACAACAAACGTCTACAAATGAGAGTAGTAAATATTTTACACGCCTAAAATAATAATCTACGTAATGGAATTTATTAATTAAATAGTAACACATTAGTTACTTTGTAGTTAGGGATGGCAACGGGTCAGGTTTTCATGGGTACCCGCACTTTCCAAACTCTGATGAGACGGGTTTGGGAAATATTAAATGGTTTTGGGACGGGTTTGAGTCGAAACATGCAAACCCGTCACGGGTTTGGATAATTACCTCCGGGTACCCGCTATCAAAACCCATTTATATATATATAAGATAAAAGATATTATTATATGTATAATTTATTATATAATTATAAATATTAGTATAAATATTAGTAGATTTAGGGTTTTATCTGATTTTCTTAACACACACACACATTCCTTAAGAGTCAAGTCTTTAATGTTTCTCCTCTACTTTTGTAAATCTACTTTTGAAATATGACGACATAATGACAACGTAACATCAATAATTCATACTTCTAGTTATGTTTTAAGATTTTGTAAGTTCGTAGTACTTTGCTTTGAAATTAATTTTAGTGAAATTTTCTGCTGATGTTTATGTTTTAATCATATTATAATATTATGTTATTTGATGTTTACTTTTTAGTATTCGGGTTTTTAGCGGGTAATAAACGGGTATTACCTAACGGGTTCGGGTCGGGTATGGATTTTAATTTTTTTTTAATCGGATTTGAGACGGGTTTGGGTGTTGAAAATTTTTATGGGTTTGAATTTGAAAAATGCTTAATGGATGAATACCCGACCCATTGTCATCCCTATTTGTAGGTAACAATGTGTAGGCAAAGAACATGTCTGCATATTTTGTAGGCTTGTATTTAGGCAGGAAAACATATAAACAACCCCGTACATAAAACATAAACATTACTTTAATTACAAATTATTTTAACATTACTTATTAGAGTTAATGGGTGAAAATATCTCTTTTTGAAAAGAGAAGATAAATAATACCCCATAAGTTTTAAAAGATAAATAATACCCCCATTTACCAAAATACCCACTCATTTCATATACATGAAAAATTATCTCCCTTTGTCTTCTCGGCGTACTCTCCAGCTCCGCCGCCTTCAGACGGCTTGCTAATGAACTTCTCCGGCTTCTCAGATACTCCTCAGTGCCGCCGCCTTCCGATGGCTTGTCCACGAACTCCTCCATCTTCTTCAAATAACCACCTGCTTCTCCGCATGAAGGGATTTCAGTTTCGGGTGCGGCGGCGGGGGTGGACTTGGGGCCGCCATACTGGCGGAGATATCCCTCCGCTTGATCGGCGTACTTGCCGACTCCTTTGGTCTCGTCTAGCTTGCCGTAGTCCGAGGCGGCGTCGAGGAGGTCTGCAGCAACGCTGGCGGCTTTGTCCTTGTTGTACTTTTCCTTGTTGTACTGGGTTTGAACTGCCTCCGCCACCACCTTGGCGCTAGTGAAGAGATCGGGGCTGAAGGAATTCTCGTCGCTGGCCGGTTTCTTGGAATCGCCGCCTTTTGCTAAGCTTGACTAGAAATCCATTTTGGAAAATGAAGTTGTGATGAAAATCAAGTGAGAAGGAAAAATATGGGAAAATAGAATTCACGTGGGAGATGAAGTAATGCATTTATGTATTTTTCATGTATGCTTTCATACTATCATGTATGATTCCAATTGTTTTCATGTATGTTGATACAGTTGTTCATGTATATATTTTTCATGTATGCTACTCATACTTGCATTTATGTATTTTTCATGTATGTTGATACAGTTGTTCATGTATGTATTTTTCATGTATACTTTCATACTATCATGTATGCTTCCTACTATCATGTATGTTTCCAGTTGTTTTCATGCATGTTAATACAGTTGTTCATATATGTATTTTTCATGTATGCTACTCATACATGATGCACTTACATGTGTGGTATTCATGTAGGATTTATATATGATTTTCAACTATCATGTATGTTCTCATAGGTTGTTTATTGTTTCGTGTATGCTGATGTTGATGTAGTTGTTCATGTATGGTTCGACTACCATGTATGCTTCAATAGGTTGTTTAGTGTTTTCATGTATGCTTCGATAGGCAGTTTAGCAGTTTCATGTATTCTAATGCAGTTTGTTCATATATGTATTTTTCATGTATGATGCTATTTGTATACATGTATATCTCCTATTCTTGAATGATTTACTTGTATATTTTCTAATATTTGTTAATCGTGTATGCTACTTATACATGTATGCTTCTCATGTATGTTGCCGGAAAAAAGTCATCGGAAGGCTCCCAGAAAATTCTCGCCGGAGTTGACTGTTGCCACCGGAAAAAATGGTGAATATTGTTGTTAGAAGTGAGAGATGAGAGAGAAAGAAAGAAAAATTAGAATTAAAATTAAAAAGGAAATAGAATGAAGGAAAAGAGCATGCTAGTCATTCTAGAGGATTTTGAGGTTATTTTTATCTTTTCTTTATTAAGAAGTATTCTTTATCTTTTATTTTTAAAAAGAGTATTTTAACATTTCAATCTACTTATTAATATTCTATTAATATGGGAACAATGTACGAAGGATAAATTAATATGGATTTACCCCAATCACCGACCAAATACTCCTGCTGCCCAACCATATTATATTCAATTATTGCAGCAGGGGGGTTGGACTTCTTTTTTGTACCATTGTGTTGTCTTTTGCTAATTAATCAACAACTTTACATATTTCTCTTTATACAAAATAATTAAGAGGTTCAAATCGAGGCGAAAATATTTACACTCCCTCAATCTTTTTGACAAATGTGATTTTAAAATTAAGGAAAATATACACATAGAAAGCAGTAGAGCTCACATCTTTCGAGAGAAAAATTATCATTGTATTTAAAAATAGGGCATTTATTTTGAGACAAATCCAATAAAAGAAAGTAAAATAGTAGATATTCCTGAACGGAAAGAGTATGTATTTATCTAGGTAGTGGGTAGGTCCCATCATTTTTAAAATATTTTTTAAAGGATTAAAATTTTTTTCTTATTCGGAAGATGGCAATATTGAATGAGACATTTAAATAAGAAAATGATAACAATATAAGTGAGTTGGAGGGAGCACGAATGTATCCAAATTTACGTGCAATTTTCAGGACTCACATCGAATGTTCCACGTGATTTTCCACATCGGATTCAAACTCGTAATATTATTAAAAATATCAAATACTATAATTTATAAATTAATAAAAAATAAAAAAAAATTTTAATAAATTGTCAACCTTGTTGAATAAAAGTATTGTATTTTTCGTTTTAGAATTCTTAGATAGAGAAACCCGAAATTAGATCCACGCGAGCTATGCTGAGTTATGTCCACGAACCATAAAACTGTTTTCGCCGGTGGAAATAAAGCAATCTTCCAGATCGATCGGACGATTGTAGGAATGGCCACGTGTCGGACAGATGGGCCACGTTACAGCTAAGTGAAAACACGAGGTTGCGCTGTCGCTGTCATGAGCTATCGCAGCTGCCTTTACAAAGAGTTTTTCTTTTACTTCAATAGAAAAAACATCAACATGATTTAAATTAATTCAAAAAGTGTGCATGATCGACTTATAACGTATTGTAATAGTCTACAAATCATATTTACAATAAAGATGAAGAATTGTTCGAGAAAAATGTGCGACTTATAACCGTATTAATAAGATTCAAAGTTGGAAATATTTTATTACAAGAATGCAAACAACACAAGATTTATGTCTATGTATAGACTACTATTGACTATTGGTATTTACTAATCGCACATTTTACTTAAGGTGAGAAACTAGTCGAATTTTGGACTAGCAAATAATTGTCCAAATCGACACTATTGTTAGTCAAGGAGGAGAGCACTGAAACTCTTTAGTCCCATCTGGTCAGTCGAAGAAGGAAACTAGACTCATCGAACAGCCTGATATTCCTTGATTCTTAGTTCCATGATTGTGGACACCACAGCCGCATCTCTTTTTGGAAGACGGTCGAGTCTTCCCGTTTTTTGTTCCATTCTCAAGTCCCTGAACTTATGAAGTCTCATTTCTATAGTGGACCCCTCAGATTGGGGATCTCGGGCGGGTCGACCAATGTTCCTATCAGCCTGGGGCTAATAAGAAGATGGGCCTACGGGACCAAAAGGGCTTTATTAGATGGGATGAGAATAGACAGGCATATTTGCGGGCACGAAGGAAGAAGGTCCGAGGCGCCTTAACGCTACTGTTCAGTACGTTAGACTAACTCTGCAAAGACCATTTTTACACCGATACAAGTAAAAATAGGCGTCTGCGGCGTTTTCGTCAGACGGTCTTTGCCAGTAGTGCCATCCTCCCCGCTGGCTGTATGGGCGGGTTGTCCCTCGCTGCTGCGTTCTGTTAGGCCTCGGCCCGGGAAAGCGCTGGCAACAACAGAAAGGAAGGGGTCTATGTAGTTGCTGCGCCAAGGATAATATGAAATGGGTTAATAACTTGACACACAATATTGATTTATTTTTTCAATTTATTATGTTTAGCAATAGTAATATGATATATATATATATATATTTTTGAAATAAAATTATATTAAGTGTAAATGCAAGGAATATGAAGAAGGTCATCCACAATAGACAGGGGCTCTTCCCATATATGAGGGTCTAGAAAATCCTTAGCTATTCGAGCAAGTCGGTGAGTTACTATATGTGTCTCTCGACGAACATGTTTAATTTTATAAGAGCTAATAGAATGAATAATCGACCTACAATTTTGTATAATCATCCCAAATTCTGACAAATTCGAGTTCCTTGAATATATATCATCTATGACAATTCTGCTATCTGATTCGAGTTCCTTAAACCTCTGACAAATTCTGCCATGACAATTTTGCTATGACAATTCTGACAAATTCGAGTTCCTTAAACCTCTTGACTTCATCCAAGCCAAGGCTTCTTGAAGCCCCATTGCCTCACCTTCTTCCACAGGATAAAAACCATTGAAACAGATAACACGGGCTGCAATAAAATTCCCTCTAGCATCTCTTAAATTAATTCCGATGGGATGGATTAAATGTAACATTGATGCAGCTTTCTTGACGAACAAAATAGTAATATATAGTTAAATCTAAATAAAACAAATTACACAACTTTGAATATGAAATTTTACTGAAATTATAGATATATTTTCAGTAACTGATCATAAAGAAGGAAGGTAAAGAAAGATGAGAGAAAAATTAATCTCAGTTTCACGGGTAGTCAATGAGGACAGAATATGTCTTTATCTAAATCTACACCTGTTTAGATTCCACTACCTTTTAGGTTTGTCATTTTTTGTGTTCAACAAATCCAAATACTATGATCAATTATCACAAATTTCATGTACCAACCGCACGGTGCATGCAATTGTATTTGGTTGTTCGACACGCGCGCCCGGATGGGCTTGATTGGTGCATCTCACTTGTTCAAAATAATATAAAGGATTAACGCATGAGATCCCGTCTGGTTAGAATTTATTAATTCTCAATTAAAGTTTATTAACACCTGATTAGTGTTTATTACGCAATAATTAGAGTTTATTATATACGTTTATCAATTAAGAAATGAAAATATTAGAAAGCAACACCATGCGGTTAACCGTATGCGAGCGTGCCTCATATTTTATTTGTTGCTACATGTTAAATATATATTTGACAAAATAAATTATTCTTTATGTTTGTAGGATATGTAGTTTTGAAGTCCTAAATGAAAAAACAAATCGAAATGAACTCATCGTTAACCAAGATTCCTTTAAATGATTTAGCTTTGGATTGAACTTGATTTCTTATATGAATGGTGTAATTTATTTTGACATTTGAAAAAAGTCCATCTCCTATATTATTTAACTTCGATACGATAAATCATCAAATAAAATTCATATAAAGTTTTTAAATTTTGGAAATATTTCAAATACGCTTGAATTATAGTGTGATGTGCTAAATCTATTTTTTCTACAAATCAAGCAAGCTAAGAACCAAAGTTATCATGTATATCTTAAATGAGGCAAAGGACCGAAATTATTGCTTATTAATTTGTAGCTCACGATTTAGGAAATAATTGGAACATGTCAATTTTCACCAATACATAATAAATACTACTACTAGATTGCCTTTCAAGAAAAATAACTTCCTTTGTCATAGAATATTATGCATTTTTTTTTCTGTCCGTCCCAAAAAAATATGCATTTTTCGTTCTATAACACTTTCGCTAGTTACAATATTATGGATCATTTTTTTCGTTTAAACAATTCTTTACATGATTTTTAAAAATCAGTGTCGTTTCAATCAATGCATGTACTTTTAGAACGGAGGATGAAGTAATTAATTGATTGACTTATTAGGACAAATTATATATGGAAGAATTTCCTCTGCCGACACTCATATAATATATCAATTCACGTGTTTGACAATCTAAAAATGTTATGTTCTGCTCTGCTGACACATATTTTTTCTTTTTACTTTAATTTAATTGCTTTATTCTCCCGTAACAAAAGAATTTTACTAATAAAAACAACTCCAGTATTATAAATATTACCGAGTAAATATTAGTATGTTGGTTGACTATAATTAAGTTTAGTTTGAACTTTGAATAATAATCTTATGGAACAGAACGGTCAACAGGGTGAGTTATGCGTAACATATTAAATTACATTATTTTTTAAAAAAAATTAGGTATCTTTAATTCAATAATTCCGAGCAGTAAATAAAAGTTAATGCTATCTGGCCCAGAAAAGAAAGGGGAAGGTAAGATTTATTATTCTGAAATTATGTCAGAATAGTTAGAAATGCATTTTCGTGCTGCACCAGCATATTAAACCACGATTTCACCACCGTAAATGCATGATCTGAATTTCGATCTTCCATCAATATATATTTTATTTTACAAATTTAATTTTTTATATTATATATGTGCCAAACTATTATTATTGACAATTTTAGGGCAAACACCAAATATGACGAAAAAAACAAAAGAAGCAGTATACGAGTACTTTTTTGTAAGAGAATATTTAAACAGATAACATAACGCCCAGATATAGTATAATTGGAAATTCCCTGTTCGTTTTAAAACAGAATTGACATTTTTTTTTTCAGATCCTAAATTGGTAGATTTTTTTTTTATTTTTTTTAGCCAATTGGTAAAAGTATTAGAAAATACAATAAAAGAATATAGAAATTGTGGCTGCTGGGATTCGAGCCCAGGTCTCCACGGCCACAACGTGGAATTCTTACCACTAAACTACAGCCACTTTTATTTGATAATTAGTTAATTACAATCAAAGTTTGTTTAAGCTGTATTAAACAAGGCGCACACTAGAGTAATTAAATTAAATATATTAAATACTACAACCAATTTGATTTAAAGAAATAAAAGGGAGCATTTTCCGACAAGCATAGAGATGCGGAAAATGAACGTGAGCATGAGAAAGCTGGTTAATATCTTCACACTGAATTTCTTAATTTCTTAGTACTTTTTTATTGTTTTCGAAATAAACGTTACGAATATTTAATTACCGACTTTTCACTTTTCGAAGGATTAAGGTAACTTACAATGATGAGTACAAGAAAACAAACATCACTAGTCTGCGATTTTTTCCATCATAACCACCACAACCACTTGTTGCAATCATTCATTAAAATAAGTATAGAAAACCCAAAAACATAAAAAGTTATACACATGTTAAATAATAATAATAATAATAATAATTCATCCGATCCTAAAATTATGCATATTTTGGGGCAACAAGGGTTTTAAGAAAATTTTGGAAGTATAGTGTGAGTCGAGATAAAAGTAGATGTGTGTGGAGAAAAAATAGAATTAATAATAAAAAGTAGTGGTCCAATGTGGTAGAAAGTGTAAATATATGGAAATTATAAGGCTAATAAGTGAGAGAGTTATTCCCTAAAATGGACTATGTATAAATTTGGAGGACAAACGAAAAAGGAAAATTATGCATAATTTTAGGGGTTGAAGAGAGTATTAATAATAATAATACAAACTTTCATCATTTTTCTATTTGTGACTTGTGCTTAAAAAATTCTACAAAAAATCTTGCACTTAAGGATATTAGTATCTAAATTAGGTTGTTCGCCATTATTTATAAACATGAAAATGATGAATCAGTTTACAGACTAGCTAATATGAATATTAAAATGACAACTGTATCGAAAGTCGAAACATCGCTGTTTTAATTTGAGTAAAATTAAATATTGACAAAACGGTACAATGTATAACTCTTACAATCAAACCCTAAATATCAAATTCTACTCCATAAACTACACGTCAATTTGAGAAAGAAATGAGTTTGAGAGATAATAGAAAGATGTTAATGGTTCAGTCATATAAGAGCTATACATTGTACAACTTTGTGAAGATTTTATTTTTGCTAAATTGATATGATCTTGTTGTCACTTGACATTTTAATATTCACATTAGTTAGCCAATTAATCATTCTTTCGATGCCGGAAAATGAAGGCGGGACTTTATTTATATTAAATCCTACAATACATAAAAGAAAAATACATGCCACTAATATAAAAGCGACAAAAGTTCAGAGCAAAAAGTATAAATAACCCAAAGAATAATATTAGCAGCAGTAGTACAACGATTTGATAATAAAACGCAACGCCTCAATTATCATTACTTGTAACTTTATATTTTTAAGCTTACTCTCTTTAATGGACCGTGAGGGTATTAGAGATGGGCCCACTTCAGGCGCAATGGTGAAGGTATAATTAAAATCCATCTTATAATGCAAAAAGATAATAGTAGTGATATCCAGGATTTAGTTGGATTAAGATTAAACATTAAAATTGTTTTTTCCCCGTCAAAATGCAATTTCATTAATGAAGACAAATTAAGAGAAACAATATTCATTAGCCATGATGGCCACACAATAGAGGTTGTTGAAGACTTTGCAAAACTGGCTAATTCATGAACCGCCGTATCAGCTTCACGACGAACATGACTAATATAAATGATATTTAAAGCTTTCATTGCCGCAAAGAAATCTAACATGTCCTCACACAAAACACTGTCAGCTTCCTTCTCTTCTGCGATAATATGGACAACCAAGATAGAGTCAGTGAAATTCCGTCCTCAACACATAGGCGAACCCCAAGGCCCAAACACCACAGCTCTTCGTTCACCGTACAATGCAGTTGCCGCTTTCTGGGCTGGCTTCGCCATCGCAAAAACAATTGTTAGAACCGGGCTACTCGCTTGTGCAAATTACAAAGGAAAATCTCACAAGAAAGAACTGGACTTAAAGTAAGAATATTAGAAATACAAAATACGAAACTTAACGACAAGAAATGACTAAAACAAACTCAAAGATAGAAGTCACCCGAAGGAATCCTTCTGCCCGCAAGACGAGAAACGCCCCGGTGGTACTCATGGATTGGCGGCTCGTCCCCAAGGTAAATGACTTCACGTCTCTACAGTAGCAGCACCGCAAACTGGATAGTTCCGACGAACTGGACGAGGAGGAGAACTAAGCTCTTACACTATTTGAGATGCTATTCGAATGCTATAGAAATGCATATTTCCCTATCTCTCGAAATCATGCAAATGAAACCTATATATAGGTCATCTCACACCATGGGGATTAATATACCCTTAATGGGTATTTACAACCATTTTTGGCCGTTTCATATACGTTGGAACCAAAGCCATGATTAACAAATGGTTGTTACACCATAGATGGTGTTAATTCTAATTCAAAACATCACATGACATGCACGTAATGTTTAATGTGCAAATGGACAGTTTCATTGGATTTAATTTCCAATACAATTAATCCTTGTATCGTGTCTAGGTCGAGAATGCCTAGAAATTCATCCAATTAAACAAAGTTTAATTATTTTATGAATTTATAAGGGTCAATCTCAACTCTTTTATACCTCGGGTCAAACTAATTCTTTGTAAAGAATTAATTCAAGTTTAAACTCAACGTCATCCAGCCTGAGCCGTTTCTTTAACGAGAATAACTACGCTAACGAATTTGCCTACAACAAATTCATTTCCAACACTTCCAATACACAACTATATATCATTTCTCACTCACCAAATAATGATTTGAGAACATGAATATATTTTGATTATTTACTCGACAAGTAAAATAATCCTCAATTATTTAATTTTTAATAATTAAATAATTAACCGCCATGAATAATGATTTTTCAAATCATTATTTCCAACAACAAGCGTCAACATGGCCCCAACACCATTACGTCCAGAAAAGTTGTGTTATAATCCACATCTAATTGTTATACACACATACATGTAATGAAAAGTCACGCATATCGAAGTAAAAAATTGCTTACAACATGCTTCATCTATGATATAATATAATATATGAACAAAAATTTGATACGAGAATTTATTTTTGAAGTTTTTATCACTTAAAATTATAATCAGTTTTAAATGCACACAACATGCTCAATCTATTTGATGAGTTAACCGGTTTTAATGTAAAAAGGAATCACTAAAAAAAAGAAATGTTTTTAAAGGAAATTAAAAAGATTTAGTGTGGCTGCTGGGATTCGAGCCCAGGTCTCCACGGCCACAACGTGGAATTCTTACCACTAAACTACAGCCACATCTTGTTAAACCAAATCACCAATTATTTATTTATATTATTAAGTCAAATTTCAAAACTAGAAAGAAAAATAAACAAAATTCAGTCGACTAGAAATTAATTCCACCCGACTCTTACGGATATCAAATTATGTCTCCCCTGGAGCAATGTTCCATTTTCATAATTATTTTACTTTTTCTGAGCAAATATTTCTTCTACTGGTATATATTTCATAGAAATATGGTGTACACTATGATAATGAAAGAAATACAAGCATCGAAACTGATCTGAAACAAAACTCATACTGATAGAAGAGAAGATTTTTGTCATCTTCCAACTATCTATTTAAGTTAACTTGATTTACAATTTAGTGTTAAAGATATATTTGGCCAACTAAATGACTAGGTATATAAAATACTAGGCCTTGGATTCAGATATGTGTTGTATTTCTAAATTAAAAGGGACTTCTCCAGTCGTAACACATTTAATCCCCATGATCCTACTGCTACTTCTCCAGTCTTCACATAACTCAAAATGTTCATCAGTTTCATCTATCACTATATCGACCGAACTTTCTGCAGCTGTCGTGGCCTTCGCTTCACCACTACAGGAATCACATTCTCCATGAGCTGCACCGACAAACAACCACAACATCATCAGTCCTCTTCTAGAGAGAGAGAGAGAGAGAGAGAGAGAGAGAGAGTACCTGCTTAAGCCTCTTATTTGTCCACTCTGCCTGCAAATCGAAATGGCATGAGCATTCTATTTGTGAGACTAGAAAAGTCGTAATAATATAAGCTGGACAATCTACAGCGCAAACAAATACAAATGGCATACATCAAGTTCTTAGACCGTGTAGCTGTATGACGGTAGATTAAGACATGCAGATAGACAGCATAGTTAAAGGAACGAATACATATAAAACACAATATATTAGCTTATCAAAAGTACATTACCATCAACTAAGAACAGAAACTGCAAAGTGATTATTTAGTAAAATTAATATCCAGATAGTTTAACTTTCCAACAAGCACTTAAAAGCTCTTACGAGTTGCGTAATATTCAGATGACTAGAGTCAAGTGAGTGATTCATATTGCAAATGATCTGATGGCTGCCCCTAACTATGGTAGTGTCAACAATGTCATCAACAAAACCAGTCATGCATTTATAATGCAAGGACAGAGCTACACATATTCAGATAAACAGTGCAAAAACATATACTGTAGGTTTCATCTGTTCAGCTGTCAACAAAGCCAGTATTCGGATGAAGATATATATAATGGTAGACAATACTCCCACGGGGACTCAAGCAGCCGAAACTTCATTGATGAGCAGATAAAGGGAATAAAATGAAGGTCCAATAAAAGATTAAAGCAATTTTTTTCCCCTCATTGAGATAAAAAAGATAAGCTTAACAATGTGTTTCTGGATACAAGATACAATGAAATAAGAATTTGACACGAATTAGAACTAATTTCAGACAAGAATCATAGTTGAACAGCCCCAAAAATTCACAATACCCTTTCTTGATTTTTTATGAACCTAAAAGATATTTAGATTTGCTAAGTATTTTTTTAGCTATACAGCCTTGAAACGTGAATACACAGCATATATCAAATGAGCATAAATCACAAAGAAAACATAATTCAGGCACATTTTCAATTATATCAACCTATTCATAATTAATGATTTCCAGATAGACTTCAAGGACACCAATTGCTTGAGCATTTATGACATAAGAATCAAGCAAAATAGATTCCATTTCCAATATCGCAATGAAGAAAATATACAATACAGTATATTATATACTCAGAGCTCCGTTTCCATAACAGGACTGGTTACCATACTGATCTTGCTCCAAATGATGGTTCAGCAGGTGGACTAGTTAAACTCGCAGTCGAACTGGTATATTACAAATTAAATATATATCTTATGCTATATAAAACAATAACAAATACAAAAATTATTATGCTAAAAGCCTATGACTATAACATTCAACTTATGTTGTCAGCCCATTACCCGTAAAAATGTAGTAGCCTACTTTAGCCTAATAACTCTCACATACGAAACGTTTTATCACTATAACGCCATTATGCCTCTCTCTCATCCGAAATGCACTTTTCTGCCACTCCTCTCTTACACAAATTTCCACTTCCTCACAAAATCATCATGGCATTCGTCTTAAATTGGTTTCCAAATTCAATCAATGCATAAATCACAAATTTGTTAAAAAATTTGTGTGTGTGTGTGTGTGTGTGTGTGAGAGAGAGAGAGAGAGAGAGAGACAGACAGACAGACATTTTACCCAAGAATTTAACATGCAAATGCAGAACATCAATACTACTAAGTAAAGAAATCATGAACACACCGTCCAAGTTTTCATTAGTATTATTTTACGTAGTGCTCCCCTCTATCCCACGTAAATAGTCTCATTTCACAAAAAATTAGGTAAAGGCATTCAATATACTTAGAAAAGTGAAAGTGCATATATTTTTGTAATTTACACGTACTAATCATCCAAAATTGAAGGACGTTTAATTTGAGAAATGATTAAGTAGGGGTACATTGAGGAGAATAAAATTTGATACATCTTAAACAAAAAAAAAAAGCGGAAAATAATCTAAAGATGGACATAAATGGAACTTTATTTCCTGGAATGAGGGAGCATGTAAAGAAAGAATGGAGTCTTGCTTTGTCAGAATGGGCTTAGATTTGCACTAGCAAGATATGCATGTTTTGTTCTTGAGGAACAAGACTAAAAAGAAATTGCCAGCCACATAACATATCTTGGGTGGGTGTCTCACCAAATTTCAATTCCACAGGGAAATACCTCATGCTCAGTAAGGACAGGGAAACTCGATTGCGTCAGCTAAATCCTAGCCAACTGTATGGAAACTAAGAATACCTCTCTACCTATCATAAACTGTTTTCACAAAAGAATAACAGATTACAAAATTTTGCCTACATAGCTAGCATAACTATTTATTTCTGACCAATCATGATAAGGAATCCTATCCTGGTATTAAAGAAGGATCCCTAAAGCTAAAACACAGCTGCATGAAAGCACTGATCACAGAGATAACTATTTATTTCTGACAGAGTCACATGTACGAAATTGCAACGAATGATGTGTAAAACACCGAAATGAAAGACCCAATCACAGAGACAATTCCTTGCACTCACCAATAACCTTAGTTTCTAAGAGCATACAAGATATCCAGAACATGATAAATACAATAACAATAGGGCTAAAAGATCAAGGGCGCATTGAATAACTATTAATTTTGCAGCTTGGAAAGTTACGCTGCAGTATATAAATAATTATATAGGTAAATTATGCCAAACAATCAATGGAATGGGGCCATCATGATGATTCCGTAGCTACAGTTATAAAAACAACATATCAAAAAATGCAAAGCCTTTAATCCCAACTAATTCTCCTTACCAAAAAATGCAAGCAAACATACATATCAATTCCAGCATTGTTGAATTTCACTGAGCTATGATATATATAACAGAATTATACACTTTTAATTAATCTCAAATAAAACAACCAGATGGCACTCATTCAAATTTTTTAAACATAAAACAGGAGAACAAGAATTCCATAATCAGCACATGTAAAATGAAATTAACTACCTTCTCTTTTAGCAGCTGCTCATTCTCTTCCTCTAGTTTCACCGCCATCGACTCCAATTCCACTTGATACGCCTAATCAAATCACAAAAACACATCATTTAAAGGCGGGCAAAGGCTCATCCCCTACAAATTGATCAGAAAGTACAGATCTCCGACCTGCTTCCGCTCTCTAGACCTCGCTGCAGACTCCCTGTTCTTAATCATCCTTCTCTGCCTTTGCTGCGCCGCCTTATCCATGGGTTCCAACAAACTCAAACTTCTCCTCTCTCTCCCTCGATCAAATCCCACTGCCGAGCCAATCACACCAGAACCACTCTCGTAACTATAAATCCTACCACCTGACCCTTCCTCCTTCACCTCCACAATTCCCCTAGTCGCCTCCGCCTCCGCCTCGTCCTCCGCCGCACCAGCCTTGGCCAGAAAATCCTCCAGAGTCATCATTTCCTCCTTCGGCTGCTTCTCTCTCTTCTTTCCCGCCACAATCTCCCTCCACACATCATCCACCGTTTTCCTAGCCATCTTCGGCGGCACCCTTTCTCCATCGCTAATCGGAGTCACCGCCCCAGCCGCGTCTAGAAGCGCGATCTCTGCATTCAACAGCGTACTCGAACTACTTTCCGCTTCAACAGCCGGCCGATGACCGTGATCCGTTGCCGAACTTCTCCCCACACAAGCATTACTCAAAAATCCCCCCGCCATCGCAGAGCCAGAGGCTAAATCATCGCGAGCATTGTTGCCGCTATCGATCCTAAAAAAATCTGCAGTTGAAGTGGTAGATGCACACGCCGAGAGCTTACGCTTGAGATCCGAAGAAGCCATGAGCTTCGACGATGCCATTAGACAAAGAGACCTTCAATTGATCCAGCGTTCCCAATCATTTCCCTCCATGCGAATCTCTGTCTCACGCACAAAATGTGTGTATTGCCTCATAAAACACACAAATTCACATGCTTGTTGTCTACGTGATGATGCCTAGGGTTTTGCGGAATTTGGATTTGATTATATGCAGAATTTGGGATATTCGATCGAGGTGGGTACACGTGTTCGCGTATAAGAGGCCAGAAAATCCGTTTACTGTAAACTGAATTCGCTTGGATGTTTTTCGCTTTTACGTCACGATTGTTGTTGGAACCGGACGAAATTGCAGGACTAATACCGGAGGAAAGAGGGTTCGAGAAGCTCTGCCGTGTCTGGAGTCTGGAAATATAGTGCTGAAGTGGATGCAAAAGTTGTTGTTGTTGTTTTTTTTTTTTTTTAAATGTCAACAAATGTCGTGTATTTTTGTACCCATCAATAAAATAAAATTATGATGAAATGAAATTGGAGGAGAGCCGAATAAATTACTTATCAGCTAATATATTGAAGGCCGGTCTTAATTATTTTTTCGACCACACGAGGCTCTTACACTTGTAAACTCGATCATTTTTGGAGCTATATTAATAAAAGTATTCAATCTCTTTGTACTCTTTTTATTGTTTCTGAGAATCAGTCTCTTTTACTTGAGTCTAGCTTATAAAATATACATCCCAAAAGCTTGAATACGACATATCGCATACTATGCGATCGTCCCCACCCGTGCGGCGCATCCAAAACACGAGCATATAGTAAGCCGTTCGATCGGGCGCGTGAGATACACGCACTCAAAAAGTGCGTCCACGCACGCGTGATCTTTTTTTATAGGCGCGTGTATTATTTTTTAATCCGCTCGACTTATTAGGACGCTTTTCGAAGGGTCCTAATAAGTGTTACCAGTGTATTTCTTTGTATCACAATATCTAATTATTTTTTTAATTATTTTTTCAGCTTTATTTATTTATTTATTTTTTAATTTCCAAATATTGTTTCCCTATTTTTTTTTTGCCCCTTGTTTTTTTGTCTGCCGCTTCTTCATTGGTCAAGATTCGAGTGAGGGGAATCAAAGGCCTCGGAGCGAGCCGAATAAATCCAAATTGTTGTCCGACGATTATTCTTACATTAGTAATCGAAATGAAGGCGGAGCCGGAAAAATAAATTGAATTAAAAAAAATCGAAAAAAAATTGACCTACTAAAAAAAAATGTACCATAGGTTTTACGTTTTGTAGTAATAAATATACTAGACTCTTACAAATTTGACGTGTAAAATAAAAAAGAACTCTTGAATTAATAATCCTAATTAATCGCAAGTGGTTTCCAAACGCATTGAATCCTTTGTTCCACAATTCCGTATCGTTCATTCCATTCATTTCAGTATTTCACTACTTTATTATGTGACGTCTTATTTTACCCGATATATCATTTATATATTTCAATTTAAAAAAGTTTTGATGTTAAGAATATGACTTCATCCCAAAGAAGAGATTGTTTATTTTGTTTGATTTTGTGGACTAGTTACGTCATAGTAGATATATCCAATGAAAAGAAAACACACTGCGATTGGCATGTGGCTATGTTTAAAAGATAGGTCCATGCACCCATACCCCATCCACTAAAATTGCTATTGTTGGTCAATGCATTTGTTATTGTTACTGTCTTATTGCCTACATATTCTTCAGCATTTCATGCCTACTTTGTCCATTACCTCTTAGGTTGCAACTTGCAATACAATTCTTTGACCACAAAGCTACTCAATCATTCTTTTTTTCATGTTTCTTTTTGTAAAATATCTTCAAATTATGTGATATGCAAATGCTTCTTGAGTTGTATGTTTCAACTGTATATAGTATGTTTTATATGTCATGAGAACTTACAGTCGCTATCTTCAACGCGTACTAGGCTAAATCTCTGTCTATATGTAATAGCTTGCAAACCATACATGGCAGTACACAGTGGCGGAACCACATTCATTGAAGGGGGTGCTCCGGCACCCTCCAAAATTTTTTAATAGTAAAATTCGTGATTCGCCGTAAAATTTATACTATCGGCCCCGTTGCATTTAGAGTATGGAGAAGTATTTTAAGGGACAACGACTTTGTTTCTGAAGGATTATATACAAAAAAATCGAGTTCGAGCTAATATGTCTATCAAAAAAGAAAGCTTCACATAGCATACAAAGTAAGGCCCCCCCGAAAGAAACTTTCTGGTTCCGCCCCTAGCAGTATATCAAACTTTCCGAGTACATGTGTGACAAGCTCAGCCTATATAGGCATTTGTGAGGTTTGAATCCGAGAACTTTCAGTGTCAGACACCCACTTTACCACTAGAATATTCCCAAAGAACCAAAACTTACTCATTCTCACTTGTCAAAGAGTTCATCAAATTCATATACTCCCTTTGTTCTCAAAGAATTGTTACGATTGAAAATTTGTTATTGCGACAAATTTTCTATCCAAAATTTTATTTAGATTTGATGTTTAACTATCAATTTTATCCTTGTCATCACTGGGAATTCTATAAATTGTAATTGCATTTTTACATTTACTAAATATTTTACGGTCCCAATCATATAAGACTACGGTATTAGCTTGTTTTTTTTTTTTTTTTTTTTTGATAAAAAGATTCAACATACTTAACTCCAGAAGAAAGTGACAGAGCTTATGATGTTTTATGTTGTTGTTTCATGTAGATTGAATCTTCTATTGTTTTACTTTGTTGCATCTCATATTGCATTAATCAGATAACGACACGTGGCGTGATTATTAGTTTAAAATTTAAGGAATATATTTTCCTTATATTATACTCTAAACCTTAAACCATTAATCATACCACATGTCGTTCCCTTATTAATGTAATAGAAGATGCAACATGAAAATGCAACAACCGATCCCGTTTGTGAGTTATGTTGTTTGGTTTACAAAACAAATGGAATGATATCTCACTGTCTATCGATTTTTCAAAAGAAAAGAATTAAATGAGAAATACTAAATACACTCCATATTTGTCCAATTGCCCTCCAATTAACGTTATATCATGAGAGACCCCCCCTTCCTCTCTTACTTTTGTTTTTTTTATTTTACGAGAATAATTTGTTATCGTTATCTGAATTGTGTGTTCAATAATAAATCTGTTGTGACATGCTCATTATTAAACCATCCTCAAGGAAATAATCCTCTCTCTCTCTCTCTCTCTCTCTCTCTCTGATGTCGTGAGAATCTCTTCTCCTATTCTTCTTTTTCTGAAAGAGTGAATTTTTCTTTGAAGATAAGCATAGTGTTTAATTTATCATCTATTTTATTGCTAAGATTGTAGTCGCCTGTATTTTATAACTAAATGTTATACCACAAAAAAACAAACACAATAAAATAGTAAATTAAACATTCTTTCCATTCCTCTCCAGTCTCCAGTCTCCATCACTATCCAAGTTGAACCAATAGTCATCCTCATACCAAATACTATAACGAGAATTCTTACAACTTTTAGAGTCTTTGGACCACCTTCAATCAAAATTTTCACATTAAATTTGTTTCATGCGTCCATTCATTATATACTCATAATATCATCATATTCATAGTACTAATACAAATACAAATAATACACGATATCAAAATAATAATAATAATAATAATAATAATAATAATACAAATACAAATATTAATATTTATCGATGAAATAATATACGAGAAGAAACGTATTCCATGAAAACATAGATAAATGGAAGAAAAAGGTTGCATGCCACTAAGAGATTCCAAATTACAAGAAAAAAGAAGTCAAGGAAAGGGTTACCTAGTGAATTTATATAATTATTTTATAAACAGTGTTGCTAATGTACACTTGCAACACTTGTGGGTAGAGAGCCACATACAAGTAAACACATTTAATCACCTAACAAAATCACATGGGAGTCTCTCTCTCTCTCTCTCTCTCTCTCTCTCTCTCTCTCTCTCATATTCCTCCAACCCATTTTCAGCTAGTCTTCAAGAATTAATGCATTTTCCCACTTCATAATCTGCACACACACACACAAAACAAAATCTTCCATGAATTCAAGAATCATGAAACCCAAAATATATATTGAACCAAAGAAGAGATGATTTGTTACCTCTAATAATAATTGTTTACCAATATTGTATAGAGACACTTCCTCCATTGTTGGGAACAATCGAATTCTTCAATTTTGAAATATCCATTACTTGTGTCCTTGTTTGTTTCTTAGCTATATATAATCGAAACAAGCATCATATCACAATCAATACTTCTTTATAATATCTAATGAAACAATACAATTAAACACTGTTTGATTAAGATTTACGCCTAACCATGTTGAGATTCTTGATAATCTTCATCATTGTATTCAATCCCATTTTCCTTTGCTTTTCTCTGCTTTTCCATAACCCAATCAAAATCACTCAAATATATATCATCACAAAAGTAAAAATTACTAATAGTGATAGAGTTTGAAAATGCTGACCTTAGGTGGAGTTTTGTGAATTCTTGCATCAACCAACTTTCTATCTCCTGTCCAAAATATGATGTTTGGTGTAATAAATCTTTGATACAATATATAAATAAAAGATTATATATAATGAATTATTACCATTGAATTCAGTGGCTGCTGCTTCTTCTTCTTCTATAGGCGTATTCTGTCTCACCCATTCATCAACGGTATCCTTCCATTTTCTGCAAATAAGAAGCAAAACTTCAAAAAATATTATTCGAATTAATTAAATTATTTTCTGCATTTTTTTTTGTGTGTGATTATTTTTACACTGACCTGACAAGAACTTTCACCATTATTCGCACTTGATTCGATGAATGCTTTCGCAGTTTAGTCACATGTCTTCCTATTTCAGTTTCCTTTAACAACCAAATAAATTAACACAAATTAGTAAAAACAAAAAAAGAAATCAAGAATTATAAATTTTGTGTGAAAAAAAAATGTCACCTTGAGAGTTTTAAAAGTAGTATTCATGTCCAAAAGCCTCTGAAGCAGGTCGATCAAACATTTCTCATTCTACAAATTCCCAAATTAGGGGGAAAAAAAAAAACCCTAATTTCAAACATGTGTTAACCCATTAAAGCATAAAATCCATGAAAAAGAAGCAAAACCTGGCTACGATCATCTAGAAGATTCTTGATTTCTAGAATCTTCCTCTGCTCATCTTCATCATCATCATCTTCATCGTCGTCATCTACTCCAACTGGAGTTACATTTTTCCCAAATTCCATTTCTTTGGAATTGCACATTTCATGATTTTGCTGAAAATTTTCATTCTTTTGCACACAAATTTCACATCTAGAAAATGGCGGTGCGTAGAGCTTCTGAATAATTGCATCTCTCCGGTTTCTGAGTTCGATTTCATGATCAGCAGAAGCTAGAGATATTGACATATCGATCCACGTCCAGACATCAACGCCTGAATCTGATATGAAGGAACGAAATTCATTCAAATCCATAACCAGTTTTCTTCAAAATTTCAATAATTGTACTACTATTTTTGGCAACTGAGAAAATGGAGGAAGTCCCGAGAATATACTGGTGAAATCATGCTCATTTTGGATTATTTGGTGATGGAATTTACAGTGAAGAAGAAGAGATTTTTTGAGTGGAAAGGAAGTATGGGAATTAATTTAATATTTTAGGAACAAGTATTTATATGAGCAGCAGCCGAGCAGAGCTGCTGTGTAGTAGAGTAGTAGAAGAAATTGTAGCGGCAGCGTTTATTTATTTACTCCTTCCGTTTTTAAATAAGTATCGTATTTGTATATTAATATATTATTATATTCATGTGAGCAATTTTTTAATAAAATAATAATTAAATTTTAAAATCGTTCTATAATAAATTCAAAACACGACATCTTTATTGCACAAGAAGCAAAAAAGGTAAAAAGATAAATTTGAAATTTTGACGTAACTTTGGTATAATTTTGAGAAAGAACACTTATTCGGAAATAATGTTTGGCGGTTATAAGCGTAAAATACTTGTTCCGAAATTGAGAAAGTAAGAGTAATTTATTAAACGAAGAACAGAGTAAATGTATTTCAATTATTGGCAGTTGTTCTCATGCTTTCCAAGAATTGTTTTGTAGGGGCGTTGGGCTCCATTTTTTCTTAATTAGTGTGTTGTAGTGTGAAAGACGTAAAAGCCATTCCTTCATTATTTTTATTTTTATTTTGCGAATTTTAAATTTCTTGTTTCGTTTTCATCTGAGGAGAAACAGGAGTTTTTAGATATATTGGTAGTGAATTAGATAATAATGTATTGATTTACAATTTAGTTTGGCAAATATTCCGTTATCATTTATTCTATAAATATACCAGTACCATTTAAAAGTCTGATTTCGAAATTCATATTCGGTTCTTCTCTTATTATCAATTACAGATTGTAATTCCAATAAATTTAGTGATTGTTGATTCTAAATACTGTATGAACAAAGATATTTATTTACTTGCCGTTCCGCTCACCTACCCACCGTGGGCACCGTTAATGTGCCCACGGATAATGTGGCAATGCCACGTATGCTAAATTGTCAAACATTTATATAATTAGCTTTTAATTAATTTATTAAGTAATTCCATAATTTATGGAAACCATATATCTTCTGACAACTATAATCAAACACGTAGATAATGATACGTTGTGTGATGAATTTAGTTAACTTCTGCCATTTTTTCTTCTTGTCTTTGATCCTTGATTTACCAGGTTAATAACTATAATTAATTATTTAATTCATATACATAGAGACCATCATTCATTGAATATTGCGAAAATACTTATAATTATACCTCAACGTAAATAACCATAAAATTCAAGATTACATTATTCAAAAGTCAAAATATCAAAAACAACTAATATCATCATCGCACAACATGATTTTATTTTTCAAAAACCCAGGATTTCTTGATCAACATATGGAATAATATTAATTGTAAATTGGTTGGAGGGTACTAATTCCTACGCAGTAAGTGCGCACATGTTGTGTACTATTCATTATAAATTGAAGCTAATATGAATTAACCATAGCTATTAGAAAACGTGAAAGGGTGCATAATGAACCTAACCTGGTGAATAATGATTGAAGAGAAAGAAGAAAAAATGACACAGAAGTGAATGAAACTCATTATCCGTATCATTATATAAGATATTATGTTAGTTATTAAAGACTTTGTTTCAATAAATTATTGATTTATTTATTAGGAAAGTAATTAGAGATTTATTATGGTTGACTTCTCATTCCACGTGGCATTGCCACATTATCCGTGGGCACATTAACGATGCCCACGGTGGGTAGGTGAGCGGAACCGTATTTACTTGTATTCTAAAGTTTTGCTTTTCCCTTTTGAAATTAACATACCACGGTCTGGTTTGTAGGCTAGTGTATAGGGGTGAGAGTTACCCAGTGCACATCAAAAGCACGACATGAAAAAATTAAAGAGCAGGACTTGAGCGCATAGGTCTGCACCCATTTGCAAGCAGCCTGACCGCCCCACGCGCCTGCCCGACCCGCCCCACACTTTTTAAGTATAATAGACTTAACTTATAGACTTAATTTTTGGGAAGGAAGGAGTGTATATTAAAGAATGGTGGTAGCAAAATATTTTGTAATCTAACAAAGTAAAATTAATAATAATGCGAAATATTTTGTTTTTCTCATGCTAGAAGAAATAATCCATCTCGTGCATGTAAATGCCTGATAAATAGAAAATTCAGATTATGTGCAGCCCTCTTTTGTTATGACCACTGTTTTCGGCAATTGCAATTAGTTGACGTCGATATCCATTATCCAACGACACTTCCTCAAGCGTGGACAGGGGCAGAACCATAATTTTTTTTTGGGAAGCTTAATTGTTGTGTGATAGGGTAGCAATTCCTTTTTTAATAGGTGTGTTACATAACATTAAATTTTTACATATTTTATTTTAGCAAATGATATCATTTTCTTTATAAATTAATACTTCATTATAATTTAACCACGATTGAGCTGATAGTACTAATTTTCGATACTTATTTTTATCAAGTGTATATACTAAAGATTAGGGAAGTCGAGGCTCCCCGAGAGCATGCTTTAGATCCATCCCTGACTGTCGATTATGAGCCAGTTTCACAACCCCCTTTGATTTTAATTCATTCAAGTTAGAGAATTCACAACATACAATCGAGAATGTAACAAAATTTGGTGACGACATGGATGATCGATCTTTACAAAATCTATTGAATTTTACTTAGGGTGATTGTTATTGAATTAAACCAAGAATTTATATCCAATGTGTAATTTCAATCTCACTTTCAAACTGTAGCAATCATATTTATAATATACTAGTGGGTCCTAATGTCACATATGGGCAAAATAAATTGTTTATAAAAGAAGTGGATATTTTGGATTTTGCACATCTTGTTTTGTGTAAAAAAGAAATTTCTCCCTATAATATATATATTAACAGGGGTAGTATAGGTAAATCAATTTTTTTTAACAATGCACTTTTTATATAGGTATATATATATTCAATTTTGTAATTGTTTGTGCAAGGGAAACTCACCTGAAATTTTCGATTAGACCATTTTTATAGTTTCTTTTTACGCTTTTGGTTAGTTCGACTAAGTTAGCTCATAATTTGGCTATAGCTTTCTTCTTTAATTTTTGTGCAATATTGTTTACTACAATTTGCAAATAAGTCGTTAAGGTATTTTGAGGCACAATATAAAAGTAATTTACTACTTAAGAGCACTAAATAGGATCAAATTCAGGAAATTAACATGACTTTGAATAAATTTTCAAAGCTACCTTATATACTTGTAAGTAAAATACTAGTAACAAATTTCGTAACAGACTAACGGGGTCCAACTAACTATATGGATAAGTACATATTATTAATGTCCATGAAGTTTTATGTAATAAAAGAATTTTTACCATCCGTACACATTATGTATATCGAATGGATAATGTTATAATTTCCTCAAATTCGTTGCCAACTGCTTTCTTCTTAGTTCTCTATGCAAAAAACTTTAAAAAAGGAAAGTCGTACAAAATTTGCTTTTGGATGAAGAAAAGAACATATATTCATTGGATACTAATATTCCAAAAATAGCAAATTAGTTATGGCATAAACAACGTTTTAGTAGTAGTAGCAAACGTAACAAACATGCGAAACAACTACCGATTCCCATATAACGCCGCCTATTGCGGTGGCCGCGGCTGGCGGCGCCGCCACGTAACACAACTTCACTCCCATGCCTTTTGCCAATATTTGCACGTTATTTCTACATATTTTGCAAGAAATTGTCTTAATATGAATTTCGTTTTAAGAGGGTGTTTGGCTGAGCTTAAAAACTCATTAAAATAGCTTATAAGCTCCTAAAACCTTAGTAATGAACAACTTATAAGTTGCTTTAAGGAGCTTAAAAGCTTAGCCAAACACCCTCTAAATCACATGCAACGATTAAATGCTCTAATTTCGGGAGTATGTAAAAAATTACTAGATTCTTTGATAGGAAGGAAGCTATGATTAGACAAAGGGGCTTCAATTCGTGCTCTTATATATGTTTTATTATGACCGCAAAATAGACCATCACATGTAATAGCTTATAAGTCACGTGATAGTAATTATAAAATATAATATTACAAAGAGTATATATTATGAAACATCACCTTAAAAAAATGTACATCTTAAACATGCAACTATAATACAAGAAATTGAAATAGTAAAGTTAAAAACACAAAAATTGAAATAGCATTTATTCTATCATAAGGAATCATATTAGTAATTACTAGCAGTCATGAAACTTTGCAAAATTACCTTCTAGAATATTTTAGATTTTTTAAAAAGAACATTAATTATTAAATTTAATTTAAGATTATAAAACTCATTTAGTACGTAACTGTAGAGTGAACACGTAAAAAGCTTTGTAATTTAATTTGTTTGTTTGATCCAAATAATTGAAGATCTTAATTATTCTCAAATATGACCAGGTTAATCTCAAAAGTAATGTATCAAAAGCCCTTAATGTATGCATGTGTCCAATTTCTCTTTCTATTAATTATTTTGAGTTTCTGATAATTGAAATGGACAAAATTTGTGGAAATGGTATTGAAAGATCCTCAAAAAAAGATATTAAGATGAGATGTATATGCATTTGGCCGAACAAAGGAATGAACACTCCACGCATAACAAGAGATATATAACTAATATCCTACAAAATAACAAATAAACAATTAATTCCTATATATCATCAATAGTAGTAATTGTTGGCTTGAAAGAAATATATTAATAATACGCGTAGATACGAAATAATATTGTTACACTTGTCGTTAAAGTTGAGATGCCACGTCGGATATTAGACGTATTTTCTGGCCATAAAATCCGTTAATGAGGTTGTTTATCTGCCAATCTTCCTTAGCAATGCCCTTTTTCAGTTAGACCAACCAAATTGCATAATCTAGACCACACAATTACTTCCTTAAATATTACGTCTATTATTATCATTATTAAAATCCCTTAACATTAGTAATTTATAAATTTAATAATTAAGTACTTAAACCCAATGCACGACGATTAATTCATTGAATCGATTTCTAATGATGTAAGCATTACATTTATATACATTTGAGCGGTCTTTATGTTTAATGTATTAATTAATCAGATACAATATTAATATTGTTTTATAATACAATAATTTTTTTAGAGATTCTTTTGAATTTGAGCCCAATCCTTTTACAATACGGGAAGCTGGACTGTGGGAGGATTTTGAATGTCTAACCTCACCTCTAACAAACAATACCGATAATTAATGATTAAGATAACTACAACTACTATAAATCTGTGTTAACTTTAAGAAAGAGAAATTAGGTCTATGAAAAGCCATCTAGTGGATAAGTTCGGGCTCCCACAACATCGAAAAAAAGATATTGCATTTGAAACGATCATATCGTGTGTTATAATATTTTTTTTAACTATTGTTTGTCATTTTTAGAAATCTTGTAACACACTTGGAACCTAGAAGCATATCTCTACGCAATTGCGTCTCTAACTCTCAGCATCAAATGTCACAAACACCTAAAATAGTTAGATTTGATTCTTCATATGCAGTTTATTACACGCGAAGATTTATCCACTGTATACTGAAGATAGCGGCTAAAATTTTACACAATATTAAATAAAAAAATTACAATTTTGTTTGTATGACCCAATGGCTCTATTTTCATGTTGTAGAAGTTAAATTGGTATGACCAAATTGCAGTCATGCAGATTGTGCACATAAAGCAAAGGCTACCACAATTTACACATAAATTGAACCTATTCAACACAAGCCACATCTTACACCTCTCTCATCATCCTTCAACATCTTGTACAAGTCTCTCTCTCTCTCTCTCTCTCTCTCTCTCTCTCTCTCTCTCTCTCACACACACACACACACACACACACACACACACACATAAGATATGTATAAGATCTGATGACACTGCATAGTTTCCTAAAATAAATGACGTGAAATACATATATATACCCACGCACAAATAATGTATACCTTAAACTGCATGCTTTTCTTGGTAGCTTTTTCCTCCTTTGACAGACTACAAATTTAGCAAACTTGCCCTCTTCTTCATCCTTACAGAACAAGCATATTTCATCTATTTCAAGTTATATATATGTGGTCACCATTCCCATCTTCCTTTTCCAACAAAGGTTTGTTCAATTTCTTATAATTACTTATGGTTCCTACATATATAGATCATAAATATATTTCCTTACATGATATCAAATTTCATTATTATTATTGCAGACAATATGAAGATCAAACAACCAACTCAAAACCTCAACATCAACGAAGAATATCTTTGTGCGGTCAGAACAAAATCCTTTGCGGATTTCTTCATACAAGCCCAATTGCTCGTACACGAGCAATCAGACTCGAAAAACCCTACCCACTGCCATCTCTCGTTCTCAGATATCCTCCTCAATCCGGACCAAGAAACCATCACATCGCTTCTAGAATCCTCGATCCTCTCAAACAAACCATCACATCAAAAATCACTTCTATCAAATTATTTCAACATCAGCGCGGAAGCATCAAATCTGTGCAGCCATCTCATCAAAGGTCTAATCCAACTCCAATCAAATTACAAGTCCATCAACAAAATAATCAATTCGATCAATCCCAACGAGACGGGGTTCGAACTCAAGACCTCTGATCTCCGGACACGCGTCGCCCACGGCAACCCGTTGTTCGATCTCAACTTCAAAAGGGCTCAAGAAAAGCACTCATCCATCCTACAACAGCTGAAATCGAAGAGAAAGCGAACTAAAAGAAAAATCAAACTGATCAAATTCCTCAACGCTGCCTCCAGCGTGTGCATCACGGCAGCCTGCGGAGCGGCGGCCGCAGGTGCCATGTTCCTGGCAGTGCACACGCTGGCGGCGCTGCTGATGGGGCCCGCCGCCCTCTTCAGCATACCAGTAAAACCACTTTTGAAAAGAAAGAAGAGGATGAGCTTCGGGCTTCTGAAGTGCGGGTCGCTGAGGAGAGAGGTGGAGCAGCTCGACGTGGCGGCGAAGGGGGCGTACATCTTGAAGAGGGATTTTGACACGATCGGGCGGCTCGTGGCGAGGATAGAGGATGACGTGGAGCATAGTAGGGCGATGGTGGAGATGTGTGTGGAGAGGAGAGAGGATCGGCATTGTATGGAGGTGTTGAAGAAGTATGAGTTTGGGGTGAGGAAGGAGGCGGAGGAGCTTGAAGAGCATGTGTATCTATGCCTTGTTACCATTAACAGAGCTAGAGCTATGGTGGTTAAAGAGATTTGCAGGAATTAATTGTAGATAGTTCTGTGTAGTAGCTTAATTTATTTCATTTAATTTGTACAGATATATATGATGTGTAATATTCTTTCATTTGTACATAATGATTGTATACTGATTTCTGTTATAGATATATTATACTGATTCAATTTATTTATTTTATTTTTTTTAATGGCGGAATCGGAGATGAAACACTATTTCCTAAGTTTTAGTAGAGAATAATTACTGCATAATGTTTTCTATTTCATGTTATACATGCAAAGACTATGATATTTGTACAATAGGCTATTTGAAAAGACAAGATAAAAATTAGGCACAATGAGCGTTTAACAATTAATTGAGATAGTCGAAAAAATAAATAAAAAAAAAAACTAATCAAGCGTTACTTATAAGATTAGATTAGATTTAGGGTTTGTTCACTTAGGGGTATAAAGTTATACCTCTAAATGGAGGGATAATATACTTATTTATACTCTTAAGGGGGAACCACAATGTTTATATCTTGTTCACTTGGGATGAAATTGATGGATAAAAGAGGAAATATTTAAAATACATGGAAGGTATAATATTATACCTCCATTTTGGAGGTATAAATTTATAATTCGGGCAAAGTATAATGGGCAGCCCGAAAATTCATACCTCCTGCTCGGGTTCTTCTTAAATCTCAACCAAACAAGATATAAGGGAGTAAAGTAATATTATACCTCCTTTTACCTCCAAGTGAACACACCCTTAGGAGCGTTTACTAAGCGGGATAAGCCAGATAGATAAAAATAATCAAGCGTTTACTTTTAAGGATTAAATTCAAGGATATTTCATCATACATGATCATTGTTCATATTTGGAACTACACATTTGAAATTAAATGAATCATGAGATAAGAATAGTCAATTATATCTTATTTAGTAAACGCCCCCTTAAAGGATATTCAATAGTTTATAATCATTACTCATATTTGAAATTATTGAGTTGACATATGATATTGAACGAATAATGAGATAAGGATAGTCAATCTCATCACATTTATTAAACTCTCATGACTCACATGTGTAAAAGGAACCAAAAAGGGATTACTATAATTTTTAATTAAATAATTAATTTTAATTTGAGAATTAAAAACTCGAATTAATTAATTTGAATTACTAATAAATGAGAGAAAGACAAAGATAGACGCTTGACTCGACTGAAGAACGAGTTTAGCTAAAAGAGTAAATAGAGCCCCTTTTCAGGTTTTTCTTGTAATTTTTGTTTTGATGCCCTTTAGCTATTTTTCTTTTAGTATTTTTAATTTTAATTTTGTAAACCTTAATCTCTCATCTCTTTTTATCTGACCATTAACTTTGTCTTCAAATTTTCGGTGGAATTCCGGGAAGAAAAATTCAGATGAGATTTTTCACATAAAATTCTCGGTAGAAAATTTAGGCAATTTCCCGATAGAGTGTTGACTGTTGAGTTGGCAGTCAAAAGGCTGATTGGATGCAAAAAATGATTTTATTTTCTAGCGTCGTCTCTGTTTGGGATTAACTTTTTTTAATTTGAAGTTTTTGTTTGGGCTTGCAATAAACGACGTTTTTATGTGGATTATTAATGTGGGCTGCGGACTATGATGTTTTTTACTGTAAAAATATCTTAATTTTATGCGATACACATTTACATACTCATGTATATTTATTATTTAATTATGATCTCGATATGTCCTTATCATTAACTAACTCCATTTATGACCACTATTATTTATCTTGAATTACTTTTTTTTTTTGGAAGAATATCTTGAACTTATTACTATGAGATTTTTCCTCGCATGATTAAAAACTATTACTACGACCCAACTGAAATTACATAAATGTTACTCATTTCGCTCGTGATCATTTACAACCGCGAGAAAGATTTTACAATAAAATGCGAAAAAAAAAGGCTTGCAAAACTAATCGAAAACCGAGTAAGTTGATTTGATTGAGCAATAACTTCCTTAGATTGTGAAACTTCATTATTTTACTTTTAAACACGATTTGTTTGTGTATTATACATATGATCCCCAATAAAATTTATAAATCTATATCTGTACTTATATATAAAGAGTCTTATTTTACAAAATTTGAATTGTCGATTATGCCCATATACTTATATAAAGAATCTTATTTTACAAAATTTGGATTGTCTATTATGCCCTTATTAGTATTTTTTTAGAATAATAATAACGTAATATAGTATTTTATATTTATAAGGAATATACAAATTCATTTGGAATTTATTTACTTACATTAGTGTAGTATCAATGCCATCCATCACAGTAACAATAAATGACAAAATATAATTATCCGAAAAAACACAAGTTTTAGAAATTAAATGTACTATATGTACATATTTAGAATATATATATATATATATAGGGAGTGATTCCCATGCAAATGACCCTTAAAGTGAGAAATAGAAATTAATCTCCACCATTGATCTTATCTACATGAAGGGTCAAAATTTAGTTTGGTCAAAGCGGGTCAAACTTGGGTCAACCCGGGTCAACCTGTTGACTTTTTTTTCAATTTTTTTCGATTTTTTTTATTTTTTTTTATAAACTGTCACACAAGATGCACAACTTCACATATTCAGATGCACCAATTCATATATTCGGATGCACAACTAAGTGTATTGAGATGTACAAGATTTTAAGTTTTTTTTTTATGTTTTTTTTTTCATTTTTTTTAAGGTTAGGTCATATGCATCACATCATGCATTCGGATGCACAACTAAGTGTATTGAGATGCACAAGATTTTAAGTTTTTTTTTTATGTTTTTTTTTTTCATTTTTTTTAAGGTTAGGTCATATGCATCACATCATGCATTCATATGCACCACACTATATAATGAGATGCACCACTAAGTGCATTAAGATGCACTAGTTTTATTTTCGTTTTTTGATTTTCGTAAAACATTGTGCATCTAGTTACACTATGTGGTGCATCTAGTTACACTGTGTGGTGCATCTAGTTACGCATTGTGGTGCATCCAATTTTTTTTTCAGTTTTTCTTTTTTTTACAAATTCGGTGCATCTCACTACACATAGTGGTGCATCTCATTATGTATAGTGGTGCATCCAAATATGTGAAGTGGTGCATCTTGGGTGACTGTTTTAAAAAAAAATTAAAAAAAAAACTGAAAATCTTGTGCATCTAAATGCACTTAGTGGTGCATCTAGTTATATAGAGTGGTGCATCCGAATATGTGAAATTGTGCATCTTGGGTGACAGTTTAAAAAAAAAAATTGAAAAAATAAAAACTGTAAATCTTGTGCATCTAAATGCACTTAGTGGTGCATCTAGTTATATAGAGTGGTGCATTCGAATATGTAAAGTTGTGCATTTTGGGTGATAGATTATAAAAAAAAAAAGAAAAAAAAATCGAAAAAAAAGTCAACGGGTTGACCCGGGTTTGACTCGCTTTGACTTGGCCAAATCTTGACCCTTCATCACCAATAGATCTATGATGAAGATCTATTCTCATTTCTTAGGATAATATTCATTCTCATATGATCTCTCTCCTATATATATATATATATAGAATTTTATGGTTAGCTAATTATTGTTACTTGATCAAATATTTATTCGAAAAATCTTAATCATTGATTTAAGTAGTCTTTTAAGTATAAATATGGCGCATGCTTGAACTCATTTTACAATTGAATTATTTGAAGAAATCTTTGTGTAAGATAAAATTAGAAATATGTATGTGTTTTGTTCGTGCAAAGCACGTACATCTTACTAGTGTTAAAAGCATAAACTTTTTGACTTAATAGCCTCGACTGAAAAAAATTATTACTTAAGAAAAATCTCAGGTCAATATGTTCGAACTACATAGCCCAACAATATAACAAGACTGATCCGAAACTGAACAACTTGGTCCAATTTTGATCAAAGTAGTCGAAGAAACTCAATTTGTATCTGAAAATTTAAATCACAATTATAATAGTCCAACACAGCCTGAAAAATATATTTATTGACAAAAATATGGCTGATTTGGCTAGTAAAACTGTCAATACACTACGGTCTACAAATTATTCATGCCAATTCTTCTTTGTTATTACTGGTCTAATTAATGTGGATTTTGAAGGCGAAATACATATTTCATGATTTCATGATAACTATTTCTGCAATGTATATAATTTTTTTTTGTAATTTATTTTATAGAAACATGAGTCGTGTTCACATGCATGTTAATGATATGTCATACACTATTTGTAAACATTGAAAGTTTTTTTTAATGTGTAATTAAATTTAAAATTGCCACAAAGAAATGCTAAGCATACTACTAATATACTAAAGAATCACCTTTTTTATTTAAGTAAACAAGAAAAAAAGAAAGACTTCTTGCAATCATCATTAATTGGTCAAACATTGCATATGATTTAAAATAATAGAAACACAAATCACATAAGCAACTAAGTTAGAAGACACCATATGAGGCAACTCCCCACCTAATCTTACAACAAAACCTTAATTAAAAATAATCATCTACTCGTAAAGGTTGTTAGAAAAATAAAAATAGAAAAAAACTAGTAAATAATTAATGTTGGCATAATCGACGACATTCTTAACAAAATTTTGAATATTCGTATTTAACTGTCATGAGAATCTCTCCAGCCCTAAAATCATATAGGATTGGGCCTCCCTTAACTAACCACCACCACCTGCATAATTCGTTTGTTCAATCGAATCCACAATTAATCCTTCCTTTTTAAAACCCTAATCTTGATTTGTTGGGGTTTTACCAGTCAACCTCGTTGATTTGGAAGGGATTGGTATTTTACCCGCGAAACTATTATCGCCGATTTCTTGCAGTAAACTCCTGTAAATACAGCAGCAGCCTTTGCTGGAAATTAGTTTAATATAGTTACCTGCCTTTTTGTTTTCTTACACTTTCTACGCCATCGGTGTCAAAAAAAGGATATTTTTATAAAATAAAGATACCTTTTTGCTAGATTGTTGAATTCACTTGCATTCCTCCGAAAACTGCAGAGCTTGAAGCTTCTTGTACAAACTTCCGGAGAATAAGGTTTGTTTTTGCATCTCTCCCCTTTTTTTCAGAATTTTCTTCCTTTTTAGGGCTTTTCTAGAGATTTTTTAGGACTTTGTATATTTTCTGAGCTGTTTATTTCTGTTTTTTTGTGTAAAATTTATCTTGATGGCGTGTTTGTTGTGAGGCTCTGTTGTGTTTCTTGCACTTAAGTGCAGTCTTTATCGATCAGTGAGCACGTGGCTTTGTGTAAAGTTGCAAAGCTGAAAACTTTTTGAAGTTTTTTTATGGAAAAAGTTGGAAACCTTTCATCATTGCTACCGGAATTCTTCACGTGTTGTCTTAAATTATTCTGCCTAAATGTTTTGGAAGTCTGAGTTTTCTGGTATTTGATATGGTGTGGAATAATGGGCTGTTAATTAATCTTCTTGTGATTGCACTCGTGGGCATCTGTTTTGTATAGGTGCTGAAGCTCTGGGATTCAGTAAAAGATTTGTGTTTTCGGTGAAGGTATTCGATTTTGATGGAGAAAATGGATGGTGAGGGGATTGACAAGAATATGAAAGCTTTAGAAAATCAAATTTATGATTCTGATGCAACGCTTCAAACATATAACTCTCGTTCCGGTACATTGAGGAAGAGAAAAGGCGAGAAGGATAGTTTCGTGGAAGCTATCAGGATTGATCTTAATGGAAGTTCTAATGCCCGGCCAGATAATCAGTCTGTGGATGATGAATCTGATTTGCCTTCGACACCTCTGGCCGACATTCGTCAGACAAATATATCACAGTCATCATCCGCGGTAGAGGTTTCTGCGCTGAAAGATCTCGGTCTTAGTGCATCGCCTCGGGTGCGAAAAGGTTACTACTCATGCTTATCATTACACTAACAAGCATTGATTAGAAGATAATGGATCAATTGAAGCTCCTGTGTGTTCATTCTACATTTGTCCCACTTTTATTTACTGTTAGGTTGATGATTGTTTTCTTACTCGAACATTTTCTCTATATCTTAAGGATTGGACCATTGCATTACAGCACCAGTGCAGAGAAATCTCTTCCTTGAAAATGAAGAACTTGCATTTTCTCGGTCGATGACTGAGAAGAGGATTATGGGTAGTCCATTGTCTGCTCTAAAGTTGGATAGACTCTCAGAACGTGAGAAGGTCTGATACATTACATAAATGTCTTGAATTCTTTCTCATTTATGCTTCTCAATATTCTTCTTTGTGTTTATCGAGGACATGTGTGGTACGCATAGCATATGTTTTTTTTTTTGTTTGTTAAAATAGCATTGTGGTTTAGATGGCTCCCCTGTAGCCTGTATGCTTTACTATGTCCGTGGCCAATACCTCGTTCTTTATCATGTAGCTAGGTAATGGCACGAGAAAATCATCGCTCATGTTTTTCCATGATTAGTTAATTCCACCCTCTGAACAATTGCTTTGCCGATTAAAGAGGAACTTGTTTTTGGAGTGCACTATATGAGAATATTCGATTTTCTCTTATAATCCTTCCATTACTAAGAATCAGAAATATATAACTATTTAAAGAAAGGGAACTGTGAATAATGAAAGAGACTAATGAGAAGACAGATCCACTAAAATGGAAGAGGTGCAGTTAGTAAGAGAAGTCACCTATTGCGTAATAAACCTTACATGGTGAGATAGAGGATCACCAATTCAGTAGCTCTAATTTTTGTGACAGAGAAGTCATTAATGTACTACACCCGTATCGATGCTGTATTTCTGTAAAACTTATAATAACTTAAAATACAAACTTGGAATCTGGAAAAAACATAGTTCTTCACTTGTGGATCCCTTGATACGTAATATCTTGTTGGCTTGGGAAGAACAAGATTCTATTTACTGCTAGCATTGACCTTTGCTTTTATATTGATTACCCTTGCCTTTGATATGCATGGTGTTAAAGAACAACAGATTACTGAAATGCTGTTTTTGGTGTATGTTTCTATTGCTCTACATCATCCTCCAGCCTTCCGCTTGAGTGTTTTGCTTAGGCAAATAGGCACCATTACATGCCATATGCTTTTATATTACAAACTATTTTGTAGTTTGCTAACCATCTTCAAATGATGTTATGTACTGGGAGATGATGCTGAATCATAAACCATTCTTTATGCTTATTATCATGCAAGCATTCAAAATAAATTGTTTCATAGACTCGATAGATATCTTTATTCTTATCACGGAGAAATTCATTTTTACATCTTATGCAATTTGAAACACATGCTTATTCAATATTCGTGGATGCCACCCTTGAATTCTTTTGTGGGTATTTACTACTTATTGACTCCTATTAATAAGCATTTAAGTTTCTGAGGCAGAACATAGAAGTTAGTGCACCTTTTCCCTCGTTATTTGGATTGTATAAAGGACCACCTTTTTATTGATTCTGTACTCTTTTGTTGTTTGATGCAGAAAAAGTTAATTGTAGAAATAGTGAAGATCCAAAAGGATGGAACTGTGGAGGTTGATCTCACTAAGGATTCTCCTGTAGCTTCTGAGTTATTAGAGCTCCATCAGTTCGAGAAAATTTCTTCTTCTGTTGATTATATTATGACCGATCATAATAAATCAGTTCCAAAACTACAGATTGCAGTGCTTGTAGTTGGAACAAGAGGAGATGTACAACCTTTTCTTGCTGTTGCAAGAAGACTTCAGGTGAGGCACAATTTCCTGAGTGCTTGAGCTCATGGTAGTTTTATCCACTTTCTCGTGCTTTTTCTCGTCTTGCTTGTTCAAATTAGCTTTCGGACTTTATAATTGTCTCTGTTATCTATCTGAGTTGTGATTTTAGCTTCTCTTTGCCAAAGAGTTTAAGAATTACAAAATAAATTTCACTTATTCCAATGAGTTATCTGGTTGCGGAGGACATTGGAAAATGTTCGTTAAGCTTTTGAAAACTTAATATTTTCTCATAAAATGTGATCATACTCAAAAGAACAATATACATAAGATTCATCTAAGGCGCAGTTGGAAATAAATTGCATTGAACCCCCTTTAATTTAGCTTTTATCGCAGAAACACTGCCCACAAACCTCTTCTTTGCTGAGTGGAGGAAGTTTATTTAGTTGTATTTTGCTGTGCTAAGGTACTACAAAAGGAGCACCAACATAGGAGGGGCTATCTGTGAGATGCCTTTAGCTTGTTAAAATGGCTTTAATCTTAGGGCAGCTATAATCTATGCCAACTAAAAATAAAATGTTCGTTAAGCTTGTTGTTATTATTTGAGTTAGTGAAGAATTATTGAAGTAGCAGTTATGTACATTTGCAACTGGTACCGGTGATTGTTATTGTTATGCTTTGTTTTGTGTTTGTCACTTTCATATAAAATATTGCTTGTTAAGCACATCCTCCAATATAAATTTTTTTTTTTCACTGTCTAATTGCTTATTCTACATGAAAACAGGCTTATGGTCATCATGTAAGGTTGGCAACTCATTCCAATTTTCGTGGATTTGTAAAGTCAGCTGGGGTAGACTTTTACCCACTTGGTGGAGATCCTCGTGTTTTGGCTGGATGTAAGAGGTCCTCAACATGCATATGCATGCATTCCTGAAAATAATCCAGAATATTTAATATTAGTGTACCATATAAATATTACTCCTATTATGACTCTTTGCCGACCCTTGATTCCTAATTACATATTGAATAATACTGTGCAGTCTCTAGTTTTGTAGAAGGCCTTCATAGTCGTGTTACTATTGCTGTCTAATCTATTTCATGCCATTGCAGATATGGCCAGAAATAAAGGTCTTATTCCATCGGCACCTGGAGAAATTGCTATACAACGTAGACAAATAAAGGCCATTATTGAATCTCTGCTTCCAGCTTGCACAGAACCAGATCTAATAACTGGCGAACCTTTCAGGGCTCAGGCAATTATTGCGAATCCTCCTGCTTATGGTTAGTTATTGCAATTTGAACACCATATGTGGAGCTCAATATATTTACATACATACATGCATTCCATTCCAAATCATGTGATACAGATTATATTCTTGTTTTCAGGACATGCACACGTGGCTGAAGCTCTTGGTGTTCCTATGCACATCTTCTTCACAATGCCATGGACGTAAGCTTAAATTACTGTTTATCTGGTTCATTTCGTGACCAATGAGTATATCCTGCTTAAATTTGAATCTCATAACATGAGAAAATGGGTACAGGCCGGAGAGAGAAGTAACCATGACTGTTCCTTTTGGGATTCTTTTTGTTCTTTTTTTTTGGTATGGGTTCTAGGCAGTGAGGGTGGTGTGGGGCTTGTTTTTTACACTGATTCTTGATTTAATCAATAAATTTCTTTTGGGGGTTGAAAATTGTTTTCGCTGTTTCTTAATTATAACTTTCTTTGTTAGAAGCAGTTAAAATAATAATCATGTGCTAAATTACAGGCCTACTTATGCATTTCCTCACCCATTAGCACGTGTACCTCAAAGTGCAGGATACTGGGTATGTGCAATAATTTTGAGATGTCTTCCTAAATTTGATAAATGATGAGGATTGTAATTGAATATGCTCCATGTTATTTCTAAATTGATCCAGCTCTCGTATATTCTTGTGGATTTACTGATATGGTGGGGCATAAGAGGACTTATTAATGAGTTCAGGAGAAATAAACTGAAGCTCCCCCCTATTGCATACTTCAGCTCATATCATGGGTCGATATCTCATCTACCGACAGGCTACATGTGGAGTCCCCATGTTGTATCCAAGCCAGATGGTAAGGCCATCTTCCAGTTGCTTGATATATGTTTAATTAGTCCCTGACATTTATTGCGTAAATAGCCTAATTTGCATCAATACCATTTTTCAAATTCTCACATTTTATTGGACCTCTTGTTCGTTGAATTTCCCATAGATAATCTTCATTATCCATTTGTGTGTCTCGAGCTCATGGTCATTTGGCTAATAATGCATGATAACTTTTAGCCACCTCAGATTGTCCGTTCAGAATATTAAACACCATTCAGAAAATTGCCCACACTTTTTATCCTGCGCGGATTAATGTGAAGCTTAAAGTTTATAAGTTTAAAACTATCTATATTTATTATCACCTAGCTCCCACATGCTGCTTGTTAAATAATATATTTTCTGCACATGTGTATGCACCTGCGTCGTAGTTCGATACTTTTTATGTCAAGTCTGACGACTGATACTTCATGGCAGACTGGGGCTCCCTGGTTGATGTCGTCGGTTACTGCTTTATGAACCTTGGATTAAAGTATCAACCAACTGAAGAATTTGCTGAGTGGATAAAAAAGGGATCTCAACCAATTTATATTGGGTTTGGAAGCATGGTAGGTGGTATAGTAAAAATACATTATAATCTCATTTATATATATATTTTCATCTTTCTGAATTAATATATTTGTGAGATCTATCAGTGTTGTCTTCGTATTCTTAAATATCAATGTCTTTATACTGAATATTGTACATTTCTTGATCTGGTTTCATAGGCTTATGACTGATTAGTAATCTGTACTCAATAGCTCGAATTTGAAGTTTCTTTAGGGATATGAACAATGCTAGTGAGATAATCTTTCTTTCTCCTGTTCTCCTTTAAGCATCCTAGAACTTGTCCTCTTGTGATATTTTCTCGTTACAAAACATGTTCCCTTTCACAAAATGAAAAACATCTTCGCCCTAGATAGTTGAAGAACAGTTTACCCTCCTTTGTAGTAGTATTTCTTGGTGCTTTCCCTTGTTTGAGGTTTTCAAGAGTTTGGCCGAATTAATTAATAATATGTATCAAGCCTCTGGATGATTCGAGCAAAACTACGAAGACCATCTTGGAGGCTTTAAAGATTACAGGGCAACGAGGAATAATTGATCGAGGCTGGGGAGACCTTGGCAACTGTAAGTACTGAGTCAGAGAGACTGTATTTGTTTTTGAACACAATTAGGTTATGTGAGTTCTTCACATGTACTAGTCTGAGTAATATTTGCCACGACTGCTAAAAAAGTTACGTTTCCCTTCAGATTCAAATATTCCTGACAATGTGTTCGTAATTGTGGATTGCCCTCATGACTGGTTGTTTCCTCAGTGTTCCGCTGTGGTAAGTTTGCAGCTGCCTTTTCGGTTTACTGTATACACATTAAAATTTTGAGAAATAACATATTTTTGTTATTCTGATGACTCGATATTTAAATGCAAATACTTGCAGGTTCATCATGGTGGAGCTGGGACCACAGCAACTGGACTAAAAGCAGGGGTAATCTTCCTTCAATTTTGTGACAATGCTGTCGTTGCCTTGAGTTTATTACACGAAGATTCCTTATCTCGTTTTTCTGCTATCACCTTAGATAGACATAATACTATATTGTTTTGGCAATATAATGATCGAACAATTTTGAGCTTCCGGGTTCTAATCTATGCATGCTATGCATGCAGTGTCCAACGACCATTGTTCCATTCTTCGGGGATCAGTTTTTCTGGGGTGAGATAATCTACCAGAAAGGACTCGGACCTGCTCCAATTCCCATATCACAGCTAACTGTTGAATCCCTAACTGAAGCTATAAGATTCATGCTCCAGCCAGAGGTATGCTGCTGAAATTTTCGAGCATTGGGCTCGTGCTCGTTTTTCATGGTTTTCTATGGATTCCGGGGTGGAGGGACTTTCAGTATATTGCTTGATGAATTGAAACAATCTTTTGCAGGTGAAATCTCAAGCGATGGAAGTGGCAGCTCGTATCGAAAATGAAGATGGTGTCGGGGCTGCAGTCGATGCCTTTCACCGCCACTTGCCGGAGGACGTTCCGTTACCACCACCGTCGCCGTCAGAGAAGGATGACGGCCCAAATCCTATTCAATGGTTTTTCACTCAGATTGGTAGAATCTGCAGCCTGCCTTGTGGTTCTTAGATTTTACCATTTGATGTCCCATTTGTACATAGGCTATTAGGTTACTATTCATTTAATTGATTTATATTGGGGTTTTGGTAAATGATTACTGCATTTTGTGCCTTGCTTGTGAGTTGTGATAGCGAATATACTTTCCCTTAATCTTTTTTATTTTTTTTATTTTTTTTTTCTCTCTCGAGATGTATATATATATATATATACATGTAATTTAGCATATGCAAATCTAATAATATTTGTACTATTCTTTTGTTCGACGTGGAATTTAGAGTGGAACGTTATAGAATTAAGGGCAAATAGTACTATATATTGTTACAATGTTTGACCCGTTTTGCAATTATGTTAGTAGCTTTAAATAGTTGACAAATATATACATAACGATTTAACATTTTTGTAATAATTGGTGATGAGAATGATATGGAAGTTGGTTCTTTGGGATCAATATGGCATGATGTGAATCACCAAATAGATACTTTTATCTTGCAATTAAATCAGCGCATATTTGAAATTTGAATTAGAACTTGATGTCATAATTGAAATGTTAGGCGTGAATTAATCAAGTTTAAATGTTATTGCCTTGTTATAAAATTCACCAAATATTATTATGATAATATATGATATTTGCACTAAAATTAATGTTAATATTATCATATGCACAATATCATGGTGTGGATTTTGTCATGGACATTAGGGGTGGTTGGTAGTCGAGAATGAAATGACGTTTCACTTTCATAAGCTCATTCCTAATCTCACGGCCCATATAATTTTCAGGCTAAAATCATCATTATCATATTAACGAGTAATCCCATAAATATGTAGTCATTCCTACCCTCCTCTTGGAATTATGTAATCCTTAACAAATAAACTTTTTAATCTATATTGACAATTTATTATAATTATTAATGATCTATATAATTTGTTCAAACTAATATCTAACTATTGGAATGCCTTATGGTTTGAATATTTGATGCATAACTTCTATTTGTCTTCTTCTTTTATTTCGCTTGTTTCTCAATTAAGCTTGAATAAGTTCATAAAAGTTAAGTATTCACTAAATAATACAGTCAATTTGAGAGTATGATAATATTCGGTTATATTCAGATTCATTTACACTGGTAACAATAAACTTCTATACTTCCAGCTTAACTCAAATTGTCATATTCGGCTAATTTTCTTTATAATATAGGTACTTAAATAGTACTGCAGTAGTTGAATTATAAACAAAGGGAGGTAAAAGTTTAAACAAGAAGAAAGAAAAGATAAGACGACAATTTTAATCAATTGAGAGAGAAAACAAATAAACTTACTAAGAGAGAAATTTGCAGATACTACTAATTTTGGAGCTTGCACGACTCTCTCACTCTCAGTCTCACTCTCTCTCCGAGCACTGCAGCGCAGATGCGGTCGCCGCCAATCTCGCAGCGGCGCCACCACCGCGGAAGCTCGGCGGGGTTGGGGATCGCCGCAATAGCCTACGTCGGCGTAGACTACCTCCGCCACCTTTCGCCGGCGTGGCACGAGCGCCTGCAGCCAGCTCTCTGGGCGGCGCTCGCGATCGCCGCTGTAATTCGCGTCCCATTTTACAAGCACTGGTCGTTGGAGCTTCGGGCGGCAATTCCATTCATCCTCTCGATGCTTTTTATGCTTTCAGCTCTTCTATTTGAAATGATTTCAGTTCGCTCCGTCACCGCCGTTCTAGGTCTAAATTGGAACAAGTATGTATATATACCAGAACCTGCTTGTTAAATAATTGTTCATGGAGATCCAGGGTTTTGAGATATTTATTTTTTGCTATTTGGGGAAATGTTTTGTTTATTTTGGGGTTTGTGGTGTGGGTGAGTTTGTTAGTTGCAGAGAATTGGAATTTTGTCAATTGCATCTCAGATTTTGTAGTTCTGAATTTCTATTCTGTTTATGGATTTTTGCCGTTCTCACTTTCCTTTTCTGATCAGAATGAGAATGGTTTCAGAACATTAGTAAACCTAGGAAAATTAATTCTTTGATAGAGAAGAAATTAATGCTTGCTGATATAGGTCCTATTAATATGCCCTAATTGATCTCACTGCTACATATGGCAAGTGCATTAGTAAAACTAACATTTTTCAACATGATATTAAGTCCATTTTTCAAATTAAGTCCTTAATTGTTGCAGTATGGTAACTTTCAAAGAGCTTCATTTATTTTCTTGAATATGCCAAATAGAAATGATATGGATCTATGATGAGTTATGGCATTGTTTGTTAATAACTTGGGTGGGGAATATCTGTTATATGATAATTTATGAGTATTATTTAGAAGCTGCTGATGTAAAGAATCTCATTTCTTACTAGGTGTATGTGATTCAGTAATTGTTTGAGATTTGAAGCCTGTGAACAATGATATATTTTCATTGAGTATTTTAATGGACAGTTCTGTGTATTTGCACACGGTCCGCTTAAAAAGCGATGCCTTAGTAAGTGGAAAGTTCTACAATTTGATTGTCCTATAAAATAGATTGATGTATGATGTATCCCTGCCATCGAGCTTTATGGACCGATAGAGTTGAATCTCCACTTAATCTATGAGTGCTGAGAAGAACTAGGTCATTTGAAGTATGATGGATGCTTTGTAATGTTTTTCAGTGAAACACCGCCTCTCCCTGATGTTGGCCAGTGGTTGCTGCTGGCATTGAACGAGAAGCTACCTCAAGTAATGGTGGATATAATGAGGGCCCGAATCATCGGGTTGCATCATTACTTAATGTTGTTTATTATGCTTGGATTCTCGGTTTTGTTTGATTCAGTTGAAGCTCCTGGTCTAGGCCTGGGAGCGAGATATATGTTCACCATGGGTATCGGGCGGCTTCTTCGAGCAATAGCTTTTATATCTACGATCCTGCCCTCACCACGGCCATGGTGTGCTTCGGCTAGATTCCAAGTGCCTCCACACCCACATCCTTGGGCTCAGAAATATTATGTCCCGTACGCCAAAGATTCTAGTGCAATACGCCATATTATTCATCATGATAAAGCATACCGTACGTCTCTCTCTCTCAAATTTTCGCTTTTATGATGTAGTGATAGATATTGCAATCATCCTCATCACGCCTTGGAAATTTTGGGTTGACATGTCTCTGCTCTCTCAGCTGTTTCAGGAGAATATGATGCTGACTTCATACCAAACTGGGGCTCCATGAACTTTCTTGCTAATTTTCTTCGACCTACAGTTTATGAATCATCTTCTCCGTGGTACACTCTTTTGAAAAAAGCTGGAGGCGGGTGCAATGACTTAATATACAGCGGCCACATGCTTGTTGCCGTCTTAACAGCTATGGCATGGACAGTACGTATAAATTTCAACCTCCCCCTCCTCCTCCCCAGAGAATTGATTCCTATTTTTGGTGTTTATTTTAAAATTATTGCAGGAAGCCTATGGAGGGTTTTCATCAGCCATTATATGGATGCTTGTGGCCCACAGCGCCCAACGTGAAATCCGGGAGCGCCACCATTATAGTGTGGACTGCATTGTAGCCATCTACATGGGCATCTTGCTGTGGAAGATGGTAGGCCTATTCTGGCCAGTTAGGGACCGTTTGAGATATAAGCGACTAGATAAACTAGAGAAAATTCAGAGCAAGCTAGTGCAAGCAGCGAAAGACTCGGACATGGATGAAGTTCGAGAGCTTCTAAAAGAGGTTGAGTTGAGCAGTCAAGTTAGGCATGAATTCAGTAGTAGAGCTTTGTGGCTGTTTTCTGGTGCAACCATGGTATTTGCATTAGTCCTAGTCTTTCTTGCCTTCACATTGACAAGCGACGGCTGATTTTATTTGGTCTGGGCCCACTTTTCCACGACCTCAGGTGCTGCATTTCTACCTTGGCTTTGTTTTTGTTTATTGTTTTATGACAAGGGTAATCTGCAGCTGCTATTCATGCCATGTTGTTGTAAGCTCAAATTTTGTTGTATCATCAACTTTAAAACCTCAATCAAAGAATTTATAGTTAACACTGTTGCAGTGTTGTGTTCAAGTATTATGGGTTTAATGGGCCCGGGCCCAATAGGTCCGAGATGCAGGTCCAATACAATTTGTAGTTTCGGGCTTATCAATGAATATTGTGATACTCTATCTCAAAATGTTTTGTATCTCGCTTGAAATTTAAAAACATCTACAGCTTAATTATAGAATAATCAACCATAATAATTAAATGTTAAACTAAAAATTTTAAACTAAGTGATAAAAAACAAGTATACATTCTAATTGAGTATAATCAACTTTAATTAACTTATTGCTTTTAAGTGACGTTTCCGCTGAAAATTTGGGCTTGTGCTTGTGTATTGCCACAGTCGCACCAACTACATGCTCCAATAAGTAACGTTTTCGCTGCAAATTTGGAGAAGAAAAGGCAGCAATTTGATATATACAAGTAACTGAAATTGAAGAAAGAAGGATAAACTAAAATTTTGAAAGTCACACTAACTACATGCTTTTAGTAATGTTTCCATAAAAAATAAAATTGATTTGCTACAGTTTATTACGCATGAATATAAGTATCGACTGAAAATAATCAAGTTTTGTATGAAATCGCTGAACAATCAAGTTTTTATGGATGTAAATTTTTAATTGGATTGCTTCTTCGTGCAAAATGGTTTTGCTTCATCACTAGTTTCACCCAACACGCCATGTCACATGCTATTTTTTTACTACTAATATTTTTGGTTATTTGATTAATGATTAATTATTGTTTTAATCTCCAAATTTCGTCTTGTTTATTCTCATTCTCCCTCCGAAACAACGCAAGACGACAACAAAGACCAGAAAAATGGCGATTTCCTCAACGGCAGCTGTTCCGATCGTCGGTGAAACGTCGCCGTTTACCAGTTCCAAGTTAGCTCATTTCTCCTCTCTCCAGTTCCCCAGTGACCTCCGCATTTCCCAATTTTCAAGCCGCTGCCTGAAATCTAAGCCCCGCCACCCAACGCTTACGCCGGTAATCACGTCTGTGTTTTTGTGTGTGTGTCCAGAAATCAAACTAGTCAGTATTTCTTTTGTGTGTGTGCATAAATCAAAATAAATTATATGGAACTTTCATTCTATTTCGAGATTGGTTTACGTTTGAATAATATAATGATGCAATTATATGCGGCTGCTGTGGAATTGTTTCTAGTGTTTTATAGACACTGCTCATAATTTCAGTGATGTTTGACTTCTTTGGTTATTTTTGTTACCATTTCGTAGTCGAATTATTTGAATCTTAGCAAACAAGAAATTGATGCAAAGTTTTTAAGCTGCACGTCAATTCGCTCTAGATTCTGATTTGACAAAGACTAGTATTTAGGGTTTAATTAATCCATAATTCTGGATTAGTAAACCTTAATCATGAATTACTAAACCCTAATTATTGATGGTTTGATTGGTAGAATTGAGAGTAACACATTGAAAGAAGGCTTATTAGAAGGTCTGGAGTTTCAATTGTTGAGCAGTTTACTGCTGATCTTTATCTTCAACTCTTAGGGGCTATAGCTTTGAATTTCTAATCTGATGGAGAGATAGTTCCTGATATATTGAGTGTCCAAATATGTTCATATGCGCACCATAATCACTTGTTTTTGTGCACATGATACTCTGTATGAATGTTGATGAAATATATCCTTGAGGTGCATAGATTTTGGGCTGAGAGCTCGTGTCTCTTTTATGCCTCAAATGAAGGGCTTTTATAACCACAAATTCAAAGAAAATAAATAAAGATAAAAATGGTAGACATAGGCTCACTATCTTCCCCACATCCTGTGGAAAATAGTAGACGAGCAACTAGCGCGTTCAATTAATGACCACTTTCATGCTCATATGTGTGTATATTATCTTTCTTATTCCGTTCTAAACTGCTAGTCCCTTTGGTTGTTGTTCTTTCTCTTTTCCCCTAAAGGCCGTTTCCTGAAAAAGTAAAAGGGGAGTAAAAGAACAATTTGAAAAAATGAAAGTTGGAAATACACTGTACCTAAGAGTGAGTAAACATTAATCATTATTATCACTGAAGTTACTTTTGAGTGTCGGTAAATAATTAGAAGTTCGTTTGAAAGTTGTTTTGCTTGTGCACTGTAACCAGGCTCTATCGTACTCAATCATCTAATACTTTTTCCTTTACTATCTAAGGTTGCATCGAAGAAGCAGACATTCAGTTCATTTGAAGAGGTATTGGAAAATTCTGATAAGCCAGTTTTGGTTGACTTCTACGCTACTTGGTAATGCCTCTTATATTTCTTTACCTTCGTCTCTATGTATATATACATATATCTTTCTTCAAGGTGTATGGTGTTAATTTCTTCTTGGATTGTATAAGTCATATAGTTGATGTTGTCATAGCTAAATGAACATTTCCAACCTTCAACGATTTCCACCATAATTTCTGGAGCCCCACTAGAGTATAAAGTTTTGTTCTTTGGTGCTGCATTTATATACTTCAGTTGCAGAGGCCTTGATACAATTATTATATTGTTTTACATTTTCAGGTGTGGTCCTTGCCAATTTATGGTCCCTATTTTGGATCAAGTTGGTACTTCAATGAATGATAAGATTCAGATTGTTAAAATTGATACGGAGAAGTATCCCAGCATTGCAAACAAATACAAAATAGCAGCATTGCCAACTTTCATTTTGTTTAAGAATGGGGAACCATTTGACCGCTTTGTAAGTAATTATGCACTATTTGATGCCGGTTAAATTTCTGACTTCATTTTATGGTTAATACTTAGGGCACACTAAACAATCCCTTTTAGTGTATATATTGATAGGACAGCCTATATGAGATGAGATTTCGGATTCTGGACTGGATCATCTTATGAACCCGTTGTGATATCTGTTATCTAAAAATCCTATTACTATTTGGTTCAGCTGGGATTATACATATTATACCTGAAAATCATCCGTGGAGAAAGTCTTTTCAATATCTCTTCATTTGCTTAGCTGAATCCGTTTTAAATGTACTCCACGGATTATGATTTAGAGGAGATAGAGCAAATAAATATGACCTTTAACATGAGAAGTAAGAACAAATGCATATAATGCATCACTGGCGTGAGAATCCATTGTACATAACTCTTGTTGGTTTGATTAAGCAGCAAGCTTAAATAGGTTTTGTTCCTTACGGTCGGTTTTGGGATGTCATATTCTGAAAACTATTGCAAAATAATTTCCTATTCTGGATTAAGATCTGCTCAATGCTTTGCAACTAGTGTTAGTATTTTGTTAGAAATATGAACCTTCAAGCTCCACGATGATTAAATTGCTGGTTTCCCCTTTATGGTATTGATAATTATTTTTGTTACATTTCAATTTTCAGGAGGGTGCAATGGGTGCAGACCAGCTCGTCAAACGCTTAGAAGCTTCACTAGAAGTTAAAGAGTAGTTCCAGTTTGTGGTAAGCCAAGATGCCTATACATAATTACATCAGAAAGTAATTGTACACTGAAGTAACCCCAAACTGATTGCTCACACTTGAATTTTCTTATCTAGCAGGATACAACAACAATAACAGAAGGTTATAAAGGAGGCAGACAGTGTTGTAACTTGTAATTTGGTGAAGATTTTTTATTTTTCTTCTTAGCATAATATCAATCAAACTAGACAGATTACTTGTTTGTTTTTGTTACTCAAATGATATATTTCAAGAAAATGAATTTCATATTCTGGTGAATCTTCGTGATCACTGAATGTTGCACATGATTGATTCATTACATTGTTTACATCTGAGGCTTATGCATGCGGTGAGGGAGTTTTTTCATTTGTATATACGTTATTACGTAGTTAAATCTGCCCGTATCAATTGTCGTCAAGCTCGCAATCCATCAGCACCCAGGATCCATCTGCCTGCTGCACCATCCCTTTGTTCTTCTCACACCACCAAGCAGCTGGTGCACGGTACTCATCCTTCAACCCTTTTATATACTTGTTGACGAGCATGACGTCGCGATTAATTTCCAGTTTGAACCCCCCTCTACTTCCCTGTGTCCCTGCAACCCCGTGCAGATAAACCTCCAAGTTGTGCCATATGATTATGTTCCCTTCCCTCAAATAGCTCGACTGCTCTGTGTCGATCTCTAACTCTTGTCCCACCTCGCTGTAACTCATGAAGGGGTACTTTGGGACGATGTCCCATGCATTCGTCACACGCAGGATATGCAGATTATCCAAGTTTGTAACGAATGCATAGAAAATGTCATCCCCAACGCGTGGGCTGGCAAACACAAAGGCTGTGACGGGGCAAGCCTTGTCGGGCATGCCTCTCGGCTTGTTGTAGCCATTGACAATGATGTCGACTGCGTTCAAGGTAGAGACCGCTGCCCCTAAACTGTGTCCTGTGATAGTTATGCTGATTTCCTCATGCCTGTACCGTTCTACCAATCTCCTCACCTCACCAAGAACCTTAAAACACATCAAAAACATACTTCATATTTGTCTGAGATTTAAAAATAAAAAAGCCTTCATTTACTACCTGATGCCTGGCACTGTTCTTGTTGAATGGTGATTTTGGATCTGTACAAGTATAGACAGAATGCCAACCAAAATGCACCTTAGGATCATCATCCCTCTCTCCAAAAATTTCATGTGCAGGAGTCAATTTAAACTCTAAATCATTCACCCATTCAAGATTTTGAACAGTCCCTCTCCACGCTATCAAGATGTCCCGACGGCCTAAGGCCGACTTGCCTTGGTCCGTGGCCACAGCCACATACCCCATCCAGTTTGACTCCTTTGTCCAGGCCTCTCTCGACCACGACGTGATGAAGAAGGTTCTAGCTACTGGGGCAGACGACGTTGCGTACAAGTATTTCGTGACTCGATACTTGAATGGATTGCACTTATCAATCCCAATCTTAGTGAAGAGGTCTTTCTTCGCGTATCTGCTGCTCCCTGCATATTTTGATGCTTTCTCAGAGACGAAAGCGTCGTAGGTTGCTCCAGCCATCGTCCCATAATGAAGTATGTATTGACGTAGATCATTGTCTAGAGGGTCTAATAGACCTTCCCATTTGTTCTTCCCACTCAGTAGCTTCCATCTCTTGTCGATGCCTCCTTTTCCGTCGATGCCCCGTCGCACGTCTCCCTCGACCATCTCTCTATTCCCCCAACTCAAAATACTTAAAATCTTGCCTTAAGAAATCAAGCAAATGTCAAAAATGTAGTTTTCATAATTTATGATCAAATGTAGATAGATGGTTTGTAGTTGTAGTAAGATACTACTTACTCTCTGTCAGTAACTGTTAGTTAACCTAATACACACAGAGAGGATCATAGTTCTTGCATGCATGCAGCAAAATTCTGATCCAAATATTTTAGATAGATCACGATTAATATGGAAATATCAAATATTTGATCCATGAGTTTTTACATTTGTACATATTGAAAACAAATGGAGATAATACCCATCTCACGGTGTGTTAAGTTCTTTTATAAAAAACCAAAACTAGAACCTGCTCCTATACAATAACACGAACACTAAGAAGCTTCATATCTCGATCAAACACGTAGCTCGTAGATTCTATCTAAGTCGAAAGGGATTCAAATATGAAATCGAATGAACTTGAATTATACCTCAATTCTGGCAACAAGAAATGTCTCCTTGCCTTCAGCTTGAGCAGCTTCTTCTTCTTCTTCTTCTTCTTCTTCTCCGCATTCGACACTGTTGAGCTACGCATATTTATATACCACGGTTCAAGAAGCCACGAGGCCATGACGAAGTTTATTTACGTTGTATGAGAGTGCAAACAAGCCAGAAACGGCAAGAAGCCATCAATGATTATCTAAATTGAGTTTAAATGTCCATCTATTTTGCAATCTTGGATTTGAAGGCTGATCCACTCAACCTATAAGCAACGATTATCCTCCCAAATCTGTTAAAATGACGTTGTTGCATTATTCGAGCCATGTGATTATGTGATAACACAATTAGCATTTGTGCCTAAAACACCTACATTTGAAAGAAGCACTTCTGCAAACCAAAGTCCTCTCTATCTGATATTCTAATACTAAACGAAATGAATCGAAAAAACCTTGCTTTGAAGATACTAAGGTTAGGCTAATTTATGACAAAAAAGAAGTGATGCTTATAAGGAAAGGAAACTAAGCTAGCTGAGCTTAGTTTTGTGCATTAGATCGTTTACTCAAAATAATTTTTCATCTCTTCCACCAATTTGGAAGGTGATGGTGGAAAAGTTGACTCCGAATAATATAATTTGGCTGTTCTTATAGTCTGAAATGACAGTCAAGACAAAGAAAATATCATAATTGAGAGTCCATCACTAATAAATACATAAAATACCATTACTACTAACAAGATCCGTTGTAGTCTAGGTGGTTAGGATACTCGGCTCTCACCCGAGAGACCCGGGTTCAAGTCCCGGCAACGGAATTTCTTTTTTTTAATTTTTCTTTATTTTGTTTACTGCTGTAGATAATTAGGTGTTCACCAATATTTTTTTAATGGAATGATACATTATTATCAGTGTTCTACATATATTCTGACCAATATTAATTATACATCACACTCCAAACAAGGCACAAAATAGGAGGATCATCCAATTCAACCAATCCAATTACAATTAGCGTGAAAAATAAAGAACTTTTTGTATCTGTGTAGTTAATTTGTAGTCTACTTTATAAGAGTAAAATTTATTTACTCTGCACACACCTTCGACAGTGACGTCATATTATTCTCGTAAAATTAAATAAAATTAAAGTTCAATAATTTATTCATGCATTATTCCTTTTCACGCATAATTGAAGTAAGATTGTATTCTCCTCCCCAGTTCACTATTTGTATCAATAAACTCCTCAATTCTTGATCTACAACCTCTATCCAATATTGTATGTTTCTTTAATGTTCGTTACTGTATAATAATGACTGTATCTAGTGTCTTAATTTAGATATTTCCAAGTAGCACCTTGTCCTTATTTAATTTTCATGCTCACTTTGCCACATGTAATGCGTTTTGACTTTTACTTGTACCCATCAAACTTTAGTCTTATTCGGTTATAAATTTGACTGTAAAAAGGTGACGCTATATATAGTAGCCATAACAAAAGCCTACTCGTATTATTGTGTAAAAACACGCGGAAGTATTCAACTCTTTGATACAAGGGTTTGATTTAAGTAGACAATATCCATTTGGTGAAGGATTAATTTTAATACTCCTCCGTCCACGAAAATTGTAGCGTTAAGGTCATTCGTGTCCATTAAAAGTGTAATTACACTCCATTTTTATACATTACCCCACACAATCCTTATAAACATTCACCACATAATTTTAAATTGATGGATTCATTTTCCACTCAACAAATATCTATCACACGTTAATCGATACCAGTTAATAACTTTGATGGACTACCATATGTCACAATAATATATGAGTTTTGATATCACACCTACATCCATAATACAATTTCATATATATTCATAGCTAAGAATTCGAGAGTTGGGCTCATAATTAATTCGGGTTTTGGCGAATTAAATCACGAACTTTTAGTGCTTTTGCAATTTAAACCTAAACTTTAAACTTTGGCGAATTAAATCATTAACTTTGCAACTTTTGCAATTTAAACCCGAACTTTGAACTTTGGCAAATTAAATAATAAATGATAAACATGGATTTTCTTATCTTTATAAGCTTAATTGATGTCAATTTGTGTTGAGAAATTATGTTTATAATGAGTTTTGTGCTTATTAATTTGTGAATTATGATGTTTGTTCGAACTTTGTTTGATTTTGCAGAAAATTGGAGTTAATCTTATGCAAATTAAGCATGACAAAATGAAAGTACAGTTCGATAGGAGTTCGTAGGCGAAAATGGATCCAAAATCGTAGTTATAGTGAAGGAGAACGATCCAAAACAAAAACGTTGCGCGCTGGTCCGGAATGGACGCGGACAACACGAGAATTTTCGGGAATTTTCCTATTTTTAGTTATTTTCTCCTATTTTGGTTATTTCCTACTCCTATTAGAATATAACCTTATACTCCCCACACCTATATATATGTCCTCCAAAATACATCTAGATATATCATCTTTTAATCCTTTAACTTATCTTTTTCTTCTATTATTTTAGATTATGTTAGTTTTAGATTTATTTTATTGGAGGAGTTTTGAAGATCAGGAGAAGAGAAGAAGAGGCACTCAAGAATTAAGGATTTGCCTATGATTTTTATGTTAATTATCCATCTACTTTCTAGCCCTAAAATAAAAGGAAACTAGCGTATAACCCGTCGAAAATCGACGGGAAATTATAAAAATTTAATAAAATTATTAAATAGTACTAATATGTGATAGATTAAAAAAAATATTCTTTGTTAATTAATTTAGCGTTAAATAATTCGATTATGCAATCTACTAAATGCGCTTAGAATTTGTATCCCTTGAACACATCTCAAATTCAATTAAAAAGTAATTTTACCACATGTTTACATCTCAAACTCATATAGTTATGTTTGTTAAAAATTATAACTAATACTATATTCTCATTACTTTCGATAATTGTTAAAGCTCTGTTCTTCTACAAAACTGATGTGGGCAAAAATATATTTCTCTCTCAAAGGAAAGTGACTCTTAAACTGAACTTTTAGCTTTTTATGAAGAAAAAGAGGCAAGGGAAGGAGCGGGTAGTGAGAGAAAGAGAAGAGATATATAGATAGCGAATAATACTACAGATGTTAAGATTGTCTATAAGATGAAAGTGACTCTAAATACCCCATATTATGAATTCAACACAAGATTAAGAAAAAAAAATAAGTTAAACCACCGCTTCACAATCATCCCGTCTACCCCGACGGTTCCGACCTACTACAATACTGATTTTTAAATTATATAAATAATCATCTTCCAAATATATTCACAAAAAAAATTAATGATGACATTTGTTTTCTTTTTACCTGAAATTAATATTTAATTATATAAATAACTATATTCCAAAAATATTCCCACAATATTTAATAAATAAATATTTAATTATAAATTGTAGTATTATATAAATAATCATCTTCTAAATATATTCATAGAAAAATAAATGATAACATTCGTTTTCTTTTTTATCAGCTTCGAGAATAACTTTTTTAACTGAGAATAGAACTTCAAGAATTGTTTCACTATGTACTTCTTGGTAGTTTTTCCTTTTTACAAAACTTTATGTGGAATGATTGTGATTCATAAATTTATTTAGTCAATGATATAAGATAAAAGTTGACCATAAATATTCTTAATTTTATGAGTTCAAAATTATATAATATATTTTAAAAAAAAAGTTGTCCCGCAAGTACAGAATTTGCCCATCTAGGCACACGATTATTTGTCGGAATTAACTCGTTGATTTTTACATATTTTACGTTTTCCAACGGAGACGATTGATCGAACAATTTGAGATGATGCGTTTAGGATTATTCAAACTTGTTAGAAATTTATTTATTCGTACTTGTTTAAAATCCGATTAAAAAATTAGTCATTTGTGTTCCTTTTTGAAAAAAAATCCGTATATTAGTCTACCGCCATAGTTCTGCGTCGGAACTGGCCCGTTGACCACGACTCTAATTTATAAATGCGTAATTTATAAAATTTATTTAGAATTTATATGGATCCAAAAATTTAATAAAAATAATGATTGTACTATTCGTTATGGTCCTTAATTTTATAGTAATATTCGTTAATTAAAATTATAAATTATGCAAAGCATGAAACCCAACTACATATAACGTAAAAATTATTTTATGGATGACGATTATAGATTTTAGAAAATACATGGGAAAAAAAGCAAAAAATGAAAAATTTCTCGAGTGTCGGTTGGAAATTGGCTCGTCTACCGCCACGGTTCCGGGTCAGAATTGACCCGTTGACCATGATTTTGATTTATAAATGCACAATTTATGACGATTCTAGATTTTAGAAAATACATGAAAAAAAATGAATAAAATGAAAATTTTTAAATTAATAAAAATAAAGAATGAAAATGTGTCATGTGGGATCACGAGTTGAGGTACCCGTTAGTTGGGAATTAGCTCGTCTACCTAATTAATTAATTGACAAATTAGAAATTACTTATTTTTATCAAATTAAATAAAAAATATTAGACTATTTTCAAATTTAATTCGGTCAACCAATAAATTATCCAAACTATTTGGAACCATTTATTCTGTCAACTAATAAATTGGTTAACTAATAAAAATAATTATCTATTCGACCAATTAATAAATTGACCAAATTAAAATCTATTATTTTACAGTTAAAAATTAAAAAATTTGAGAATTTAGATAAATATGAATGGAGGATTAAGAGATGTGCCACGTAGGACTTTTTTAAAGCAAGAATCGTTTTCCTTTTAGTAATATAATGATTAGTTACTCATAGACAATATCCAATAAATAACATAAAAACCGTAGGCGAATCCTTAGCTTTTGAGTGTCTCTTCTTCTCTTCTCGTCTCCCAATCTTCAAAACTTCTCCAAGATAATAAATCTAAACTTACCTAATCTAAGTATGATAAAAGATGAGAAGGTAAGAGATGAAAAAGATTAAAGGGTTAAACGATGAGATATCTAGATGTGTTTTAGAGGACATATATATAGGTGTGGGGAGTACAAGGTTATATCCTAATAGGAGTAAGAAATAACCAAAATAGAAGAAAATAACCAAAAATAGGATAAATCTTGGAAATCCTGCGTGTCATTCCGAGCTAGCGCGCAACGTTTTTGTTTTTGCCCGTTCTTCTTTGTTATAACTCCGAATTTAGATCCGTTTTCACCTACGAACTCCTATTGAACTTTACTTTCATCCTATTGTGTTCAATTTGCATAAGATTAACTCAAATTTTCTGTAAAATCAAACAAAGAACGAACGAGCATCATATTTCACAAAATAACAATACTTAAGCACAAAACTCATTACAAACATGACTTCCCAATATAAATTGATATCAATTACTCTTATAAAGATGAGAAATCAATGTTTATCAATAAAATTTTCAATTTTTGCAATTGAAGCACCCCCAATATTTCCGACGCTCGGAAATCTTCACCAAATTTCTTCTTTTATACTATAGGTATCCAAAAGGCCTCTTATCAATCAGATTTATAAGCAAATAGATGCTCCAACTCTTCATCAGTTTCTTTCTTCTTCTATTTCCTTCTATATTTTCTAATGATTTTCAAAACACTGTGCTCAGTTTTTTATTTTTGTCCATTCCTATTATTGACAAAATAGAAAATTTAAACTTTCAAAACAGACTTGTCAACAAAAAAATTCATTATTTATTGTACAAACAATTCAATAAATGTACAAAATTCACTTTGTTTACTACCCCAAATAAACAGTATGTCCAAGTTCTTTACCATCTTTTATTTATTAATAATATGTCAGATTTCCAGGCGCCGAAAATATTGAGGTGCTTTAATTGTAAAAACTTGAAAAATTTTGATTTAATTTGCTAAAGTTTAAAGTTCGGGTCTAAAAAATTTATAATTTAATTAACCAAAATTTAAAGTTCAAGTTTAAATTGCAAAAACACTAAATTTCGTGATTTAATTTGCCAAAACCCTTAATTAATTTGACTTAGGGTAGATATAAAGAAATCCGTGAAGTGTTGCAAAGTCTCAACCATCAATTTACTGGCCCCCTATATGCCTCCTCAAATAGAGATTGATATATCTGGCCCACGTACCCTCGAAATTTCTTACCTATAAAATGCTACGTTACGTAACCTCAAAACCAAATCACAAAATAACAAGTGCACTACTAAACAATTAGCTCATCTAATTTTAGATTGAATTTCAATCTACAAAATGGCTGAAGAGAAGCACCACCGCCACCACCACCACTTCCACCGCCGCGAGGAGGAGGAGGAGCCTGTCGTGGAGACCTACTCGGAAGCCGCCTACAAGGCCCCCAACCAGTACTATGAAAACACAGAGAAGCCCGTTCGGGTGGCGACCTACTCGGAAGCCGCCTACAAGGCCCCCAACCAGTACTATGAAAACATAGAGGAGCCCGTTCGGGTGGCGACCTACTCAGAAACCGCCTACAACGGCCCCAACCAGTACTATGAGAACACGGAGGCGGAAATCTCCGCCACCACCTATAAGAAAGATTATTATGACAAGGAAGAGAAGCACCACAAGCGCAGAGAGCATGTCGGCGAGATGGGGATGATGGCTGCCGGTGCTTTTGCTTTAGTATGTCTCCCTATATATTCCTTCCGTTCCGAAACTTTTGTTTCAGAAGCCCTGACACACATGTTATAAAATAAAGAGTGATGCTATTTAGAAGTCATTTAGAATTTAAAATTATAAATAAATTAATTTTTCTAATTTGAATTAAAGTATGACTAATCATAACGTGGCTACATATATAGATTTATTGTAAAATAAATTCCTTATGACAAAAATGGAAAATTAATATCACAACTTTTTAGATGGTGTTTTTTTTATCAAATCAAGAAATTAACAAAAAAAGCTTTATGTGATAATTTTTTTTGAGACGGATAAATAATTAGGAAAACTGAGACTAAATTCTAGGGACTGGGAGAAGCATATATATTAAACAACCACTAGTTAGCTACAATATTCATGCATGCATGCTTGTGAGGTGGCGTTTTCAAGATATTAATATATTAAATGTTGTTATGTTCACTTTTATTAGGTTAAGTTATTAAACGATGATATTAATTATTTAATTTATTTCTTATAAATATTAGTATGAGAAGCACGAGGAGACGAAGGATCCAGAGAACAAGAAGAGGCACCAAATAGAGGAGGAGATTGCGGCGGCGGCCGCCGTCGGAGGTGGTGGTTATGTGTTCCACGAGCATCATGAGAAGAAGGAAGCTAAAGAGGAGGAGAGGGCTGAGGGAAAGAAGCACCACCACCTCTTTTAATTGATCATGATATATATATAAATATATACACTAACCATATTATCATGCTCTGCCTAAATAAAATTAATTAAAGGGTGTGCCTCTATATCTTATTTAAATAGTGTGTTGTTTGTCACTAGTTAGTTAGTGGTTGTGTTTGTGTGAAGCTATTATTACCTACTAAAAAAATGATAATAGTCGCGATAATTATCATTATATATATGTAAAGTCGTCATTAAAAATATTTAGTAACGATTTCCGTGTTTTTTACTATGCCACGTCCATTGACAAAAGGGAATTTCAAGAGGAATGAATTAAATGAATATGTTCTGGATTAGATTTAATAATAACTACTTTCATTTTAGATAAAATAAAAATAATTTTGATCCTGATAGTAATATTGCTCAAGAAGTGGGAACCTATTTTTTGCTTAAATGTAGCATAACTAACTAATTCAATTTAGGGTAGTGATAATGAGACATAATGTTCTAGACATAACCGGTTTATTTTGCCCATATAATTCAAAATCTGGTTTTTCTTAAACCGGTTCCATAATTTCCGGTTTTCTATTTCAAACCTTTCTTTAATTTGCCCTTTATCTTATTTTGGAATGTTTAATTATCATCATTATCTTAATTAGGTAGTATATTTTGATCCCTTAAAATTAGGTAATCAAATAATCTCCCTAAATGAACCTATATTCAAAAAATATCTTAAAGGTTCCATAAAATAACTCCACAAATAATCGACCTCTAAAAAAAATAAAACTCCATATATAAATAATTGAATGCTACAATGCAACAGAAGTAATATGGAATTACTTTAGTCTGACATAGTCTCAAGACTAATATCTCGATCCCATAAAAACCACACATCTAATTAAAAACGGAAAACCAATCAAATTAAGGGTAAAACGGACTTGGACATAACCCTAGGCCCCAGGCGGTACACATTGAGCAACGTTCAATGTATTTTACATGTCACGTATCTCAGGAAAGCTAGGAAGGTTACCAATTTTAAATGCTTTAACATCAAATTAAGGGTAAAACGGACTTGGACATAACCCTAGGCCCCAGACGGTACACATTGAGCAACGTTCAATGTATTTTACATGTCACGTATCTCAGGAAAGCTAGGAAGGTTACCAATTTTAAATGCTTTAACATTACGTACGTACATTATAGGACAATTAGCTGACAAAATTACTGAAAGATTGAAAAAGAGGTTTTTCATTCCATGAATTACTGATAGAAATGGCCTATGCTTTGAGCTTAATTTTTCTTAATTGATTAAAGCTACATGATGGACTCGTAATTCTAGGTATAATACCATCTATACCATAAAATTTCATGCAATTTTATCAATCAATCCTACTTAATTATGGAATAAGAAAATTTGATTTGACAGGGTAATCAATCCCTAAATTAGTGCTAGGACAATAAGGTAATCCGTAAAATTTGATTAAATTACTTAATTAATTCAAAATTAACATAAATTGTATTTTGACTAAATTAACCTCATTGTGTCTAAGACATTATGTTTAAAATCATTTCCCTTCAATTTATTTATTATGCTTAAAGTAACTAATATATTGATAGCGATATATAGTAAGTCTCCATCACTTATTACTCCCTCTGTCCCATTTTAGAAGACTAGGAGGCCTCAACACAAATGTTATGAAATTAAATTGTAGTAATTCCAAATTAAAAAATATTTTATCTTCAAAATCTTAAAAAAAAAAAACGCTTCTAGTATTAATATAGAATTATATTAACATAACTAATATAAATCATTAATTTAATATTTGAAATTATATAAATTAATAGATACGTTGGAGAGAGGATATTGAAATCCAACTAGAATTTTGAGGTGGAATATAAACTGACATTTCTTTAGTCATATGAATTAATTGAATATAAACTGACATTTCTTTAGTCATATGAATTAATTGAATCTTGATGGTAAAGTGTTTGTCAATAAAAATAATTTTATGATAAAGTAGAAGCTATATTAATTTACTAAGTATAGGTCAACATCCAAACACACGAAAGAAAAAGCCTAATAAATAATTGAGTACCTAAATAAAGCTATCAATATAAGTATGAGGGGTTAAAAACTTACAAGTTAAAACTATTGGGTTGGCATGAGCCTACCGGGCCATAGTGAGAAATCGGGCTGGCCACTTCGATACTAAATTCCATTGGACCAGTTTTAAATGGGTTTAGGCCCGCCCACAGATTATCCAAACCCATGTTAAAAAAAAAGATCTAGATACTTTTGACACCATGCAATTTTTATATACCGTTAATATAAAAAGAAGATAGAAAGTTATAGGTGCAATCACTTTTGAAGAGTTAATAATTTTGATTTTTGGAAAGGTGACATTATCAATGGCATGGAGATCCACCATTTTTAAAAAGTTAATTGTTTTTATTGTTAGTTAACATAATTTTATTAATTTTTTCTTTTTCTTTTACTCGAGGAAAGGGATAACAGTGAGGCTTTGAACCCCCCAACTCCCCAAGATTTTACTGCTTATAGAGTGAAGACTGCATTGTTTGGATGTCCTATTAGCAAACGTGAAGTGTTTAATTTAAAAGAAAAAATTAGAATGTTCATTTAGCCACAAAACGCTTGAATAAGCTCACAAACTTGGACTTATTTGACAAATAAAGTTTGAGCTCGACTTATAACAATGAGTTGAACTTGAGCAGCAATACTTAATTAGCTGGATTTGATTCAATTAGCTCTCTACCCGACTCTCCAACTTATATTACTCGCATCTCATATATTTATTAAAATAATCTTAAAAAGATTACAAGAAGCCGAATATTTGTAAAAAATATTAAATTTTTGTATAGTCAAAATTAAATTAAAGAATATCAAAAGGTATGTTACCTCGAATACAGAATTGGCCGCACGCGAGTTAGCAACAAGTCAGAGAGGAAACAGACAACCCATAAAACCCACAATTTCATTTCATCAAATTCTAATTTATATGCAAAGTACCATCAACAAGAATTTAGCTTCCTCAAAGTACGAACACTTTTGCATAATTTATGTATTAATCTATTAATTTTCACCGCTGAGGATGAGGAGAAAAAGTAAGAAAATGGTATTAAAAGGATGATTGGAATTGGACGTTTCGAAATCGTCTGTATATTTTGTTTTGTAGCGCTTGTCCGATTGCATGAGATTTGTATCTCTTGGAATTAACTGCTGTAAATTTGTTTTTGTTATGTTGTAAGAATTTCTCCAAATGTAGAATGTAATTTTGCTTCTTGTCTTGTCCTCTTACACACTGCATGCACACGTATTTCACATTTAAACGTGTGCAAACTCTCTCTCTCTCTCTCTCTCTCTCTCTCTCTCTCTCTCTCTCTCTCTCTCTCTCGACATAACCGGTTCGATCAAGTAAAAAACTAATTTTACACAAATTTTTAATTAATATTTTTTTCATTAATTTCGGCAATTTATGAATGTACAAATATCCTTTTCGAATTTTAATTACAAGAGAAGAGAAGATGTTTATGTCGATGAAATATGGTCTTAATTAATACAATTTTAATTTGGAAGAGATTTCTTTGAGAGATAGGAGGAAAATTATTGAGGGAGAGTGAATGTGGGAAAATACCGCCAATGTTTTTCTTGGTCGAACCGATTATGTTCGGACATACTATGTCCGAATAGCATCGCCCATCACGTAAATCGTATTTGGAAAATCTCAATGCATTAGAAGTTTGATTTATAAGGTGTTGATTGTAATTTAAAATGGATAAATATTTCATTCTTATGTGATATTTTTACATTTATTTACAAAAATTAATTTGATGCCTAAATTATCTGACTTGCACCAAAATCTAACATTAAACTGAATTCAGAACACTTAAAGAATAATGACATTCAAGGGAGTGATGTGTGTACTTAGAAGCATTCAGTGTCGACTTCATAATTCTACGACATATCACTTCTCAAGTACTAAGAATTTGATTTGAGGTTAGATTCGATACAAATCTAATTATAGGTCATGTATCAAAATTACTATATATTTTTGAATGTTGATAATATTTTGATAATAAGTGTAAAATTTAGGTTCAAATTATATAGTATTTCACAATCTAAATTGATGTATTTTGGTCATAAGCATTCTCATGTCGCTCTATCAAATAGTAGTAATTTTTTCAAGTGGTTATTATTTCCTTATTCGGTCATGTTCGAAGTGGTTGGACGATATATATGGCTACTTTACTTTTTGAAATTTATTTGGTATAGTATAATGTAAGTAAATCGTGATGGTGTGATATATTTGTTGTTCCTTGTAAATTAGTTTGTTTATAAGGGAAAGATATATAATGAAAACAAGAATTTATGTCGAACCCATTTTGAGTAAGCCTACCTAGATTCTCGATTCGTTAGTTGTTTGGATTAAACCAGCTGTAGGCTTCAGTTGAATCGAATCTACTGATTAATCTATCTAATCTAACAACATTATTTAATTTTTCTGTTTTAACTTATATAGCTTCATGAATGGATCATGGGTGTTACAAATTAAAGCATGTCGTATCAAGATGTGTCAAACTAGTTGGGTTAAGTCGGACTTATCTGAAATTTAATCAGGCCCTTTCATAAAAATTTAATTCGAACACCGAGTTTAGTGAAAATTGTTCGGACCAGTTCGACATCAAGAGCTCATCGAACTTAAAATCATTTTATGTCAATCCAAAAATCAATCGAATCTCTTATTAATTTGAACAATTTATATCCGTCCAATTTCGAAACGACCCATCATTGCTGGCAATTTTTAACAGCTCTGCCTATATATAGCTGCTAAAGCGTGCATAGAGGGTTCATCTTCTTCTCATCCTAAATAATTAAACTCATGAGTGCTATTTTCTATAAATCCGAAGAAATTTGAGAGAATAAATATATTATTGACATTTGAAGTCGTGTCACAATCCTAGGAAACCTCATCCTACATAATTTACTCTATAAGAATCATATAGAATCTACAATCTTGTTATAGTGTATAATAATGTAAAGTAAAAACCAAATAATTTAAAAACAAAAAAAAAAACAAAAGAATGCCAAAAGGTTATGAAGAGACTAAAAATAAGACTCCCTCCACCACCAAAAGCTTACATTTAGTATGGAACTTTAATTATAATATTCTACATATTGTGCAGGTTTATAATCACAACAGGAATCATTTTAGCATGATAATGCCCATCATCAGTATCAAATCCCACTACACATTCAATGTTCTTTCTCCCATTGTTTATTTTTAGTTCTTACTTTCAACAAGTAAAAATTTGCAGTGACAAAATCATTTCAACTTTTACTGTGTAAAATTATAATTTAAATATTTAATACACTCTCTCCCATGTCCCACCCCCTCCCTCCATTCAAACTCCTTTCTCTGAAAAGCCCAACACTTCTGACAACTCACACACACCCAAAAACACACACACACACACACACACTACTGTCTGTGTGAAGAAATGAAATAAGATCCCTACATATTTCAGGAGTTTAGTAGCTGCAGTTCTCCAACTTCACTCATTTCCCACCCCAAAAAATAAAAATAAAAAAGATGGTGTTTTTCTACATTTGGATCCTCATACTTTCTGTAATCACTTTGCAACTATTTCAACTCTCACAATGTGCAACATTTGTGGTTGATGGAGTTTCAGAATGGAAAAATCCTCACCTTCAAATAGGAGACTCAGTCAGTAAGTTAATTCCCAATTTTTTTATTCATGGTTAATTTTATTAAATTAATCGTAATAATTAAAATTATGTCAAGAAATTCATGTACTAATTAATTTTGTATGTGTGTATTCTTTTTTCCCAGTTTTCCAGCACAAATATCACTACAGCCTCTACATTTTCAAGAATCAACAAGCTTTCTCTCTCTGCAACTTCTCTCAAGCCACAATCTTGACAAAGCCCACTTCCACAATTTACACTGTATGTCTAGTGTGTGTTGTGCGTTTTTTTTTAGGTCAACAAACATATTCAAAGTTTGATAAATTATGTTAAAATTAATTAAACTGCAGTGGCATACTTCAAGGCCAGGAATCTTCTACTTTTCTTTCTACAATAGCTCAAACAAAGCATGCCTACAAGGCCAAAAACTGGCCGTGAAGGTGACGTCACCTCCTCCTCGCGGCGCTCTGCCGCCATCGGCGACGCCGCCGCTGCCGCCTCCGAGCTCCGGAGGCTCCGTGGCATCGTCGCCGGCATTCCCTTGGCCGTTTCAGCCGCGGGACGGGGCTGCACCCAGCCCCGCACCCGGTCTGTCGGCAGGCGGAGCCACCAGCCCGGTGGCGCCGGAGAGAGAAGGCATCCCGTTTATTAACAGCAATCCGGCGGTGCCTCTTCCCACCGGTGAAGTTGATTCTGCTACAATCCGCCCTTTGCCTACATCTGACTCCAAACGCCAGGTATTTTTTTAATTATTTTCTCTTAATTAATCTCAATTAAGTTAATGTTTCTGCTCCATTCTTGATATGGCAAACTTGCATTTAATGAATAAAAGTTGATAATGTTGCATACAAAGTTTGCCAATAAAGGAATAAAAGTAAATTAATTACTAATACTAGTTGTTACTCTTAAGGTTAATTGCATGACTTTTAAATGTTTAATGGTTTACAACTTGACTTATATAATCTGTGCAACTTACAACATCGATCCAATTTTCGAGCGCTCAGAAATTAGATCGATGTTGTAAGTTAAAACAATTTATAAATATGAACATTTTTTGATTTTGGGTAAAAATTGTTTTAATAGATGGAGAAAATGAGAATAGTTTATGTTTTAATCTTTTTTAACCTTTTACTTTCCGTTATACTGTTGTTTCTTTTCAGTATGTTTCTGTCACCTTTTGCTACTGCTGCAGCAGCACAAATCACTACACTACCAACTTTATTTTGGCATTTTAATCCTGACATGTAATTGTCACAACCTCCAATAATATTTAATAGTAATAATAATTAGTACAAAACGGATTATATACACAGTAATTTTTAGAAATTGTAGTAGTAATTAGTTTTGCAAAATTGACTCTCTTGATATCAATGGTTTCTGCTTCTGCATGGTTGATGTTGAAAAGGCAACCAATTAATAATTAATACTATTGTACAAGAAAAATGGTCCACATTAATTCAGCACCACATGCATGATAGAATTTACAATAAAATTGTACTTGTACTATACAATCTGCTTATGCAATAACTCAACATTGAAGTGTTTTCACGACAAGAGCATGATCACATAAAATTTGGCGTAGCATTTATTGCCATGCATGTGATTTCACCATTTCAAAATTGGTCCGGCCCGAAACTGGGCGGGCTTAAACTCTAAAAATAGAGATTCGATCAAATATCTGTTGGCCCGACATGCCCACGATTACAAGTACGATAGGCTCGGGCTAGCCTGTTCCAATCATTTTACACTAAAACCATTATTATGGGACCCGATTGATTTATGGTGCCGGGCCGGGCTGGGGCGGCCCGGCTCGTGCGGTTTGACAGCTCCTTATGTCACATTTTACTTCCGAGAATTCATTTTTATCGCGTTGTCTATTTTTGAAAGCCACATTAAATTTATGAATTTTGACGGACTTGAAACCGATGGATTTATTTGATTTTAGTGAACGGAGCCAATATGAAAGAAAAAAAAAAAAAGGGTTTGCTCACCTTATTTGGAAAGGACACAAGTGCCCTTTTTATTCTCGTCTATAATTACAATATTATAAATACACATTTCATATGTATATAGAATTAATAATATGTTATTGTACTCGTTTTGACAAAGGAAGAAATTAGTATTGGATCTTTTTTGAATTTGGACGATAAAGGGAAGTATATATCCATGGCCTACACTTTGTTATGTGTAAATGAGTTTACTCAATGATTAATTTGTATACTTGGACTATGTATTTTTGCTATAAATGGCGGTATTATTTGTTTTGGCATGTAGTTGTGCAATGATTGCATGTTGATTTTAGTCCTATATATGCAAAATTGAAGCAGGTGATAATCTTTTTGATTGGTGACTCTAGTTTTATGTTGTGTGACAATACAGGTGCTGGGGTATTCTAGAGTTGAGAGAGCAGTGAGCTGTGTAATTTTGCTGCTAATGATGATTTAGAGAGAGAGAGAGATAGTTTTGAATCTAAAGTAGCTTTAAGGGTAATGATTATACCATATGTAATATTGCTGTCCTTGATCCTACTTTGGAATCATATTACCACTTTGTTCTTTTACTCTTTAGTTTTTGGAAAGCAATCAATTATTTCTTTCTTACTAGTATTTCTTTAATCTCATTTGGTTTAGCTGATGCGCAGAATATTTCATAAATAATTAATAATTCTAAATTCATATAACATGGTACTATATTAGTTTTTTTTTTTTTTTTTTTTTTTTAGAGACGAATATGCCTTCAGTTTATTTGAATACAAATCAAGGTCCACCCAAAAATTTACACTCTTTTCCCAAAAATGAATCATAATTGAAAAATTGAACAATTTATTGTTCAAAATTTCAATCTTTTCATAAAAATGTCCACCCAAAAATTTACACACGTTCCCAACTTGTGTACACCTATTTTGAGGATTACGGTGGAATTTGGGCTGGCTCAAAAATAGTTGGGCTTTTTCTTTTTGGGTACAGGTCCATCCAAAATGTAGTCTTTCTAAACTGACGTTATAACTTTTTAGTACATGTCATGCCCCCATACGGAATATGGCCACACATTCAAATAGTTAGATCATATGCTTGTCAATGGGCCGGTTCTACCCGGCCCAGGCTCAGAACCGATGGAAGCTCATAACCCAATAGCTCCGGTTTTGGTTCCGGTTCCAGAACAGGTCGGATTCAGAATTGGTTCAGTGTAATCCGGATCGACCTGCTGGATCCAGTTCTGATTAAGACCCTATCGTTTTTTTTTTTTATAACTTATTTGTCAATTCTTATATGTTCTTGGAATTGAACCAACCTGTTGGACTCAAAATCGGACAAGTGTAACCCAAACCGATCCGCTGGATTCGGTTGAAGTCCAGACCCAATCCGTTTTTTTTTTTTGTCAATTCTTATATGTCAATTACATATTCATGTGACACATAGCTTGTAGACAAAAAGACCTTAATATTAAATCTACTCAATTGTATCACAATTTAGAATAGAATATTACAAGTGTTTGCATCCGAAAATGAATTAAATATGAACATAGTCATTTCAGAAATTTGCTCATTTCTCGAATTTAAATCCATTTCCCACGAGTTACAACACAAACATCTTTGAAAAAAGGTACTGTTGAACTAAGAGTTTAATCACCTATAACATAACCCAATAAATTCAAAAAGAAAAAAAAAACTTATAACCAATATCAACATATTTCAAGCGTAAAAATTCATGGAAAAATTCCACAAACTAAGCATAAAAAAGAAAAGAAGTCAAATAATCTCAAATAGCTCAAAGCGCTTCAGTTAAAATGACCAAATAGAGAACCACCAACCTAAACAAAGAGGATCACCAAGAAGCTGCAAAAAGAAAATGAAAACAATAAAATAAGTATTAAGATTAAAAGTAAATATAACAGTTTACAGTTTCTAAAAACTTACAATGCATCACAGTCTACACCTCACTTTCATCACCTTCGTTGATTGAGTCTAGAACTTCACTACGAGGAATCCTTCGGCGCACTACAAAAACATTTAGAAAACAATTACTATAAAAGCACAAGTAAATGATATAAGAAACAATTACTATTAAATAAATACATATCATTCTCTTTAAGTAGTCGAATCCAATCATTTGCAAGTATCAATGCTTCAACGGTATCTGGGCTCAACTTAGAACGAGCCTCGTCTATGATACGACCACCTAAACTGAATGCAGACTCTGAGGCAACTGTGGTAGCTGGAACAACTAATATGTCACGCGCTATCTTTTCCAAAATAGGCAATCTCGTAGCATTGATGCTCCACCAGTTCAAAACGTTGAACTTATCATCTTGAGGAAGTTGAGTTCATTCATATAGTTTTCCAACTTCGACTGGTGTAAAGTTGAAGCATGAGACTTATCATACCAATTATTAAAATCATGCATCTGCGACCCAACTAATGAACTATCAGAAGGAACCCGACAAGATGGTACAGAACTACCACCATACAAGACATAAAAGTCTTTCAACACTTTCTTAACACTACTCATATGTCGAGTTGCGACATCCCCACCATATATCTGTATGTAGAGGTATTCGACAATGTGAATCTTGCATGTAGGATCAAACACAACTGCAACAACTAATAAAGATTGCACTTCTCCTAATACTTGTCAAATTTTCTCTTCATTAGAATACACATATTCCTAAGGCACTCATGTTCACTTTTCTCCCATTCAATCAACTTCAAATGTATATCACACACACATGGAAAGAATACATTTGAAGTTGGATACTTACTACCATTGAAGAGATTGGTAGCTTCATTAAAAGTCGTCAAGCACAACAACGATTGCAGCAGTATCCCACTCTTGTGCCGAAGGATTGTGAAGATAACCCTGATCAATTTGCTCTAGTCGGACAAATGCTTCCCTCAGAGGCAGCACTGTCTTGAGTAACTGAAATGTTGAGTTTCATCTAGTTGGCACATCAATAGCCACTACTTTTTTTATCTTGAAGCTTGCATTGTTGCTTGACCCTTTCAAACTTTTGCATTACCGAATGAGTTCTTTCCAAGTATGAGACAGTTTTTTGAATATCATCTAATAATATACTAATCCTCCCAAGCCCATCTTGCACAATCAAGTTTAGGATATGTGCACAACGCACATGCAACAACTCTCCAGAAAGAGAAACTGATGAACGAGAAACAACCAAAACTTAAGCTTATTTATCATGGAAGAATTAGCAGAAACATTGTCAACAACAATTGAACTCACCTTTCTAACTGTTAGATGAAGTTTCACAAGAATGAAATTGATAAAAGACAAAAACCTTTAATAAATAGTTAGATGGAGTTTTGCAAAAATGATATTGATAAAAGGCCAATAGTTAGATGGAGTTTTGTTTTATTGGATTTCCGTAATAAATTTTATTTTAATAAATCCTTATAGTTTCACTAGATTTGTAATGTACAGAAATTCCAAAAAATTTAAAATTTATGGATTTAAAAATAAAATTAAAAAGAATATGGAAAAAAAAACCGGAATTTCGGAATTCTTTATGAATTTATAACAAATTATCATCTCTTTAATAAAAAAAATACACATCACTAATTTTCAACGTCATGTCACTCTTGTTTGGCCAGAATTCAATTTTTGGGGAGGTTACGGAAAAATTGAAAGTTTATGAATTTAAAAACAAAATTAAAAGTTTGTGGAAATAATCGGAATTTAAGAATACTATATTAATTTATACAAAAGTAACCCTAAACTTAATTTAGTAAGAATAAAATGAATGATGATGAATGATTGTTCGATTTGTACAATTAGCGTGCAGTTGATGTAAAGTCACTGGACGTCTATTTACCGATAATTCGGTTATTGGATACGTACATATTGAGAATACAAAGTTCATTTCGCCCAATATATGAAATGTCCCCTAACAAAACAATATATGTACATGATATTTGGTCAAATTGTAAAATTTGAACACTTTATAACTAGTACACTTGTTGATTCTAAATATTCTCTTAAATTTGATCTTCACAATTCTATTCTCTCTCATTCAGTTCAAACTCATTTAGTTCATATCTACTTTGGTTGGTTGCTATATTCAAACGAAAATAACACCCTTCACATACGCGGGTCACACAACATTAAACATGTGAACTTTGATATGACATTTTGATTCCACTGCTAGCGTAAGAATGTGAGATACTTTGTTTTTTTAAAGGTAAGAACATGAGAGATTTCATCGAAGGCTAAATGATATAATTGATGTGTTCGGAACTACTTGTGTTGAATGATAATGAAATCTTAGATGCGGCATAAAACAAAAATAGGCTGCAAAAATAAAGCTAAAGATGCTCTTGTAAGAGTTTAGTGATAACAAAAAAAATCGAGACATTATCTATGATGGGCAAGGACAATCTAGATAAATTGGGGAAGGATGTAGTAAAGATCGTTATGCATGATATTATGCCAAACTTATATTTATAAAGTATTATGTATCATCCGCATATCTATAATTCTCCTTTCATATGTATAGTTGTAAGATATTAACCTGAATAATTATTTGACATTTATATTAAATTGCTTTGTGTGATTTAAGTATATATCTATTGCTATTTTATTTCCGTATACACCATAATAAGTTACGATGACAAAGTGCTAGCTAGACATGTCGCATGTCTCATGTTCGAATGCATAAAAAGGAAACCTTAGTATTATGCATCTTAGTCGATGTTGTTTTCTATTATTCTTTTACAAATAAGATTTGGTAAATTTTTATTTTTATTTTTATTTTTTTTGCCATCTTAAAGATAATTAATCGATAACTTATGTGACTATTAGTTCCACTTCGATTACGAACCCGTCGATAACTCGGTACAACTTGGTACAACAATCTGCGAAGCATATACCGTAACTTGATTTTAGAAGAGATATATTTCAAAATTTCAAAGTATGAAAAAAATGAAAATGAAAAGGAAAATGAAAAAGATATGACACTAAATAGGTCGGCATACATATTTTCAAAATTCCACCTCACAATCCCAAGATAATATTTGGAATTTAGCAAAGATATATTCCATACATATGTCTCTTAAACTTACACAAATCAAATGGCCAACTTCTAGCGTAATACCGACTAAATTGATATTCATCCTTTTTCTTTTCATTTTGGTATATAAACACCATATATGCGTAGTTTTACGGCCAATTTATAGTTTGTAGCCAAACTATCGTCATTTTACATCTTGTGGCCTTTATATTATTTTTCTTAGAAAAATTTTCGAACTTTCAATCTTTCGCCAGAATTTTAACATTTTCTATCTTGTGCATCCATATCATTTTTTTTCTAACTTTGACATATTCTCCAAAAAAGCTCTTTTTTTTTTTTTTTTTTTGCAACTAAATGTTAACTTAACATTAGAAATGAAATATTTGGCTCATTCCTCCCCTGAAAGGCCTTATAAGGGAGAGAGTTGCTTCACCATGTAAAGTAGCTCATGCCACTATCTCTAACTAATGTGACACAATTTAACACTTAAGACCCCAAATATATGAGATGAATATTATTATATTAGTTTTTAACTAAAATAAAATAAAATAAAAAAGAAATTCCACCTCTTACTGTCGCCATTTACTGTGAGATGTTATTGCCATATAAGTTTACGCGCAATTTTGCAAATGTGTGGCATTTAAGCAATGTTGGATTCAGTCAATGACCACGTCCTAAGCTTAAATTCAAAGAGTATGTGATAAAAGATAACAATCTGAGTAATTTTCTTGATTATGATGTGGTGTTGATGAGATTGAGAACACATGCTCAACATCAAAAAACAAGGAAATAGTGCAGGCAAATAAGAAAAATTATATATATAATCCTTGTTTATTATTCAACTATAGTTGAGCAATTTTTTGTTGCACCTTGTTTATTACTAGTAAGTAATATATTCAATTATAGTTGAGTAGACTATTGCCATAAAACTGGGTCAGGTCAAGAGATTACATGTCTTTTTCGATGCTCTATAGTCTTATACTTGACACCCTTAAATATTTGTACATTGTTTAAACCTTTGAGAGAGAGAAAGAGAGAAACATTCCTCAATTTGGCGTCTAAATATCAACGCGATCTAGTAATTCAAAGATAAATAACCTTCTAGATAAGATACTTCATGTTAGTAGGGTCCACATCATATATTTAATTTTATGATAAAAATTCTGGTGCAACTGTTGCACCCTAGAATACCCGCCCGTTTGACCTGACCCGACCTGTTTGACCCGAGTCAATCCCCCCTTTGACTAGTTTTTTTTTTTTTCAATTTTTCAGTTTTTTTTTCAATTTTTTTTATTGTTTGCCGCTTCTTCTATGGTCAAATTTGAGCGAGGAGAGCCGAAGGAATTTGAGCGAGCCGAAAAAATCCAAATTGTTGTCCGCCGATTATCCTTATTTTAGTAATCGGAGCGAAGGCAGAGCTGTAAAATCGGAGCCGAACGCTCCGCCGGGGAAAATAATCTGGAAATTTAAAAAAAAAAAAAAAAAAAAAAACTGGGCGCGTGAGACCCACGCGCCGGGTCGGAATGCCGAGTGGCGGGTCGGGGCGGGTCGGATTGTGTGCAAATGGGTGCAGACTTATGCACCCAAGTCCTTTAATTTTATAATATTTGTTACTACCCCATTTACATCTTATTGGGATCTTTATTCCATTCAAAACAGTACCCACTACTATCCATTATTACCAACCATTTTTCGTAAACTTGTGATGTCCACAATGTAGCAACGATCGATGGAGGGAGTACTTAATATTTTGATCCTTAAAATATTCAATTATATGTATTATTCATCTAATATATCACCTTGAGCGAACATTTCATCATTCTACATCGTTTGAAATGCGAGATGACAAGGAATACAAGAAATAGTAAAAGGCAAATACGATATTCTAACATGATATTTAGGATTATACTTGTAATTAGTCAAGTAGGTCGACCTATTTTGATGCAAGTGATCTGATTAGTACTAGCTTGACCTATTTTGTAGTGGTCGCAACATTTTTGAAAATGATTCGAAAGGTTATGTTAGAATATGATAAGTGTCCGAATACAAATGAAGATGTAATTTGAGAAGACTACTTTCAAGAAAAAGATACCAAAATTGCAATGTGTTGAAGTGAAAAGCATTTTTAGCTGTGTGAACATATATACAAATTGTTACAAAATTTCAAACTCAAATATACCCACAAATTCATCATACAAAATCAAAATGATGGAAATACAAGAACAAGGGAAATCCATTATCTTCCCAAATTTCTTTACATACATACATTCAATCTTGAAACTCTTTTCTTATTCCAAGTTGCCTCAAAACAGAATTCTTGAATGAAAAATCATATCAATATATCATCAATCATGGCCAGTTGCTCTACCTATTGAATCAAGACCCTCAGTTCTGCTGCGTACAATCCTTCGAAACACTTCTCTCACAAGCTTCTCCAATGGATCCAATCCTTCTTTTACAGCTTCATATATCTTCCCTATCTCTCCCACTCTCCCCTTCACCTCTCTCTCTCTCTCCTCCGTCAATGGGAACTGCACACAATCAGTCAGTTCATTCATAAGCCTCACGCATTTCTCAATATCATGAATCTCCCTCATCAGCCCACACGTGTTCCGCCTCTCCCGTTTCTTCGACTCCTCCATGATCCGCTCGTAGAGCGACCCAATGGGCGCGGCCCACGGGTACTGCCTCGTGAAGAACTGCGTTGGGAGGCCGCGGTCCTGGCACGGGATGGCAGCAACGAGCGCCCACATCACGAAAAGGAGCACGTAGTTCATGGTGAAGACGCACACGTTGAGGCCGTTGGTGGCGGAGGTCTCGTTCCCACGGGGCGGGGGCAGGTTGTTGCTGATCGCCTGCAGCTGCCTCGCGGCGGACCAAGTTCTCGAGACACTCCACGAGAGCGACCGGAAGTTGGCGAGGGATCGAGGCTCTCGTTGCGCGTTGCTCTGCCTCCCGAATGATCTGTTCCGGTGAGAGACCGTGGTGTTCGACTCTCGCTCGTCGAGCATTGCGATGGTGAGATCGATCAGCGCCTTCTTGGCGCGACGGAACTGGCCCTCACCGATGCTGCGCTGATTCTCCAACGCGCAGAGGACAATCTCGAGCTGCTTCTGCCAATGGCGAATCTGCTCGATCCCGTCGCGAATGGCGTTGCAGACGTCCAAAGCTTTAACACTCCGCTCGAAGAAATCCATAATGTATCTATCCATGGGGGGTTTACTGAGACTGCTCTTGTGGTTGAGAACGATGAGTCGGAAATCCTCTTGAATGGAGAGGAATGTATCTAGAAGCTTCCGAATCCATGGAATTGAGAGGACTTCGTCGGAAGGGGCGGCGGCCATATCTTGGAAGCGCTCGGCGACTTGCCGCTGGAATGCCTCCAAATCGGAATCCTGACCGTTGGATTCGCTCGGAGAATCCATCGAGTGGACCTGATCGCGGCGGCGGCTTAGAATGGAGAAGCCGAAGTTTGAAGGAGATGAAGATCCTTCTTGGAAATCTGTAGATGGCATTTCTCGCCTTACATGTAACACAAATGTTAGATTTATCAAATTTTTTTACAATAAATAAAAATCACTCTTTCTCTTCCATGAAACTCAGACCGCAGAATCAAAGGAGTTCAAATGAGAATTTAAAAGAATAAATAGCAAATGGAAATGAAAAATTCCAGCAGGAACACAGAAATGCAAAAATTGAACAATCCGAGAGCTCTCTCCTTTACCAAAACAAACGAAAATCGAAGCTAGAACCTGATTCAAAACACGCAAAACGAAGAATCGCCGACAAAAATGCGAGAACTAGAAAAATCAAGGGTTCTTCTTCTTCCCAGCAGGAATATCTCTAATTAGACGAAGAAACGTGTGGAAACTCAAAATTGACGGAAGAAATGCAAAGACAGAAATCTGAGAAGAGAAATAGAATTGAATTGGAGTTTGAATTTTGGGGATGTAGCGTGGATGGAGGAAAAGGAGAGAGAAATTGGGATGTTGGAAACCCTAAATGAGGGGAGAGGGATTATATTGGGGGAAATTGGACCGCGTATTATCTGGGGGGGAGAGAGAGAGAGAATATTCATACATTCAAAAGTCTGTCGTCACGTCAGCTTCACAGATTTTAACCAGATTTAAATAATGGATGAGGGATTAGGAAGTAATTAGTGGTAATTAATCCTTTTCAATTAATTACGAAAAAGAACAAATATTCGTTTTCTTTTATGAAAAAGTGAAACCGAAATTGGCTGTGATTGGGGGAACTTTACACACGCCACAAACACGCCCTTATTTTATTTTTTTATTTTTTTTAACAATATTACAAGGAAATTTAAATACTGCGTGACGGAGGACTCGAACCCGTGAGCTTTGGCCCGGGCATTAACCTCAACACGCCCTTATTTTTGTTTCGCTTTTTCGTCCTTCGATTATTGTTATTTCCACATATGACTCTTAAATAAGATAGATTTTATTTTTGAAAAGTGATTAAATAATTAACGTAGTTAAGAAAATGATGAGTCCAATTTCCTCGTAAAAAGATATTGAAGTTATCAATTTATATATGCATTAACCAAATTCTCTTTCCCAAACTCAAGATGCAAGATTGAAAACATATTTTTCTCATGTAGACAAAAAAAAATAAGACATAAAACAACAAGAGAAATGTTCAAATTATTTACCAGAGATTAGTCAACTTAGTGGAAATGTTAAAGCAATATCTCATTCTTGAAGGGGTTATTTGCGAACATTTAATATTTCAAGGGTACATGAATAGAAATTTATTTTATCGCTACGAAGTATCTGTTATTTAGGTGAACCGTTACAGATAAGTGAAAATTTAATGAGTCACTAAAGATTTTTATAAAATTGAATATTTAGTACACATCGTCGTTACTTAGTTTTCCCAAAAAATAAAGAGCAAATAAAAGATAAATGAATAATATGTTATTTTAAATATGAAAAGTATTTTTTTTAGATTTGAGTAATATTACTAATATAATCATATTTTCCTTTAATTTATACCCTTTATGTCTCATTATTATTTGGTATGAAGATTAAGGAGAAGGATTAATTTATAACACTTTTGAATGTTATATTATTTTTATATTATGTTTGTGATATATTGAATGGAAGATTAAGTTAAGGTAAGTTTGGCATATTAAATGGGATGAAGGAAGTATAAAATATGATATTCCCTCTGTCTCGAAATAAGTGGCTCAGTAGTTAGTGAAATTTTATGCAACGCCGTTAGTCCAATGTTCAAATTGATCTATTTAGTAAGAAAATGAAATTTTTGAGATATCCCTATAATCAAATTTGTAGGTCGATAAACATTTGATATTGGCATATAACACAACAATAGTTATATAAAATTTATTTATTTTATAGTTAGGTTTAAATTTATCATGTCATGTCAATATGAATGAACATGTTACTTTTATGTTCGTATCGTATTCATATCGAGCAATAATATATTTAATCTCAACATGTTGATACTATAATAACCAGAAGCACCCAATTTGTGTGAGCTCTAAAATTCTAAATAGTAGTAAATGATCGAGTCCAACAATGGGCTTAGATCTTTAAATTAGTGATGATACTACTCCACAGACAATATGTGAGCACCCTTATATTTGTATACAATTATAGTATATAATATAAAGTCACCGAAAATAAGCTTGATGGCTCATTGATAACTACTAAATACTAATAATATTATTTCAGTAAGCTGGGCGTGGAACGCTACTGACAAATTTAATCTATTTTAGTAGACCAGAATCAGATAGTGACAAATATATGGATGTAAATAATTAAACTAATGGAGTATAATATACATGAGCTAGTAATTGACGATAAGAACATGATTGGTTAAGGCCAAAAATATCTCAATCTGACTGGTGGCGAATGTTTTAATATGATTGAGTTTTCCCCCATTATTTAATAAAGTACAGACTAAAACAAAACCAACGTCATTACAAATTACTATACTAATAAAGATAAAAGCTACACTTGTTCCACATATAAACCAAGATTAATATTCTGCATTGTCAATTGTCAGTATATATAACCATAATTAATACTACTGTGTTACACAATTTATTTCACATGATGGATGTCTCGACATTGCAGATTCACAGAGTTTACAAAGAAAATATTCTGATAAATAATTTGAACACAACATATCACGATTTATACTAGAATTTTGCGATTTTATTTTGGCAAATGTACTCTAGTGAGTAGTGACGCGGCTACACCAATTAGAATGATCAGAAATTAAGATTTATTAAACTTAACTATAAATTTATACTATAATTCAAAATCAAATTTATTAATTTCTGTTTAAATTTAATTAAATTATGCACCAAATTTTGGCTCTTAATATGTGTATTCAAAAGTAAAAATATTGTTTACAATGTCTCCACGATTTGAGCAATATTATATCGGGATGGCAATGGGTCGGGTCTTTGCGGGTACTCGCATCTCCCAAATTCTGATGGGACAAGTTTGGAAAATATTAAATAATTTTGGAACAGGTTTGGGTAGAAACATGCAAATCCGCGATGTGTTTGGTCGGATTTGGACAATCACCTTCGGATACCCGCTACCCAAACTCATTTATATAAGTATAAGATAAAAAATATTATTATATATATAATTTTTAATAGAATTATAAATATTAGTATAAATATTAATTTTCTAATAATTTATTCAAACACTGCATGAGATATTGACTATTTAATCATTTTTTTTTTTGTTTTAGGATCTCATTCACTGGAAATTTTAGTACTTTACATACGATGCAGGAATATATTGATTGATTCATCGTAAATTTTGTTACTAAGTAGTACTCCCTCCGTCTCACGAAAAATGTCTCATTTCTTTTCGGCACGGAGATTAAGAGTAAATAATAAAGAATGTAAAAGTAGTGTGAATAAATAATAAAGAATGTAAAAACAGTGTGAATGCAAATGTAAAAGCAGTGTGAACGCAAATAATTATTTCCCAAAAAGGAATGAGACATTTTTCGTGAGACAGCACAAAAAGGAAAGTGAGACATATTTCGTGAGACAGAGGGAGTACTTTGTTTTGATATTTATTTTAGAATTTTCTATTTATATTTATGTTTTAAAATTTTGTTAGTACGGAGTACTTTGCTTTCAAATTAATTTTAGTGAAATTTTTTATTGATATTTATGTTTTAATCATATTTATTTCTCCTTGAGGTGGTGGAAATGAGAGATTTAAAAAAGACAAGATGATTTAAATGGTGAGACTTTTGTTTATCCCTCTATTTATCTCTAAATTGAGGTATAAATTTATACTACTTCCAAATGAACACACTCTAATAAATAGTAATAAATTTGAAATTTGTGACGATATTTTTTTAATAATTACTCAATCTGTCAACTAAATGGTTGTCACTTTTGCCACTTAAGTTTGTCCACGAAATGATTGTCATTTTTATTACTTCACTCACATTTATTGTGAGTTACTCCACTCACAACAATACTCACTAGTATAATTTACTATTACCTACCATTTTCTTAAAACTCGTATCGTCCACAATGTGGCAACTATTTCGTGAACGGAGGGAATATATTGTTAGATACGTATACGTCGAATAGAGAGAGAGAGAGAGGTGCATACGTGGAGTGAGGATGAGCTGGCTCTTAGTTGGCGCGTAACGTAGGCTTAGTTAGCGACTGACTAAGTCTTATAAAAAAATAACAACACGCTACTTATTTAATTATCGCATTTATTATCTCAAAAAGATATATCGAATTTATATCAATTTACTCACCTTCTAGAGCCACGGACTTGGTGGCGTTTATTTAAATATCAATTAGTTATTCAATAATTGAAGCCCTTAAATTCTCTAAAATTATTTAATGCTTCACATTCTTACAACTCTCGAAAAATTGTTCATTTATCACAATAATATGGTCAAAGGAGTTGCATTAGGTTGGTCCAGATTATCTAATGATTGAAATGTAGCTCCTATGAATTATTATAATAATGTTAATAATTAATATTTAATACGGAAAGGACTATTAATTAAGGTGTTGATAGACCTAACCTTACCCTTTGAGATATCATCATAATTTACTACAAACAGCGTCATTGTTGTTGTCGTAGATATCATCACTTTTCCTCGCACGCCATGCTGATTTTCTATAGTATTTTTTTATTGGAAAGTATATTTTACAATTTAAATTTTAGGAGTAGTAAGCTTTACGCTTTGTATTTTTTTGTTACTATAAATATCACAAATTAATATTATGATTAATGTATTGTGTTAAATACTAATTGCTGCAAGTTTAAGTACTAGTCATACTTTCACTAAATAATTTAAACAAAGTTTTTGAATGAACTAACTAAACACATTCTAAAATTCAATTTGGAAACTCTTCGGGTACAAGTAATTCTCATATGTTATTGACTTGATACATATGAATGTCAATTCTCAGGTCATCATATTACAAAACTACAATGCATCAAATAATTCACTTCCTCCTTCAAGGATCAAGAGATTATGAATTTCGATCTGAATTTTGATGTCCATAAATTATAGTAAAAGACACTTATTCGTAGACAAATTGTATTTTGAAACATGATATATACTTATTCGATCAGAATGGAGTAAGTATCCTGTCACGAAACGTGCCCAACACGAAACAACAAAAATGGGCCCCTTTATTATATAAATGACTTCTTTTTTTTACTTGTGAATATATATAAAACATCGTTGTTTAGCATCATCTTTGTATGAAAATGAAGGTGAAATATCAAAAGTAGAATTAGGTTTTTTACCATGCTGAGGGGTTTTTTGTAGTTAGGTTTCACTCTGTTGATGATTATAATGCTGTGCTAAGCTATGGACCTCACCTGGACCTCACACCATTGCACGTAGACCTGTTATAGTGAAACCGTGGAGAGCTGATTTCAGTTTCGAAAAGGAAGTTTTGAAGGTTATCCCTCTGTGGATTCAACTTCCGAACCTTCCCTTAAATTGTTGGGGTATGAATTCTCTGAGTCGTATAGGGAGTATCTTGGGCAATCCCTTGTGTGCTGATGAGTTTACCACTTCCCAACATAGAATCTCTTATGCTAGACTGCTTGTGAAAGTGGATATAACTCAGCCGCTCAAATACAAGATTAATATAGAAGGTGAAGGTGGCAGAATGGTGGAATAAAGAGTGTTATATGATTGGGTGCCACCGTTCTGTAAAAAATGTCAATCTGCAGGGCATGATTGCCTTAAGAGAACTGAATCAAAACCTCAACAACAAGTCAAGACTCAGTGACAACCTAAAGTGAAAGATGTAGCACCTGAGACGACAAATCCACAACCACATAGTGTAACAAGAGTGAGTACTTCTAATGCAACCAGAGCTGAACTAACAAGAACATTTAGTCAGGTAGTGCGGGGAGTGGAGTCCAACAGATTTAATAATGAGGTTCCATATGAGATGATGTCTGAGCAGGAAGAACGGTTGATACAGGAAAAGGGCGAGGACCTTATCCCCTTAGGGAACAAATGAGGCTCTTATTTTGGAACGTAAGGGGCTGTAACAAGCCCTTCAAACAGAAAGAGATTAGGCTCTTTCTACAGAATAAAAAACTTGATTTTGCTACTATTTTAGAAACAAGAGTAAAGGAGAGAAACTTCATGAAAATCTCTTCAAAAATTCAGAGACATTGGGATTTCATTCATAATTATAATCATGTTGTTAATGGACGTGTTTGGATTGGGTGGAATCCAAGGAAAATGTCTGTCAACCCCATTGAATATCATGAGCAGGGTGTTTTATGTGAGCTGACTGATCTTAATTCAGGCAGAGTAGTTAACATTGTTGTTGTCTATGCACTCAACACAAATGAGCAAATGAAGCAATTGTGGTTGTTTCTAACTCATGTTTGCCAGAGTATTACTGGCCCTATTTTGTTTGGTGGTGATTTCAACTCATTGTTACATATTGAAGATCGATTTCAGGGCAATCCAGTCACTCTTCAGGATATAAATGACTTTACTGAGTGTTTTCAGCATAATGAACTTGTTCCTTTGAGAATGACAGGAGGATGCTATACTTGGAGTAATAACCAAGCAGGGGAGAATAGAATTCTCTCATTAATTGACAGGTGCATTGGAAATAAAGCATGGTGTAGAGAATATGGTTCTATTGTTGTGGAAATTTTGGAGAAGAACATCTCAGATCACTGTCCTCTATTGATAAACATGGAAGGAGAGCAGGTTTCCAGGAATTCACCTTTCAGATTTATTAATGTAATTGCTGATCATGCTGATTTCAAGGCCACAATATCAGAAATTTGGAATGCCAAGCTACATCATAACAAGATTCTTAATGTCTGGTATAAAATGAAGAAGCTGAAAATTCCTCTCAAACAAATCAACACCAGCCACTATAAGAATCTTGCTGAAAGATTGAGTTCACTGAGAGCAGATATGCATGAAACTCAGAGCCACATGGCTTATCAACAACTTGATGCAGAGTTGATTATGAAGGAAAAGGAGCTTCTTATAGAGATTGAGAAGTAGAGCAATGTATAAGAATCCATATGGAAGCAGAAATCCAGAGCTGAATGGATTAGATTGGGTGATTCGAATACTAAATTTTTCCATGCCTTTGCACAAAGTAGGCAAAATCAGAAGGCTATCAAAGTTCTTATAAAAGCTGATGGGACAAGATGTGATACTCATAGTAAAATTAAGGAAGAGATCAGGTCCTTTTATCTCAACCTTATGGGTACAGCTGCTACTACTTTACCTATGGTTGACAAAAATGTCATTGGAAGAGGACCTCTCCTTAACCATGAAGATCAGATGAATCTGTGTAAGTCATGCTCAACTCAGGAGATAACTCAAGCTCTTTTCAGCATGAACTCGACCAAAGCTCCAGGTATTGATGGATATAACGTTTATTTTTTCAAAAAAGCTTGGAGTGTGATTGGTAGTGAGGTTATAGAGGCTGTCCAGCAATTCTTTAATACTGGATTCATGCCTAGAACAATCAATACAACTTTGATTTCTCTGCTTCCTAAGATTGAGAATGCTAGTTCTGTGAAGGATTATAGGCCCATAGCCTGTTGTAGTGTTCTGTATAAACTCATTTCTAAGGTGCTACCTAACAGACTACAACAAGTGCTAGGGAAGATCATTAGTGAAAACCAGTCAGCCTTTGTGAAAGGCCAGGTGATTTTTGATAACATTTTATTAAGCCATGAGGTGATAAAAGGATATAATAGAAAGAATATATCTCCTCGATGTATGATCAAGATCAACATACAGAAAGCATATGATTCAGTAGAATGGAATTTTCTTCACTACCTTATGCTTGAATTGGGATTTCCATATGAGTTCATGAAATGGATTATGGCCTGTGTCAATTCAGTTACTTATGTGGTGAGTATCGATGGCGATTTAACTGAACCTTTTGAAGCTAAGAGAGGTTTTAGACAAGGAGACCCTATCTCCCCATACCTCTTTGTATTATGCATGGAGTATTTTCATTGCTGCCTGCTGGGATTGAAGAACAACAATGCATTTAAGTATCATCCGAAATGCAAGAGACTTGGTCTTGTACAAGTTTGCTTTGCAGATGACCTACTGATGTTTTGTAGAGGAGATATCGCCTCGATCAGACAGCTCATGGATGCTTTTAAACTCTTCTCTGATGCCTCTGGATTGAAAGCAAACCAGCTCAAGAGTTGTATATATTTCGGTGGAGTTTCTGAGGAACTACAACAGGAGATTTTGGATGAATGTGTTATGGTAAAAGGAACCCTTCCCTTCAGATATCTAGGGGTTCCGTTATCAACTAAGAAACTATCAATCTCTCAATGCCTGCCACTTCTGAAGAAGATATTGGATCGCATCAATAGTTGGTCTTCAAAACTACTAACCTATGCTGGTAGAGTGCAACTCATTAAATCTGTTATCTTTGGGATGCAGTCTTACTGGTCTCAAATATTTCTTATACCCCAGAAAGTGATCAAGGCAGTGCAAACAGCGTGTAGAATTTTTCTATGGACTGGGAGATCGGAGGCATCAAAGAGAGCATTAGTTTCTTGGGAACAAATGTGTCTCCCTAAAACAGCTGGAGGAAGGAATTTTATTGATCTTCATGCATGGAATAAGGCAGCTATTTGTAAACTCTTGTGGTGCATTGCACAGAAGAAAGATCGTATTTGGGTCAAATGGATTCACGGATATTATATTAAATGCCAGGATATCTCTGCAATGTCCATTCCTGCACAGGCCTCTTGGGTAGTGAGGAAGATATTAGAGGCTAGAGCAACTTTAGCTGGCATGAACTCAGGTATGCATATACTCACCCAACACTCTTTTTCAATGAGGAAGCTTTATTGTGATATGAAAGGAACTGTGATAAAGGAGCAGTGGCATAGAATGATAAGTAACAATGATGCTCCGCCAAAGTGTATCTTTGTGACTTGGCTAGCTCTGAAACGAAGATTAGCTACTTGTGATAACTTGAGCAAATTTGGAGTTGTGACACGGACTCAATGTTGTCTTTGTGAAGTGGAAGATGAGAGTATAAACCATCTTTTCTTTTCATGTGGGTTCTCCGCTAGGGTTTGGGAAGAGATCACTAGATGGATTGGCATTCAACATTCTCCTCGTTGCTGGGATGAAGAAATGATCTTTATGCATAGGTTTTGTGGCTCTAATACAGGAAAGCAAAGGATGTTTCGTCTTGTATTGGCTGTAACCGTGTACCATATTTGGAAGGAAAGGAATATGAGGATATTCCAAGGAAAAGCTAGTAGTGAAGAGGTGGTGATTCGCCAGTGCCAAATAATGATTTCTTTTCGATGTAATAGTATTCCTAAACTAGCTAGACTCATTGCTGTTTAGCTTGTTAGGAGATGCGACAGTTGGTTGTATGAGGTTGATCTTTCTTGCCAATTTTGGTTAAATAAATTACTATTTACCAAAAAAAAAGTAGAATTATTTATTTGAAAAAAGATTTTTTTTTCTTTTAAGAAATGAAGCAATAAATAAATATATATATATATATATATATTATAAGTGATATATATATAGCTATAAATTTGAATGTGGGATCCATATTAATTTTTTTTTATTACAATTACAACTATAACGTTATAATCCATATACAACATAATTCAAATTTATTGAAGTTAGACAGTAAAGTATCAATAATACGTTATGTCAAACAATTAAAAGAATTACAAAAAAGAAAGTGGGAACCATACAAAAAATACAAACATTGTGCGCCGGTGGAGTTTTGAACACGGGTGCTTAACCATAACTATTAAAAGCTTTACCAACTCATCTATTATAATAAAATAATAATAAAATTACACTCTATGTATATAGTAGTAATATAAATTTTTGGGCCCCAAAACCGTGCCTCCTGAGCCCTCCTATAGTGAGGTCCGGGCCTGAGTATCATACAACAGTCTCGAAATCGAGCAATAAAAGTATTTAAGAAAGTGAATATAAATCTCACATGTCCTCATTTTACAACTTAACATTTTTCGCAAAGCTTACACTTTGCAATCTAAATTAATTTCATTTTCGACTCATTATGTACGTCGATTAATAAGACTGTTTTTTATTTTTTTGTCGTTTCATTATTTATAGCTACGTCTTATCTATTTTATTTCTGTAAAATTTAAAACTACGAAACATATAAATGACGTAGTTTATAGTTTTTAGTTACACATTTTCAATAATTTGAGCGAAATATCTGAAAATAACTATGAATGATGTAGCTAAATAATTCTTTTGATATTTTATCTTAATATATTACATACAATATAAAATAGAACATTGCATGCAAGTGATTTACGTTTTATGAACGTCTTCATAAAATTAGAACTTGCAACAAAGTTGAACTAATTAAGATGTACTTCATGTTAGATTGAGAGTACTTTATTAATAAGTTAAAACTAGTCCCAGTAAATTATAATGCAATTATACATACACAACAACTTTATCATATTTATTTATGTATATATATATGTACGAGAATTGTTCACACTAAAATAGAGTCTTGTCCTAGAATGGCAGAACTAGCATCCGTGAACTGCACAAGTATTCATAATAAATGATGACATTATTCTTTTATTCACATAATTCGAGTAAGAAAAGATATTGTAATTGGCTATTATAGATATTTATGCACATTTATATAAATACAGAATAGTAATTTATTATACGAAAACATCATCACGTGTTTTAGAACTACAATATGGGAGAACATGTGATAACAACATTAGGAACGTGTTTTCGGATTGTATGTAATCAAATCACATTCTTTTTTGTACTATGATGAAATTTGTGGACAATATTCATATGGTATATATAAACAGAACTGATAGTTTATTAATTGTCCACTAGTTTGTTTGTTTTTTCTTCCTTTTCTTCTTCTCTTTTTTATGTTATGCAAATCGCAGTCGTTATTTTTAATGCGTGTTAGATAAATTTCCTAATATATCTATGTAATAGCTTACAATAGTCTACAAACTACATAAATGTATGTGTTATAGACTCGAATTATAAAGAACACATATGAATCAGATTTGAACTCGAGACTTTTGATTTTAGTAATATCACTTTACCATTAGGTCATCTATAAGGAAATAAAACATAAATAAATACGAGTTTCAATATTAGCTAATGTGGAGAGAGAGAGAGAGAGAGAAGAAGAAGAAACATAAAAATGGGTATCGATGATAACACATTATCCACAATTATGACGAGTGTATAAATTTAGCAAAACTTACAAGAAAAGTAACATGCATTATAAATCTGTATATATAAGCATGCCATATTAATTCGATGGAAGAGATGTTGGCAGTAATTAATTATTGGAATATGAAAACATTCTTCTAAGTTCTAACTAAGTGACCCCTAAAGCATGGAACATATTTTCTTGCATTGACGGATTTCATTTATTTTTAGTTGTTATATAAATCCCAGAATGCATCAATATATATATATTTCGAAATATTGACGAACGATATATCATCCTAGTATTATAGTTTAGGTTTCAACTTCTTCTAGTATTACGTATACCCATCCCAATTTCGCAGTTACTATCAATTTCGTATAATAAGTGATGGTAGAATTTGTAGAATAAAAATCATATTCACAAGTGAATAGATTTAACGGAAATATTTGATTTATTTGTCGCGCGCAGTCTGAACTTGTTGGCCTATCATTTCCATATATCTAGTACTACTATAAATCAAGAATCTAAATAAATTACTTTTTTAATGGGGTAGGGTTAGGTTAAGTGTTGATATCGAAACATTATCGATGAACATTACTATATACTACAAATTGTTGGCCACTCTAAGGTCCAGAAATAATATTCAATTGGCATTTAAATGAGATTGACCGGACCACAATTAAAATTTGATCATGAAATTTGACCAACCAAACCCTAAGAAATGGGTCCAATCTTCTATTTTTTAAGAAAAAAGGAAAAATACATGGTCCAATGACTCCAATCTTGAATATCTTCTACTAATTCACAAGAAATACTTCTTTACCAAAATTTATTATTAGCGCATATACACAATCTTTTCTTTTTTTTCTTAATGTCGAGGGAACCCGCAGCCGCTACCTTCGGTGTGCATTGGATAAACCTCCGTCCCTTGTACAGTAGCCTACAAACCACACAAGACAGGTAAACCACACTTTCCAAGTAAAGGTGTGGCAGGCTCGACCTATAAAAGCGTGACAATCTCTTCTATTTAAGTATAGGGAAGGGAGACCAATGAGGATTGCATTCGACGCCCTTCTTTTTTTTAAACATATGAGATTCACCGTTTGAGTGTTCCAAATAAATAAATGAAATTTAATATTGAACACGTAGAGGGTTTGTAATTAATTCCACCATATATCTCGAATCATGGTACATATTGCATAGATAACTTCCACAAATGAAATGTTTGCTTTTTAATCTTATTTAATTATTATGTAGGGATGAGTCATCGATTAGTTCAGTAGAAAATGGAAATGAAGATCACAAAATGAATATGGTCAACTGAAGCTTAACAAAAAATTTACGATGAATTCGAAAAAAAATCATAAACAAATAAAACAAATCAAGTGTATCACTATCACTATCACTATCACCATAATGGGATTTTGGGGAAAGGGGATGAATATGACGGTGAATGAATTAGAATTACATTAATGTTTTCTTTTACAATAATGTAGTATTAAAATATAATGTTCTCAAAAAATAATAATATTATAATAGTAGTATAATATTAAAACATTGGAGGGTTCAATTTGAAACCTAAGCTTTTTAACCAAAATCCGAATCCAAAAAAACTTGGTTTCAAGAAAATATAGCTCAACATAATCGAGCAAAATAATTCAATAATTCGGTTTTTCAGCTTCGGTTCAATTTTGTTTGCCCTGCTGTTAGTGTTACGTGTGTGTGTGTGTACTCTCCCACATTAAATAAAGTCTAAATTTTTTTAGGTTAGATTAATTGTAACGATTTCAAATGGGCAGATTTCCACCTTAATGGAGAAAATAATTTTTTTCCCTTATCGATTTGAATGACTTGCAACTTCAATAAAATTTCAATGTCAACTCACATTACATCATTTGAAAACTCTAAAAATTCAATTTCTTATAAAATAATGATAATAAAGTTCAGCCACATGCACGGTGTTGTTTCTAGAAAGATATATGATGTTTAACAGACTCATAATCTTTTGGACTTTATTCTTATTCAACACAAACTGAAGTACTAGAATTTATTTTATTTTAATTTCAAAAAACTCTGTTTTAGTTGGGATAAAAACAGCTGCTGAAATAACTATAATTTCAGTTTTCATTTTTTTTCCTCAATACTTTATAGAAAATAAAAAACTACTGGGTCACAAAAATCAAGAATTTCAACAAAAAGCCCAAATTAGTTCTTCTTCACAGAGCAACTGTCACTCCCAAAAACTGTAACAGATGACAAGCTTCCATGGCTGATGATGCCGCTCTAACTCGATAACCCGTCAGCACGAAGCTCCTCTCATTCCGTTGCACGACGACTTTAATCTTGTGATGCCATTATCCAAAGAAGAAACAACGTTGAGCGAAGTACAGATGACGAGGAAGCTATATAATGTTTAGTGCGCCATGTCACTGCAACGTGGCCTTACACGTGTATTTGCGTTCTTTAGGAGACATCGGCAATAAAGATGCTGCCTGAGTCGCACCATCCAGCCAAAATATCCCTATCGGAACACTGCATGGTGAAAATAAAATATGAATTACACAACGCGATAAACATATACTGCCATCGACAACACTTTTTAAACAAATTCGTGAACGTCGAGGAGATAGAAATAAAACCTTGCTAAATCCAAGCCAGTTTGAGTCCCCTCTAAACGAAAACGCCTTCTCGCTGTCTCTCCATTGTCCACAGAGAATCTGCAAAGTATTTGCACATCAAAGTTGTAGTCGAATAGTGTAGATAAATTTATTAACAAAATACGAGATAGATTTACCTCGTAGTCAGCTCCTTGCACGTAAATATAATTCGAATCAACAGAAGAAAATGCAAGTCCAGTTATCTGCAGACAAGAGGTAATGTTGAAGAAGGCATAAACAGAATCCAAGAAGATGAATATATGACCTAAATAAGGTAGAAGCACAAAATGAAACATTGAATGGCAGATAAAAGTGCTACACATCCAATCACATCATAGAAATCTTTCTGCTCTGACTCATTTAAGACGAGACGTTTCACCATGCCACTCAATACAAACACAATCCCTTGTTATGAAATATTTTGACTCAAAAGTAAATGTACTTAATAAAAGCCATAGGAATAATTGCGACACATGCAGCCAACTGACCTCGTATTTTGAACAGTTGATCCATCTAGACGTTGCGGACCATCTGCAATTATTCAGTCCCATACGAGTTTGAGAAAACTAGTACCAACTTAATACACAAATTCACTTGAAAGCTCGCACTAATTCTTTTATTTTTAGGATGCATCATGTCATGTAATTCAATGACAATATTATCAACACTTAATGCATCATGCATCATGTCTCGTGATGCAACCGCAACGACAATATTATCGACACTTTTATTTCGATGTCCTAGTCCAGTAAGTGAGGGGGAGAGAGAGAGACAGTGACAGACACACACACACACACACACACACACACACAAACACACACAGATTTTCTTTTAGAAACACAGAACTCGGCTCTCAGAATGAGAAAGCCATCTAACCTGCGTGGATCATAGACAGTCACAGTTCGATCCTCACCACCAGCAGCAATATAACCAGATGAAGATATACCGACTGCATATAACACGTTTCCAACACATCCCGTGATCCTATGCACACAACCCCCATTTTCTTTCACTCGTAAATCCCATATACTTATCTGCAGCAAGTCAAACAAGATTAAAACAATACATATATCTCATCTTATGATAACATGAATGATTTTGTTCAAAAGCCAGCCAGCAAATGCATTCAACATGCGAAAGCATAAATAAGTACCTGGGAACCTTCTGTGGTGGCTACCATCGAACTTCTGCCCTCACTAAAACTGTCCATGAAAATAAGAGATGTAGGGTACCACAATCTGCCACATCACACTATTCTATTAGCGACCATTAAAACATACATTTGAATTTCAAAACTAATTTTTTTACAGCAATTAACTCCACCACAAGTTCAATCAGCCGCCAAAGAAAAGAAAAGGAAAAAAAGAAGAAGGAAAAATTAGAGGGAGCAATTGTAACATCTATTATTTTTGTTTCTTTCATTATTACCTATTCAGATTTAGAAGGACAACTTTTTTTAGAAGAGACTATAAATTCTGGAAACGTTGGGGGCAAGAGATAAAAGAATACAAAAGTGGAAAGAGATACTCACGTACGTAAAGTACGAAGATGAATATCTCGATCATAAATATCAATGCTCTTGCAGAAACTGCGAGCGGTAGCTGCCTGAATCAGTAATAGATAGAGCTAGTTAACTCAATAGTTCAAAGAATTCTATCCAACAATACTGAAGAAATTGTTTACCATCGACAACTGACTTGGATTGAAGCAAAGCCCTGCCCAGCTGCCTTCTCCAACACCACAATCCCGGGGAGATACTGAATACGTAGACATGTCTGCATCTGGAACAAGATGTCTGCATTAGTAAGACCCAGCAAAAATATGCCTCGATGCAATATTATTCCCCTAAATTAACAGTGGAGTAATGTTGATTTCATTTAAGTGGACTCTTAGAATATCCAAGTTATTACATGAAGTAGCTAATTAGCCACCCATAGCTTATTAGCCATCTGTTGTGACAAGCTCAAGGGCATAAAAAAATTGTAACATTGTAGATGCATAATAGTAAATGACGCACTTGGAAACTATTGTTGATCATCAGCTCGACCATAATTTCATTCTGGCCAGCTTTCTCTATTACAAATCAACAGCAGCACATGATTACTAAAGAATGAAAACAGTGCACTAGACAGGGTTCAACATAAAAAAATTGATAACATCAGACCAAAATATGCACATCCAGAACCAGTAATGATAATATTTTAGCTAATTTTACCAGCTGTGTTATACTTGTTTGTGATTCTGTGATACGCTTTCTTGTGGAATGTACAAAAAGGTTATCAACTTTAATGAGGAATGCTAGAAGAGTCTATAACACAAAAACTTGTGTCAAACTGTGTATTAATGACCAATTGATATATGCCAAATTATACTCATATTTGATGGCATGTATATGCATTTTGTTGATGTTTCGTTATATTTGGATCCATATATCTTGACTCATCAGATAGGAAACCGACTCATCACTCAAGAGTTGCCCTTTGAGTAATAGTTCTAGCATCGTCCTCGTCACATGAGAGTTGCCCTTCTAGTGATAGTTCTATCATCGTCTAATGAAACACACAAAGGGAAGCTGATTCATAACAAGTCCAGCACCGAAAATAACATTTCATTCATGAAAGTCACACCAGACACAATGTGCACATCCAGACCAACAATGGGAGACAAAAAAGTGAGTTTGGGACGAAAATGTCTTATGGAATCTGACCTGTATTGCTAGCATCCAGTCGGGAAACAATAAGGTTGCCATAAGAGTCTACACTTCCCAATATTGAGCAGCAATCCATGCCTGAAAGAATGGCAACATTATATAAAGTAATGCCTCCAAAACATTACAATGAGAGTATTGCACCTTTTATAAATTTAAGATAATAAACAAAGAAATTGGCGTCAAAATATTTGCAACTCAACACTCAAGTTATCAACAATAACAAAAACTGAATAAGACGAAGAGTGAAAACAAGAACCACACCACAAACTACACCAGTATATATAGACAAGAAAATTTCTCACTTTCCGTTTCAGCGAGTGCAATACTTTGAATTTCCAATCTATGAGGGCAACGATCCACCAACGATGATTCCAATACCTAATATCTCTTCTAATCAGTTGAATCAAAGTTTCCAATTAAAAAACAGTTGTAATGGATCCCTCACTTGAGCCTTGTAGCAAGTACCTGAGTTCTTTCGGGTATTAAGAGATTCTGTTTTCCTTGACCAACAACTGAATCCTCCATTGCAATCTAAACCACAAATCATAGATATGAAAATGCAACAACAATGTAATATTTGAAATACTTAAATTGATAAATTAAATCCCAACAAGCACCAACTCTATAAAATTGAAAAATAAAAATCAGGACTTGATTGATTGCACTCAAACCTCCCAAAAAGCAAGAACTGAAATAGAATCAAAATTTACTAATTAGAAGCACACTCCAAATTCTCCCTAGTGAACCAAAAAAAAAAAAAAAAAGTTGAAATTTTTCGTAAGTGTGACGAACTTACTCGGAGTTTGTAAATACGGGAGCCAGAAGCAATGTAAACCGAGCAAGACGAGGCGTCGCCATTGGCCTGCAACAAGAAAAACTATGAGAGAGAAAGTAATGAGAGAATCGCTGATGCAAGGGTGAGGAGAGAGAAAGAGAGATACGTGGAGGGCAAGACGGGTGGACTGGAGGCCGGCTGGAGAAGGGTGAGGGAGAAGGGATTCAGGAATCACTGCTTTGTTTAGCCTCTTTGCTTCCACCATGTTAGTACAGAGCGCGGGAGGAGGAGAAGGGGGGAAGAGGAGAGGAGGCGGAGGGTGTATTTCTCTATTTAACCCTTCAAAAAATGAATGTGACGAGTAATGTTCGATCAAAAATATTTTCAACCGATTTTCTAAGTATTTATTGCCTTAAACTAAATTTAATTACCACGTCCTTTTTTCTATGATGAAGATCGATCTCGTCTATCGACTCTATCCTTAACATACCCACATAATTATTTATTTTCTTATCTCTTTTGGGAACGGATTAAAAGAAATGTAACTTACTAGTTTATACATAACTAGCGTATAACCTGTCGAAAATCGACGGAAAATTATAAAAATTAATAAAATTATTAAATAGTACTAATATGTGATAGATTAAAATAAATATTATTTGTTAATTATTTTAGCGTTAAATAATTCGATTATGCAGTTTACTAAACTCGCTTATAATTTATATTCCTTGAACACATCTCAAATTCAATTAAAAAGTAATTTTACCACATGTTTACGTCTCAAACCCATATAGTTATGTTTGTTAAAAATTGTAATTAATATATTCTCATTACTTTAGATAATTGTTAAAGCTCTATTCTTCTACAAAACTGATGTGGACAAAAATATATTTCTCTCTCAAAGGAAAAGACTTTTAAGCTGAACTTTTTAGTTTTTTATTAAGAAAAAGAGGCAAGAGAAGGAGCGGGTAGTGAGAGAGAGAGAAGAGGTATATAGATAGCGAATAATACTATAAATGTTAAGATTGTCTATAAGATGAAATTGACCCTAAATACCCCACATTATGAATTCAACACAAGATTAAGATTAAAAAATAAGTTAAACCACCGCTTCACAATCATCTCGTCTACCCCGAAGGTTCCGACCTGGAACCGACCTATTGACTACAATACTGATTTTAATTTATATAAATAATCATCTTCCAAATATATTCACAAAAAAAATTAATGATGACATTTGTTTTCTTTTTACCTGAAATTAATATTTAATTATATACATAACTATATTCCAAAAATATTCACACAATATTTAATAAATAAAAATTTAATTATAAATTATAGTATAAATAATCATCTTTCAAATATATTCATAGAAAAATAAATGATGACATTCGTTTTCTTTTTTACCAGCTTCGAGAATAACTTTTTTAACTGAGAATAGAACTACAAGAATTATTTCACCATGTACTTGGTAGTTTTTTCTTTTTACAAAAATTTATGTGGAATGATTGTGATTCATAAAATTATTTAGTCAATGATATAAGATAAAGTTGATCATGAATATTCTTAATTTTATGAGTTCAAAATTATATATATTAAAAAACAAAGTTGTCCTGCAAGTACTGAATTGGCCCATCTACGCGCACGATTCTTGATTCTTGGTCGGAATTGACTCGTTGATAAATCGTTAGTAATTTTTCTGCCAATTTTCCTACATATTCTACGTTTTTCAACGGAGACGATTAATAAAACAATTTGAGATAATGTGTTTAGGATTATTCAAACTTGTTTGAAATTTATATACTCGTACTTGTTTAAAATCCGATTAAAAAAATTAGTCATTTGTATTCCTTTCTGAAAAAAATCCGTATATTAGTCTACCGTCACAATTCTGCATCGGATCTGGCCCGTTGACCATGACTCTGATTTATAAGTGCGTAATTTATAAAATTTATTTAGAATTTATATAGATCCAAAAATTTAATAAAAATAATGATTGTACTATTCGTTAATCGTTCTTAATTGTATAATAATATTCGTTAATTAAAATTATAAATTATGCAAAGTTGGAAACCCAACTACAAATAACGTAAAAATTATTTCATGGATGAAAATGATAGATTTTAGAAAATACATGGGAAAAAAAGCAAAAAATTGAAAAATTTCTCGAGTGTCGGTTGGGAATTGACTCTTCTACCGCCACAGTTCCAGGTCAGAATTGATCCGTTGACCACGATTTTGTTATAAATGTACAATTTACGACGATTCTAGATTTTAGAAAATAAATGAAAAAACAAATAAAATGAAAATTTTAAAATTAATAAGAATAAAGAATGAAAATGTGTCACGTTAATAAGAATAAAGAATGAAAATTAGTAATTTATGTTATTTGAAGAGTGTTTGTCTTAAAAGAAAATATTAATAGAGAATACTGATTAATAGTTTCTTCAAATGATTACATACGGTTTTGTATACGAACTTAGTCATCAAAATCTAATGATTGTTGCATCCACTCAGAACTAGAGAATATTGATAGATTCAATATTGTTGAGAGAATACTTTATAGTAATATAAATAGACAGTAGAGAAGAATTGTGTATAAGTAATGGAGAAAGACGATGTACAAAACTAAATTTCACTATGCCCCATTGGGATTTACAAATATTGGCCATAATATACTATCATATGTTCGGTTTGCAAGATCCCATTAATATGCAGGCCTATGATATTATCCTGATTACCAATGTGAGGCTACCTCTGCGATAGAATTGTCTTGGGAGAACTTTACCATTTTCTCCTTCTCACACTCTCTCATGTATCACGACGACGACCATCTTGCTTTTGCATCTTCTCTACACATCATCTTCTAGTTATAATCTCTTTAAGAATTTCACAAATTCCTCTTTGTAGTGTTCTTATTCTTCCCATAAATTGCTTAAAATTGAATTTCTTAACTCGTTTCTTTTTCAATGAGGCGTTCAGCCGGAGATTACAAATTCAGCCGATTCTGCCTGAAATTAATGAAGCAACATTAGTCATGATTTGCAAATACAACCATTCATCTACTTGTAAATAATGAACATTTTTATTTTTAGGTGATCATTTTTCTTCTTCTTCATTTTTCTCGTCCGAAATTTATAATTTAATTTAATTTATATTTTCATTTATAGTAGTTTATACCAAATTGCTTTTCAAGTTAAAATAAGAAATTCGGATGTGATTATGTGATTTTAAAAATTAACATAAATGAACAATTACTTAGTACAAATATAATCTTGCAAATTAAATGAATGTAAGATTGTATAAAAATTAATAGTAAACCAAACAACTTTTTCTAATCATGATTCAATCTTAATCTATCCCATACAATATCTAACTCTTATCTGGTCTAGCAAACCGAAAAGGGCCTATGTTATTTAGACTTTTTTAGTTGAGCTTAGATGCTATTTTTATCTTATTTATCCGAATTAAAACATCATAGATTTGACCTCGCATTACATTCCGACAAGCCATGTAAAAATTTCAACATTAACAGTTTCCAAATAGAGAGTAACAAGTGAACAAAAGATGGTCTAAATTGATGAACAAATGCTACAAACAAAATTCCATCCCTTCGCAATGGATTGAAACCATCACAGAGAAAGATTATGTATGTAATGTTGAAGTCCAAAGATTTGGATATGTTGGAAATGTTGGTCAGGTAAAAGAATTCACAAATTACCGTGTGAACATAAAATGTTGTATTTATTCAATAAACACACGACTGAAGTTAAATATAAGAATTTTGAATCAAAATGTATATATGTGGGTTCAACCATAATCGAATCAATTTCATACCGGTTCCAAATTATAGGAATGTTATGGTAAAACTCAATTTGAAACGATGTGGTAGAAAGCAATGTGCGACTTTAAAGATACGACATGTTGTGGATTTTTATTGTATAATTCAATTTGAATTTATATGAGCATAGTATTTTTAGTTTCATATTTAAAAATTGTGATGATTTATTTTGTTTGATAGTGACATTTTCAAGAATTGTTACAGGAAAAAAAACTTACAAGTTGACTTAAGTCCTTATTGGTGAAGACTTTATTTATTTCAAAATGTTTTATAAATATTCCAATTAAAGTCGTTAATTTTCTTAAAAATTTTAAGTTTTTTAGAGTAAGATTTTATTTTGTATCAAAACTAGAGCAAATCAAATTATTTGAATTTAAAATTGCCTTATCACTTACATGACAAAAGAATATCTATTTTATTAACAGGACTAAGGTCTAAACCATAAATCAAACCTCAAGGATTATCACTCAACAATGTGATGATATGATGGTTCAACCATACAACAAATTTATAGCTCGAGCGTTCAATCCGAAAAACAAAGAGAGAAAAGATTGATTCCTAAGTCTTAAGGTACCGGATGAACATTCTTCTTTTTTTCATAGGTCTTTATTAGTTTATCACTCAATAATGTGATGATATGATGGTTTAACATTGTTATGATATGGTATGATGGTTTTTATTAGTTCATCACAAATAATTAAACTTTTCTGCGCAGACTTGGAAAAATCGTGATTATAGTAAGGAAGAGATCGAATATAGTGAATTCGTCAACAAAGATTTAGTCCAATACTTCATATCAAATAATAGAAGATCGATTCCCTCCGTATTTGATGGATTTATGCCTATACAGAGGCAGATTTTTTATTCGGCTTCGATCTCCAAAGATAAGATGAAATGCATGGTCACACTTTGTGGTGATGCTCAAAAAGATACGGTGTATGTGGGTAATGGCAACATAAATCTTCTTGAACAGGGATCTTATTTTGGTGCTCGACACGAGGTATAATATAAGCATATTAATGTTACTTGTACAATTTTTTTTTTGTCATATCTAATGAAGTAATCTTCATTTTCAGGAAGAGAAAGCTGTAACGGTCAAGTACCTTTCGACAGGTTGTCCCTCCATAGCCAGATTGTTGTTTCGTGAGGAGGATGATAGTATCCTCAACTACTTAACTAGAGACGGCCAGAAAGTTGAACCAGAATGGTACAAACATTTAATCATATGGGCTTTTATCATTTCCATAGATGATTTGGATCTAATGTCTTGTCATTGCAATGGTTTTGGTAAATGGGAACAATGGAATAGGCTGTGGATGTAGAATAGACTTGCTCAATGAACATAGAGTAAGGAATTTTATAAACGTTGATCTTTATTCCACAATTGTGTTATTAAAACTGGCTCAACATAATTGAACTTTTTTGTAGGCTCACGACCAACGTGAATACTATGTAAGAATCATTACGTAAAACAACTTTGTCAAATGCGAACTTGTGTCAAATATTATGACAAGTAAAGATAGGTCAATTCCATCCGTTCGTGATGGATTGAAACCATCATAGAGAAAGATTATGTATACAGTGTTGAAGTCCAAAGATTTGGATACGAAGGAAATGAATAAATTGTGCGATTAGATAAAAGAATTCACAAATTACCGTGTGAACACAAAATGTTGTATTTATTCAATAAACACACGATTGAAGTCAAATATAAGATTTTCGAATCAAAATGTATATATGAAGGTTCAACCATAATTGAATCAATTCAATACCGATTCCAAATTAGAGGAATGTTATGGCAAAACTCCATTTGAAACGATGTGTTAGAAAGCAATGTGTGACCTGAAAGATACGCCCCGTTGTAGATTTTTATTATATAATTCAATTTGAATTTATATGAGTATAGTATTTTTAGTTTCGTATGTAAAAATTGTGATGATTAATTTTATTTGAGAGGAACATTTTCATGAATTGTTACAAGAAAAAAAAACTTAGAAGTTGACTTAAGTCCTTATATTTGAAAATTTTTTTTATTTCAAATTGTTTTATGAATATTTCAATTAAAGTCGTTAATTTTTTAAAAAAATTTAAGTTTTTTAAAGTAAGATTCTCTTTGGTATAAACAATAAAACAAATCAAATTATTTGAATTTAAAATTGCCTTATTACTTACATGACTAAAAAAAATCTATTTTATTAACATGACTAAGGTCTAAACCAGTGATCAAACCTCAAGGATTATCACTCAACAATGTGATGATATGATGGTTCAACATTGTTATGATATGATATGATATGATAGTTTCTATTAGTTTATCACAAATGATTAAACTTTTCTGCGCAGACTTGGGAAAATCGTGATTTTAGTAAGGAAGAGATCGAGTATAGTGAATTTGTCAACAAGGATTTAGTCCAATACCTCATATCAAACAATAGAAGATAGATTCCCTCCGTAGTTGATGGATTTAAGCCTGTACAAAGACATATTTTTTATTCGGCTTCGATCTCCAAAGATAAGATGAAATGCACGGTCACACTTTGTGGTGATACTCAAAGAGATACGATGTATCATCATGGTGAGAGGACTCTTGCAGACTCCGCAACTGTGATGGCTCGAGCGTATGTGGGTAACAAAAGCATAAATCTTCTTGAACGTTGATCTTATTTTTGGTGCTCGACACGAGTTACAGTATAAGTAGATTAATATTACTTGTACCATTTTTTTTGTCGTGTCTAAGGAATTAGTCTTCATTTTCAGGAAGAGAAAGGTGCAATGGTCAAGTAGCTTTTGAGGGGTTGTCCTTTCATAGCCAGATTGTTGTTTCGTGAGGAGGATAATAACATCCTCAACTACTTAACTAGAGATGGCCAGAAAGTTGAACCAGAATGGTCCAAACATTTAATCATATGGGCTTTTATCATTTCCATAGATGATTTGGATTTAATGTCTTGTCATTGCAATGGTTTTGGTAAATGGGAGCAATGGAATAGGTTCTGGATGTAGAATAGACTTACTCAATGAACATAGAGTAAGGAATTTTATAAACGTTGATCTTTATTCCACAATTGTTTTATTAAAACTGGCTCAACATAATTGAACTTTTTTGTAGGCTCACGACCAACGTGAATACTATGTAAGAATCATTACGTAAAACAACTTTGTCAAATGCGAACTTGTGTCAAATATTATGACAAGTAAAGATAGGTCAATTCCATCCGTTCGTGATGGATTGAAACCATCATAGAGAAAGATTATGTATACAGTGTTGAAGTCCAAAGATTTGGATACGAAGGAAATGAATAAATTGTGCGATTAGATAAAAGAATTCACAAATTACCGTGTGAACACAAAATGTTGTATTTATTCAATAAACACACGATTGAAGTCAAATATAAGATTTTCGAATCAAAATGTATATATGAAGGTTCAACCATAATTGAATCAATTCAATACCAGTTCCAAATTAGAGGAATGTTATGGCAAAACTCCATTTGAAACGATGTGGCAGAAAGCAATGTGTGACTTGAAAGATACGCCCCGTTGTAGATTTTTATTATATAATTCAATTTGAATTTATATGAGTATAGTATTTTTAGTTTCGTATGTAAAAATTGTGATGATTATTTTATTTGAGAGGAACATTTTCATGAATTGTTACAAGAAAAAAAAACTTAGAAGTTGACTTAAGTCCTTATATTTGAAAACTTTATTTATTTCAAATTGTTTTATGAATATTTCAATTAAAGTCGTTAATTTTTTTAAAAAATTTAAGTTTTTTAAAGTAAGATTTCTTTGGTATAAACAATAAAGCAAATCAAATTATTTGAATTTAAAATTGGCTCATTACTTACATGACTAAAAAGAATCTATTTTATTAACATGACTAAGGTCTAAACCAGTGATCAAACCTCAAGGATTATCATTCAACAATGTGATGATATGATGGTTCAACCATACAACAAATCTATAGATCGATCGTTCAATCCGAAAAATAAAGAGAAAAAAGATCGGTTCCTAATTCTTTAAGGTACCGGACGAGCATTCTTTTTTTTCATATGTTTTTATTAGTTGATCACTTAACAATATGATGATATAATGGTTCAACATTGTTATGATATGATATGATAATTTATATTAGTTTATCACAAATGATTAAATTTTTCTGCGCAGACTTGGAAAAATCGTGATTTTAGTAAGGGAGAGATCGAGTATAGTGAATTTGTCAACAAGGATTTAGTCCAATACCTCATGTCAAACAATAGAAGACCGATTCCCTCCATAGTTGATAGATTTAAGCCTGTACAAAGACATATTTTTTATTCGGCTTCGATCTCCAAAGATAAGATGAAATGCACAGTCACACTTTGTGGTGATACTCAAAGAGATACGATGTATCATCATGGTGAGAGGACTCTTGCAGACTCCGCAACTGTGATGGCTCGAGCGTATGTGGGTAACAAAAGCATAAATCTTCTTGAACGTTGATCTTATTTTTGGTGCTCGACACGAGGTACAGTATAAGTAGATTAATGTTACTTGTACCATTTTTTTTGTCGTGTCTAACGAATTAGTCTTCATTTTCAGGAAGAGAAAGGTGCAATGATCAAGTAGCTTTTTAGGGGTTGTCCTTTCATAGCCAGATTGTTGTTTCGTGAGGAGGATAATAACATCCTCAACTACTTAACTAGAGATGGCCAGAAAGTTGAACCAGAATGGTCCAAACATTTAATCATATGGGCTTTTATCATTTTCATAGATGATTAGGATCTAATGTCTTGTCATTACAATGGTTTTGGTAAATGGGAGCAATGGAATAGGCTGTGGATGTAGAATAGACTTGCTCAATGAACATAGAGTAAGGAATTTTATAAACGTTGATCTTTATTCCACAATTGTGTTATTAAAACTGGCTCAACATAATTGAACTTTTTTGTAGGCTCACGACCAACGTGAATACTATGTAAGAATCATTACGTAAAACAACTTTGTCAAATGCGAACTTGTGTCAAATATTATGACAAGTAAAGATAGGTCAATTTCATCCGTTCGTGATGGATTGAAACCATCATAGAGAAAGATTATGTATACAGTGTTGAAGTCCAAAGATTTGGATACGAAGGAAATGAATAAATTGTGCGATTAGATAAAAGAATTCACAAATTACCGTGTGAACACAAAATGTTGTATTTGTTCAATAAACACACGATTGAAGTCAAATATAAGATTTTCGAATCAAAATGTATATATGAAGGTTCAACCATAATTGAATCAATTCAATACCGATTCCAAATTAGAGGAATGTTATGGCAAAACTCCATTTGAAACGATGTGGTAGAAAGCAATGTGTGACTTGAAAGATACGTCCCGTTGTAGATTTTTATTATATAATTCAATTTAAATTTATATGAGTATAGTATTTTTAAGTTCGTATGTAAAAATTGTGATGATTAATTTTATTTGAGAGGAACATTTTCATGAATTGTTACAAGAAAAAAAAAACTTAGAAGTTGACTTAAGTCCTTATATTTGAAAACTTTATTTATTTCAAATTGTTTTATGAATATTTCAATTAAAGTCGTTAATTTTTTTAAAAAATTTAAGTTTTTTAAAGTAAGATTCTCTTTGGTATAAACAATAAAGCAAATCAAATTATTTGAATTTAAAATTGCCTTATTACTTACATGACTAAAAAAAATCTATTTTATTAACATGACTAAGGTCTAAACCAGTGATCAAACCTCAAGGATTATCACTCAACAATGTGATGATATGATGGTTCAACCATACAACAAATCTATAGATCGATCGTTCAATCCGAAAAATAAAGAGAAAAAAGATCAGTTCCTAATTCTTTAAGGTAACGGACGAGCATTCTTTTTTTTTCATAGGTCTTTATTAGTTGATCACTCAACAATATGATTATATAATGGTTCAACATTGTTATGATATGATATGTTAGTTTCTATTAGTTTATCACAAATGATTAAATTTTTCTGCGCAGACTTGTGAAAATCGTGATTTTAGTAAGGAAGAGATCGAGTATAGTGAATTTGTCAACAAGGATTTAGTCCAATACCTCATGTCAAACAATAGAAGATCGATTCCCTCCGTAGTTGATAGATTTAAGCCTGTACAAAGACATATTTTTTATTCGGCTTCGATCTCCAAAGATAAGATGAAATGCACGGTCACACTTTGTGGTGATACTCAAAGAGATACGATGTATCATCATGGTGAGAGGACTCTTGCAGACTCCGCAACTGTGATGGCTCGAGCGTATGTGGGAAACAAAAGCATAAATCTTCTTGAACGTTGATCTTATTTTTGTTGCTCGACACGAGGTACAGTATAAGTAGATTAATGTTACTTGTACCATTTTTTTTGTCGTGTCTAATGAATTAGTCTTCATTTTTAGGAAGAGAAAGGTGCAATGGTCAAGTAGCTTTTTATGGGTTGTCCTTTCATAGCCAGATTGTTGTTTCGTGAGGAGGATAATAACATCCTCAACTACTTAACTAGAGATGGCCAGAAAGTTGAACCAGAATGGTCCAAACATTTAATCATATGGGCTTTTATCATTTTCATAGATGATTGGGATCTAATGCCTTGTTCTACTGTAGGTTTGTACCAGTCATTGCAATGATTTTGGTAAATGGGAGCAAAGGAATAAGTTGTAGATGCATAATAAACTTGCTCAATGAACATAGAGTAAAGAGTTGTATAAACATTGATCTTTATTCCACAATTGTGTTATTAAAACTAGCTCAACATAATTGAACTTTTTTTGTTGGCTCATGACCAGCGTGACTACTATGTGAGAATCATTATGCACAACAACTTTGTTAAATGGAAACTTATACCATATATTATGACAAGTAAAGATAGATCAATTCCATCCGTTCGTGATGGATTGAAACCATCACAGAGAAAGATTATGTATACAGTGTTGAAGTCCAAAGATTTGGATACGTTGGAAATAAATAAATTGTGCGCTCAGGTAAAAAAAATCACAAATTACCGTGTGAACACAAAATGTTGTAATTATTCAATAAACACACAACTGAAGTCAAATATAAGAATTTCGAATCAATATATAAATGTAAATATATGGGTTTACCATAATTGAATCAATTTCATACCGGTCATTGCAATGGTTTTGATAAATTTGTCACATCCCCAAACCCCTAAAGACGGCTAAATCGGGGCGTAGCTCGGAGTGGGAGACAAGAAGCGGGATAGAAAGAGGATTAATGGTGAAAACAAGGAGAATATACTATTTTTCATGAATAAGACAATAGAGTTTTTGGATTATTATGAGAAAAACAATCACAAATGATTGTTCGAATAGAACAAACTAAGTTGAAGGGATTCATATGTTTGAATAACTTATAAATAACAAGGCAATAGGATATTAAAGTGTTTGCAGCGGAAAAAACGTAGATTGACTTCATATGTGAAGATATGATGTCGAGGCTTATCATAAGCTTGCTCGACAGAAGCTCTTGCTCAAACACCCGTTGTTACAATGTCACTGCTCAACCTGCACATTTTAGAAATAATATGCAGGGCTAAGTACAACGTACTCAGTGAACACATGCCAAAAATATATACACATATATATAAGATTATCATGCATTTGCAACAGTACACACAGATGGGTTTTCTTAAATAAATCTATTGTTACTAAAATATTTTCATATCGAAGATCTCATATCATCATCACATCATCATTGGCCATATCTATCCAATGTCGAGGAAGAAGGCCTTCTTCCGCGAACGTTGCTCACCGAGGTCGGCCCACCTTTGGAGCTCACAACTTCGGTTACCGTGTACACTAATTCTGGAAAAGCACCCATTTTTGCTAAGTCAGAATCCGATCGTTTCATAAGTTGGCGAACCAACACAGATAGGCTCAAGAAATATCCATAAAAATATTTATGCATGATAATCATTTCAAAACATACTTTCAAAGCATTTAAAAAATAGAGCAAAGCTCAATTATTTGCATAATAGAAGCATCACTTTATTTTTATATAGAAAGCCCACATAATATTTTATAGAATAGAAAACCCACTTGGTAAACTTACAGAACAAACCGTATTGCTTCTCCTTCGCATCTTAAAATTCTCACTTTTTGTGCTTTACCTTCCGATGTGAATTATCAATATCAATATAAGATCGAGTCAAAAGTAAAAACGTAAAATGGACTCGATAATAGTTTTAAACTCTAGGCTTTGCATTCGTCTAAGTCTCACGTTAAAAGGTTCAAGGATTCCCTCTAAACTCTATTTCGTTAACACATGACGTTAAACGCTAAAACATCTTACATTAACAAGACTTGTCAGACATGTTCCAAAGATCACGAGGAAAACCAAAAGATTCGGATAAATCCGTTAAGTACAAAATCTGTACACTTTCTGTGCATTCGAGAGCGATTTAGGAATATTTCAGGACAAATTAGGGGACTTGCGATATGTCGTTAGAAAGCTACGGAAGTCTAATTTACTCTCTAACTTACGGATCATAAAAATATTGAACGAGAAGAAAGTTATGCCCGTTTTGGTGCAGGGTGGTATCACACTCAAATTTCAGATTTCTTCCCACTCGTCAGCCCATTAATCCGAAGCCCAATTTAATTTAGTAAAGCCCAAACCAGCTTAATTTATTAATTAACAACTAAGCTGATTTGGCCCATTAATGAAATTTCAATAATTAATTAATATTTTAAAAAGGCCCATAAATTGAACAATTAAATTCAATTAACTACATTCCATTTTCTTTGTTTATCTACGGGAAGCAACAGTGACTCTCTCTCTCTCTATCTCTCTCTCTCTCTCTCACAGACTATACAGCAACACTACTCTCCTAACCTTTTCTTGTCCTTCTTCCTCTCCGGCGGGATCCACTGATCACTGCCGCCACCTCCTCGTCGTCGAATAGTGCTATTTCTTTCACCCTCATTTCTCATTTCACTGGAATCCCCAAATTCCGAACCCTAGATTCCCAATTCTTAGTTGTAATTTCTTCTCTTCTCTCCTCTCCTCTCCTCTCAAAATCCGGCAAAAAGCCACCAGCCGTTCGCGCCTACTCCATCTTGGAAAGAAGCAGTAGTGGCAGGGGTTGTCGCCGTCTTCGTGTGGCCATTAATACCATAGCGCTGCTGTCATTGGTCTCCTTTGTTGCCTCTGTCTCCACCTACGTCGTCAACGGCTCGAAGAGCCTGCGCCGTAGTTCGTCTCTACTCTGTAAGTCCTGCTTCGCTCCTTCTCCAGCCCGCCCTCACTTACTCACAACGTCGTGGTTGTTTGCCGCCACGACTCGCAGTCTTAACGATGTCGCCGTCGACTCAACCAGCAGCCCTCACACGCCATCGTCTGCAACCAGCGTAAGAAATTCCCTCTCTTCTTTTCCTTAATTTATTTTATTGGATTTTTAGTTACCAAATTTCTAATCTTTTCTTTGTTTTTCTCATTTTCCCCTGTTTTTCTTCTAATTTTTCAACCAACATACCATTGTTGATTGTTCCCTCGCCGTCTACGGTTGCTAATGCCCTCGTTGCAGCGCTGTTCCTTCTTAAAGGGATACGGCGGCAGAAAAGAGTCTCGGTGAACAGCAGCAAGGCTGTCACCGCTGCCGTCATCTCGACTTGTCCTCTCCAACAGTTGGTAGCCCGTCATCGCTGGTGACTCTTATTGTACTTCTAGTTGGAGGTTTTAATCTTGTTTTGACTTCTAATTGCACAGACATGGTTTTGAACTCATAAATGGAGTCAAACTAGACCTAAGAGTTCTTACCTCAGTTTGGTGAGGGGAGTTCATATCTATGATTGTGATAACCAGCTACCTTTCTGAAAATATGATGCCGATGCAAAAAGGCTTGGCAAAGCTCCATCTTTACTTGAATATTTTGGTTTTGATTGTTTGCCTTGATTAAAGAAAGTGATCACATTATGATCTTTAGAGGTGAATGAGAAGAAGATTAATTTGGGATTGAAAAACTTACTGAAGCTCTGTAGTGGTGGAGTTGTAACTTGGATTTAGGGGAGTTCTATCATGGTTGAAGGTTTCTTTTGATTTGTTTGAGGATGAAGAATCAATGAAGGTTGCGTTGTAATATCGTAGCTTAGTTTTCTCAAGAGTTAGTATTTGGATTCTAACAAAGTGTATTTTTATAGGTGAAAGTCAAATCTGGAAGAGGATTTGATTTGAGACCAGAACTACGTGCTCATGTTTTTACCTTACATTCATCCGACAAGATTTACAATGGGAGATTCTACCGCGTGGCTCCTTTTTACTTCAGAAAAAGTCAATAATGAAAAAAATATTGGGTCACTCTGATATTGAATTTGTAAAATAAAAGGATTTGGGTTGGACCTTAAATCATTTAGGACAACAAAATTTCGGCCCAACACCTTAATAATTAATTTGGTCCAATTTAAGTAATTTAATTCACTAACTTCTTAAGCGGGCTCAAGAAGAGAAAAAAAAAATAATGATAATAATTTAATAATCAATTTTAATTTCTTATGAATGCAAACTCCCACTTATTTACACGGTTAATAGTTATTCTCGTTATTAAAAGATCAAGGTGTTAGAAAATGGGAGCAAAGCAATAGATTATGGATGCAGAATAGACTTGTTCTATGTTCCGGTTAATAGTTATTCTCGTTATTAAAAGATCAAGGTGTTACAAAATGGGAGCAAAGCAATAGATTCTGGATGCAGAATAAACTTGCTCAATGAACATAGAGTAAGAAATTGTATAAACGTTGATCTTTATTCCACAATTACTTTATTAAAACTGGCTTAACATAATTGAATTTTTTTGTAGGCTCACGACCAGCGTGACTACTCCGTGAGAATCGTTATATACAACAACTTTGCATCGATCTTCGAGATAGGAGCATAACAATAATCTTAAAAACAAATTCATTAACAAAGTATAACAGAATTTGCATTCCTTAATATTGGGTGTGTTTACCAAAATTTAGAGGGGTGCATTCAATTCTGATTTCCATTGGACTTTGTAAGTCATTGGAGTTGGGAAGTTTATAGATTTCCATTGGAGTTTCGTATGATTTTGCGGATTTGTGTTGGAGTTCGCATCGACTTCTGTTGGAGTTGAAAATATCATCATCCCAGCGCGTGCTCGCAGTGTCGAGCGTCCGCTGGAATCCAATGAGCGCTGGGAGCACACATGGCTCGATCAATACGTCCAAGCTGTTATTTATCACGTCTGCACATTCCAGCGTTATCCCAACTCCCTCTGATGCCAACTTCTTCTGCAAACGCCTCCGATCCCAATCACCACGCCCGATCATATAACAAAACTGTAGCTCAATCATGACCAAAATCCCCCCATTAACAGATTTTACAGTTCACACAAAAAATCTAAACAGAAGATGAACAAATTTTACCAATCCCACAATTTAAGATGCTAAAGTTACATAACCCATATATGGATCAGCTCAATCAAAGCTTTCTGAAGCTATAAACTCAAGATCATTTTTTTTCACTACTTGAGGAATAATAACAGTATAAATTCTCATATTTCCCGAACAAAAACCTCTCAATTTTCTGGGCAAAAACAGTAACGATGTACCATTCAACAATTTTTTCTAGAACATTAACTTCAATAAATAATACTAGGAAAAAGGAAAAACAAAATATTGCGGTGAGCAATTCAATCCCATCTCATTGACATTGAGATAAAAATAACAAAACAATTCAAAACTCTGAGCCCAATCATATTGAACTAGAAAGAGAAGCTAAAGATAGCAACGAATTACAAACAAATATTGATTCTTGAATCAGAACCCCAACCTAGTTCACATTTCGACGACGGACGAAAACCCCAGAAATCGAATTGAATTTTGACGGAAATTACAGCAAGAGAGAGAAATCTGACCTGATAAATTTTATGAGCAACCCAACGACAGGTGACTCACAGCGCCGGCTGGGAGCCTCGAGCGACCGCTCGTCCTCACCCGGCGCCGGGGATGCATTAGATTTGAAATCTCATCGATATCGATCGGATTTCATCGTGCTTATTTTCTTCATTAAAGTCCAACGAAACTCCAACGAAAGTCGATAAGTTAAAAGTCGATGGAATGTTAAATACACCAAAAATTAAGAAATCCAACCGAAGTCGTAATTAAATACACCCGAATTTCAGAAATCCAACAAAAGTCTGGATTAAATACAACACCTTAGAAAAAATAGTCCTTTTTTTTTATTTTTACAAATAGACATGCTGGATTCTATATAATATTAATATGGATAAATAGATACACGGGGTTTTTCATTCATACAAGTATTTTTGTTGGAACATTCGTACAGAACTAATGAAATACTAAGATCATGTCAACTTGTGAAGTTTTGCTAAGTTCAACATTTGGTAGCGCAATTCAAATCAAAATTTAACTTGTTATCGAGTCCAAAATCCTTATTACTCTCTTGGTCTCAATAATATCTAATTCAATTTATCAACATTTTCTCTCTTTCCTCAAAATTAAAGCACAAGTTTTTTGCTTCCTTTCAAGTTATTAATAATATTTAGCTGGTTTGCGTAGTAGTTCAATTATTCATGGACTGGACGAGATACTTGATATTGAAAGCAAAAAGAATCAATTCACTCACTTCATAACGAAGCCTTTGACAAAGTTTCTGATGTCTATTTTATTTTTAGACTCAAATATTATGGGAAATTTTTAATATGGTAAAATGGATAAAATTAATATAAGATTCTTCAGAATTATTTACAAAACAACAATCCTTCAAAACTGCGACTAATTACAGCGGCGGACAAAGAAAGGCAAAAATTCAACAACAGAACTTTAAAAAATCACAAACAAGAAAATACAAGCAAAAACAGAAACTTGCTTTAAAAATACGATGTAAATTGATGGAATGTAGGGCAATTTCCCCGCTTTAGGCTGCATAAACAAATCAGCAAAGCGGAAAAGGAGCGCCTTCGAAATTAATGTGCGCCGATCACACTATTGTGCGCCACGTAAAACCTTTCCCGTGGAATACCACGCCACCCCTTCTTTCACGGAGGAAGCGCTCGGCCTACGGCGGTGCTTCCCACAAAAATATACAGTGTAGATTTTGATAAAAGTTAAAGTTTCGCCTTCAAAAATTGTTAACTTGTGAAAATATATATAATTAGTAGATAAATAAAAAATTAATTAAACTGCACACCAATCAAAAATCAGAAATGCAAAATCATAAATCACAAAAAAAATTAATTCCCTCAGAATGCGCATATGCGGATATGGTAATTCCAACTAAGCCAGTCCCACACCATCAATATGACCATGACTTTGCATTCTTCATAATAATAATAATAATAATAACAAGCAGCAGCAGCAGCAGCTAACTGAGACGACGATGATAATGATGATGATGATGATGATGGAGGAGATGATGAAGAAGAAGAGGAAGTGGAAGAGGAGAATAGCGAGGTTCATAGAGGTGGGAGGCTACTGAAGGAAATCAAAGCTACAATTTCTTTGTATATTAACTCAAACATCACTGGGCAAATAGGCATAACAACACAATCACAAACACAAAACCAATCCTTATACAAAATTAAGAAAAACTAAAATTTAGATCTACAAAAAGAAACCCTCAGATCTCATAGCTTATGAATCACAAGTGGCTGATAAAAATGGTTCAGATTCATCGGAGGCCGCTCGCGCACCGCCACGGACAAACAACCAACCTCCGCGTGCACGTGTGTGCAAATGTTTGATTTTGAGTTGGAGGTAGTGATGGCGGTGGCGGAGATGGCGGAAGCAGAGGCGGCGGATTATCCAGGCAGCGCTGCGATGGCCGCCAATGAATCCAGAACCATCTCGCCACTTCAATGTTTAAAATTTTCCATCATTGGGCATTCCTTTTGTAAAAAAAAAAAAACAAACAAACCGATGAAAAATTGCATAAAATTGGAGAAAACAAAAGCAAAAGTTAGGCAAATCGCTGCAAATAATTTGAAAAGCAGAACAAACACACAAAGTTATAAATAGGCAAATTGTAGCAAATTTAGGAGAGTTCACTGAATTCGTGATTCGTGCTCATAAACGTGCGTCACCCGCATTTAGGTTTTCATCGCTAGGGTTCAGAAAATTGGGTCTTTGTTTTATATAGAGGTAAGGCCTCATAAAAATGGGCTTATCCAAGATCAATCACGGCCCAATTTATCCTTAATGGGCCATTTCACAGCATCAAAACTCAAAGAGAAAAAATTGAAATAAATCCATTGCAGTATGCTCAGAATTTCATATCTGTAGACATAGAAAGTAAACCTCAGAACAATTCAAACCTATATACACAATGATCAGCATTTGCCTCAACCTTACTTCTTTTTACATCAACAAACTGTCTGAAAAAACTCAACCATTAATCTTCACATTTATAAGACCAAAACAAGTGGAAAAATCAATTACAAAACAGACAACACTTACAAGTCTTCAACAATTATCAGACTTATACTGATTCTTGCTTCATAATTCACGGCCCAATTTAACCTTAATGGCCCATTTGCTTCATAATTCAAAAAGGCAGTAAACATCATAATAATTAAATAATGTTGAGAAAAAAAAAAATCAAACATGTTCAAACATTCATTGATAAAAATTTCAAATCTGTATTAGACAGAGAAAGTAAACCTCAGACAATTTCAAGCCTATTTACACATTGATCAAAATTTGCCTGAAAAACTAAAACCTCAGCCATACTTCTTTTGACCTCAACAAACAACTAAAACTGTCTAAAAAAGTCAACAAACAACCACACATTTATTACACCAAAACAAGTGGAAAAATCCATTGCAAAACAGATAACAAGTCTTCAACAATTATCAGACTGATACTGATTCCTGCTAAAATGAGTTCTAGGAGTAGACCATGGTGTCTCAGTGTCATCACCACCACTCACAACTTCCTCACCACCACTCACAACTTCCTCAGAAGGTTGAGGCATAATAGATTCAATCCTCACCACAGGCTTCTTGTTAGGCAAAACTGGCAGAGGAGCTTCACCTCTCAGCATCCTCCCAACCTCCCTCATCCTCGGCCTCATCTCCGCGTTCGGATGTGCACACGCCAGCCCCACAACGAGCGTCCTCTCCATCTCTGCCCGGTTGAACCGCCCCATGAGCTTCATATCAGCCGCATCACAGATCACCCCTCTCCCCCACAGCCCCCAAACATGGTCTGAGATGAGGAACCCGTTGTGATCAACGGGTCGTCTCCCCGAGGCCACCTCGAGCACCACCATCCCGAAGCTGTACACGTCTGTTTTCATAGTCGGGATGCCCGAGAAGGCATATTCGGGCGCTAGATACCCCATTGTCCCAGCTGGGAAGGTAGCTCTCCCATCCCTTCCTCTGAAGCTATGCTGGTAAACCTCAGCTAGCCCGAAATCCCCTAGCTTCGGATTGAAGTCGGCATCGAGTAAGATATTGCAAGTCTTGACATCTCTGTGGATGATCTGACTCTCACATTCCTCATGGAGGTAGATGAGAGCTGAGGCGACGCCATGGATGATGTTCAGCCGCTTCTCCCATGTTAAAAACCTCGAGTTGGTTCGACTGTGGAGGATTTTGTCGAGGCTGCCGTTAACCATGTATTCATAGACAAGAACTAGCTCATTCCTCTCGCAACACCACCCCTGCAGCTGCACCAGATTCTTGTGCCTCAAGCAGCCCGCCATTGTAGCAAACTCGGTGTTGAACGGGACACGTGAGAACGAAGAATCAAAGTGATTTTCGTGGTGGAAACGCTTGATTGCTACGGTTCCACAATGTGGGATTTTGCCTGCATACACAACAGCAGAGCCTCCTTCACCTATAATCCTATCATGATTGAAGCCATTGGTGGCTGATTTTATCTCACTCAAAGATAACATCATCGGCACCATTTTCCCGACTTGAAACCTATACGGTGGCTGCCTCCGGGCGAGCCCCCGTCTCCTAACGAGGCAGACGCAGCCAACAACGCATGATCCTATCAAAACTGTGACTGCAGCGAAGGTGGTGAGAACCACAATCAAGATCAGAATCTCCTTCCTGGAGCGATGATCATTGAACGAACCGAGCTCGATGTTGGTATCCCAAACAGGGCAAACAGAGCATTCCCCTGTTTTGACACCATCCATCGCCATTGTTGAAGATACTAAACCAAGAAAAGTCTTGAATCGCCAACGGTGGAGAGTGTAAACCGACGAGCCTCGAGCGTTTGAGGCCGTGAATCCGACGCTCATGAACTCGTTGAATCGGTTGGAGAGATCGATCTTGGTTACAAGAACAGGAGATTTAGGCTTAACGTGCTTCGACCGGCCGATCCAAACCCTAATCATGGCGTCGGAGTGGCGGTACTCGATCCACGAAGTGATTTCGCCGCCGTCTTTGAGGCTGACCGGCGCGGCGGCGGCGGAAGCGACGGAGCTGAGATTGCCCGCGTCGATTCCGATGTGGTCGTCGTTGATATCGTTGAGATTGTGATCGAGATTAGTGTCGAATTCAACGGCGAAGTAGGAATTTTGGGAGGGGAGGCCCATGTAACCGTCGTGGAGGTTGGAAGCGGCGGTGGCGGTGGTGGAGGTGATGAGGAATGCGAAGCCGTCGCCGAAGGGGCAAGAACGGGGGTTGGTGATGGTGAAGGAGAAGGTGCAGGAGAATGAAGCGGTGGCGTTGGTCGAATGATCGAGAAAGCGAACTGGGTTTGAGTAGAATGCTCGTCCGACGCCGGATGACGCCGCCGGAGGGGGCGGAGGCTGGGATGGGGAAGTGCATTCCTTCTGTTTAGTGAGAGAAATGGAGTCGTTGGTGCTCCAGAAGGCGTCGCCGGAGAGAGTGACGTTGTGGGCGGGAGAGAAAGCGATTGAGATGGATGATGGGGTGAAGAGGAAGAAGATGAAGAAGAAGATTGAGAAGCGATTGGGAGGAGATGAATGCATTCTGGGAATTTTGGTGTGTGGGTTTTGGAGGGAAAACCATCAAGATTTTGGGGGTTTTGTTTTCTTGAAATGAATTTCGAGAGAGACGATGATTTTGGGGTTATGGTTTTCTTTGTGATGTGAGAGAGAAGAAGTAAGCGGGCGAGGCGAAATTCCCCCCTCCTTCTCAAATTTGCATTTTCCTTGCCATTTTTGAATTAGATATTTGAATTGTTTTATGCCGTTTTGACTACATTGATTTTGTTGAGCAAAAAAACATGATTTTTTGAAGAAAGTTTTGAATATCAATATATACACACTTAGCGTGTAACCCGTCCATTTTCGACGGAGATTCATTAAATAATAATAGTATTAAAATTATTGCATTTAATACATTTGGAAGTTTTAATCGTACTTTTTTAGATGAGAATCTTTCATTTCTAAATAAATTTAATAAATTATTATTTATTTTTGTTATTCAGAATTGACCTATAATATCGTGAGTGGTTATCCTCTTTTTTCATATACAACAGTATTATTTTATTTCTTTTAGATAAACGGCCCTCTTATTTGCTTGTTCAATATTTTAAATTCTTCTATTACTTCTTTCTCTACATATTGTATAAGATATTAATTGAATAATAATCTTATTAGAATTTATATATGTATATATACATTTTTTTAGAATTATATATGTATATATACATGAAAATATGTTTATGTTACTAATTAGTGTGTAACCCGTCGACAATCGACGGGAATTCATTAAGATTATTAGACGTAATTTGATTGGTTGTTATGAAAATTTATTTTGAAAGTGAAAATCTTTAGTTTCTAATTAAATTTAAGAAAATTATTTGTCAAGTCTTCCATCTTTATTTACTATTTTTTTTTATTTTTTTTTTTGTCATTTTAATTCACATACTTCATTAATATATTCATATATTTATTAAAATTATTAACCACGATTTGTTTGATAATTGTAAAAACTTATTCTGAAAATGAAATCTCTAATTTTTATTTGAATTCAAGAAAATTGTTCCGCGATTCTCCCGTCTTCATTTACTAATGTTTATCTGCTATTTCATTAAGATTATTAAAAATATTAGCTGCAATTTACTTGGTAATTTTAAAATTTTATTTTGAAAGTGAAAAACTTTAGTATCTAATTAAATGTAAGAAAATCGTTCCGTAATTCTCCCGTCTTTATTCACTATTTTTTATTCTTTTAGTTCAATTTCAATCCATATTTATTGTTTCTACTTCCTTAAGAATAAAAGAGATGTTTCGACTTTTAAGAAGCAAGGGTAATAGTTTTGTTATAAAAAAAAATTTAGCAAACATTTTATTCTCTTTTGCTCAAAAATAGAATGAACAAATATGTATTAATATAGAGGGTATAGAACGTGTAACGTAGGATCCAAAATCAAGGGAATGGCTCAAAAATACTAAATTTTATATTTTAATTTAAATCATCTTGTCCAATTTAATGCTCGTCTTCCATTTTTACAGTCAACTTTCCTTTTTCTAGGTGTGTGGGTGGCCACAGTATATTCGAATATCATTTCCTATTATATATCATATAGTAGCTATCTTAAGTAAGTAGTATGATACTCTTGCAAACTCTTTTTTTTTAACCAAATTGAATTGATAGTGCAATTCGAAATCACTCCATCGATAGAATGTAGATTTTGGTCAAGTAGCATTTTATATAGGCTCCCAATTGGCTAAGTTCCATTAAAATTCGATGTGGGATTTTGAAATTTTATGAATTAATATATATAGAACATAAAACTTTACACAAATAAAAATAACTTAATTTTAAAACTTAACTTAATTGATAGAATGTAGATTTTGGTCAAGTAACATTTTATATAGGCTCCCAATTGCCTAAGTTCCACTAAAAATCGATGTGGGATTTTGAAATTTTATGAATTAATATATATAGAACATAAAACTTAATACAAATAAAAATAACTTAATTTAAAAACTATTTAAATAGATTGAATTCATTGGAATCATCCTTGCACATATATAGAAATTATATTCTCTCCACAAGATTGTAATTTCATTAGTATACATGTACTCGAATTTTTAGGAAAAGATATCCTTGCATTGGTGAGATTATATTTATTTATGGAAATTATAAAAATATTAACTATTAAAGTATAAAACATATGAATAAAAATAATTAAATTGAGGATTTAAGATAAATATGAATATTGGTTGCGCTACGTATGACCTAGATCTCGAATTCGTAATCATTTTAATAGTATATATAGATTGCAAAAAATCCACTAAATGAACTATTTAAATAGATTGAATTCATTGGAATCATCCTTGCACATATATAGAAATTATATTCTCTCCACAAGATTCTAATTTCATTAGTACACATGTACTCGAATTTTTAGGAAAAGATATCCTTGCGTTGGGGAGATTATATTTATTTATGGAAATTTTAAAAATATTAACTATTAAAGTATAAAACATATGAATAAAAATAATTAAATTGAGGATTTAAGATAAATATGAATATTGGTTGCGCTACGTACGACCTAGATCTCGAATTCGTAATCATTTTAATAGTATATATAGATTGCAAAAAATCCACTAAATGAACTGTTTAAATAGATTGAATTCATTGGAATCATCCTTGCACATATATAGAAATTATATTCTCTCCATTAGATTCTAATTTCATTAGTATACATGTACTCGAATTTTTAGGAAAAGATATCCTTGCGTTGGGGAGATTATATTTATTTATGAAAATTTTAAAAATATTAACTATTAAAGTATAAAACATATGAATAAAAATAATTAAATTAAGGATTTAAGATAAATATGAATATTGGTTGCGCTACGTACGACCTAGATCTCAAATTCGTAATCATTTTAATAGTATATATAGATTGCAAAAAATCCACTAAATGAATATTAAGGTAAATAAGAATACAGGATGGAAAGAGTGTCACGAATGATCTCGAATTATGGAATTCAAACTAAATTGATTGTGCAAAGTAATTTCAAGATGAAAATATGCATTGAACTTTAGTATTTATATAAATTCCCCAAGAGTGGAGTCTTTTTAAAAATCGACGTGGTATACGAAAAATATGTATTAAATATATGAATAAAAATACTTATAATTAGAGTAAAGCTCAAAATATGAGAGATTACACAATACATTTAATTGATGTAGGATGTCAAATTAAATTTCACGACTCATTATTAATTTCCAAAACTTACTATTATACATAATATACTAATATATGTAGAATATATGAATAAACTCTAAGAGATTACACCCATGTAGATTTATCTTCTCACTATGAATTTTTAAAACTTGATCCTTTACTTAAATTTTTTAACTAAAATAATTTTTTTAACTGCGAGAGATTACATCCATGTAGATTTCTCCTCATTATAAATTTTCAAAACTTGATCTTTTACTTAAAGTTTTCGCCTAATTTTTTTTTATTTAGCCAACTAATTAATTGGCCAAATGAATTTAATTGTGCAAAATAATTAAGAGATGATAAAAGACACTTTAATCTCGGTTATTTATATAGATACTTTAAGGTTGAAGTTTCATTTGAAAACGATGTGGGATAAGATCATACTTCATATACAAGAGAATATCAAATTATAAATATTAGTAGTCTATTATTTTCTTATGTAAGCAAATTAACTCAAAAATTGAAAAATTATTTTCCGTATTAATTAATTAAGGAACCAAAAGGGAAACTAATTATATATGAGCGTATGAGCTGCACAACTCATATGGACCGTATATATGAGAGATATCAAAAAATATTTCCTTCCATCAATTATTATAGTAGTTTTATATATTATTATTATAGATTAAATATAAGAATTAAAAATGTTCAAAATGAAGATTTAAGATAAATAGGAATATCGAATTGTGGTTACGCTACGTAGGACCTAAAGTTAAGGAGAGGCCTTCAATCCACATCGGTTTTAATAATATATAGGTGTCAATGAATTTTATTTTTGCTTTGATTCTAGAAAAATATTATTGATATATTATAATTTAATGGTACATAGAAAAGTTAAAACAAATGAATTAATAGATCGGAAATCTTAATATTTTGTAACAAAATATAATGTTGCTATAATTATGTAACCAAAATCAGTTATTATTTACTCAAATAAATAATAGACTATTTAAATTGAGAAATACACATTTCATGTCAAATCCTTTAATAAAGCATAATGTAAGATATAAATATTAATTTTGTTCTTAGTTTGTTAAATTAAAATATATAAGACTCAATTTGAAGAAAACGATTATTGTTTAAGTTTGAATCATCTCATCCAATTTAATAAGTATAATGTAAGATGATTATGAGTCTATATCGTCCAATTTTAATAAGTATAATGTTTTCTTGTTTAAACTTGATCATCTCGTCCAATTTAATAAGTACTAATGTATGAGGATTATAAGTCTACATCTCATCCAATTCAATAAGTATAATGTGGAATGATAATGAGTCTATAATATAGTTGAATAATCACAAGTAAAATATAATATTAACAACCTAATAATTGACAATACTAAATTTTAATTTTATTTGGAATCATCTCGTCCACAATTTGATAAGCATAATGTAAGATGACAATCATCTCATCTAATTTAATAAGTATAATGTAAAAGGATTATGAGTCTACATCTCGTCCAATTTAATAAGTATAATGACATCGGAAAAAAAAATATTGACAACCAAATAATTGTCAATACTAAATTTTAGAGGAATAATGTAGGAGTCTACTACACAAGGGATGTGAGTTTAACCAGTGCGCACCAAAGATAGCAGCTGCGAGTTTCCACGACATAAAAAAAAATATTGACAACCAAATAATTGACAATACTAAATTCTAATTTAAATAGGAATCATCTCGTCCAATTTAACAAGAATAAGGTAGGATGACTATAAGTCTATGATATACTCAAATAGTCACAAAACAAAATATTGACATCATTATAATGGACAATAATAAATTTTAAATAAAAAGTAAACTATTTTTAGCCAATTAATTAAATGTCTAAATTAAATTGATTGAGGAAAAAAAATTGCAGATTGTGAAAATGCATATATATTGATTTGGGTATTTACATAAATTGTGCAATAGTGAAGTTCTGTTAAAAAGCGATGCAGGATGAAAAAATATATGTATATATACATTACTTTTGAAACTTGGCATGTTACAAATAATTTTAAAAATTAAATTTATATATTTAAATTAATTTATTAATATAACATAATCATATAGACAAATTAATAAGGCTATGATTTGAAGATCTCACGAAATCAAATTATAAGGCTATCTCCATTCCTTGGAGATCACTAGTGGTCTCCAAGGATGTCTCTAGCACTAGAGACCCCTTAGAGACCCCTACCCCTGCATCCCAACGATCTTTAAGGGGTCATCAGCACTATATTAAATTATTTCCAATTTTCATTAAATTAATTCATAAAATTCCATTAATAAAAATAACATAAAAACATTTCATTAATTCAAATAAAAAATTACATTAATTGAAATAAAAAAAACTACTACATTAATTAAAATTTGGACTATTCCGGTAGAGATCCAAATTTGCGCCAAAGGTGCTCGGTGAGATCATTGGTAAGCCGAACGTGCTTTCGTTGATCTCTCAAGTCGGCTTCCCGAGCGAGATAGGTCTTAAAAGCGATCGGAGTGGGCCGATGGGATATCCCGCTAGTAGACGGAGAATCGGAGTCGTCTCTCTAATTCTCCACATCTTCCTGCTCGTCTTCGCTGATCATGTTGTGCAAAATAATGCACGCGAACATGATGTCTCGAAGATGCCTCGTGTACCAGCATCGACCCGAAACCCAGATTATTCCCCATCGGGCTTGGAGCACTCCAAAAGCCAGCTCTATATTCTTTCTGGCCGACTACTGCATCTTTTTGAACCTCGCCGTCTTTGGGTCAGTTTCAACCTTTGGCGATTTGATCAGTGTTTGCCAAGCATGGTAGATCCCGTCGGTCAAGTAGTACCCCTTGACATATCGGTTGCCGTTGACGGTGAAGGTGCACGGTGGAGCTCTATCCTCAAGCACGTAGGTGAATAAGGGCGACTGGTTAAGGACGTTGATGTCGTTGTTGGAGCCGGCACACCCAAAAAAGGCGTGCCATATTCACAAATCCGGCGACGCCACCGCCTCCAAGATTAAGATAAGCACGCCTTGATCGCCATGCGTTTAGACACCCGCCCACCCTTTTGGGCAGTTCCTCCAAGCCCAGTGCATGCAATCCAGGCTCCCGGACATCCCCGGAAACCCATGCAACGCCTCGTGCATTCGGAGCACACGTGCGGTGTCGACAGCGTTTGGCTTCCTCAGGTATCGCTCGCCGAAGAGGTGGATCATTGCTGGGCAAAATTTTTTGAGGCAAAGCCGGCCCGTGCTATCGCCAATCTTCAGGTACTAGTCAAAGGAGTCCGCAGCACCACCAGTGGCCAGTTGTCGCACCGCCATCATGCATTTTTGCTCCGACGTCAGCCCCCATCACCCAAGTACATCTTGTTGATGCGTGAAGTAGCGGACGTTGTCCTCCAACGTCTTGCACATGCGCAAGAACAGATGCTTATGCATCCGAAAATACGTCGGAAAAAGTGCTAGCCGTAGGTGAGATTGTCGGCGAAGTAGTCGGCGTGTAGAAGCGCACACGCCGCTTCTCGGTTGCGGTCGACGAACCCCCGTTCCCTTTTCTTCTTCTTTTTCTGCGCTCCTAAGTGTGCACGGATGTGTCGATCCACATCCGCCATCACCTCCAGTACCTCGTCGTCGGTGCCGCCCTCGACATATTCGAAGGACAAAGATGAAAAACTCGACGAAGACATTTTTTTAGAGTTGGATTTGAGAGAGAATGATGTATTTTTGTTGTGGGATGAATGAGGGAGAGGTTGTATTTATAGTGGAGGAAAAAAAAAAAAGAAAATCGGCAATAGCCGTTGCAAAACGTTCGAATTTTTAAAAGAATACCCGTTGGGCGCGTGTAACACACGCGCTCTAAATTTATTTATTTTTTTATTTGAAAATGGACGCGCGTGGCTTGCACGCGCTGGCATTGAGCCGATCTCGTGCGTTCGAACCAGCTCGAACCAGCGTGGCTTGCAACGCCACCGCCTCGAGCCACCCCCGTCTCGAGCACCCCTTCGAGACCGTCCTTAGGGACGCGGTGCGAATAGTCTAATGGATAATAGTGATCCACACTGCATTAAATAACATAAAACATCAATCAAATATATAATAACTAGCATAAAACCCGTCGAAAATCGACGAGAAATTATATTAATATTAATAATAATAAAATTATTAGATAGTATTAATAGTGATATATTAAGAGAAATATTATTTTTTAATCATTTTGGGTTAAATAATTCAATTATGCAATCTACTAAACTCGCTTAGAATTTATATGCCCTTGAACACATCTCAAATTCAATTAAAAAGTAATTTTATTACATTTTTTCGACTCAAACCATATAGTTATGTTTGTTAAAAATTATAATCTAATATATTCTCATTTCTTTCGATTTCTAAAAAAAATCCGTATATCAATAACCGTCAATTGGAAATTGCCCTGTCTACTGCCACAGTTTCGCGTCGGAATCGGCCCGTGGACCACGACTCTGATTTATAAGTGCGTAATTTATAAATCTCATTTAAAATACATATACTATTCGTTCACGTCCTTAGCCATACAATAATGTTCGCTAATCACAATTATAGATTATGCAAAGTTCAAAACTCAACTACAAATAACATGAAAATTAATTCATAGATGACTATTTTAGATTTTAGAATGTACATGAAAAAAAATGCATTAAATGAAGAAAAATTTCCTGAGTTCAGGTACCCGTCGGTTGGGAATTGACCCGTTTACCGCTACGGTTCCGGATCAGAATTGACCCATTGACCACATTTTTTATTTATAAGTGCATATTTTATAAACCTCGTTTAAAATTTATATAGACCAAAAAATTAATAAAAAATTAATTATACTATTTGTTCTCATTTTAATTGTATACTAATATTTACTAATTACGATTATAAATTATGCAATGTTGGAAAGTCCACTACAAATAATGTAAAAATCAATTCATAGATGACGTTTCTAAATTTTAGAAAAATACATGAAAAAAATTAATAAAATTTAAAATATAAAATAAATATGAATAAAGAATGGAAATGTGCCACATGGGATATCATCGGAACCGACCCATTGACCACGACTATGATCTATAAATGCGTAATTTATAAAACTTGTTTAGAATTTATATAGAGCCAAAATTTAGTAAAATAAATTGTATAGTAATATTCACTAATTACAATTATAAGTTATGCAAAGATAGAAACTCAACTACAAATCACGTAAAAATCAATTCATAGATGACGATTCTAGATTTTAAAAAAATATATGGAAAAATGAATAAAATAGTATTTAAAATAAATAAGAATAAATAATAGAAATGTGTCACGTGGAATCTTGAGTTGAGGTGCTTGTCAGTTGAGAATTGACCAGTCTACCTAAATAATTGATAAATTAAAAATTAATTATTTTTTATCAAATTAAATAAAAAAATATTAGACTATTTCAAAATTTAATTCGACCAACCAATACATTAGCCAATTATTTTGGAACCATTTATTCTGTCAACTAAAAAAAAATGTATAGTAATATTCACTAATTACAATTATAAGTTATGCAAAGCTCGAAACTCAACTACAAATCACGTACAGATCAATTCATAGATGGCGATTCTAGATTTTAGAAAAATACATGGAAAAAATGAATAAAATAAAATTGAAAATAAATAAGAATAAAGAATGGAAATATGTCATGTGAGACCTCGAGTTGAGGTGCCTGTCAGTTGAGAATTGACACGTCTACCTAAATAATTGATAAATTATAAATTAAATATTTTTTTATCAAATTAAATAAAAATTATTAGACTATTTCAAAGTTTAATTCGACCAAACAATACATTAGCCACATTAACCAATTATTTTGGAACCATTTATTCTTTCAACTAATAAATTAATTCCTTACGAAAAATAATTTTCTATTAGCCAATTAATAAATTGACCAAATTAAATTAAATTAAACTAAACTATAAAAATATAATTATTTATTCGGCCGATTGATAAATAAATTGGCTAAATAAAACTGGTGGAACAAAAGATGAGAAAATATACATTAATTCTATGTATTTATAGGATTTTCAATAGGTGAAATTTAATTGAATAACCGATATGTGGGACACAAGATTTTAGTAGATATTTAAAATTTATTATTTTACATTTAAAAATTCAAAAATTGGAGAATTTAGATAAATGGAATGGAGAATTAAGAGGGGTGCCACGCAGGATTTTTTCAAAGCAAGAATCGTTTTCGTTTTAGTAATATAATGATGATAGTGAATTAAAAATGCATAAAGTGATTAATTGACCAAATTACATACTTAATTAGCCAATTGATTAATCGGTCAAATTAAATTGGTGGTGCAAAATAATTGTGTGACGAAAAATATTTTTTAATTTTGAATATTTATGTAGGTTCTTCAAGAGTCGAATCTTATTAAAATCCAATGTGGGATTGAAAATTTTAAGTAAATATGTAAGAATGAGAAAATTAGATTTCATAATTGCATGCACATATACAGAAGCACATAATATACGATTTTGAAATAAATTCAAATAATTAAAAAATATCATATTTCCTTTTTATTTTCCAATATACATAGAAATAAATCATTAAATTCATGGATAAGATCCAAGAAACATATTTTTGGTCGTATGACTAAGACTATATAATATGTGAATGAAAAATATTTAAATAACGATTTAAAATAAATAAAAATACCGAATGAAGAGAGCGCCACGTAAGGTTTAAAATTAAGGAAAGTGTTCGAATCTGCATCGATATTAATAATATATTGATAGACTATGAAGGATAATAGTTTTTTGGTTGTTTTACCCTTCCTTAATATGATATGGAATAAAATATATGCGAGAATCATAATGTTCTATATGCCTCTGATCAAATCTAGCACTTGAGATTCTTTGATGGCAATTTGAGTAAGACAATCGAATAAAGAATAAAGAAAATAAGATAATTTGAATGGGACCAAATGAAAAGAGTATAAAGCACTATATTATATGTAAGGATAAAGTTAGAAATTAATCTCATCTAACAACCTAAATAAAACGGTGCAACAGTTTCCCTCTACTAGATGAAGTTGGAAGGCCAATAGTTCGACACGGTAAAAGTTCATAATAATATGTGCCACTACTCTCTCTTCTGGAACATACTTAGGACGAGTTTGAGAGGTTTGAAAAGTTCATAAATCATATATAGGGGATGATTAAAATAGAAAAGTTCATCTCTCATGTTAAATAAAAATAATTATTGAGCATAGTTTTTATCCATTTACAAGGTGGAGATCGCAAGAAATATTGGGATTAACAAATTGAAAGAAACCTCATACAATAAATTGTCAACCTTTTCCAGAAATATTATTTAGATTGCTACTTTTTAGATACATTACGATTTCCTTTGGGACCAAGAAGACAAAGTCCACAGCAATCCATTCAATTTTCTTTTAGCTACTCTTCATCTACTTTTTTTTTTTTTGTTCTCAATTAAATGTACATAGGTTTGTCCATATTAATCCTACTTTCTTTTATAGGTATTTATTTTTGAATTCATGCCAGAGATGATAGAAGTCATCTTTCCGTAAGTAGGTGACCTGAGCCACATACAAAACCGCAAATATTTCGCCTTAGGAGCCCTACTACACACGGGAATTTGCTTCCTGGAACAACAACAGCGCCAATGTGGTGCCAAAAGATTTTGTAAAAGCATTACTAGAAATTGCATCGATAAGCTTTTAACTTTTATTGTTCTAGGAATAATAGGATTTATGAGTGAGATTGTCGCAATTGGAAAAGGTACTAAATATATGAGAGAGAGAGAGAAAAGGATAAATAAATTATAAAAAAATAAGTATACCATTGTAATGTATTTTTAAGTAGATAATATGAGCCATTATTGATCTTTGAGGGTGATGTCTATATTGCCTATAAAGTAATATAGCTAAGGGAAAATTATATAGAGAACCCCCTTTCATTTAGCTTGTTCACTGCAAATGTGTCAAGGGGGGTTTGTTGTAGTGACATGAGGACAGTGTAACCAGTTACTATGTCGACAGTAATTTGCTTATGTTATTAGCTTAGTTTTATAAATCAGTTTCTTAGCTGGCCTTTTGCTTTTTACACGATCCTCTAGTTTGTATTCAATTTCTTTATTTCATACAATCCATATCTATTATATTACTAAAAGGAAAACGATTGTTGTTTTAAAAAAATTCTACGTGGCACTCCTCTTAATTCTCCATTCATATTTATCTAAATTCTCAAATTTTTGAATTTTTAAATGTAAAATAATAGATTTTAAATATCTATACTAAAATTTTGTGTCCCACATCGATCTCTCAATGAAACTTCACCCATTGAAAAGCCTATAAATACCTAGAATCAATGTGTATTTTCTCATCTTTTGCTCCACCAGTTTTATTTGACCAATTTATTTATTAATCGGTCGAATAAATAACTATATTTTATAGTTTAATTTAATTTAATTTGGTCAATTTATTAATTGGCCGAATAGATAATTATTTTTTGTAGGAGTTTTATTTAGCCAATTTATTTATTAATCGGCCGAATAAATAACTGCTATATTTTTATAGTTTAATTTAATTTAATTTGATCAATTTATTAATTGGTCGAATAGATAATTATTTTTATTAGCGAACCAATTTATTAGTTGACAGAATAAATGGTTCCAAAATTGTTTGGATAATTTATTGTTTAACCGAATTAAATTTGAAAATAGTCTAATATTTTTTTATTTAATTTGATACTAAATAAGCAATTTCTAATTTGTCAATTAATTAGGTAGGTGGGCCAATTCCTAATTGACGGGTACCTCAACTCGGGATCCCAGGTGACACATTTTCATTCTTTATTCTTATTAATTTTAAATTTTTTATTTTATTCATTTTTTTCATGTATTTTCTAAAATTTAGAATCGTCATAAATTGTACATTTATAAATCAAAATCGTGGTCAACGGGTCAATTCTGACCTGGAACCGTGGCGGTAGACGAGCCAATTTCCAACCGACACTCGAGAAATTTTTCATTTTTTGCTTTTTTCCCATATATTTTCTAAAATCTATAATCGTCATCCATAAAATAATTTTTACGTTATTTGTAGTTGAGTTTCCAACTTTGCATAATCTATAATTTTAATTAACGAATATTACTATACGATTAAGGACGATTAACGAATAGTGCAATCATTATTTTTATTAAATTTTTGGATCTATATAAATTCTAAATAAATTTTATAAATTACGCACTTATAAATCAGAGTCGTGGTCAACGGGCCAGTTCCGATGCAAAATTGTGGCGATAAATTAATATACGGATTTTTTTTTCCAGAAAGGAACACAAATGACTAATTTTTTAATCTGATTTTAAACAAGTACGAATATATGAATTTCAAACAAGTTTGAATAATCCCAAACACATCATCTCCAGTAAACAATTATCGAAAGTAATGAGAATATATTAGTTATAGTTTTTAACAAACATAACTATATGGGTTTGAGACGTAAACATGTGGTAAAATTACTTTTTAATTGAATTTGAGATGTGTTCAAGGGATATAAATTATAAGCGAGTTTAGTAGATTGCATAACCGAATTATTTAACGCTAAAATAATTAACAAATAATATTTATTTTAATCTATCACATATTAATATTATTTAATAATTTTATTAATTTTTATAATTTCCCGTTGATTTTCGACGGGTTATACGCTAATTTTACGTTAAAATTAAACAACCAAAAGCATTACATAATTGCGTAAAAAACAATATCTCAACACATACTAAGCAATAATATATGTCAAAAAACAATAATACAAATATGTCCAATGAAAAATTTATTTTGCATAATCTATCATTATATAAACTAAAACGACTCTATCCTACGTGGCATACCTCAAATCTCTCCATTCTCATTTATCTAAATTCTCAAATTTTCAAATTAAAAATTAATACATTTCATATTATATATATATGATGCTAATAATATGTGACGTGGATATCCAAACTAACGAGATAAAATCTCCAAATCATTCTTAGATTTTCATCCATAAATTTTTTTAACATATTTATCGTAAGGAAAAAATTAATGTATAATATCCAATATGTTAAATAGGGTTTATGAATTTTTTATTTTTTATTTGGTATCTCTCACATTTTGATTCTCTATTCATACTGTATTCTTATTATTATTTAAGCATTTTCTTTTATTATACTACTAATATTTAGTTGGTATGGCATGAAATCTTTTGCACAAGTAAATAAAGTTCGTATCCCTATTCCTTTGTTTTGTGATTTTCCCCATTATTTTTATGGTAATCTTCATCTATATAATAAATATTCGAGTGCACAACTATTTCAACATATCGTTTCATAGTATATTTGATGTCATGACAATGTTTCTCACTTTCTTGGCGGTGGAGTTGAATTTTTGACTTCATTCATTGAAATATTGCATGTAATTTATTATGTTTACACACAAACGAACACCAATGATGGTATAGATTTTTTTTTTTTTTTTTTTTTTTTTTTTTTTTGTTGTTGAGAGAAAATGGTAGTATGGATTACTTTGCTTTTGTTTCCTCTTCTACATTCATAACTTCATTTGTGTGATTTTTATATGAATTTAGAAATTAACATAATATACTTATTTCTACTTTTCTTGCAGGATTGATTGATAATGGATATACAACGACCACAGATATTTTAGAGTCAGTGACACACTTCTCTGCAGCACCCACTCTTCATTTGTTGAGCCTTTTGTCTTATGAAAGAATGTATAGAAAAAGATGATTATAAATATTTTTCTAATTATACAATTATTTTTATGACTGTAAATATCATTAAATTCATGATAATAACACAATTTTAGTTTTTTTGTATTTTGACAGGAGAATGGAAGTATATATATTGTCTATAATATATTTGAGTAATCATTTGTGATTCATGTATATTCTCTATAATATATTTGAGTAATCATTTGAGAGTTGGCCTCCTTTGAGTCTCGATTTTCCCTTCAATATTGCCATGGAAGTATATATATTCTCCATAATATATTTGAGTAGTCATTTGTGATTGATGTATATTCTCTATAATATATTTGAGTAATCATTTGAGAGTTGGTCTCCTATAAATCTTGATTTTCCCTTCAATATTGCCCCGTGATTAATTTTAAAAGACATGAATAAACAAAAAATAAAAGTTATAAAATTATTGTAACTTGAATAATGGGGATAATCATATTGAGAAAAAATATTTCGTATCTTTGAGATTGCAGCTAAGATATATTTCTACTTAAATTAGTTATCTAATCATGGTACATTAACATAATTTGGTCATTAAGATTTTTTTTTCTATCGAGCTCAATTTTTTTTTCTAATTTTATTAATTCTATATATTATTATATAATTATGAATATTATAAATACTTTGATTAAGTTGTATTTTTCCTCTTCTCCTTAGTGGTTGATATAGTTGTTGAAAAGAGAATTAAGAAAATGCACTTTTAGCTGCAGTACTTTAGACCAATAGTTTTGATTAATCTAATTAGTGAATAATAAAAACTGACAACTTATTTGTAATTGATCTTTTTAGCACGCATTTCATCAATTTTTAATCGTGTAAGAGTTCATAATAACTATATTCGGTGTACCTTGAATAAATCATCGTTAATGTGGGATCACCTTTGTCTTAAAATCTATACCTTAAATTATTTTTTTTTATCTTTTACTTATTTATGCAAAAGGTGCCCACAAAACTCAATCAACGGGCTAATTCCGAACGGAATCATGGGGGTAGATGGACCGATTCCGATCGGAATCGTCAGGGTAGAAGGGCCGATTCAAATTCGACGATTCAACTTACTTTTTATTTATGTTGAATTCATAATGCATGATATTTTAAGGTCATCTTCATTTTTATAGTTATATTTTTTAAAACCAATATGGGGCAAAAAGATATTTGCTATTAAAAGGATCAACCTCCATTCTCATACAAAATCGACTCGGGACACTCTTTGAAAGCCAATTATGCTTGTGGCCCAAATCAATTTTAGACGGTTAGTTGACATCATTTAGCTTTTTAGGAAAAGAAGGAGACGAGAGGAGGTGGGTGGTGGTGATCGTAGAAAGAAGAAAGATAGATATATTTTATTTTATTTCTTTATTTAAGTTTCTTTTTTTCTGACTCATTGAGAAATGGTGCCACATAAAAGAGAAGAAAATACCAACATAGTCATAGATATCTTAATTTTATATCAAATCTAATTTGAGATAATATATTCTTAACGGATCTAGGTGAGCGAATCCTGGCTTCATCATATTAGTTCATTGTAGTCATCTTTTTCATCCTTAGCATCACTGATTCAGTATCATCATCATCAGTTGCGATCAACAACATTCTTATTGATAATTTTCAATAAAGGAAAATGACCCTTAAGATGAATCTTGTAGCTTTTTAGAGGAGAGATATAGATAGCGAATAATATTATAGGGGTTAAGGACGAGAACAAATAGTTAATTACCTTTTAATTAAATTTGTATTAGACTGTGGTCGACAGGACATTTTTGACCTGGAACCGTGGTGGTTGACGGGCTGATTCTAAAAGACGGTTCAATTTTTTTTTTAATTATGTTAAATGTTTTCGCAGTAAAAAAAATTCTATCATTATTAAATAATAATTTCCCATCAATTTTTTCTATATGAGAAGAAAATTAGTAGAAAAGCATTTACTTATGAATCGATTTGAACGACTATATATTCAAAATCTTTTCGGGTGGATACATTCTAGGTTCATTATCATCGGCATCTGTTGCAATCAACAACTCAGAATGATTGAATTACAAAAGAAACTAATAATTTTGAAAATTTACACCTAAAAAGAAGAACTTATAAAAAATTGGTATAACTACCAAACATATTGTGTTTAATAATTTTATTAAATAATTAATTTCCGTCGATTTTCAACGGGTTATACGCTAGTTTCATATGAAATAACATCCGTACCATGAAATATTATCAATCATATAATATGCAACAATATTTTTGTGAATACAACAACATAACACACGATCAACATACCCAAAAATAAACTATTTATACACTATATAATATGCAATAAAGATTGACATTATAAACAATAAAAGGTACTATAGCAAACAATAAAACAAAAATGTTTCATCTTGATGAAATGAAGCAAACTTATAATGTCAGGGAAAAAATGAATTTACAAATATAATTCAAATAATAAATTAAACAAAAATAATATTGAATATTTATGAGTTTCACACTATCGATATTCAACAACCAAATTACCTTGCAAAAATAAGAAATAAAAAAATTCACTTAATCCATAAGTTCAATTTTTTATTTTATTTAAAAAAAAATTACATTAAGGAAGTTGGCGATCACTAAGGGGGGTGTATTGAATTGTAGAGTTTGGTGGAATTTAAAGGAATTATAAATCTTGGGGTATTGGATTGACAGAGTTTGAAAGAGTTTAAACTCTGTCAAATTCCTGAGGTATTCAATCGATAGATTTTAAACTTTTCCAAACTCTTGCGGTATTCAATTTTCTATCGATTTTGCTGGATTCCTCAGATTTTATAGATTTCAACGGATTTCATCCCAAAAAATACAAAGGACGAAATTCGAACTCTGGACCTGGAAATTCGATGGAATTGGTATCAGCGGGCGCTGGTGAAACGCGATCGCTGATGTGTGTTGCTCTTGTGCATCTCCTGCGGTCGCTGATGTCCCGCGTGCATAATAATCTCATTTGCTTGCAAACTAGAAACAACTGGGAAAAATCATACCACTTTTAAACAAAGCTTAAAGATTGAAATCCTGAGCTTGAGATGAAATTTTTGAAGCAAGAAGAATCTAACCAGCCTACCAACTTTCTATGGTGAAGAAGATGTTCGATACGTACCACCGGACGACGAGCTACTGGTCTGGAACCTGCGAAAGCAAAGGTTCATTTCTGAAGAAAGCATCCAAATTCCCACAAACGAGTTGGTATAATTCTGCGAAGGATTCCTTAGTGAAATTTGTCAAATGCTGTAACATTTTACAGAACTAAACCAACATATCATGAGGTTTTTTCTTCCTTCCCTGAAATCCACGCCCATGGACCACCCATGATTGTGGGAATGGGATGTCATCCATGCCCATGGACCACCCACGATAGCGAGAATGTGGTGTTGAACTCGGCCAAACTCCTTAAAAATCGACGCCGAATTCCTCCCAACTCCACACTCAACTCTCATAAACTCCATCCAACTCCACGAAATTCAACTCCATTAAATTCTTTCAAACTCGACATCCAATACACCCCCCAAGACGTGAGAATATACCAATCTATCCTTATTAGTTAACAATAATCGAAAAATATACATTACATATCATTATTAATCTCAACCGTAGATCTATCAAATAAACGCTCCAGATTTATTTTTAGTTAATACATAAAAGTATGATTTATTTCTATTTGATCTCTTCCCTATACATATTCAGTTTTCAAATTGGCCTGGTTTGATTATCTAAGGTATCAAATCAAACCAAATTTATGAAACAAACAGACCAACAAAATTTAAATTTTCAACTTGAATCGGTTTGATACTAAAAAGTCCAATCATCACAATTTCAAGTTAATTGGTTTAATTTCTTCGGGTGAAACTTTCGTGTAAGTGACTCTAGTTTTGGATTCTGCATATTTATTCTGGGTTTGAGTATGAATTCTACATATTTCTCTTGAATTTTGAGTATGATAATTTCGGTTGTATATATTTTCGTTCGTTGCATCGTATTGATTTAAAAATGATTGAGTTTCTTCTAGTTCTTTGAGCTTGTTAGGTTTTTCATTGATGTATTAGATCTATTAAATTCTATATATTTTCGTTCGCGCGTCATGGTAGATCGTCGTCTGAAAATTACTTCGTTTATCTTCTTCTATGATGTTGCATGTTCGTTTTGAGCTTGATTCGGAAATATTACTTTCGTAAAACAATTCTTCTCATGTGCTACGACATTAAATCAGGTCGAAGAAAACATCTTCAGCTTCCTCAAATGTTGGAAATCGATCTTTATCCGCGGCATCATCTCCCTGCAACGTAGTGTCATCGTAATCTTTCTCCTCCTCCACATTCCTCTCTGATCCGATGATCTCCCCCGATCTGATCTCCATTATAGATTAGAGAGATAATTTTTTAGTGTAACGAGTGCAAATTTGTGTGAACCCGAAGTTAAAATCGTAATTATAATGCGGATTTGTGTGACTACTACCACATGAAATTAAGCAATATCAATTACAGTAATCTTCATTGTTAATTATGCCTCAAAAGCAAACTCAATCTACACTCAATTATGAAAACAATCATTGACAAACCTGCAATAATCCAAAATATATTGCCACGATTAATTTTAAAAAATACTGTTAAATTAGCTTAACTAACTACTTCAAAATATGATGCGCAAAAGTACAACCCAAAAAAAGATGAACAATAGATTCCTCCTCATCTTGGAAACAAAGTACAAACATTCTGAACAAAGAATCCTCATCTTAGTAATTTTTTTAATAGAAATATCTTTAAGGGTTGCTAAATAATGAAATTATAATTCAGAACAACATTAAATAATAGTTATATCACAACATTCGGTTCAAATAAAATAAAAAACTAGTATACAATATTTCATTTAACCAAAATATAAAAAACGTCACAAAGTAGCATGTTAATTGATTTATATCTACTACAGAAAAAAATTGGTTGTGAATTCGTGGTAAAAATCATAGGCAACTAAGAAAATGTGTTACACAGAAACAAACAAACACAAACACACGGCCCAGTGACGTGGAAGGCTTAAATATCTGAAGGGTGCACATGTAATTTTGAATAATCGAGAGACAAAAAGGAGAATATAGGGTTTTTGGAAACGCTAAATCCTCAAACCAGAAGCTGCTCGACGCAACCACTTTCAACATCGCATCGCAGCCGCGCAGGTTCGATTTCGCTACTTTCTCTCACTAAAACTTTTACTCTGCCTTGTTCAATCGTGTCTTTCTCTAGATTTAAACCGTGTTTGTATTTTTGATTTTTTGTTTTGATTCGTTGCAGTAATTTAGTTTCTCATACGAACAGTTAGCGTCGAATCATGACTGCATTGTTTTGAAGTTATTTAAAGTAATTGAGAACTCTGCGCTTCGGTTTCCCCTGTTTTGCTGTTGTTATTTTAATTTGGGCGATTAATTAACGCCCACGGCCGAAGTAACGCGATCTGAGTTTGAGAATTCGTTTCTAATTTGACCTATTTTGTGCTTGTGAGTAGATTCTGATATTGGGGGAAAGATTTATCTTTTTGTAGTATTTTTACTCAAGTAAAACCTAATTGAAGGAGAGATCAATTAAATTCTGTGATGCAATAGGAAAGATAAGTATTCGAGTAAAATGTTGTTGGGTGGATTTTACACGGGGCTTCTTTTTTCTGTTCTGTTTAAAATTAGTAATTAGTTTTAAAGGACATTCAAAGACGGATTCTCATTTAATTTTTCACTTGCTCTTTGGTGTGCTTAAGCCTTAAGTTAACAGTGTCTATGCACTACTAGAAGTTATGTTGTTGTCGAGGCACGTCAACAAGTTCCTGCCTAATTTAGCATTCATTCTTAGTTGCTAAATGTGTTCATTGTTACAATTACGTTCGAGATAGTTGCATTTGGCTTTTGATGATTGGTGTTGTTAAGAAGTTCCAGTGTCTATCAGCAAAATCTGAAGTGCTTCTTTACGTTTTACTCATCTAGATTTCAGTTTATGCTACCCCCTCTGTATGCACAATAAGTCATTATGCACATGTGTATGCACGTATGTCTTAAGTCATGATGCCTGTTTGTTGATCTCTGAAGATGATTAATGTAGCCAAATTTGTCATATTTACTTTGGCATGCTGTCCGATATTATATTAATTACTTTTATGCGCAGTGAAATATGGGGGATCAGGACGAATTTCGCTGCTTTATTGGGAATTTGTCATGGTCAACATCAGATAGAGGTTTGAAGCAGGCATTTGAGAAGTATGGTCATTTGGTGGAGGCCAAGGTATCAACTGTCTTTATTTGCGTTTTTTATTGTGTATCTTTGCTCCACTTATCATGGTTGGCTTATGTTTTCTTGTTTCCACATTTTCAAGGTGCTTCTTTTCAAATCTTATGTTTTCTTAGAATTTCAAAAGGCATTCAGAATTTATACTGATTTTGAATTTAATCCGCAGTCTCGTTGATTTGTACTGTGTCTATTTCCATCTCTTATCTGTCTCGTTTTATCATACAGTTTCTAATTGCAATGGGTGATAGATTTGCTTGTTTAGTACAATTTTTAGAAACAGTTCGTTAGAAAGTAATGATGCTTATATTTATCTAGGAGGTTTAGTGGTATTCCATGTGACTTTGACCTAAATAAAAGTTGGAACTTGTGTCAAATATTGCAAGCAATTAGTCGTCAACATACTCGGTGAATCATTTACCAGTTTTGACCTGACTTTGGTGTTGCTCCAATTTTGATGTCTTAAAGTTTGCTGTTTTTTGAAAGCTGGGCGCAGGAGAAATTGGGAATGTCTGTTCTCTGTCCTTGGGAAAATTATTTATTGAATTTACTGTTGGAAGGAAAAGCAAGTGTTCTGGTGTTGATGATGACCGTGTGTTAAATATTGCTGACTAGTGAAGTTCGTAACATGTATATTTCGAAAAGAGGTTCCTTTTAAAAAGATTATATTCAGTGAACTGGGATGTGAGTTAGCTGGAATGATGATGCATCATAAGGTTCATCCTTCTATTTCCTGCAAGATATCTCACATATTAAGCTTTCAATATTCTTGGGCTAGTAAGCTCTGTAAAGTTTTAATGTTCTATTCCAGGTCGTGCTCGACAAGTTTTCTGGTCGCTCTCGTGGGTTTGGGTTTGTTTCATTTGAAGAAGAGAGACATATGGAGGAAGCCATCAAAGCAATGAATGGAATGGATTTGGATGGACGGGCCATTACTGTTGATAAAGCTCAACCTAACCAAGGGTCTGGTAGAGACCGGGATGGAGACAGAGACCGAGATGGAGACAGGGGGCGTGATCGTGATAGGGGTAGGAACCGTGACAGTGGTGGAGGTGGGCGTGGATCAGGTGGGGACTGTTTCAAATGTGGAAAGCCTGGACATTTTGCTCGAGAATGCCCCTCCGGAGAAGGATCTAGAGGAGGTAGTAGATATGGTGGAAGGGATGACAAGTATGGAGGTGGTGGTGGCAGCCGCCATGGCCCTGATCGTAATGGTGATAAGTATGGTGGTGGGCGAAGCAGAGAGTCTGGTAGAGATAGAGATTCTGGTAGTCGTGGTGGATCAGGAAGTGATAAGTATAGTCGTGACAGATCTGGACCTTATGAGCGTCCTTCATCAGGCAGCTTCCGCTCATGATAGGTACGTTACCTTTCTTCCTTTGATTTACTATAGGCATGTGGCCCTTTTGATGCATAAACACCAAATCTCAGCATCTTTCTCTTGATAACATTGTATTGTTCGATCACTTACCTGCGTCATTTGGTTACAGCTGCAGCAGTGATAACTAGCCATTTTGGAAGGCATCTACATGATCAATGCTTTCTCGATTTGGTCATTTCAACTGAAGCGCATTGAGCTACTTGAGGCTTTTGTCACAACAGGGCTCTCATACTATCTGACTTCTTTTCTTTTTTATGCTTAGTTTGTGGAATTTTATCCTTGAATATTACATTTTGGAATGCTTTCATCCTTGTCCGTTGAATGATTAATTTTTGCTTGTTTGAATTTTTGTCTTGGTTATTATGTTGATATCTTGAAATTTATTATAAGATTATTAATACTACTATGTAATCTTACTCTGTTTTCAATTTGTTAAAAACACTTAATTTCTATCATGGACCGTGCTCCCGACAGGTTCGGTTTTAGTTGCAACCTTTACGTGAGTCCATTTCTATGCCTTGTCCTAAGTCTTAAATCTAGTCTTCCTTTTTTCTTAAGTGAAGTGAAAATTATAAGTGGTACGTCTCTTTCTCCTTTGTAGGGTGGTGATTTCTTTTAGTAGGTGGAATAACTGTTTCATTTTCTTTTCTAATTTTGTTACCCTTTTCTTTTCCTCATGGGTTGGATGGTTTGTGTGTGTTGGATAGTTGTGCGTGTGTGGTGGGTATACTCGAGGGTTTACGACGCATAGGAAGCCAAAGTGTCCAATGAGCTTGAGGTGAGGGTAATGCAAAAGGGAAACTACAAAGCTAACGAGAATACAATCAAAGAGCAAGCTGTGTGCGTGTGTTAACCCAGTGGTAGTGAGGTTAATGCCCGGGCCAAAGGTCACGGGTTCGAGTACTCCGTCACGCGGTATTTAAATTTCCTTGTAATGTTGTTCACAAAAAAAAAAAAAAAAAAAAAGAGCATGGTCACACCTAAAAAATTAAGGCATACAAATACAAAGCAACGGAAACACCCAAAGAAACGACAATTTTGATGGTCAAACAACAAGAGAGCTGCCAAGTATATTGGTCAAGGTTTCGTAATTACCTTGTCCCACGCGAATTGTTTACCTATATTGTAACGGTATTTAATTATGAAAGTTAGCTTTGTTGCAAATCCTCGTAGTCCGTTCTTGGCCGAGTGAACTTTATTTTTCTGTTTTTTTTTTAATTTTATTTTATTTCAATAAGATTTTTCCGCTTAATGGATAATCATTTGTTACAAATGGAAAATTTTTTCTCATCTCAAATTCAGGTGATTGGATTTGCACCAATGAAAATAATAAACTATACCTACAACTTCTCCAAATTCAACCAGGTCGCCATGACTAGGACTCCGTGCGTAACACAATTGATAGATCCAAGATGCACTCCTACAAGTAAAAGGGGTTCGAATAGCTATTGGTTGTACTCAAAAGATTATGAATCGATTTACAAGTCCAATCCCAATGTTTTGATTTCTAGTGGCAATACAATGTGTACCCATATCCTAACTAGATTCCTCCAGAGAAAACCATCACAAAAGTAAAACCTTGCGAAGGAAAAAGAGTACCAATGATGACCGAGGGAAACATTAAGAAAAGAAAAAATGAAGACACCGGGTGCCACGTCGAGTGGAAACAATATACTTAACTATTTGTTGGTTTGTAGATGTAGCATACAATCATATACAGTATCCTCTTGTGTGCACATGTCAATCAAGAATATGTGAAAATCATGTGATTTTGAGGGCTATCTATATTTGGTAGCAAAGATATACTCCCTATGTCTCAATAGCAAGGTCTCAATTGCTTTGTGCGCGATTATTAAGAAAATAGAGTAAAAAGATAGAAAAAATAGTAAAAAGATAGAAATTGGTGGGTCTTATAATTTTTAAAAGAATAATTATTTCTATTTTTTGTATGAAATTATGTTAATAGAATAGACGAACAAGAAAAATGAGACCTTATTGGGACGGAGGAAGTACATTTTTAAGCAATCAATCGTATGTTTAGTTGAATAATTGGAATTTCCACAAGTTTGTCTGGATTTGACTAATTTCGTGCCAACAGTCATCAACTTCCGGCTGCCTCCTCTTTGGACTGGGCCGTGCTAGAAAACCGCAATTGTACTCTACTTCTGTCTTAATATACAAAACCAAATAAATAAGAGATACTAATAAATTTGAAAACTAAAAGTCTAAACTTGTATGGAGCTAATACTTCATATCATTGTCACTTATATCATGATCAAGTTGCATAATTAGTATTTTCTCCGTTCCATTGATAATGTCTCATACTTTTTGGACACAATTATTAAGAAGTAAAGTTAGAGTGATAGCCTATCATTTTTAAAGTGTTAAATATTTTTATTTATAGAAAGGGGATAATATAAATGGGGACGGACGAAAACGAAAACGAAAAGAGGAACATTATTAGCAACATTGAGAGAGTATTTTATAGAACGTATAAATTCAAAAATTGAATTTGTTATCTTTAATATCTTTTAACATAGCCTATATTATTTTGATATGGTCGTTGCGCAGTATGTAAAGACAGCCAAAATGAATGACAACTGTAGAAATGAAAAAAGGAAGGATTAAAAAACATAAAACAAAAAGAGCATAATTCTACCCTTCCCCCCAAAAGCTCTTTTACTCATAATCCGCCCATCAATATCTGCATTGACCACAATCCAAGTTCATTCTCCAAAATCCAAACGGGCTAAGATTTTGTTATACTAGCAATACGAATCATCTGTAATGTATAAACATTTTGCCGTTTTATTTGATTAAACTATAAATTTGCAATTGACATGAAACAAACGTAACAAATTATCTCGAACCCATCAAGATGAGCCAAAACACAACGTAATTGTCACTGAAAAACCCAAAAGAACTAGTACTAAAATAAAATTTTGATTTGTATGGTGTCAAAACATTTACATATTTCAATTTTTTTGGCAATTTCAATCATACCTAACTAAAAAAATCATTAATTGTTAGAGTAATTCATTCAGTAAGGCGCAATGTGAGTGGTCCTGGTTTCATAAGGAGCCAAATTTGACTTAGTGCTCTTGGCCCTCAATACTTTGACCAATTCGCTGCACATCTGCCTTGTACTCGATGAACAGTTGCTCTGCATCACGAGTAGTACCTTGGTCAATCCATTGACTTTCGCCACCGTTTCCTGTGCTGAACGGTCCCTCGCCAAACAGCAAACGCTCCAGAGCACCGTAATCCCGTGCTCCGTCGCCGCACCGGAACACTTCATCAGCCTCTTCACGATCTCCACCACACACTCCCCGTCTTCCCCAATCGCGCCCCTCCCCTCCGTACACGTGGCAACCGTTTCTAAAATCGCTAACGCCTTCTCGATCACCGTAGGGCCCGGAGCCGCACTGGAGAGGATCCTGCCAACGGTTCGGACGATTCCAAACCGTATCAACTCCTTCTTCGCCAGCCTGGTGGTTGCAATGGCTAGCAGAGCCGAAAATCCGGCTTCCACCGCCGCGGTATCGCTCTCTACGGTGGTCAGGATGTATAGATTCTGCAGAATTCCCGGTTTATTTGCGATTTTGTGCTGCGATTCCGGATTTAGAGCGATTAGCTCCAAAATCTTCGCCGATTTTACCTTCGATTCGGCGTTGCCTTTCTGCAAGACCGTCGCGAACGACGATAAACAATCTCTTCCATCACCGCGCTTTAAAATGAGCTCGTTCAACCTTCCGCTCACGCCAATTTCCGATGAGATCAGATCGAAAACCTCGACAATCAGTTCGCGAATCCGAATCTCGTCGGATTCGGTAAAAAATTCGACGAATCTCGAAAGAGCGCCGTTAGACTGCGCGACGAACTTCAGATTCGCCTCCGACGCCTTCATGAAACCGATCAGTTTCTCCGCGGCTTCGGCGTCGAAGTTACTTTTAATGATCTCCGCCGCTCTCTGCTTGGAGACACCAGATGAAGGCAGTGGCGCCTGCGTGGCGTCGGCATGAGAGAGCCAGAGCTGAATGAGGCGGCGGAGCGTGAGATTTGGCGTGGTGTGCGTGGAAGGCAGTGTTTGCATGGTCGCCGGACAGGTTTTGTGGCCGAGCGCCAGCCACTTCTCGATGGAGCTCCGATCGTACGTGACGCCGGTGCAGAGACTCACCGGCGACTTCATCACGTCCATGGAAATCGGGCAGCGGAAGAGGTTTGGTACAGTGACGTATAGTTCCTCTCTCCTCTTTTCTCTCGCCATTTTTGTGCTAAAACTCTGCTTTCTAAAATGGGTTGTTTATATAACTTGAGAGAGAGAGAGAGAGAGTCAAGAGGGATGATGTGACGTCGTTTGGTCAATAATCCAAAAACGGAGTCCAATTATTTAACAGGAGAAAGAAAATTTATTCGCTGCTAAGTTTGAAAAATTAGAAGTATGAAACGGAGTTCCGTATTTATATAGAGGGATCAGACAAAAGGAAGAGGTGGTGGGGGCCACGCGTTGAAGAAATTGATGGGATATTTGCATGAAATTCTTGCATGGATTTAGGTAAAGTCAAACTCTTATGTTCGCTAATTTTTATGTTTATTCTTGATTTTTCAATGATTGTCATTTAAATATTAGGAAATGGGACAATTAACTATTTATAATTAGGCCTAAAAAGAAATAAAGGCACTGGATTTGTGGATGATGATATGGAAGAAAGGGGTAAAGTAGTTCTTGCGTAATGAAGATTCCATTCTCCTCGTGTAGAATTGAAAATCTTAAAGAAATTATTGGTTTCATATGTTAAACAGAAAGTTGGAAATAAATCGTATTGTAAATAGTGTTGATAAGAAATTCACTGCAGCAGGCCTATATATTTAATAGTGATGATAACAAAATCAAAATTGACATATACCTTCAACTATTAAGAATATAGTGCATTTACGTACGTTCCATTCCATGATTTCAGATCGAAAACGATGTTATTCTTAATATTTTGGATGATTTCTAGGGTAGAAAGGAAAATTCAAGAATTTACACTAGCCTGTCAATATCCAAGTGACAAAATAATGAAGAATCAAAATACCTATATATTCTAATTGTCATAGGGAACATAGGTTTAATTATTATACTATGATGATATAGGTCGGTTATTGAAATCAAGGATCGGATGTGTGTGTGTGTGTGTGTGTGTGTGTGTGAGAGAGAGAGAGATAGAGAGAGAGAGAGAGAGAGAGAGAGAGAGAGAGAGAGAGAGAGAGAGAGAGAGGTTCTTCCTCAGACAAAACATAATGCGGTAGGCTAATTATGGGTAGATAGCATAGTTGATGATGTATGAAGCGTTTGTGAGTTGATTTTACAAAACCTTTGAAAATTATATTTGAAGAAGATAGATATATATTGGAACATATTCATTATTCAAGTCCACCTCATTTGTAGCGCGCACTATCAAAAATATCCCCAGAAAACAGAATAATAAGAGCAACCAATTCTGAAGGCAGTTCGTTTTGCACACACATGCAGAATGATAAATGCACAAATTGAGCATGATTAATTCACAATGTGACTATTTTTCGTCTGGTTTAAGCATGATACATCATTTTTAGTTCAATTAATATAATTTTGTTATAATTTTCGTCAATTGCTAATTTGGTGCCAAAAAAATAGCGTTGACAACATTAATTATGCCTCTCGGCTACCCATGATAAAACGACATCGTTTCGTAACTATAAATTATGTAACTTGCTTTTTTCATCAGGTTTTTAAACACTTTTGATTCGAACTCTGATTTTTTAATCACTTTTTTAAAAAAATTTGTAATTAGCAAAAATTGTCACAAAGTGCATTTATGAGGCTAAAAAATTATATTATGTTAAGGTCTGGCTATAACAGTCACATTGATAATTTATCGGGCTAAATTTGTGCATGTGTATATATTAATATAATTAAAAATAAAACATGTGATGTACATTTAATTTATTATGCTTAATTTATAGATGTTACTCGAAGTAGGGTCACAATTATGTGTTCAACGGCGAATATTTCTTGGTCTAAAGTCACTGTAGTTTTATTTATTTGGTCCAAAAATTGATCGTCAGATTTAGTAGGTCAATTGATCGACCTAATACCAACTTCAAGTTTGAACCCAAACTCGATTTAGATTATAAGATCATCAAGTAATTTTATTTTCTTCATATTTTTATTTGGAGGAGATTTATATAACCATATCTTCCATACGTCACAGTGAATAATAATTGATATAGAACTCTAATTTCAAAAGAATAAATACATGACAATTAGACCGAACCGAAATCAATTTTTGGTTCAGTTCTCGATCAATCGAAGTCTTATAATACATGTCAGTTGTCGATCAAATATTGTAAAAATTGTATAAATGGTGAATGATTTTTGGACATTGGGAAGGAAGAGCGGTGAGGGTTCGAACCCGAGACCTTATTGCTCACAGACTAAAATTGCACCGCTTGGGTATCTACTTGGAGACAAATGGTGAATGATTAATTGGTCCAAACTACATAAGTTACAAAATTAGAAGCTTTTTATTAATTATTAGAAATAATGTTTATGGATTATCGCCAAAATGGGTACTCTCATCTTCATAACTAGCCTTACAAAATAAACTACTTTTCCTATTTAGAATTGGATATGTTAAGTTTGGATTGAAGTTTTTTGGTTTAAAATCGACCCGATAAAGAAAATGGGGTTTTGAAAAATTTCAACCGAATATAAATCGGTGATTCAACCATATTGTTACAAATTGATTCCGCTTTTTGGTTTTTGTTAATTTCTAACGAGTAAGGACGACTTACTAAGGGTTTTTCTCTCATTATTAATTAAGAAAGAAAAATAATATACATATATATAGTTAAGATTTCACAATCAAAACTAATTGCATGTCCATCACTACCTACAAGAAATGCACTTGAAACTAACAATGTTAAAAGTTGTTTTAGATCCAACCAAACTTGAATTGCTGTAACCATAATCGCTTTATATGAAATGAAATAGAAAGGAAAAATGAAGGGTGAAATATTGCTTATCCTTTTCTAGAAATTATGGTGTGGAGTAGGCGCAAGATGAGCAAATCAATGCTCAACCGATAGAGAGAGGATATAGATGAATTCAAATTTTAAATTTTTAGGCAATTTGATGTCATAACCTAACACAATAATTGCTTTATAAAAATAAAACTAAAATAAATAACAAGACAATATATGATATTCTCTTGCTATGTATCAATCAAATGCATAACAAACGATTTTTAGAACTCCTAACTAAGAATTTGAAGTTATATGAAAACACTATTTTATACTTCATAATTGGACACAAATTACACTTTGCGTAACAAAAATATCCTAAACTTGTTGATAATAACATAATAAATGCATGAGCTATTAGAAAACTAATTAAAATGCGAAGGAGGTAATTTTTTGACATCAGAAATCTGACGTGGCTCGATGGATTATGATAATGTGGAAACGGAAGCTAATTAATTAGGGAGAGATTGTTTTGATTCTAACTTATTTTTAATATAACTAATTTATTATTTACGTTAGTATTCCGATGTCCGATGGACTATTTTTTTTTTAGTTTACACACGCACACAGATTCAAACCTCCGACCTCTTGAGTTGCGTTTCGTTGTCTCCGATGCAAAAAACTTGCATCTAGGGTCTTTCGTAAGTCCTTTTAATAGTTTTGTGAATTTAACTGTAATTACAATTGATTCGAAATAATTTAGAATCTAAAATGTAAAATTTCACTTTATATATTTCCATTTTCAGACAAACAACCTTTTTTTTCTCCAGCAATTTAAGAGCAAACACTGTTTAGTGGCGATGTTTTTGTCTTTTAATTGTTATGGTTAGAACATAAACAAAAGGGGCAGGTAGCAAATAACAAGTCAAGACTTGCAAGTTTGAATAAATATGTGTGTATTTGATGCGTGTGTGACTCTGAAATTAATGAAGACAAATAAATTATGGCGATGAAGAAAAAAAAAAAAAAACACAAGGAAAAGCGAACACGGCTAATCTTCTTCCTTCTAACTAATCTCTTATTTTTTTGAAAAGTAATCGTTTATTTTCAATATGTTTGACTCTGACTAATTGCAAGGGCTACAACTTAGATCAGAAGCCATATTTTGACTTAATCGATGACTTTGTAGTTTACAATGGGAAATAATAAATTAAATAATTTTTATATTTTTGTCCGACCGACTAGATTATTTAAATTTGATTTCTCAAGTATACAATCAATCATGCTCAGTATTTGTCTCACTTGTCCAATCGAAAATTTTAAGTGACATAGTCCGATGTGTGCACTCATCGACGGTTGTTCATGTTGGGGAACCTTCGAAATAAAGACCGAGGAAGGGCCTCCAATTTCATTTTGAGAGAGTATCACAAGTGTGAGCTTTGTGAGAAATGTGATGGAAAAGAAAATACCTCAATTTTGGAATGGATGGGGTATACTTATATACTTAGTGTGGGTTTAAAATAATTTGTTTCAGAGCTTATAAGTTCTTGTAAAGTGTTTGGTAAAATAAGCTCCTAAAAACCTTATAAAATCCAGAAATAAGCGGTCCCTAAAATAAGTTTTATATTTGTAGGATATATTATAAGCAAAATTATATTTATGAATATAACCTCATTTTATTTATAATTTCAACATTTTTGATGGTGTATTAGTATAATATTTTTTCTAATAAAAAAACTTAAAATTCATCTTTTACTCTTAACATGGCATGTGCCCGGCCCACCCCAACCCAACCCAATCTTGTCAGCCCGATTCGGCGGATAATGCGAGCCGGGCCTGCCCTTGAATGAACTCAGTTTAGTGTTGAATGTTTATTGAGTTATCCAAACACTTTGATAGCTTATAAGCACTTGAAACATAATAATTTATAAAATTTTGAAACAGTTTATAAGCTCAAATAGCTTTATAAGCTCTTTAACATAAGCTTAGCCAAACACATCTAAATTTGATAGAATTAAATATCATTATAAGAAAATTGGAGAGAGCTTTGTTAAGACGATTTTAAAGTGTAAGACAATCTAAATGAGAGAGCATTGTATATTGATTTAGATCTGAATATTTGACAGTAGTGGTAGTGTGGTAGATCCCAATATTTATAAGAATTTTCTGGAAGATTGTTATGTAATTAGTGGATTTTATCATTCCCTCAATGAATTATTTCAAAACAAACTTATCTAAATAGCGGATGGTTGTTGAGAGGGACTCTCTAGTAATGTTCATTAGATTATTAATTAATTGTAGGTATCACTTCAACTTAATGATTAATCCATCTAATGAGATCTATATAGCCCCTTAAATTTGATATACAGAAAGTTTCGTCTCAAGTTTGTATGAACTAAGTTGAGAATAGTTCAAAGACAATATTCTCATAAGAGTAATGAACTATTGTCTATTCTTTTTTTTGGAAAGATACTAAACTTCAATTTTGTTTCACAAAAGGTGAAATTAACTTGATAAATTTTGATTAAACAAAGAGTAACTCTCGCTTGTGGCAGGTCGCAAGTTGTACGACCGCACGTGGCGCGTGCACAACACGTGTGTGTTTCCCACGTACCCGAATATATATATAAATATATATATATATATTTTTTTTAATTTTCAGTTTTTTTTTCCTCCGTGGAGTCTTCGGCTCCAATTATACGGCTCCGCCTTCGCTTTGATTACTAATATAAAGATAATCGTCGGACAACAATTTGAACTTTTCGCCTCGCTCCGAGGCCTTCGGCTCCCCTCGCTCCAATATTGACCAAAGAAGAAGCGGGAAATAAAGAAACGAAGAAGCAAACAAAAAAAAGGATGGAAAAAAATATGTTTAAAAAAAAATTGAAAAAAAAAATTAAGGAAGCGTGTGCAGGCGCCACGCACGATCGCATGGTGTGCGACGCCGTCACATGGAAGTTTTTGTCTTAAACAAATGATACGAATATAGCTGATGAACTCTCAATAGCTTGTAAGAAAACTTATGAACTCTCAATAGCTTCTACGAGCTATATATTCTTGGGAGAAAAGCAAAATTCAAAGGAAAATAGACTCTTGAAATGAGGGATTCAAGGTTTGAAAGAAAATTAAAATTACTATTCATTTTAATATTAATTGTAATTTAGTATTAATATTTTAGTATGCTTCTAATAAAAAACACACTATAATTTCGGACCTTTTTGAGAAATTATCCCAAAGGATTCAAGTATCAAGTAATGTAGACCAAAATATTTTGGTCCAAAATAATTGTAATTAAATTATCCTGAAACTAATTGAAACTCATGTTCGGCCCAAAATATTTGTACCCTGTGGTCCAGGCCCAATATATGTATAAAAATTGCGATAAGTTTGGACTTTGAATTAACTTATAGACTGACCACTTTTTACTCTTTCAAAAAGAATATTCTCATTTATGTTTACAAATTGACAATCAACTAAGGGTGTATCTACTTTGACGGTAAAGTGTGAAAAATGAATATTTTCACATAATTCTTATTTTTTTTACATGTTTACTAGAATTGTTAATTTTCTTTTTCTTTTCACTCTAATTATGGGGGAGGTGTAAAAATATTTCCCAACCTTTTCTTTTCCTATTTTCACTTTTCCTTCATTTTTCATACTACCAAAGTAAATGCATCTTAAATGTGAAATCTTCGATAACATTAAAACGCCAATTAATACTTTTAAATACGTAACAGGCTGAAATAACTAAACATTATATATATATATATATATATATATATATATATATATATATATATATATATATCTGCGTTTTCAAATACTCATATTAATATGTGTGGAATATATTTGTGTAACATTTATAAGTGCAAGGGTTTTGTAGTGTAATTATCAAGGTATTTTGTCCTATAGTGTTTCGGGTGTGTTCATAATATTTTGGTTGACCGTAATATAAGTATATACATTTTTGGCCCCTAAGTTTTAGAATTTACTAATTTAGGCACATTCATCTTAATCTTATACGCTTAATTTAGTAACTTTTTGATAGACCCTATCATCAGTTGAAATCCATTTTAATATCAATTTATTTTCGTTGAACTTTCTTCATCATAACAAAGTTGTTACTACATTCATTATTATTTGATTATTTTTTCTCTTACCAAGTAAAGAATTTCCACATTACTCGAAGAATTGCATGTCTTCTTCACTGTGAAACGTAGTCACATTTTTGTGTCTTTGTCAACAATAATTCCTTCATTACCAAAAGATAGTTAGGTAAATGTCTAGCTCGTAACATTGTTTATAAACAGAATAAATGTATATTTTCGAGATGAAAATATTAATCGAATATTTTCTTTGTTACTTAAAAATAGTACTATCGTATTGTCCATGCCCCTTTCCTTATCAATATAACGTGCGTTGAAATTTCCATTTACATAATATAAATTCAACTTTGAAATAAATATCTACTTTTATGCAGCTAAAAAAAGCTTTTATTGGTAGATAGTATTGTAGGGATAGCGTGTCAGTTTTATTTTCCTAAGTCTATTGATTCAATTCAATTACAAATCTATGTGAATGTCATATGTGTGTGTGCATGTGAACACTTTATTTCAATAAAAATGTTATACCATTTTGTGATAAAAAGTATTATCTAAAATTTCCATTTTGTTAACAAGATAAATTTGCGCAATTTTTGTGTCGCTTTTGCTATTAAGATTAAGAAGTCTTGGGTGTTTGTCCGATAAAAATATTCCATCCTTAACATAAAGCCAAAAGCTTGATAAATAAAGTTAAAGATACAAAAGTAGAATATTTTCTCAATCAATGCATGCAAAGGTTACCAATATTACACTTTCAACTTTCAATCCATAAATTAAAACAAAAAAGAAAAACTTTCATATATATACTTAAACTTTGGGAAAACTTTGAGTGACAGAGTGCTTTTACACTACAAGAAGACATGTTTTTCGTTGTTAATCATAGTAAACTCGTCATTAATAAGTTTTAATAACGGGAATCCATTTATGTAGTGAAAATTAAATATCAATAAATTGACGGGTTCTTAGAAGTGTATCACAGAAAATGTAAGGATTTTGATGTTTTGCAACTAGTATTATGTCATCGTATTGCCATTATTACACACAATAATTTACAAATACTATATAATACTCTACCTAAAAATGTTTATAGAGTAGAAAAAAAGACACACACACACATACGCACTAGCATGAGCAAGAGACAAAAGCACAAAAATAAATTAGAAAAGAAGTTTAGCCGACAATTTTAGTAAATTATATCCATAAACAGAAAAGTTCTTGAATCATAAATGCGAATCCTGAAGTAGATATATGTTCTGTGATTGGGGAAAAAAAGAGGACTTAATTGTAAAAATGGGAAAGGGACATATAATACATAAATATAAATTATATAATATTTAATTTGGCCTTCACTATTATTGTATGAGAGAGTTGGAAGAGAAAATAATAGTCGGCCATCAAATTGAAATGGGCTCCACATGACCACCAAATCATGAAACATTTGCACCTCTTTTCCCTCAGATATGTATCTATTTTGCATGTTACCATTCCATTTAATTTACTTTTCCCTAAGACCCGTTCAAACATCAATACCCATAACCCTTTTTTTCCTCTTCATTTTATTTTTTTATACATGGGAATGGTCTTCATTTTTATATATTCATTCATACGCAATTCTTTTACTGTGCCTTGGCCTTTTGGTCATTTCAATGACTTAGTAAATTACTTCCAATATCCAATAAAATCCTGACAATGAGTGTTCGATCATCGTAAAAACTTACAGTGTGAGATTTCTGCCGCAAAGCAAAGCTTAATTCATGCGGAATCATGTAACACAGAGCTTTATTCGAGGCCTTTTTGTCCACATATTGCGACAAAGTGCTATTTTGATGCAAATAACGATGAATGTTTTCTTTGCGAATTTGTCAGGGGCGACGAATTCACATCGCCGAGTCCGTTGGTATAGTTTGTGACTAGTGTGAATTTCGTCGATGTTGGCCTTAGCAACCAGTCGTTCAATATCACATCCTTGGTCCATTGCGAGTCCGTCGCTAACAGTATCGACGAAATATGGATGTTTCGCGATAAAAATCGTAGCTATGTTGAGTAATTCACCTCTCAAGATATTAGTCGAACGAAATTCAAATACAGGAATTATAGAAAAATAAAAATAAAAAATAAATATTAAGGGGATATCCTCATAAATAGTAGTAGAATGTGTTTTTAGGAAAGTGAATTGTCTTTTAGCTATGAAAAGGGGTTGGGTGTGATTTGTGAAATCCCCAAAAGTTACTGCAAAAACATGGGAAGGGTAGTAAGGTCAAAGGGCCAAGCCTACACCTCTCCCTTGTGTTGGGTTCTTCCCTTCAATTACTACATATTCTTCAGACACAAGTTTCCCTCATGTCTTTTTGTGCATAAATGCTACCGATCTATTTATTCAAACATCCAACTAAAATAACCCCCTTCTCCAACTAACACCACATGCACTATTTCAACTGCAAACATCAACTCTCCCATTTCAAACCTCCCTCCCTCCCCCCTCTCTCTCATCTCTCTCTCTCTCTCTCTCTCCAATCCTCAGCTTTTCTTCCCTTTCTCTCCTGCATTCTGATGGGGAAAAGGCACCAATTGATACAAGTAATCATGCTAGTATTTTGCATATTCTTTTCTAGTGATCATGCAAATGGAGCAAGGCACACACAGTTTCTGAAAGTAAAGCCGCAAACGCGTCCTTCACCGGAGACGGCTTTCAATGGTTTTCTGCCGAAAGGCGTGCCTATACCGCCTTCCGGCCCTTCCAAAAGGCACAATAGCATCGGCTTGGATGGCGAAGGCGGGTTTCCATGATATTTTTTATTTATATATATATATATAATCCTCTTCAACTCGGAAATCAAGGCTTGGAGGTATATATATTCTTCAGAGATGATAATTTTAGGAATCAATAGATTTTTTTTTAAGAGTTGTGATCAATTTCAGGCCAATTTTATTTGTGTGGGAACATGAAGGACTTACACTGATTGTAATAGAAATCTCTTATTTTTAGGAGAGAGAAAATATTTCTATAGATATACATATTGTAGCATGTTTTTACTTCTACATTCTTGCATGAAAATGTAATTATGTCTCTATCCGATTTTCTTGATTTGTGATTCTCTGTGTTGATGTTATCACACGAGATTATATGTGCTTCTATTTTAGATCCTTTTTAGCATGAGTATTGAGTAGCATTTATTGCTTGTAAATTTGAATTTATTTAATGATCATTGGATTTTTCATTGTTGGCAATTACACCCTCCGCCCACGAAAAAAATGTGTGATTGGAGTTGGGCACGGCTTATAATGAATGTTTGAGTTTGTTGTGAATGTTTTAAGGTTCACTATATTGCTTTAATATGATGGATTGAGTGTGTAACATGAGTGGGATAAAACGTCCCACTTGTTAATTATGGTGGTCAAAATCCCAAAAATGTCAAAATGAGTAAATAATGAGTTGTGTGGAGGGTTATAATTAGGTAAATTGTGTGGGCCATAATAATAAAATATGGATCTTTTTCGTGCACGGAATCAAAATTAAAATACAAACATCCTTTTGATGGATGGATGCAAAAACATTTATGTTATCACGTTTTTTTAACTGTTGTCCTTGGGTTTTTATTTCAACTTTATCAATACTTATCACTCATGTATAATCAGTTTAATTATTAGAATGTAAAAAACTGGATTAAGAAAGGTTGACATTCCAAAAGGCAAAATGATATTTAAGTCAGGGAAATATCTCGTGGGCATATTTTATCAGATTATTTGTGTTTTTAACGATCAAAAAACCAAACAAAAAAACAAAAAAAAACCAGAAGCTTGATAATAATTGAGAAATACAGGGAACGACAAATAGTGGCATGCTACGAATCAATTATTGATTTCCCACTGTGTGTGTATTACGTGAAAATTTAATTAATTTACAAAATGACAAGGAAGATACAGTATTTAACTAATATTACTATATAATTCAACTCTTAACTATTTTGTAATGTTGGAAAGAATTGATCAAGTGGACGTATGCCGACTGTCCGGACTAACCACGGCGGTCGCCGCTCGTGTATAATATTCCGTAAATTATTTAAGAGAGAAATTACGTTAGACAATTTTTTATATGAAACGCTAAATCTTAATAGTATTGGTGAGATTTATTTGTATTAGTGACATTTTGGTCACAAGCATATCAGCTCTGATCTAGACTCACTAATTACTCCTTCCGTCCCACCGAATACGGCCCGTTTTCCATTTTGGGACGTTCCACTATATTTGGCTTGTTTCCTTTAAATGGAACAATTAGTTTATATACATGGCCCACCATCCCATTTAAACCCCACTAATTTACTCCCTACACACTCAACCATCTCATCTATAACTTTATTAGCATTATAAAATATTGCATTCACACTACACTAAATACTTTCTTTATACCTAATACCATTTTTCTTAGTTTCCGTGCCTATATGAATTAGGCCGTATTCGGCGGGACGGAGGGAGTATATATTTTGGGGGTTGGTTTAATTTCTTTATATTTAATGTTTATATTATTTAAATTTGGGCTCTAATTAACCTTTCCTTCTTGTAAAAGATAAAGTAAATTGAAAAGTGTTCCTTCTACAAGTCATTTGCCGTCCACCTCTTTAAATTCAAACACTCTTACCAAATCTCCAAACCACTATTAATAGTAATTGTCTTTGTCTTAATTTTAAGTCAACTAGAATTATAAAGCTGAAATTATACACACAACATGCTAAAACGTCAACGTTTGTTAAAATGACTTTGAAAATTTCAGTATTCGTTGGTTGAAATCTCCATGTTTCCCATTTGAAGGTCAATTAAGAATTTCCTAATTTTAATTAAGTTTACTTAATTTTCTGAAACTATGCTACAAGTATGATGGTCATGAAATCATATTCTCTCACTTTTATTCAACAATATATAGTACGTGACTAATTAAAAAAATCATATATATATATATATATATATATATATATATATATATATATATTTCAACTTAAGTCTAAGTCGGAAATGTAAGAGAGCATTTTTCGAAATTTATCTAGCTACAATTACATCAGTTAATTAGATTAGCTGTCGATTTGTACGTATCAACATCGCTCGTGCTTGATTAGTTTGATGTTACTTCATTAATTTAATTAATATCAAAAGCATGCGTGGACCATTTTTATTCCTCATGCTTATATACCTTAAACCAAAACACTAATAAGTAAATGATATTTATGTAAATATTATATACTATATACTCGATTGGTTTCAACATTTACTTATTTAATTGTACGTGGTAGATGAAAGTGTCAACTACGTAGAAAATATTATCTCACAGATTGAAAATCGTTATTGTATGATATAATGAGTTAGGCCTTAACATGCTTTAATTAATTAATTAGTTAATTAATCAAAGCATGCGCTGAGTCACATGCTCCCTATAATGTAAACTCATGCTTAAATCACATATATTAGATGTGTAAGCAAAATACGAAAACCTATTTATGCGTACATTTAAGTTAGGTACAATGCATCGTTACGTGAAATTTGTTGGCATTAATGAATTTATCCATTATAATTTGGTAATTGAATATTTAATTTTTGGAGAATTAAATGGTTGAATGGTTCATATTGTTCTACTTGTTGAGTAGATTGCAGTGTATTCATGTTCTCAATTTCATTTAGTCCGAGTGAGAAATGATATGCTAAAATCGTGTATTGATGGACTTATCTGATTTTGTTTCAAACCGTAATCCAAACTGTAGACGATTTGATTTAGAATTCAAGAAGGATTAAGTTTATGTTCCGAAACGTACAATTCTATTTCAAAACGTTACCCAACATTTCTGTTCTGAACTATAGCCCAAATCGCAAGCGCTTTGGTCCAACACACAAGAGGCTTTTGTCTACAAGTTTTTACAGTTTCTAGTCTTTTGAAACTGTCAAAAATAGAGTTTAATCTCGTAAACCCACACAAGTCTTGATCATGGTCAAGGAGTAACTTCTCAAATTGAATGTGAGGATAATGGTTATTCATGCCATAACATTTGTAACAAGCATATGGTTGTTTATTACACTTAATTGTGTGTTAGTTTTCCCATATGGAAGAAGACGGATTCTTCTTCGTTCTCTACATTTAACATTCTAGTTTCATAGTCTTGCTCAGTTCTCATTCTAGTCCACTTCGTCAGAGCTCGATCAGTTTGTGGTGATGCTACTGTCGAGATGTTGAAATCGTTTAACCTTTGGGGACGAGCCGCCTTACCGTGAGCACTACCGGGGCGTATTCTCGTCCTGCGGACAGAAGTTCTACTTCGTATAAATATTTGGTTCCATATATTTTATGTAGTTTCAATTATTCCGTTGTAATACTAATATTGTTACTTTGTGTTCAGTTTCTACTTGAAAAAGTTCCGAATATTCATTGTTTCAATTATTCCGTTGTAATACTAATATTGTTACTTTGTGTTCAGTTTCTACTTGAAAAAGTTCCGAATATTCATTGTAACACACATCTCGTAACATCGGTATCTAACAAAATTGTCATTATTTATATATTATGATAAAATTTACACCTAACTAATTTATTAGGATGAAACAAGACCATCCATATACCACGGTGGGAATAAGGTTGGCAACACACAATTTTGCCACAAATATATTGCAATAGTAACTTATGGCATATCATGATACTATTTCAAACAAGATTAGATAAAAGTATTTGTATGTTCGTGCCAAAAAAATTAGGAATTGGAAAATCTGAAATTAAACATACCCATGTCACCGCTGCAACTTCATCGTTGTCAGACATTATACAAGCATTGAGCTTATTAAGCAGGCAACAAAGTCATATGTCAGTTTAACGCCATAATCTTTAGCGAATTTGCTAGAAATTATGTTTTTTAAACCTATCGTCACTATGCATATTATGCGAAGGTGTTTTTTACAGGAATGTTACAGCTACTCCGCAAGACTTTGTATCTGCTTCGAAGGAGATGTCAGTTATAGCCATGACTTTAGCTTTCCCAATCTTCGTTAGTAGCTCGTCACTCATCTCTACACAACTCTTGTTAATGCTAAATACCTCATCGAGTTTTTCGTTTGCAGCAATGTGCCTTTTGGTGTGATCTAGAGCCCCACGTACTATAGACGGTTCCAAGCTACCTTCAATAGTGTGGGATCTGTGGTGCGAATATGTCAAATCCAAATTGCAGTTCGCGCTCAAAAGCATGCTATGGTATTGCACTATTTTAAGAGCTAGGATGAGTGGTGTTTTGTATATATGAGTTTAGGTTCTGACTTTCCGAGATTTTGGGTTTGTAAGCTTCTATTTTGACACACCTTTGATTAAATAAAAAAATTCTATTTACAAAAAAAAAATCAAGAACTTTACGCATCTTGTCAAAAGGAAACCCGAACCACCGGTAACTCCAGCGTTAACTGTCGTTGTGATACTGGCATAAACTCTATCAATAGTGATTATCAATTGAAAAACTATAACTAGTAATTAATTTTACAATAAATCTATGTAGTCACATTATGGCCAATCATAAATTGGTCTAAATAGGGAAAATAATCGATTAATTTAAAAATTTTCATTTGTAAATGACTTATAATTGTTTATATTTGGCAGTTTATACAAATTTATTTTAATATATTTAAATTTGGAAGTAACATTTAATTAGATAATGCATTCTTATAAAGATTTTTATAAAGCATTCAAACTTTCATATGTGCATACAAATCATTTGTATGATCGTGGTATATGTTCCACATGCAATTACACTTCAACATTGTTTGAGTTCTTTACAAAAAGATATTGAATTGTATGACAATTGTTCAATTTAGGTTTACTTCTTTTACACTGAATTAAAACAAAATATCGAAGATTCATAAATTTAAAATCAAAACCGAATCTAATATCAATATAAATCCTCTGCTTAATTCTGATATTGGTCGTCACATATAAAATTGCTAAATGTTGGTTCAATGTTTGGAAATCATTTACCGACGGATTTTGTCGGTTTGACAAACGTAAATGTTGATGATACAATATATACGTGCATTCACATGTATAACTAATGGGTTTATTCTTTAAAAGTTTGTATGGATAATCTTAATACTTTGGCATTAGAAGAAGATATTTCAGTTAGAGTTACAGGATCGGTCTAGTAAATACCAATTTCTCATACCTAACAAGAACGAGATATTCCTACTTTAACGTACAAACACTCATAGCAGGTATGAAAGTAGCGTTAGTTGGATGATGGGCACTCATCAAAGTCTTTCATCGGAACCCCTAGCAGCCGCGTCTCGTACTATACGCGCTAACCAGAAAGGGCTAAGCTGCTACTTTTGCAGAAAACAGGTGTCCAAACGGGAAAGAAACCTCTCCTTAGATACAACTCTGTATCGTATCGACGAATCGTTAGTGTCCGAGAATCCCTACTCTGATCAATAGGAACAAGAAATGCATTACCTACAAGCTCGGAATGTTCCGAAACTGGCGTGATTCTTTGAAGATTGGCTTTTTGCCAGAGATAGAGACGCATGAGAAAAGGAAGTCCTTACTTTACTAAAAACTTATATTATTATTATACAATATACTTCAAATCATATTCTACTCAAAAAAAAAGTAAAGTACAAATATCTCTCTTCCCTTTGAATCGTTTTTTGAACAACAAAATCCCTAATGCTAAAAAAAAGGATTCTATCTGCTTTTTTTCTTTGTCTCCTTTGCCTCTACTTCTACTACTATTGGTGGATGTAAATTAGGGATCATGATTCATGCAAGGTAAAAACTAGTTTCTCTTTTTCCTAATAATTATTATATCAATCTGTAATTTTGTTAAGGAGTTTAAGATGAATATAAATATAAACAAAAAAGAGAATATTGAATATACAAGTCTTATGATAGTAACGTGGAGGATATTATTACACAGTTCGACTATCATATATAAGCGTATTGTTGAAAAAAAAAAAAAAAAAAAAAAAAAAAAAAAAAAAAAACCTCAATATCTTAATTATTAACTGAAGAGTGGAAAGTAAATATTTTCTTTTCATCTCTTACACAAGTACTCAAGGTAAAGAAGTTTGTTTGATTAATTTTACTAATCTATATCTATACTAATATAAAGAGAGCCTTGTTTACAAAATATGCTTTGCCTATAATGTCTCAACTATATATTTAATTAATTTGAGAATAATAATATAATATAATATATAAAGAATTAGAATAATTTATTACTTTAAATTTTCCTTATATTGATTTAGATTACCTAAATTAATATATTTTATTATATCAATTTAGATTACCTAATTTAATATATTTGATGTATAGTAAATAAACATACATGCTTATCTCATTAAAGTTAAAATATACTAGTATTGTGATGAGAAGTTAAAAATTAGGAGTATACTTGCCAAATTTAATTTTATGTTGCGTTACATTTTAATTTGTTTTCAAGCATTATTATGAAAAGCAAAATTGTGAAGAGATTCTATGAGACTAATGCATTATAGTTATTATGATTAAATATCAAAATAATTATATTATTATGACTAATTAGAAATAATTATTTGATTAGTGTACATTCTTAATTTATTTAATTATATAACCTTTTGTGTGTTAAATTGTGATAAGAACAGTCTGTATGTGAAAGTAAGTGAGACCAAAAGACATGAATGTAATTATAAATACTTGAGAGTTAATATAATATATAGACAATATGAGCATAAAAACAGGTGGATGCCCTTCCCTTGCTGATGAAATCGACAAATATTTAAATAAAACAAACTAATAATAACAAAGAATAAAAGTGAGAGAGAGGGCCAAAAATGGATGTCTGTTTCCTCCAAATGGTCTGAGTCTGACAACTACCATATCATGCTCAACATCTCCATTAACCTCTGTTGTTACCTAAATCTAAGAAGAAGGTGAAAGACCTCCCTCCGATCTTCATGCAGCCTGCCCGAACACTGACGACTTGTCCGATCCACGCACATTGTATTTCTCGATTCTCCGACCACCATGTCTCTGCTTGGTGTTCCCTGAATCTTCTTCGGCTGTATAGCGTCGGACAAAATCATTATTCAAAGATTCCAACAGAATTTATTTACTTAGGGTACATACAGAACGGCAGATATATCGATACCTGAGATGTTACCTCCCGCGACGTGCCCTAGCCCTATACCTCGATCCTTTATTCGAGAATTTCGACGTCCTAGTAACTCGAACGTGATCATCAACATTCTTGTGAGTGTTCTTCCTATGCAAATGATAAGAATTCCTAGACAATTCAATGGCAGCTCTATGAGAATTAGGCCTCAAAGATCTCCTCAAATGCTCCTCTCTATACTTGTTTCTCTTGTTACATTCAACATTATTCCTAGTTGGTCGGAATGTCGATATTTCTCCTCCTTCATTCCCGTCCTCACTACTACTACTACTTGGAGATGCAAATTCTTCGACATCTCGATGTCTCCGCCTCCTGCGCCTCCTCTTCACCGAACGGAGCTTGCGGCAGCAGAAGGAGCAGCAGCAGTGTAGTGCTGAGAAATAGGTAGAGAAAAAGGCCCATATGATGTGACAAAGAGTGCGGCAAATGCATTGGCAGATTCCTAAGCTGAATAATAGATACAAGAACAAGAGCACTGCATGATGTTGTTAGAGGTAACAAGAAGATTAGTGAATTAATTAAGGATGTGTTTAGGGAATTTAGATGTATATTTACCAAAGTAGACTAATATTGCCACCATCACAAACTTTAACAATTGTGACACGCAGAAGTTTTCGATGTAACAGAAGAAATCCCATGTTGGAGCACATACTGAGCTGCATTAACAATTTGATTAAATTAGAAAAAAAATCATCATGAGAATTACATGAATTTGTCATGTTCATTTCTATAGTCAATGATTATGTAACAGCCAAAATCAAGAAATTACAAGAATTGTTGCAAAATAATTGTTATACAAGCCTACCCTGTAGAGTGTAGAGAATGATTTATTATATTTAGGTATTAATTATATGGTATATTTTGTTAGTTATTACTTAAGACTCTTGTTCAATGAGATTAGTATCCTAGATACTACGAGATTAGGAGTTTATATATAAATCACATTTCTTATACTACTTAGATTGGTTTTGATCTATTCTTTCTCATCTCTCTTCTCAATTTCTTATCAAGTTTTTTGACAAACAGAGAAATTAAAATCAAACAAACCATATCTTATGGCCCCATATTGCACATAAAAATACGAGAAATTAAAATCAATGTCATTTGCATATAAACACGAGAAATCATATCAAACAAACGATTTGTGTAAGTAACATCAGAAATTTAAATGTTGCATCAAAAAGAAGAAAAGACAAACCGAAAAATTTAGAGTGAGAAGAAATTACTTGCAAGATTTTCCAGAGAGGAAATCAAAAGGATGGCCGAAAATATTTCCAACCACTTGACCAATACCAGAGAAAATCGAACCAACTGTAATCCCCATTGATAAATGTATACGGCTATTCTCTTCGCGCCATTAATAATACTTCAAAAACTAAACTGTGAATTTAAAATAAAACTAGAAATTAAGTTCCAGATCACAAGGTGTGAAGAAATTCAGTTCAGATGTGAAAGACAGATAGGTTGTAGATCGGAAAAAGGGAAATGATGGGGCGATGGCTGCTTGAGGCGGCGGCGCAACGAAATTGAGGATGAGAGCGCGGTGGTGGTGACGACGGCGGTGATTTGAGGAAGGTGTGAATTTATTTCTCTTCACCGACGGCGGTGATTTGGGGAGATGGATTAGTTTGAGGTTTTGAGGATAGAGAGAGAAAAGCAGAGGCCTTAATCTGATTCATGAATCAAGAATAGAGTGATTATTTTTAGCTTTTGGGCTTGATTACAGAAGATGGATTTAGACTAATTTCAGGAAAATTGAGAGAGACAGAGACAGGGAAAAGGTGTGGGTGGTTTAGACGGAGAAGACGGTTTGCAATGAAAAATTAATATTTTCAATATCTAAAATGTAATGTTTTATTTTAATTTAAATTAATGTAATTTTTAGATATTAAATAATGAAAATTTAATTTTTCGAAACTAAAGTTAGAGATAAAGGGATAGAGAATAGCCTTACACAAGTACTTAAAAGTAAAAAACATTTGTTTGGTTCCTAAATCTTCGGATTTTACTAATATTATACTATATTTGAGCATATAATCCCTCTCATTAAGACATGAAGGAGTTATTTTACATATGAGCAACCCAAACGGGCTAGTCATATGATTGTGAAATTTAAGCAAAGCATATAACTTCTTATAAAAACACTGGCAAAAGGCAATAACAATTGAATATTAATAGTCGATGGAGATGAGTAAAAATATAATACAACCTTTTGTGTGTTAAATTGTGATAAGAACCGTCTGTGTGAAAGTTAGTGAGACCAAAAAACCTGTGACATGAATGTAATTATAATTCTTGAGAGTTAATATAATATATACACAATATGAGCATAAAAACAGGTGGATGCCCTTCCCTTGCAGATGAAATCGACAAATATTTAAAATAAACAAACTAATAATAACAAAGAATAAAAGTGAGAGAGAGGGCCAAAAATGGATGTCTGTTTCCTCCAAATGGTCTGAGTCTGACAACTACCATATCATGCTCAACATTTCCATTAACCTCTGTTACCTAAATCTGAGAAGAAGGTGAAAGACCTCCCTCCGATCTTCGTGCAGCCTGCCCGGACACTGACGACTTGTCCGATCCACGCACATTGTATTTCTCGTATACTTTTTCTCGATTCTCCGACCACCACGTCTCCGCTTGGTGTTCCCCGAATCTTCTTCGGCTGTATAGCATCGGACAAAATCATTATTCAAAGATTCCAACAGAATTTTTTCACTTAGGGTACATACAGAACGGCAGATATATCGATACCTGAAGCGTACACGCTTGAGATCTCTGGTTCCATCTCGAAGGGCTACAAGGGTTATATATACACCCGGTTCATACTGTTCGATCCACTCAGCTTCGATTTGGCTAGCACTGCCGGCGACTGCTAAGTTTCTAGCTTTCGACCCATCTTCACTGTCGCGGTTACTTACAGATTCTTTCCCATCAAGACTTTCAGACACACTGCTCCTGTAAGATTGGATAGTTCCACCACCGTTAGGTAGTCGAGCATCCAGGCGGTCATTTGCTCCATTTGAGGAGGCTCGTTCGAGTCCTTGAGCATCTAAGCCACTTTCACTGCTTCCACTAGGATCTCGGAGCAATTCAGATGGACCTTGCGTTCCATTTGGCACGCCTGAGTCTGTTCCAGGATGAGAAGCCAAATACGAGCTGTTGATATCGTCTGATCTTGAGTTCCTTTCTCCATTTGCACCAGAATAGTGCACGCCATTTGATTCTAATCCATTCGGCAAGTAAGCTAATTTGAGGCTTTCAGGGTCGTACGCCCCGGGTGGCAACCTCTCTGCCATATCTTTAAGCTGGAAAGTGAAAAAAAAAAAATATATATATATATATATATATATATATTCAGATTAATAACAAAACTATAGGCACTTACAAAAACTTTCATGATCAGATCAAAGGCATTTAGCAGCAAGTGAAGCAGATGTGTAAAAAATCTCAACTTGGATAAAGTAAATTACAAAATTATGTCTTAGCTAACGAAATCGTTGAACTTTTTCCTAAAAAGTTAATGTCATAGTGAAAACCGACATTACCTGCGCTGTAAGTGACTTGATCACTTCTTTTGCAGCTTTACATTTAGCAGATTCTTCAGCAGCAACTGACATTGCTTCCTGAGCTTTCTTTGATGCTTGCTGGAGCTCCGATTCTTGCATTTCACATCGGTTCTTTAGGCTTTCTACCTGAAGGGAGTTCAAGATAACAAAAATTAGGAAATCAAAATAACTATTTATTTTAGATCTTAAGACCAAAAAAAGGACAAGGATTGAATTTTGTTATATACCTGCACCCGTAACTTGTGTACTTCCTGATTCAGAAGCTCGTTTGTCTTCTTTAGACTATCAGTAATGCTCTTGGAGAAAGATAGACCTGCTGTGGTAGGAACTGGTGTAGCAGATCTTGGAGGGCTAGGTTTCCTTGAAAAAGGTGATACAGACCTTGAGCTAACACTTGAGGTTGTGTTAATTGGCTTAGGAACATTTCGACGTACGTCAACAGCTGTAGACATAACAGCGTCCCGCAGCTGTAATAGAGATACTTGAGAAGAACGACCCAAAGAGAATGTATCAGCTTTTCTGCCTTGTTTAGCTGCTTTTGTGTCCAATTGTTTGATCAAATCGAAGTTAGATGGCATGGATGACTTGGCCAACCTAAGATCAGCCTTGTCCAGTCTATCCTTATTTTCACCTGAAAGCCGTGGTCCCGAATTTCTACGGTTGTTGACTCCAGCTTCTGCCACCTTAGATAGCTTCACAAAACACGAATCACATACACGATATGGTTTGTTGGGATTAGGTGATAATGCGGCCCGTAGTGCTTTTCTAGAACTGCAAGCATGGCAATGAACTAATCCACAGTTATAGCAATTATGTCTCTTTCTTGTGAAGCCAAAAGCTTGTCTGCAAGCGGAGCACTGGGACTGCTCAGCACCCGAGACCCATTTATGAAGACATATTGCGGCTGTATAATTCGAGCCACAAGCGATAAATTTAACATGTCTATCCTTCAAAGTTTCAACCAGAGTGGGCGCTTTCCGGTCTTCTATATCACCATGGCCCAACCTCCCATTTGCTCCTTTACCCCAGGTGTAAACCTCGTTTTTGGATGTCAACACAGCCACATGATATGCACCGCAAGAGATTTCCTCAACAGATTCAGCTGCAAGCTTGTCTTCTACCAAGCAAGGTAGCTTCCCGTCGGACTGAGGATTTCCGAGTTGACCGTACACTGTACTTCCCATTGTGAAGACATGACCGGATGTGGTCAGGCCTACAGTTAAACTATGCCCACAGGCGATTTTGTAAAAATTGTAATCAATCAGTGCAGGCACACAAGTAGGCTTCAGCCTTGGTTCTTTATCACCGTGTCCAAGGCGGTTTTTGTCACCATCTCCCCAAGTGAACAATTTTCCAGATGAAAAACTTGCACTGGACTGGGTTACAATCACCTCAACCACGGCAGCAGTATGCCACACTCCACATGCAACAGCAATCGTCCTCAAACCTGCTAGAGAATCAACCTCTCTTGGGGACGAAATACTTTCCCTATTTCCATGGCCCAATACACCGAAAGTTCCATCCCCGAACGTGAAAAGCTGTCCAGTTGACGTTATCAAGGCAGTATGCCATGGACCACATGTAACAATTGCGATTTGAAGTCCCTCAAGAGGGCCTGCGATTCTCTTCGGTATCCAGTGGCTGACATCAGTACCATGACCCAAGAGCCCAGCATAGTGTGTACCATCACCCCACGTGTAAAGTTCACCAGCCATTGTAACTGCACATGTGTGAAACTCTCCACATGCAACAAAATCAACACTGGAGAATGCTAATGATTCCACTAGACGAGGTTCAGTGACATCTTTCCCAACTCCGTGACCAAGCCTTCCACCAGATTCTTCACCCCAGCTGAAGACTTCACCTTGTCTAGTGACTAGTGAAGCATGTCGTACCCCACATGCTATATAGTGCACATCCAGCACTACATTGGATTCCAATGGCCGGGGTACAAGAACATCAGCTCTCGTACTAATGGAACTAGTATTCTTCTCTGGCCCAACCTTGACAACATTATCACATATAACTTCACCCCAAATATAGACATCCCCTAGTGCATCACAATCATCTGGTGCAGAACCATGACTTGATGTGCTGGGGGCACTAGATACACTAACCCGAAAAGCATCGGAGCCAGATCCTTTCGCTTGCATATTTGTTTGATCTGAAGCTACATGTGACCTTTCTGAATAGACCAAATTATCAGGTCGGTAGCTCTTAGGAGAAGCAATTATGCTTGAACTGATGGAAACCTCAGGTGAGCTAACTTCCCGCGCAACACTTACAGAACTGTTACTTGGACTATCTGATGTCAAATCTCTATTATCCTGGAATCATATATTAAAATTCATGATCTAAACAGGTCAAGAAATGCTGCCATAAAATTAATCAAATTTCACATGGATGAATTAGGATATCAGCAATATAACAAGTTAGACACAGATGTCATGAGGTTAAACTTAGGTATCCGTATCACAAACATACAAAGTAACAAAGCATCCACTATTGTAGTGATTGTTTTAATTACTTGGAAGAATAAGGCACTGCAAATGGGGCATAATACAGATGCTCACTGAACAAGTGGAGCAAGTTAATTCCATCTACGGTTGATGTATGAAAATTGGAAGCTCAAGCCACTTAAATAGATGATTTAGGCAAGACAAATGAGGTAAATCAAAACAATTTTTTTGTTTTTTTGTTTTTTTTTTTTTTTGGGGGGGGGGGGGGGGTTAATAAATTGACAATTGCAGCGTAATAAAGAACCTTGCAGGACCCTATTAACCTCTTAATATAGCTAATAATACATCAAACATTCAAATTAATGCAAGATCCACCAATTTAAATCAGATACCTTTAAGAAAGCATTCACTTTCTATGTCACTAGCCAAGCACTTAATCAAGAAAAAAGTATCTTAAGTCAGTTCTAGGCTTCTAGCAATCAATTCCGCTTCGACTCATACACCACTGTGCATTTGGTTATAATACTTTTGCACTTGAAATTACAACTTTAACTTATTAGAGTGGTTTTCTAAATCATACAGCTTTATGGTGATCTTTGTAATAGTAAAGTTCCATATTTTAGGAAAAGTTGTTACAGGTGTTTACTGGTTGGTTAACTTCTGTCTCAAATGGACAGCAAAGAAAATATAAATTAATAATAAAACCAAAAGCTGGATGAAGGAAGATTAGTGAAGCAAACACTACACTACGCTTCCAAAAATAAATTTAGACATGAGTTCAGATGGACAAAATTCAAGCTGTATATCAAATAAAGAATACGAAAAAGCACACCACATGTACTCGCTTTACTCACATGCAAGAGATAAAGTTGTGACTCCATAGAAGAACCTAGCTTCAATTTATCATCCCCAATGAAAGTATGCAATTATTTGAGGAGAAATCTGGTGCTGAAACTAAGCAGATAACCCCCAATGAAAAGGTGATTATATCATGATACAAGGTAAAACTCACATCAAAGTAGAGGCCTCCATCACTCCATCCATCAATTTTTGAGCGCCCAGCTTGTCCTGATGTTATTATTGCCTTTAGGCCAGCTATCCAGTTTTCTGCCTCAACTTTGTCCTTGCAGATCTAGTAATATACAACAGAAAATTATGAGCTACGAGCCTATTTAACCATTAAAAAATGGAATTTTTGGCTCATCACTGACCAGGTCAAGAGATCTTTTCCCGTTATTATATATGAGAGAAAAGGATAGGTACTCCTTTTCAGGGCGCAGATATCGTTGAAAAACAGCCTGGACGACAAGTTATAGCAATCTTTAAATCAGACCACAGATAAAATATGACTAAGCAGAAAACTAAACAGGAAATAAAGTAGCCAAACATGATAAGGCAAGACAGTGAAGTGAAACATAGAGCAAACTCTTACAGTTCTTTGTCCAGGGATAATCCTTGAAACTGAAGCTAACTTCAAATTCCTTTCACCACTACTAGAAATCCAAATTAATGTTGTTTCATCCTGCAATATTAAAATTTGGCAACCATTAAAATGGAAATAAATAGCAAAAAAAATAATAGAAAAATATGTAAAGGGAGATAATATTGAAAAACTTTAAATTGTTTCAACAACCAAGGTAAATATAACATTCAGCCTTCTCTACCTCAACTGAATTTGAAATATGAACTTTGATGGCTCTTAACTGTTAAACAACTACAATATATTAACTTTAATGAACTCTTCGTGAATTTTCTATAGGAAAGAGGATGATTGTAATATGCAACTTCTATGCTTTAGATTTTATTCCGTAATACATGCCACAACAACAGTTCACCAGGAATTTAATCAATCCCAGATGATCTAGCCGACCTTCGGAATAAGTTATTTGTATAAAATAAGTTTAAACTCTTACAATTCTTGAAATATTTATTTTAAAGACGGTCTCACTTAAAAGTGGTTTTACTAGCTGCAAAGCCTGCAATGATTATATGATATCTAAGTTTTGACCCTTTCATAGTCTCGTTATTGGTTTGTCCCCTTTGCTTACCGTTTATAACATATGCTAAATAAGTTACTATCTCACTGTACCATTTTGTTATTATTTGGGTTACGTGTTGGAAATACTACAGAGTTTACCAAAATTTGCTACTTTCACGTGACTTTTACAACAATGCAATAATGACAAATTTTATGTTTTAGCAATTAAAACATCTCGGGGAAAAAAAAAAAAAAAAAAAAGAGAGAACACCAAAGTTTTTATTATTGAAAAAATTATGAACATTATACTTGCAGAAACTTAAAAAGAGGTGTTACAAGTGCAACATTTGCAGATCTGGGTAAACATTGCAATTAACCCTTATTATTTCATCCATATAAATAGGTTATTAGGAGTGTTCATTTTAAAAGAGTTTTTATCATATACTAGTAACTTGTATCCAGAACATAACTAGTTTGAGCATTCTAGGCAAATGGCTTCTTATGAAGTTATGATCATTTGTCTATACTGCTTGTGGGGAAGCATTATCAGGGATGCATCTTTATTAATTATTATCTCTTGAATTTTAACATGATTTGTTTGAATCATCTCATGGGTGATGACAGAAGTACATAATGTTACGAGAATATTAAACATTGCGTTCGTAATTAAGATATTCAATTAACCTTAGATAAACACAAATCACCAAAGTACAATGTGATGCGACATGTGGTTAATTGCATATCACTTTGTTTAAGTACCTAAGGGGCCAATAATATAATCTCCATCATTCAGAAATATACGCAGCCTTAAACCTAATAGTACAATCATATTTAACCACAACCTATTGCTTTTAAACATATGCTATGAAATTACGTCAGTTTTACCTGACTACCTTGTTGTCTAATGAATTTAAAACAATCAATGTAGAATCTTGTAGATAAGCTAGATCTGAAGGTGTAGATCACAAAATAGTGCTATGCCCAACTTATATCCAATTCACGCATGCATTTTTATAATTTTCCAGTGTATGGTAATTAGCAAATTAAGCTTGATCGATTATGAAAACAATGGGAAAGATAAAATGAGATAGAAGTGAACCTTAAACAACAATATAAAGCAAAAAACAAAATGCTGCAGGCAAAATGCAGATCTTCAACATATTGCTTTAATTGAAACATTTCCAAAATGATTAACTCTATCAATATGTGATGCCAAATGCTTTGGATTACATACATAAACATATCAGTCCTGAGTAACAAAATGCAAACTCATCAAAGGATATTAAAAATAAAGGCCAGACTGACATATGTACACTTAGACTAAACGATGAAGGTGATTACACAGGAGCAAGTTATTTGGTAGTAAATACAACAACAGCAAGAGAAGTCTAAATCATGATATAATTATTAATATTAAAAAAAAAATAATAATAATAATAATAATAATAATAATAATAACAAAGATATCAAATAGAGATCATGTGAATTGCAACGGCAAAGTGGATTACTAAAAAGGCAAAGAATAACAAGCAATGTCATATATGGAAAAAGAAGCACAAGGCTGCATATGGTATGTTAGCCTTACACGAGAGAGTCTGAACGGATAACATTTAGGCTTTCCCTTACGACCATATTTAAGTAGTTGAGCACCCTTCTTTAGAGCAACCAACGCCTACAATAAGTGAAAATGAACTGTCAAAACAAATATTGGCATTTCAACAAACATGACATAGAACCTGACAATACAAGCTTCAGAACACTCTAAATCAAAATTAACCAGCCAGAATGAGTGTGATGTCTCATGTGATAAGCACGGATATTTAAAAAATTGATGCTGTGATCTTGAGTGAGGAAATATCGTGATGAGCTTCCACAGATTTCCCTTACTCCAACCAACTTATGTCTAACATAGTAAGACTGACAGGTTTAACTCCAGACGTTAATCACATTTTTCTCGAACATAAAATCGAGAGATAGTATGACTTGCATGAGTAAACATAAATACTGTACTGAAGTAATTCTCACTTAGCTAGAATGACCAGACATTCAAGAAGTCACACCCCAAACACAATAAAATAGATAAGACCCAAGATCTCTACTGGAATATGACATCCACTGACAATAAAAGTAAGATTGAACCTCCAAATGCTAAGTAAAAATCTCCAAATATCTTGTTAAAGACAGGAATGATTTAAAATATTCGTGCTTAGGAAACCATACACACAGAGCAGATTCAAAATTTCGAACTTTAGAGCCACATGCTATGAAAAATGATCAGCAATGCTAAAGACAGGATGTACAAAATAATAGAGCAAACTCAATTAGAACTGAAAAGATGATGCATTCCTTCCAAATTTCACATCAAAGGTACCAATTCTTGAAAAATTACAGATATAGTGCACGTAAATTTTCAACAGCAGGCAAACAAACAGCATTTCCTTTGAATAATTAACAAAAATATCGAATTTGATCAGCAAAAACATGAATCACTCCTAAAGATCACACATTCTAAACAAAATTATAGAATTCACAGCTAGATAGACAAATCAAACAGCAAATATACCTGCTCGATGTCACGGTCTGCATTACCGTAGCTAACAAGATCTGCCATTCCATGTGAAGCACTCACCTCCACACCAGCACCACCGCCACCACCATCTCACGCCACTCATTATCATGCCACGACTCCGCCAGCTCTTCCTCCGCGCACTACCATCCACACCGCCAAGTAACTTCCCAACCTTCCCCTTCGAATTACTGAAAGAAGAAAAAACCTCAAAGATCCAACAACAAAACCTTCGCCTTCTCTCCCCTGCAGATCTGAGAAACGTATCCCCAAAAATAAGGCTCCTCGAGTTTCTGCTTTCCGTTTTGTCGAAGCTCCAAAGTCAAAATAGGTCTTCCCTCCCTCCGATGGAGTCCGATTAACTAAGTCCGGCGATGCGGAGAACTCCGTCCACAGGCGCGGTTCCCGGCGTTTTTCTCGGCTCCGGCGCCGGCGAAGAAGGTGTGTAGAGAGAAGGAAACAATAAAAGGAAATGAGAAATTAATGTTGGGGGGAGAGAGAAAGCAATGGCGGAAAGAGAAAGAGAATAAGGTGGTGTGCGCGTAGAGAGAGAGAGAGAGAGAAAGAGACTAGCGAGTCAAAGATGAGGAAAAAGCAGAAGGAGATGCAGCATTTTCGAAACTTTGCCTGAAAACCGAGAAATATTAAGCTGTGATTAAATGTGGGGAGTTGTACCTCGCTTCTATTGCATCTCTCTAAAATCTTATTTTTTATTTTTAATAATTCTCACTTCCCAATTTCCTTTTTTTATTTCCTTCCCTGAAAAAAAAAATCTTCTTTTAATTTCTAAACTTTTATTTCGAATTTTCTATTATGTACATATGATGGGAAATATATGGGGTGGTAAATGAAATTGTTATAAGATTTTTGGGATTGAGTAATAGAATTAAAGCTATTTCAAAAAATCAAGGTGGAATTCGTAAAAATATTTTGAATTTTTCCTTTAGTTGAAAAAATACTTGATTTGAGAATATGATCTGTCATCACTTGGTACAATCTATATGAAAAAAAATGGTTACAGTCTAGTATAAGTATTTAAATGTTTTCTTAAGAGAAACATATTGTCAACTATGATTTGCTGCAAATAATAATCGTGTTTGTTAAGAAAAGTTTTGTTTTGTTTGTCAAAAGTATCAATAAAGTTACGTAGTTCCTTGGTTAGGGAGGAATTTCCATTTTTTTTTTTCGAAATTGAAAAGGAAATGCAGTGGTGGAACCAGGTTCCCGAGAATTGGAGAGACAATAAATATGTAGAACAATTTGATTTTATTTTTTAATTTTATCTCTGCCTCTACTCTTTCAAAGTTTTGGTAGCGCAAAATTAATACTAGTACTATATTTTCATAAAACTTAGTATATATAATAACTATAATTAATACTTAATAATTTATTTTTGAGGTGGGCCCACCAAGCTTGGTTGTGGTGGGCCTTGTGGCCCCGCCATTGTATCTATGTATAATTATTTGTGGCGAAATCTTTTTACAAGCACACCAACTAGAACAGTTCAAGAAGAATTTGCAATTGCATACCTCATAAAATTACACCAAGTAGTTACAATTCCAAACAAATTTCAAGATAAGGAACTCAATATGCAATCGAAACATCACAACAATTTTGTTTCTTTAAGGAGATTTAATGCTGTAAAAAATAAAGCACAAACCTCCATAAAAACTCTAAATTTTTTCAATGATCATTGCAACGTCAAGCACACACTCCTCTCCATCAACAATCGTTTTATTTCTAAACTTCCATTCTTAGAACATCTTATTTGAATCTACGCCTTCTAAAGTCTACTCCATTATTCCCTAAGAAAAAAGTCTACTCCATTACCAATCTACCTCTATGTTGCTATGTCGCTAGTTTTTTTATGCACTAAATTAATTTTACAACATTAATTGACATTAAGTTAATTAGTTATTTCCTGATATAAATTATTGTCTACTTCTATATAAATAATTAAGATTTTTCCTATGTTGAGCTTGGCATTAATTAACTTTTAACTATTCACTCTTAATAAATGAACATTTAATTAAATTAAGAATACATCACGAAATAACAAACTTCTGGGCAAATTATACTTTACATTACTTATATCATTTACGTTTTTACAAAGATGTCATGAAATTAAATATGCGGACTATCATAATATAATATTAAAATGTTTTGAATATCAATATTCTGTGTCGTAATGTAGCATTGATTTGAACTTTGTAGATCAAAACATCAACGTTTTCTGCCCACCTCAAATTCATGTATAATTTGTTCAAAATTTTCACTAATATTCAACGAGCCAAGTCAGCTAGCTCTTCGAAATTGAAAATTCAACTGATGATATTTTTGTTAGAATTGAATGTAAATAGTTTAGGATTTTAATGAGTGGTTTACCTCAAATGTACACAATTCTATAGCAATTTTTTTCATGTTGCGATTTGCGACAAATATTTCATAGCTCCACAAACAAAAAGATGCACGCTTGCACAATCTTTATTTGTTTTTTTAAACATTATTTATTGTCTCCTTTAATAAATAATTGTTCACGTGCTAAAGTATATTGAAATTACAGTACTAATTAGTAAGTAATAGTACTAGTATTTATGAATCAACTATTCCACATATTGATTAAAAATAAATCATATTTAATAGTTCTATCAATTCTTACAGTTGAGGGTCGTTATTGTCAAAGTAATATTAGTCAGAAATTTGAAATTTAATGTGCTACTTATTTTTCCGGAATTATTAATGGGTTATTTATGAATCCAGTCACTTTCGTAATTAAAAATAAAAATAAATGATCTAGAAGGGGAAGACCTAAATTCTCCATAATTTTCACATTCAGACAAAATGACTGGACCAGTCGAATTTAGGCGGTCGGAAACAAGGCATTTTCAGAACTAAAGGGGGCAAAGTGGACCAAATGCTTTTGCATGTGGATGAAATTCCCAAAACGCCCTCGCTTGTCCGGGTGACGTGGCGGATTTTTTGAGTTCTTTGCTCTCTATATAGTGATTGGATTAGGACAGCTGTTATACTGTGTTTTGGGTGTAGGTGAAGTACGGGCTTCGTATTGCGCCACGTGCACTGCTCATCTCCACGTTCAACAATAGAGAGTTCATAATAGTTTTAAGCCAGACGTCGGGGCGATTTGCATTTTTAAGTCATTATCTTATGGGCTGATTAGATTAAGCCATTCAAATTCAAAATTGACAATTTAGGCTAAATGATGGTTAGAATGGACTAATCGTGGACTTTGATGTGTGAATTTGTAGGTATAACAATATTCTTTATTTAATATTTGGTTAATTCAATAACCGTAACAATCTTGTTTGATTTTTATTCATCATTTTACGGGTGAATAGGTCATTCACGCCAACATTTACCTTAAAATCGTCAACTTTAAATTTTAATGGTCTAATTTGATCGATCTGTAAGATATTGGTCCAAAAGTGCAAACCGTCCTAATTTAATGGCCCAAAAATATTTTGAACTCCTCATCACTAATATGTAAACCTTGAAAATTAATTTTGTTAAAATCGACATTTTATATCTCACAATATCATAGTTAAGGAATTCTAAGAGTGATTGTCATTCTTCTATGTGTAAAAGCATCAGACCCCCTAATATTGATGGCAACGTTATTATTTTTATTTATTTTTTTCATGATGAGGATTATTGGCTGTTGTTACTCGATATAATAGTAAGGAAAAAGTCTTTGTTTATGTACAATGTTTTTCAAACCACTCAAAATAGATATAGTATATTCCAATAAATTTAATGTGTGACATGTTTGAGCGGAAACTTGAAACCTTAATGAAGTTATTGTTAATTTGTTTATTTAGGGGTTGATGAAGCTTGTAATGTAATCAATTGTTGTGGGAGTTAATCGTTTAATCTGTTAAGGTTGCATTTAATTTGTAGGACATGTCAAGGTTGTTGGGCTGACAATTAGTTATGAATCTTAAATGTTTTACCTATGCAATTAGATTTAAACAGGGCGTAGTTATTTTAACTTGAACAAAATTAGTAGTATTATTTTTGCAATTAGTTCAATATATGTATCACGTGAAATAATATACTACTCGGCTGGTTTAGGATCTCAATTTGAAAGGAAAAAATTGGAGCTCATCATTTAGTGAAATTGATTAAATTAAACAAATTGATTAGCTTCTGAGCAAGTCCATTCACATATATACTTGCATGTGATCTAACTCATATTGGATTAGTAATTTAGATACAGAACTTTTATCTTCTTATGATTTTTTTTTTAAGATGACTGGGCCGGTTCAAATTCAGGATTAGATCTTGATCCCTCACTTCTATATACTACTAGATAAATACAAGGGGGGGGGGGGGGGGAGAGAGAGAGAGAGAGAGAGAGAGAGAGAGAGAGAGAGAGAAACTAGCAATTAATATATTTTAAATAAAAACTAGCAATTAATAGATTTTAAATTTTATAATTTTCAAAATTAATGAACTTTGATCGACAAGGATATTTTAGGTCAAATACTTTTTTTTTTTTGGATAAATATAGCTCTATTGATTCAATTCCAATTGATCCGGAAAGACTTATCCTATGAGAAATATTTTGAAATTATAACTTATACTAGCTTTTATAACTAGATTTATTTTTATTTTTTTTGGAAAGGAGCTTTTATAACTAGAATTGTCACGCTGTATTTATTCTATAACCTCGTGAGAATTTGCGTGAACAGATTTATTATTGTTTAATAATGATGCCCTAACGTGAGATGAAGCTAGTAGATACTAAACAAATCCATGTAATACTAATTGTAAATATCAAAATAAAACTAATTAGTGAGTGGGGGACTATGTAATCATCTGTTTATGTTATTTTATTTTTTTTAATGCGAATAGTACAGAGTGGTTCTCAAAATCATCTTTCGTATTTTAGTCTATTTTATGTGGTACCAATCGTTAAAAATTTCCATAATTGAACCGAACCATGAAATCAACATAGTATTTTCTTTCATATGAAAATAATAACTGGCATTCGCTATTCTAGTTGTGTTTTGAATAGTTTTTTAATTATAAATAATAACTTGAAAATTATTTGGATGTATTTGCTTTTTATAACTTCAAATTAAATAAAGGGATAGGATGAAGTATAAATTTAACCAAAAATTACGAATTTATATATAAAAATGATAATATATTTATCTCAATCCTATAGGGTGTATCTTATTTCCATTGGATGAAGTTGGTGGATAAAAAAAAAGATATGAAACAAATACTGGTAAAATATGGTATACAATTTCACTTTGTTTTTTTGGACAAAAGAAAAAGGACTATTCGAAATTTAACACTAATTTTTCATTATATCAAAGCACACAAGATATAAAGTACTAAAATAAAATTATTAGTCATTATCCAACCCAAGTAAACGCAGGCTTCAAGTTTAAGATCATTACGCGACCAAATTGCATACTCCAAGACTTGTACTTGTAAACAAATTTCATTTCATAAATCAGAAAATTAAACTAGTGGCACTTTAATAAAAAAAAAATAGCAATATGGCAAATTGAGGCTGCGAACTTGGCCCAAGATGTAGTACTATAACGGAAGAATTAAGGATCCAAATTCCAAGTAATTGTCCGAAATTCCACAAAAAACGAATGATTATTTTAATATAAGTAATAAAAAATGTGATATTTGATTGGTTTAGAGCGGTTATATCTGGAAAGAGGAGAACTTTGTCGGAGGCCATTGGGATTTGGTAGGTGAGCGAACAGCGTATGCTACGAAGCACCCCCCTTATGGGACCCACTTGGAGAAATAAACTCAGGTGGGACCTACTTTGAGGAGAGGAAGATCACCAAACTCCTAAAATGCCATGATATCCCAGCCGCCGGTTTGGTTGACTTTTATTACTGATTTGACTCTTCAAAAAAATATTTATTTTTAATTAATTTCTGATTTTCTCAAGAGTCAAACAAATGTATCTGATTTTATTTTTGGTATGTATTTTGAAATGATCTCGCAGATCCGGACGGAGTTGGCCTCGTGTTCATATTTTCGAATCTCACTAAGATCGTCTTTTTGATAGTAGAGTATCTATATGAAAATTACTATTTTCGGTTCCAAATAATTTTCTATCTATTTTTTTTCGAACAGTTCTAAATAATTTTCTACTTATTTTTGTCACATCCACGCAATAAAATATTCTCTCTTATTCTTATTTTTTTCTCCATTCACAATAACTTTATCCTTAATTCTTATGCCACTACCTCATAGGAACTTATTTCAGGACCGCATGATGAGCTTCTATTCAAAGATAAAAGATAATGAAGTCTATTTGTGATGTGCAAGTTGTATGAATACTTCATTCTTGTAGACTGTGTTTAAAGCAACTCATTTTTCAGCGCAATATGCAACTCATTATCCTAGCATGTTTGCTTGAACTCGAGATTTTCCGACTTAGCCAAATAAGATTGTTATTTTTGATGCTTTGTGATTTTTATCGATGAAATTTCTTTCTTAAAGTTAGCTCAGACGAATGAATTTTAAGTTGAAATTAATGTTGGAGGTTGTGTAAATAATATCCTCAATATACACATAGTATATATTGTTCAAATAAAATATGAAAGGGATAATCTATTATGAAACACTTTCACAATTAGACGAGAATTGAATAAATTATATTGGACACAAGTTTGGATTCAGATTTTTGCTCGTTTCAAATTTTTTTTAATTATATACTATATCGGAGGAATTTAATTAAAACAAGGCAGCAACAGTTGCCTTCTTTGGTCCCTTTATTACATTTTGATTTATTAATCCAGTGTAATTTACTGTTCATGAAAAACATAGTATCAAGTTAAGGCCAAAATAAAGTGCGTCCTTTCACGTAAATTTAATACTAATATTTGTAGATTTCTCAAAAAAAAAAAAAAGAACTGTAGATAAAGTGTAGCCGTTAATTAAATGTTTGTGGAAAAAGAATCGTCATAGAAAATATGAAAAAGTAGCTTTCGAAAATACAAAAACATTGTTTTCTTTTTCTTTCTCCCTTAAGTAATATATATTGACATTGTTCGCTAAATTTACAATTGTTTAAACATAATACGTGCCTTGATACCTGAAAATTTTAGCAATCATGTTGCTTTAATTCTGGCTCACTTTTGGTTTGTGGTTTGAGGTACCAAAATGCATATACTGTGCATTTATGACCTGACTATAAGGAAAAAAAAAAAAAAGACGAAAAAAAACAAAAAAAAAAAAACTTAAAAAATCTTGTGCATCTCAATGTACTTAGTGGTGCATCCGAATATGTGAAGTGGTGCATGTAAGTTGAACGTTAAAAAAAAAGTCAACGAGTTGACCTGCTTTGACCAGGCCAAATCTTGACCCTCCATGTAGATATAATCAATGGTTAAGATTAATTCATAATTCTCACTTTAAGATCCCTTTGCATGAGAATCACTCCATATATATATATATAGGAAGAGGATCGTGTGAGAATGCTAACTTAGGTGAGAAATGAGAATAAATCTGGACCCTTAATTTTCATAGATCAATGACTCAAATTTAACGATGCATATTATGTTGTACTAATTTATGCATTACAATGTCTATGCATTAAGTTTCTGCAATTTATGCATTAGAATGTGTATGCATTACATTTCTGCAATATATGCATTACCAATATAATAAAAATGCATTAAAATGTATCATTATATATATATATATATATATATTATGACTGAAAATGTTTTATACAAATAATCTTACATGCACCCACTTGTAATTATATAAGTTCGCACTATAGTTAATTTCTTCTAATTTTTCGTAATTAAGTTGTCCTTTATACACACTTTGCTTCGAATTCAGAAAATTATGTCGATAATTAGTTAAGTGCAAGTGTATATTTATAACAGATCGAGGTTATATCATTTGTAGTTGTAGCAATTAGGAATCATCTTTCTTATAAGAAGAATCAATAATCACCTCAACATGGATAGTGTTATTTTACTCTAGTGATCAATTACAAATCACATACTAGTATTTAATTTTAAATATGAAACACATATTCTTAGTCCATTTGTTTGAACTCAAGACTTCTCGATTTAGATGAAGGATATTGTTAGTTTGATGCTTCGTGATTTTATCAATGAAATTTCTTTAAAAAAATAATAATTAAGCTAGCTCATACAAATAAAACTCAAGTTAAAAATTAATGTTGTGAGTATTGTAATGCCCCGTAAATTCCTTACGATCTTAAAATTTTAAAGTTAATTAAATAAATGGCTTTGCACACCTAAGTTTACGATTTTGAATTCTAAGACTAACGGTCGAATCCGTTTTCGAAAATAAATTACGGAAGTCAGCTAGACGACTACTATATTTAGGGTTAGCGCGTACGAAAAGTTTTTAGTTCGTGAACTCAGAACGGAAAACCGTCTGATTTTTACATTCAAGAAATCGCGATACGAACTCGCCCGAGAAAGTTCATTTTTATGATTTTCCGGACGAAACTCGGACTGTGTCGTCCCGAGTTTTTGTCAAAATAAATTTTATAAATTTATTTTCCGATTAAGTTTCATACGTTAGAATTTGCGGTCGAAACGGATCGCGACGATTTTGTGCCGAGCTACGTTTTTCGTCGAACGTTTTCCGTAACGTCGGATCGCGCCGGAAAAACGCATATTCTTTGTCTTTTCCCTCACCCAACCGACTTCATCCCCTTTTTTTGTTAGATTTTTATGTTTTATATAGTTTAATGAGGACACCTAATGTAGTTCCTATTCATCCCTTTACACCTATCACTCTTTAACCTATGTTATAACATTAAAATCACATCTCTCTCTCCCTCCCAACACACAAACTCGGCAGCCCCTAGCCTCCCTCTCTCATCTTCATTTCTTCATCACCATTGAAGAGAGCTTCAAGAACTTGAAGGAGAAACACACAAGTCATCATCCAACCATCCAAACCTCTTTCTTCTTTCATTAATTAGCAAGGTAATCATCTCCTCCATACTTCTATCCATCCATCATCCTCTTATTTTCATTTTTTCTTTTTGAGAGTTGATTTAGATGATTCGATCTTGGATTAATGAAATTACAAGTGTTAGGATGTGAATTCTAGGTTTGAAATTGAGTGAAATTTAAGAACCCTAATACTATATAAATACCGAAAATTTAGGGATATTAGTAGGATTTTTGAATTTCTTCAATTGACGATGAATTCATGCTTAAGAGGTACTTAATTAGTGATTAGAACAAAGAGGAATCGAAAGCCCCATGTTTTGTGAAAATTCGATTAGGGTTTGAGTTTGAATTTGGGGATTTATGCATGTTAGTATGAAATTGGATTGCAATTGATTAATTGTTGTTATGATAGGATGATTAATGAATAAATGTTGTTAATTGGAGAAGAAAATCACCCTCTTATCCCTTGTGTCAATACCGAAATTTATAGGGTAATTAGGGGTTTCCATGTGTTTGTTTAAATTGATGAATTGATGATGGAATTATGTTGTAGTTGATGTTAGTTGTTAATAGGAATTTAATTAGATGTTCTAAAAATAATTTATGTAATGTAAGAGACGAAGAACTCGTCGTAAGTTGAAATATAGTGATGTTATGAAATGATTGCATGCATAAAAGTGATTCTCTTTAGATGTAGTTTAATGACGTAAAATTTGAACGGAATCCGACAACTTTGAAAATTTCATAAGAGACGAACAACTAGACGTAACTAGTAACCGAGAAGTCGAATGAGAATTCTAATTTGATATTATTGTCTATGATGGACTTGAGAACAACTTTGTAGTTGATGTCATGAGCTTTCGAGCTAATATAATATGAGCTATAGTTATAGTCGAGAACTAGAACGCGAATTTCATAACTTGTTGGTTTAGTAATTGTTAGTTGAAAGCCGACGTTTAGAACGTCGTGCTATTGGACGAGTTTTGAGAAGGAGTTCGTCACGTATGGGAGTACGTGATGACTGCCTTGAGGGTCCAGTTTCTAAAGAAATCGGATTCGAGAGCTTGGAACGAACCTAAGACGTTATACGTCGAACCTATCGAGCAACTAGGGTTATCGCGGCAGTTTTGCGACCCTCGCCAGAAACTGTAATAACTTTTAGCTCGTTTATCGGATTTGCGATCCGTAAATTGGAGCGTAAACTAGATATCCCAAACTTTCCAACGGTATAGGGCTCATCCCATGTTTCCAAATCCTCTGTTCTGGACAGCCTCCAGAGTCACTGTATTGCGCAGTAAAATTTCAGTTTCAATTCTCCTAAGTTGTTTCGTTCACAACTTAGTTTCTTTCGATCGTTTAAGCCGTAATAACTAACGAATATCTTCCTACTGACCCTAGAGTCAAGTACAGGGCCTTGAGTGATAAAACCAGTCGAGATCTCATCTCTTATCAGTTTAAATAAAGAAGTAGTAAGCGAGAAATTTCATAAGTCTTTTAATGAACTAAAACGTAATTCTCCTAAGTTGATTCTTTCCAACTTAGTTCCTTATGATCTTTTAAGTCGTATTAAGCTATCGACTACCTTCTCTACTGACCTAAGAGTCGAGTATGAGACCTTCCGAGTTCTAAACGGGATTTGTACGAGTCTCGTTCCCGTTTAAGTAAAACGAATCTAGTAAGCGTGCAAATGCCTAAAGAATGAAACAACTAAAACTTATTTCGATTCTCTTTGATCGATTATCTTTTATGACCCGTTTTTAAGTATTATTATTTTACGATGAAGGAGGAAGCCAGCTGTAAAGAAAGGACGGAAGATCCGAAGATTGAAAGCTAGTGCTATTAGTTCTGTATATCGAGGTGGGCTTTTATATACAAAATAAAACGAGCAATGCTCGGAAACTCTTTCTTTATCACTTTGATATCTGTGTTTTCAAAGTGATATTATGGCATGAACTGTTTTATGTTTTATGTGAGTTCTCTTGTACCTATCTGAATCAACATTCGTGTTTTCCAGATTTAGAGTTAATCTAACTAGGTTAACTAACGATCGGCTCTGAGTTAGCTGCTAAGTGCTTTCCAGAGTTAGTGCACTTTGTAACCTGTGGTGTATGTGATATCCTGTTGAGGGATACCAGCCACGGTGAATGAGAATTGGTCAAGATTGAACATAGCATACCAGAAAATACTCGGCCGAGTAAATTGTGAAAATCAGTCAGAAAATGTTTAGTAGACACGGGCCTCTTTTAAATAAAACCCCGATGTGCTACAATTATGGAATGCCATATTTATCTATACTTATGATTATGATTTCGGCATCGTGCCCACTAAGTACTTTTTTGTACTTAGCCCTGCATTGTTTTCTAAATGTGCAGGTTGAAGCGACGGTGAGCGGCGACGGTTGATGTTGAGTTGAAAGATAGGATGCTTTAGTTAGAACTCTTCCGCTGCAGAACTCTCAGTCCTTTGAATATGTACCTTTTGAACAATACACTGTAGTTTAAGTCTGTAAATATGAACTTAGTTTCTACTGTGTACTTTTGTCAAGTAATCCGTAGCGATTAACTCTTTCTCTATTATATTCAAGTCTTGTTCATGGTTTATTGATGTCTTTCATGTATGTTTAGTCAGTTAGCCTCTTTCTTCCCCGCTTCTTTAATCCAACCCCAGTCGCACCCCGGCTTCTGCCGGCCCTCGGGATTTGGGGCTGTGACAAGTATATTTTCCACCATCTTTCAAATCACATTTATCTGATCCGAGTCAATCAATAATCCAAATTAACATTATTTTTAAAGATAATTAAACTTCTCGAACAAAGAATAACTAAAGTTATGAAAATCAAACCGGACTGAAATTTCAATCTTCTTTTACACATTTCGGTCCATCAACAGTAACTCATCAACACATTCGATTAAAACATTATTGACCTATATTTTCTTTTTTTAAATATAAAAGGTGACATTTTAAATAATGTAAAAGGGATTTATTGTAATGATAGCATAAGGCAATCATACTCGTCATTGATTATAGTATAATGATCCATCGTCTGAAAGCCGCCTTTGCCTTGTGTTTTCTTAATCATTGTGAAGAATGAAAGAAAAAGCTAAACAAAACAGTATGATAATAGTCGAATTAATGATTAATCAACCCAAAACCAGACAAAAAATTATATGATGAAAAAGAAATAAAAAAGAAAAAAGCAGTCCTAAAATAACACACACACACACTATAAAGAAAGCTTCTCAATTGTACAAAGACTAACTTTGTAGGAGAAGAAGCCAAAGTTTAAAGTTCTAAGGTGATTTTGAAATGACACTACCAACTGCTTTGGACCGCCCGAGATTTAATTATTTTGTATATGTTTTGTTTTGTTTTTTTTTGTTTTTTTGTTTTTTGTTTTGTTTTGTTTTTTTTTTTTCTTTTTTTGCTCTAGTAATCATATTTGTATATGTGTGTTTACAAGCCGTCTACGAAGTGACACATTTGCCTAACATGCATCTAGATTAATGATTATCTTATTTGTTTTCCTCAAAAAAAAAAAAAAAAGAAGAAGAAGATTTTCTTGTTTTGTTCTCATGTTGTCATAAATTATCCTTTGATAAGATAAGTTGAGAGTTTGAAAATTGGGTACATTTGCTATGTATGTTAGACATTACTTTTTTTTTTGTGTAAATAAAACTTTCAATTACGCACAAGGGGTGCAACTCGTAAAACAAAATACACAGTTCACCGAATACAAAATGAAACAAAATCACAACAACTCAAGAGAACAAGATGAATTACAAATCCAATCACCCAATCTAAAGTAAGCAATGCTAGGAAGTAAATTTGACACCCAAAACCAAAACTTCACTTTAATAATCTCAATAAGATCATCAGAACTGCTCGGCTTATTCCTGAAAACTACCCCATTTCTATGTATACATATGTCCCAAATGACACAAATTCAAAGGACTTTCCACCAATCCATCAAACTCTTCCTCCGTGAAATTTCCAAATGTTGTTGCAAGTGACATATTGGACTAGCATATCCAACATAGTTGATTCCAAACCAGCTATAACAACTGATCCAGACCTTGTATGCAAAGGCACATGAGAAAAAAATATGCTCGACAAATTCACAATGTATCAAGCAAAAAGGGCACCTGTCATCCTCATGCTCGCGCAACACTCCTCTTTTTGAGAGATTTTGTCGGGTCGGAATTCTATTTTGCAAAAGTTTCCAACAGAATGAAGTTGCTTTACTTGGAGCAAGTTTGCACCAAATATCCTTCAATCTTTCACGCGTTGGGCTTCCTTGACTTGCATTTTTCTCAATCTCTTTGTAAGCCGACTTTGTTGAATACAAGCCATTGCTTTCAGGGTTTTATTAATTTTTGGTACTAACAACTTTTAGCAATTTATTGCAATCTGACAATTTTATTTATTTAATATTAAATTAGATCAAGTACAAGGTTTCGACTCCATCAAGATTCAAGCTAAAGTGAAAGAAAAATGGCAGAGCTCGATTACTTCCAATTAAAATCATGTTAAATAACTTTTTTCTTAGATAGAGAATACACGAAATGGAAAAACGTTATGGGGCTAGCTAATTGCCAGTTAAAAATTGGTTTTTTTTTTTTTTTTTTTTTTTGTTTTTGTTTTTTAGTATGTATAGGAGGAGGCATTAAGTGAGCTGTTAACTTCAAATGTCGCTCTCTTTAAGTGCAAGATAAACAAGATGTGGTTTTGCCTAAAAAAAGCAAGACAAAATTTAGAAATCAACCTCAAAAACTGGTTCGTATTAGAATTTTGTTCCCAAAAAGTTCAAATCAAATACATAAATAATTTGGAGCTATGTAGATTAGGAGTGCTAAATTGCTAATTCTTGACACTAAACAAATTAACGGGTTGGTATTTACTATTTAGGCCAAATTTCACTTACCATTGTTTACATGAGAAAACTTGGCTAGATTATATTATTCGTTAAGTGCTCCAAAGAGAAAGGTTAATTCCCATATCAATCTTGACATAATGCATTTATTAGTATTATTTAATTGAGGGAGGGGTAAGTGAGCCAGAGGGTTTTTCAGGACACATACATTACACACTTTATTTTGAAGATAATATTGAATTAGTTAAAAGCTCGTATGATTATTTTTGGCTTGAATAAACCCGAAGAGATTGGACGCCCATGTGGATGCCACCTCATCAGTTTGTTGTACCAAAAGGTGTTATATATATATATATATATATATATATTTTCAATTGGTTAATTGGGTTATTAATTAGAAATGGATGATGGAAATATAAGAATAACTTTGAGATAAAATTAAAAATAAAACAATGTCATGTCAAATATATATAGATTCATAGTCCTATTATAACTCTACTTTAGAGATAAGAACCAACTTAGAAATAAAATATAGGGATATAGTCTTATAAAAACTCTGTTGATATGATATAAAAATTAGAATTATAGGCGTGAATATAAAAATTAGGACAGTAGGCTATTTGATATATATCTATATATACAAATAGATAGATGTTGACATGATAAATATTGATTAAGAATTATAATATATGAATTAATAATAAAAAAAATACTAGAATATAGGAAAATCTCAATTGAGCACCAAGATGGGAGCACCATTTTTCTATTATATTAACATTCTAGCATATATTACAAATTCTAATTGGTACAACAAACAGATGAAGTGACGTCTGGGCTCTTCGGGCCCATTCGGCCAAAAATAGTCCTACGGGCGCAATTAATTCAATATTGTCTTTAAATTAAAATCTGTAATTTTTATGTCCTGAATCCCCAATATTCTTAAGTTAGTGTCCTAAAAACCTTCTAGCTCGGTGAAAGAAGACGAAATTAATTTGAGATATTAAATAGTTTTACTGCGCACTGAATAAACTCCCGTCTCTTTTGATGTCGTGAGAACTAGTAAACTCTACTTTTGCTGCGCACTGATAAACTCCCGTCTCTTTGCAATAGTCTGCAATGTATAAATGTTTAATGTCCGGAGTATGAAAAGCTCTAACAATATTTTTTTTTAGTAAAATGTTATCTCTCTATTGAAAGAAGAAATTAAAATGTCACCTTATTTGCTAATGATGAATATCGATCTTGTCGAATATAAGCAAAATCAACGGATTAGTATTTGAGGCCAAATTTTACTTTCCATATCCTTCATAAGAATACTTGGCTTAGATTCTACAATTTGTAGATGCTCGTAAAAAAAGAAGCTTACTTCCAACTATTAATCTTGACACATTGCATTTAAGCTGTAGAAGTAATAGGAGATGTAGCATAATTTCAAAATCAAGGATCAGTTTTGTAGAATAATTTCTAGCTAAATTATTATTATAATTATTTACTTGAAGGAGGCAAGAGCGATGAATTTAATTAACTCGAGATAATGAGATATCTCACTTATTCACGACGGATGTCAACAGCTTGGGAGTCCAAGAAGAGGCCAATATTAAAAAACTATTATCTCTCCATCGAAAAATAAAAGAAGTTACTATAATATAATTAACCACATTTTCTAAAGATGAACGTCGATCATTTATGGAATATAAATTCTGACCTCAAAAATATATTGTGGAATATAATTCTAATTAGGTGTAAGATACTTACCAACAAACTATATCATCTCATTAACATCACTTCATTTTTTTCAATTGGGAAAATGGAACATAGACAATCAAATCATAAATGATACGTCTCTCACTTTATACAGAAGAGATTTCACCGTTTGAATGGTCTCCAAGAGATATTTCATTAACATATAATATTTTATTTATAAACATTAACACTACAAGAAAATGGAGCTATTGCGATATATAGACATGCAACACTATATGTAAATGTTGTAAAATTACCGCAAGTGTCGTATATTTACATCATCAATGTGTCATCTAAATATCGTGCCACAATTTTATGACACGTGTGACGTTTGTTAAATAGCAACCTAAAAATATGACAACATATTAAATGAGCTGGGAGAAAACTATGAGGATAAGTAAATCATATCCCAAAAATTGCAGTTAGATGCATGGATTGGACATAGTGTTTTTTCCCTTTCAATTCAGACTGAATTGTATTAAAGTGGACCCAAACTATGCAATGTCTGGGGAATTAGGCACAAACCACTTCATACGGTATTGATTGATCGTGATGTAGAGTACAACATTCTAGACACATAGTACAATCCATTGCTTCTTGATATTGATCTTGCCCTTATGTAGGAACATTGGGCTGGCCTTGTCACACTCGTTAATCATTACCAATAATAATTTTTAGTAGTAAATTTTTAAATTGAAAGTTTAAGCTTAATACACGAATATGTAAATCACCATAAAACATTGATGAGTTACAACTACGCTGATTCAGTTATAAATGCGTGCAACATTTGAAGATCACGACACGTCACACGAGTTTATACGTATAGTAAAAAGTTGGCTAAAACTTCTACTACTTACTTACAATAACAATAAATAGTAATCACTAATCGCAGATCTCACTAAAGAAATATCATAAACTAAGAGCCAAGGAGATAAAAGGAAAAGGAAAATAAAAATAAAATCGTCATTTTTTATATGTAATAAAGTTTGGCCCAATTGTTGCTCTCAAAAAAAAAAAAAAAGGTTAGGCCTAATTGTGCGACCCAAGACCCATTTGTTAAGACAGACATGGATTGAAGCTACATACTACTAACAAGAAATATAACGCAACACATGCAAAAATTCATAATGCAAATTTATTGGTGTCCATAAATTTTAAAATTTACGAGAAATATTGTGGAGACCCGCGACCCGAGCCTATACGCATCCGTCCGAGCTGCCACGTGTGGGTGGGGTGAAACCATATAAATTATGACTATAAATGATAACAAAGGTTATTATATTGAAAACATTGAAAAGATAAGTGGTTGAGACAATAAAGGCAAGGCGGGTAATTATTCAACATCGATGTCCTAGCATAACATAACTGGGGTTGATGTATGAGGACACCGGCCCAGCACTGCGGAAGCGTTTCAAAAGATAACCATCTAAAAGTAGATGGTTAGAACATAAAAGGTAACATGAGTTTGATGACATAAGACTTATTAAAGACAACAACGATGGTCATAAATACCGACACAACAAGTACTGGAATGGAACAAATAGAGAAACATCGACATCCCCCTCCTTCGCCTCCACGTTGATCAACCTGCATTAGGGAAAACAATGCAGGGGGCTGAGTACAAAAGCACTCAATGGATTCCGTGCCCCATTTTGAAAATAATTTTGAAAAGATATAGCATGCTTATTTCTTATGGAAGGGGTTACTTTAGTGAAAACGGTTGTCCTTCTCATAAGTTAAAACAGTTAAAAGACTAATCGGTTCGAACCATAAAAGAACTCACATTCTTGGGTTACCGCCCGGTCCAATTAGAGGGGAGCCACTCCCTCCAATCGAACCGTCATAACTTCTTGTGTACACTACCTTGGCTTGTACAGAGCACAAGACCGATTGTATTATAAAGACTTCCAACATTGGTAATCCAAAAGCAATTGAGCATAAAAGGATTCAGCATGCATATCACATTGAAAAGCGTTGAGTTTAATAACCCTAAAGTTATCTCAGTGGGAGTTTGTAATCCCACAGTTTAAAAATAGAAACTCACCTTGGTTCAGGTTCTCTTGACTAGTTCTTGGAATTGAAGAGTTGCTCGGTCCTACAAGAGTTGTCTTAAACACTTAGGTTCACGAGCATAAAATTATCTAAGGTCTTAGCATCCTAAGTCGAACTTATTCCCTTTATGACTTTTATGTTATGCATGTCTTGTTATATGAGTCATATAAATGTCTTAAGTATATCATGTCTAGTTGATGCATGCATACACAAATCATACGTTTCATGTCATAAGAACACAACTAAAACATGTTTACTTAGTTTAGAACATTTTAATTAATTAATAAAGAATTAATTAATTACTTAAGGGTATATAATTAATTAATAAAGAATTAATTAATTATTAAAGGTACATAATTAATTAATAAAGAATTAATTAATTATTAAAGACATTTAATAAATAAATAAATGCATAATTAATTGTTAAAGAATTTTTAAATAATTAATTAATTTCGTATTGAATACATAAATAATAATATTTAAATAAATAATTTTTAAATAATAAATTATGAAAGAATTATTTATTTAATAAATAAATAATAAACATTTAATGATGTATAATAATCATAAACATCAATCATTTAGTTACATTTGACATATCATTTAATCACATCTAGATATGGACTAAGGGTCCATATCACACATGCACAAGTCATGTTACATCATCATAGTCACATTAATCATATAAGGACTAAGCCAAATTACTTTAATTAATTTAGAAATAGTCCAACACATAATAGTTCATTATGACAATATAAGTCCACTATTATTAAATTTAGGCCAAATCAGGTTTATTAGATATAATCCAATTATAATAATTCAGGCCCGATCAAAATTTGGACATAAGCCCAATCAAACAAATAAATACATAACAAATCTGTAGAAGTCCAATTATTTATTAGTCCACCCCATTAGCAGCCCATAAGTAAATTAAACTAGTCCAAATACATGAGCACAACTCTATTAATTGCTCAGCCCAATCCGATTTAATTCATGAAGCCCACAACAATTAAATACTCAGCCCAAAAATCCATTATTTATTAGGCCCATCCGAAAATTACAACAATTCTAATTAAATCTTTGGCCCAATAACTCTAGAGCCCACATATACATCTTAGCCCAAATTTTACTGATTAAAACACTTAGCAGATAAATAAATCATTTTGGTCACCAAATAATTTATACATGGTCACATTAATTTATAACATATCCTACTATGCCTTAATATGATTTTTAATCATGTTTTTCCACCCAAAAACCGAAATCCACACAAAGTGTCACATAAAGCATTTTCGGCAGATTTTCCTTCAACACCATTAACACTGTAATTTCGGATTAAAATAGCAAACTAGCTTAAATTGATTTGAAATTTTTACTGGACCTTCCTAAGACATAAGGTAATTTCAGAAGCTTTTACCTATCAAAAATACTAGTTTTAACTTAGGATAATCAAGCAAGTTTGAAGGATGATGTTTCTGCAAAATTTCAATAGTTACTACACAATCTGCTCATTAATAAAATCTTTAAAAAATCACTTGTTTACTAAAAAATTAAGTGTCTTATCATTCTAGAAAGCTTGGGATGTCTAGTTAAGGTTTCCAAAAGGCACTGCCCCTAAATGTTAAGTATATAGGGAGTTTTAAGCCAAACATTTTATTGCGCGGAATCAGGATTTCTTCTGCATAACACTCCATTCCTAAATTCAATATAAAATCACTCACTTAATCACAAGACAAGAGAAATACCAATTCAGAAACTTCAGAGTGTCTAGATTAATATTCCAAAAACAAAATCACTCAAATGTTAAGCATAGAGAGAAATACAGCCTTAAACATTCTACTGCGCAGTTCAAGCTTCATGACTAGAGCAGAAGTTATTAATCCATCAAAATTTTATAACTCAAGATAAAAATCTGAAAATTTTACACAACCATCCTAACATACTGATCTACGACATATAAAAATTTGAGAGGCAAATTTGAAGTTTAACTTAGGTAACTAAGCAGATATGTTTCGGGGCACACTGTCCCCTTATGCACAACATCACATTTTTCATCAACTTTTGCTTCAAACATCACCATAGCAGCATATAAACGTTTTTCAACTTATATCTCATGATGTTTAGACTGTAAAGTTCATACAAATACAAGATACACCACCCTAATTCATCTACTCAAGCATTGACCACATAACATATAACAAGAACACACATTATCACACTTTAGAACTTTTGGTTGCACATAGAGATTTATTGTAAATTCCATAATAGATTGAGTTTTCATCCCATGATAATGAGTCTTATCATTCTAAAAACTACAAGAAGCTTAGACCATAATACAACAAGCCATATTATTAAGATATTAACTGTTTTTAAGATAGTAGCAACTCTTTCACACTTAGTTAGTTTCTTCATAGATTCGAGCAAGTTACAAACTCAAAAGTTTTGACACCTTTAAACTCAGAACCAAGGGCTCATTTTCACAAACATTGTAGCCAACATACCAAGCTTTCATTTGAAGGTGATTTCACACATTTTCATGGAGTATATTGGGAGATATGACTCGTTCATTAACATACATGTGCAGCCATACGAACTGCCAAACATCTTTTTCATACAAACACACTCATAACCTAGATTCTAACACATGGAACACGCTCACAACTCATAAAAACGTGATTAGCATTATTTTAACATGGATTTACAACTCTTATAACTCGTTCATCATTAACCTAACATGTTCATAAAAGAAGGAAAAACAAAGAACTAGATAAAGATTTATACCTAGCTTCCTTCTCCTTCTTATCTCTCACGTTTCCTCCTCTCCCAGCCTACTTCCCAACTCTTGGCCCTCTTCCTCACGAGATTTCGATCACCTCCTCTCCTCCGGTGGTGGCCGGCAGCGGTGGTTTGGCGGTAGAAGGTGGTGGTGGTAGTTGGGGGTTAGGGCTATCTTTAGATGGTGATGGAAGATGAAAGAATTTAGGACTTGATGGAGAGGGTGAGTTGCAGATGATGGTGGAGAAGATGAGTTCATATGCAGAGGTTTATTGAAGGAGTGAAGAGAGGGATTACCGTAGGGACTTAAGGTGATGATTAATCTTATTATTCTCTGATTGGTAAAAGAAGAGGTGGTATTAAAAGTGTAAAGGAAATCTAATAATTATGTTCAGACGTAATCTCTACAGATCCCCCTCTCTCCCTCCCGGCCGATATTCTCCTCTTTCCTAATGAAGCTTCTAATTCCTTTTTGTCTTATCTTAATTATCATTTGAATTTTATTAAATTTTGGTTAATTAAATTCCCTTGTCATTATCTCAATCACACAGCACACAAAATACACGCACACACTCACACGGCTCACCCCACACACACACACATACTCATATATATATATATATATTATTTTACTTTATTTCTTCTTATATAGCATATAAATTTTCGTTCCCTAATACGACATTCATTCCTCCGATCAAAGTTTCGATCGAGTATATAAGTAGAAATATTTATTCCGGTCATAACGAGACCAATATCCATATTATTCTATAAATTAATTCTTTTACAAAATCAAATAAACAAACGCTTCATATTTATATATTAGTATATATATATAATTTATCTTTTGATTAATTATTTCTAATTAATCACATTATTGCATAGGCAATAATAATATCGACATATTTCACTCGAATAATAAAATATGAATGCTCGTGCTATGTAATGCATATGATGTAATTTTTTTTTTATGATTTAGACGTATACAATTTATCGGGAACAAGTGACCGTTCTATTATCCGATTAATTCTATATAATTTTTTATATACTTAAAAACGAAATTTTTAAGCTCGAATTTCGGGGTTCTATAAATATTAGGAGAAAAACCCTCTGACTAGATGGTACAAGCCCAAATATTTGGAAAAGATGGCAAAGATTAGTGAAAATAATTATACGGCCCAAAATCCAGTTTGTTGAAATTGATTTGGGGTTATTCTATACATCCACCTTCATTTTACTCACTATAAGCTCTTATTAAAAAAAATAAAAATTTCAGTTCACCGTCACGCTGTATTTAAATTTTCTTATTATTCTAAAAAAAAATTAAAAAATATAAAAATATTGGTACTGCGTAGTACTATAATTTTATCCTATAGCCTCCATTTTAAAATTCTAATAAGAAAAGAGGAAAGGACTATGTATTGAATTACCCGTAGTTTTTGGAATGACAGGAAACACTTGGGCTACCTTTAGTGTAAAGCCCATTAAGATACAAGTTCAAATTAGTTGGGCCAAGAAAAACAAACACTAATTAATTGTGAAGGGTAATCTATTCGCATCCCTTTTCTTTTTTTTTTCCCTCTTTGTAGTCTAGTCCCATATTTAATAAAATAATAAAAATGAAAAGATTCATAAATTTTCAAATAGTCCGAAAACAGAAAACAGAGAAAAACAATAAAAAGAAATTCAGACGCCTAAATAGAAATTAAAGGGATATAAGATTTGAGACGTGGCTACAAGTCAATTACGACAAAATATTTAATGATTTTGACCATGTACTCACAACTGGTGCCCACTCAACGTGATTGCCACATTCTAGATTAATAATTTTTTTTTAAATAGTGAAGTCCAATTAGTTTTTTTTTTTTTTTTCCCAATTAGTTATTCATTGACAATAGTATATAATAGATCCAGCTAACTAAGGTATGCTACAAGAGCCAATATGTAACATCTACTACAATTGATCCGAGTCAAATCGAGTATTTAGAATTAAAAGTTTTGAGACTTTGGGTATTGATGTAATCATATACCCTTTTTTCTTTCATAATTGTAACATCAAATTTAAAAATCGTAGCACGGTTATTTTGAACCTGAGACATCTGACTTCAGAAATTATCACTTTATCTAGTTATACCAACATAGACATACTGTATACCGTTCAATTATGCAATATTTACTGAAAAACAGTCGTAGCTATGCCCCATACAATAAATTTTGTTATTTTAAAATGATATGAACCAATAAATAAAATGCAGAATCTCACTGATCTTTGAAGAGGGGAACATATATAATATAATATAATATTTATTAGTATAATTTTGGGGTGTCCCAAATGAATGCAAATGCAATTGTTAGAAAATCTCTATCACCTGCCACGTTGTCTTATGTTTGCGTGTTCGTGGCTTCCCCAACACATGAAATATTCATGTGATTAATCATAGACTTGGAATCAATCATATGAAACATATAGTAATATACTATATAGAAAAGTGTGTGCTACATATTTCGTGAGGAGCTTTCGTAAGTATTATTTTATTTTGTTCATATTAACATTAATCTAGTACTTTAAAAATTGTTATTAAGTTCATTCAAATTACAGTTACATATATGCAAATCAAAGTTTGATTAGTTCTATTTAGTCATTTTTGTGAAATTATTGGGAAAAAGAATAAATCAAGCTTTAATTTTTATGCAATATGTAAATTTGATAACCTCAATAATTATTTGAAAAGGTATTAAAATAAAATATAATATCCAAAATCGAATATAGTACTAGTGCTAACGTGGAGAAATGAGAATGATGTTCATAAATGTTCATGTAAATAAAGTGTGTAGGCTGTAGCACATCACTTCTGGGTTGTTCATGGGTATTGAATTCACATAAATATAATCCTAACCCATTTATATGTGTATTAAATATTTGAATTGGTCATTTATTTTTATTTGTCAAAATATGCGAACTATTAATACACTCAAATTGAGTTTTCCTAATGCAAGCAAACTTTAAGTAGAAATTGCAGTTTTCTTTCATCACTAAAAAAATGTTCATGCTTACTTCAAAAAATAAAATAAAATCATGCTTTGGAAAGTTCCAAAGGACAAATCTAGATACAAATATAAATAGTTGCATTTATTGCAAGAAGTAAGTTTTAATATAAGCAAACTAAAGTGAAAAATAAGAGTGGAGGAACTCAAATCAAAGAAATGTAAAATTGTAGGGAGTACTTTTTCTAAAAACTTCAAGACTTAAATATTCATTAATTTGTTGTTCTTGGATTTGAAATATAGAGAAAAAATTTAATAGGATAACATAACTCAACCCATTTATTTTGTTTTGCCAAAATTCTTTAATCTATAGGTTTTTAATCAATGTATTCAAATTATTGAAGTAGTATGTATTAGTTTATATGGATGAATTTCAAAATCATTACTTCATCAAATTCGTATGCTGGCGCGAAGAAATAACACACAATACACAAAACTACATCCCACTGCATACACCCAGTGAATATATATTGCATACAAACTTTTAATTAAAGATTCCTTAAAATTTCATCATCCGTCAAAATATAAAATTATATATTATGAACATTAACAACGAATTTGGTAAAAGTCATGAATTTACTTTAAAATTTTGATGGTCAAAACCATGGCAGACAAGAATTCTCTAGATCTCAAAGTCTCTTTATGACGAATAACTTTACGGCATTATTTCCTTTTTACTGATTTAAATAATTGGTAAAAACTTTCTTCATTTTACTTTTCTGCATGCATGCATATTTCAATAATTATGTACACATATATCTAACTTTATGTTGATCACCACTAGTTGAACTGTTTCTGATTGATTGCTTACTTACTTCACGATAATTTTTCAACAAACATCAACAAATACTAAGTAGGGTAATTGAATAAGATACAAACACTTAAGTCAGATCGTATGAGAGGTCAAGATCTGTCAAACGAATGATATACTCCCTCCGTCCCGTTGAACTTGTTCCATTTGGGATCGGCATGGAGACTAAGAACAAGAGTATTATATGATAAATGGTGTGTTTAGTGTAGTGAATAAAGTAATACATATTATTTTTTAATTGATAAAGTGATATAAAATGTTTTTGAAATGACATAAAGTGATATAAAGTGGTTTTGAAGTGATATAAAGTGAATAAAGTGATTTCTTGATTATTTTCCTTAAGAGCACTTACAGCGGGTGTCTAGTAAGACCTAGGTCTAAGCACTGGGAAGCGTGATTTTAATGATTGGTGGTGTTGAGTTAGACATAGGTTGATTTCTCCACATCAATGGGGTTGAGTAAGACCTAGGTCTAAGCACTGGGAAACGTGATTTTAATGATTGAATAGATTTTATTTTGTTGTTTTTTTTATTTGTAATAAATTTTATAAAAATTAACTTAATTAAATTCAGAAATTAATAAATGACAATTTTATTGAATTTAAAAAAAAACTACAACATACACTAATTAAAAAAAAAAAATACAATAACAAAAAACTACTTCATTATAATAATTAAAAAAAAAAAAAAGACAACTACTCCTCCCAATTGAATTCCCTTGCAAGTTTGCGGCGAACATTTTCGTACCTCGCCTTTTGCTCGGGATTCATATGCGACGTGTCGGCAATATAGATATTGAACGCCCACTCCTCCCTCGATTGCTTGTTGAGGGATGCCAACTCTTCTGCCGCCTGCTCCCGTAGCGCACTTTTGCCCTTCTTCCCCTTCTTCGCCGCCTTCGCCGCTTTCACTCCTTCGGGTCGAACCTGCAGAGTGTTTGCATCGCTCGCGGATGTGGTGGATGCGTTGCCGCTGGCAGACGAAGTGTACTCGCCGAATTCATTTATCTTCGTCCGCTTTGGAGCTGTTGGCTTCGCCGGGTTGGTTCAGTGGGATTGAACCAAAAGTTTGCGAATATCACGAATTAAACTGATCGTCGGCCATTTTTTTGCACAAAATAAATTGAAAGAATGAAAATTTTTTGGGAGAAGAATGGATGGAGAAATTAGGTTGTGTGGAGAATGAATGAGATGAATGGGTATATATAGGGAAAAAATGAGATATAGACGTTGGAGATAAAAAATGTATACGTTGCGGATTTGGTAATTAACGTTTTTTTTTTAATTTTTAACGAAAAAAAAAAGAGACCAATGGGGACACGACAAGTGTCCCCATATATCGCCGTGCTTGAGGTCGAGTGGAGAGTCGAGGGATCGACACCACCATCGACACACCCCTCGACATAGGGGTGTGTCGATCCCCCACATTGGTTCGACGTAGGGGTGAGTCGAGTGGGGGGGTGTGTCGATCCACTCGACCTCGCACTCGACACCCCCCCCTCGTTCCCCGATGTAACTGCTCTAAAAGGAAATGGGACAAGTTGAATGGGACACCCAAAATAACAAAATGGGACAAATTGAACGGGACAGAGAGAGTACTTGTTACTGATGATTGCATGTTTTCTGGTAGTAGCACTAGCAGTTTTCACTAGCTCGTTGAAAGAATGGTTTATTTTGATTTTATGGATGACAAATAATGCACCTAATAATATTCTAGTACAAATAAGTACAATATTTGTTATTCATCGAGTACTATTTTGATTCAACTCTATTTCGATGAGAAAACAATCATCCATGTATTATTTTCAATTTACAAAAGTCGAAGACAATGGTAGGGAAGAATAGTAGTCGATGCGATATGTTTGAAAGAAAAAAATAAATAAAATTAAAAAGTCTAATCATAAGCCCCCACATGATAGTCATTTCAAAAATTTGCATGGTATCTTCAACGCATATGCCTAACACTAATTATTAGACGTTATCTTTTTATTAATGAATTTTTCAGTGACTGACATAAAATAAAATATGTCTATTTATCTATGACACGTGGGGACCTTAATTCATAACAACTATATACGTTAAATAAAAAGAAAATTTAATCACCTCAAAAATTGTTTCACGCTACAGAAATTAGATAACAAAATTAGCAAAACCTTAAGGTCAAAGAAAATTTTGAGGCTGCAACTAAATGAGACGAAATTACTCAATCGTCGTAGAAAACGATAACATGTTACTAATCCAATAATTCTAAACATCTTGAAAAAAAAATAAAAGTAAAAATTATATATACACATTTTACATTTGAATAGATGTTAAATTAAGTTCGATCTTTCTCTCGATGTAAATATTAATAACTAAATAAGTGGGAAAAAAATTACAAAGCATGAAAGCAACTTTAATTGAACTCGAGTCCTATTTTAATGAAATTTCCAACCTTGAAATATAATTTTAATAATATAGTACTTATGTTTGATATAACTTGATTCAAGGGGTCTTGGTGTCATGATACTAATAAAAATAGTTTCACGACGTATTTCTATATATCATTGATGACAGCTCTATTTTTATTTTATTTTCATCTAACAAACATTGACTTTAGTCACTTTCAATCAATATCTCAAACAAATAAATAAAATATCGACCAATTTTCCGCAACTTTATAATTTAAATTATCCGCAAACATTAATTTCTTCATTTTCTACTTCGTCGTCCATGATTTAAGTTTATCGTTCTCTAATTAAGCCAAAATAGCAATCTTACTGAATGTTTTATTGTATGTCACTACGTCAACCACGGTTGTTGGAGAAAATACTTAATTAATTCTATGACTTGTAAGATTAGAGAACTTAATTAATTAATATATTGGTGGTGACGGTGGATAAACAACTAAAGAAACTTTTTTTTTTAATGTTAAGGCGTGCAATCAAATCTATACTCCATCCGATCCAATGAAATTGTCATGTTACTGTTTGACACGAAGATTAAACATAAGGGTAAAAAGATAGAAAATAGGTAGGTTCCATTACTTTTAGAGTATTTTGAAAGGTTAAAATTTTTCTTATTTGGAAGATGACAATATGAGTGAGACGTCTAAATAAGGAAATGATGACAAATATGAGTGAGTTGGAGGGAGTATATAATAGAAAATAAATTTGTAAGAAGATCTGAATATATAAAAATATATGTGTATATATGTCTCTAGCTGTAGAGAGATTATGGAAAAATTTGGTTGATGAAAAATAAAGGAATACATCTAATCTAACTAACAATGGTATGCGCACGTGCATGACTAAATATCTTAGAGCATGTAGTATGGTGGGCTAAGGCGAGGGCGAGGCGAGGGCTATCGCCCGGCGGTAGGCTCGCGCTGTTGGCGCTCTGCTTCGGGCAAAGCCCGGAGCTATCTTTAGCTCTACCTCTCGCTCGCCACGTAGATCCAACAATTTTTTCTTTTTTAGTTTTTTTATTTTGTACATATAAAAAAAATTAAAATTCTATTTAAATGCAGTAGCAACGGCTAGGCTGCGCTCCAATGGCTACAACATAAATTTTGCTTTTTTTTTACTCCATTTTCTACCTACAAATACACACTTTCATCCTCCAACACTTTGGTGGAGGACGCCTATCAGGCACAAAACGGAAAAGAGTTTACAAAGAGAAGCGTGGGAGATAGTGAAGACCGGAGCGGACGGGAGCTACACGAGCAATGTTGAATCCATGAACGAGGCACCCTCGATGTGGCAACCATTTGCTCGAACAGAAGTCGGTGAAGAAGGAAAAAGGCAAGAAGAAAGCGGACGGTATCAATTCTATCACCACAGTAGCTCAAGAAATGAGAATGTTTAGAGAAGAAATGGGGTTGGGGTCTTGGGGTTTTTAATTATTAGTTTTTTATTTATCTATCTTTAAATAATTAATTGTATTGTAATTTTTCAATGTTTCAATGCAATTTGTTATTTTATTACTCTTATTATTAAAAATGTATATAAGAATTTAAATACGAAATTAAATAATGAAAGTCCTAGAGTGAAGGCCACGAGATTTAAGAAAATGTTTGATTTAGTTGGTAGGATATACTTGAATAGAGTAATTGTCCCACTTAAATGTAGTAAAAGTAGTTCATATGTATTTAAATAGAATAAGGATCACACTTAAAAGTATTTGAAAATATAAAATAATAAGAAAATGTACGCGACCTATATTTATAGATGAATTTAAGAAAGGAATTCATGAATATAAAAAGCAACAAATTAGGAATGAAATTCGTGGAGAGAAGAAGTAATGTTTACTAAATAAAAAAAAAAGATTTCTGCAGTTGCTACTTGCTGCTCATAACTCATAAGGAAACACAAGATATCCGTTTAGATGATACTATTTTTTCGCAATTTCATTATTCCACGACTATGTCATCCCGATAATTTTTAATAATGCTTACAGTTAAAGATTGATCTATCAACTACTTAATTTTTCTTTATAGGACAAAATATACTTTGTGTACTGACAGTGAATTCATTCTTCTCTATCTTATTATAAATTCATGTTCACATTTAAATTTGTTTTCCTATGTTTAAGGTAGTATGAATGATTTGTACATTAAGCCGTATTAGGTTGATTTCTCTTATCAAGTTATATTTTGAGGAGAAATTAATATAGTGAGAATTGAGAAACCGCTCAAATTACAAAAATAATTAATTGAGCATAAGATCTCTCTCTCTCTCCTTTTTTTTTTTTTTGGGTGGCATGGCAGCATAAGATATCTCTTCAAAATCACAAATATCTCTTGAGTAAGTTCGAATGAGTGATACAACACGTAAGAAGAACACAAATACTTATATGCGACCGGTCGACTTTCTTTTCCACTTTTTTTTCTTATTTGCCTCTTCGTTTTTTTGTTTGCCACTTCTTATTTGGTCAAAATTCGAACGAGGGGAGCCGAAGGTCTCGGAACGAGCTGAAAAAGTCCAAATTATTGCCCGACGATTATCCTTATATTAGTAATCAGAGCAAAGACGGAGCCATAAAATTAGAACAGAAAAAAAAAACTAAAATAAAAAAAAAATCAAAAATTAAAAAAAAAATGGCCGGATCAACGGATCAGATCCGGATTGAACGGGCCAAATCCGATCGGATCCGGTCGCTGCCCAAGCGACAGGTCGCACACAAGTGCTTCTCCAAGAAGAAAATCGAAACTTTACTAGTCAAAACCTATGAGTGGAATTCCTAAGAAAAATAGTACTAACTACGAGTGCAAAATCTCAAGGGCGCCGGATAGATACAATAAAAATTACAATCATGAGAATTAACAAAATTAAACTAATAATATTTACTAATATTATTGTTAGTTATTATATAGAGAAGTCCAATATAATGCTCGTACTAAATGCATCTTCAAACTAGAATTTCCATCTATGTATTATGTATATTCTTCATTTATTTCTCTCTAGTATTTTTCTTTTCTTGAATAAATTTTCAAACTAGATGACTTTAAAAGGACTCGAATTCATCCCATAGTATATTAGTATACATCAATGGGGCAACATCAAAGGTTTGCTAGCTCATCGAAATTTCTATGCAAAACTATTTAGCTATTAATGGGTAATAGTAGTATATTTTAATCTAAGTCATATACACGTCTAGGTTCATTCGCGGCCCCTTAATGGTTTCTAGGTTCGTCCTCCTACAATTAGCGGTTTTAGTTATATCAATAAATTAGAGTAGTATTTACACCCCATTTTTAATCTTAACAATTGTTAATAAATATATTCAGAAGATTCTGCAAGAAATTTCGATATAGAAATACTCTGCGCGAGATGGCTCCCTTTAGGTAATATGACTCGATATAACCTAAATACAAGTAAGACATTTCCTCCACAATTTAACGAACATGAAATGAATATTCTTGAAGTTAAAAGTCTCGAATTCGAATTTCACTAACGCTAAGCTGAGTATATTACATATGAATTCTACAGTGTTGTTAAATTTCAAATCATGAGCAAAGTTTTTCCAGTCAGATAGTGTTTGCGAATTACTACCTTATTAAAACAAGTAACAATTCATTCTATCAATGATTAATTAATTTAGTTGTAATGGCAAATTAAGTTCTCAAATGGGAGTTAATGATACTAAAATAACCTTCAACAACATTAATACACCGATAAACATGTTTGGGTAGTTCCCAACATTAAAATGAAATTAACAATAAGAGCCGAAAATAGACTTTCATGCGATGGCATGGACTTTGAAATATGTATCTCAATATATCTAGCTTGCTCATATACTTCCAAATATCCTTCACCTAATTTCGGGCATAATAGTGTCTTACTTAATTACTTGCATTGACTAAGCTCAAGTCATTGTTTATCAAAGTTCTAGGTATTTCTCTTATGCATGTTTAAATAACATTTTTTGAAAGCATATTTAAAGGATAAATAGGGTAGTTTTTTAACATAATTTTTCCATAGAATTCTAGAAAATATATTTGTAAAAAAAAAAAAACCACTTTAAGGTGCGTTTACTTTGATTGTAAAGTTTTCATTGGAAAATAATGGATAAGAAAAAATGAGAAAATATTGTCATTCCACACTAAATTGGTAAATAAATTTATATTACATGGTCCCCCATCCTCTCTCCATTTCTATGTCTTTTGTCACATGAAAAATATTATCACACACACCCCTCATGTTAATATTTTCCACAATTTAAGAGAAAATGATGAAAAAGAGGCTGCCCCGGAAGATTATGCATTATGCCGGGGAAAATTAACAACCGTAGTAAGTGTGAAAATGATGAAAAAAAGATAAAAATATTTGTTTTTCACATTTTTTTTATTAAAGTAAACACATTATTTTTATATTAAATTAAATCGCTACACCACTATATAGTTGAGATCTCTACAACACACAAAGGTGAGACCACTACTCCGCACACAGACAGGACATACTACACCATCAAATAAAATAAAAATATACTACACCATACTCTGACGGGATTGAACTCAATACCTCTCACTGAAATATGGAAGAAATACCGATTTAAAAGTATCCGGTACATGAAAGTAATTAATATTCATCCAATTTAGAATCATTACTCGCTACAGTACATCATCATAAAACAAAGTACTTCATCATGAAAAATAAAATAAAGTACATTTATCATCATCTTCTTCTCATTTTCTTATCTAGTATTTTTTTAAGGCCCATATTTGTGGCTCGATTGCTTGCAGTTATTAAGCACGCAGAACAATTTAATTGGACTTAAAATTGTTACTAATAGTGTAACCCACAAAAACTAATTAGGTACCACTGAATTTTCAATTGTTACTAATTTTCTGGTTAGCACGTGGCAGTTTGTGTAAAAACAATTTATAAATTTGTGAAAGAAGTAGATTTGGTGAATGACCCATCCTTGTCTCTCTCTTTCAACTTTTTGAGATTTGAATCTAATGTATCACAAAAGATATGATTACCTTTAATAATAACATTTCCCAACTTACCCTATATAAGTGAATCAGGATATTTTCTAGAACAATGATTTTATTTTCTAGACAACGAGCGCCCAATTGAGTATTATTTATTTATTATTCAAATAGTGCGTCTAAATATTGAGTTTGGACTCAACTTTTAATAGTTTGGTATCAAACTAAATTAGATCCAATCTCAAACCTTGAGGTACCCAAATGAAACCATTTATATTTAGTATAGTACAAATTGGAAAATTATACTAGTAACAAAAAGCTCCGGATAAAGTTTAGAATGTCCGATATTAATCAAGTGGACTAATAATTACGGATACAAATTTAAGTGGAAGAAAATACAAGCACAATTAGGTACTTCTATAAATTTATAATCGAAACGAAATGACGTCAAATTTGGATCCACCTTAATTAAGGTACGCCAAGTTCTAAGTAAAATAAATCATATACTAGTATATACGTTCTTTTAGAGTATTTTGAAACACATGGGGAAAAAAAAACATAATTGAGGAATTTGATTTATTTTTAGTTGTAGAAATTAAGATGGCTGAGATCAAGAATTAATTAGTAGAACTTCATATCGCAGAAACTGAGGAAATTAAATAATTTTCGTTCTGAATTTCGTGAAGAAGTCGATCATGTCGGTGTTTGCTTCCTAATTAATGTTTTGTTTATTATGGGATTAGTTGATTTTGTCAAACTTAGATGGCAAATGTCCTTTGTTTTCGTGTTTTTCGGGAAGTGAACATGTTAATTTGGTCTTCAAATTTTAATTTGTCGTACAACTAATTAAACACACACACACACAAACACAAATACATAAGAGTATATTATAAATTAATGTTTAGCGCTTTCGTGTTCCTCTTTCATTTCGTTTTCAATTATTTCACCTTTCCTAGAAGGCTAATAATTAATTATATATTAGTAAACAATTCATAACAATTGCATGATTAGCTCACAAATTAGTTATTTATTTATTTTATTACGTTACATTCATGATTAATGGTCTAAATGGAAGTTTTTTTTTTTTAAAAATGGTCTAATGGTGCATTTCCTCGTTCCTTTTTCTTTCCCCTTCTTTTCTCTCTGCGATGATATATAATATCAAAAAATATATCAATATTGAAATTGGAAGTAACATGAATATATATATATATATATATATATATATATATATATATATATATAAAATCCATTCTACTCGCTTTCAGATCGACCTTTGCATTTTTAATTACAATTTGTATGAAAATATCTATACCAAAAATAATACAGTATTAAACAATTGCATTCAGCGTCAATCACTGGATGCTTATTTAAATTTCCTTTTACAGAACATTAATGGTATATCCAAATGTGAACGTATGAGTTAGTTAGTCTTCCATACACATGACACAATGTTATAAAAATTAAAATTTAAATCACTGTAAAAAAATTTATAAACTAAAATTATGCAGTACATGTACATGTATGATTAATGTCCCCACACTTGAAATAAAAATTTATTTGAGATTTAGAAAAGTAATGTACCTTTTATATTGTGATCCCATTTTATTTTTTACCTACATTTATGATCTAAATAGTGTACATGTTTCTATATGTGTCTTTTTATTTTTTACTTGAATATTTATTTTGACAAAAACTTCTGTGCAGATTATGCACGGGCAGATGCTGCCTGACCCGACCCGGACCCTTTGACCAATTTTTTTTTTATTTTTATTTTTTAGTTTTTATTTTTTTATTTTTAAATTTCAGTTTTTTTTACCCTTTTTTTTGTTTGCCGCTTCTTCTTTAGTCAAGATTCGAGTGAGGGGAGCCGAAAAAATCCAAATTGTTACCCGCTGATTATCCTTATTTTAGTAATTGGAGTGAAGGCGGAGCCATAAAATCGGAGTCAAAGGCTCTGTCGGGAAAAAAAAATCTGGAAAGGTCTCTACACAACTTCAAATCACACCTAAAAATCATCTTCAAGAGCTTAAGAATTAAAAAGAAAAATTCTCTAAGATTTCTCTCTCAATATTCAAGGTGTCCCGACGAGATTCAATGAGTTCTTCATGGAAAGCAACGCGTTCTTCGCCGGAAATATCTCAAGTGGCGTTTGATCCGAAAACAAGACGAACGTCCTCCGTGTCAACACCATCAAGTCTAAAGCTCAAGACAACGTCATCAGTCAAAAAGATCAAATCAAAGCTCAACGTTTACTTCGAAGCAAGGCGAAAATCATCCGTATCAACGTTACAAAGCTTGAAGATCAAGTCCAAGGAGGTCAAGGAGGCATTCTTCTCCATCAAATCTCAAGGGCTGCTTTAAGACCGTTCAATTCGAGGGTCAAAGTGAAGAGAAGAATCGGAGGATCATATAGAGATTGAACCCGTATATTTGAAATTCTTATATTTGTATTCAAACTTATATTTGTGGCACGCCCAGTGGGACAATCTCTACTTCTCATCTTTTCTCTTCACCAAATCCAAGGAAGATGTCTACAACTCTTGAGGAGCAAATCGCGAAGTTTACAAAGCTTGTTGAAGGACTTGCCGAACGCTTGAAAAAATGAGATGTTCAACTTGCAAACTGGAAAATGCAAATACTTTGAATACGAGAAGCCAACAAGCGAAGGACGATCAAGAAGCCAAGCTTTTCGTGGAGTCAAAAGATGGTGACAAATCTCCGACTAAGGAGCTTGAAGTCTCTTCCGATGGATCGATGCATGCCGATCAATTCAAAGCATTCATCAAGAAGACAATCAAGGACAAGTTCGAAGGGACCTCCTAATCCTCATGGACTTATTGCAAGCCATATACTTCAAGGATTGAAAGCTTGACGATGCTGATTGGATATTAACTACCAAAGTTTCAAAAATTTGATGCCAAAGAAAATCCAAAGCAACATGTGGCTCATTTCGTGGAGACTTGCAATGATGCTGGCACTTATGGAGATCACATGGTGAAGCAGTTAGTGCATTCTTTGAAGGACAATGCTTTTGATTGGTATGCTGACTTGCAGCCAAATTCAATTGATAATTAGGGGCAATTGGAGCAAGAATTCTCCAATCGCTTCTATAGCACTCGAAGGACGGTGAGCATGGTGGAACTTACAAAGTCAAGTCAATGTAAAGACGAACCCGTCATCGACTACATCAATCGTTGGAGGGACGTAAGCTTAAATTGTAAAGATCGATTGTCTGAAACTTCTGCCATTGAGATGTGCACTCAAGGCATGCATTGGAGTCTTCAATACATTTTAAAAGGAATTCAGCTAAAGACCTTCGAAGAATTGGCTACAAGAGCTCATGACATGGAGTTAAGCATAATCGCAAATGGAGTTGAAGATCTTTCAATTGAAGAGGATCACAACTTTGAAGAAAATCAAGAAGCAACCCATGGGGGCGAATCTCCTAAAGAAATTTCAAGTGATGAAGAAGCTCCAAGTGAAGACGAAGAAGATGCAACGAGTCAATCTTCAAATACTCGGTGGAATCCATGAATTCAAACGCTCCTTGATAAGAGCTTAAACTATCTACATAGCTCCTAGATGCGAGCAAAAACCATCTAAATTTTTCAATGAAATAACTTCAAGTGCTCCTTGATAAGAACTCAAATATCTAAAATGCTCCTAGATGCGAGTAAAAACAATCTAAACACTTCAAACAAAGAACTTCAAACGCTCCTTGATAAGAGCCTAAACTGTCTACAATGCTTCATGACGCCTGAGCCTAAACTGCATGTTACTCCTGACCCACATGAGTATAAAATGTGAAAGATACTCACCAACGAAAGTGTACGTGGTTAAACTACTAACTTTTCCCACCAAAAGGTAAAATTATGTGGTTAAACTGTTTTTTTACTCCACTTTGTCTATATAGTGGTTAAATAAATAGTCACTCCTGGCCCGCATAAGTATAAACTGTGTACGACGCCCCTCCTTAAAACTATAATCAAATTCTTTGAAAAATCGTTCAAGTCAAAGACTCATTGACACGAGTATAAAAGGTCTATAAGCTCCTAAGCACGAGTATAAAAAGTTTACAAGTCCATCAAACTATTTGATACGAGCATAAACTATCTAAAATCAAGTCCAAATTCAAGACTCCTTGAAACGAGTTTAAACTTTCTATCAAATTCAAAACTCATTGAAACGAGTTTAAACTTTCTATCAAATTCAAGACTCCTTGAAACGAGTATAAACTTTCTAACATATTCAAAACTTCCTGAAACGAGTAAAAATTTTCTATCAAATCCAACAACTCCTTGAAATGAGTATAAATTTTCTAGCAAATTCAAATTTATCGAGACTCATTCATTTTCACGACAAGTTGTCATGAACAAGTCTCGAGGGGGCATTTGTAGAGATCGAAATTTTAGTGAAATATTTTATTATTATTTTTATCTTATTTTATTATGGAATCTTATGATATCCATGTTAAATAAGTTATTTAGTTGATAAATATATCTTTATATGGTGATAAATATCTATTTTTTTTGGAAACAAGTAAAAGATATGCATAATCTTCAAAAACCAATCTAATTGCGCCACCTAAGCCCTTAGAGCCCATGATGGAGTCCAAAACCCACTCAACTTCTCTCTTTCTACAACTATAAATAGGGGTCTCTACACAACTTCAAATCACACCTAAAAATCATCTTCAAGAGCTCAAGAATTAAAGAGAAAAATTCTCTAAGATTTCTCTCTCAATATTCAAGGTGTCCCGGTGAGATTCAAGGAGTTCTTCATGGAAAGCAATGCGTTCTTCGCCGAAAATATCTCAAGTGGCGTTTGATCCGGAAACAAGACGAACGTCCTCCGTGTCAACACCATCAAGTCTAAAGCTCAAGTCAACGTTATCAAGTTAAAAAGATCAAATCAAAGCTCAACGTTTACTTCGAAGCAAGGCGAAAGTCATCCGTATCAACGTTACAAAGCTTGAAGATCAAGTCCAAGGAGGTCGAGGAGGCATATTTCTCCATCAAATCTCAAGGGCTGCTTAAAGACCGTTCAAGGGTCAAAATGAAGAGAAGAATCAGAAGATCAAATAGAGATTGAACCCGCATATTTAAAATTCATATGTTTGTATTCAAACTTATATTTATTTGAATAAATACAATATTTTGTGTTTACAGGACTACATTTATGATTTGAACTAACTATTTTATTCGCTACTATTATTCTATGATCGGGTGACAGAATAACAGTCTTAATTTACGTGGGGTTGTCTATTTGGCTTATTTGGCAATTCAATTGTTAATTTTTTAATCTATAATTAATGCATATTAATTTTCAATATAATAGAAATAAATTAAATAGAACATTGTTTCTTTTGACGAGCAATCTCTATATATACTAAAAGATGCAAGTTGCAAAAAAAGAAAAAGAAAAAAAAAACACAAGTTGCATTATTACTACATCACCTTATTTTTATTTAATCTAGAACCAATCATATAATTAGTCTTGTTGTCATCTCTGGGAAATTAACACAAAAGATTCCAAATTGGCGTCAAGCAGTCAAAAGCCCTTTAGTAGCAATGAAAGATTTACACAAAATTTAACAAGAGATTTAAAATGTGAAGACTTATCTTTACAAAGAAAAGGTACTCCCCACCGACAAAATGCTATTTTCAAAGCAAGACACGGTCCACGTATTTATATCACATATCAATAAACCTATACTTAATATTAATTTGATTTCAGGAAAAGAATGTTAGTACTATTCTATGATAAATTCAAGCATAACTTAATCATATTATACGGTGCATAAATTCAAACTCACCTTATTATCTTTATCGAATTGAGAAGGTCTGATTTAAGTCTGCACCTATTTTGACTAACTGGTGGGAATCTTGGGTTACATTTTTTTCCCCCTTGAATAAAAAAAATGAGATAAATTTTCAATAGTCATTGTCATAGTTACATCGATCGAATGCCACGTTGGAAATGTAATATAATAGAATATTAAGTTTTTAACCTGCATTGAAGAATCCAAGCTCTACATGGCCCATTGGAACCACATTAGTATATATTTTTATCAGTAAAAATACAATTTTATATAAAATTAACTGAATATGTATACGTTCCTTGAGTATGACTCTAACAATTTGGGTAAAATGTCAATGATCTTAACACCATAAATTATAAAATAATGCATCAATTTTCGATAAACATACTTTATTTTCAAACTTACTAATAAACCTAAAAAGTCCAAAGCACTGGTGCAAACGAATTCTCAATTTCCACCTAGAAAGAATTTAAGATTTACTAAACATATATATGGAAAATCGGAACTTGAATCTAAAAATGAAACCAAACTATGATTTTCTGCACGAACAATTACTGCATACATTATTTTGAAAAAATTGGATTTATTTAGAGTTTGTTTAAAAAATTTAAAGAAATGTACATCACTTTCAAGAAAATTAGTTTAATAACCCAATAATATAAAAATAAAAATGTGGAATCAAAGTAAATGAAAACGAATAACGCGGACAAAGCCAGAATTCTTTTCCCAAGTCTCTATAAATTATGCATGACCACAAAGAAATGATAAAAAAGAGATAGTGATACACGTAGAAATGGTATATATTAGATAGAAAGAAAAAGCATTCCACTCTCACTTTGTCTAATAATGGAGTATATATTAGTGACAAAAAAAGACACTATAATTTAAATAGTAAACCAAGATTAACTTTACAAATAATTGAAATTACCTAAAAATTATTTCAATCTTGATTTATATTCATTAATATTGAATTTCAGACAAGCTAGAACCTGCAGTGCCTTATAGTTACTTTTATGTGCAGCACTATGACAATTATATGCATGTTTATAAATAAAAATCTAATAATCCGGAAATCAAAATAATTATTAGATATTCGATTTCCATGTTGAAAGAATCTTATGAAGCCAAGCATTTATATAGTTGGCAGAGAAATAAAAGTGTGATATGATATTTGATGCAGCTTACTAATAAAACAAGAGACAAGAAACAAGGGAAGAAGGAATCATAGATATATATGCAAAGTTTTTTTTATATCCATCTTATTTCAACTTTTTGCTCATTACTCCAGTGGGAAAAAGAAAAGAAAAAACCCCTGCAAATATGAACAGAAGAAGAAGTAGGCCGCTTGGTCCCCTCCCCTAATATGTTTTTTTTTTAATTTTTTTTATTCATTTTCTTGTTAGGATTTAAATTTTATCGTGTCGCATCAATTTTAATCATGTCCCTCATATTGGATTATCAACGTAAACACAATCGTATTAATCCTTCATGTTCGCGTCATGCTCATGTCATATTTATATTAGTACAAATCATATCATATTCATGTCGAGTAAATCCTAGTAAATTGTGTTAGTGTTTGGTCCTATTGTATCGACACGCACGAATTGCCCAGAGCATATGCCAGGAACACAATGTAAAGCACATAATGTGCTAACTTAATTAGATGCTGATTGTCACTACATATCAACGTGCACAGAGCATTTCAATTTATAACTTTTTTTTTTGGGTGAAATTTCAATTTTGAAATATGTGTATGATACACCGAACATGTTCTGATAATGAAATAAAATGCAAAATCAGAATAGATACAATAAAATAGAATAGTGGATTTAAAAAGAAAAGAAGACCAAGAAAGGGAAGACTTTTCCGTGTGAATTATTGCATCAAGAAAGCCAAAGAGGAAGCCATCTTCATACTACTAATTAATTAAATTGTAATTACATAGCGTCGCAGTCACTAGCAAACAAATTGCTAGCAAATTATAAACTATTCCTAGTCAAATTATAAAAAAATATATGTATGACAGCCAATCAAGTGGTTAAAACTTAAAACACTATAAAATATATGATTTTTACATAATATAAAAAAACTAACCGTGATTAATTATGCATTGGAAATGGTAAAACCGAAGCTATAAAAAGGGGAGGAGATGGAGTAGGAAGAATAAGAAAAGCAAAAGTAAATCCCAAAGATGGGAAGAAATACGAAAATGGCTTCTTCTCTCTTAGCAACTTTAGCAGTTGCAGTGCTTGCAATTTGCTTGCCAGCATTAGCTAATGCTAACTACTACTACACTTCTCCCCCACCTCCGACTACCCCCTACCACTACTCATCTCCACCGCCGCCGCCGGTGCATGCTTCCCCACCCAAACACCCCTATGTCTACAAATCTCCTCCACCGCCGCCAAAGCACCCGTACGTGTACAAATCACCTCCACCGCCAACGCCGGTGTACAAGTACAAGTCTCCACCACCGCCGCCGAAGCACCCGTACGTGTACAAGTCCCCTCCCCCGCCAACGCCAGTGTACAAGTACAAATCTCCTCCACCACCACCCAAGCACCCGTACGTCTATAAATCACCACCACCGCCAACACCGGTCTACAAGTATAAGTCACCACCACCGCCAACACCAGTGTACAAATACAAATCACCACCACCGCCCAAGCACCCATACGTCTACAAATCACCACCGCCGCCAACACCGGTCTACAAGTATAAGTCACCACCACCGCCAACACCAGTGTACAAATACAAATCACCACCACCGCCCAAGCACCCATACGTCTACAAATCACCACCACCGCCAACACCGGTCTACAAGTATAAGTCACCACCACCACCCAAGCACCCATACGTGTACAAGTCACCACCACCACCAACACCCGTGTACAAATACAAGTCTCCACCGCCACCACCCAAGCACCCATATGTGTACAAATCACCACCACCACCAACTCCAGTTTACAAGTACAAGTCACCACCACCCCCAACTCCGGTTTACAAGTACAAGTCTCCACCACCACCCAAGCATCCATACGTATACAAATCACCACCACCACCAACCCCGGTCTACAAATACAAATCCCCACCACCACCACCCAAGCACCCATATGTTTACAAGTCTCCACCACCACCAACTCCAGTATACAAGTACAAGTCTCCCCCACCCCCAACTCCGGTTTACAAGTACAAATCACCACCACCACCTAAGCATCCATACGTCTACAAATCACCACCACCACCAACTCCAGTCTACAAGTACAAGTCCCCTCCGCCACCACCCAAGCACCCATATGTTTACAAGTCCCCACCACCACCAACACCAGTGTATAAGTACAAGTCTCCCCCACCGCCAACACCAGTGTACAAGTACAAATCCCCACCACCACCTAAGCACCCATATGTCTACAAGTCTCCTCCCCCTCCGACCCCAGTGTACAAGTACAAATCACCACCTCCGCCAACTCCAGTGTACAAGTACAAGTCCCCACCACCACCCAAGCACCCATACGTCTACAAGTCTCCTCCACCACCAACTCCAGTCTACAAATACAAATCTCCTCCTCCCCCAACGCCGGTCTACAAGTACAAGTCTCCTCCACCACCTGCACCGGTTCACAAGCCTTACTACTACTCTTCTCCCCCTCCTCCTCACCACTACTGAGAAACGAATTTTTACACTATCCAAGTAACCTCCCTACTCTCATATTTACTTTCAATATATTATTCTCAAATACGTTATCAAAATGATTGATGCATAAAAGTTGGGGACTTGATATTTAATTTAGAGAATGATTAGTCTACGTGATGACTAAAGGTCAACGTGTTGATGGATGCAGGAAATGAGAATGTCTGAAATAAAAAGTGGCTGTGGTCTGAAAGCGACGGATCCATGCATGAAGAGAGAGATGAAAATTATATTATTATCACAATAAGCCAAAAGCAGACGGTCTTCTCATCATTTGTTTCGTGTTTTTGTTTGATGTTAGTGTGTAGCAAATATGTTTGCTTTTTCCCATCTTTGTGTAATTTCATATTTACTATTATTAATCTTCGGGCAGGATTCAAATGTCTGTTCAATGATCAATCTAATAAAAATTTCCCTTTTCTAGAATTCTCTCTCTCTCTCTCTCTCTCTCTCTCTCTCTCTCTCTTATGTGTACAATAAATTTTATGTATCTGAATTATGTACTACTACTACTACTAAATACTGATGAAAATATTTTAACTCAGCTGACCTAGTAAAAAGGATATACCAATGAAAGTTATGATAAAATATATTAGAGAATATTATCTTTTATTTAAGAACAATAATTTTGATGATTTTAACATTTAAATCTGACCTTACTGCTATTGACTGCCATATATTGGAGTTTTTCACATTTGAGCGGTGCAAAACGACTTAAAGTAATTTTGCAATCTTCAATAAAGCTCGAGCTATTTTGCAGCTTTTTGTCTCATTTTAGCACTTTACAGCACAAATATAAAAAATTCTTTTTGAAATTATGATACAGTGATAAAATAAATAAGATGAAGAAATTATATGATACTACAAAAGGTCGATCGCAATGTGTGAGTCTGTGATAATGAAGGGTTGGATTTCTGGTGTTTCAATTTATTTGATTGAGTGCTCTCAAAAATTAAAAATAAAAAAGAAGTTAATAGTGGCCGGCTTGGCTCGTGAAGCCGGCTCGACATTATGGCTTCATGGCTTGTTAATAAAACCCACTAACTTTTCCACGTTAAATTAATTTGTTTGTTTTTTTCACAACATGCATGTGTACCTCTTTTTTTGTCTTTTCCGGTTTTTCCAGCATTTGTCCACCGTTCAATTAGAGAGAGAGAGAGAGATTTCTTCAGAAACACACGTGGAATATATAGTTTAACAGAAACCGGCCCAACCTGACCCGACCCGACTCGGTTGACCCGAGTCAGTGCTCGTTGACCGTTTTTTATTTTTTTTCCCCCAATTTTTTTTACTTTTTCTTTGTTTGCTGTTTTTTCTTTGGTCAATATTCGAGCCGAAAAAATTTAAATTATTGTCCGCCGGTTATCCTTATTTTAGTAATCGGAGCGAAAGTGGAGTCGTAAAATTGGCTCCGTCGTGAAAAAAAATTTGGAAATAAATAAAAAATAAAAAAAATAACTATAGCGTTTGAGATCCACGCGCAGATCGGGCGGAGCGCGTGGGACGAATCGGGTCGGGTCAATATCCATCTGCATTGTGCAGATTTATGCACAGGAATGTTACAAATTATTGAAACAACTTCGAAATTTCAAAATCATTTGAAACTTTACCATATTTCAACACCTAAAATTTTTTGTGCTTTTTATTTAGTTTAATTAAATTATTTTCTATTGGAAAATGTTGATTTAGTGCAACTACATACTATATATTTTGACTCCTCCATCCTAAAATTGAGTCGAAATAGTATGATTTTCTTTCTTTTTTTTTCACTAGATTTCATGTAACAAAATAGTGTCATTATTTTTTCCCAGCATTCCAATGCTAGACCTAGTTACTAATTGAAGCATCTAAATCTCTCTCGCATAATAAATTAATAACTTTACAGAAGAGAAAAAAAAATATTGACATCTGAAGAACGTGACAGACAAGTCAACTAAGGCCATCAATATCATTGAGAATAAAGAAGATATATGCCACCGTATATTAAAAAATTTACTGGAGTTTAAATAAAAACAAAACGAAATAAAAAATAAATTGGGGATTACATAATTGCAAAAATTATTGAGAGGAAAGTAAAGCGACACAAATTAAATAAAGTAGGAGTTTTGTACTAGGAAAAATAGAAGGATCAACACATGATCTGATAAGTGGGGCCCAAACGCGGAGGCTACAGTTAAATTTCATTTCATAAAAAATTACACCTCGTTGTTAACTTGCTTGTATTTGGATTCTTGAAATTCTTCGTTTCTAAAAGGACAGGGAGCGGGTTCACCTACTCACTTTTTTTTAAATTTAGTTTTTTTTTTTTTTTCATAAAGGATAAAATGTTTTCTTATTCAGATATTAGATTTTCTTCTAGAATTGTGACTTAGTTTGTGTGTCTGTGTAATATATATAAAGAGTTGGTGGAATACAAATTAATTTTTCATTTTCTCCTTGATGTTTTAGACTTCCAATTTTTTTACTTTAATTATCATTGTCGTTTTTATGATATTTTCTCAAACTTACTTCTTTAGTTCATCTCTCATTAATTACTCATAAATGAATTCTATTTCTTCTACCTTCCTGATGCTACTGTATATTATATTTATATTTATTTTCTCCACTCTACTGTATACACTTTGTAATTTCAAATTATATATATTTTCAAATTTTAGCGGATGTCTTCGTGAATTCAATTCTTTTTGATATTTTGCCTCCGAAAGGAAACTCACAAGTCACTAGCTAGATGCTCTAGTTAAACTTCAATTAATTTTTTTGGTAGCAATTTAGAGTAGAATACGAGAGTGCTTCTTCTTATTCACCAAAGAAGATTTGTATATATTATTAGTAATAGATTATTATTGAATAAATATGAGGTATAATTTTTTGTTCTTAATACGTATGTGTGTTTAAACTTAGGAAGACAACAAAAAGAACAGAAGGAAGTATCTTTTTTGAATAATTTCTCCACTCACATAACTTAAGACTCAATCTCTACACACTTTTTCTTAAAACTCGTGTCATGCTAGAGTTGATATATTTATGGAGTGACGGAGGAAATATAATTCTTATGAGCATTTCCGCCGTGTAGAGAAACTTGAAAAGAGTTCAGTACTAGATATTAAGAGACATAATTACAAATTCTTATTAATGTTATAGTTTCAATAAGTAGCCAGCTCTCAAATACTGTATGATACGATTAGAATTTTGAGCATTATTAACGTTTTAAATTTTCATAAGTTTCTTGAATTTATATAAATTATAGTAGTAGTATTCAGTTATATGAGATTCCAATATTTAATAAAATCTTATGTCAAACCTTTTACGTTTAATTAATTTTCACTTATAGATCACACGCCTGCCCTACTTGAGTAGGAATAACAAAAACGCGGCGTATTTGTTTTCAAATGTCTTCTTCATATCATTTTAAAATTATAGGGAGGATTATATATATTTTTCTACCTATAGCTGCTACTATTGATTTAGGGATGTCGGTGAAATTTGAACTCATTTATGAAAAAATATATATACTCCCTCCGTCCATAATATTATTGTCACATTATGGACAGATCTTAAGAAAGTGGTGGATAGTAGTGGATATTTACGTTGTGAGCGGAGTAAGGATTTAACTGTAAACGTGAGTAGAGTAGTTATAAATATAAGGTTAAATGTATTGTGTAAACCCTATAACTGTATGTGGAAGTGACAAGAATATTGTGGATGGACCAAAATGACAAAAACGACAATGATTATGGATGGAGCAGTGGCGGAGCCACCACCCGGGCACCCCCGGCGGTCAGCCGGGCAATTTTTTTTTTCTATAACTATATCTTTATCATTTTTTTTATTTTATCCTCCACTTTTATATGTATAATTGTAGGTTCGCCCGCCCAAATTTACGACTAAATATATAAACGTAATCTCGACGGGTCACATTCCGAATCCTAGCTCCGCCTAGGGGTGGGTCGGTATGGTATACCGTCGTTTTGTGTCATACCTTATATTTTACCGTAAATTTCGGTATAACAAATTTCATACCGTTACCATACCGTAAATTCAGTATGAAATTTTTATATACCGTTGTCGTACCGCAGTTTTGGTATACCTTGTCCATATATGGTATACCGAACTTTCACTGTATACCGAACATTCACAGTCTACTGAACTTTCACGGTATACCGTTCACATTCTATACCTATTTAGAAGAAATAATATCCTAAATTTCCAACAATTACTTAATTATATATATTATTATTAATTATTAACGGATGCGGTACGGTATACCGTATATACCATACTACGGTATATATCAATACAACGGTATGTACCAGAAATAACGGTATATACCTCAGTACGGTATAATACGGTATACCGCGGTATTAGGAAATCTCATACCGTTACCTTACCACGGTATACCTTAAGTTCGGCATAGTATTAGGAAATCTCATACCGTTACCTTACCACGGTATACCTTAAGTTCGGCATTTTCGGTATTTTCCGGTACGGTAAGGACAATATTCCGTGTTTTCGGTATACCTACCCAGCCATAGCTCCGCCCTAGGATGGAGGGAGTATTTTTATGTACTATCATTTAATGAGAAATGTAAACATTAGCAACCGTTAATAGGTTATAAACTTTGTGTACTAAACATTTTTCCTATTTAATGAAATCAAATGTAAGTATTAAATAGTTACGTGAGTACATAAAATAAAACGAAACGTGAAACCAATCGTTTAATAAACACCGAAGTTGTAAAAACTTTTCGAACCATCTTTATAATAACTATATTACATGCAACTCTCTCATATAAAGAAAATATATACTACTGTAATTTAGTTCTGAAATTATGATAGTCAAATGAGCCATCGTCAGATAATTGTTACTACCAATTTATCATGCACACAGTTGTGACCGACATAGAAAAATAAAAAAAATAATATTGAGAAATATGAGTTCAGAACAAATTAAAAGTGATAAAAAGAAAAAATAGTACTCGTAGAATAACAAAGCATTAAATTTAGATGTCAGAAAATAAGGGTACGTCGATTGTCTGGACTTTTTACCAAATTGCATTATTCTACTGAGATTAGGTATTCATAGTTGACTTCATTGTCACCGGAACTTGCATTATTAATCCACATATTCTAGATGAACAAGGGAGGAAAAAAAAAAGAACAATTTTATTTTGAAAGACAATAATACTCTAAATTGATGATTGAATTCAAATATACTTCATGCCAGATAAATTTTACAGGATGAGATCATCTATCCTAACTTGTGTCCCATTTTCCGTGTCTCACCATTAATTTCATTATTTTGAAAGTATTTATTCAAATATAATATTTTAGTATAATGAACCTTAATTTACATTTATTATTAAACATTAGAATTTTAAAAAATTATATACCCTATTTTTGGAATAATGAACTCTAATAATCACTAAAAAATTCAAAAAAATGCAAATTAAATAATAATATATAAATAAATACCCTAATTGGATGGATGAACCCTAGTCAATATTTGTAAAATTATTCTAAAACACTATAGATCAAAATTAAAAACAAAAACAAAAAACAAATTGTGGGACACCAACTTTAGGGATAGAAGATCCCAAGCAAAATTTTACTACTCCAAGATAAGTGGTCACATTTTCATATTGGGTTGTCCCGGGATAAATGGTCACTTTCCTTAAAAGAAAATAGACTTCCCTAGCTCACAAACATTGCCGACTCCAACAATTTCTGTCTTTTTATCCTTTAAATAAACTTCTTTTTAATCCTCGTGCCAAAAAGAATGTGGTCGATTACTTATTGCGGAAGGAATGGAGTACTGTATAAAAAAAATCCTACTTGGTTTGTCTAAAATTTTTTTTGGATTAATTAAAACGTTATTGCAGAAGAAAGCAATTGGTAGTATGGAACTTTCTAAAATATTTCTTTTGATAATTTAAGGGGTAGTATCGAATTGACCCATTGAGCATGTACATATATATAAACATATATGTAGTGATTTATTTCTGGTTAACACAAGGGGAATTATTTCTAGTATATATAAACATCCCATGTAATTACTTTGATTTTTTTAATCAAATTCTAAAATCCATAGTTTTGATTAATTTAACTATTGTCTTAAGTCGAAATTATAAAATTTTATGTTTAACTTATTGTACTATATTTTTGTTCTTAATGTGAAGCTAAAGTTGAGCTTTAGTTTTATCAAATAAAAAGCAATCAAACAAACTATATGCATAATGATAATAAATTGAACCAAAAAATCGTTACTTGAGAATGGACAGAGTAATTAATAAAATTTTGACCTAATATCATGACCACTTCAAGGTTTATTAAGAGAACGTCAATTTATCGAATCCAACATTTTCAATGCTGTAGTTTGATAAAAATTGCCGGTTGATTTGATGTGCTAAAAAAAATCCATAGAATGATAGAATATCTTTCTCCGGTTTTGTTTGTCCAACAAGTTTTTCAACCCTTCTTTTTCCAAATGTTGAAAATATAACATAATTTATTTACAAAAAGGCAACCTCAAAAATTGAGTTAAGGGTGTAAAATCTAAATCTATTTATAGGGGTAGAAGCAAACTAAAATTTCATTGCAAGCGAAGATGGAGAAGATAGAAAAGAGCTCAAAGCTCTCACTTGCTACCACTCTTCTAGTGGTATTAGTGTCTCTAATAAATTTCCCTTCTCAAGCCACAGCCGATTACAAGTATGCTTCTCCGCCACCACCTGTGAAGAAGTACTCGCCACCGCCTCCAGAGAAACCCTACATTTATAAATCACCACCACCACCACCTCCAAAGAAACACTACGAGTACAAATCACCACCACCTCCACCACCATATGAGAAACCCTACGTACACAAATCACCTCCTCCGCCACCACCTCCCAAGAAACCCATGTATAAATCTCCTCCACCACCACCTCCTCCTAAGAAACACTACGAGTATAAATCACCACCTCCACCACCGTATGAGAAACCCTACGTACACAAATCACCACCACCTCCACCACCGTACGAGAAACCCTACGTACACAAATCACCTCCTCCTCCACCACCTCCCAAGAAACCCATGTATAAATCTCCTCCACCACCACCTCCTCCTAAGAAACACTACGAGTACAAATCCCCACCACCTCCACCTCCGCAAAAGAAACCTTACATATACAAATCACCGCCACCTCCCACGAAACCCTACATCTATAAATCCCCTCCACCGCCACCACCGCCAGTCTACAAGTATAAGTCTCCTCCACCACCTCACTACTAATGAGAGGAAAAGGTAACATTGCAAGTAAATAATATGTTATGCAAATGCAACATGATAATGAATTTAATCCTAAATATGCCTCACAATTATCTACTATTTTTATTGATGCATATTAACATTTTTGCATGCAGGCATTGAGATATCATACTACGCAGCCCAGAAAGGTTATTGTGAGAGAGATTAATTGGAATTATATTTACATATATATGTTCTATAGTATTATTTGTGAAAATAAGGGAGACTTGTAGTGATTAGGCGTGGTTGTGATTCATGTGTAGTGTTGCATGGGAACATGCATCATTTTACGTACGTGATGTGTTTCTTTTGTGCGAGGTTTTGTGTTATTGTAATGTTCTCATTAATTATCGTCTTTTTAAATAAATAAATTTTTGTTACCCTCAATTTCTACTTAGTTCTTATCTTATCTAAAAGCTCATACTATACTTGAGCAAATTATTTTGTCTAATTAATTAATGACATGCATGATATCCGGGAAATAAAATAATCATTTAATTTATTAACACAATACACACTCATCTCTATTTAAAAAAAAAAAAACGGTTTGGTTGCTCTATCCCTAATACTTTCTGCGTTTCATTGTATCCCATTATTAACTTTATTAATTTTTTAATAGTCATTATCAAAATAAAAAAATTCTATAATAGAATATTAAAGCTAAAAAAAGAACTCTAATAATTATGGAATAACCAATCATAATAATCATTTATTAACTAAAAATACAATTTAATAAAAAAAATTAAATACTACAAATCAGAAAATAAAAATATACTACTATTAAATACTAAAACTAAACATATATCCTAACCTAGTATAATCATCCATATATAATTAAAAAAAATCAGGTTAACATACAAGAAAAATAAATTGAACAATAATAAAATAAAACAACCTAAAACTAAACGGGGAACACAGAAGGGATGCCCAAAAGTAAATGAAAAATTTAGTAAGAGACACGTAAAATTATATAGTGGTTTTATACGTAAATTTAAGTAGCTTTCAAGATATATAAAGTTCCCACGAATTAAAATTAACAACCTTTTCAAGTTATCTGTTTTTTGAGCGACGAAGACGATACACGAACCTTTCTTCTAGAATTGATTGAATTTTTACAACAAACAATAATTCTATTCAGACACACCGTGGTCAGGCACACGCGTAAAAAAAGAAAGTTAATTACAAAAATAGAAATAATCATATTTCCCCTTAATTGTCATTGAGAAAACTCCCTCATTTGCAATAGGGTATATTTCTTTTTTTTTTCAAAACTTATATTACCATTTTTAGATAGTGTGGTTGACCACAATGTGTCTAAATAGCACTACCTAAAAAATTAATACCAGATAATATAGTATAATTTTGTAGAAAATAAAATTCTAGATTGCGTATGCATATACGTTGGCTAGAGAGAATCCAGATTAATTTAACTTTGTAACATAGGGACAACCTAATGAAATTACAGCATCATGAAAAGGACTATATATATTTGGTAGTATTAACTAAACAATAGTCACCGTCGATTAATTGTAAGAGTGTTAGTTACCTCCCGATAATAAATAGTCTACATGCTAAAACACGCTTTCTTTTTCCCCATTTTCTTGATTTAGGAAAAAAATACTTTCACTTTCATTTGAACAAGTCAATTCTCGAAAGAACGAGGAAAATTTGTCACCCGAAAATAAGAGAAAAGAAAAATTGACGTCTCATTAATTTATTCATATCCACTCGTACACCGTCAAGGACCACTCATCAGATGGTGACAGTGCAGGGTTTCAGTTTTAACAGTTTTTATTTAATTCTACTGACTAATAAATTTAATTTCTTGGACCAATTGTTTTTTTACTACAATTTTCCTTTTCATTTAGAGAGAGAATGAAAAGATTGGAAGTAGTCCTAGTATGCTATAACCGACAGCCGCTATATTTGATTCATATTCCGTACTTGTGCAATAGTCTGCAATTCATGTATGTTATGAAAACAAGATCCAACAGATCGCACAAACTCACAAGATCTAACACTAGATTCAAAACAAGAATAGCAAGAACAGAAAAAATTAAAATGACACGAGTGATTTTAACGTGGTTCCGGTCGATGTGACCGTACGTCTACGGGCAAGGATGCCAGCAATGATTTCACTATACCGTGACTGAAAACAAGCCACCAACAATAGACAGATTACAAGAGATACAACGAAGACAACTCTCAAGCCAAGAACAATGGTCTACCCTCTTCACAGATCTCTCTCTCTCTCTCTAACTGTCACTACTCAGAGAAGAACAACTACAGTGAATAATGAATTGAATCGGCAAACCCTAACCACAAAGTGTAAGAATGGCGTCTAGACCCTTCACTGCCAGCTCACAAAGTTGTTACAACAACTAAACCCGACTTTGCACACAAGTCCTCCGAGTTGGAACAGATTTGCAGATGAGTCCTCAGCTATTTTTCCTTTACTCTGCAGGCACACCTCAACAATTCTCCACCTTGACTGCATAGTTGAAAACCATCACTCGACACCCTTGCCAAACTCTAGTTTCTTCAAACTGGACCACATGTTTGAGCTCGATGTGAGCCCAAACCAATCAACCCAAGACACTGCTGAAACTTTGCAACCGGCAAAGCCTTGGTCAACCCATCGGCTGCATTCTCCAAAGTTAAAACTTTTAGAATCTGCACTTCACCCTTTTCCACTATATCTCTCACAAAATGCATCCTCACATCTATGTGCTTTGATCTCTCATGGAAAACTTGATGCTTCACCAAATGAATTGCACTCTGACTGTCACAGAGTATCACAACTGGACCTTGCTCAATCCCCAGTTCCTGCACCATTCCTTTCAACCAAACTCCTTCTTTCACAGCTTCTGTTACAGCCATATATTCTGCCTCTGTAGTTGAGAGAGCAACCACAGACTGGAGCATAGACTTCCAGCTAACAGCAGTACCAAATAAGGTAAACACATACCATGTCTGAGACTTTCTGCTATCAACATTAGCAGCATAGTCTGAATCCACATAGCCAAGTAAACCTGCATTACCTGCAACACAGCACTTTTGAAACATTAGTCCATAATCAAAAGTACTTTTTACATACCTCAAAATGTACTTCAATGCTTCCCAGTGAGTTCTTCCAGGATTAGCCATGAATCTGCTTGCCACACTTATTGCATGTGCCAAGTCTGGTCTGGTACACAGCATACAATACATGATGCTGCCAACTGCATTGGCATAAAGAACTCTCCTCATCTCCACCAGTTCTTCATCATTCTTAGATTTCTGATCCTCAGACAACTTAACATGTTGCTGAAGAGGTATTTTTACTGTCTTGGCCTCATCCATGTTAAACTTCTTCAGAATCTTGAGAACATAATCTGACTGCATCAACAACAACTTGTTAGTGCCTCGATTTCTGTAAATATCCATCCCCAGGATCCTTCTAGCTTCACCAAGGTCTTTCATATCAAACTCTTCATGCAAAGCTCTCTTGACATCTTCAATGTCAAACTTCAACTCTCCAGCTACCAACATGTCATCAACATATAGCAGCAGATAAACCATCCTCGAATCAGCAAGTTTCTTCAAGTACACACACCTATCATGCAAAGATCTGTTAAAACCAATACTAATCATAAATTCATCAAATCTTTTGTTCCACTGCCTTGGACTTTGCTTAAGTCCATATAGAGACTTCTGCAACAGGCAAACTTGAGTCATGTAGATAGTTTCCTTCAGCTCTCCATTCAAAAAAGCTATTTTGACATCCAACTGATGCAGCTCCAGGTTCATCTGAGCAACTAAAGCTAACAACAGCCTTATGGAAGTATGCTTGACAACAGGTGAGAAGATTTCATTGAAATCTACTCCTTCTCTCTGTGTGAACCCCTTTGCTACAAGCCTTGCTTTGTATCTAATTTCTTCTCTTTCCCTTTTGACTTCAAGTTTTCTTTTGTATATCCACTTGCAGGTCACACACTTCTGACTTGTTGGTTTCTTAACCAATTTCCAAGTTCTGTTTCTAATAAGAGAATCCATCTCTTCCTTCATAGCTTGAATCCAGTGAGCCTTATCTGAACAAGACACAGCTTCTTTATAAGACTGAGGCTCTCTGTAAACTATTCCCTCAGCAACATGAAATGCATAAGACACCAAATCTGAATGTCCATATCTTTGTGGTGGCCTGATCTCCCTTCTAATCCTATCTCTTGCAAAATGATAGCTGCTCAAATCTGTTTCTGTAGACAACTCACTCTCATCAGGAGTCTCTGCCTTCACTAGAACTTCTTCTTCAGACTCTGCATTTCTAGAAGAATGATCTTGCTTGTTAGACTCAGCCTCAAAACCAGCATCCTTTTCTGAACTAGGGAGTTGCTTGAATGGCATCACATCCTCTCTGAATGTGACATCTCTGCTGATGATGGTTTTTCCTCTTCCTGGTTCCATACACCACAACCTGTACCTCTTTACTCCTTCAGGATACCCAGTCATTACACATTTGAGAGCTCTAGGCTCTAACTTGTCGTGCCTTATGTGTGAGTAGGCTAGACATCCAAAACTCTTCAAGTTTGAATAATCTGCAGCTCTCCCATACCACAGCTCTTCAGGAGTCTTCATTCCAACTGCTGATGAAGAACACCGGTTGATCAAATAAGCTGCAGTAGATACAGCTTCACCCCAAAACCTAACAGGCAGACCTGAGCTAGTTAGCATGCATCTAACTCTCTCCAGCAGTGTCCTGTTCATCCTTTCCACCACTCCATTCTGTTGAGGATTGCCTGGAACAGTTCTATGTCTCTTGATCCCTTTAGATTTGCAATACTCCATGAATTTCTCAACAATGAACTCCAGTCCATTGTCTGTCCTTAAACATTTTAACCTGCAATCTTTTTCATTCTCTACAGGTCTACACCACTCAGCAAATTTGTCAAATGCATCTGATTTATGCTTTAAGACATAAACCCATACCTTCCTACTATAATCATCAATTATAGACAGAAAAACTTGCTCCACCTAGAGTTAAAGTCCTAGATGGCCCCCACAGATCAGAATGAACATATTGCAAAGGCTGTGTAGAAGTATGCTTTCCAACAGGATATGATTGTTTCTTACTTTTTCCCAAGACACAGTCTTCACAGTGATCTAGTTTAACATCATTAGTTAATTTTAGAATGTCTTGCTTCTTCAATTCAGTTAAACCTCTATCACTCACATGTCTTAGTCTAGCATGCCATATTTTTAACTCATAATCAGAAACATGATCAGAATTACCCACTATGGTATGCCCCAACAGATGATACAAAGTACCATGCCTAGTGCCTCTCAAGACTACTTTACCATCTTTAATGACTCGTAAATTGCCATTACTAGACATATATTAACAACCAGTCATTTCTAACCAACCAAGAGAAATCAAATTTCTCTTGAGAGTAGAAATGTACCTCACATCTGTTAGGATTCTAACAGATCCATCTTGTAGTTTCAGCCTGATTGATCCAATGCCTTCAATTTGACATACTTGATCATTTCCAAGCACTACAGCTCCGGACCTATTAGCCTGCAACGAATGAAACCACTGTTTGTTAGGACACATGTGGAAACTACACCCTGTATCAAGAATCCAAACATTTGATAAACTGGAGTCAGAAATGTTAACAACTATTGAGTCAAGAATATGCAGGGATTCTGCCCCATGACACTGCTGAGCAATGTCAGCAGTATCAACATGTGATGAAGTCTTTTTCTGAGACTATTGTTGTTGCTCTTGCTGTTTCTTCCTCTTCCAGCTATAGCAATCCTTCCGTATGTGACCAGACTTCTTGCAATAGTGACATATTATTGCATTGTCGCCTTCACTTTCTTTTGATTCATCACCAGGTTTCTTGCCTCCTTTCCACAACTTCTTGAATTTTCCTTTGGAGAATTTCCCTTTCACATTAAGACTCTCCCCAGTGGCAGACGATTTAGACTCTGTAGATCTCTGTAGCTTCTTGGATTTCAGAGCAGTCTGCACTTCTTCAAGGGAGATCGAAGAACTTCTCCCGTATAGCATTGCATCCTTCAGGTGATCATAAGATTTAGGAAGTGCGTTGAGAAGAAGAATAGCCTTGTCTTCATCTCCAAGAGTGACCTCCACATTCACCAGATCATCTAGAGTTTTATTAAACTCATCAAGCTGATCCAAAATATTCTTCTCTTCATGAATTCTGTAGGAGTACAGCTTCTGCTTCATGTACAGACGATTGGCTAAAGACTTCGTCATGTACAACTTTTCCAGCTTCAGCCAGACACCAGTCGCCGTCTCCTCCTTCGCTACTTCGCGCAACACCTTGTCTCCGAGACAAAGGATAATCGCACTATGAGCCTTCTGAACCATCTCCTTCCGCTTTCCCTTATCTTCATCTTTTTCTGGCAATTTTTCGCTCAGAAGAGCATCAGCAAGCCCTTGCTGGATCAGAATTGCCTTCATCTTCACTTTCCACAAGGCAAAATCGTTTTTGCCTGTAAATTTCTCAGTATCGAACTTTGTCGTCGTCGTGGCCATGGATCTAGACTCAGATCTTCTAGATCTGTGCGATAACCGTTCAGACCTTCTTCAATCAGCTTCAATCTACTCCGATCTCTTTAGATCTTTGTCGATCTAACCCACACACCGTAGGATTCGCGTTCCCACAGACGGCGCCACTTGTTATGAAAACAAGATCCAACAGATCGCACAAACTCACAAGATCTAACACTAGATTCAAAACAAGAATAGCAAGAACAGAAAAAACTAAAATGACACGAGCGATTTTAACGTGGTTCCGGTCAATGTGACCGTACGTCCACGGGCAAGGATGCCAGCAATGATTTCACTATACCGTGACTGAAAACAAGCCACCAACAATAGACAGATTACAAGAGATACAACGAAGACAGCTCTCAAGCCAAGAACAATGGTCTACCCTCTTCACAGATCTCTCTCTCTCTAACTCTCACTACTCAGAGAAGAACAACTACAGTGAATAATGAATTGAATCGGCAAACCCTAACCACAAAGTATAAGAATGGCGTCTAGACCTTTCACTGCCAGCTCAAAAAGTTGTTACAACAACTAAACCCGACTTTGCACACAAGTCCTCCGAGTTGGAACAGATTTGCAGATGAGTCCTCAGCTATTTTTCCTTTACTCTGCAGGCACACCTCAACAATGTACACAAGACAAGTATGTAGAAATATATAGTTTTTCTTTTATGACGAATGGTATACCGTATATAGTATATACATTTCCACTAAATGCTTTACGGCGTCGTTCTTCATCAAAGCGTAAAAGAGAAGACGCAGTAATAAGATTTGTTTTTTCAAATGACGCAGTAGTAAAATGTAGTTAAAGGGTTAAGTCAGCTTATTTTACAACCCTTCCGGCCTATGCCAAGCCAGCAAATTCTAGCCATTTTGTCCATTCAAAAATTTCAGATGTCAGATTAGAGTAAAACGCGTTGATAGTTTGGATATTGTTAGTCTTATAACATTAAAGTGTCGACCACAGTAGTTGAGACATCTTCGTGTCTCAATTTCCTGTGGATCTCAGATAGAGATAACTACGTGCATTCGTATTGTCTCTATTTTCTCTCAATAGAATTAATTTCTTAAATTGTTTTTTTCCATTATTTTTAATTGAAATTTAATTATTATATTAATCTAAATAAAATAAAAAAATACATCAATGAAATAAAAATAAAAATTACATAATAATAAAAAAACTAATTCATCCATGAGGTAGGAAATGAGAGTAGAAGTAGGAATTGGTGTGAAATTGGAAATGAAATGAGAAATATTTATAGATGGAAATAAATAAATAAATAAAAGGAAAGTAATCGTTGCTCGACTGTTGCCGGCAACGACATGATTTCGCCCAAATTCACCCGTTAGCGGCTGCCTTTTTTGTTTTTCTTTAAGGATGGCATATGCAATTAGATCAAGACTTGCTCGAGTGTAATGAGTGTCTAGATCTCGAGCTCGAGACGGTGTTGAGACAACTTCGAGACACCTAATTGTGGGTGCTCTTAGTCATTTGAGTAGGTTTGTTTATTTTAAGTTGAGAGTATTTTACCCTTGAAGAAAATGCCACTTTGTTTCCACATCATTCGAGATTTTATGCTGGATCAACAAAATCTAAGTACCGGATGTCAAATTAGAGTAAAATAGTGCTCCCTCTGTCCCGCGAAAGTTGTTTTGTTTCATTTGGGCACGAAGATTAGAGCTGGAGCCTTTTTTAGAACAGTAACTTATGGGGTAGTGGGGATTCAGGACACCAAACTGCGAGCCTTCGATTTGAGGACACTTTGTAAAAATTTACATGCTCCGTAGGATATTTTTTGGCCCGATCGCCTATGTGTCAGCCACATCACCCTCAATGTGTATTCATGTCTGTGAAGCATTTCGTCGAACAGTTGAAGTGCACATTTTTTGCACATCTCTTGAAACCTGCTAACAATTTTGCACATTTTGCACATTTCATCGATTTTCCCCTCAGAATCTCCGACGCCTCGATCACGATCTGCGTGTCGAGAAACACAGCGTAATTCTTCGTCACTGCGAAATCATGAACGAATGAAGCGCCTTTTACAGAGAATATAGGAACGGAGTTATGCTTTTTTTCCGTCTCAATAGAATCGGAAAAGTTTCAGAAAATGAGCGATGACGAAGTATCCGAAGGCGAAAGTCTCTCGGGTGTCGCGGTCGAATTTGGGGTGCGCCGTCATCATCTGGAAATGCTCTGCGCTCTCGAAATGGCCTGACACATAGGAGGAGGCAGACGACGTTGAGAGCCTTCCATATTTTGTTGCACTTCAACTGTTCGACGAAATGCTTCACAGAGATGAATACACATTGAGGGTGACGTGGTGGAGATGTGGCTGACACATAGGCGATCGGGCCAAAAAATGTCCTACGGAGCATGTAAATTTTTACAAAGTGTCCTCAAATCGAAGGCCCGCAGATTGGTGTCTTGAATCCCCACTACCCCATAAGTTACTGTCCTAAAAAAGCCTTTAGCTCAGGAGATTAAGAATAAATGAATTAAGGGGTAGTGGATGTATTTAGTGGAGTATTTTATTGATAAAGAATATAAAAGTAGTGTGATCCCATAATAAAGAATGTAAAAGCAAATAATTATTTGCTGATATGGAAACAAAACATCCTTCGTGGGACGTTCCGAAAAGGAAAACAATACAACTTTCGCGGGATAGAGGGAGTAGTATTAATTAATTCATTGTTTGAGTAGTGTTGAGGAATTAAAATCGAATTTCATACTCTTATTTCATGTTTCATTTTCGTTTCTTCAATTGATTGAACGACATGTAATATTGATTAGGATTTATTCCACCAAAATAGGATATATTATTATGTTCAAATCACCAAATATAAAAAATATGACGAATGGAATAAAGGATGAAACACTATAGATAATAGAGGGTCAGAGTTGTGAGGGAATACTTATAGTACGAGTCATTTTAGAGTAAACGGGTTTTATCAATGTTATACTATGAGAGTATTTGTCCTAAAAAAATATTTTTTGAATTATTTGTAATATATAAAAACTATCATGGACTTTTCAAAAAAAAAAAAAAACTATCATGGAAGAAACATTAATATGTATATAAAGAAATATATTTCTACGTTACGTTTCCACGCTAACGGTTTATTTACTTGGGAGTATAAATTTATACCTTTAAAAGGTAGGATAATATTATGAGGTATAAATTTATACGCCATTGTGGGGACCGTACAAGTTTTATATTTTGTTTGCCTGGAATGATAAAATACATTACTTATTTTTACTCTCAAGGGGGGACCACAATGTTTATATCTTGTTCACTTGGAATGAAATTGATAGATAAATGAGCAAATATCTAAAATACATGTGAAGTATAATATTAGACTTCCATTTTGGAGGTATAACTTTATACTCGGGCAAGGGAAAAGGGGCTGCCCGAAATTTTATACCCCTGCCTGATTTTTTTTTAAATCGAAACCAAACAAGATAATAATGAAGTAAAATTATATTATACCTCGTCTTCCCTCCTTGTCACTCCAAGTGAACGCACCCTAATGCTATGAATGGATTTTACCGGATCTTATCGCTATGCATGTAATTTAAACCGCGGTTATACTATAATAAATATATTAAATCATGAGCTACATGATGTTGATCGTCATGGCCGACCGATCTATTAATTTCGAAGGCTAAAGAAGAAACTCGATCCACATTGAAGACTGCTTAAGCTTCTAACAAACATTTCAGGTAAGTAGGAAACATCGAAATCTAGCATGCAAGGGTTGTATACCTAAAGAAAAAGAAGAAAACAAGATAAAAATCATCATCAATAATTAATTAGATATTGTTGAATAGTCTGTTCGATTAAAAAGACAAGGGCCTATTAATTGCATGACAAATACTCATTACAAGGACTAAATAACATTTATACTTATATGTAACTCTGTTGAATTTACACAACTTTAGATTGTCAATTGTCTTGACTAACAATTTTGAAATTAAGTTGTCATTTTCCACAAAATACAAAGATCGTGGAAATCTAGTATATTTATTTAGTTAGCATTGAATTTTGCTTTGTAATAATAATCAAGTATTTATGTGCATTAAAAAAGACTAATGCATATTATTATTTGGGATACCATGCCCGTGAAGTAAGTACGCATTATTGAGACCAAAACGTCTTAGGTTCATATTCGTCAACGGTTCATTCTAGCATGACTTTCAAGGGTGAATTATCTTTCATATATGATTTTCAGGGGTATAAGACAAGACTTTAATCTCTCATGTGTGATTTCAAAATTACAAGCTATTGCACATGAGTCAAAATTAATGATTGTGAATTTTCACACACACAAAAAAATGCAGCGTAATAAGGCTGCATTATAAATTATAATGGATGCTCCCAAAATTACTCTCTTTTTGGAGCAAGGGTGGGATGTCTTTAAAATTGGGCCTAGTTTGACATGCATATATATGAAAAATAGGTAAACTTGATTACACTTGTGACGATTTATATGATTAAAAAAAAAATCTCATTTTGTATCGCAATTAAAATATAAATTAAATTTATATAATTCAAAGCTCGGCAAACTCCCTTATGATTTTATAATTGTAATAGATTGGCTACCATAAACATAATGCGTCAAAAAAAAAAAAGACAAAAAAAGAAAGAAAAGAAAAACAATGCCTTACAAGTTACATCTAAGCTAAAACTCTTTTCACTTTCTTACCATTACGCAATTCTAAAAGAGAATTGTTTGTATGTGTTATTCTCTTCTTCGTAAGTTTATTACATCAAACGATTGGACCACGTTATTTCTATCATCCATAAATTCTTGATTTCTACCGCTTTTCGCATATAATTCAAAGCTTATACTAGATTTTGAATACTCAATGAAACCCCAATTGATATGTATTCTCAAAAACCGAACTTTCTTTTCTTTTTTGATTGGTTTTTTTTTTCTGATTTCATGTATAATTATTAATACTTAATTCAGAATAATTGGAGGTTAATTAATACTGATTGGGGATTAAAAATACCAATTTAGATTAATAATTTTAAATTAGAATTAATAATTCCTAATTAGAAATTAATATACATATAATCAAATTGTAGGTTGATAAACTCTAATTAGAGATTAATACACTCTAATTACTCTTTCATAATTCCTAATTACCTAATTCCCCTTAATTATCCCATTGTTCTCTTTCATTACCTCCTAATTACCTAAATCCAAGTTTTTGGTATTTTTTTTCTTTTCTTATTTTTGAATTTATAAATAACCATATCATAAAGAAATAATTCACTGTCGCAACAACTTGCATCTGTTTTCTTCTAATCGTTGGAATAAATTAAGAAGAAAAAGCCGCCATCCTTTTTAATTTTGTCCTAAGTGTATGGCTAAATTCTAATCCTGTATTTAAAGTCCCGTCTAAACACTACTTTCCTTTTTTACTATTTTAAGACATCCCCTTATATATTGAAATTCCTACAAAAAGTGTTGCGTTTGCCTGAAACTAATGTGGCTCTAACTTTAAGTTTCACAAAAATATGTATTATTAATTCTCGTAGCACACAGTTGATGAAAACATTTATTACGAATTTTTAATTTTTAAAAACATTATACATCCTAATTATGAATTTATCAATCCTAATTATCAAATTACCAACTAAAAAAAAAAGGAAAATCAATACTAAAAAATAATTATATATATATAAGAAATAGATCAAATAGAAATCATATGTAGAAACTAAAAACTAGTTATTCACCTTTGATTTAATCTAATTAATGGTTGAGATCTAGTTATTTCAGTTTGCTTATTTGTATGGTCGATTATATGCTTAGGGAGTTTTAACATTTTAATTTCATTACTAACCGATATCCCTTATTTGATGGGGACTATAATTATATCTTTGTCGAACTACTATTAGTGATTTTTTTTTTTTTTTCAAACAACATGTTACAAGGAAATTTAAATACCGCGTGATGGTGAACTCGAACCCGTGACCTTTTATCCGGACATTATTAGTGAAATTTTATTAACATGACGAGATCATTGGCGGTTACATATTTTAAGATTTTGTAGGGTGTGTTTTTACTTTGTATCTTCGTTTGCATGGGAACCATGTCGGAACTTCCTCCCCAAAAATATGGATTCATACTTTTGAAGAACAAAATTCGATTAGCTAACACACGAATTCTCCATCTCCGATTTGCAGGGAATGGTTCTTCAACTTCAATTAGTAATGAAACGAGTCTTCATCTTCATCTCTGATGATGGTTTTTTTTTTTTTTTTTTTTTTTTTGTTTGAGAAGAGATGATGGCTTGCTAATTTGTCGGTAGATAAGATCACGAAGTATTTTGGAATCTTCTGCAATTGAGGTTTGACTAATTAAGTAGAAAGATTGATTTGGGAGAGAAAATTATAGCCGCCGATTTTTTGTTTTTACAAATACACCTTTTCAGTGTTTGTGTTAATTTAAAAGGAAAAAGAGGCAATTTATGTAGTATTAATCTGGACCATTGATTAGAACATAATGTATGGTTTAGATAGGAAGCTTCTAGTTTCTTCATAGCTATGATTTTCACCTAATCTCACTCACATATATATATATATATATATATATAAGGATGAGTTAGTATAAAAATATATTCTAGTGTGAGAACGTGAGAACATGCTTAAATCAATTCGTAATGATACTTAAATTTATATTTTAGCATGCTTAATAAAATTTATATTTTTTATAAACATTAATACTTATATAAAATTATGTTTGAATTTATATATCTTCATACTTGAAATAATGACAACCATAAATCATAAAAAGAAAATGTTTATATTAAAAAAATATAATTTTATTAAGCATTATAATATATTAATTTAAGCATAACTATGTATTTATTTAAGCAGATTCTCAGATTTTCACACTAGAATTAATTTTTATATGAACCAATCAATATATATATATATATATATATATATATATATAATATTCGGTCATAGTGACCAACCACACGCATAAGAAAAAAAGGAAAATTTAACTGTAAAAATGAAAATAATCACACACACACACACACATATATATATATATATATATATATCCCAATTAGTTATAATAAATCGTAATACCAACACAAAATTAAACTCCAACACCAGAAAGCGAAATTAAATAAGAAAAGAAAAATTAAGAAGATTTGAATTAAAGTATATCTATTGCGACATGAGTTTCTTCGGCTTTATAAGCATGTATTACCACACTAAACCGATTACTCGTTGAAGATCACATTTGCGATACATCATTCCCAATCAAAATTTCGAGAAGAACAAAAATTGGTACAAAAGCCTACTTTGTACGTTCACAGTCAACATTCGTTTATAGGTACAGGAAATTGGTGTTAGCTTCCTACCCAAAACTGCACTATCATTTATATTACAAATATACCACTTATCTTCCTCCCGAGTGTGTCATGTCACTGCCATGTATTACTTACCTCTATACTTGTATGAAAAGCTAAAAAACGGATGAGGAAAGTTAGAGAAGCTCTCACTCATTAGTGTCGAATTGTGCCGACTGTAAGTTGATATGATATAGTCAGTATCCATTAGAACCATCCTGCAAAATTGATAATACATTCATCAGGGAAGTCAGTGTCATTGTAACAACTGTTTGCATCATTTTCTAAGTGCATACATTTACTTCCTGTTGGATTGCCTCCAGTAGAATTCTGATCTCGCTAAACGAAGGTCGGTTGCCAGGAATGGCATCCCAACATCTTTGCATCAGGCTTAGTATTCTGGGATTTGTGTTTACTGGGAGCTCCGGTCGAAGGCCCTAGCACCGTTTAACAAATATCAAGTCAAACTGAAATATGTAAATCTTAGTTAGAATCGCAGCCTGAGATTAATTCAATAGCAATTCCTAGGTTCATTCACCATATCAATTGTACCCCAAGCATCACGCATATATGCACACAGTCCTAGGTTCAAGCATGTTTTACAACATCCCATATACAATCGGAATAGCGTGTTGTGTAAAGTAGATCACAAACCTGTCTCACTCCCAGGGCAGCTTGTAGAGGAGTCATGTTATCATAAGGTACCTGTAATAGAAAAAAAAAAAAAAAGAAACGGCAAAGATCAATAAAAAAAATGCCAACTTTTTGAACTGTAAGAATCAAGTCTTGTTCTATCGAGCTTTCGAATTTTTATTTTTTAGCATTGCCCTTGATACATATTGGAAATTATTAAGAAATACTCAGATTTAAAAAGAGTGCTATTTGAGGGATCCATCCATGCGACAAAAGTAAACACTCTGAGATCAATACAGTACACTTCGAAGGGGTATCATATTTTTTCTTTTTCCTAAAAACCACATGAATTATTTTTGTAATCCATCTTCATCGTTACTATTTTTAAGACCTGAATATCACCTATCTGAACAAAAATTTAACATCACCTTGGCTGTCACAAGCTCCCAAAGAACAATGGCAAAACTGAACACATCAGCTTTTTGGTCATATGGTTGATGGTTTATCACCTGTATAGTGAAAGATGAGTGAGGAACTGCTGTGAAGAGAGACCCTAGGTTACAGAAACAAGGAAATAAAAGAGAGAAATGTATAATGTGAAATGTGAAATGCAATATGATGGAAACCAATAAATTCAATTGCCAGATGAGGTCAAGATTAAAACCGCGTATATAGGAGACAAGACTATGAGAAAATTTTTTCTTCCCTCCTCACAAGTTTATGCATACTGAATTGAGCCCCCTAGGTACTATCAAATTGTGCATGTGCATATATTATAAAGAAGGAAAGGAAGAAAAGGAACACTTGAGTTGAAACATGAATGTGTTTCTTACCTCCTTGTTATTTAATGAGTATTCTTATAGTTTCTTTGTCAATTATTTAAGTTATGACAGCATTTTATGATGCGGCTATGACATCTTCTCATCGTTACTGTAGTCCTAGGAGCCAGTTAAATATACAAAGGTATAATTCAAATTAATAATGTTCGTAGTATATGAACGTGCAAGAAAGTTTTGGGTGATTTCTAACTCCAAAAGTTGAAAATCAATGATGGAATAAAGACCGTGCATAGAACTCTTTCCTCAACAAGCTCTGTACCACAACACTATTTTTAGGTATCTAATCACCCAAATTCAGGTCAAAAGAGTCCACTTTCCAGTTGTTCTTATACTAACCTGCACATATTTTACATGTAAATATGCTCCAAGTTTATTTGCAGAACCTAATACTAGCATTACGACAGAAATACCAATAACAGAAATATCTTGATGCCCCATATACTGTAGAGACTGTATACATTATCCCTAAAAAGATTTTTAACATTTAAGAATAGCAAATGAATCTACCTCTGGTGCCATCCATCGATATGTTCCAGTCTCAGCTGTCATAACCCCACCATTGTTCTGGAACCGAGCAACTCCGAAATCTGCCACTTTAACAACCTTGAAACAAATTATCACACAAATCAGCAAACCATAACATAAGATATAGCAAAAGGATTCCAATTGTAAAGCATAAAACCAAAAGGTTGAGAGTCGCCAATGGCTAACTAAGTAAAGAATCAAAGCATCCAGATGAGCTCTAGAGATTATTTTCACCGAGCAAGTTAATATAGATATCCCAGTTCTATGACACGGATGTACCACATATGCCAAAATCTCATAATATCCAAGAACAAAGAGAAAGGAGCATGGTCAAAGACCGGGGATTCAATCAGGACAAGGAACGAACATCAGACTTAAAAAAAACAATCTATCATAACAGCAAATTTTATTTTTTATAAATAACTCACATTGGAAGTATCCATAAGCAAATTTGCCGTCTTAAGATCCCTGTGGATAACATCCTTCTGATGTAGGTACTCCATTCCTTTGCAGACATCAATTGCGAACTTCAACAACTGTGGGAGCTTCAATGCAGGATGATTCTTGTGCAAATATTCATAAAGGCTTCCTCTGGGCATGTACTCTAGAAATAAGATTCACACAAATAAATCATAGGGAACACACTAGTTGTGAAAAAGAATACTACTAGTAATTAAGTCACGACCATCAATACGACAATCCAAGTAATTTTCATAAGATATATCAAGATGTCATCTGGCAAACTTAGCTTTCGTGAGACTAAATGGCTATAAAAAAGAAAGAGGAGCAGCAATATCCAAAGAAGCTAGCTAATTAAAGTGCCACTCTACTCTTCTAGAAAGCACATTACCTGTCACTATGCATAAATGAGGCAACTTTGTGCAAGCACCAACAAATCGTACAATATTTTCATGTTGTACCTGTCTGCATGCCAAATAAAAGGGATTAGAATGTTATTCTAATTTCTACAGCACCTCCTAAACTTGCCTTCCTGAAAACGTGAATTTAGGATCACCGATTTCATAAAAACGAACTTGTACATATGTCAAATAACCCATGGAATAATATTACCTTCAGACTAGTTCAACAATGTAATTATAATGGTGATTACCTTAGTATAGCAACTTCCTGCGCAAACTCTACCTCCAGAGAGTTATTCAAATGCTCGGACCTTAGGACCTTAACAGCAACATCTTCACAGAGATATTCTCCCCGATACCTTATTGGGAACGCTTGAGATATAAGCATAAGGGAGGGAAGGATGGTGTCAAAACAAATTCTAAGGAGTAGCACGGAACTTACAAATCTCCACAAGATCCAGCAGCGATTTTTTCCCCGATCTTCAACAATTTCCAGTCGATTTCCCAATCCTCAGATTTTCTTTGCGCTGCAATAGCTTTCTCCAAAATTGACTGAGATCGTGAAGAACCAGACCATGATCCCTTAATAATTGAAAGAGGAGAATTTATAAGGTGACAATGACCACTAGCTGTTTATAATAATAAGTTCTTCTCGGAAGAATAATGGAGAATATGCTAATCAATGCATGCACAAGTAAACAGGACAAGATGAATAAAATGGTAGGCCAAGGAGGTCAGGTCTAAAACTGCATTACAACAGAATCAAACAAATAACGAAAATGATATTCCCTCTGACAATTACAGTAACTTTAGTTGTAACAAGTTGCTCTCAGAGCCACTCAAAAAAAAAAAAAAAAAAAAAAAATTGCTCTCATAGAGTGAAGGACCGCTACAAACTATATAATTCCTTGTACTCACTACACATCATTAAAAGTCTAACTAACCCTTTCGCTTTCTGTTTACTTGGCTCTAAGAGACTTTAGGCTGTCGTGTTTCTCTACATTACACTTAATATCAGTTTCATCTACTGTAAGTGATGTTTGGCCCATCTTAGAAACTTTCATCCACTTCTAAGTGACCCTGGGTCCATCTTAGAATCTATCTTACAATTACTACTATGACCTGACATTCAATTACTAGATCCTCCAACCAAATATATGAACTTTCTCTCATTAAACAAGATCTGTAAATATGTAGCTTGCATCATGTAAATATATAGTATATGTTTAATGTATATATTCACATACAAAAAGCATACCAAACTCCCAATAAAAGAAAGAGCAGGACATCACCAATATTGCTTGCATCATGTTATCTGTTTAATGTTCAAATAGCATAATGTAATGAATGAGGTAAGATTTGACGCAAGATATATGCCCGATTCTCCATGTAAAACCCACATAGTTACATGTGTATCAAGTTACATATGTATGCATTTAAAAAACTTCTTTGGCTGATAAAGTTGAATTGAATAGCGACCTAGCCACAGAAAGACACTGATTCCTTGTTAGCATTTCTAGTAGCAGCAGTAAGCTTAGTGACATAGATCTTGAGACTGAGTGATAAGTTGAAAATCTGGAAAGTGTTAGCTAGAGTGCAAAGTTATGGTGACTAGATCTGAGAGCATAGCAGTTAGCTCTTGGACTTTGAGAAGGGAGGATGGTATTGGAACTAAAGAGCATAAAAGAAAGATGGCAAATTGGTGGAGAATGGGTCAGTGACTCACTGGTGTAGGTGAGAGAAGAGTATATGAGTAGACAGCAAAAGTGAGAGTGGAAACTCAAAAGATTTCGACAGGCAGTGGGGGGCTGAAACCAAGACCAAAGCAATTTTATTTTATTTACAACATCAAAACTTATCTTGTCTACAAACACAATCAATTTGTCTGTTCAGTTCTGTTTTTTGGTTATAATCCAGTTTCGCTCACCCCCAGTAATTCTTTTTTACTTTAGGCAGAGTATCAGAGGAACTACTAGATTTTGATACTGATATAAGAATCTGCAACTTTTATTCGACATTTTAGAAAACTTCACACTTTTCAGGAACTGCTACATAGCAGAGTATCAGAGGAACTACTAGATTTTGATACTGATATAAAAATTGCAACTTTTATTCAACATCTTAGAAAACTTCACACTTTGCAGAGAACTGCTACCCCTTGTAGAACTGACAATACATTACAAACATGCATCAAGATATGAAGTATGATTCTTTGATATCCAAACAGCATCCATTCCTTTCCTGCACTAGGAATCAATGTCCTATTTCTAACTCATTTATATCTTGTGCGATATAAGGACTTGAGCACTGTTCCTGCTTTATAAATAATAAATACAACCAAACCAATTCAAAACTTCCTCTAGTTTTCAACATTGAACCCAGGTTCAGACTCTATATTGTTTAGCTAAGTGCCACTCCTACATAACATGTCTATCAAAATTATGTTCTTAATATCTAAGTCTCACCTATTCCAATTGTGACCAATGCCAAATGCTATGGCAGTTGCCAAATGGCAAAAAAGAATGAGTGAAAGCATCTTCTGTGTGCCAAACACCAATTTCTGGAAACTTTTCGGTATAAAAACCCATACTACAACTGAAGTAGCAATATGAAGGAAATTTTTAATTTTTCAAACAACTCATGTTCCTCAAGATTAGAGGATAATTGTGAACACACCCACCAGAATGAGTTTAAGCTTACGGGGAATGTAAACTAATATAGTAGGGATTTCAAATTTCAGACTCAGAATAATAGTCTACGGAGATAGGGTTCCTCAGATCAAATTTGTTGGGCAGGACACGAAGCGCAGCTTGGTGGTAAGACGCTTCCCCTCTAATCATGAGGTTGGGGGTTCGAGTCATGTGTGTGAGTGTGAACTAAAAAAAAATGTTGGCCAGTATCACGAAGACATTTTAGTAGCTATTGTTATGTCTGCTCCATGCAAATACTGCAACAGAACATACCTAGGCTACAATTAAGGCTGAAAAATATGAGAAAGTGTGGCAACTCAATCAGCTTCTCTGAGAGAAGAGCTTTTATAATTAAGAAGTAACAAAAGCTTTCAACTTAGATCTCATATAGAAATGATTAGATTGCCAAGCATGATGACATAAGAACAATATATAGAGCAACGTACAGAATTGACACTGAATTTGAACATATCAACTTTGAGAAGAGAAAAAAGATTGAGGTGAAAGCGCTGTAAAGGAAAAACAAAATATATTCATTACCTCACTTTCAGTAATTGCTTTTCTCATCATGTTGTATAAATCTTCTGTATCCTAATCATAGTATGGCAAAAGTCAGCAACGTTTCAATACAGGGAAGCTTGCCACTAATTAGCATACAGCCATAATATAAGTATGTATGAAAAGTTATAACATTATATTGCATCTGCCAAGTGCTTACTGTTAAGCAAAAACATATGAACACCCTATGAACTGATTGCCACTCAAGCATGGGAACATCATACAACCCTTCAATTACATACTGATGCATAATTTTGTACCACCTTGAATTCTTCAACATGAATCACTTTCATGCAATTATTATACAATAAATAGCATGAACATATTTTTTAGACACAAATGTTTATTTATGAAGTTACTGTAAGCTTTTTTTAACAACTTGTCTTTTTATGAACCACATGACTGTTTCAGGAAAAGTAATTTCCAGGTCTCGTATTTTAGAAATATTGGGTGTGGGGGGGGGGGGGGACTGACATCTCCACTTTTGAGAAGTTTTAGGTCAACAAGACATGAGTGTAACACACCAAATTCATGTAATGTTACGATTAGAAATGATAAGGGCCAGCAAATTGGGAATTGGGTAATTAAACTCCGGCCCAATTTAATTGAGCTGTCTAAACTACACTTAAGCAAACAATATGGGATCTGAATACAGCCCCAATCCCACACATAGCATAAAATCCTATAATCTAAAATATGCAATATGTCACAAGCTTGATAGGCTTGAGTAATATACCTCAGAGTTCCATCCATCAACAACAAATACATCCAGGGAGTAGCCATCTGTTGTGGAAAAAACATGAGCTTCACGTATATTTAGTCCTACATCAGAGAGCAAAGCAGATAGCTGCAAAGAAAAATAATTCAATTTTAGTTGGGGAGAAGAATAAATGAAATTTTTAGGAGCTAAAATAATAGCAAACAACAATGAGTGTCGGAGCAGAGATGAAAAGAAAGAGGAAAGAGAAGGAAACAAAAGGATAAGAAAGAAATGAAATGAAATATATATATATAGAAAGGCAAATGCTCCAGCACCAGGTCATAAACCTGAATGGGGAAAACATTTATCATGCAGCGTGTTTTCTTTCCAAAACAGTTAGGACCACCAATTTCAACATAGTGAATATTTACCACTGCCTGTAATATGGAAACTAGTAAAATGCATCCCAAAGCATTGGAATTCATCATTTTACCTCCACTGCAATAGCTAACACAATGAGTGGCACTACTTCAATATTACAAGACCTCAAAAATTTATAGACAAAAGTAACAAGAGCCCTCTTATTTTACCTGACTAAGAAGTTTTGGCTTGTCAACAGTTGAAAATATGATCTCATGAACCGGTGAGCTTGATGCTTCCTCCCTGCAATATACATATGGATTTTCAGTCACCTAGTACTGTTCAGTTAACTATTAGAGAATGCTCATTAAAGTGACGGCAAAGAAAGAATCTCTTTTACATAACCTCCAGGAGTCCAGCTTTACCTTTTCTTTTTTGAGATGATAAAAAGAAAATAATGATCTATATGGTTCTGACCATCCAAATGTCATAAATAACAGCTTGAGTTGGATTCTGGTCAAGGTTTTCAAGTAACTATAGATTCAGCCGAACAAATAATTTCACCTATTTTATTGTCTGTCTACTCTTAATTCTTAAAAGCTGAGTTTAATGCATTTAACCTAAATTTATCGATCGGGGTAGCCCCAACTTCCATAGGTCCTTGGTTGTCCTTCTATGATTCTATCAAATAAGTAAAACTGAAGAACCAAAAAATGGGTGAAAGTCTAAGGTAACTCCTATAATTTCACAAATGACAATGCATGTTTCATCTTTGCCAGAATAAAAGTGAAAGGATGAAACATGATAGAAACTTCAAAACTACCTTCCGGCAAAATCTTCTGCAGCAGTTTCCTTGTTTACATCATTAGAATTCTTCCTAACATCCAAATTTAGATCTTCAAGCTTAGAACAAGTCTCAAAGTCACCTCCAGAATTCCTATTTTCAAGCACAGTAAGAGAGTGAAAAGGATAGCAGCATGCACATTCATGTGCAATCATAAAGAATCTAATACAAGTAAAGTGGCCATCCCTGAATGAATTCATTATAATTAACCTTATAAGTACCTGTCATTTGACGAGTTGACACCATTATTGGCCCTATCACGTGGAAAAGAGATAGGAGGAGCACTTGAAATTTGTTCGCCATCAAAATCATCATCTCTAGTGCAAATGTTCTGAGCAGAATAAAGCAAATCAAATTAAATGTATATACATTGGACACATTGATGAAATGTGATAGAGACAAATAACTGAATTTGTGCAGATAAGTGGCTCAAACTGAGAAATGCGAACCAATGTCCTCATGAAGGATGAAGATAGTGGTAGTAAAGCAGTAGTCCAGCAGCAAAGCAAAAGTATCGTCCTAGGATGTTATTTAGACTAGTTGACCAGAAAAGGACAAATAGGATGAATATGGATAACTTTCCGTTCAAGGCAAGACTGAAAAGTCTGAAGTCTTCTGTAATTTAATACCAGTAGTTAGACAACTCTCATCACACTCAAAATATTGCCTTATGGTGAAAGATCAAGATGTCTTTCTGTAAGAATTCTGAGGAACAAAATGAAGTTAACGTCCTCATGCAAACCCACACTATGCAGTTACTAACTTATATTTAAAGTCTCTTCCATATGTCCTTTAAACTCATAACAAAACTGATCAAGTTTTTGTCAGGACAAAAATTTCTTCCGTATCCTTTTCTGGTAGTTCACAGATATAGAAAGCCTGTGGTCAACTCTCCTTCAGGCCGATAGAATGCTTAGTGATCTATTCTACTATTAGTGGCCATGTCTTAGACACACAGCCATTAATTCTCAAGATGTGCCTTATATAGGAACAATATAACTGGGTGCTCAATTCTCAATTCTTCCTTATCCAGTTAAATTAATACCTAGGAAATGAGGATTAACTGAGTACGTCAAATGTACCTCTAGAAAACGGATGTGGAAAACAGGATGATTCTCGGGATCCTTTGCCCTAGCTAGAAGCTTTTGATGTAACAACACGTCTTCCACTCTTTCCATATTGATATCCAGTCCATAACTGAAAAACACAATAAAACAAAAACAAAAAAAAAAAAGTCACAGCACCAGATTTGACCATAAAAGCAACTAAGACAACGTATCAAAAAATAAACTAAGCAATTGACATACTCAAGTGACTGAAAATTGAGTCCAAGATAAACTCCAAAATCCCAACCTTCTTTATATATTCCAAAAACGGATCAAAACATCAAACTCTAGAAGAATCAAACAATTCCATATAGAACTGAAAATTCTATCTCCCTTCCATCCTAAAACACCAAAATTGTAAATGAATTGTTTGAATCAGTCGTCAGAGCATTTCTTACAATAGATTTTGCTAGTATGTGTACATATAAGCATACTGTAGCACACAATACACATAAACACACAGAAAGTTCGAAAATAAAAGGCGAAGATCGTTTCCAAAATATTCTACTTATACATACTACATTCACAAAATAATACACATATACGGGAAACAACTAACTGTTCTGGCAATAATAATGGACGAGTCAAAGTTATAGTATCGTTTTCCCAACTCAGAAGATATCCGCACATCCAAAATTCATCAATAAACACCTACAAATATATATGAACTGAATAATCGTAACAAATATAGCTATTCAACTAACAAATAAGCTCACACATACTCACGCACATAAAAACACTTCTTCAACATATTTTCTCACGCGCGCGCTAACAAACCTTGTAGGCAGGCGATTGAAGTGAGCTTCCAACTCCTCGCGGAAATCAGGATTAGTAATCGCCTCCTCATTTCCATTCTCGATCAGCCGATTGTAAACATCGTTCCTGATCACATCGTTTCCTCCTCCGCCGCCGCTTGCGCCGCCTCCGAAGCTGCCGTAGCTCCGCGGCGGCGACGAGCTCTCCCCTACTTCCTCCACGAAATCCATGTCCGTACAATGATAGCTAGTAAGTACACACCACGTGTTTAAAATAAAAAAAGTAAGGTTAAGCGAATTAAATGACTTCCATCGGAACGGTATCTTTTATTCCTAAAACGGTTGGTAGAATCTAAGAAGATGAGAAAGGGATTCGATGTTTCTGGGAGAAGATAGGGGTAAATTGGTCCGCCATTACTGTAGCAGGCAGAGGATTTGTCGGAAGAGCACTGTTCTGTGATAAGAGAGAGAAAATTTCCAAAGTTTTTGGTTTGAAGAATGTCAGTTTTGGTTTTTCAGATAAAGACTACTCCTAGTCTAGTAGAGAGTAGAGACGACTGGCTACCTGCTGGTTTATTATATAAACTTCACATAATGTGTGTGTAGAGAGAGTGCGTGCGTGTGTGTGTGTGTGTGTGTGTGAGAGAGAGAGAGAGCAGGTTGCCGTGGGGCTGGGGGAGGAAAAAGTGGAATGGATGGGGGTGGTGGGATACTGGATAGGCTACTTGTTATGTAATAAATAAAAAATTGAGGGGTTTCTCAGATATAACCCAAAAATGATTAATTAAAAACTTGAGTAGATTACGAGCAGGGGCAACGGATCTTGACATAATTACGGGATTATCAACGCCACGTAGTAAAGGCCGCGTTTGGTTATCTTTAGAGCACTTACTACGGCTATTTAGTTAGACCTAGGTTGAAACATTGGGAAGCGTGATTTTAATGATTGGTGGTATTTAGTTAGACATAGGTTGATTTTCCCACTACAATAGGGTTGAGTAAGACCTAGGTCTAAGCACTAGGAAGCGTGATTTTAATGATTGAATAGATTTTATTTTGTTGTTTTTTTTATTTGTAATAAATATTATAAAAACTATATTAATTAAATTTAGAAATTAATAAATGACATTTTTATTGAATTTAAAAAAACTAAAACATACACTAATTTAAAAAAAATACAATAATTAAAAACTGCAACATTACAATAATTATTTTAAAAAAATTAGTACAACTACTCCTCCCAACCGAATTCCTTTGCAAGTTTGCGGCGAACATTTGCGTACCTCGTCTTTCGATCGGGACTCATATTCGACGTGTCCATGAGATAGACGCCCAACGCCCACTCCTCCCTCAATTGCTGGTTGAGGGATGACAACTCTTGTGCCGCCTGCTCTCGTAGCGCATTTTTGCCCTTCCTCCCCTTCTTCGCTGCTTTCACTCCTTGGGGTCGAACATGCAGAGTGTTTGCATCGCTCGCGGATGTGGTGGATGCGGTGCCGCTAGCAGACGAAGTATACTCGTCGGATTCATTTATCTTCGTCCGCTTTGGAGCAGTTGTCTTCGCAGGGTTGGTGAAACTCGGGATATGCCTCAAGAGCTCCCCTTGGCCGGAGAAGTGGCCGTGCTTGAGGTCGCGATAGCTTTCCCCTTGCGGCGGGGCGGGGGCGGTGGTGTTTGCTCACGTTCGTCCGATTCCTCTTCGTGGCCGTCGCCGTACGCCTCTTTCTCTTCCTCTTCCTCCACCTCAACATGGTCGTCGTCGTCGTTGAGGTTGAATCGTCTGAGTCGAGCCGTACCCGCTGGCGGCTACGAGAATTGGGAGTACTCGGATGTCGCCCGTACTTGAGAGAACCCCGGCGACCGCGAGAAGCCCGACGTAGGCGAGAAGCCCAACAACTGCGAGAAGCCCGGCGCAGGCGAGAAGTCCGGCGACTGCGAGAAGCCGTAAGACGGAGGAACTTGAGAGAAACCAGGCATCTGTGAGAATCCAGGCGATGGGGGGAATTGGTCGTACCCCTGCGGCTGTGAGAACGGCGAGTACCCAGTCGCCGGAGAGAATTGGGAGAAACCCGACGACGGGGGATATTGGGAGAAGCCCGGTGTGTGCGAAAAAGCTGCAAACCCTGCAGGGGCCGAGTATTGCCCGAAATCGGAAGAAGAGGAGAATTGGAAGGTTGGATTCGCCGGATTGGGAGATTGGTTCGGTGGAATTGAACCAAAAGTTTGCAAGTACCACGAATTGAATCCCTCTTCAGCCATTTTTTTGCACAAAATAAATTGAAAGAATGAAATTTTTTAACGAAAAAATGCAAAAAAAAGGGATCAATGGGGACACGACAAGTGTCCCCATATTGCATCATCGTGGAGTCGAGCGGTGTGTCGAAATTCCGCCACCGCCATCGACATAGCCCTCGACATAGGGGGTGTCGAGTGCCCACTATGGGATCGACATAGGGTGTGTCGAGTGGGGGGTGTGTCGATCCACTCGACACCACCCTTCGACATGCGTAGTATGTGCCCTTAGCGATCGATCGTTACAGAATAAATTTTTGTTTATACGCACTTCGACATAAATTGAGATAATATCGGTCTCTACGTAAATACTCCAAATGGGAGTTGACATTTTAATAAAATAAGATCGATAAAATATAAGACTACCCGCAATGGTAGAGATATCTTATGTTTTCATTTTTAATGAGGCTTAAATAGAGATAGTCATCTGCAATAAGGTTGTTTCTATAATGTTTCCATCTAATAAGTTTCTGAATATTCATTTTGTATTAATTTTAATCAAAAATTCGAAAATTCATTAATTGAAATAAAAACTAATATAATACATTAATTAATAAAATAATACATTAATTGAAATAATAATAAAAAAGCATCTTAGTCTCGAAGAGGTCCAAATCGGACCCAAAGATGCTCCATCAAGTCATTGTTGAGCCAGTAATGCTTCCTTGTATCTCTTAACTTTTCTTTCCGTTTGAGATAATTTTTTAAAGACAGCGGAGTGGGATGCCGGTGTACATCACTCGACGTTGATGCTTCCGCGTCATCCCTCCAGTTCTCAGCATTCACTCTCTCGTCTTCAATGATTATGTTGTGCAAAATAATGTAAGTAAACATGATGTTGCGTAAGTGTTCATATACCAGTTTCGAGCCGGATTTCTGATAAATTCCACATCGGGCTTGAAGAACTCCGAACGTCCATTTGATATCCTTCCTCGCCGCTTCCTGCATCTTCTTGAACCGAGCCGACTTTAGGTCCATTGGAACCGGGGGACTTTTGACTAGTGTTGACCAACAAGGTTAGATCCCATTGATTAAGTAGTAACCTCTGTCGTAGTGCTTTCCGTTCACAATGAATTTGCACGTCGGAGCCCTATCTTCAAGAACGTCAGCGAATAAGGGTGACTGGTTGAGGAGGTTGATATCGTTGTTGGAGCCTGCTACTCCAAAAAAAAAAAACGTGTCAGATCCATAAATCTTGAGACATCACGGCCTCAAGATTTAAGGTCGGCACGCCCACATCTCCTCATGTGTAGGCAACCGCCCATGCTTTGGGGCAATTCTTCCATGCCCAATGCATACGGGTAAGGCTCCCGAGCATCCCCGAAAAGTCGTGCCTCTTCTCGTGCATCTGCAGTAGCCGAGCGGTGTCTTGAGCATTTGGCTTCCTCAAGTACACGTCACTAAAAAGCTCGGTGACAGCTTTGCAAAACTTCCGGAGGCATTGATGGCTCGTCGTATCTCCGATCTCCAAATACTCATCAAAGACATCCGATGCACCACCGATGGCTAGTTGTCGAATTGCCATTATGCATTTTTACACCGACATCAACCTCTATTTGCCGGTTGTATCTCTTTCTGCTTGAAGTAGCACACATTCTACTCCGACGTCGTGCACTGGGCTATCTCGATGACTCGACTGTATCGAGCCGACCATCGAGACAGCCACTCTGGCTAGTCTAATAAACCACTGGCTAGTTTTGTAGCTCAATGGTGTGCCACCTATTTTTTTTTTAAATAACTGCCTTTTTGTCATGATTAATTTATGGATACCGACTTTGTAAAACTTTGACTTCCTTACAATGGAATCTATAAATAGTCGTTATTTTTTTGAAACTGAGCCATTTGTTGAAGAGTTCCTCAAATATTGGAAAATTATGTTCAATGTTTTAAAAACCGGACCGGACCGGCCAGTTCGACCAGTTCGATCGGGAACCGGTCATGGTTCCGGTCCGGTTAGTGCTAAAAAACGGTGATGGGTCAAAACCGGTCAGAACCGGTCAAAAACCGGCCAGAACCGCCCATTTTAAAAAACCGCCCGGTTTTTAGAAAATATCATATTTTCAAATTTTTTTAAATATACAAAATTATAAAAATTATTTTAATTAACTATATATTAGAAAAACAAATAAGAATCAATATCATCAAAAAAGAATAATTAAAATTAATCTGTTGCTAAGGATTTTAATGTGTTTTTTATGAATATTTGTTGGAATTTTATTGGATTTGATATTAATATTCATATTTTTGTCTTATTAGTTGGAAAGTTATAAAATTATGATTTTTTTAGTTTTATGTATTTAATTATTATTTTTATTTATTTAATATTAAACGGTTCAATTAAACGGTTCAATCACGGTTGAACTGGTTGAACCTTGACCCGGAGACCTCACCGGGTTGACCTCTGGTCCGATTTTTAAGACATTGATTATGTTACAGTTATATCTACAAATCTGCACGTAATATACATATACGTTAAACATGGAGTAATATAAATTTTTGTCTACATATCTCCTCCTAAATTTATATTCACCTCTTGTGATTAAATAATTTATTTGACAGTGTGGAGTATTATTTTTCTATAAAGCTATTCGGTCACACGCCACACGCGTAAAAAAAAAAGAAAAGTGATTGTAAAAATGGAAATAATCACATTTCCTTTAGGATTTATGGTTTCCAATTAGAGTATATTTTCATTTTCAAAACCTATATTATCATTTTAACTTATGTGGCTGACCATACAGTGTGTCCAAATAGCACTATATTTTTATACGGGGTGTATTTTGGTGAGTCGGTTGTATAGTATACAACCACTTTTTGTCCTATTATAGCACATCATGTTTGACTATTCAACATTATTCATGCGGTACTATTCATCGTATGCGCGGTACTGTTCACGCGCGCGGTTAATGTTCATTTGTTTTTTTTTCCTTCTTCCATGTTACTGTTTTAGCAGGGTTCTTTTTTTTTCTAATTACATATTTTATTTTTTAGTTTTTTATAATATTTTTCATTTTTTTTTGTTTTTATATTTTTAATTTCTTTTTCCAGATTTTTTTATTTCAATTTTTTTTAGTAAATATTGTTATTACGAAAAATAAAGTTTAACAATCATTACATTTCGTCACGACAATATCTAATATTTAATATGACAAATTCTACTTTTAGTTCAACGTTAAAGTAATTATTGTCATTGGAAAAAATAAACTTTTTCACTAAGAAACGTAAAGTTTCACAATTATTACATTTCGTCACGACAATGTTTACTTTTTAATACGATAAATTCTACTTTTAGTCGAACGTTAAAGTAATTGTTGTCGTTGGAAAAAGTAAACTTTTTCACTAAGAAGCGTAATGTTTCACAATCATTACATTTCGTCACAACAATGTCTACTTTTTAATACGACAAGTTATACTTTTAGTCGAACGTTAAAGTAATTATTGCCGTTGGAAAAAGTAAACTTTTTTACTAAGAAACGTAAACTTTCACAATCATTACATTTCGTCACGATAATGTCTACTTTTTAATACGCCAAGTTCTACTTTTAGTTGAACGTTAAAGTATTATTGTCATTGGAAAAAGTAAACTTTTTTACTAAGAAACGAAAAGTTTCACAATAATTACATTTCGTCACGACATTGTTGAAAAAAATGAAGATGAAAAAAAATAAAGAAAATGTGGAAAATAACAAAAAAAAAATAGAAAATAAAATCTGAAAAATAAAAAAAAGAAACAAAATATGGAAAATTAAAAAAAGGGGGAAAAAGGAAAAGAAAAAAGAAAAAAAATAAAAAAGAAAACAGTAAAAAAAGAAAAAAAATATGGAAAAAAAACAAAAAAAAAAAAAAAAACGAACAGTAACGTGAATAGTACCGCGCATGGCGCGATGAACAATGCTGGTGCGTCGGGTGAACAGTAACTGATGTGAATAGTAAATGTTGAAATATCAAATATGGTGTGCTATAATAAGACAAAAAGTGAATGTATAGTATACAACAGTTGTACCAAAACATTTGTCTTTTTATACATTTTTATAGTGGTGGGCATAGATAATCTATAAACCTCAAGTTGAATGCATAATTTCCACGAACACCAATACCATTTTTTCCTTTTTGCATTTACACACGCATATAATTCGAACTCCCAACTTTTTGGTTGGAAAATAAAAATGTCTTACCACTAACCTATCCCTTGTTATCTTTTTTCCCTCCATATATAAAGCTTAGTATTACTTCTTTGGTCCATGAATTTCTTGCCTACATTTTCTCAAATGAACGTGTCCATCAATTTCTTGTCTGCCCCATTTATTGAAGTAGGTCACACGCATATCACTTTACTTTCAATATGATTTCACTCGCAATTACTCACAAGTAAAATTTTTATTTCGCTCACATTACATCCTACCAACTAAACCCTAAAACCCTAAACCAAGTCAATCTATTTTATTAAAACCTATACCGGTCAACAATTAATGGAGAATGAAAAAAATATTACTAGCATATTTTCCTTTAAATTAGGTAATAATGGTAACGGCACTTTCAAACAGTAAAATAAATTCGAATCCCACAAAAATAAAGTTAAGCATTGTGATATTGATTCTAAGACATGATGAAGATATTATTCTCGTTAATCATTTCCTTTTAAAGATACCTCTTTAATTAAGTGTCAAGCTAATTGTGCTTTAGTCCATTCTAGCAATTAATTATAATTTTGTTGGTATGTGACATGGGTCTATGTGCATGGAATAATGAAAAAACACAGGCCATTCAATTTCCTTAGTTGTAATGCTTTCTAATTATTGAATCGCTATGTAAACAGATCAAATTTCACTGTTTAAATATAAGTAATTAAGTATTAAACTTAAAATTATATTATAATTACGATAGATTATACTACTTGAAGTCTTGAATTGATATTTTAAGAAATTAAAGTCACATGAGTATAATTTTATATAGTACTATTTTTTTTATTTACAAATACATTTAATACTGTATATATGTCGCCCTAGCCATGGAAATGTAGCAACGGCAGTTCTGCCTTTACAAATTTGTAGTTGGGTATTGTAGTTGTAACAACCATGATTCTTATTATCAAGTAAGCAATACAACAACAATAATATACTTTGAAAAACAATCACGAGAGAGAAAGCGATGTGGGAGATGTATAATGTAATTGAAATAAGTGCATGTAGCTTTCAAGTTATAAATATGACGTCAAATTACCAAAAATATTTATTGGCGATGGATGGATTAAAATTAGAATAATGGCAACTAACAAAATTCGTGCTACGGCATCATTATTTTCATCTAGTTTAATAGTTAATATTGCCCCACTTTGGCATCATCTTATACCAATAGTTTACTTATCAATTTCTTATTTATTTATTTATTTATTAACACGCGCGCGAATAGTACTGTACAATAATAATAATATATTGCATGCTTCTTATTTTGTAGTTTGAATGAATTATTATACCGATTTCCATGCATTTCTCCTGCCAGGAGATGATATGAAATATATCTGTGGAGTGCTAAGTCTAAGATGGAAATTTTCCCATAAAGAGGGGTGCATGTTATTATTATTATTATTATTTTTTGCTTAATTTAGAATTATATACTACAAAAAATCTGTGTTGTTTTAAGGGAAAAAAAAAACTTTGTTGTTTTAAGGAAAAAAATATATTTATTGGGCTCATTGCTCAACCGTCTCTAATTATATATAGTCTAATCGACCAAGAGTCTATTATTATTATTATTATTATTATTATTATTATTATTATTATTATTAGTAGTAGTAAAAGTAGTAGTAAAAGTAGTAGTAGTACGAGGAGGGGGATGGGAGATCGAACCTCAATCTCTTGCCCCTATAAAGGTGAGGAATGCTACTAAAAGTCACAACACAAATCTTTCCATTTTCCTAGTCGATACGATCCATTCCTTCGTAGAACTATTTACTCGTTCGCAGATATATCTGGAACACCTCTAACAGAAGGACAAATAGTCAATTTTGAAAGAACTTATTGTTAACCTCTTTCAGACATGAATCTATCTGATTTAGAAGGAAAGAACTTGCATCAGTATCTCAATTCAAACATGGGTTTGATATGGCCATAATTATAATTAGTTTTGCAGTGTCTATTTATGTACTTTCAATGTCGAGTGGAATAAAAATGAAATTTTGAAATACAGATCTACAAATTACAAACAATTATAGTATCAAGAGAATGATTGAAATTGAAAATGCATTTGGATCGAGGAGAATTATTCTTACAAGTGTCCTATTTATGGTCTTGTAAAGCATATGCAACTTTTTTTCTTAACATAGAATTGAACATGAATTATAGAGAAAGTTGATGTATTAACAATTTATTTTTTAAATTATTCTGTTAGAAAGAAATACAACGCAACTAATTAATCATACTCCTTTTTTCTTTTGCATTCTGTTAATTTAACTTAAAGTAGAAATAAACGAGCAATTCATTATTCGCATTTAATTTTATCAATAACCGTCGTACATATGATTCGACATAATTAATTAAGAGATATATTTTGAAATAGCCATAATGACCATTAAAATATAAATTTTGACCCACCTCCTTCAAAAATATAAATTTTGGCCATTTTTTTTAATTTGGGTCGAAAATACCCTTAATGAAACGCGGAACGGGTCGGGTCGGATCGGGCCGGGTATGAGGCAGTTGGTACTTCTGGTACAAATTTAGTCATATTAGTACCAACTGTTCTAGTACTTCTGGTACAAATTTAGCCTTATTAGTGCCAATTGTTCTAGATTTGGTACAATTGGGACGAATTGTCGAATTAGTTCCAGATGTTCTAAGTTATGACATGGTACTCTTGGGACAAACATTCCAATTATTTCATGTTATATTGCGCCGATTTTGCGGCTCCGCCTTCGGCTCCGATTGTACGGCTCTGCTTTCGCTTCGATTACTAATATAAAGATAATCGTCGGGCAACAATTTAGATTTCTTCGGCTCGCTCCGAGGCCTTCGGCTCCTCTCGCTCGAATCTTGATCGAAGAAGAAGCGACAAACAAAAAAACGTAGAGGCAAACAAAAAATTAGAAATTAAAAAAAATATGAAAAAAAAAAACAGAAAAAAAAGAAAAAAGAAATCTGGAAAAAAAAAACAGAAAAAAAGAAAAAAACTGGACAATTAAAAAAAAAAAGAAAGAAAAAATTTGAAAAGGGAATTAAGTGTCAATAAAATAAGTCAAGAAGTGATGGATCACAAATAAAAGAGGAAAAAGGGTATTTAGGTCCTAAGTTCAAAAAAATGGCCATAATTTATATTTATGAAGAGAGTGGACTATAATTTATATTTCAATGCTCATATTGACTATATCACATGATATTCTCATTAATTATTATACCGATTACATTAAATAGTAACATAAGCAAAATACAAATTCGAAACACAATATACAATTAAATCTTTGTTGACGTTTTATTTGAGAAAGGATTGGATTCTCCCATCAATATCAATCCCTTAAACATGATTAAAAAATAATTATAATGGCAAACCGTCCATGAGTCTTTATTGGACTAAGGGTCCACTTCCAATGTGACGTTGATTAAATTGAAATTATGAAGGAAAAAAAGAGGGAAATGCCCAAATTTCGGGTGCTAAAAAAAAATGGGGCCTATGCGGATTGTATATATCTATTGGATGTGAAATTGGGCTTATAAGCTGACATAAGTTGATAGTGATGTATAAAAGTTTGTTTACATTAAAAGATGCTAGATTCATTATCTCTTCACAACTATTTCTAGGTGGAGTGTGTAAAACATGGTTACTAAATATCTGAAGTTCGAATCGTTTTAATATTTTGTAGATCGAACATATCATGTATGACTTTTTATTCTATATTGGTTTTATCTTTAATTTGTGGGATTTATCTATTACACATGAGGTGAAGATTTTTATCAATACTCATCTTAAATTTAGGCCATAGATTATTCAAGTCATAAAAAAGAGTTAGTATATATCATTATTGCAGTTAGAATTCGTGGATCCTCATCATGTTTCTACTTTACTTAATGTATACTTTATTCAAATAATACGATGCCATCATATATGTGATGTATTTAAAATCAAATATATATAAATGGTGACATCAAAGAAAACACGGAATCTCGTCCATATTTTCTGTCATGGTAGTACAGTAGTAACTTGAGAAGAAACAGATTTTAAATATGAAGAACAAATGCATTTTGACTAAGAGAGTGGCAGAGTGCAGTTGCTTTATAAAAGTGATTTGTTGGTAATTAAACACTAGTTGTCTATAAAATGAATGCAAAACTCTAGAGAAAATGTGAAGAAATAGGGGCATATATTCGAAAGTATTATAGGGGGGAAATGATATTGTTTTTTGTATATTTTATTTAATTTAAAAATTTTGTCCCTTTTTTTCTTGATCGGTGGAAGGGATCTTCGATAATGTATGTGTTTTATCATTTTACATGTCCTAGTTGGCAAGATATATTAATATTATCATTGATTATTTTACTACTGATACTATTTTATGGCTACTGATAGTATTTTTAATACTTGGGTTCTTTTTTAGTCATTTTCGGGGATTATGTATGAGAATGATTCTAATACAATTAAATAAACGTAGGAAGAAAAGGAAAAAAAAAAAAAAAAAAAACTATTGCCTTTTTTGTTTATAATTAGTGAAGACATTTGTAATTGAAAATTTGTTATCGAAATTGTTTTTCTTCCAAAATAAAAAACATAAACATCATTATATTACTAAAAGAAAAATGATTTTTGCTTTGAAAAAATTCTACGTGGCACCCCTCTTAATTCTCCATTCCTATTTATCTAAATTCTTTCTCAAATTTTTAAATTTTTAAATGTAAAATAATAGATTTTAAATATCTACTAAAATCTTGTGCCCCACATCAGTTATTCAATGAAATTTCACCTATTGAAAAGTCTATAAATACATAGAATTAATGTGTATTTTCTCATCTTTTGCTCCACTAGTTTTATATGGCCAATTTATTTATTAATCGGTCTAATAAATAACTATATTTTTATAGTTTAGTTTAATTTAATTTAATTTGGTCAATTTATTAATTGACCAATAGAAAATTATTTTTTGTAGGGAACCAATTTATTTGGTTCCAAAATAATTGGTTAATATGGCTAATGTATTGGTTGGTCGAATTAAATTTTAAAATAGTCTAATAATTTTTATTTAATTTTGATAAAAAAATATTTAATTTATAATTTATCAATTATTTAGGTAGATGTGCCAATTCCCAACTGACAGACACCTCAACTTGAGGTCTCACATGACACATTTCCATTCTTTATTTTTATTTATTTTAAATTTTATTTTATTCATTTTTTTCCATATATTTTTCTAAAATCTAGAATCGTCATCTAAGAATTAATTTTTACGTGATTTGTAGTTGAGTTTCCAGCTTTGCATAACTTATAATTGTAATTAGTGAATATTACTATACAATTTTTTTTATTAAATTTTGGCTCTATATAAATTCTAAACACGTTTTATAAATTACGCACTTATAGATCAGAGTCGTGGTCAATGGGCCGATTCCGATGCAATCCCATGTGCACATTTCCATTCTTTATTCATATTTATTTTAAATTTTAAATTTTATTCATTTTTTCATGTATTTTTCTAAAATTTAGAAACGTCATCTATGAATTAATTTTTACGTTATTTGTAGTAGAGTTTCCAACTTTGCATAATTTATAATCGTAATTAGTAAATATTACTATACAATTAAAATGAGAACAAATAGTACAATTAATTTTTTATTAATTTTTGGTCTATATAAATTTTAAACGAGTTTTATAAATTATGCACTTATAAATAAAAAATGTGGTCAATGGGCCAATTTCGACCAGGAACCGTGGCGGTAAACGAGTCAATTTCCAACCGACTGGTACTTGAACTCGGGAAATTTTTCTCCATTTCATGCATTTTTTTTCATGTACATTCTAAAATATAAAATAGTCATCCATGAATTAATTTTCAACTTTGCATAATCTATAATTGTGATTAGCGAACATTATTGTATGGCTAAGGACGTGAACGAATGGTACAATCAATTTTTCTTATCAAATTTTTGGTCTATATGTATTCTAAATGAATTTTATAAATTACACACTTATAAATCAGAGCCGTGGTCCACGGGCCGATTCCGACGCGGAACTGTGGCAGTAGATAGGGCAATTCTCAATTGATAGTTATTGATATACGGATTTTTTTTAGAAATCGAAACAAATGAGAATATATTAGATTATAATTTTAACAAACATAACTATATGATTTGAGTCGTAAACATGTAATAAAATTACTTTTTAATTGAATTTGATATGTGTAAGGGCATACAAATTCTAAGCAAGTTTAGTAGATTGCATAATCGAATTATTTAACCCTAAATAATTAAAAAATAATATTTTTCTTAATATATTACTATTAATACTATCTAATAATTTTATTATTATTAAATATTAATATAATTTTCCGTCGAAAACGGGTTATATGCTAGTTTACTTTTAAACGTAATAAGGATAACGGGCACAAATCAAAAAATCTATTTAAGAACAATTAAATTATACTGCATCTATATTAGACTTAGTTTCTTGAATGTTAATTTTTGTAGGATTAATTGCATATAAAGGCATCATCTTTCACCCATTTCCAATTATAGCCCTACCTTTTGTTATTGACATATTAAGGCATGATCTTTCAAGTCATTGTAATTTAAAACATATCTTCATTTTCCGATGATCAGAAAAATGACGTGTAACTTTTTTTTTGTCATTTGGCATTTGATTAGTTTTAATGTGGCATTTTACTCATTATTGAATTGACAAACAAGATAATATTTTTTGTAAGAAAGGATAAAAAATATCCAGTAAAAATAAACAAAATATCACTTCAATAGTGAGTAAATTGTCACATGAGAAATAGCCAAATGCCACATAACAAAAAAAATAAGTTTCATGTCATTTTTCTGGTTACCGGAAAATAAAGATATGCTCTGAATAACAATGACTTGAAAGGTCGTGCCTTGATATGTCAATGACCAAAATGGTGTTATAATTGCAAATGGATGAAAAAGTGGTGTCTTTATATGCAATTAACCCTTTTTTTGTATTTAGCTAGGTTTTCTGTTTTTCTGGCCACTAATGTGCTTGTTTTCTTACTTTTTCATTTTTTGTGCATAGTTTTTTGCGATAAATATAGAATACTCAATAAAATACATAGTACATGTTAATTTTTATTTACAAACTTTGTGATCCGATGGGCCAACCCAAAAATACCCGATTTAATTCGAACCGAATAGCCCGATAATTATAACTCGAAACTGAAAGGTTAGCGTGATTGACGTCCCTAACTAAAACACACACAAAGAAAAAAAAAAGAAATGTAAATTAGCTCAATATATGGATTTCAAATGTTTAAAGACAGAGAAGGGTCTACTTGTTTACTCCATTGACTCTGGAAAAAAAATGATCTATTTATGATGTTTTGCAGTTTTGGTGCTTCTTTTTGTTTGATGGTGACGTTTCCTGGAAATAGTAAATAACTTAATATTGGAAATTTTCCACATTATTTTCTTGGGCAAAGAATGTTGCAATTCTTTCTTGTATAATACTTTGATGCTTGGACAACATTGTGGATTTATTCAAACCATTCGAATAAATTTATTCTAAATATAGAAATGGTTATTTTTGGTCTGATGATACTTATTCTGCACTGAAAAATATTCTACATTCTTTTCTAAAATGATAATTTTATACAATTGAATAATTATAGCATTATCTTTTATACTTGTGACTCGTATTAGGATTGATACCGGCCTTTTTAAAGAAAAAATAAAAGAAAATTTTGTTGGACTAAAAGTTACGTATTTTTATCGAAATTGAATTGTCAATTACAAAGACGGAACTTACAAAATTACATAGGTTATGCCGTAAAAAAAATGTTGCTATTCTCTTCTTTTAGGAAAAGTTCAACCCAATGGATGAGGGGGCAATCAAGATCGACTTGATAATATTAAATTAATGGTTATCCTCAAGGATTTTAAGGTGCAATTAAGATCGATTTGATAATATTAAATGTTGATATTCAGTTTGAATTTCCAAAATCTATGACTCGAGATTACAACGAACTTGTTTCGTTTTAACTTTTAAAGGCTAAATTTTACTACATTCTAAATCTATACAATTTTAATATAATTTTCACGATGGACCGTGACAAAGTTTATCACAATGGGCCCTTCTTTTTTCACTCTTTTGGGTCTAAAGGAAAATTTAAAAATTTTCAAGTAATATATCTTACGTAAGAATCCCTCCAAAATAGCACTTCTTAAAATAAATAAATAAAAAAATGTAAAAATAATAATAATAAAAGTTAGCACTTAAGATAAAAATTCAAACTAATAGTAGCGATTTTAGATTTTTTTTTGTCCTCCCTTCTTTCCCCCGTTGAATTCACTTTTTTTATTTAGTGATGTCACATAAAGAATAGGTTGATTATAAATGAAATGAGATTATTTTAATTGCATTCATATTTTTTATTTAGTGATAGTTGGGATAAAAAGTATGTAATGAAATTATTGCTATTGTATTCATTCTTTTTATATAGTGCTAGCACAAATAAACATTTGTGGTCGTCAAAGGGTAAATAAGTTAAGAAGTGCTACTCTTGAGTGTTATATTTTATTTTTACAAATCTTAGAAGTGCTAATTTGATTATTCACTCATTCTGTAAAATATTTGAGAAAATAATGTGGAAAAGTAGAGTTTCTGAAAAATGTAAATATGCAAAATATGATTCTACGAAAATAAATTTTAGCAGATTACTATCATGTGTTTGGAAAAAGAATTCTTCCAAATATATCTAATCAAACAACTAAAAAACATAAAGAAATTCAATTTTGAGTAGAAGGTGTAACGGAGACCTTGAGAAGAGAGAAAGAAACCGACTTGCAGGGAAGAAGAGAAGAAGAGTTAAGATTGTAGAGGGAGGGGACTTCTACATCATATAAAGATGAAACTACTACTCCGGACGTAGACAGCATCACTACACCACCAAATAAGTGAGAATATACTATACCGCATTCTAGCGGGATTTAACCCAAGACATCTCATTAAATAGAGACTTAAAATATCTCAGCCAGTCACTTAAACTAGATCTCATTGGCTAATTTTAATAATGTTAACCAGACATAGTCACATAGGAAGTTAAAAGTTTAGAATTACTTTCTTTATTCTACCAAACACATAAATTAAAAAATTCGGAATCATATTACTTTCTGGAAACTGATTCAACAGAAAATTGTGTAACAAAATATTTCAATATACAGTATTCCAATAGTTTAAATATGAGCATAACAGTCAGCCCATTATTGTGTTGGCCAATTTTAGTTGGGCTGGGCAAAGTAATCCTAGCCCAAGTATAAAAAATGTGTTTCATTTAATGGATTGGTGGTGGACAAGTTTATAAGGCTATCTGCAATATTAGTAGCTTTCAATAGATTTCCAGCACCCACTTTTTCACTAGAGACACTTTAAAAATACTTATCTTTACATTTCAACGATCTTCGAGTTGTCTCTATTTTTAATATTAAATAATTTTTCATTTCTATTAAATTAATTCATATTGGAAAAAAAAATTAAAATACACTAATTAATAATAATTCGAATTTTTCCATTAATATTTGAAAATTGAAAAATTACATGTCTTTACAATAAAAAAATACTAATTAATTAAAAATTAAAAATTACAGAAAATTAAAAATTACGAAAAAAAATTACGTCATCCCCGACGTTCCTTCACCTCCTCCACGATCTTCATGTGAACGTGGAGCTGCTCCAGCGTCATGAATCTCGTATCCCTGGAGACGACTTCCAAGTTGGTGGCATATTATCACACCCGTGCAGCTTCGAGCTTCGCCCGAGCAGATTCGAGCTTCGTTTGAGCTGATTCGCGCATTGTTACTGCGACGTCATGCTTGGCCTCGGTGAACTGGCCCAGTCGGGAGGTGTATCGATTCAAAAGGGAGTCGAGCTGGGACGACTCACCTGCCAGCTTCTTTCCTTTTTGCCCTTGCCGCATCTCGTCCCTCAGGTCGGGGAGGCGCGCTTTTTTCCTTTTGTGGACTGCGCTTCCTCCACTGACGGCTGGGACACAGAAGATGTGTAGTTGCCCTCCGCCGTAGTCTTCGTCCTTTTAATGGAGGGTACGTCTAGGAAAGCATGCAGGAGGAGCTTGGAATAGTCTTTCAGAATCTCTCAAGATGTGAAATAGTGGAAAGACGGGGTTGCCCGTTGATGTCTTGTAGATTTGTTGGGCATCACTGAGCACCATTTGGTCATCGGCGCCGCTTTGCCGGCGAGCGGTCGCTTTGCGGTAAGTGACAATCCAAGCCTTAACCGCATCTGAATGCGGCCGAAGTAGCTCTTGACCTGCTTCTTGTTGAGGTGCAAGCCGAACCTTGCATTGAAACGATCTTGGACCGTTCCCCAGTATCTTTCACTGGACTGGTCGCATCCAACAATGTAGTTACAGGTCTCCTCCACCCAAATCGGTGCCAAGTAGGTGGCTTGTTCGTCGGTGTAGTTGTGACGCTTGCAGCCCTTGACAGCTTCGTGATCATCTTCATCGGCAGCGGCGGCGGAGGTGGCGATGGCTTTGCCCTGCCCTTGCCCTTGCCTTTGCCCTTTTTTTCCTTTGGCAGCGGGTTGTGACGGCGGCGGCGCCATAATTAGGCCGAGGCTGGAGTGTTGAGGTTGATTGAATCAAGCCCCGCCCCCGTGTAAGAAAATATGTCGTCGGACATGTCGGGAAACCACGCCGACGAAAAGGGATTGTTGGGATCCATATTTTTTTTTTAGATGAAAGAGTTGCAGAAGTTGGAGAAATGAAAGAGATGAAAAATATGAAAGAGATGAAGGAATGAGGTGTAAAAAATAGGGGAGAAAATTTTGTATTTATAGACAAAATTATGGAATTAAAATAAAAAGAAAAAAAAAATCGGAACACGCCATTTATTTTTTTATTTTTTATCAGCCCCGCACGTGCACGCCACGCACTGCTCAAATCGGTCTCAAAGCGCAAGGCGCTGCAACGCGGCTGTCTTCATTGCCGGCGGTCTCGAGACCCCTTGGACATCGGCGTATGGATACCCGTTGCGGGTAGCCTAAAAGGACAGACATCGGGGCGTGGGAAGGCAGAGCCGTGAGTGTCGGCCATGATTCCGTGGGCCCGACTTGAATCTATGCATAAATATCCGCCACGTAGACCTTCTTGAATATTCTATTTCATGTGGGCCCAACCACGTGATTCCGTCTCTCATTGCCCCTCAATCGAGATAGAAGTACAAATTAATTTTATGCACTTGTCAATTTTTATATTATAAGCAGAAGATACAATTCTCCACATATTTTTTGGGCAACCCCTCCCATGAGATTGAAGATGAGGTTGTTTATTTTTAATTTTTGTAGGATTTTTACTGTTTATTTTATTTATCAGAGCTAAATAAATTCTAACTTCGATTAATTAATCTTTTTTGAGGATTAATAAATCTTAATTGAGACCAATAAATCATAATTTATGATCAATAAATGCTAATTTTAATTAATATATAACTTAATTATCCTGAAATAATCCTTATCTATCCCCCTAAACTCCTTAATACCCCTAATTACATCCAACACTACTCAAGAATTGGTTGTATTGTACGCATGTTTTTTTTTTTCACGCTCACCCTTATGCAATTTAAACTATTGTAGGTATGACACATTCAAATTAATATTGTTTTGTAAATCTTTTCTTTTTCTTGAATTTAAGTAGTTTTACTATTTTTGTAGTTATATCCTAAACAAAAATACTACTATATGATTGTAGAAACACTCTCTCAGACGAACTATCAACACCATAGTCGATCTTTAAAAAACCAAAGTTTTTAGTTATTTAGTATTAATCCTAATTAAACATAATAAAGTTTAACTAGGTTTCGGTTAAAAAAAACAACAAATTTAAAAAGATTAACTAGAAAGAAAATTGGAAAAAAATGGTGGATTCATGTAATGCTTGTGCCCACCAGACATCATGATCATGCTCAAAGAGATTCATGAGCAAAATGAGTAACCTCTATACTTTGTGTGGATAGATTAATATGAATGTGAGACCGTAATTTTCGCAGATGGAATGAATATAACTCAACTCATTGAAAACCTTTAAATTAATCATGATTTTCTTTTTTTAAAAGTCAATATTAATGCTTTTATATATGCATACGTGATAAGTGAGCATATTACATATACATATATTCAAGAATTTCCTACTTTTATATTGGACCCTTTCCTCCCACGTCAATTTGTTGGCGGAAACCATCCAAAACATTCTGTTATCCTAATAGGTGGCTCTATTTGTCAAGATTCATTGTCAAGAAAATATACGTAAATTGATTTTATTATTTTTCGATAAAATTCCAAAACATAATCTATTCAATTTGTTATTTATTTTAATTTTGGAACACTTAGCAATAGATGAGAGAGTAAAACCAATTTTTCTTCCAATTGCTTAGTTGAGAAGCGAATGCAGCAGCACGTGCATGGAGCCGTGCGTGAATAGGAAGCGGCCACCGGGAACTCCAAAGGCCACCAAAACCCTACTAGTATCTATTGGAACCTAATATTGATTCAAGTGGGACCCCATTGGTGATAAATAAATATATTGTAGTATTAATCAACAAGAAATTAAAATATCCATCTTATAAAAAGAAATTAAAATATTATGAGGTTCTCTAAAACAATCGTACAAAAATAAAAGGACCCACGTTTGTTATTGGAGAAAAAAAAAATAAGTACAATAGTAAGTGAAATGTATTTAAAGTGAAAATGTCATATTTTTCGTGGATAATCGAAAAAGAAAAAATAATCACATTTTTTGTTAACGAAAAAAATAAAATAATAATACTATCCCCCATTTGAATGAAATTCTCTTTTATAAATAAGGAGTGTTAAAAATAGTAGAAAGGAAAAAAAAATTGTTTATTACTCTTTTTTTTTTTTTGGTAATTTTTTCCATCAAAGAGAAAACACTCTAAATCTCTTCTTAGCAGGATGAATTTAGTAATTTAGTTCAATAGAATGTGATATGTATTTCAATTTTATAAAATTTGTTCGACTTTATTTATGTTCCAATCTATAGCACTCCTACTAGTTTGACGAGTGCTTTAATGGTTCAAATTTATGTTAGTTAATTCGCTAGCACATCGTATACGAGATTGTAATTTATTAAAAAAAAAAAAAGTTGAATGGTTTTTCAAACCAAAATTATATAGTCATAATATCCTTTATTTTAGTATTGATATATTTGAAGTAGATTGAGAATATGAGATTCATGTGTAAAACTCTTTTTTTTTTTCATGTGTAAAACTCTAAATACATGGACGGATGTTGTACCCTTCATTATTAAATGAAATAAAAAGGATTACACGTGGTTCATAAAAGAGAAAAGTAAGATTCATTAATTTATATATTTTGGTAACTTAAGTTGATGTTCATCATATGCATATGTGATCAGCTCTAACTTAGTATGACTATTGAATGAATTAGGCAGTTGTACTTGTATCCTTCAGACCTAAAGAAGATAAAATAGATAATATATGAGTTGTAAAAGAGAAAAGTAGTTACATCATTTTTGGGACTCGAACTTATATAGTTCATGTTTACTTATATTCATTTTTTGGGTAATATTAATTCTAAAGTAATGACTCATATAAACGTTTGTTACTAAAAAAAAAAAAAACCCCATTTCTGAAAGTGGTAAGTTAAAAGTGATTAAATAATAAAAACAAATAAAGTCATAAACTCCTCCTTAAAAAAAAAAAATTCATGTGTTCTAGTCCTCATTTAATTTGCAAGCAAAATATCTAAACATACACATGGAATGATTTAACAGTTGAATAGTAAATCATGATATGCATATGAAAGCGAGAAATTATTGTGTGAATGTACATACACCTACCAATCACATATTAATATTTTAATAATATAAATTATAATATTAAAATAATATTATTACGAGCGGTGGGTGTACTATATTTACACCCACACACAAGACAAAGAAAAGGAAGGATTTTGCTCCTGGTGTTTGATTTAAAATATTCATATGATTCGATTGATATGAATGAAGATTTACTCTTGAATATAGAAATATTGGCTGGTTAATATTTTTGGACTCGAGCTCAAATTGTCTTCGGGAATTGTACAAGAGCAAAAGCAATACGACGTCGTTAGAAGTGTTTTCATCTCTCTCTCCCTCCTCCTCTCTCTCTAACAGTATCTCACACATGTATATATATACTAATTTAAGAATATCAGCGCACTTGCTCTTTTGCACCTTTCAATCTTTCATCTCTGCTCCGCTATTCTCCGCCGCCTCTTTCGACCACATTTCGCGCTTGTCCAAGTTTTTGCTCACGATTTTGCATCTCAGGTATTAGATCATTTCCGCATTTCTCAGTTCAATTTCCTGTCCTATTTTTTCTCGTCGAAAGTAATCGAGCAGTATTTCCTTTTTCCTAATTTTTCTGTGCATTTCACTACACTTGAGCAGCTCAGGTGATGGTTGGGAGCAGCGTTGGGCTTCAGGCAACGATGTCGTCCAACGGATCTTTGCTAAACGGAAAGTCTTTGGATTTGTTGACGACGGCGGAAGAGGTAACTTTTGATCCGACGGCGGTGGTGTCGGAGGTGGTGCCGCCGGTGGTGGAGTGTGCCGGAGAAGATGGAGAGAACACGCGAAAGATCGTTTTGGGGAAGAACGTGCACACCACGTGCTTTGAGGTGACAGAGCCCGACGCTGACGACGAGTCTACCGGAGATAAGGATGCGTACATGGCAAGTGTGTTGGCGAGGTACCGGAAAACACTCGTGGAAAGGACCAAGCACCATTTAGGTATGATTGTTAGATCTTCTGATCTTCTGAACTTGAAAATATTATGCGATATTTTTGTCAATTTAGTGTTCAATTGAATGGTGACGCGCTCGAGTTTGTGATTGTGCTGTGGTCTAAATTTCATGTACGTTTAATCCGTATGAAGCGGCATGAATCTTATCTCAGCACTTTCACCACGATGTTCAGCTTGATTAGTTAAGATTGACGGTTGGACTTAACATTCATTGGTGAAGTTTGCTATAACACGATGTTAACTGCTCTTTCGTTCTTCTTGTAGTAGTTGCTGATTCTGAGTTAATGTCTTTTTTTGTACTTTATTTGTTTGATTTCAGTAAAATCAGTTCATTTTCATGTGAACTCTCTAGAGGAAGTCTCATGGAAACCTATATAATTTGTTGGATTAGTTGATTTTAACTCTCATCAATTGATTATCTCTGGATTTGAGGCGGTATAAGCTGATAACTGAACTGGATTCTTCTTAAGATTAACTTGTTTGTACTGTTCTGCTCGTCAGCTTCCATGATGTATTAGATTTTGTTAAGTAGCTAGTTGGAGTTTCTAAATAAAGCTTTTGGGTTACACACATAATGCCACTGGTCTGAATGCTCCCCCAATTTGTTTGTTTGCACAGGATATCCATACAATCTGGACTTTGATTATGGTGCACTTGGTCAGTTGCAGCATTTCTCAATTAACAATCTTGGGGATCCATTTATCGAGAGCAACTACGGTGTGCACTCTAGACAGTTCGAAGTGGGTGTCTTGGATTGGTTTGCTCGCCTCTGGGAAATTGAGAAGGATGACTACTGGGGATACATCACAAATTGTGGTACTGAGGGTAATCTTCACGGGATTCTTGTGGGGTAAGTGCTTTGCTTTTTTCTCTAAGTTACTCGTTTCAATCATAGGGGTTTCTTTCTGCAGGTAGCAACAAATTCTGATATTTGTTCATTGTTACATTTAACAGGAGAGAAGTTTTTCCTGATGGAATATTATATGGATCAAAGGAGTCCCATTACTCTGTGTTCAAAGCAGCAAGAATGTACAGAATGGAGTGTGTAAAAGTTGGGACTCTGATCACTGGGGAGATTGACTGCACAGATTTTAAAGCAAAGCTGCTTCAGAACAAGGACAAACCAGCAATCATTAATGTCAATATAGGTAATTCATTCTTCGCCATCTCTTCAAGTTGAAGTGTACAATAGAAATGTAAGTTAGCATGTGCATATCAGCATATGTACTGTATACTGGGACATATTAAGATCTTTAATATATATTCCGAATTGCAGGAACTACTGTTAAAGGTGCTGTTGATGACCTCGATCTTGTTATAAAGACCCTTGAAGACTGTGGATTTTCACACGATAGATTCTACATACATTGTGATGGTGCGTTGTTTGGTCTCATGATGCCATTTGTTAAAAAGGTATGCAAACTCTATTCATTCTGTAAAATAAATGATACACTAGAAACATGTGTGGTTGGAGTAATGTTACTTATATGGCTATCCTTACTAAGTATTTATAAAGTTCACAAATGAACACCAAAAATCCTCTCTAGCATTTCAATTAAATCTGTACTAATATAAAAAGAGCCTTGTTTTACAAAATTTGGTTTGCCTAAAATATTCTTATTACAAATTTAATTTTAGGTCAAATGGCGTAATATAATAATAGGAATTAAACTTATCTTATAATTTAGATAACTCATGCACAAGTAAATAAAGCCAAAACAATCTATTTGATACAATTTGAGTTGTTTAAACCAAAATATAGATTTTGTAACTACGAGTAGTAAACTATATTTTGTAGTCAATTGTCATAATTAATTAATTTAAATGAAGACGATGTTATCAAATGATCAAACAAAATCCATCATTTTGAAAAAATAATTTAAAGTGAAAAATTATAAATTTATTTTAACCATGCACATTAGTAATTTCATCGTTTTATAATTTTAATAAGCTGTATATTTTGGGTTGTTGTAGATTTGGTAGTTGTGATTTTTATAGATAGTAGTTAAAGTACAATTCATCTAAGTATAACTAAAAAATTATAGTGGTAACGTGCAAACAAATTAATTTGAGGTGGCAAAGTTAAGACACCATAAAACTCTCCTTAACGAGGTGGGAAATTAATTTCATGAGCTGACACAAAAAAGAATTAATAATTTTGCACATTATTTTACAATATTGATGAATATTTCATGTGTTATCGAAGAGATCTCTTGGCACATTATAAAGAGCTTTCTTTAACTGCCGAGTAAGTTTATTTTTGTGATAAAGATTTATAATTTTCTCACTTCATTCTCTCTACGTTAGTAAATTTTCGGGAAGGATCTTGACATAAATTTATGAAAATTCTGCTTCTACTTTTTTGTTTAGACTTCTATATTATAAATGCATTGTATTAGTTTTATCATTTGCTACCCTTTTTTTTGTTATTGGTGATATATGAAAATCTAATAAACGTTATGAAAGTTTGTTGACAGCAAGATGATCACCATCAACACACATTGGCTGCATCATTATAAGGAGGAAAAAAAATTATCGAATTTCTTCAAGAAAGCAAATTCTAAAATTAAAGAAATCAATTCTTCATACATATTCATTATCAGGCTTTATTTTTTTTAGTCTTTCTAATTGTTTCATACTCTCTATACTATTCACATCTCAATAATGTTATTATTTTTATTTTAGTATGAATGATCGAATATTATATTTTGAAAATTGTAAAAATTCAATAAAAAAATAATAAAAATCATAAGTTGTAATATAAAAATGAATTGTCACATAAATATTTATTTAGTATAATCATTATTTTTAACGTGCGAGTGCACGTTAATTATACTAGTAGATTTAAATGGAGTGAAATTATCGAATCCAATCAATTATTAGTATAGTAATTCCCCTCTTCTATTTGTTTAGGCCGCCAAATCTTTATCACATGTTGTAGTTTTGTAACTAGGTTGACGTTCTAGACATTTTCTCTACAATGCTCTTGCTAAGTATTCTGGGTTGCTTTTCTTGTTCAGGCACCAAAAGTTTCATTCAAGAAGCCTATTGGAAGTGTTAGTGTTTCAGGGCACAAGTTTGTGGGATGCCCAATGCCTTGTGGAGTGCAAATAACGAGGCTGAAACACATAAATGCTCTTTCAAGCAATGTAGAGTATCTTGCCTCCAGAGATGCAACAATCATGGGAAGCCGTAATGGTCATGCTCCAATCTTCTTGTGGTACACTCTAAACAGAAAAGGGTACAAAGGATTCCAAAAAGAAGTCCAAAAGTGTGTTAGAAATGCGCACTATTTGAAAGACCGACTTAGGGATGCGGGGATTAGTGCCATGCTCAATGAGCTGAGCAGTACAGTTGTGTTTGAGCGACCACATGATGAAGAATTTGTTCGGCGTTGGCAACTTGCTTGTGAGAGAAATATGGCACATATTGTTGTGATGCCCAATGTGACCATTGAGAAGCTGGATTACTTCTTGAATGAATTAACTCAAGGGCGATTGGTTTGGTATAAAGATGAAAAAGTTCGCCCCCCTTGTCTAGCAGTAGATATTGGGATCCACAATTGTTCATGTGATATTCACAAGTAATGTATTTGTGACTTGAGGTCTGGTTGATTTCTGTCATTTTGTCGCGGAACTATCTTATTTAGAAGATGCCTCTAGTCATGTTTGTAATAAAATTCAAGAAGATTGTGTTTCTGGCATTAAGTATTTGATGTGCTCGTTATATAGGTATTATGGTATGGTTTAATATCCTGCGTGCTTATGTGCTGTATGCTGCTCCTCGGCACTACTCATCTTCAAGAGAATTTGAGTCCATACACAGTATGAACCTTTTCTGATCGATATAATTATAGAGCTCAGTCACATTCATATATATATTTTTTCTTGCTTGCTTACTATCATTTTTTAGCAGTAGAAGTCAGTTGCTCTTTTCCTATTGCATGCATTGAACAGAAAATAACTTAAATCATGTTGTGAAGTATACAAAAGTTGAAGAACAATGTATTTAGATCCTATGAAATTTCCGGAGCAGTTTTGCATACTTTAGACTTCCAAGAAAAGCAGCAAATCACAATGACTTTTATTGTTGGAAACTAAGCATTAGCATCTCTCCCTCACTGTTGTCTTGGTTCTATGCTCTTTGGCTATTTTTTGCAGGTCTTCTCTATAGAGGCTCTACCATGACAGGGTACTTGTTTTTAGGCATCCGCACAAGTGTTGGCTGGACAGAGTCATCCCTCTCGAGGGGCTTCCACCTGCAATCAGGAGTGTCACCACATATATTACTTGAACAGAACTTGCTGAATACTTGCAGAAAAGTGAGAATAATTTCATGCTGAGGTGATTTCTTCAGTGCGTTATATTTTTTCTTTTTAGTGTTTCTGATTCTTATTTTTGCAATTTTCTTACTTGTATCTGCAGACCAGATGATGGATGAAAACACAAATTTCCAATTTGGCAAGGTTGATTCCTGGGCACATACGTGGTCCACTTCCAAATCCGAGAAAGCTGTAAGTTTTCAGTGGCTCCTGAAACACAAAGAAATGTTGTACTTCATGTATCAACTGAATTGGTGGATGGCTATACGCTGAATATATGCCTTGTAAAGCTTACGTCAAATCTGGACGGATTGAACTTCTCTGGTTCGGGAAAGATCTCAGGATCATGGTGGATGGACACAACATCCAAGTTGACTGACCAACCTTTTTCGATTTTGTATCCTAAAAGTTAGGAGCAATTTAGAATGTTGTTCATCACACTCATCACAAATTACTGATCAAATTGGTAGGACTTTATTATACCATCAATATCGAAGTCTTGCGCAGCCTTTCTCGAAAACCATGGTAAAATTGTTGCTCGTCTAAGAGTTTCACTGATAACCTGTGATTTACAGATCAGCATACTTCAATATCTAACCTTAAACTACATCAACATCGTGAAGAAATGTGTCAGTTCCAACTCACTTTTGCAGTGTACGGCATATTGTTCACTTCTGACCAGGTAAGGCTTGATCCATCTTCCCTGTTACTTTGAATTTGCTGATGTTCTTCCTGAAAATCTCCAATCTTGAGCATGAGTGACATTTTAACTAGATTATGATGTGGTTACACGAATATACAAATATATTACTCTTAGGCGCTCTAATACGGCAGGGTTTTCAGCAAGAAATTTGATAAGCCATGTCAGAGCAGCTGTAGTGGTATCATGACCTGCAACCAGCAGGGTCAATATGTTATCTTTTAATTGTTTGTCTGTGAGCTTATTATCATCGTCGTCTGCTTCTGAGCTGTCTTTGCTATGCTTCTTTAACAGGGATTGTAGAAAATCCTGCTGGAAGCCTTCTCCCTTTCTACGATGGGCAATGGTAGCATCTAACATTGCGTACATTCTATCGCGGGCCTATCAAGATTTAAAGGATGGTATCAGCAAAATTTCTTATAATTCCTCAAAGAGAAATCAATGAGTCTTTGTACCTTGATGCCTCGATAAAAAGCAGTTCCTGGGATTTTAAATGGCAAAGAGGCAAAGCAGGAAGATATGATTTTGAAGTTGGAGCGGAACTTCTCTTGTTCCTCGCCGGTCGGCTCCAAGCTCATGATCATGTGGCCTATCACCTTCAAGGTGAACTGCAAAAAAGTTACATTTTTTCAGAAAGCAATGCACATTAACAAACACATGCACATATGTCATGTCTCAGGTTGCGAATCTCAACCGTGGAGGCCTCTTCAAGAACAAGAACTTTTTGGCCGGACCAATGATCGAAGGTCTCCATTGCCAAACTATTGATAAATGGGAAATATTTTCTGAGACCATCCATTGAGAGGGGCTCCCCTATCAGTCGTCGTAGTCTTTTGTGTGCTTCTCCGCTCTGTGTAAGCAAACTCGTCGGCCCAAGAACTTGTTTACCTGTGTAGAAGAGATTGAGGCTCACTAGCCCATCTTTGCCTGTCAGTAGAATCTTGCTTGCTTCTCGCCCCGTCATGAACACGGTATATCTCCCCAACACATAACTCTTGAACACCTTGCCGTATCTGATACAAAAGAGTGATGAATAGATTAAGTAATTTCAGTTTATTGCATAATTTTCACCATATTTTATAATGTAGTCAGTTCTTTTGATCTACCATTACCTCTGTTGTCTCTCTTGCATGAAGCTAAAGATGCCGGCCGGATTTGAGAAGGAGGAGATGAACGAGAAACTCTCTCCCACAACAGGCCATCCCAAAGTCCCTGGGATCACGTCCATTGCCTTAGGAGCACTCTGTTTTAACAGCAATGAAACTGAGACAACAAAAACCAAGACGAGCGCCACTATTGTCAACATTTCTATATATCTCTACCAGGTAATTTCTAATATTTGATAAATATAAGAGAGTTTCTCTCTGTTTGATTAGACGATCTCCTCGGCTTATCTTTTGCTTCGCTTAATTCATGTTGAGGAGAACATTATTATATATTGACAGTCCTAGACTATGCCAAAATCATATGGTGAATTACTATGATGAATAGTTGATGATTGATCAATCATTGTTTCCATCTTCACTCCTTTTAACTTTTCTGGTAGTCTACAATGGAATTGGAAGCTAGCCTACTTGTTGTTGATATAAAGTCAAGAACTCTGCTGCTTCTTGTCCTGTTTCAAATGCTTGTTTTATTCTCTCTCTACAAGTGAAAAGATGATAATATATTGCTAATTGAATTTGATTTGACTAGTGATGAAATTAGGTTGCAATCTCACTTGAAAGCGATATCTAACTTGTTCTGCCGCCTCCTGCTGCTACCTTATTCTTTCTAACATGATTTTTTTTTTTTTTTTTTTGGTTTTTCTTGTTAGCTGAAAAATCCAAAGATAATAAATAATGTGTTGCCAACAATGAATTACGTTTGGAATATATCTGTTTTGTTGGATCAAAATTGGATTTTCCCTCAAGAATTTAGTTTTGAAATTCGTGAACATTTATAATACTCACTTGCTATTTTTGCACAAACTAACAAAACTCACTTAAATTGAAATACATGAAAAATAATCAAGATTACATTTATACCATTGATCAGGCCCACCATATATCAATGCCTATCTACATTTTTGAACAAACAACAAGAGCTGCTCCGAGAGAGCATATTATTACTTCATTTGTTAATTAAATTGATCGAATTTGTTGTTGAATTACGTAGGGGGATCTGAAAATTAATACTTACGAATTTGTTGGTGAATCATTATGCTTTAATATCATGAATTTATTTAGTGAATTATATTATTATGAATTTATTACGAATCTTAAAATATTATGCACACATTTTAAAATAAATGATAGGGAATTTTGATAATTAAATCTCTATCTAGAAATATAATTTCCCTCTCAATCTTAAATATATCCCACCCGAGCGGGATATGGGATATTATAACGCCGGAGTGAAAATAAATTATAAGTCGGGTTTTAATTATCAAAATTACCTATTAATTTTCCTCTTGGTTATATATGTATCACTCGAAAAAAAAAAATTGCGAGAGGGATCTCGACAATCGACATATTCAAGAGAGATCTAGAAAAAACCTAAAAGCAACTACGAGAGGGAATAATTTGATGTAGTCTTCTTCATGTAACACCTTATTTATTTTTAATAATTTGCATATAATACTTTATTAATGAATTGCAGCAAAATCACACTTCCAAATAAAGTAAAAAGTAATTTTTAAAATTAATACATATATTATAAATTTAACTTTAATTTCGGTCGAATTTCGACCGGTTACTAATGAGTTATAATAAATTTGTAACTAATACGTAAACTCCTAATAATTAAATTTCATGCGGCTTCGGTGGGGTCACTAAATGAAATTCCACATTTACCAAAATCAAGTTGAGAGTTGAGATTATCAAGTTTCAACTATGGTTGTATACTTTCCCCGTGACTATACCTTATACAATCATGCTCCTACGGCAATTCTAACGTCATGAATAAATTTATATAATTCATGTAGTTGCGTATCATGTATATTATGCCGGCGTTATTCATAAGATTACAGCATTTTTCTTTTCGAAAAAAAAAAAAAAGTTGCTACATTTTGTGGCGCTTGCTGTTAGACTTGAGTAGGCAATGACAATGTGAAAATAATAATTAAATTAAATGATAGTTTGACGTTATTAAAGAGCACATATTCTTGCAAAGATTAATAGACCACAATCAATTTAAACGAATAATAATCAACGTCATAGCCATTCTTCAGAGAATTCAGATTTTCTACTTCTACGTATTTCATTCTCTATTCCTTCCTTTGGTTAAATGACATATGGCATTGACTATGATTCATTCAACCCAAATTGGATATATAATTATATTCAAACCGTCAGCATGTTAAAAATCTAATGAATGAAATAGACAATGACACACAATTGAGAGTAGAGGATCCAAAGTTTTCCTTCAGTAATAGGCATCTTCTGAAAACACTACACTTACATATATAGCATAGCATCATTATTTCTACCACTTTTCTACACTAAACATATACATTAACATATATATACATATATGTAATTTGTGAGCGTATAGTAATAGAAGGTAGATGCATGATGATTACATTTATATATATACAAGAGCCTAGCTGGAGACTATACTTCTCTTTTACAACTTCCTGTCATTCACATCCTTGTTAGCTTGCAGTTATGGGCTGTGTCTCATGTTGTTGGAACTCGTATTCTGCTGCTGCTGCTGCGACTGCTGGTTACCAAAATAATTAGCTGTTGGAGGCTGGGGTGGAAATGGGGAAGATGACCCTCTGTTGCTTCCGTTGGCCCCATGCATCTGGCTTGCTGTAACCTTTAGCCACTGTAGTTCGTTCCTCAATGCTTCGTTCAAAGCTGAAATTTTACACAGACAGAAACATACACGTGTTAAGATTATTGACCAAAACAACATGAGATCACCCTGCCTGCAAGAGATATATACGAGAGACGTTTACCATCTCTAAGGTGTGCTTGCTGCTCCATAGCCTGCAGCTTCAGTTTGAGTTCCTTGTTCTCGGCTGTCAACCCACTCGTGTCTCTCTGCATCGTACAACTTCATTCTTAGTGACGTGTACCAACATGAGAAAGCATTACCGGCAAATTAATTGGAGAGCAGATTATATGTAAGGTGCTTGAAGTTTCCATCGGAAGTTGAAGCAAAATGATTTCAAGAAAATTGAAATTGTGAGTAATGATAGTGCTCAACAAGTAGTTCAACAAAAATATAGAATGTGAATATGAAATGCCTATGTATAGTTAGACATAGTCCAATTAATGTAATTGCACCAGTCCCTCGATTAGCCTATCTCACCCCTACGTTAAACCCTCTGCTCGTTTGTCAATATCTCGTCCCCAACCTACTGGTTGCTATTTTGTGCATATCTTTGAATCGACATGAGTAAGGAAACCGGTGATTCCCTTTAAAATTTTACTTTACAAGAATAAGTGAATAATTAACATCCTATCATTAACAAATATTTGCAATAATACACCATAAAAATATCAAGATAAGCCATGCACCAAGATGCCATAGTCCCTTCGAAACAAGTAATCCAATGCATGAAAACATAGTCAGATTTCATACTCTGCAAATATAATGCTGTATTCGGAAACCAAAATTTAAAGTTTTTTCCCAATTCATCCGCAGTACATTTTCGTAAACCTCACATTTTATTCGCACATCACCTATCACGATCAAATCCTCACTTTAAATATTATAAACACTCGAAGAACTGCCAATTCCTCATCTTGCTAGAGATTCAACCCTGTTTAGTGAATTTACCCACTTTAAACTGTAGTCATAGCAATTCATCAAATATCAAGAGAATTGCATACCAAAAGATCTTTTGACAGCTAAAATATTGATCCCTACATTTCAGCTGGAAAATGCACTTCTCAGTTAACTTTCTACTCAAACGAATTCACACAACTTCATATGATTTCAAGCCAAACTATTAAACAATACAGTTCTTGAATCAAAATACAAGTATATATCCATATACCTGCAACAATGTGATCTGGGCAGAGAGCGTAGTTGCTTCGTTTTGTAGAGTTTGAACCTTCCTCTCCAGCTCCCCCGTGTAACGCGTTTTTCTCTCTTTCGACCGTGCAGCAGATTGTCTATTCGCCAATATTCTGCAATTCTCCACATCAATACAATCAATCTATCTTCAACAAGAAACTGTAACATATACTACTTAAACAATTCACATAAACCACAAACTTTCAATGCTCTCTCTCTACTCTCTACTCTCTAACCTCTCATGCAGCAACACAGATTTTAGCACGGTATCTAAAAGCATCAACACAACAAAACCAAAGCAAAACACAAGCACGAAAAAAAAAAGGAAATAACGCAAACCCTAATGTAAATAAAATCAATCAACAATAAATGAAGTCAACGCTTCCACACAGAGAAAAAGGTCGAACCTTTTCGCTCTCTTGGGGTCAATCAAGGCGAGCTCGGCCAGCCTATCAGCAGCGATGGCCTTCTTCGCGTTAGAATCGACCTCGCACGACGTCGCACTGGAGTAGCCATCCATGGAGTTGCTATGCCTGTGCCTCGGCGCCGACGGCGGCCCGTCCAGAACGAGCCCCTCGAAGAAATCCGCGTCCACCGAGAGGCTCCGCAGGTGGGACAGCTCGTTTTTCTTCGGCGGCGGCTGCGGCGGCGGCGGGGTCTGCGGAAGCTCGAGGTTGAGGTCGGCGAGGACGCCGTCGACGAGGATGTCGTCGAGGTCGGGGAAGCGGAAGAAGGTCTCGGATTGGGCCCGCCGGTGGTGGGTCACCCGGGTCGGGGCGTCGGAAATCTGGTCCAGCTCGGCCCGGCCCGGAGCGTACATGGGCTTCCCGAACTTGGGGTCCATCATTTTGATCGGCGAGATGTGGAGGAACGAATTTGGGTGAATTTTGGAGTGGAATTATTGGAGAAGAAGAAGGTTAGTTGAATTTGAGCAAAGAACGAGTTGAGTTGGTTGAAAAAAATTGTGGGGGAGGAAATGAGAATTTGACTAAGTTGAGGGACATGTGGGTCCCGCTTCCGGGAAAAAAAGAAAGAAAAAAGGACGGCGGGGCCCATGTTAGCGGTTAGCGGCGGAGACATGTGGCAGTTGACGAGACGGAGGAGAGAGAGTGGGCCCGGCCCATGACAACTCCTTTTCGGGATAGGATATAAAGCCCGAGCTCTGTTTGTTGGACAAATGGAAAGCTTCCCACAAATAAAGAACACACTTTGTCTTTTTTATTTTGATTCATCATTTGGTTGGAGAAGAGAAGTAGGTTTAATATGTTGGGAAATTTTATTTGTTGTTACTTTGGGCGATGGTATTTGGATATACTATGTCCAGACATACGATGGTAAAAATAAAAATTTTACGATTTTTTTAATAAATAATTTAATTTCATAATTTCGACAGTTTGATTATTAATAAACATACACTTTTCAAATTTTAATTATAAATTCTCATCCCAATTTAAATTTACAAGTTTAGGAGTTGGGTGTGGGGAGAGTAGAATTTGAGAGCAGATGTGCGTGAGATCGAAATTTTGAAAGGGAGTCTGAGTAGAAAAGAAATTTTGAAGGCATTCGGACAATTTTTTTTTCTATATCAAACACATATGTCCGGACGTAGTATGTACGAATAGAATTATTATTAATTAAAAATGATGTCAAATAATTTTTGTGAAAACTAACTTCAATTTTGGTGGATATAGGTAGTAAAAATCTCTACAATTTTCATGGACATTTTTAATGCTACCATGAACTCCACTAAAATCAAAATAAATATCTCTACTTTAGTCTCATGACTCTCATTAGTTAAAATCACAAAATGTACTAAAGCAGTAAAGTCCCAAACCCACGTTAATACTTCATTCTTCCTTACAATGAAAAATTTGAAGGGATCATTCTCGTCTGTCATTAGGTAACTCAATTTGAAATAAGTAATTTATAGGTGTATCAAAAATTATCAGAGCACTTACTTTGATCTTAATAATATATATACATGTGATTATGTGAAGTATGCTAGCTGCACCAAAAGAATGTAATTGTAATAGAAATAACTGCAGTAAGTATTGAATGAATAGCATTCTACTTCTTAGCTACACTTTGTTTCTAATCCAAGAATTTATACTCCCTCCGTCCCACCAAAGTTGTCTCCTTTGTGTTTGACACGTAAATTAAGGAAAAATGATAAAAAATGTAAAATTAGTGTAAATAAATGATAAAAAATGTAAAAATAATGAAAAACAGTGTGAATGCAAATGTAAAAATAGTGTGAATATAAAAAATATTTTCTGATATGAAAAGGAGATATCTTTCGTGGAATAATCTAAAAAGAAAAAAAAGACAACTTTCGCGGGACCAAGAGCAGTTGCTCTCCATTACTTTTGCTTCTATTAAAATAATAAAATAAAAAATAACAATGCAAGAAACTCTAAGGCCGCTTACTTGTTTTTATTCAATTATAACATGATAAAGCCCAATACCCCAAACTACACAAATTAGAGCCTTTTATTTTTATTAGGCTGGGCCGGGCCAGCTTCTAACAACCAGTATGTTTGAGCCATGCGCTTATGGGCCCTCCAACAAAGTCTTCTTCCAACATTTCCTCAAAATTTCATATTTAATTCTTCAATATATGCATAGAGGGATGATATTATCAGTAAAATATGTCCCGGCGTTGTACTCATATTGTCATTCTTTCTTTATTTAAGTGTCCAACTTATATTATTATTTAAAAAAATGAAAATTTTAACTCTTCAAAAGTAATGAGACCTACCCACTTTTTATCTTTTTACTATTATTCTTAATCTCCGTGCCGAACAGTTAAATGACAATTTCAATGATCGGAAGGAGTAAGATCTAACAAACATGAGTTACCCTGAAATCTCGTACTAGCTCCAAAGAGAGACGATATGATTAGAATTTTATGTTGGTGTTTGTTTTTAGTGTGAGGGTTTTTCCATCTAATGTTGAGAGAACATATTTTATTTCTATTCTTTTAATTTTGGTTGTTTGTTGTCCATATTTAAATTTGAGGTTTCAATGTGATAGATATTTAAGAAGACACATATTAAAATATAAAAAGTAATATCAAATAAAAAAAGTTCCACGTACATGTGGGAACTCACATGCACTATTTTTTGTGTTCACGGGATAAATATCCTATGCAATAACATGCAATACCATATTAGAGAATATTAAAGACAAAACTCAAAATTAAGTGCAAATATAGCCACCCTGAAAAGAAAAGTGTTAATATAGCCACTTTTTAAAAAAAAAAAAACGATCAAATATGGTCATGCATACACGATTAGCATACACAACCAGCATACACGACTAGCATATACGATCATAGCAATATACACAACAATGCACACACGACTAGCATACACGACTATATCAGGATACACGACCTCAATACACGACTAGCATACACGACTAGCATACACGACCATATCAGCATACATGACCAATATACATGGTCGTGTATTCAAGTCGTGTATGTGTGATCATATTTAATCGTTTTTAAAAATATGGCTATATTAGCACTTTTCTTTTCACAAGTAGCTATATTTGACTAATTCTCTATTTATTGTTATATTCTTCTTGTTTTTGGCCTTTCTAAAGATAGATTTGAAATGTTCCGAAATAGCTCGTCTCCTAGGTCCAACAATTAATAAATTCAAACGCATAACTCCACCACTATGGGATGGTGTGATTTATTTCTATTTGACCACTAAAAGTTGCCCAATAATTATTTATGCCCATCATCATACTGTTGATGACCCCTAGTCTTTGAATTTTTTTTAATGAGTTGTGTTTCCATATTTTTGCCCTTTAAGAAGCACTACTTTGTGATATTTTTAATTATTATATAGACTGACCGACAACAATTGTCTACATAACGCATGCATGCATGCTGCAAATTTAATTAATTACTAATTCATGTGATGGAAATATTGGTGTTATTAAGACCAAATTCAAATAATAAGCACTATTAATCCCTCATGCAAATATTTGTAGTTATTATTATTTGAGAAAATTACAAAGGTATAGTATATATTATTGAACAAAGCACTACAACACACAAAAGTATAACCACTATACCGCATGTAGGTGGGACTTTTACGCTACCAAATAAGGTGAACTTTGGTGTAGATTAGAATAGATTTGTATACTATGGATAACATGTTTCGTATAAACGATTTTTACGGACAAGTTATACGACAGATTAGTGTTCATTATGGTCCCTCGATTCAACTCAATTTGTTTACCTTTTGTTAAATAGATGTTCTGTTCGATTTGTCTACTTCTAAGTAAGGAAAGAATTAGTCATTTCAAAGTGATGAGACTTACCTACTTTTTATCTTTTTACCTTATTCATAATTTTTGTGTCGAATAGTAATTAAGTAGACAAATTGAGTGGAACTGAGGCACTATATATATATGATATGAGTAATACACAATATTAAAAATTAAAAAAATACTTAAATAAACGATATCTCTAAAACATGACCACTTTGAGAAGATGAATTTATGCATGAATTTAACCATTTAGGTGCAGCCACATGATTGGACACAAAACATAAAATCACTACCTATATTTATAAATTATCCTTTTCAATCTCGTAAAAGAAATATGTAAATTGACGGGGCATAAAAGTGGGAGACCAAATCCACGAATTATATATACTTTTCATTTTGAAGAAATATCGATCGATCAGTTAAGAAATAAAATAAAACTTTAAAATGGATAGAATAAGATATATTGCATGAGCGTTGGTGGCATTCTTGTGGAAAGCACACTCTCCCAATACGAAAATATCATATCATCGTCAACTTCTTTATGTCTACTCTTTTTTCCCTCTAAGAAATAGTGCTTTCCTCCTCAGCAATCCATTTTCCATTGTTGATTATGATCCCTCTAAATGCTTATGCCACAAATTAGCTAGGTTCCACACACACACACACACACACACACACACACACACACACACACAAGCTCTTTTTTTTTTGAAGGAACAAACTTACATTTTTGAAATAGTGATATAGCATTGTTTACTATGTATATCAAGATACTTTTTAGGTAAGAGCTAAACATTAATGTTTGTAACTTGTATACAAAGTTTATAGCAATAACATCTCAATTAATCACCGTACGAAAAATTTACTTGCACATACAATTAAAAGCACGACAGTTTATCATTTATGTTTAAAACAAGAACATATAATATCATTACATAATATAAAGTAATGAAACTGGTACACTCATTTGCAAATATATATCTATATACATTTAGGGAGCGTTTACTAAGCGGGATAAGCCGGATAGATAGAAATAATATAGGCTAATCAAGTGTTTATGTTTGAGGATTAAATTTAAGGATATCTTATATCACATGATCATCGTTCATATTTGGAGCTACACATGTGGGATTGAAGGAATCATGAGATAAGAATAATCAATCATATCCTATTTAGTAAACGCCCCCTTAGGATAAATTGATATGATTGAAACGAAAGACACATGAATGGTATATTTTTCGAATGGAATTTGATCTTTAGAGAATTCATGTTTAGGAGGATTCTCACACATGTAATTGTCAATAATTAAAAAAAAAAAGAAAAGGATCGCTATGCTACGGATGATACTTTAATATTCCTTTAGCTTTATTTTCTTATTATCTTTTATTAAAGATGTAGGGCTCAGAACATATTGTAAATGATGACACTTATTGTGCTTCAGTCTTCAATTAAAGCACTGAACTATATATGTGAGGCTTCCATGTTTCAAGCGAAAGTTAAAAGAGAGTGTTGTATACCTTTCAAAAAAATAAATAAAAGAGTGTTGTATTTTAGTACAAAAAATAATGCATGGAAAAGCTAAAAATTGATGGAATGAATTTATATTATTGAATCCACAATAAAAACAAAACTAATACTGATAAAAGAAATAGTGGAATTTCATAATTTCAGTCGAATCTCGATCACAAGTAACTGTTAGAATTAAAAAAAAAAAAAAGAAGAAGGAAGCAATGGAATTTGTTTTTTCAATAAAAAAAATGTGTCTTTTACCTGCCGTATATATAAATTGGAAACCCAAACTCAATTTAAATACTTGCAATTCATGCCAATATTATGCCTTTTTTTGGGCTCATTTTAAATCTTAATAGGGCTTACAAATAATTCTAAAACTTATTTATACTTTTCTTAGTTACTAACCAACTATTAGACGTCCATGTCAATCAAAAAAAAAAAAAAGGACGGAGATTGGCCCTCAGGTGCAAAGGCAAAAGGGAGCTTGACTGCAAGACCCACCCGTCGAGCAGGGACGAAAGTCGGCCTTAGTGATCTGACGGTGCGAGTGGAAGGGCCAATAGATGTGATTATATACGCAATAATAATGTTCTTCTATTGCAACTTGACCAAAGTTATGAGCCTACAAAAACTCTCTACTCATTTTTAAATGTTCAATTTTTATTAATAAATATTCATTGTATATCATAAATTTTTAAGTTTATAAAATTAATATTATAATAACTAAATTTAATAATTTTTTTGTGGAATAAGAGCGGGAACAGAGGATCTCAACTTTTCTATCAATTATATCGACGATAGATGGATCAAAAAAATAAAATCATTTTAAACATATATGATCGAGTGGAAGCGCTGAATGAATTAACGTTTTGCACGACCAAGTAAAATCATGTAATTTTAATATAAACTTAATACTTTGATATTTTTAATCGGGGCCGACATGTTTATTAACAGAATTGGTTTCGATTAACGAACTGAGTAATTTCAATTCAAACTCAAATTTGACTAATTTTTGGAAGAAAACTTAGAAAAGCTTTTGTCGCACCAAAAGTTCATCAGCTTGCAGATTGTTTAGCTCATTTACATATTTATTTCTGACCCAAACTTTTATGATTTCATTAGAAAAAAACGAAACTCGGGAAATACTCGTAAGAATTAAATACCAAATTAATTATTCCGTTCTGCATTTGACTAACAAAGAATGTAAGTACTTCTTGGTAAATTGTAATAATAGTTGGTCTTAATTAGCTTGAAATATATGGAGTATATCACAATCAAATTGAGGGTACACATCCAAAAAACTTTCAATCACGAATATTACGTACTTTATTATAGTACTTTCAAATTGCATATCGTTATTAAATTTTAAGTCCACGCCATGATAGACTTGATCATCCTGCAACCTTTGACCTCAAGCATTGATACACCAACATACCAACAGTCACGGAGAGAGAGAGAGAGAGAGAGAGAGAGAGAGAGAGAGAGAGAGAGAGAGAGAGAGAGAGAGAGAGAGATGAGAGAGAGAGAGAGAGAGAGAGAATTAAGACTAATTCGGAGATAATTAAGAATAATTAGGAGATAATTAAGAATAATTATTTTTGACTAAGATTTATTAAGTCTCAATTAAAATTTATTAAATCCCAATTGAAATTAATTACATATCTAATTAATAAATAAATTAATAAAAACATGACGAACCGCACCAACTATATGTACGATGCAGTCCACCGCACTAGAGGCTCACTCATTGATAGTTGATAAATACTAATTGAGATTAATTACCTCTAGTTATCTCTTGATTACCCGTTATTCTCATGAATTATTACTTAATCACCGCTGATTATACGGCGTGGTCGGCCGTACAATAGACGTTGTTTTATTTCGTTCATGTAGATTATTAATTACCGTTTGCATCATTGGCAATTTATGAACTACGTACGTGTATTTAATGATTTGTCCCGGAAAATTAACTTTCTAAGAACTCAAACCACTTCCTTCAAAAAAAAAGAAAAAAAAAAAACTCAAAACATAAATTAATAATAGTTCTATTACTTTAGTCTCCGTTTTTTTTTTTAATTCGTGGGAAACCCTCAACCGTTAATTTTGATGCATACTGCCTGTAAACCATATAAGAGAGGTAAATCACACCTTCCAAGTATATGTGCAACAAGCTTGACCTATATAGTACCAGTCTAAGCTTAAATTCTACTCATGTGGTCATCATTGATGTGGCAATGGCTAATTCATTAATTGAAATCATTTCAACTTTATATTATATCTTTATCCTTCGAAGTATAACACGTGATTGATGAAATTACAATACTACTTAGATTGCTTTTATAATGAAAAGGTAGAGCCCCATCAATGCTCATCTAGTTATGGAAAGAATTTATGCGTACGTATATAAAATTTTTCCAGGAACGGAATCATTATTCATCGCCAGACCTATATGAGTATATATGCATGCATGGATTCTGATGCGTCTCCAAAATTACTTCCTCAAAGATATAAAGCAGAATTATATATGCTCATATATATAATGGTCTTGTCTCCACGACACTGTGAAAAATCTATTTTTCATCACATAATATATATTACGCTGATATTATATTTAGTCAAAAAAAGAAAAAAAAGAAAAAAACATTTATGCTGATCAATATCGATTCGAATTATCTACCCTTAATACAGTTTTGTATCTCACTCATGTTTACTAGTAGCATTAAAAACATCAATTTAATAATATCTATTACAAAAATATAAATTATTACTAATATAACGACCCCTAATTACTATATTACTAAAAACTGAAGTGTACAGTGGAGCATATATATATATATATATATATATATATATATATATATATATTAATTAGGGAATTATCATGTTGAAAAGTTATTAATTAACTATTTTTTTCTTTCTAAATTACGTACTAAAAAGTTTATGCTAATTGGACATTAGAATATCTGCAGTGGTAGTGTTTCTATGGGGTGTGATAGAGATAGAGACAGTCAGCTGCAGTGGGACTGTATCTATGGAGTGTCTTCATCCAATTAGTTTATTAATTTTGAATATTAATTTTGTCAATATATCACAGTATCGAGACAGTGAATGCTGCACTGGGCTGTCTCCATGGATTGGTCGTCTCGAGACACCCATGGAGACAGACACTGCAGACACTAGTCTTATAATCATAAGTAAACACAAGAACTAAAATTAAAGAAATTGACATTTTATTTAAAGGGGGATGCCTAGTAAAATAGGATTAAACAATGGGGATAGAGGATTGCAAGTGCAGTGGCGTAATGTAACTTATTATCTCACAGTTTTTCCATCTATAAATATGATAGGGAAGGCGTGTGGCAACCATACTACTCATCTTCTTAATATTTCACTCTCTTATTTTCTTTACTACAAACAAAACCTTCTCGCTCTAAAATGGCTTCCAACCAAACACAAAACCCTAATTCTCACTTCCTCCCCCTCTCGACGCCGACCTCGAACAAGACCAAGAATTCGACTACTCGAAACGCTCCCAATGGCTGCGCGCCGCCGTGCTTGGCGCCAACGACGGCCTCGTCTCTACCGCGTCGCTCATGATGGGCGTCGGCGCCGTTCAAACACGCCATCAAAGCCATGATTCTGGCGGGTTTTCGCCGACCTCGTCGCCCGGAGCCTGCTCCATGGCCATCGGAGAGTTCGTGTCCGTCTACTCACAGCTCGACACGGAGCTTGCCAGATTAAGAGGAGAGGGAGAAAGGGCGGTGGCTGCTGGTGGCGGGGTTGCGGTAGGCGGTGGCGATGAGAAGAAGGAGGGTTTGCCGAACCCTATTCAGCGGCGGCGGCGTCGGCTCTCGCGTTTTCAGTTGGTGCGATGGTGCCATTGCTGGCGGCTTCTTTATAACCGAGTATAAGGTGAGGGTGGCGGCGGTGGTGGCGGCGGTGAGCGGTGCGCTGGTGCGTTTGGGTGGTTGGGGGCGGCGCTGGGGCGGGCGCCGGTGTTGCGGTCGACTGCTAGGGGTTTTTGGTCGGAGGGTGGGTGGCGATGGCCTTAACATTTGCTTGACAAAATTGATTGAATGAAGGGGTTGTAAATTGAAAGTTGTTATAAATTAGATCGTTGATGAATATAGGAATTGAAATTATAGCATGGTATGAGAAAATCGAATGATCATTCCTATATTCATTAAGTATGGTATTTGTATGATTGATGTATATTTTTAATAATTGAGAATCATAAATTATGTGGGGAATCGTGTTGGAGAGAATGTGGAGGTATTCTACATAGGTTTAGCTATATATTCTATTCCCATGCAATAAAAAGTCGATATGAATCGATGCATAAACCTTTTTGTACAGTACTAATATTTTGCGTTTAGCAAAGTAGTTTAAGGCAAGTTAATATTTTTGTATAATATTTTTATTTTATTATTATTTTCAATGATGAATGATATATGCTTAATGCAGCTCATTAAGTTCAACTTCTACCTTTCATGAGCACAACGTGTCAGCATCATTAACTAAAACCTATATAAAAATCGAAGCTCCCAAAGAAACATGCAAGATACTTATCAAGTCCACAAAGCCACAAACTTGTGCATCAAACAACTAGGAACTAGCTTTCATTCAGGAATTGCAGTTTACTTTCGTCATAATAAATGTGAATCTTGTTATGGGCTAAAATAAGATAATACTTGAGTGCTAAATAGCTAAAATAAGATAATACTTGAGTGGTAAAATTTAGCCTATCCAAAGAGTACTTTTAAACATAGTCCTCAAATCTCAAATTAACTATAACCTTCTATTTAAAATAATAATAAAAATATAAATATTTGTTCAATTTTAACCCTATAGCGTATAACCCCCCAATTGACAAGCTTGTTCATTTTTTTTAGCCTTCGGCTCCGCCTTCACTTCGATTATTAATATAAAGATATCTTAGCGGCAACAAGTTGGATAATTCGGCTTGCTCCGAGGCCTTCGGCTCCCCTC